>JAOPSE010000104.1:0-1469312 GCA_029449295.1 Zea luxurians | reverse complement strand
CAAACAACCAAACTAAATTCTAACTCCCATAGCTACCTACTAAACCTCTTGTCCCTTACCCGGATGAAGACACCAAGGTCTGAAAAGAAGAGCTCGACCTCGTCCAGGAAGGGGATGAGTCAAATCCAACTTCAAGAGGAATCAAGATCCATAGTTCAAGGATGAAGTTTGTCCTTATTATACTCTTCCTTGCCACAACCTATACTTGCCATAACCATACCTCATCTGACATAATAGATGGCTAGACGTACAATATCCATACTTTCCAAATCATCTACTAACTAGTATTTAAAAACTTGAAACAAAACTTTTGATTCCTAAACCAAATGAGAAACTAAATTCTAAACCAAACCTATTGTATACTTTTTCTTATAAATCTCGGGGACGAGATTATTTTAAGGGGATAGAATTTGTAACACTTAAGATTCCATTTTGGGCTTATTAGTATGCTCACAAAAAAAGTAATAACTACTATTACAAATTTTCTTATCCTTAAAGTCATTTATAAATAAAATTATTAAATTCTGATGTCTCAACTCTAAATTTAAGTTTTGAAATTTGAAACTAAGTTATTGAAACTAAAATGTTAGCTGAAACTCGAAAAAAAGAAAGAGAAATTTTAATTTATTTAGTTGTGTGAATAGTCTCTTTACTAAATTATGTACTTACAAGCATGTAATTAAAATGGTTATGGTAATAAGTGAATAAATCTTGCATTCACGATGGAGATTTTGATTGGTGCACTTGCTTTGGATTTGAAACCTTAAACTTATATTTGAATTCGAAATAGAGAAACTAAAAAAATAATCACCTGCTGAGGCCCAGACCGCATGGCCTAGTCTCAAAATTTCCATCACTGGCCCACATATATGTGCACTACGTGTGTTATTTTTTTCCTTTTCTTTAATCCCCTAGCCAATGATGACATATTGGATGACCTCATTCCATCAGACCCTTATGTGGGACCCTTGAAACAGAACGCACGTCCCTGTACTTCTTCCATGCCATGGATTGCAACGAATTCAAACAAACCCATCCGATTTCTCATCCGATTTCTCCGGACGTGCGTCCCTAGCTTGGGTTAAAGACTTCGCCCATGCTAGTCCTCACGGCCTCGCCAACAGAAAACCGCTCCACCGATGTCGCCATGGTTCTCGGACACAAAGTGCGGGGCCTCCTCGACCGAACTCCATGGCGGACTCTGCCCTTGCCTCTATAAAACCGGGAGCCGCTGATTCAATCGTCACCATGCTGAGCAAAACAAGAGATGAGTAGCAGAGAAAGGCCAAGAGCAGGAGAGAGAGTTGTGAGCGTCGCCGTGGGGATTTGCTTCATGTGCTGACGGCTCGGTGTCTGCCCTGTGCTGTTCGAACGTATACCCTCGAGGTGCTGCTGGTGTGGTCGCAAGTACACGCCACGCGCCCTCATCGCTTTGTCGGGCAGCGTAGGTGGCCGGGTGTGGCCGTTCTCACCAGAGCTGCTCACCGCGGATATATCCGCCCCTTCAGCGTGGCTAACTCCTATCGGCGTGCCTGCTGCTGCTGGTATGTCTTCTGGAACGTGTCTGCAGTAGCCTCCCATTCGTCTTGCACGTTTCAGCGTTCGGTATGGGGCATCGCGGTGGGAGCGCCGCTCGCCTGCAATGGCACCGCCGATCTCACGCCGTGCGCTGATGCGGCTCAGGTTGGGGGAAGAAGAGTGTGCCCTGGTCGTTTATTTCCTAGTGGACGGACAAGATGAGAAGTAAAAATATTACTTCAGCCAGACTGGTCCATGACCGTTGATCGACCGACGTGCAGCCAAGATTAGAACAGGCAATAACATTCGGGTCCATCCCTGTCGTAGGATCGAGATCTGATGGTCTTTGGTGCATACCGGTTGGATGCGGATCGATTTAAATCTGGTCCCCAAGTGTGATCGCACGTCTGATGTAAACCGTACCGCTTCGGCCAGGCCGTTTTGCAGAAGAGACCCTACGATTTTTAGAAATATACCTGCCATCCTTTCGGGCCAAAATAAATTATAGCCGAGCCCAGAACATTATGTTTTAGCCCCTGCGTTCTCGAGAATTTATGCTCGCAGTCCATAAATCCCAGAAATTCATAAAATAAATGTTAAAAATACAAGAAACTTGTTTATTCCATAACTCATTCATTTTAATTCTGTTTTAGTCCATTCAATTGCGTTAGTTTCACAAAAATATTTTCTAAGCAGTAATAACATTATTTGTAGCATATAAAGTACTTTTATACTTAGATATTTATTTAACTTATGATTAGTAGACTGACTCTTCTAATCAAGTTGACATATCTATAATTATAAATTGAATATAATATGATTTCTAAACAAGTTGTAATCTGGATTAAATTTTACTTAACCATTTGGAGTATATTTTCTTATATGATGTATATTAACCAATTTATAATAGTTTAATATGAAAATCACTTTTATCTTCCATAAATCAAAACTCCTTAACCGTAACTTCGATTTTAGTACTTCTCGAACTCCCGATCTCGTAGCAACGCATAGATTATTATTACGCAGTTAATTCTTATGTTTGGTGTGATGTTAATTTTGCCTATCCCATGTTTATTTGTATTGCTACGACTAGTGCGAGGTTATGAGCCACCTGAAGAGCAAGTTGGTAACTGGAATCTCAAGTCCCAGGCAAGTTGTGCCCTTGATCACCTCTTTTTACCAAATCATGTTCTGATTAATCATAATGATCTGCATAGGTTAATTTTGATGGGACCCAATAGGTTACCCTAGTTTGACTATCTTTATACCTTGTTCACCACTGAATTTTGGGTAGTACCTGCTATCGCTTTATGTGGTTTTGGGAATATAGATATATATTATTCATGATTATACTTTTAGCAGTTGTTAATACTGTTCATGATAAGATCATTATGTTAATTGGAACATGGAGCGACCACCCGGAAACAGTGCTACCACAAGAGAGGAATGGGACCCCTTGGCTGATTAATTAGGAAAGCTAGTGGATGACTACCTTACTCGAAAGGGGCAAGGGCAGTAGGGGAGTGGTCAGTGTAGGGAGGCCCTTGGGATGATTTTGCTACGATGGCGGTCATGCGAGGGGTCCCTGCATTGGAGCTTCCTATAAAATGTAGCGGGTTTTCTAAAGCTAGTGGAACTTTGTAAAGGCCTCGTAATGTTACCCTGCCTCGCCTCCTCGGTAGAGGTGTATGGGAAGTCGTGATCCCTTGGCAGATGGGTAACATGACTTGTGGGTAAAGATGCGCAACCTCTGCAGAGTGAAAAATGGTATACTAGCCATGCTCATGGTCATGAGCAGCTCGGACCCTCACATGATTAAATTATTGGAACTATATTCAATTTGTCATATGCATTGCATCGCAGGTGAGGTTGTTACTTTTGTTCTACTATTTAATTGGGTTGGTATTTACTTATACTTAGTAACTGCTAATAAAATTTTGACCAACTTTAAAAGCAATGCTCAGCTCTAACCATCTCCTTTGGTAAGCCTTACACTTCACGTGAGCTCCCACCTTTGGCGAGTTCATGCACATTATTCCCCACAACTTGTTGAGCTATGAACATATGTGAGCTCACTCTTGCTGTCTCACAGCCCCCCACAGGTCAAGAACAGGTATCACAGGATGTGACGCATGGTGGATGCTGCGAGGTGTTCGTGAGAGGTCTAGGTCGTCGTCTCCCAATCAACTTTGGGTTGCTGGACCGTTGTCTCCTTATAATGTAATTAATTATTTATTTTGTATAGAACTCCTATATATAGTAAAGTTGTGACATTCGATCCAGTGCTATGATTCATCATATGTGTGAGACTTGGTCCCAGCACACCTGGTGATTATGTTCGCGCCCGAGTTTTGGACCCCTAAAACTCGGGTGTGACACACTCTTAAGACTAAATGTGTACCTATCTAATCATACATGGTATCAAACATTTAGCAATCAACAACTTTTGCAAAGTTATCACATTTCCACTTGTTACTCAATGTAGCAGCATGGATCAAGTAGTCTCATTAGCTGCGAAAAGCAGACGATTCGAATCAAGTTTGAACCTTGCAAGGTAAACCTAAACACACGACGTGGCGAGGCACTCCATCCCCACACACATCAACCGTCCTCATCGATTCCCTAGCAACAGAAAGGGGCTCACCACCTTGGCGTACAATGCCTCACTGACCTCGACTGTCGTCGTGCAGTGACCGCACTTGTACCCACCATAACCGGAATGGGAGACCACGTCTCAGGTCACGTGAGGAGGGCAATCTGTGGGCAGGTTCACTCAGGTACTAGGCTTACCGATTTACCATATTTCTCGGCTATGTTTAGTACGTTCAAATGCTTGACACATGGTACCACACCTTAATCCTTATTCCAATTTTTTCGTCTCGTAGACAACCAATCCCTATGGATTGTTGTCCATAGACCAATATCATGGTGATATAAAAATGGATACAACCAATTCCTGATCTCGCGCGAGTGCTAGAAAAATCACTCGACTTCTACCGAGATCCCTAATTTGTAAAGCAGCTACTCGACCTAGCATACTAGTATCCGTCTCAAAGGGAATCCTGAGTCATGCAACTAAAGTTCCAAACAACTCCTACACTTAAGTGCACATTCAAACCTACAAACAATAAGTGTAGTAAAATAGCATAATAAGTAGGTTATGCATAAAACTGGGGCTTGCCTTCTAAAGCTGGGGCAGGCAGATCCTCGATGGCAGGCTCTGGTGCTGGATCCTAGGCTACTCCTAAGCAACTCCTTGCTCCAGCACGAGGATGTACTCCCTGTCAGCGAGATTACAGTCTACCGAATGCAATGAATAAGATATATGCTTATGACATGATAAATTGTAAATGTTATGCATGGTAAAATAGTACTAAGTTGAGTGAGACTCTAGGGTTTCTTTTGGGTATACTTAAGGGTTTTAGACTTTCACCTTTGAGATTTTGAAGGAAATCACACTTTTTAATTATATTTTTATGCTCCATGAGCCCCTTGGGAGGTTTGGTTGTACATTTTCCATTTCTCCCAAAATTTCCTGTTTCTTTCTATTGTGCTTCTACTCAAGCATTTTTAAACTATCATGGTCAGTTAACATTTATAGTGGGTAAACATTTACTATTGTGGGTTATTCTAGGAGTTTGAGACTGAAATTAATTCAGACACTACTTGTGCAAAATTTACAAAAATAAGGGCAAAAGGGCACTTTATACTATAGCTCTAATTTAGGTGAGGTCTCTGCACTAAATTTTATTTTTGTCAAGATTCATAGGTGATATTAGGCCTCTGTGTTAAAAATCATAGAAAAAGTCCTACTGAATATTTAGTTGTGATTTTCTAAAGTTTAATGCCAAAAGGTACTTATAACTAACTTGATATTTGAAAAATATCAAACAATAGAACTCATATTTTTCCTATATTCATAATAACAAAGTATTAGTTATCCCAAGGCTGGGGGTGGTTTCTCCTCAGGATTATTTTTCTATGATTTTTCCTATTTTTCATTGTTTCATAAAATAAAAGGAAATGCATTTCTTTTGCACTAAGAGAGGGTCTAATAAATTTTCTAGTGAACTATACTAAATAAGTGAGCTAGCAAAAAATTGTGGTTGCCCCCTGGTTCTTATTTTAAACTACCTTTTCTATTTTCTTTAACTTTGAGCTAAAATGATTTTAAATGGTAAACCCTACCTTAATTTGGTGTACTGAGGGGTTTACTATTTTTAAATAGATTAGGGAGTGATTAAGTACTTCTCTGATGTTTCTTAACCCAGTATAACAGTGTAACTATTTTTCCCTCTTTTATTTAGCTTTTGGCCAGAACACTATTTATTTCCAAACTTTAAATTCTTCTGCAACACATAGGGGGTTTTGTATTTTTTCTAAGTAGTTTGCCTTATTTAGAAACTGGCAAAATTAGTTTGACTAAATTTGGTAGAATAAAACTGAAGTTATGAATTTTATAAGCTCTGTTTGTATTTAAATGAAAAATGTTTAAAAGGTTTTCTGGAAAACCAGTTTACACCGAGGAACGTGGGCTTTTCCTAAACCAACTCTTTAACTTATACCCCTGTGCAACTGTTCATCTGAGTCTCTGACAATGCAAAAACCCCCCTGACTTCTTTTCCTTCTTCCCCGAGGTCCCTCCCCCCTTTTGAACAGTACCCACGGAAGTAAAAAGGGCGATGCGGCTTACCGACGACGAGGGAGGTCCGGCGAAGGACGGGGTTGGCCCCGGGAAGTCATTGCGGTCACGGCGAGGTACGGCTCGACGATGGTGATGGCCGGAATCGGGCGGTCCACGTGCCGCAGGCGGGCGAGCTCGTCGGCGACTGGTGCTTCGACCTATCCATGGCAATACAGTTCAATCCAAGGGCATGGGAAGCTTCACAAGGTGCTAAGGAGTCTACCCGTGCAAGGAATTGAAGAAAGGCTCACCGTGGAGCTCGGTCTACGCTCGCCGGCGGTCGGGTGAAGTCCGGTGACCTTGATCTGCTGTCTCCGGTGAGGCAGAGCTCGATTCCTCGCTCTGGAGCTTCACCGAGGCACGTGGAGTCTCTCTCGAGGGTCAGACGGGGCTGGGAATGGCTCGGTTGTCTAGTCTACGGTGGTGGGTGCTCGGGCGGCCGCTGGCACGCTGTGCGCCGAGCAAACACCGGTGATCTTGCGCTCCGGCGAGGTCGAGAGCGAGCGGGGGCGTACGGTTGAAGCCTTGGCTGGCTTTATAGGCGCGGGCGCAGGCAATGGCACGGGCTCGGCTTGGCACGACGTGGGGCACGCGGGGTCGGGCGCTGGGCGTGCTCTGGGAGTTTAGGGCGCGTCGAACACGTGGAGGTGTGTTTCTGCCCTTGTTCAAAAGCTTGCTGAGATCGCAAACATGCGAATCTTGGCAAAAATCCAGCGCAGACCTCTTCCTGGCACCTAGGGCTGTCTCTTGTATGTGAGTTCCAATGGCAGATATGCCCTAGGAAGGGAGATTTGCGGACGCCAATTCTAGGTTGTCTCACTGTCTACCCTGAGACAAAAGTGTTGTCAAATCGTGTCAAACAAATTTGGCTCTTGTTCAAACTTTTCTAGTGGGTTCCTTAGGTGGTTTGGCTCCTTTTTGATATTCAGAACAAGTGGTTTTGGCGCCATTTACTAAGTGAACACTCCTGATCTTTAGATTAGGGTTTATTTTTGACTTAGAGAGGATTAGAGAGTTCTAGTGTGCTTTCCACTTAAAGAGTGGATTTGGGGTCTTTAAAGGGCCTTTTTGTAATGTTCCCCTCTGCATTTTTGTAGATTATAATGTTACTTAAACTTTGGTTAAGGGTTAACTCATGATTTGCACATTTGCTTAACCTTTCCCTTAAACCAGGGTTTTGGGAGTTAAGGGCTCAAGAAGGGTCTAGGGTTTAATTTCCTCTTGCCCAAGGTGATAATTGCATAAATGCTTGGGTAATGCTTTTGTCATTAACATTCTTAGTTAATACATGGTTTCCAAGGTTTTGGGGCTCCCTCCTCCACTTAACCACATGAGATAACATGTCATGAGTGCAAGTAGGGAGTTAGGGCCTTGGTAACACCTGGGGTGTTACAGGTATATTGGTCCTTTTCCTGTTCTTGAACAATATGGACCAGTGGCATACCAACTTCAGTTACCCGAAACCTTGTCTGCAGTACATATTGTGTTCCACGTGTCTCAATTGAAGAAGTGTCTTCGGGTTCCTGATCGAACCATTGAAGTAACGGATGTTGCCTTAGAACCAGACTTGACATATTCAGAGCATCCTATTCGAGTCTTGGATCAAAGGGACAGAATTACCCGAAGAAGAACTCTCAAGTTTTACAAGATACAGTGGAACCAGCATTCAGAAGATGAGGCTACATGGGAAACTCATGACTTTTTAGATAGGAATTTCCCAGGCTTTTTAGCCTCATGTAATTTGTAAAGTGTATACAATTATTGTAATAAAGGAGTGAGCCCAAAACCACCCCTGCCTTGTACCAAACATAAGGAAATAAAGATGTGTCGTGTTTCCTTTTCCATTACTTGCCCTAGGACTTTTAATCTCGGGACAAGATTCTTTATGTGGGGAAGGATGTAACACCCCTGGTGTTACTGTTACTAAAACTTGAACATAACATCATAAGCATGGGCATATCATGTGTTTGTCACACTTAGAGTGCATTCACTAGGCAAAAATTTCAAACAAGTTGTATTGAGGTGACATTTCATGAGTAAAACCCTAGGAAATAATGCTTCAAGCTAGATTGAACTTAATAGAGCAAACAAGAGCTAATAAGCGAAAACTTCAAAACTCAATTGAAATAGTCCTAAAATGTCACCATGGATGAACTTAAGTAGCATCCAAACCCTAGAAGTATCAAAAACCCTAAATAGAACCCTAGAAAGCCCTAGACTTAAACCCTAGGGGGCTAAGTGCAAATTAGTGCACTTTTGGACTAAAGTGCAAAAACCATGAAAGTAAGGCACCTTAAGTCATATGGTTCACAAGTATGTGGATTTGCAAGTTAAACCTTAAGATTTGGACTTATTTGCAAAAAGTCCTATTGGAACTCTATTGGCTAAGTCTGAATTTCAGTGGGATTGGCTCAACTTTGGGGCTCTATATCTCCTAAGTTATAAAGTGTTTGCCCTAGATCAACACATCAAACCTATAGAGCTATGAATGGAGAACAATTCTTATTAAGTGACCAAGCACTAATGCTGTGTAAAATCTGGAGTTAATTAGACCCAAAGATGGACTGTCAGACTGCTTGGAGTCTGAATTCAGATTGACAGAGGAATTGCATGAACTTAGGGCTCGAATTCAATCATGATCCAATGGGAATTTGACTAGGGATGCTATAGTAAAGGTGAAGATGGTTTGTAGGGCTACAACTTTGTTGTAGAGCATTGGTTATGTTGCCATGGCAAATTTGGAGAAAACCTGCCCTAAACATCGACTATCAGGCTGACTGAATAGGATTCCGATGGTACGGTGAACCGGATAGGATCAAATTCAAATCACATCGCCCCTGACGAGCTGTGCGCTCGGATTCGTGCTCACCGTTGACGATTCACGCTCGGATCGGTTGGATAGCGCTTGGGGTAAGTAAATATCATGCAGTGGATATGTTCCAGCCACTAATTTACTCTGACCACCATACCCGAGCTAGTCACGGTCGCTTCGGATGAGTTCGCTGGAGATTTCCACCTCACGGCCTTGCGCCACGTGCCTTGGCACATCCACCACATTGTCGTGACTCGTATTAACCATCCGTTCATCGCCGGGGAGCTTGCCACAGTAATAGGACACCAATCGCGCGTGCTAGTAACTTCTTGTTTCTCCGGCCGCCGCGCGTCATCGTCTAATTCACCAGCCACCGCTTGCGGACTCTATAAATTGAGCGCACCGTCGGGTCCGTAGGGTAATCATGCACCAAGCCACCAAGTCTTGCCTCCAATTGTTCACTAGAGAGCTCCAATTTCTTACTTCCCCCAAGTCACTCAAGAACTCCGCTCAGTTTGCCCTCGCCGTGGCCAGCTTGCTCTAGGTTAGTTCAAGTGCTCTGGTCGTTTGTTCTAGCATTCTTAAGTCCTCCTGAAGCTACTCGACCCATTCAATTGGGTTAGACCACCCTGGATCACCGGGAACAAGTTAGTTCCTTTGACTGTCCGCACTGTCTCCATGGACAGGATGTTTTAGAGTCTAATTAGTGAAATTGAGATAGGGAAAATGGTTAGGAAGGATTCGATTTGGTGTCTGCCGCTCGGGAGCATTGGTCTTTGCATGATCCGGCCAGTCTAGGCTCGCTGGCGCTCGGATCTCCACCGTGCGACGTCGGTGACTTGGTGCTGTGAAGAATTAGAAGTGCAAGGACTTTTCTGCAAATGTCAGTGACTCAGTTAAATAGTGCGCAGGACTCTTCCTTAGATATTTAAACCCTCAGGGACCTCTGTGCAAATCCAGCAGCGCGGGCGCGCGCGTGGGCGCGCTTCAGCCCAGAACTGTTCATCATTTTCCTTTTTCTTTTTCTATTAGACTTTGGGAATCTATAAGAAATTGTAGAAAAATATTAAAAATACCAAACCAATTTTGCTAGGCTTCTAATTTATTATAGTATTTAATAAAAATAATTACATGATTTTTAGTCCAGATAGGAAATTATAGAGCATTTAAAATAGCCAAAAAACCTTGCTTCTGGATTTTTAGAGAATAAATAATAAATCCAAAATTCACTAAACTTTTAGGGTAAACTCTAAATAATATTTAGAAGCCATGGGTAAAGTTTGGTATGATTTGGACCATGTTTGATACTTAAAACTCAAAACCCTAGCCCGTGCTCTATGAACTTCACTATTAACCCCGAAAACCCTAAGTTCTCGGAGATCTGTGAAGGAAAGTTGTATTCAAGGCTTTAGATAACAAACTTTTATTATCTTTGCATCTTCATGAGCACTACATGAGCATTCATTATTATACTTGGCTATATCTAGAAAATGAGGAGGAAGTAGATGTCGAAGAGACAAGGACTTCATCACCACCACCACCAGAGGAACATCAGGTAGGCAACTGTTTTTATTTTGATATCTGCGGAACAGAGCCTGATTCACCAGTAACACAAGGCAAGCCCCGGTGCATTTGCCACCTCCTTATTCCTTTTAAAACCTTTCTCACTTGCTTGATGCATTAGGTGATAAGAGTTGTGTGCTAAACCAATTCCTGCATTTCCTTCCTTGGATTTGAGTACTTCTCCTTAAAACCATGTTTTACAAAAGGTTTTTCTTATGCTTAGTTTTGCTTTAGAAAAACAAAATGTTTTCATTTCACAAAAGATGATGCTGCAAAGTGGGAGGGATGTTTTCGAAAATAAAACTTGATGGTGGATCCATCATGGCCATGATGGGTTCAACATCGAAAAAGATGTACCTCTACTAGGTACCAAACTTTGGGTTTGAAATGATAAAGCTGAGACCGGGCGGGTGATTTGCACGAGAAGAGAGTCTCGGTGTAGTGTCTCCGTCTGAGTCAATTAAGGACCGTGCCGATGTAGGCTTGCTGACCGAGGACCCTTTAACTGGTCACATGCCTCATCATGGGTAAGCTTTGCCTCGGGCAGACTAATACCAGAATAAGATAACACGCATTGGGAGTGGACAGATGGTGAGAGTAGCATGTACCCGCCGTAGCAAGAGGTTGGACGGTGGTGTATCTATGCTCTCGGTTGGCGTGAACCTGATCTGGTCTTAAGAACCCCGGTGGCGAGTTGACATATGCAAGGGTTAAGTGCTACATATGTCATGTGATTGGAGATCCTCAGCTGAGTATAATCGATTCGGATCGCCGTAACTTCGTGGATATGAAGACTTGGTCACTGCCCTATACGTAGAAATCCAGTAAAGATGAAGGGTTGTTAAGAAATTGGCTGGTGCAGGTCAAGTGATTGAACTAGGGTAGAGAGAACTCTAGATGCAGGTAATCTTACTTAACCTGACAATTAAAATTGGATTTTTAAGGATCCACTATTAGTAAGCATTTCTGCAAATAGAGTCATTGATTATTGATAAGCCTTACCTTGACTCCCTTAAAGCCAGCATATCCTTGAGAGTCTTTTACTTCGTCGGGTAAGTCTTGCGAAAGTACACTTTGTACTCAGGGCTTTGTCCCATGTTGTTTTAGGTGAAGAAGCAGCGAACTTTTGCTGCTTCTGTTCAAAGGTGGTACCCAAAGAAGAGAACCAAGACTAAAGCTGTGGGAGGGAAGGCCCTTCGTTAAAAACTTTTTACTGCTTGTTTGGGAGGAGTTTTTGCCTCCCATGTTTTGTAATAATAATACTCAGCACTCATATATTTTGCTCTGGTCTGTAACTATATAACTCTGTCTTACTTTTCAATAAAGTAAGTTATTGTAACTGCTTCTGCATCTCTGATGTATTGTAATGTCTGTGTGCCGGGTGAAACGCTCTTGGGAAAGGTAAGGAATTCAGATACCAAACTTGTCAAGTGATCAGGTGCACCTGTAGGTTTGTCTGAGGTCCGTTGGACAAGGACAACTGTAGGTGGGCCTAATGACTTGAGAGGTTCTGTCACAATGTCGAAGCTAAATCATGATGATGCTTTGCTCGAGAATGCGATGAAAAAGCTTCGGCTATGGTTAATTTTTCAGCAGCACAACAGTGCAATGGCAATGAATGCTGTGGTAACTTCACACCTACCCGTCCGTTTATATAGTGCTGCAGGTGTGAAGGTGAATCGTGAAGCTGCACGCACCCGCTGAATAGTTACTCGCACCCACTGAACGGTGGACCACTCGGCGCGAGGGAGGTGCAAGGCGTGTATCCGCCGCATGGTGGGCCACCTTGCGCTTAGAATATTTTAATCGTTTCTGGGCAACGAGCTCAGGGAAGGTGTTTTTCGGACCTTCGGCATTCTGAAGCCATGGAGATTTTTTTCACGGATCAAGCTCGTTACGAAAAAACGATCTAGCACCGCGAAGGGGCGACTGTTGGGGGTTTGCTTCATCACCGAAGGTCCTGTAAGAAGAAACACCTTCGGAAGATCAGCACATAAGTAATACCGAAGCTACCATCTAGGGAGCTTCAGCATAGGGACGCGCCTTGAGACGAAGGGTTGCATCGACTTAAAGAGGAAAAGACCGATCGGCCCATGATAAATTGTGTCATGATTGTAACTAGTTGTAAAGGACATAAATGTAATTTTGACCGGGCTGCGTCACGTGCCTATAAATAGGTGAACAGTACCCTCGTACTGTTCACACTGACATGTACTCGCCCGTGCGTCACGCTTGTACTTTCACCTTCTGTCAAACCGAAGGTACAAATGTAATTCAATGTTGTTTTTATCCATCCATGATTATATAATAAAGACACGTAAAAAATGTTATGTGATTATCCATGTTATTCTCTCATGTTTCATACGCTTCTCCTTTTATCAACATAAACTGTGATGATGAAGGTATGTCCTTCATGACCTTCGTCCGAAGATCATTGTACCCTAAGGGAAATAATGCTTCAAGGGACGAAGGGCATTCACCGTTAACTTCTTTCTGTGTTGCCTTGTTCTTAATTCATAGCATTTGAGAACAAGTCCCCAACAACACCCATCTTTCCTGTTGCTACTGTGGTCCCCTGCTCTGGATGTTGGACAAGATCCTGAAATGCTGAGGTTGTGTAGAGGGTCCTGCCATATGTGCTTTCCTTTTCTTCACTGCTCTATGGGCCATAATGCAATCTTCTTGTGAGATGGCCAAATTGACTAGCTTGTTGTAACTATTGGCCCAGACTGTGTTGAGGTGCTCTCAGAGCTTGGTGCCAAGGCCCCTCCTGAATCTGTCCCTCCTTTTCTCATCTGTATCTGCATGATAGCCATCATACTAACAAAGATCGTTGAAGGCCTGAGCATATTGCAACACTGTGATTTCCTTGAGTTAAGGCCAGAAACTCATTAAGCTTGCGGTCCATGAAGCCAACCGGTATATGATGTCCCCTGAAGGCTGTCTTAAATTTCTCCCAAGTAACTATGTGACCAACTGGCTGCATAGCAAGGAAATGGTCCCACCATGTCCTGGCCGGTCCGTGAAGTTGTTGCGCGGCAAACCTGGTCTTGGTTGCATCGGGACATACCCTCGCAAGTAGTGGAAATTTGGATTCCACCACTCAGAGCCATACGTCCGCATCAAGTGGATCCTCTGCCCTTGTAAAGAGGGGTGGTTGTGTGCTGAGGAACTCCTGATAGGTGGCTATGGCCGGCGGGCGCTGATAATGCTCGCCACCCCCCAAAGTGCTGAGGTTGTTGCTGACGCTGTGCAAGCTGCCGCAGAATCTCATTCTACTGAGCCATCAGCTCCTGCATCGTGGGAGGCTATGGCGGTGGGGGAATCTGCTGGCTCTACCTGTGTCGTGCTCTTCCTGCCATCTAAAATTAAGGAGCTCCTATTGTTACTCACAATCTATATTCGCGATAAACAATAAGCAACAGCGGGAATTCCAATTTTAGATCTTGTCAGAGCAATTTCAAACACGAACTTAATCTCAGCTGTTCTCGCATCATCCAAAATAAAGTTTTCCATTGTTACAATTGCCAATACAAAACTCAACTCCTAGCTTAGCATACCATGAAACCCAAAAGCTAAGCTATCCTGAGGAGCGCTACTTCCTATCACATCTACTCCTTGCATGGTACCTAGTGGGCATACGAGGCAACGCTAGACTCTGGAGAAGGTGCCCCAGGAGCGAGCTACGCTAGTGGTGTCCAAGCTAGAAGCTGGCTCGGGATCCTCACCCTCGATATCCACATCCTCATCTGCGTCCATGTCCTGATGCATCTCCTGGTGATGCATGTCCAGGTGCTCGTTTGCCTCCTTGAGCTGTTGTTGGGTATTTTGGAGCTGGTTTTCTAGGACCTCAATAGTGTGGTTCCTCTACTCCACTTGCTCTTCAAGCTCACGAATTTGGGTACCCATTTGCTCAGTCTGGAGATCCTTCTCCACCAACTCAGTAGATAGATCGACCACTAGATCCTCCCTGTCGATGATGGTGACCTTTGCATCCTGAGCCAAGCCATCAAATGTGACATGGCCTTGTGCTGTAGGACCTGCAGGCGGTAGAGTGCACTCGTGCACTGTCGGTGTTTTGGGTCCGACCGCGCACCTGGGGTTGCCCCTCGAGCTGCTTTTTTGGAGTAGGACGGTGTTACCGACTGTAGCTCGATGGTTCGTGCTAGATGCACGAGAGACAGTGGACAATTTTATACAGGTTCAGGCTGCTTAGAAAGGTGTAACACCCTACTTCCTGGTGTGGATCTTTTATGTGGTGGGTTACAGGGGAGTTCTCTAGTATGAGGGATGCTAGAGAGCTGAGTAGACGGCTAATGAGTGAGTTTTACTTTGATGGGGTGCCCCTAGGCCTTATATACTCGACTGTGGGGCGTTACATGCGGATATGATAACAACGTGCACCTCAGTAATAGTGAACCGACTGAGCTTATCTCCCTATAATCCTGCCAACTTGTCATCATTAAGTTCCGACGTCCGAGGGCACTGCGCGGGAGAATCAGATCACTGCTGTGGATAACGTTTGAACTCAGTGAGCCGCACCGGTTCGAGTCAATCTGATCTTATGTTGATCCATTCTGTCGGACATTCCTCCCTTGGCCCACGAAGGGATGGCCCTGCGAAATAATGGGCCCAAGGCCTTTCGTGAGGCATTCTTGCCTTCTAGTGGACCCGGGGGATATCTGTCCCCCACAAGCCCCCAATCTTTGAGTTGATTTTGAAATAATCGGCCCAAAGATTCTAGGTCCAGCTTGCAGTTTTTGATTTTGGTAAGGAATGGTTTGAAAATATGCTTATCGAGTTGTTGCTTCTGAACTCTGAGTAACTCGGTAAAAATGATCTCCTGTTATCCTCTCCTGTCATTTATTCATCGGTCTTCGCTTTATTCTTCAGAAATCGGTGCTCTGTCTTTGGCTTATGCTTTGGGGATCAGCATTCTATTCTCTGGGGTTCAGGAGGTGTACCCAATGGGTGTAGCCCCCGAGCTTTGAGTGGATTACTGAAAATAATCCACTCAAAGGTCTTCATCTCATGCTTTTTTAGAAATCATTGTTTTATCTGCATCTCATGGTTTAGAAATCAGCATTTTATTGTTAGTTCATGCTTTAGAGATCAACATTCTGTCTTTTGGGATTAATGATTGGATGTAGCCCCCGAGCTTTGAGTGGATTACTGAAAATAATCCACTCAAAAGGTCTTCATCTCATGCTTTTAGAAATCATCCTTTTATCTTCGTCGAATGCTTTAGAATTCAGCATTATATCATCAGCTTTATGCTTTAGAGATCAGCATTGCAGTTTTGCCTTTGAGAATAGCAACGCGGTCTACCCATGTCCTGTTAGGTTTGAAATTTATTTGATCGACGATAGATTGGACGTCCGATAGATGACTCTTGGCTGGTCTTCATTTCGCTTCATGCTTCAATGCTTCTGTTGATTAGACTTGTACTTCAGCAGCTATTTTTGGCTTTCCTCTGATCTCTATCGATATCTTCCTTCTGTCTTGATACATTCATTGCGTATACTGTATGGATGTGACTGCTTGGGAAAATCTATTGAAAATTCCTGGAAGTCCCCCCAATGGGTGTGGCCAAGGGACGGCTTGGTGCGCTGAGCGTTTAGCAAACTGCCCCTGAGTAGTAACTTGACGTGACCGCGGGGTGTAATCATATCGTCCAAGCAATTGACTTGAGTCCCAGTGGGTGTCGTGATACGTGAAACGATGCCTGCCGCCTGACTTGTTTCTAGACGATTTGAATTGCTTATTGAATATTTGCGACTGTTCAGTGACTGTGGTAGGAGATGAGCGGTTGCCTTCCGTCTCTATAAATAGAGCACTTGCTTCATTGGTGTCTTCACACATCTCTTGGCCGTTTGTTGCTTATTCTCCTCTTTTCTCTTCTCTTCTACTCAACCATGGGCAAGAGCAAGAACGGCGGAAGTTTGTCGCATCACTCCGGCGACAAGCGGAAGCGCGAGCCGAGTCCCCCCTCGGAGGACTTCGGTGACTCCGAGTACTCGGAGGAGGAGTTTTCATCCAAGTCCGAGGGGTCACCAGCCTATGCCTCTCCCCTGGTGTCGTCCGATGACTCGGACGTTTCCTAGGGGATCGCTGCCGAGTTGTTGACGTACATCCGGGCCATCGAGCGCTTTGGGCTCGAGGGCTTGGATGAGTCGGAGATCTCCTCGGACAAGGAGGACTCCTCCAACTCGTCCGAGGAGGGGAGCGGTGGTGACGGCGACGATGAGGGCGATGGCGGCGATGGTGGTGATGGCGACAGTGGAGGCGATGGCAACGGCAAGGGCGACGACAATGGCGTCAAAGGCGATGACGGCAGCGGCAAGGGCGACGGCGGCAGCGGCAGGGCCAGTGGCAAAGCGCCACAGGCTTAAATATTAGTATAGATAAGTAGTAGTAGTAGTATTAGTAATAGTGAAATAATGCAGTAGTAGTTAGTAGTATAGAGTAGTGTAAGTAGTGTAGTGATGTAGTAGTGTAATGTAGCGAAAAAGGGAAGGAATGTTTGCTCATAATGAGTTGGTCTTTGAGTTTGTGGAAGAACTTCCCTTCTCAATATATTGAAGAAAATTTCGACTTGTTCTGAGTCTCTCCTTTTTGCTTTTCCATCGTTCTTTTATAGTCAATCGATATCTTGTATTCATGCCCAGCATTGCCGTTGTTCTTAGAAATAACACCCGAGTAACGACTAGTAATTGTTGAGTCGTATTTGGTTCTGCCGGCGTTTACATGGAGAAAACGGCTGAGTTATGCATTGCCGACACCTTTAAGAAATAACTGCCGAGCTGCTCTGGACCATATCAGCGTTTTAGAAGTAACAGCCGAGTTGTGTTAGGCCACGTCGGCGCTTTAGAGGTAACTGCCGAGTTATGCTGGTCCATGTCGGCGCTTTAGAGGTAGATGTCGAGTTATGCCAGGATAACTTTCTTTTTCCGAGTGATGACTTAGCACTTTTTAGAAACGGTGTCTGACCCGGGAAACCCCAGTTACATCACATCGCCGCACGCTATGGCGGAACCGCCTGATTTATTCCAACTTAAGTGCCCAAGTCCCACCTTAAAGACTAGACCACACTTAAATAGGAATTAAACATCAGTCCCTCGGATCTAGTCCGACGAGGCCACTAATAGGATCAAGTACCACGTACTCACTCGAAGGTGAGGCACAGAGCAAATACAATAAAGCATAAAACCATACATTAAGAAGTATTAAATTTATTACAACATCATCGGAGTTTTAGCAAAAGTAGCGATCATTGTTCGGGATGTAGCGGAAATAAACTAACGATAAATAAGTGGATGGATGGGGAAGCCTGTCCCATCACTCCTCATGCTCCTCCTCAGCCGAGGTAGGGTCCCACTCGACGGTCCAACCCGGTGGCAAGGTGGACGACCAAGTCACTCCAGCAACCATGTCCTCCAGAGAACCTGTAAAAAATTATGCCACAAGCAAGGCTGAGTATACTAATACTCAGCTAGACTTACCTGGTGTGAGGAGTCTACTCCTCTACCTCTAGACATGCAGCTGTTTGGCTGAGGGGTTTTGCTTGCCAAAAGCACTAGCTGAGTCTAAAAATCATGTTTTAGCTTTTTAAAGTTTTAGTGTGACTCTCTTAAGACTAAATGTATACCTATCTAGTCATACATGGTATCAAACATTTAGCAACCAACAACTTTTGCCAAGTCATCACATTTCCACTTGTTACTCAATGTAGCAGCATGGATTAAGCAGTCTCATTAGCTGCGAGAAGCAGACGATTCGAATCGAGTTTTTAAACCTTGCAAGGTAAACCTACACACATGACGTGGCGAGGCACTCTGTCCCCACGCATATCAACCGTCCCCATCGATTCCCCGTCAGCAGATCAGGGCTCACCGCCTTGGCGTATAATGCCTCACTGCCCCGACTGCCGTCGTGCAGTGACCGCACTTGTACCCACCATAACCGGAATGGAAGACTACGTCTTAGGTCGCGTGAGGGGTAAAGTCTTACCGATTTACCATATTTCTCGGCATGTGCTTAGTACGTTCAAACACTTGACACACGGTACCACACCTTAATCCTTATTCCAATTTCCGTCTCGTAGACAATGCATCCCCATGGACCGTTGTCCCCAGATCATCATCATTCCGATATAAAAATGGATACAATCAATTCCTGACCTCACGCGAGTGCTAGAAAAATCACTCGACTTCTACCGAGATCCTTAATTTGCAAAGCAACTACTCGACCTAGCATACTAGTGTCCATCACAAAGGAGTCCTGAGTTCATGCAACTAGGGTTTCAGACAACTCCTACACTTAAGTGCACAGTACAAGCCTACAAACATTAAGTGCAGTAAAATAGCATATATAACGGTTATGCATAAAACCGGGGCTTGCCTTCCAAAGCTGGGGCAGGCAGATCCTCGATGGCATGCTCTGGTGCTGGATCCTGGGCTACCTCCTGAGCAACTCCTTACTCCGGCACGAGGATGTACTCCCCGTCAGCGAGATTACAATCTATCGAATGCAATGCTTGAGATATATGTATAAATATGACATGAACATTTGTAAGGGTTATGCACAGTAAAACAATATTAAGTTTAGTGTTTTCCTAGGGTTTCTTTTTGATATCCTTAAGTGCTTTGTACTTTCATCTATTTCTCCCCCAGGTTTCCCTTTTCTTTCTATTGTGCTTTTTATTAAGCATTTTGAACTATGAGGGTTAGTTAGCATTTTCCAAAAATGTTATAAAAATTACAGGGGGTAAATATTAACATTTGGGGGGTCCTCCCAAAAATTTGAGGTGGATATTAATTCAGATACCACTTGTGCAAAATTAAAAAAAACAAGTGTAAAAGGACATTTTACACTATAGCTGTGATTTAAGTGAGGTTTCTGTACCAAATTTTATTTTTGTCCAGATTCATAGGTGATATTAGGTCTCTGTGTTAAAAATCTCAAAAAAGACCTACTGGATATTTAGTTGTTAATTTCTAAAGTTTCATGCCAAAAAAGTACTTATAATTAACTTCTATTTGAAATATATCAAACAACAAAATTCATATTTTTCCTATGTTCATAATAATAAAGTATTAGTTATCCCAAGGTTTGGGGTGTTTTCTCCTTAGGATCATTTCTCTAAGATTTTCCTAAGTTTTCATTGTTTTCATAAAATAAAAGATATCTCATTCATTTGGTACTAAAAAAGGGTCTAATGAAATTTTCCAGTGAACTATATTAAATAAGTGAGCTAACAAAAATGTGGTTGCTCCCTAGTTTCTATTTTAAATTACCTTTTCTATTTTCTTTATCTTTAAGCTAAAAATGATTTAAATGGCAAACCCTTCCTTAATTTGGTGTACTGAGGGGTTTACTATTTTTAAATAGATCAGTGAGTGATTAAGTACTTCTCTGATTTTTCTTAACCTCAGTCTAATAGTGTAACTATTTTTCCTTCTATTATTTAACTTTTGGCCAAAACAATATTTAAATCCAAACTTTAAATTCTTTTGCAATACTAAGGTGGTTTTGTATTTTTCCTAAGTAGTTCACATTATTTAGAATCAGGCAAAATTGGTTTGACCAAATTTGGTTGAATAAAACTGATGTTATGAATTTTACAAGCTCTGTTTGTATTTAAATTAGAAATATTAAAAGATTTCCTAGAAAAACCAGTTTACACCGAGGACCCTGGGCTTTTCCTAAACCAATCCTTCAACTTATACCCTTGCGCCACTATTCATTTGAGTCACTGACACCTCAAAAACCCCCTGACTTTCTTTCCTTCTTCCCCGAGGTCCCTCCCCCCTTTTGAACAGTACCAGCGGAAGTAATTAGGGTGGCGTGGCTTACCGGCGGCGAGGGAGGTCCGGCGAAGGGTGGGGTTGGCTCCGGGAAGTCTCTGCGGTCACGTCGAGGTATGGCTTGCCGTCGGTGATGGCCGGAATCGGTCGGTCCACATGCGCAGGCGGGCGAGCTCGTCGGCGGCGAGTGCTCCGGCCTATCCACGGCGATACTGGTCAATCCAAGGGCATAGGAAGCTTCACGGGGTGCTAATGAGTCGACTCGTGCAAGGAATTGAAGAATAACTCACTATGGAGCTCGGTCCACATACGCCGGCGCTCGGGTGAAGTCCGTCGACCTTGATCCGACGTCTCCGGTGGGGCAGAGCTCGATTCCTCGCTCTAGGAGCTTCACCGAGGCACGCAGAGTCTACTCCGAGGGTTGGATGGGGTTGGGAATGGCTGCACTGGCCGGTCTACGGTGGCGGGGGATCGGGCGGCCAGGCAAACGCTAGTGATCTCTGGCTCCGGAGAGGTCGAGAGCGCGCGAGGGAGTATGGTTGAAGCTTCGGTGGGCTTTATAGGCACGGGCGCAGGCAGGGAACACGGGCGTGGCGCAGGGCGCGTGGGGTCGGGCGCTGGGCGTGCTCTGGCGTGTCCAGGGCGCGTCGAAAACGTGGAAGTGTTCTTCTGCCCTTGTTCAAAAGCTCGCCGAGATCGCATACGTGCGAATCTTGGCAAAAATCCGGCGCAGACCTCCTCTTGGCACCGATGGCTATCTCTTGTATGTGAGTTCCAAGGGAAGATATGCCCTAGGTAGGGAGATTTGCAGACGCCAAATCTGGCTTGTCTCTCTGCCCACTTTGCGACAAAAGTGATGCCAAATCAAGTCAAACGAATTTGGCTCGGTTTCAAACTTTTCCAGTGGGTGCCCTGGGTGGTTTGGCACCTTTTTGGTATTCAACCCAAGTGGTTTTGGTGCAATTTACTAAGTGAACACGGGGGATCTTTAGACTAGGGTTAGATTTTGACTTAGAGAGAATTAGGGAGCTCTAGTGTGCTCTCTACTTAAGGGGTGAAATTGGGGTCTTTAAGGGGTCTTTTTGTAATGTTTCCCCTCTGCATTTTGTATGTTATGATGTTACTTAAACTTTGGTTAAGGATTTGAATCAAGGTTTGGCAATTTGATTAACTTATCCACTAGTCCTTTGCTTGGAAGTCTAGTGCCCTTAGGTGTCTTAGGGTTTAACCTGTTTGGCTCAAGATGACAATTGTTTAAGGTGTCTAGGTGAAGCTTTTGACATTAACATTTCTTAGCTAAACCATGTTTCCAAGGTTCTAGGTTCTTCTTCTCCTCCACTTAACCACATGTGATAACAAGTCACCAGTGCCTATATGAAGCCAGTGTCTTGGTAACACCTGAGGTGTTACAGCCCTCCCCCCTTAAAGGAATCTTGCCCCGAGATTTGGGTAGGGATCCTTTAGAGTGGTACCAAGAAGATGGGTTGGGTGATGCGGATTCTTTAAGCCAAGTTTCTCTATTTAACTGCTCTTCGAATGTCATCCTCTTTGCATCTTCAGAAGGAAGTCCTTTTTAAAGTTACTTTTCAAGCTTACTTTTCCCTTAACAACTAAATTTTTCTTATATTTAGATTCAAAGGGCAGGTGGGGGTGTGGGGGTCTTTGGATTACATACCGACTCCTTTGGGCAGAAAGTCGGGGAAGCGAGAACGTAGAAAATCCTCAGTCTCCCACGTAGCCTCTTCTTCTGTGTGGTGACTCCACTGAACTTTATACATCCTGATTGACCTTGCCAGGGTTGATCTCTCCTTTTGGTCCAGTATCCTGACGGGGTGCTCTTGATAGGACAAGTCTGGTTCTATCTCCAACCCTGGCTCAGGTAGCACTTTGGTGGGTAAGCGGACACACTTTTGTAGCTGAGATACGTGGAACACATCATGAACTGCTGACATATGGTGTGGCAACTTTAATTGATACGCTACAGGTCCACAAGTCTCCTTGATTTCATAGGGCCCAATGTAGCGAGGAGCTAACTTGCCCTTGATTCCAAATCTCTGAACACCTTTGGTGGGTGATACCATAAGATAAACATGGTCTCCCACTTGAAACTGTAAAGGCTTCCTTCTCTTGTCATGATAGCTCTTTTGCCTGGCCTGAGCAGCTTCTAAATTCCTCTTAATGACTCTGACTTTCTCCTCGGCTTCAAGAACTAGGTCAGGTCCAAAAATTTCCCTTTCCCCAGCTTGAGACCAATTCACTGGTGTCCTACACCTTCTCCCATACAAGGCTTCAAAAGGTGCCATCTTCAAACTGGTTTGGTAGCTGTTATTATACGAGAACTCTGCCAGTGAAAGACACTTGTCCCAATTCTTTCCATAGTGTAGCACACATGCCCTCAACATGTCTTCCAAGGTCTGATTCACCCTTTCTGTCTGACCATCTGTTTGAGGGTGGTATGCTGAGCTTCTTATTACATGAGTCCCAAGTGATTCTTGCAATTGCTCCCAAAAACGTGCCACGAATGGTGCTCATCTGTCTTATACGATAGTCCTTGGTATTCCATGCAAGCGAACTATCTGGTCAATGTAGATTTCTGCATATTTCTCTGCCCTATGGGTGGTGTGCACCGGCAAGAAATGAGTTGTCTTGGTCAATCTGTCCACAATAACCCAAATAGAATCATGGTGTCGGGAGGTATTGGGCAATCCCACAATAAAATCCATGCAAATATCCTCCCATTTCCAGGATGGTATGGGAAGGGGCTGTAAGGTGCCTGCTACCTTCAAATGACTGGCCTTGACTCTCTGGCAAGTGTCGCATTCAGATATATACTTCGCAATTTCCCTCTTCATTCTGGTCCACCAGTACAAGGATCTGAGGTCATGATACATCTTGTTACTGCCCGGGTGCATGGAGAATTTGGAAAGGTGAGCTTCATCCAATATTTTCTTTCTGAGCTCACGGTTCTTGGGAACAACCAATTGTCTCCAAACCATAGAATCCCTTTGCTGTCCTGACGGAAGCATTTGTATTTATCCACCTTTTGTTCGATCATTTCCTTAATGACTTGGACACCCTTGTCACAAATTTGAGCCATGACTATCTGCTCATGCAATGTGGGTTCCACTGAGACATACTCCAAAGTTCCTGAGGAAACAACTTCTATTCTCAACTTGCATAACTCATCACACAGGGTGGCAATCTTGGAGTCCATCGTTACACAGTTGCACTGGGCCTTTCGACTTAAAGCATCTGCCACAACGTTGGCCTTGCTAGGATGGTAATGTACTTCCAAATCATAGTCCTTGATGAGTTCCAACCATCTCCTCTGCCTCAAATTCAGATCAGCCTGAGTGAAGATATACTTGAGACTCTTATGATCAGTATAGATATTACATTGAGCTCCCATCAAGTAGTGTCTCCATATCTTGAGAGCATGAACTACGGCTACTAACTCTAGATCATGTGTGGGGTAGTTCTGCTCATGCGGTCTTAGTGCTCGGGAGGCACAAGCAATAACTCGGTTGTCTTGCATCAAGACACATCCCAACCCAGTACCTGAAGCATCGCAATAAACCTCGAAAGATTTTGTGTTGTCCGGTTAAGCTAACACGGGTGTTGTTGTCAAATGTTGCCTTAGTGCATGAAAGGCGTCCTCACATTTCTGGCTCCATTCATACTTGACTCCTTTCTTTAACAATTCAGTCATTGGCTTGGCAATCCTGGAGAAATCCGGAATGAATCTCCTATAATACCCTGCCAATCCCAGAAAACTCCGAATCTGCCGCACGGTGGTAGGAGGTTTCCAATTCATCACTTCTTGTACTTTCTCAAGATCAACTGATACCCCATCCTAAGAAATGGTATGGCCCAGAAATTTTATCTCCTTCAGCCAAAACTCACATTTGGACAGCTTAGCATATAGACGATGATCGCGCAGTCGCTGAAGTACAATGTGTAGATGCTCAGTATGCTCATCTTCATTTTTGGAATAAACCAGAATGTCATCAATGAAGACCACCACAAATTTGTCCAGCTCTGCCATGAATACCGAGTTCATCAAATACATGAAATAAGTCGGGGCATTGGTTAGCCAGAAAGACATCACCAAATACTCATAAAGCCCATATCTGGTAGAGAAAGCCGTCTTCGGGATATCACCGGCCCTGATTTTTGTCTGATGATAGCCAGAGCGAAGATCTATTTTGGAGAATACTCTGGCTCCCACCAACTGATCAAACAATACATCAATGCGGGGCAACGGATACTTATTCTTGATGGTTACCGCATTGACAGGGCGGTAGTCCACACACAACCTAAAACTCTCATCTTTCTTCTTCACGAATAAAGCGGGACATCCCCAGGGTGAAGTACTTGGGCGAATGAATCCCTTGTACAACAATTCTTGCAACTGCTTTTTCAATTCCACCAACTCTGCTGGAGGCATCCTATAGGGTCTCTTAGATATAGGGGCAGTTCCGGGTTGTAGTTCAATCGTGAACTCTATGTCTCTGTCGGGTGGCATCCCTGGTAGTTCATTCGGAAAAACATCTAGGTAGTCACAAACCACTGGGATTCCTTCGACGGGTGACTTTATCATAGTGAAGGCACAGGAATGGGTACAACCCTGATCGGGCAAATATAATGTGGTTTTGCCACACGTAGGGGAGCGTATCTCAATAACCCTTACTGCAATATCAATTACTGCCTGATGCCTTGATAACTAGTCAGTTCCTAGAATGATGTCTACACTATCCAATCCTAAGATGAGGAGGGTGGTTTTAATTATAAGACTACCAAACCTTATGGGCACATGTAGGTTGATTTGATAGGTGGCAACCCTGCCCCCTGGTGTTGCAATTGTAATACCCCCATTGGTGTGATGGAAACGTAACTGGCATTTGGCACTAAATTTTGCACTGATAAAACTGTGTGATGCACCAGAATCAAAAAGAATGATTGCAGGATTATTCAAAATGGAAAAGTTACCAGTTATGATGGGTGCTTCCTCTGGAATATCAGCCATGGTGGTGAAGTTCAGCCTGCCTTGCCTCACTTGCACCTTCTGCCTCTTTCCTTGGTTCTGGTTGGAATTTTGCCCCTGCCTCTGCTAGTTCTTGGGACAATTCTTGGCATAATGCCCGGTGTTACCACAAGTGAAACACCTGTTGTCATTGGCCTGATGGTACTGCTGCTGCTGTGGCTGATTGTTCCTCTGAACTGGGGGCTGAGAGCGGTTGGGTGCCTACTGCTGCTACAGTGGTCGAATCACCCAACGTCCTTGCTGTTGCTGGGGTCCCCTATTCTGAGGGTCAGATACAATCCTGAAACGCTGTGGCTGAGTTGAAGGTCCTGCCATAGGGGTCTTCCTCTTCTTTTCTGCCTGATGGGCTGTGATGCAGTCCTCCTGAGATATGGCCATGTTGACTAACTCATTGTAACTATTGGCCCTGACGGTGTTGAGACGGTCGCGGAGCTTAGTGCTGAGCCCCCTCCTGAACCTGTCCCTCTTCTTCTCATCAGTGTCTGCATGATATCCGGCATACTTGCACAGGTCATTGAAGGCCTGAGCGTACTGTAACACTGTACGATTCCCCTGAGTGAGTGCGAGAAACTCATTTAGCTTGCGATCCATAATGCCTGCTAGTATGTGATGCCCCCTGAAAGCTGCCTTGAATTCTCTCCATTCCACCATGTGGCCATCTGGCTGCATAGCGAGAAAGTGATCCCACCATGTCCGCGCGGGTCCGTGAAGCTGTTGGGTGGCGAATCGGACCTTAGCCACATCTGAACAAACTCCATTGAGTAGTGGGAATTTGGGTTCCACTACCCTGATCCACACATCAGCATCAAGTGGATCCTCTGCCCGAGTGAACAACGGTGGTTGAGTACTGAGGAACTCCTGAATCCTGATAAGTGGCTGCTGCTGGGGGACGCTGATGGTGATCACCACCACCAAAGTGCTGAGGTGGTGGCTATCGCTGAGCCAACTGCCGCAGAATCTCATTCTGCTGGGCCATCAGTTCTTGCATTGTAGGAGGCGGTGGCGGGGGTGGAGGAATGCGCTCATTCTGTCCACGATGCGCTCTCCCTGCCATCTAAAAAATTTAAGGATGCTCTCAACATTATACTTCTGATGTCAAGGTTTATACGTGGTGAAAGATTTGAAAGGGTAAAACCAATATTTTCTTGCATAATTCATCAAAGATACTATGTGGCATAAATCTTTTCTTCATAATTTAAAACTGACATCATTCATCATCCCAACTTCCAAAAGAGTTTTGTTATGATTACATCAGTGACCCAGAAGACTCAACTCTGTCTAGCCTAGTACCCCAAGGGTGCAAAAGCTAAGCTAGCTTCGAGGAGTTCTATCGCCACACACTTCTAACTCTATCCCTGCAACCTAGTAAGCAAACGAGGCAACGCTCGACTCGGGGGAAGGTGGTCTCCTTGAGCCAGCAGTGTCCAAGCTGGAGGCAGGCTCTGGCTCCTCTCCTCCCTCGATGTCGACATCCTTGTTGGCCTCCATATCCTGGATCTCCTAGTGGTGCATATCCAAATGTTGGTTAGCCTCCGCAAGTTGCTGCTGAGTGTTGATTAGTTGATCCTCGAGAACCTCAATGGTGTTCTCCCTGGTTCCCACTAGCTCCTCAAGCTCCTGGATCTCATTGGACAACTGTTCTACCTGTAGGTCCTTTTCCACCATCTCAGTGGACAAGTCTACCACAAGTTCCTCTCTGTTATCCAAGGTAATCTTGGTAGCCTCCAACAATGCCATCAGATGAGACATTGCCTCTCCTCGCATCACTTGCAGACGATACAGGGCATTCATGCATCGCACTATCAAGTGAGCAGTCTGCCCTGGGTAAAGAGCCCATATGTCCTTGGCATGGTCCACTCAATCTTTCCACATTGGGTCGTCCTCATTATTAGTGGGGAACAAGCCAATGGGATGAGTAGACAACTCCAAGTGGTGAAAACCACAGAAAGTAGTCAGCCCGTGGAGAGCAATGGCCTCGATAGTATCCTCAGCCCGGTATCTGAAAGACTCAGAGTCCAACGAACGCCAGCCTGGCTGTAAGGGATGAGGCTCCAGGGTCATCCTCACCCTACAGCGGGGCACTCGGTGCTTCTCGAACAGCTGCACCGCGTACTGGGGAGGCGTCGTGTAACCGGCTCCCTGAAGTACCTCCCACAAGATACGGGGAAAGCCCTCTCGTGCAAGTCCGTCCATGTGGGACTATGCGTTCCCTCTGTCCGAGGATCCGTGAGAAGTCATCTGTGTATGGTTAAGCGTAAGTGAAAAAGAAAAAGAATTATAAAATAAAAAGGGATCAAGGCTCGGCCCCTCTATGGCTATGACAAATGTCACCGAGTGTACTTAATCTATCATTATCATGTATTAGAATTCTTACCTAATTATCAATAGTTTAAGTAGGGATGCATGCATGCTCATCCTAACAACCTCATTCCAACTCAGAGGGAATAGGGAAAAGCTCCCATCCTGTATAGTAGCCTGTAGGGCTTACTCAATTAGCCACCTAGCTATCCCTCTATCATCCTAAGGCTTCACGTCCTAGGTCTATCCTTATCATCCTGACGATCTATCCAACATTTGTTTCTATCAAGTTTTACTCTTGAAAAGGATGGTACTTATAGTTTATTGATTCCTCTGTGGTGGTATGAGCTCCGATACCAGCTGTGGCGGAACCGCCCGATTTATTCCAACTTAAGTGCCCAAGTCCCACCTTAAAGGCAAGACCACACTTAAATAGGAATAAAACATCAGTCCCTCGGATCTAGTCCGACGAGGCCACTAACAGGATCATGTACCACGTACTCACTCGAAGGTGAGGCACAGAGCAAATACAATAAAGCATAAAACCGTACATTAAGAAGTATTAAATTTATTACAACATCATCGGAGTTTTAGCAAAAGTAGCGATCATTGTTCGGGATGCAGCGGAATTAAACTAACGATAAATGAGTGGAGGGATGGGGAAGCCTGTCCCATCACTCCTCATGCTCCTCCTCAGCCGAGGTATGGTCCCACTCGACGGTCCAACCCGGTGGCACGGTGGACGGCCAAGTCACTCCAGCAACCATGTCCTCTAGAGAACCGTTAAAAAATTATGCCACAAGCAAGGCTGAGTATACTAATACTCAGCTAGACTTACCTGGTGTGAGGAGTCTACTCCTCTACCTCTAGACATGTAGCTGTTTGGCTGAGGGGTTTTGCTTGCCAAAAGCACTAGCTGAGTCTAAAAATCAAGTTTTAGCTTTTTTAAGTTTTAGTGTGACTCTCTTAAGACTAAATGTATACCTATCTAGTCATACATGGTATCAAACATTTAGCAACCAACAACTTTTGCCAAGTCATCATATTTCCACTTGTTACTCAATGTAGCAGCATGGATCAAGCAGTCTCATTAGCTGCGAGAAGCAGACGATTCGAATCGAGTTTTTAAACCTTGCAAGGTAAACCTAAACACACGACATGGCGAGGCACTCCGTCCCCACGCATATCAACCGTCCCCATCGATTCCCCGTCAGCAGATCAGGGCACACCGCCTTGGCGTACAATGCCTCACTGACCCCGACTGCCGTCGTGCAGTGACCGCACTTGTACCCACCATAACCGGAATGGGAGACTACGTCTCATGTCTCGTGAGGGGTAAAGTCTGCTGTCAGGTTCACTCAGGTACTAGGCTTACCGATTTACCATATTCCTCGGCATGTGCTTAGTACGTTCAAACGCTTGACACACAGTACCACACCTTAATCCTTATTCCAATTTCCGTCTCGTAGAAAACGCATCCCCATGGACCGTTGTCCCTAGACCATCATCATTCTGATATAAAAATGAATACAATCAATTCCTGACCTCACGCGAGTGCTAGAAAAATCACTCGACTTCTACCGAGATCCTTAATTTGCAAAGCAGCTACTCGACCTAGCATACTAGTGTCCATCACAAAGGAGTCCTGAGTTCATGCAACTAGGGTTTTAGACAACTCCTACACTTAAGTGCACAGTACAAGCCTACAAACATTAAGTGCAGTAAAATAGCATATATAACGATTATGCATAAAACCGGGGCTTGCCTTCCAAAGCTAGGGCAGGCAGATCCTCGATGGCAGGCTCTGGTGCTGGATCTTGGGCTACCTCCTGAGCAGCTCCTTGGTCCGGCACGAGGATGTACTCCCCGTCAGCGAGATTACAATCTATCGAATGCAATGCATGAGATATATGTATAAATATGACATGAACATTTGTAAGGGTTATGCACAGTAAAACAATATTAAGTTTAGTGTTTCCCTAGGGTTTCTTTTTGATATCCTTAAGGGCTTTGTACTTTCATCTATTTCTCCCCGAGGTTTCCCTTTTCTTTCTATTGTGCTTTTTATTAAGCATTTTGAACTATGAGGGTTAGTTAGCATTTTCCAAAAATGTTATAGAAATTACAGGGGGTAAATATTAACATTTGGGGGGTCCTCCCAAAAATTTGAGGTGGATATTAATTCAGATACCACATGTGCAAAATTAACAAAAACAAGTGTAAAAGGACATTTTACACTATAGCTGTGATTTAAGTGAAGTTTCTGTACCAAATTTTATTTTTGTCTAGATTCATAGGTGATATTAGGTCTCTGTGTTAAATATCTCAGAAAAAGACCTACTGGATATTTAGTTGTGAATTTCTAAATTTTCATGCCAAAAAGGTACTTATAATTAACTTGTTATTTGAAAAATATCAAACAACAGAATTCATATTTTTCCTATCTTTATAATAACAAAGTATTAGTTATCCCAAGGTTTGGGGTGTTTTCTCCTCAGGATCATTTCTCTAAGATTTTCCTAAGTTTACATTGTTTTTATAAAATAAAAGGCATCTCATTTATTTGGTACTAAACAAGGGTCTAATGAAATTTTCTAGTGAACTATATTAAATAAGTGAGCTAACAAAAATGTGGTTGCTCCCTGGTTTCTATTTTAAATTACCTTTTCTATTTTCTTTATCTTTAAGCTAAAAATGATTTAAATGGCAAACCCTTCCTTAATTTGGTGTACTGAGGGGTTTACTATTTTTAAACAGATCACGGAGTGATTAAGTACTTCTCTGATTTTTCTTAACCTCAGTCTAATAGTGTAACTATTTTTCCTTCTATTATTTAACTTTTGGCCAAAACAATATTTAAATCCAAACTTTAAATTCTTTTGCAATACTAAGGGGTTTTGTATTTTTCCTAAGTAGTTCACATTATTTAGAATCAGGCAAAATTGGTTTGACCAAATTTGGTTGAATAAAACTGAAGTTATGAATTTTACAAGCTCTGTTTGTATTTAAATTAGAAATATTAAAAGATTTCCTGGAAAAACCAGTTTACACCGAGGACCCTGGGCTTTTCCTAAACCAATCCTTCAACTTATACCCTTGCGCCACTATTCATTTGAGTCGCTGACACCTCAAAACCCCCCTGACTTTCTTTCCTTCTTCCCTGAGGTCCCTCCCCCCTTTTGAACAGTACCCGCGGAAGTAATTAGGGCGGTGCGGCTTACCGACGGTGAGGGAGGTCTAGCGAAGGGCGGGGTTGGCTCCGAGAAGTCTCTGCGGTCACGTCGAGGTATGGCTTGCCGTCGTTGATGGCCGGAATCGGCCGGTCCACGTGCGCAGGCGGGCGAGTTCGTCTGCGACGAGTGCTTTGGCCTATCCACGGCGATACAGGTCAATCCAAGGGCACGGGAAGCTTCACGGGGTGCTAATGAGTCGACTCGTGCAAGGAATCGAAGAATAACTCACTGTGGAGCTCGGTCCACGTACGTCGGCGCTCGGGTGAAGTCCGGCGACCTTGATCCGACGTCTCCGGTGAGGCAGAGCTCGATTCCTCGCTCTGGGAGCTTCACTGAGGCACGTAGAGTCTACTCCGAGGGTTGGATGGGGTTGGGAATGGCTGCACGGGTCGGTCTATGGTGGCGGGGGATCGGGCGGCCGTTGGCACGCCGCCTGCAGGGCAAACGCCGGTGATCCCTGGCTCCGGTGAGGTCGAGAGCGCGCGAGGGAGTACGGTTGAAGCTTCGATGGGCTTTATAGGCGCGGGCACAGGCAGGGGCACGGGCGCGGCTTGGCGCGGCACGGGGTGCGCGGGGTCGGGCGCTGGGCGTGCTCTGGCGCGTCCAGGGCGCGTCGAACACGTGGAAGTGTTCTTCTGCCCTTGTTCAAAAGCTCGCCGAGATCGCATACGTGCGAATCTTGGCAAAAATCCGGCGCAGACCTCCTCCTGGCACCTATGGCTATCTCTTGTATGTGAGTTCCAAGGGAAGATATGCCCTAGGTAGGGAGATTTGTGGACGCCAAATCTGGCTTGTCTCTCTGCCCACTCCACGACAAAAGTGATGCCAAATCAAGTCAAACGAATTTGGCTCGGTTTCAAACTTTTCCAGTGGGTGCCCTGGGTGGTTTGGCACCTTTTTGGTATTCAACCCAAGTCGTTTTGGTGTCATTTACTAAGTGAACACGAGGGATCTTTAGATTAGGGTTAGATTTTGACTTAGAGAGAATTAGGGAGCTCTAGTGTGCTCTCTACTTAAGGGGTGAAATTGGGGTCTTTAAGGGGTCTTTTTGTAATGTTTCCCCTCTGCATTTTGTATGTTATGATGTTACTTAAACTTTGGTTAAGGATTTGAATCAAGGTTTGGCAATTTGATTAACTTATCCACTGGTCCTTTGCTTGGAAGTCTAGTGCCCTTAGGTGTCTTATGGTTTAATCTCTTTGGTTTAAGATGACAATTGTTCAAGGTGTCTAGGTGAGCTTTTGTCATTAACATTTCTTAGCTAAACCATGTTTCCAAGGTTCTAGGTGCTTCTTCTCCTCCACTTAACCACATGTGATAACAAGTCACCAGTGCCTATATGAAGCCAGTGTCTTGGTAACACCTGAGGTGTTACACACGCCTCTGTGCTTTGAGCCCTAACTTCAACTTTCTGCCTCCAAACATTACTCTGCTTCCCTTTGATTTCGCTTCCTCTCAATCCGCCGATGAGATTGCGATGGCGCCCAAGCGGAAGAACCAAAATTTTGCTGCGGTGGTCATTCCTCCCATCGACCCCAACAGCCAGTTGCCTTTTGCAGGTAACCATATGTCTGTTGTTTTGGAATCGGATCTCCTCCACCTTGTCGATGTTGGAATTCTTCCTCCGAAAGAGCTTTGTTCTTGGCGGATTTGCTGTGGGGTTACTGTCTCGACAAAGGATACCCACGAGTATGTTGTTTATGTGACACCCTAGTGTCACCTAGGGTTCTTCCCTGAGCTAACACCAACCTATTATCACATGTAAATTGAGTAAAGGGTTGAACATCAAAAGAAAATTTAGAGCAAAGGTTTATAATGAATCTTCTTAAACTCTCCTTAATCTTGTCATGAACCTTGAGAGAGAGAGACTCTCAAACCCTAATAAATCCTAAGTAAGCCAAGTTAGGCATAAAGGGTAATTGGGAGAATCATGGGGGGAAATGCAAATTTTAGATATGACCAAATTACAAAGTTTTAGTTCATCAAATAACAAACAAATCATAGTAAGAGAGTTTGGCCTTTTGTTTTTTTAAAATTTCCCAAATCAGTCCATGAACCATGAACCCTTGGAGAAATTCAGATTTCTGAATTTCTGAATTTCAGACCTCTTTCCAAGGATCAACTACGTTCTCTATTTTTCGAAACTCAAAACCAGGAGATCCAAATATCAAAGTTGTGCTAAATTTCCTTGAACACGCCCTGGAAAAGTTTGAACTCAAACGAAATTCATTTGACATGGTTTTGGCACAGATTGACCTCGGGACCAGACATTCTGACACTGGCACCTTGGTGACGCTACAAATCCCTGTCCCTAGCCTAAAACCACGCGACGTCCATACACAAAAGACAAAGCAAGGTCAGGTGAACAAATCCTTCACAACGATCTTGCCCAAATTCACGAAGATTTGCACCCAATCAGCGCTAGAACTTGGGCAGAGGCAACGGGCACACATGTTCGACCGTGGCTGACACCTCCAGTTCAAGCCCGTTCGCGCACCCGCGCCTCCCAGTGCACGCCCGCGCGCGCTCGCCGGTCCACGGCCGCCCGTGCACCGCGCCGTGCCTATAAAGCCACCCCAAGCCTCAGCCATTCATCCCCGCGCGCTCTCAAGTCTTGCCCAAGTCAGAGATCATCGGAAATTGCCCTAAGCACGCCGCGCCACCGCCCGCCAAGCTTTCAGAGCCTCGGCCACCGTGGCCAGCTCTTTCTAGTCGCGCCCAAGTCGCGCCAGCGCTTCGGTTAGCTTCGCCATTGGCCCGTGAAGCTTTCCATGTCCTCGGACCCGGCAGAACTTCACCGGAAGCCCGAGATCACCCTCCCCGGACTTCGGTCGCCCGCCCCCGCGCGTGGACCGAGCTCTCTGGTAAGCCATTGTCAAATTCCTTGCAACCATGTCTTCCCTAGCACCCAGTGAAGCTCTCTGGCTCGTTCAATTGGTCAATTGTGCCCTGGATAGGCCGGACTCCTCGCCGCCGACGAGCTCCCCTGCCTGTGCACGCGGACCGACCGACTCCGACCATCCCCGACGGCGACCCGCACATCGTCGTGATCCTCAGGACCTCCCCTACACGCTCGGCCACCTCACCGGAGCAATCTCGCCGCCGGTAAGCCCCTCCGCCCTTTCTTCTGCGGCAGGTACTGTTTAATTTAGGGGGAAGGACCTCGGGTTAGGATTAGAAGAATCCAGGGGGTTTTCTGAGATGTCAGTGACTCAATTGAATGGTAGCCCAGGGACTAGTCTGTAAGGAAAACTTAAAACACCCGCCAGGGACCCCGTTGCAAAGTAGTTTTCCATTTAATCATTTCTGTTTAATCTTTTTAATGAACAGAGAACTTAGGAAATTCATAACTTGATGAATACTTAACCAAAAATTGTCAAACCAATTTTGCTAAATTCTAAATATTATGAACTATCAATTAAAAATATTGAACCCTATGCTTTCTGATCTAATTTTTAGAGTTAAAAATAAAATACAGAAACTGACCAAACCTTGTTTAATTAAGGAAAATTAGTTATATTCCTGTGCTGAACCTAAGAAAATTTGTAGATGTTCAAACCCCACTTAAACACTATTTAAAAATAGTGAGAACCCCAGTATTGAAAAATTTAGTGTAGATATGCATTAAAAGCCATTTCTGCCCAAACCTTAGTAAAATCAGAGAGGCCTTAGAAATTAATGACCAGTGGATGAAATTATTTTTCCTAGTTTGCTTAAGTAACAAAGAACCTAGGAAAAATAAAGGAACCTCTAGTCTAGATTAGATTCAAGAGAAATGTTTTATTTAGCATTATTCCAACTAGAAATCAATTATTAAAATTACAAAACCAGACCCAAAATTTATAATAAAAATCCAGTGGACTTGTAACCACCAAAACCCCACTGCAAAAATAATAAACACCCCAGCCCGTCATTTTAAGTAGGGTAAATAAATAGAACATGATAATGAGCCATAGTTCAATTAAATTATGAGTAACCCACAATAATGCAATAATGGGTAAATAAAATTTTGCTAGACCAATAAGGAGATAGGCCACCAGAGAAAAATACAAACCCATTGGAAAGATGCAAAATAATACCTATTGCTAATATTTTGTAAGAAAGGCCATTTAATCCAATTAATGCACACCACCACTTTCCTTAGGCAAAAAGATGCCAAACTTCAGAATTGCTCTTGCGCAAAGAAAAAGCTAGGAAAAATCAGAAATCTGTTGTTTGATATTTTTCAAATATAGTGGTAGTAGAAAGCACCCCTTTGGCTAGAAACTTTAGAAAATCCTAGTAAAATATCTGATAAGTATTAATGGCTGGAAATTTGTACCAAGTCATGTTATAGCATCTAAATGCCAGAAAAAATAAGTCTTAAAGAATTACCTACTATTAAATGATAGTTGTAGTTCAAATCACCCCTTCTGCCGTAAAATTTGGTAATTTTGTCCAGGGAAAAATATTCAATTTTTAGACCCCAAATTTTGAGACAGAGTATTACACACTAGTAACAAGCCACTGTAATTTTTGCAGAAGTTTTGGAAATTTATTAAGGAGACTTGTAGTTCAAACCCACTCCCAAAAACTTAAAGAGAATGAAGAAAAAGAAATGAGAAATAAACCTAACTCCAATAAGTCCAACTTGAGTTCTTGACAATTCTCACTAAAGACCTTAAAAAGAATTCAGTGGAACCCCTAGAATAAAACTACAACTTAACTTAGCTAAGTTTGATCCAATTTACCAAGTATACCACCAAAAATCTTGTATAAGCAAGATTTAGCTCTATCTAACTCAAGTAGATCATACACCATCAAAAGTTTAAATTACTGATGCACATATCATATCATGCATATATCTTATGCATTTCATTCATTAGATTGTAATCTAGCTGACGGAGAGTACGTGCTCATCCCCGAGCAAGGATCTGTCCAAGAGGAAGACCAGGAGCAAGCTCCCGAGGCTGCTATCGAGGATCTCCCCATAGCCCCAGCTATTGAAGGCAAGCCCTGGTTTTATGCATAACCGTTTATATATGCTATTTTACTTCATTTAATGTTTGTAGGTTTGTAATGTGCACTTAAGTGTAGGAGTTGCTTGAAACCTCTAGATGCATGAACTTAGGATTCCTTTTTGAGATGAATACTAGTATGCTAGGTCGAGTAGCGGCTTGCTAATCAGGATCTCGGTAGAAGTCGAGTGATTTTTCTAGCACTCGCGTGAGGTCAGGAATTGATTATATTCATCTTGATAATGGGATCTATGTTAGTCTATGGACTTAGATCCAGGGAGGATGCCTTGTCCATGGACGGGAAAAACAAATTAAGGATTAATGTGTGGATGCCTGAGTCAAGCTTTTGAACGTACTAAGCACATGTCGGGAAATATGGTAACCGATAAACCTAGTACCTGAGTGAAGCCGGGCGCGGACTTTATCCCTCATGCGACCTGAGACTGGGTCTCCCATGCTAGCTATGGTGGGTACAAGTGCGGTCACTGCACGGCGGCAGCCAGGGTCAGTGGAGCATTGTATGCCAAGGCGGTGAGGCCTGAACGCGAACGTGGAATCGATGGGGACGGTTGACATGTGTGGGGACGGAGTGCCCTGACATGTCGTGTGTTTAGGTTTACCTTGCAAGGTTAAAACTCGATTCGAATCGTCTACTTCTCGCAGCTAATGAGACTGCTTAACCCCTTGTACTACATCGAGTAAGAAGTGAAATGAGGTTACATGAGACAATTTGTTGATTGAACTAAAATGCTTGTTACCATTTATGCTTAGAAGGAGCAAATGTAGCTAAGATAATGATGCTAGAATTTGAAAAGTTAAAAATGGATTTTAGAAACAGCTAGTGCTTTTGGCAAACCAAACCCCTCAGCCAAACAGCTGCATAGTCTAGAGGTAGAGGAGTAGATTCCTCACACTGGGTAAGTCTAGCTGAGTATTAGTATACTCAGCCTTGCTTATGGCATAATTTTTGCAGGTACGATTCAGAAGATGGTTGACGGTGTGACTTGGCCTACCACCCTGCCACCGGGTTGGACGGTCAAGTGGGATGTTGCTCCGGTAGGAGAGGAGCACGAGGAGTAGTGGCCTAGGCCTTGCCCATTTCCTCGATTCCGACGACATCGATTATCCGCTGCATTTTACTTCGTGAACTCTTATTTGCTACTCGAAAAACTCCGATCTATGTAATAATTCAGCACTTAATTTGAGATTTCCTGTTATATTGTATTTCTTCTGTGACTCACCTTCGAGTGAGATTGTGGAATTTGATCATGGTTAAGTGGCTCTATCAGACTAGATTTGAGGGAATGACGGGTTATTCCGATTTAAGTGTGTTGCGGCCCCTGAGGCGTGACTTAGGCACTTAAGCTGGAATAATTCGGGTGGTTCTGCCACAGCTGGTATCGGAGCAAATTCCACCATAGAGAAGGACAATAAACCATGAATCCCATTTTCAAAATTTAAAACTTGCCTAGAAACTGCTAAGAATCGTCAGGACTAGATCGCTAGACCTAGGACGAAAGGCCTTAGGCATAGGGGGAGAAATAGGTGGCTAATTAAGTAGGCCCCATGGGCCAGTACTTAGATTTTTAAGGATGCCCTATTTTTTGGAGAGGAGACGTTATTTCCAGCATGCATGCATTATAAACACAAAAGGGAATTAAAACTTGAGCTAACCCACTTCCTTTTAAACCCATTCAGGCTCTTTTATTTTATTCCTTCCACCATAATCTTTACCCTTGATACCGTTCCGCAGATGAATTCACCCACCCCCGCCAGTGGAGGAGACACCCGTTTCAGTTCCGACTTTTTTCTCGCAATGGCTTTCCTTCCATCTTGTGGGAAGTGCTTAACTCCATCGGTTACCCTACGCCCCCTTTGTACACGGTGCAGTTGTATGAGGAGCATCAGGTACCTCGTTGTCGGGTTTGGCTGACTTTGGAGGCTCATCCCCTTCAGCCGGGTTGGCGTTCTCTTGATTCCGAAATAGTTGGATTCAGGACGGATGACACCATTGAGGCGGCAGCCATGAAGACTCTGACGACTTTCTGTGGCTACCATCCCCTGGAGATGGTGATGCACCCCTTGGGACTCTTCCCTCCTGAGAAGAGGGATGACCCCATGTCATGTAACCGCGTGAGCCATGTGAAGGATGTGTGGGAAATGTATCCTAACTTGGTTGGGAGGGTCACTGTTCAGTGCATGAGTGTGTTGTACCGCCTTTAGGCCCTTCAGAGTAATGCTATGGCACACCTTGCTAACATCGCTCAAACCACCAAGCTCACTCTCGATAGCCGGGAAGATTTTGTGGTCGATTTATCTTTCGAGTTGGTGGAGAAGGATCTGCAGGTGGAAAGGCTGAGCCAGCACATTACCACCTTGGAGCAGCAGGTGGAGATCCGAGACAACACTATTGATGTCTTAGAGAACCAGCTTCACGATGTGTAGAGGGAACTCGAAGAAGCAAATGACCACCTGGACATGCACCACTTGGAGATGGAGGCCAATGAAGCCGGAAGCGAGGGAGAAGAGGCTCCCGAGGAGCTAGGACCAACCCCTGGTGCCAATGGGACTACCTCCACGATGCCTCCTTCACCCGTATCCAGTGTCGCTTCCACCGCTCAGGGTTGATTAGTCACTTCGACGCTTTTAGGCAGATAGAAACCTATGCGAGCTTAGTTAATGTCAGATTTTGGACTAGGCTTACAGGTACTTTCCCCTGATTGATGTAACCCTGTGAACTTTCGTAATCTGTGGGATGTTTGTAACCATGTTATCTTCATTTCGAACCTAATATTATGATTATGGCATTTTTCCTTCCATATGAGATAATATCTTGTCGTTCGAAATTGTGAGTTGGGATAACAATGGCGACAATCTCTGTTTTCAGATGGCAACTAGGCAGCGTCGCGGGCATAACGAGCAGGTTCCCCCGCCACCTCCTCCAGCTCCCACAGTGCAGGAGCTGATGGCCCAGCAGAATGAGATTCTGCGATAGCTTTTGCAGCGCCAGCCCCACCCTCAGCAGCATGGTGGAGGCCAGCCTCAGCGACCTCCGGCAGCAGCAACCTACCAGGAATTCCTGAGCATGCAGCCACCCTTGTTCGCCAAGGCAGAGGATCTATTGGACGCCGACGTGTGGCTCCACGTTGTTGAGTCCAAGTTTCCCCTCCTCACGGGAGACTGCCCTAATGCTACCAAGACTCGCTTCGCCGCGCAGCAGCTTCGCGGATCTGCTCGAACTTGGTGGGACCACTTCCGTGCTATGCTCCCCACTGATCGTGAAGTGTCTTGGGAGCAATTCAAGACTACTTTCAGAGGGCACCACATCCCAGCTGGCATTCTTGATCGCAAGCTGAATGAGTTTCTGGCACTTAATCAAGGAACCCGCACGGTACTGCAGTATGCGCAGGCCTTCAACGACCTATGCTAGTATGCAGGTTACCATGCTGATTCTGATGAGAAGAAGAGAGACCGCTTTCACAGGGGTCTTAGCACCAAGATGCGGGAACGACTCAACACTGTCCGGGCTGATAGCTTCAATGAGTTGGTCGACCTGGCCATCTCCCAGGAGGATTGCATTATAGCTCACCGGTCAGAGAAGAAGAGAAAGGCACCAATGGCAGCACCATCTGCCTAGGCCTTGAGGTTCAGGATTGTTTCTCACAATCAGAGCAGGGGTTTTCAGCAGCAGGCAGACAAATGGGTGATTAGGCCACCTCAGCAGCAGCAGCCGGCACCCAACCGCTTTCCAGCTCCCGCTCCAAGGAACAATCAACCTCCGCAGCAGCAGCAGTTCCGCCAAGGCAATGGGAACAAATGTTTCACTTGTGGCAATGTGGGCCACTATGCCAAGAATTGTCCCAGGAACCAGCAAAGGCAGGTGTCAGCACCAAATCAAGAGAAGGGAAGAAAGCAGAAGGTACAGGTTAAGCAAGGGAAGCTCAACTTCACTACCCTGGAGGAAGTACCTGAGGGAGCTCCCATCATGACCGGTATCTTTTCAGTTTATAATCAACCTGCTTTAATTCTGTTTGATTCTGGTGCATCTCATAGTTTCATTAGCCAGAAGTTCAGTGCTAAATGTGAACTGCCATTCTCTCACTCAAGAGGGTCATTTCTGATAGTCACACCTGGGGGTAAAATTTCAACTAATCAATTAAACCAAAGTGTGCCTATTCAACTGGGAAGCCACATTGTCAAAACCACCCTTCTTGTTTTGGGTTTGGAAAAGGTGGACATTATTCTGGGAGCTAATTGGATGACCCTGCACCAAGTTGTGCTTGATGTAGCCAGCCGTGCCGTGGAAATCAATTCTCCGTTCTGTGGGAACTTCACCTTAATTCTGCCTAGTCAGGGTTCTACTCAGTCATGTGCTTTCTCTATGATGGAGTTACCTTTGAAGAAGATCCCAGTGGTCTGTGAGTATGCAGATGTCTTTCCTGATGAATTGCCAGGAATGCCACCCGACCGGGATATTGAATTTGCCATCGAGTTGCAACCGGGAACGGCACCAATTTCCAAGAGGCCTTACCGAATGCCGCCTGCTGAGTTGGCAGAATTGAAGAAGCAATTGAAGGAGTTGCTAGACAAGGGATTTATTCTCCCAAGTACTTCGCCATGGGGATGTCCAGCACTGTTTGTGAAGAAGAAGGATGAAAGCTTGAGGATGTGTATAGATTACCGCCCTCTTAATGCGGTAACTATCAAGAACAAGTATCCTTTGCCTCGTATTGATGTTCTTTTTGACCTGTTGGTCGGGGCCAAGGTGTTTTCCAAAATACACCTTCGCTCTGGCTACAATCAGATCAAGATACGAGCAAGCGATATTCCGAAGACGGCATTCTCAACCAGATATGGGTTATATGAATTCTTGGTGATGTCTTTCGGGCTAACCAATGCGCCAGCATATTTCATGTATCTGATGAATTCTGTTTTCATGCCTGAATTGGACAAGTTCATAGTGGTGTTCATCGATGATATCTTGGTGTACTCTAAGAACGAAGAAGAACTTGTCGGGCATTTGCATGTAGTACTTCAACGTCTACGAGAGCACCACATTTATGCCAAGTTGTCCAAGTGTGATTTTTGGCTAAAGGAAATCAAATTCTTGGGTCACACTATCTCTCAGGCTAGAATAGCTGTTGATCCTGATAAGGTGCAAGAGGTGATGAACTGGAAGCCACCAGTGATTGTCCGTCAGATTCGAAGTTTTTTGGGATTAGCTGGTTATTACCAAAGATTTATTCTGGATTTCTCTCGAATTGCAAAGCCTAGAACTGAGCTGCTGAAGAAAGAAGCCAAGTTTGTTTGGAGTTAGAAGTGCGAAGATGCCTTCCATGCATTAAGGAAGCATCTGACCACAGCACCAGTGTTGGCACAACCCGACAACAACAAGCCTTTTCATGTGTATTGTGATGCCTCTAGCACTGGACTAGGTTGTGTCTTAATGCTAGACAACTGAGTCATTGCTTACGCCTCAAGAGCACTCAGGCCTCATGAGCAAAATTACCCCACTCATGACCTCGAGTTGGCAGCAGTGGTTCATGCATTAAAAATGTGGAGGCACTAGTTAATGGGAACCCACTGCAACATCTTCACTGATCATAAGAGCCTTAAGTACATCTTTACTCAGGCTGATCTCAACATGAGGCAGAGAAGATGGCTGGAGCTGATCATGGATTATGACCTAGAGGTACATTATCACCTAGGGAAAGCCAATGTGGTAGCAGATGCCTTGAGTCCGAAGTTGCAGTGCAATTGTATTCTGATGGATTCTCGCATTAACACCTTGTGTGATGAGTTGAGCAAGATGCAAATTGAAGTGATTCCTTCTGGTGCTTTGTCTCACATTTCTGTCGAGCCAGCCTTGCAAGACCAGATCATCATGGCCCAGCTCAGTGACAAGGGAGTGCAGATTATCAAGGAGAATCTCCATCAGAAGGTTGAAAAGTATAAATGTTTCCGCCAAGATGAAAAGGGTGTATTATGGTTCAAAAGCAGATTGGTGATTCCTAAAAATAAGGACCTCAAGAAGAAAATCTTGGACAAGGCTCATCTCTCCAAATTCTCTATGCATCCGGGAAGCACCAAAATGTACCATGATCTGAAGCCTTTGTATTGGTGGACCAGAATGAAGAGGGAGATAGCCCAGTATGTATCGGAATGTGACACCTATCAGAGAATAAAGGCAAGCCACTTGAAATCAGCTGGAGTTTTGCAACCCCTACCTATATCTTCGTGGAAATGGGACGACATCAGCATGAATTTCATCGTGGGTCTGCCCAACACCTCTCGTCATCATGATTCAATTTGGGTGATTGTGGACCGACTGACGAAAGTGGCACATTTTCTCCCTGTGCACACCACTGATAAGGCTCAAAAGTATGCAGAGTTGTACATTGACCGGATCGTGTGTTTGCACGGATTACCTTGGACCATTGTTTCTGACCGAGGGGCCCAATTTGTTACCAGATTTTGGGAACAATTGCAGGAGTCTTTGGGAACCAAGCTAATCAGGAGTTTAGCTTACCACCCACAGACTTATGGTCAGACGGAAAGGATAAACCAAATTCTGGAAGATATGCTAATAGCTTGTGCAATCGATTGTGGCAAGAACTAGGATAAGCACCTCTCTTTGGCAGAGTTTGCTTATAATAACAGTTATCAATCCAGCCTAAGGATGGCACCCTTCAAAGCTCTCTATGGAAGAAGGTGCAGGACACCACTCAATTGGTCTTAGCCTGGAGAGAGAGAAGTTTTCGGACCTGACTTAGTGACTGAAGCCGAAAGGATGGTCAAACTAATCAGGAAGAATCTAGAAGCTGCTCAGGCCAAGTAGAAGAGTTACCATGATAAAAGAAGGAAACCTCTCCAGTTCAAGGTGGGAGATTTCATGTACCTCAAGGTATCACCCACCAAGGGAATGCAGAGGTTTGGAATCAAAGGCAAGCTAGCCCCTCGTTACGTTGGACCTTATGAGATCATAGAAACCTGTGGACCCGTGGCATATAAGCTGAAGTTACCTTCAAAAATGTCTGCCATTCATAGTGTGTTCCATGTATCTTAGCTAAAGAAGTGTGTTCGATTGCCGACCAAGATCATAGCAGAGCCAGAATTGGAGATAGAACCAGATCTATCGTACCAAGAGTACCCTTCCAAGATTCTGGATTGCAAAGAAAGATCAACTCGGGCTAAATCGATCAAGATGTATAAGGTCCAGTGGAGTAATCACTCAGAGGAAGAAGCTACTTGGGAGACTGAGGAATTCTTGAGATCCAACTTCCCCGATTGCCTACCTAAGGAATCTGGTACGTAATCGCACCCAACCCCTCCTCCTGCCCTTCGAATCTAAAATTTAGAAATATGATCTTAATCTGAATGAACTAACCATAAAACAAGATTTAAAAAGGACTTCCTTCTGAAGTTGCAAAGACAATGACATTCGAAGAGCAAATTGCCCTAATAATAAGAGCACCCACTTCCTATAAGTCTCACCCTTCGCTTCACCCCAGGAGGACACTGACCCGAATCTCGGGACGAGATTCCTTTAAGGGGGGAAGGATGTGACACCCTGGTGTCACCTAGGGTTCTTCCCTAAGCTAACACCAACCTATTATCACATGTAAATTGAGTAAAGGGTTGAACATCAAAAGAAAATTTAGAGCAAAGGTTTATAATGAATCTTCTTAAACTCTCCTTAATCTTGTCATGAACCTTGAGAGAGAGAGAGAGACTCTCAAACCCTAATAAATCCTAAGTAAGCCAAGTTAGGCATAAAGGGTAATTGGGAGAAGTCATGGGGGGAAATGCAAATTTTAGATATGACCAAATTACAAAGTTTTAGTTCATCAAATAACTAACAAATCATAGTAAGAGAGTTTGGCCTTTTGTTTTTTTAAATTCCCAAATCAGCCCTTGAACCATGAACCCTTGGAGAAATTCAGATTTCTAAATTTCTGAATTTGAGACCTCTTTCCAAGGATCAACCGCGTTCTCTGTTTTTCGAAACTCAAAACCAGGAGATCCAAATATCAAAGTTGTGCCAAATTTCCTTGAACACGCCCTGGAAAAGTTTGAACTCAAACCAAATTCATTTGACATGGTTTTGGCGCAGATTGACCTCGGGACCAAACATTCTGACACTGGCACCTTGGTGACGCAACTCCCTGTCCCTAGCCTAAAACCGCGCGACGTCCATACACAAAAGACAAAGCAAGGTCAGGTGAACAAATCCTTCACAACGATCTTGCCCAAATTCGCGAAGATTTGCACCCAATCAGCGCTAGAACTTGGGCAGAGGCAACGAGCACACGTGTTCGACCGTGGCTGACACCTCCGGTTCACGCCCGTTCGCGCACCCACGCCTCCCAGTGCACGCCCGCGCGCGCTCGCCGGTCCACGGCCGCCCGTGCACCGCGTCGTGCCTATAAAGCCGCACCAAGCCTCGGCCATTCATCCCCGCGCGCTCTCATGTCTTGCCCAAGTCAGAGATCACCGGAAATTGCCCCAAGCACGCCGCGCCACCGCCCGCAAAGCTTTCAGAGCCTCGGCCGCCGTGGCCAGCTCTCTCCAGTCGCGCCCAAGTCGCGCCAGCGCTTCGGTTAGCTTCGCCATTGGCCCGTGAAGCCCGAGATCACCCTCGCCGGACTTCGGTCTCCCGCCCACGCGCGTGGACCGAGCTCTCCAGTAAGCCATTGTCAAATTCCTTGCAACCATGTCTTCCCTAGCACCCAGTGAAGCTCCCTGACCCGTTCAATCGGTCAATTGTGCCCTGGATAGGCCGGACTCCTCGCCACCGACGAGCTCCCCCGCCTGCGCACGTGGACCGGCCGACTTCGACCATCCCCGACGGCGACCCGTACATCGCCGTGATCCTCAGGACCTCCCCTACACCCTCGGCCACCTCACCAGAGCAATCTCGCCGCCGGTAAGCCCCTCCGCCCTTTCTTCCGCCGCAGGTACTGTTTAATTTGGGGGGAAGGACCTCGGGTTAGGATTAGAAGAATCCAGGGGGTTTTCTGAGATATCAGTGACTCAATTGAATAGTAGACCAGGGACTAGTCTGTAAGTAAAACTTAAAACACCCGCCAGGGACCCCGTTGCAAAGTAGTTTTCCATTTAATCATTTTTGTTTATTCTTTTTAATGAACAGAGAACTTAGGAAATTCATAACTTGATGAATACTTAACCAAAAATTGTCAAACCAATTTTGCTAAATTCTAAATATTATGAACTATCAATTAAAAATATTGAACCCTATGCTTTCTGTTCTAATTTTTAGAGTTAAAAATTAAATACAGAAACTGACCAAACCTTGTTTAATTAAGGAAAATTAGTTATATTCCTGTGCTGAACCTAAGAAAATTTGTAGATGTTCAAACCCCACTTAAACACTATTTAAAAATAGTGAGAACCCCAGTATTAAAAAATTTAGTGTAGATATCCATTAAATGCCATTTCTGCCCAAACCTTAGGAAAATCAGAGAGGCCTTAGAAATTAATGACCAGTGGATGAAATTATTTTTCCTAGTTTGCTTAAGTAACAAAGAACCTAGGAAAAATAAAGGAACCTCTAGTCTAGATCAGATTCAAGAGAAATGTTTTATTTAGCATTATTCCAACTAGAAATCAATTATTAAAATTACAAAACCAGACCCAAAATTTATAATAAAAATCCAGTGGACTTGTAAGCACCAAAACCCCACTGCAAAAATAATAAACACCCCAGCCCATCATTTTAAGTAGGGCAAATAAATAGAACATGATAATGAGCCATAGTTCAATTAAATTATGAGTAACCCACAATAATGCAATAATGGGTAAATAAAATTTTGCTAGACCAATAAGGAGATAAGCCACCAGAGAAAAATACAAACATATTGGAAAGATGCAAAATAATACCTATTGCCAATATTTTGTAAGAAAGGCCATTTAATTCAATTAATGCACACCACCACTTCCCTTAGGCAAAAAGATGCCAAACTTCAGAATAATTGCTCTTGCGCAAAGAAAAAGCTAGGAAAAATCATAAATCTGTTGTTTGATATTTTTCAAATATAGTGGTAGTAGAAAGCACCCCTTTGGCTAGAAACTTTCGAAAATCCTAATAAAATAACTGATAAGTATTAATGGCTGGAAATTTGTACTAAGTCATGTTATAGCATCTAAATGTCAGCAAAAATAAGTCTTAGAGAATTACCTACTATTAAATGATAGTTGTAGTTCAAATCACCCCTTCTGCCCTAAAACTTGGTAATTTTGTCTAGAGAAAATATTCACTTTTTAGACCCCAAATTTTGAGACAGAGAATTACACACCAGTAACAAGCCACTGTAATTTTTGCAGAATTTTTGGAAATTTATTAAGGTGACTTGTAGTTCAAACCCACTCCCAAAAACTTAAAGAGAATAAAGAAAAAGAAAGGAGAAATAAACCTCACTCCAATAAGTCCAACTTGAGTTCTGGACAATTCTCACTAAAGACCTTAAAAAGAATTCAGTGGAACCCCAAGAATAAACCTATCACTTAACTTAGCTAAGTTTGATCCAATTTACCAAGTATACCACCAAAAATCCTGTATAAGCAAGATTTAGCTCTATCTAACTCAAGTAGATCATACACCATCAAAAGTTTAAATTACTGATGCACATATCATATCATGCATATATCTTATGCATTGCATTCATTAGATTGTAATTTAGCTGACGGAGAGTACGTGCTCATCCCCGAGCAAGGATCTGTCCAAGAGGAAGACCAGGAGCAAGCTCCCGAGGCTGCTATCGAGGATCTCCCCACAGCCCCAGCTATTGAAGGCAAGCCCCGGTGTTTTGCATAACCGTTTATATATGCTATTTTACTACACTTAATGTTTGTAGCTTTGTAATGTGCACTTAAGTGTAGGAGTTGCTTGAAACCTCTAGATGCATGAACTTATGATTCCTTTTTGAGATGAATACTAGTATGCTAGGTCGAGTAGCTGCTTGCTAATTAGGATCTCGGTAGAAGTCGAGTTATTTTTCTAGCACTCGCACGAGGTCAGGAATTGATTGTATTCATCTTGATAACGGGATCTATGTTAGTCTATGGACTTGGATCCAGGGAGGATGCCTTGTCCATGAGACGGGAAAAAGGAATTAAGGATTAATGTGTGGATACCTGAGTAAAGCTTTTGAATGTACTAAGCACATGTCAGGAAATATGGTAACCGATAAACCTAGTACCTGAGTGAAGCCGGGCGCGGACTTTATCCCTCATGCGACCTGAGACTGGGTCTCCCATGCTAGCTATGGTGGGTACAAGTGCGGTCACTGCACGGCGGCAGCCGGGGTCAGTGGAGCATTGTATGCCAAGGCGGTGAGGCCTGGACACGAATGGGGAATCGACGGGGACGGTTGACATGTATGGGGACAGAGTGCCCTGACATGTCGTGTGTTTAGGTTTACCTTGCAAGGTTAAAACTTGATTCGAATCGTCTGCTTCTCGCAGCTAATGAGACTGCTTGACCCCTTGTACTACATCGAGTAAGAAGTGAAATGAGGTTACATGAGACAATTTGTTGATTGAACTAAAATGCTTGTTACCATGTATGCTTAGACGGAGCAAATGTAGCTAAGATAATGATGCTAGAATTTGAAAAGTTAAAAATGGATTTTAGAAACAGCTAGTGCTTTTGGCAAACCAAACCCCTCAGCCAAATAGCCGCATAGTCTAGACGTAGAGGAGTAGATTCCTCACACTGGGTAAGTCTAGTTTAGTATTAGTATACTCAGCCTTGCTTGTGGCATAATTTTTGCAGGTACGATTCAGGAGATGGTTGACGGTGTGACTTGGCCTACCACCCTGCCACCGGGTTGGATGGTCGAGTGGGATGTTGCTCCGGCAGGAGAGGAGCACGAGGAGTAGTGGGCTAGGCCTTGCCCATTTCCTCGATTCTGACGACATCGATTATTCGCTGCATTTTACTTCGTGAACTCTTATTTGCTACTCGAAAAACTCCGATCTATGTAATAATTCAGCACTTATTTTGAGGTTTCCTATTTTATTGTATTTCTTCTGTGACTCACCTTCGAGTGAGATTGTGGAATTTGATCCTATTTAAGTGGCTCTATCAAACTAGATCTGAAGGACTGATGGGTTATTCCGATTTAAGTGTGTTGCGGCCCCTGAGGCGTGACTTAGGCACTTAAGCTGGAATAATTCGGGTGGTTCCGCCACAGTTTATGTTCCTTTTCTTATTCGTGACCTTGCTCTTCCTATTTCTCCCTTCTTCCGTGGTCTCCTTTACTTTTATAATCTAAACCTGACTCATCTGAATCCCAATTCCATTCTGCAAATCTCTATCTTTGTTCATCTGTGCGAGGCCTACCTCGGAATTCTTCCCCACTTTGGTTTATGGAAGTATCTGTACCACTGTCGACCTAGGATGGCTGGGGGTCAGCACCAACTCGTGGGTGGTGCGAGTCTGGAGATGCGACGCGGATGGAAAACGAAATATCTTGATATTCTGCTTAAGGACAGCATTAAGTGGTGGCGTCTTGAGTGGTTTGTTGTGGAAAACCACGGCAAGTCCCTCCCCCTCGATCGGGAAGACAGCCAGATGTGAGCACTCCAAGTTGGATTGAGTCTCCTACTGCCTTGGAAGTAACAGAGGCTAGGGTTCTGCTTGCTGAAGTCTGTCTGCTGAAGGAAAGAGGTCTAACTACCAAAGTTGTGGTTGCCGATTTTGTTTTTAAGAACATCTAGCCCCTGAAGGACAGAGCATACCCGGCTTACTTGTATAGTGGTTTTACCGACTCAACTCGGGTTACTAATAGGAGAATTCCTACTGAGGATTTGGTGAGCCAGCTAGACATGATCTTGAGAGGCAAAGTATCAAATGTTGGTGCTCTTGTTGCCTACTCTGCTTGGAATCTGTCACCTCCTAAGTCCTTTTTCAATTTCATGTCTAATCCTCCTGCTGGTGATAGTGGTTTGGGTCTTAGAGTGTGACCCTCTCCCGAAGATATTGAGGTTTTGGTTACTTCTCTTTGTGATCTTCCCAATGATGAGAGGCAAGTTCATTTTGAGATGCCAGCGAGTCCAGATGATGCAGAGATGAATGTTGTGCTCGATATGTTGGCTAGAGAATCTTATGACTCGGCCCCTGCTGAAACAATGGTTGTTGCAGTTATACTAGAGCTTGACAGAATAGTGGTCACCTGAAAGCCTAAGGGTACTCGCCCAAAGCGTCTTTGCCAGGTCAGCCGCCCAACTGCACCTGATGAAGGGAAGAAGAAGAAAAAGAGACGGCTTCGGCGGTTGTCATGCTTGGACCAGGATGCTAGACCTTCTACTCCTGTTTGTGAAGAAGTACCAGCATAGGTCTTTACTGGAGTTGATCCCACTGGTGGTGTACCTGCTAAAGTTGACCCCAATGAATGTACCCGTGCACCAGCTGACCCCAATGGGTGTGATCCTACTGAAGCTGACCCCAATGGGTGTAATCCTGTTGCAGCTGACCCTAATGGGTGTAATCCTATTGAAGCTGAACCCAATGGGTGTAATCCTGTTGAAGCTGACCCCAATGGGTGTGATCCTGCACCATCCTTTGTCCGCATTTTTGATGAGGACGAAGAAGAAGAAGAAGTTCCACTAATTCGGAAGAATAGCCGGCGTTATAGAGGTAGTAGAGGGGATAGTGATATTCTTTCTCCAGCTCTGTCTGCTCTTGTTAGCCTGCAAGAATTATCCATAACAGATTTTGATCAGGCCCTTGTGGATGTCGTTCCTGAGGATATGCTGTCAGAGCCGACTGATGGTGATATGATGGATGTTTGCTCTGACATTCCAGATGTGGGATTAGAGGTATCCCGGGCAGCATCTTGTGCGTCGTCGACCATGGAAGGCGGTCTTCGGTGTCAAGAGGTTGGTCAAGATTGCCCAACTCCCATGAAGGTGACTGAGGATCCTTCAGCCTTAGAGGTGGCTGTTGCAGAAAACCCAGCCCCCAAGGGTGGTGCTGGCGGTTACCCAGCCCCCGAGGGTGTCGCCGGTAATGATCCAGCTCGGTTGGATAGCACAAGCTGTAACCCAGCCCCCGAGGGTGTTGCCTGTAACGATCCGGCTCCGATGGGTAGTGCGAGCTGCAACCCAGCCCCGAGGGTGTCCGAGCGAGCTCTCCTTCCCATACCTCCATGGATGTCCACGTTGGGTCATCTCCACCACGATCTGATTGAGTAATAGCATTGCATACTTCTTTAGCTTCGAGCGAGGGAGTCGCCTTAGGGGTCGGCGCACCGGATGCCAGAATTTTGATTTCTGCTAGTGGAGCTGAATGAACCCTCGACGATACTCTTCAGATTGTTCCAGTTGATCTTCCTTCGTCGAGTTATAACACAACTTCTCATGATTTGGGATTGCCTTCATTCTTTTGTAATCTTAAGGTAAATTAGCTTTTTTCATTCTGTCTCTCCTCCTGGTAAATCCCTTTCTTCGTACTAATTTGTTTCTAATAACATGCTTTGGTTGATGGGATGTCTACTCAATTGAAATCACATGGCGCTACTATCCCAGAAGGAGCTCTATCTCTAACGTAGTGGAATCCGTTGCTGCTTCAAAAACATATAGCTGATTTGAAGGTGTCAAATGCTGGTTGGTATCCTTGTTTCTTCCTTGGCTGATTTGAAAGTGCCAATTTGTTTTTAACCGTGTATCTTTCTTCGGCTGCTTTTTGTCAGATATGACCCGGTGGTACTTTGAGCTCGAGGAGAAAAGTCTTCAGCATCAAGCCGACTCAACCCGGCGGTATTCTGAGCTTAAGGAGAAGTATTCCCAAGGTTAGATCGAACTAGCCTAGGTTTCTGCTTCTTTAGACGATGCAAATTCTTTGAATTCATCTCTTAATGCTCAGCTTGACTCTGAAAGGGTGTCTAATGAGGTAAGCTTACTTAACTGGATCTACTGTGCTTTTACTGATTTCTGGATATTTGAGAGCTGATTCTTGTCTATAGGAGGAGAATCGAGCACTTGCAGCTTCTCGCGACAATCTGGATAGGTTGTATCGTGACGCCATCAATTCTCTAACCATCTTGGAGAGGAGCCACCGTTTTACCATGACAGATCTGGATCATCATCGCAATGAACAGCAAGTATCCTAGGATGAGATCCTACAGCTCAGGCAGCTGGTGTCCAGCAAGGACTCCATCATCAAAGATCTGCGTGCCTCCAAGAGATTAATTGCCCAGGAGCTTGAGGCTGCTCGACTGGCTACCAAGGTTGCAGAGGACAATTGTGCCATTCTGAAGTCCCAGCGTGACAAGGTTATGGACAAAGTCATTCGTGCGGGGTGAATCCTGATGAGAAGGCCTGGTGTAATTGTTCGTGTTGACATTGTTGCGGACGTCAAGGCTGCACCTGATGTTTCGAGTCGCCCTTCCTCCTCGATTGCTCCTGCGAAAGAAATTGCCAAGTAGAGATGTTTTGCTGTGTTTAGAAGATATTGAATGCATTTGTGAACTATATGTTTGTGTGATCAGCGCGCTTGAATATTCGGTAGGATATTGGAATGTGTTCTTGGCGCTGAAAACTATAACATTTTGTTTCTGTTGTTAGAATTCAACAGTTGTCATGAATGATTGTAGAAGTAAGTGCGGTGTGCTGGTTTTGGAACCTTTTCCTAATTTATGCTAATTGATCAGCTGGTAAGGCATAGAGATCGCCCTAAGATGAGTAAACGCGAGCATGTTACACTAAGTCGAGTAAGCGTGAGCATGTTGCACCATCTTAAGTCATTGCCGACTTAAGCCGATTGCTCCGTTAGTAGGGTATAGTGGTCACCCTAAGTCGAGTAAGCGTGAGCATGTTGTACCATCTTAAGTCACTGCCCACTTAAGCCGATTGTTCCGTTAGTAGGGTATAGTGGTCACCCTAAGTCGAGTAAGCATGAGCATGTTGCACCGTCTTAAGTCACTGCCGACTTAAGCCGATTACTCCGTTAGTAGGGCATAGTGGTCACCCTAAGCCGAGTAAGCGTGAGCATGTTGCACCGTCTTAAGTCACTGCCGACTTAAGCCAATTGCTCCGTTAGTAGGGTATAGTGGTCACCCTAAGTCAAGTAAGCATGAGCATGTTGCACCATCTTAAGTCACAGCCGACTTAAGCCGATTGCTCCGTTAGTAGGGTATAGTGGTCACCCTAAGCCGAGTTAGCGCGAGCATGTTGCACCGTCTTAAGTCATTGCCGACTTAAGCCAATTGCTCTATTAGTAGGGTATAGTGGTCACCCTATGCCGAGTAAGCGTGCTGATTGATAATAAACAGTTCGAGTGCCCTTGAGAATGAAATCTTTTTATTGATGATGTATTTTCCAATTACAGAATACAATGCTGCCCCGATAGCTTTTTTGAAATCTTGCTAAGGGTAAAACTTCTTGAGATGCTCAATATTCCATGAATTCCCTATTTCTGTGCCATCCATTTGAGTAAGCCGGTATGATCCTGGCCGAGTGACCTCCGCTACTACAAATGGCCCTTCCCATAGAGGTGACAATTTGTGCCCTCCTTCCCCTGTTAGAATTCGGCGAAGGACCAAGTCTCCCACTATAAAGGATCGATGTCGTATAGCCTTCTCATGATAGTGCCTCAGGGTTTGCTGGTATCTAGCTGACTGAATTATTGTATTCAATCGCTCTTCTTCCAATACGTCAATATCCTCTAGTCTGGTAGCCTCTTCCTCAGCTATGTTTTCGAAGGCCAGCCTTGGTGCCCCAAACCTAAGGTCGGCAGGTAGCACTGCCTCCGAACCATAGACCATGAAGAAGGGTGTGTTTCTAGGCAGAGCTCGACTAGGTTGAGTTCTTAGGCTCCAAACCACATAAGTTAATTCTCTGATCCACTTCCCTGTGAACTTTTCATTCTTGTCGAAGACTTTCTTCCTGAGTACTTCCAGTATCATTCCATTAGCCCTTTCCACCTGACCGTTGGCTCTTGGGTGTGCTACTGACGCATATTTGATCTGAATGCTCCGTTGTTCACAGAAATCAAAGAATTCAGAGCTAGTGAAATTAGATCCTAGGTAAGTTATGATGCTATTCGGTATCCCAAACCTGAATATTATATCTTGTATGAATTCCACTGCCTTGGCTGAAGTTAGAGAAGCAATGAGTTTGTATTCTATCCATTTGGTGAATTTGTCAATGGCGACCAACACGTGAGTGTATCCTCCCTGAGCTTTCTTGAAGGGTCCAATCATGTCCAGTCCGCATCACGCAAATGGCCATGTTACGAGTATGGTCTGCAATTGCTGTGCTGGTGAATGCTGCTGCTTTGATAAGAATTGGCAAACTTCACACCTCTGAACTAACTCGGCTGCATCACTTTTTGCTGTCGGTCAGTAGAAACCAGACCTGAAGACCTTCCCATCTAGAGTTCTGGATGCTGCGTGTATCCCGCATTGTCCGACGTGGATCTCATCTAGTAGTTGCTTCCTAGTAACCGAAGGAATGCACTTCATGAGGACTCCTGTTGCGCCCCTTCTTTATAGTGCATCCCCAATGAGGGTTGTTGAGGGCTTGTTCTTAAATGCTTCGGATTAAGAACAAGGCAACATAAAAGATGTTAAACGTTAAGGCCCTTCGTCCTATCGAACATTACTTCCTATCGGGAATGATGAGTTCCGGACGAAGGTCACAAGAAACATACCTTCGTAAATTCAGCACGTAATAATGAAGGACTCATAAAAAACATGGAATGTAAATTATGGAATCATTTCTATTTTATTAATACAAAGGAATAGAAATGATTATGAATTACAAATGTACCTTCGGTCCTGAGAGAAGGTAAAAAGTACAAGCGTGACGCAAAATGCCAAGTCAGCGTGAACAGTACGGGGGTACTGTTCATCTATTTATAGATGCGGGACGCAGCCCACATGAAATTACATCCATATCCATTACATTTGTTAACAGCCTACGGAAATCAGTCAAGGTCCACGCAGTCTTTTCATCTTTAAGTCGGTTCCCCCCTCAGCAATTGCGCCGAAGCTTTCCTGCGCACAGCTTCGCCTGCGCTCGTCCTTCGTCTGGTTCAAGCTTCGTCCCGACCGTGCTTCATATTCATAGTTCTGAACCCGAAAACACCTGCTCACATAATCCACTTGGAAAACATTGTCAAACCATGTTTTTGAGGACCTTCGGAGGACGAAGGCCCCCAACAGTAGCCCCTCGCAATATTAATTTGTTTGACAATAAATTCAGATTGCGATATGGACGAAGGCCTTAAGCCGAAGGTCCGAAAAAACACCTTCCCTTTGCTAGAATAGCAATATTCACTGACAAGCGGGGTCATTCAATTTTCAACGCCCTGGGCGTATAAATAAGAGCACACCGCCAACTCATTTGGTACGCATACTTGCCTTTTGCTTCGGCCCACTAAAATTTTTAGCGCTTGTTCATTAGGTTTTGCTGTTCTTTTTGATTTTGGAGCTTCGGCCTCGGGAACAATTTTTATCGTTCTCGAAGATGTCTGAAGGCAAGAAAACCCCTGCTGAGATGAAACTGAAGATCCCGGCTGATACGAAGCTGAGTCTCGAGGAGGAGAAGAATCTGGGATTCCTGATAGCGATGGCAGAGACCAATACAGAGAAAATCACGAAGGAGATTCTCGAAGGTTTGTCCGAGGATACTGATGACAGCGACAGCTTTGATGTGGAAAGTGGTGGGGAAGAGGGCGAAGATCGACCGTGGCGACCAAGCCACTCGGTTTTTGGGAAAACTACCATCAAGCAGAGTCACATTGATAATATGAGGGGGCGATATTTCCGAGACATATCTATTGTGAGAGCTGACGCCGGGGAAAAGACTTCTCCCACCCCCGAAGAGAATGAAGTTGTGATTTTCCGAAGCTTCCTCAAGGCTGGGCTTCGATTCCCCCTGAGCAATTTTGTTGTTGAGGTATTGAAAACATTCCAAGTCTACCTTCATCAACTCACTCCCGAAGCTATTATAAGGATGGGGATTTTTGTCTGGGCTGTAAGAAGCCAAGGTTTGGAACCGAACGCTAAAAGCTTCTGTAACATTCATGAGTTATTATACGAGACGAAGCCCTGGGGAAAGGAGCAATACCACAACAACTTCGGGTGCTACAGCTTCGGCGCCCGCTCCGGGTCAAGCTGCCCTGTGCCGACCTTTCGGAAGAGGTGGCCCGGAGCCTGGATGACTGAATGGTTTTATGTAAAGAATGATCTAGCAGCTCAAGAGAATGTAAAGAGTATTATTATGCACCCAATCTGGCAACGCTTCGGCCTTCGAAGGCCGAAGGTCGAAATGGACGAAGCCGCCGAGGAATGTCAAAGAGCCTTCGGGGTAGTCTGCTCGTTTATTGGGACAAGGGACTTGGTCCAAGAACACATTGCCTTCAGGGTATGGCCACTTGCAGAAAAGTGGGAAATGCCAAAGGAAACCATCAAAGAGTCTGACGAAGGCGGACTAGTCAGATTAAAGTACACATTCAAATATGCAGATAAATTTATTGAACCTGATGATGACTGGCTGAAAAGTATTGAAACATTAAGTGATGAATTACTTGGGGCATATTCGAAGGCTGAAAATACTGCTCTATCAGCAGCCTTCGGAGGCCGAAAAAAGAAGAGACTGAACCGAGTGTTCGATGCAGTCGGGTTCTTCTACCCTGATTATTGCTATCCCATCCGAAGGCAAAAAAGGAAAAACATAACCTCTGAAAAAGAAGAAGCTGGAACCGCTCCTAGCGAGCCAGGACCAAAAGGAAAAAGGTTGAAGGTCCTCACACACCGACCACGCCATATTGAACCAGCTTCGGTGCCTGAGTTTACTGGAGAAGCTTCTTCGGCCGCCGAAGCTGAACAGCCAACCTTGCTGCCAGAAATTGCAGAAATGGCCGAAGCACCATTGACAGAGAAAATGGAGGAAGCGAAAAATCTGACTAAGGAAAAAACATCAGAAATTTTTAGTCCTGTAGTAAATGTCGAAGCAGCAAAAAGCCAAAAGGGTCCAATGGTGACCCCAAAAAGGAAGAGAATGGTAAATGTACTAGATGTCTTGGAGACAATTAAATCTTCAAGCACAACTCCAAAAAAGAGTGCTGAAATTGCTGAAACTTCCTCTGAAACTCCGATGCAACAAGCTGAAGCTGAAGCTGGGCCTTCAGAGCCCTTCAAGGAACAACCTTTGGAAGCCGAAGCAGTTAAAATACCAGAACCAATTTTAATTGAAGAAACTGACACTGCCATCCCCGAAGCGCCTGCCAGCATGTGTGATTACATCATTCGACACGCCTCGGGGAAAAAATTATCTGAAGAAGAAATTAATGAAGCTAACCATTATGCAAAGGAGTTAAAATATCCAAAGGGGGCAGTAATATTCAATGGGACAAATGAAGACGATTTTTTATACTGCCTGCCTGACAACAAAGAGCTCTCTGTCTGCCGAGAAATGGCCAGGAGTATTGGTTTCCCGAAGCTTGAATCTGGATTAAGCGCCATGACGAAAGAAGATCTCGCAGACAGTCTTGCGTACAACAGCCTGAAGGTACGGGAATTTAACGCTTGAAAAGAGAACCCCCTTATTTTTTACGCAACTCGTTCCTTTTTTCTTATATGAATTCTTCTTCGTATAGGGCCTGATCCTAAGCAACGCGCTAAGAGCGCAAAAGAGCGCCGAAGATGAAAGTTATGAAATTGCATTTAATAATTTACGCGCTGAAGTTATCAAACTGAGAAACGAAGCTTTGGAAAAAGATAAAATTCTGCTTACATTGGTAGATAAAGTGAAAAAAGACGAAGCTGCTTCAAGGGCCCAGACCGAAGCTCAAAAACGCGAGATTAAAGAACTTCAAAAACAGCTGGCTAGAGCTAAAGAGGAGCGCGCGCTTGAGGAAACGAAACGAGAACTTAGTGATTTTATGGTCGGTAAATTGGAATCAAGAGTCAAGGAGCTTCGGTCATCCCAGGGGAAATGCTATGTTAAATCTATAGAATGTGTGAATAAAATTAAAGCCAGCTTTGCCAGCGTCGGCGCCTTTTCCAGCGAAGAAAATTTTTCTCGAGGCAATCCCGAAGATCCGTTGGAATGGATTAGCCATGAAGCAGAAGCCTTCGAAGAGATTCTGAACAGTCGCAGCGATATCTGCGCTTTTTCGGGCGCCAGAGGGATCGCTTCTGTCTTGGAGAAGAAAGGTTGTGATCATGTAAAATTTCTAGCTCAGTCCGAAGCTGCCTTATCTTCCGAAGACATTAAGGACCCCTCGGCCGAAGCAAGCGTGGTTGGCGGTAAATTTTTTACGGATATCTGGAACGACGGCGGCCGAGAAATGGCGCAAGAGATCATCCAAAAAAGCGAAAAAGGCATACATGATGCTAGAAAAGTAGCAGAGGCTGCCGAAGGGAGTACGGAGCCTGAAAGACAATTAGGTACCAATTAATCATTCTTGTTGCGTTGTAATTTTCATTTCAAACTCTGCATATTGTTTGCGATAGTGACGAAGAAATGTTCTCTTCCCTCGGCAGCTGCTGGGTCAACTGCCGACCCTTACACAAAAGGAGATGAAGAAATCAAACAAATGGCCGAAGCTATCATGGACAAGGTTGTTGATCAACTTTTAAATGAAGTCGCCGAAGAAGTATTAAGAGAGGACTAGATGCTGCTAGAAAAACATTTAAATTGTGATCTATGTAATATTTTGTACATTTGGATGTAATATACAAGTTTTTTTTTTTTTTTTCATTATTCAATTCTTCACGATGCATGAAACTCTATATACATACCTTTTTGAGCCTTCGGCGAAAAAACACCTTCCCTTCTTTTCATGCTTCGTGAAGAAGGCATTCTTCGTTAAAATTATTCTGATGGATCACATCCATGCTTCGTGAAATCATTATCCGAAGCTATACTCCGTAGCTATACAATCTCAATATTGATCTGATAAAGCTTGCCCATGTTTCATAGAAATGTTCTCCGAAGCTGTAATCCGAAGCTATACAATTTCGATATCACTTTCTCGGAGCATCCTTTCGAAGGTTGAGAGTGTCACTTTCTTTTGCCAAATGCAATATGATGTATGATGTTTATGTTATGCAAAATGATGTGATGATGTTATGCTATGCATGTGACATTTGTTCCGAAGATACTCATAAAATATATTCATAAGCTCTGCATTCCCTTAGGAACGTCTTTGGAGCTTCTTCGTCTTTTACTTAGACGATCTCAGCGTTGACTTTTCGCTGTAAGCCTCCCTTAGGAGCTTCTTCGCCCTTTACTTAGGCGGTATCAGCGTTGACTTTTCGCTGTAAGCCTCCCTTAGGAGCTTCTTCGCCCTTTACTTAGGCGGTATCAGCGTTGACTTTTCGCTGTAGGCTCTGCATTCCCTTAGGAACGACTTCTGAGCAGAAAACTTACACTGCGCTCCCTTTGGAACGGCTTTTTGTGACCTTGCAAACTTACTCTGCGTTCCTTAGAACGGCTTTCTGTTGCTCCGAAGGATTTCTAATTCGAAGGTCCTCCTTGGTAACGGAAAAAATTTTGAACTTCAGCAACTTAAGCTTGTGGAGCAAATAGATCTTCCTCGTGGAGAACAACGAAATTATTACATGAAAACTATCAATGTTTTTTGTTTCGCAGAAAATAAAACTGAAAAGGAAAGACTGCTACCAAAGGTAGGATATGTATCAATAAATGTGCTTCGACTCTGGCACAGTGCTGTTGACTGTGCGAGCTTCGGACTGTTCTCTGAAATCCCTCTGATGTGGAGCATGTTGATTCCCTTCTGGCTGTTGACCTTGCTGTAATGGAGGTGGAGGCGGAAGCTGCTGCCAGGAAGCTTGAGGTTGACTTGCCGAAGCTACAGAAGCTGCAGGGTGGTTGTCTATGTATTGTGGGACATAAGGCGGATGATACGAAGCAGTATGCATGACCTGCTTCGGCTGAGCTTGTTGAGATGCAGCTTCGGCAATTTCCTTTTGCTTCTGGATCGTAATATGGCACGACCTAGTGGTATGGCCCTTGCCTTCTCCACAGAACAAGCAAAACAGTCTCCTTGGCTGATCTCCGAATCTTCCGCCGAAGCCCCTGGCGCCTCTGCCTCTTGGGGCTGGTGGCCGGAAGGAAGTTTGTTGTTGCCCTGAAGCCTGTGATGAGCATTGCGGTCTGTTCTGGCTCCCCTTATCATCATTCTGAGTGTTGTGGATAGAACGGACATGTCTCGGGTAGTATCTTCCTCCGAAGCCCCTGGCCATTTCAGAAAATCTGAAGGCCTCCTCCCTTCTTTGACGAAAGTCATTGTCAGCGCGAATGTACTCATCCATCTTTTGGAGCAATTTCTCCAAGGTCTGAGGAGGCTTTCTAGCAAAGTATTGAGCTGCAGGCCCAGGACGAAGCCCCTTGATCATAGCTTCGATAACAATTTCATTGGGCACCGTTGGTGCCTGTGCCCTCAATCGTAAAAACCTTCGGACATACGCCTGAAGGTACTCTTCGTGATCCTGAGTACACTGGAACAGGGCTTGAGCTGTGACTGGCTTTGTCTGAAATCCTTGAAAACTGGTCAGTAACATATCCTTCAGCTTCTGCCATGAAGTTATTGTTCCTGGCCGGAGGGAGGAATACCAGGTCTGAGCAACATTCCTGACGGCCATGACGAAAGACTTCGCCATAACTGCAGCATTGCCCCCGTACGAAGACACCGTTGCTTCGTAACTCATCAAGAATTGCTTCGGGTCGGAGTGACCATCAAACATGGGGAGCTGAGGTGGCTTATAAGATGGAGGCCAAGGTGTAGCCTGCAGCTCAGCAGACAGAGGAGAAGCATCATCAAAAACAAAATTTCCCTGATGGAAATTATCATACCAGTCATCTTCGTTGACGAAGCCCTCCTGATGAAGGTCTTTCTGATGAGGCCTTCTGTTCTGCTCATCGTGAGTGAGATGACGGACTTCCTCAGAGGCTTCGTCTATCTGCCTTTGCAACTCAGCTAGGCGGGCCATCTTCTCCTTCTTCCTTTGTACTTGTTGGTGTAGCATTTCCATATCCCTGATTTCTTGGTCTAGCTCTTCTTCCTGAAGTGTCGGGCTGAGAGCCTTTCTCTTCTGGCTTCGGGCTTCCCGAAGAGAGACGGTCTCCTGGTTGTGGTCCAGCGGTTGCAGTGCTGAAGCTCCGGTCGCTGAAGCTTTCTTCGGCGCCATAGCTTCCGAAGGTGTTCAAAAAAAAAAAAAAAAGCTTGAAGTGGAAGTGAGTTCACCGGAGGTGGGCGCCAATGTTGAGGGCTTGTTCTTAAATGCTTCGGATTAAGAACAAGGCAACATAAAAGATGTTAAACGTTAAGGCCCTTCGTCCTATCGAACATTACTTCCTATCGGGAATGATGAGTTCCGGACGAAGGTCACAAGAAACATACCTTCGTAAATTCAGCACGTAATAATGAAGGACTCATAAAAAACATGGAATGTAAATTATGGAATCATTTCTATTTTATTAATACAAAGGAATAGAAATGATTATGAATTACAAATGTACCTTCGGTCCTGAGAGAAGGTAAAAAGTACAAGCGTGACGCAAAATGCCAAGTCAGCGTGAACAGTACGGGGGTACTGTTCATCTATTTATAGATGCGGGACGCAGCCCACATGAAATTACATCCATATCCATTACATTTGTTAACAGCCTACGGAAATCAGTCAAGGTCCACGCAGTCTTTTCATCTTTAAGTCGGTTCCCCCCTCAGCAATTGCGCCGAAGCTTTCCTGCGCACAGCTTCGCCTGCGCTCGTCCTTCGTCTGGTTCAAGCTTCGTCCCGACCGTGCTTCATATTCATAGTTCTGAACCCGAAAACACCTGCTCACATAATCCACTTGGAAAACATTGTCAAACCATGTTTTTGAGGACCTTCGGAGGACGAAGGCCCCCAACAAGGGTGTAGTGGGCTGATTGTCTTGCGATGTGTTCTGCTGTGGCTTTATCATCCGGTTCCTCTTCATTCTTTATATATCTGATGATGGGCTCCCTCCAGTCATTAGAGTCTGACTCTGGCTGGCTTAAAACATTGCACTCTTCTACCTGATCTGAGGAAATGCTTGGGCATGGCACCTCTTGGACGAAAACTCTAGGTGGGACCTGAGTCCGACTGGATCCTAGTTTTGACAACGCGACTGCTGCTGCGTTGCGATCTCTTTCCACATGATGAAATTCCAGCCCTTCAAATTTGTCTTCCAGTTTTTGAACGGCTGTGCAGTACTTGTCCATAGAGTCATTCGAGCAATCCCATTCTTTATTTATCTGACTTATGACCACTAGTGAATCTCCGTATACCATCAACCTCTTAATGCCCAATGATATGGCAATGTTCAATCCGTGGATCAGAGCTTCATATTCTGCTACATTATTGGATGCTGAGAATAGCAACTGGAGAGCATATTTAAGTTGTTCACCTCCAGGGGCAATGAAGCGGATCCCTGTGCCTGCTCCCTACAGCTTCAGCGAGCCATCGAAATACATACGCCATACTTCTGCAGTGTCCGGGTTATCTGGTACTTGTTGCTCGGTCCACTCTGATACGAAGTAAACTAGTGCTTGAGTCTTTATTGCAGTACGAGGCCAAAACTCAATGTCGTGAGCTCCGAGCCGCAGGCCCACTTGGCTATTCTTCCAATGGCTTCTTTGTTGTGGAGAATATCCCCTATTGGAAACCCGATGACTACTATGACTTTGTGGTCGTCGAAGTAGTGACAGAGCTTGCGTGCAATTAGAAGTACTGCGTACAATAGTTTTTGAACTTGAGGATACTTCTTCTTAGTTGGTCCCAGAACTTCGCTGATGAAGTAGACGGGATGTTGTACTAGATATGCGTGTCCTTCCTCTGCCCACTCGACTACCAATGCGGTGCTCACCACGTGAGTCGTGCAAGAGATGTACAACAGTAGATCTTCTGCCGGCTAGTTTGGCGTGGCTCGACGTGGCGGTTTTAGCACTGGCGGTGTGGTCAGGAACTTCTTCAGTGCATCAAGGGCTTCCTGATCTTCTGAGGTCCACTGGAACTTGTCCACCTTCTTGAGCAATTTGTAGAATGGTAGGCCTTTTTCTCCTAACCTTGATATGAACCTGCTTAAAGCTGCCATGCATCCAGTAAGCCTTTGCACTTTCTTCTGTGGCTGTGGTGCTTCCATCCTCATGATAGCCTCGATCTTTTCTGGGTTAGCTTCAATTCCTTGGTGGCTGACAATGAATCCGAGCAATTTCCCTACTGGCACTCCAAAGACACATTTTTCTGGATTGAGCTTCCACCGATATCGCCTCAGACTGTTGAAGACCAGCTGCAAATCTTCAATGAAGTTTTCTAAGTTTTCTGTCTTAATCACTACATCATCAACATAAGCTTCTACCCGCTTGACCCAGTGATCGGCTAAGCTTGTTTGAATGGCTCTCTGGTAAGTCGCTCCAGCGTTCTTGAGGCCAAACGGCATGGAGGTATAGCAGAAGGCTCCAAACGGGGTAATGAATGCTGTTTTTTCCTCGTCTTCTTTTGCCAAGATGATTTGATGGTATCCCGAGTAGCAATCCAAGAATGACAGTATAGAGCATCCGGCGGTTGAATCTACCACCTGATCTATTCTAGGAAGTCTGAAGGGATCCTTCGGATAGTGTTTGTTGAGATCTGTATAGTCGACGCACATGCACCAATCCACTTTATTCTTTTTGAGTACAAGAATAGAATTTGCTAACCACTCAGGATGCAGTACTTCTCTAATGAACCCTGCTGCGACTAAGCGAGCTAGCTCGGCACGGATAGCTTCTCTCTTGTCGGGCGTGAAACGACGCAACTTTTGTCGGATCAGCCTCACCTGGGGATAGACCTTTAGTTTGTGCTCGGCCAGCTCTCTCAGGACTCCCGGCATATCTGCAGGTTGCCATGCGAATATGTCTCGGTTATCTTGCAGAAACTGGATGAGCGTGCCTTGCTATTTGTCATCCAAGCTGGAGCTGATGATGGCGGTCTTGCGTTCATCAGCGAACCCGAGGTTGATTCTTTTCGTTTCCTTAGTCGGTCGCATAGAGGTCATGACTTGAGCTTCATTTGCAGGTACCGCGAGGTCCTCCTCAGGCTTTGAGTTCGCCTGCGCAGAAGAAGTCGTCGATGGTTTGGTGGTGAGGGCCACCTGAATGGCCACTCGGAAGCATTATGCAGTGCCTTGGAAGTCAGTGCGCATGGTGATGATGCCTTGTGGTTCCAGCATCTTCAATATCATGTATGTATAGTGCAGAATGGCCATGAATTTTGCCAATCCCGGCCTGCTGATGATAGCGTTGTATCCGCAGTCGAAGCTTGCTACCTCGAACCTCAGGAACTTGGTTCTATAGTTTTCCGAAGTTCTGAAGGTGACCGGCATGTAGATGTGTCCGAGTGGGTATTCTCCTTCAGTCGGCACAATGCCGAAGAAAGGAGTGTGTAACTCGTGGAGCTCTTTGAGTGTGACTCCCAAGCCTAGGAGTGTCTGGGGGAAGGTGACGTTGATGCTGCTTCCCCCGTCCACTAACACCTTCTTTACCCTGCTCTCTCGGATCACCAGACCGATGAGGAGCGGGTATTTGCCCGGATGATCGAAGTTGAGCCACTGATCCGCCCGAGTGAAGGTGATCGGGTGTTCGGACCATCGATACGGGGCGGGAGGACTGGTGGCCGCCACCAGTATCTGACGGTCGTTGAGCTTCTGCTGCCTCTTGCTTTCTTGCGACCCGTGTTCGCCGAAGATGACGTTGACTTCTCCGTTGACGCACGGGAATGCTCCGCCTCCTCCTCCTTCCTGCTGCTGGGGTTGTCAAGGTTCTCCGGGTCCTCCTCGTGGTGGGGGAGGTGGTAGAGGCTGGAAGGGTCGGCCGTTGCCGACGGAGTGCTTGAAGTCTCTGCAGTTCCAGAGGGTGTGGAGCATGTCCTTGTGGTACGAACATTGGGCGTCGAGGATGTCGTCCAATGTTCGTTCTCCTTCGCGGGGTACCCCTGGGGCACGAGAGACGTGTGGTCCGGTGGCGTGGACTTCTTCGCGAGGCCTCTTCTCCCAACGCTTGTCGGGTTGTTGGTTCGCATCACTTCGTGGTGCCGGCGGTGTAGGCTTCGTTCCTCCGATGAGGTCCTGAGCCCGTTCGTCGACAGTGATGTAGAGGTCCACCTCCCTAAATAGCTGCTCGGAGGTAGTCGGCGCATTTTGCTGTATGGCTCAGACGAAGGCCGAGTCATTAGATCCTCGGTAGAAGTCCTCGATCACTACTGCTTCCGCAACCTCGTGGATACGGTTTCTCATGGTCTGAAACCTTTTGAGGTATGACCGGAGAGTCTCATCCCCTCGGCGTCTGATGGATTTGAGGTCCCATGGCTGCACCGGCTTGTCGGAGAGGGATTGGAAGTTAGTGATAAAACACCGACTGAAGTCGCTCCAATCGTCGATGCAGTGTCATGGCAGGTGTCGTAGCCATTGCAACGCATCTTGCCCAAGGACGATGGGCAAATACGCAGTCATCACATCTTCAGTTGCCCCAGCGACCCGGGCAGCGGTGGTATAGATGGCTAACCAGCCTCCCGGGTCCTGCTTAGGCTCGTACTTGTTGACGTTGGAGACCTTGAAGTTAGGGGGCCACTAAATGGCCCTGAGATGTGGAGTGAGCGCCAATACTCCACACGTGTCCTCCTATCGACGATTGTGGTGTTGGTCCCAAGGAGGGGAGTTGTCGATGTGCTGCCTCGACCGTCCCCGGGTTGTGCCGCCAGTTGAAGCTGTTGCTGACTCAACCCTGGTGGCCTGACTTCGTGTAGGGATGTCGTGATCCCGACCATACTCTTCTCGGCACTGAATCTCGTTCTCATGTCGTCGTTCGTGCGAAGCATTGATGGAGCTCCGCGCGTTCCGTCGACTATTGATGGCGTGCCGTAGATTGCTCAGAGGATGAGCGAGAGGCAGAAGATGATTAGCTGCCCGAGTGAGCAACCGCCGATAGCCCTCGGCGTCTGGAGTCCGGGGGAGGCCATCGGCTATCCGGGCCAACACTCCACCGACCTCGCTCGGTGTGTTCATGGCTCGGGCGAAGTCAGGGTTCAGGTTTCGTCCGAAGAGAGGGTTCTCTCGACGTTGTCTTGCCTCCTGCTCGACCTGCTCTTGAGCTTGCCAACGATCACGTCGGCGGGAATTCCTCCTCTCCCTGAAGACTCGTTCATCTGGAGTTTCTCCCACTTCTGAGATCTCATGTCATGATACAGGCTGCACTGAGTCTTGTTCTCTGGCTTCATGTTGTCGCTGGGCATTACGGCGTCGGTTCCTTTGTCGGTGAACTTCCCGCTGAGGAGGTTCTTCCCCAGGCACGATTGGTTCATCGTCGGAGATGGAGGGCGATTCCACTCTCCCCCCGATAAAGAGGACATCAGGGTAGAATGGAGTTGTCGTGATAACAAGCTTCTTTCTGTTCTCCTTTGAGGGCGGAGGTACCAGAAGAGCAGCTTGACGGGCCTTCATCCCATTTATTTTTTTCCTTGTAATCCGTGTCCATTTTTCTATGGATGAGGTGGACATCTGGGTTCTTCGGGTGAATGAATTTTCCACTCCTGGCTTGCAGGAGGTAGCCTTCGCTCGGAGCGCTGGAGGTTGTGCTATTTCCTGCTTTGTTCCGGCTTTCCCGGAGACCATCGAGGAAGGTTTTCTCTCTGGCGGATCCACTATGCGATGTAGAGTCCCTTCTTCGTCTGCCACGGATGAGATGGTTCCGAAATAGAACACGGATCTAGGGCGGAGAGCGATCTTGTGCTGGAAAGTGATGGCCATTGAGCTAGCTTGGATCAGTGACACACCCCCTACCTGGTGCGCCAGCTGTCTGTGTTTTGGGTCGGACCGTGCACCTGGGGTTGCCCCTCAAGGTGCTTTTTTGGAGTAGGACGGTATTACCGACTGTAGCTCGATGGTTCAAGCTAGATACACAAGAGACAGTGGACAATTTTATACAGGTTCGGGCCGCTTAGAAAGGCGTAACACCCTACTTCCTGGTGTGGATCTTTTATGTGGTGGGTTACAGGGGAGTTCTCTAGTATGAGGGATGCTAGAGAGCTGAGTAGACGGCTAATGAGTGAGTTTTTCTTTGATGGGGTGCCCCCTAGGCCTTATATAGTCGACCTTGGGGCGTTACATGCAGATATGATAACAACGTGCACCTAAGTAATAGTGAACCGACTAAGCTTATCTCCCTATAATCCTGCCGACTTATCATCATTCAGTTCCGACGTCCGAGGGCGCTGCGTGGGAGAATCGGATCACTGCTGTGGATAACGTTTGAACTCAGTGAGCCACACGAGTTCGAGTCGATCCGGTCTTATGTCAATCCATTCTGCCGGACATTCCTCCCGTGGCCCACGAAGGGATGGCCCTGCGAAATAATGGGCCCAAGGCCTTTTGCGAGGCCTTCTTGCCTTCTAGTGGACCCGGGGGATATCTGTCCCCCACATGCACCGAACCGTCAGTCGAGCAGTGGCCCTAGGGAAGAGTGCCCACACCTCCTTAGCATGGTCAACCCGGTCCCTCCATATCGGGTCATCCTACTTTGCAGCGGGGAATAAACCGATGGGGTGATTTCCCATCTCCAAGGGCTGAAATCCACAGAAGGTAGTCAGTGCGTGTGAAACCCCAGGTGTCTATTTCATGTTATGTCGGGAGATTTGTTCTAAGCTCAGATCTTTAGTGGAAATTTCTATTTCTCGATCGCGTCTATCTCCTTTTATCAAGTTACTCATGAAAGTTTCACCAAATTTGGAATTATTCGATCTCAAGAACAACCAATTTTGGAGCATGTTAAAACTTTTACTTCTTAAAACAAATGTAATTTTGAACGTCAATCTCATCTTGACAATCCTCGTCTAAATTTCATTTATCCAAACTCTCAACATTTTTTGTCCGATCTGTATCTTAATCCGATTTCTTGATATTCGGTCTATGTCCAAATACGTAATCTGAATCCGCATTCTCCAGCGAAATCTCTGTTGTGTCAGTCTCTAATTAATTCTTATGCAAATCGATTTGTTGTCTCTATGTCATCATTCATCTATATCTATCAAGTGTATTCTAAAGATTTCTCGAAGTTGAACCAAATGCTCACATGAAAAGGTAAATCCTATGCTTGCTTAAAACTGCTCGTTTGGACAGTTGCGAATTTTGAAATTCAACCAAGCCTTGCCACCTTGCTCAAACAACTCTATATGAACTCTATAACTAAAGTTATTAAGAGTCTATGCCAAGAAAATGTCGAGAAAATACTCTGATTGCCTTAAAAATATAATTTGAAGCTTTATAACGATACTACTTTGATCAAAGTGAAACTTTGATTTATATTCAGGATACAAGGTTTGACCTTTAATAAAAGTTGTAGAACCTATGTTATACAACAAATATTACAATTACACCTAGCCTTGATTCAATCTCTAAGTATCACAAACAGTGCTCTCAAAATGGAATAAAAATTTGATTTCAGGATTCGAATCCTTCTAAGTCTAGAATCAGTGTTGATCGGGTTGACGTCTCGTGTTCCTAAATTTTTGTAAAACAACTTGAGTTTCCCCAAATATAAAAGTTGTTAATAACTGATAGAGGCACAACATATTAAAAGATGGCATTCATCCAATTTCGTTTGACATGTTTTGACACTCAGTTTCCATTGATTTCCAAGTCACTGACAAACTAATTTTTGTGGGTCTGTAACTCTCTAACCAGTGCCCAAACCACCTCAATTTATATATAAGATTTGTATAGTGTAAATCAAGGAAAATATCTCCTACAGTGACCAAGATACAAATCCAAAGAGAAAAAGACAAAAACATCCGCCCAAAGTCACTCTGTTAACACCTACCACCGTTGGTTGCTTCGCCCTTATGGCAAGCAAGCTCTGCAGCATTGCCGCCTATGCCCACGAATGGATGAAGCATGCCCCTTCTATTTATATCCCGTGCCCCTCCCTGCTACTGTCGTGGCCGAGCAGCTCCCCTTCAGTGCGCCTAGGCTCGCGTTCCTCTCCTCTCCCACGCGTGCTGCTGCTGCTACATCGCATACCTCAACTAAAAGCAGGGGATAAATATCTGGTATGTTATAACTGAAACAATCAACTATTGTGCTGTTGTCCTAATCAGGTTGATTGTAATGGATTGCTCTACTCTGTTGTGTTTGTCTTGAGTGACTGCTCACTTGTTTTGCTTTTGAGTGAAAATGAGTAATAATGATAGTAACAGATATAATTTGGTTATATATAAGTAACTAGTGCACGTTCCTAAGTAGTAAATTAAATTGTTGAAGTCTAGTAAGTAATCAGCTTCAATCAACGTTATTTTAGCAAGTGTCGTTATATGGATAAGAAACACAATAAATGAGATGTTACCATTTTTAATACTTGCGTGGCAAATCTAATATTGCTAAATAACCAACCTCATTAGACTAGTATAAGAAGCAGTGTGATTACGCTAACATCTTCTATGTGTTATCTTGGGTGTGTGCTTGCATTAGAATATTAAGAATGTTAGTAGAACTCGATTAAGTGATTATTCCCTACTAAACTAAATTTGTCTGTATGATGTTTAGAAGTCACAGTAAATGTATGTGTGCCTAAAGTAGTTTAATAATAGATTAACTAATAAATGATTAAAGTGAACGTGGTAAATGCTTGTGCTTGTGATGTCGTGTGGTGTTGGTTAAATACAGGAAATGTTCGTCGTCTTTCCAGTAATGTTGACTTGTTGTGCCCAATGACGTATAGATAGCTAGCGTTAACGTATGGATGTTTATGTGTCTTGCTAGTTAATGTTAGTTCGCTATCATGTACTTGGAGTACCTTGTGCTATTTTATTATATTCATACATATGCATCTTGCATCTCATTTAGGACCGAGAGATGATGAGCGTGCAAGTGATGTGGTGCCAACCACAAGATGCAGTTGGTGGACGACCTGATGAATGATGGACTTAACCATTGGATGCTCGCCAAGCGAGTGTCATCTAGCAAACACTATCTAAGTGTTGAATTCCAGGCAAGCCCCGGTTTTATGCATAACCGTTTATATATGCTATTTTACTACACTTAATGTTTGTAGGCTTGTACCGTGCATATAAGTGTAGGAGTTGCCTGAAACCCTAGTTGCATGAACTCAGGATTCCTTTTGAGATGGATACTAGTATGCTAGGACGAGTAGCTGCTATGCTAAATCAGGATCTCGGTAGAAGTCGAGTGATTTTTGTAGCACTCGCGCGAGGTCAGGAATTGGTTGTACCCATTTTGATAACAGAATGATGATGGTCTGTGGACACGGATCCATGGGGATGCGTGGTCTATGAGATGAAATTGGAATAAGGATTAACGTGCGGATACCTGTGTCAAGCGTTTGAACGTACTAAACACATGTCGAGAAATATGGTAACCGGTAAACCTAGTATCTGAGTGAAGCCGGGTGCGGACTTTTATCCTCACTTGTCCTGAGACTGGGTCTCCCATTTTAGATATGGTGGGTACAAGTGCGGTCACTGCACGGCGATGCCGGGGTCAGTGGAGCATTGTATGCCAAGGCGGTGAGCCCTAGCCACGAACGGGGGATCGATGGGGACGGTTGACGTGTGTGGGGACGGAGTGCCCCTACATGTCGTGTGTTTAGGTTTACCTTGCACGGTTAAAACTCGATTCAAATCGTCTGCTTCTCGCAGCTAATGAGACTGCTTGATCCATTGTACTGCATTGAGTAATAAGTGGAAATGAGGATACTGGCAAAAGATGTTGATTGATATAATGTTTGATACCATGTATGAATAGCTAGGTACTCATCTAGTATAAAATTACTATTATAGAACTTGAAAATCTAAAACTTGATTTTAGACTCAGCTAGTTGTTTTGGCAAACCAAACCCCCTCAGCCAAAAAGCTTCATGGTCTAGAGGTAGAGGAGTAGACTCCTCACACCGGGTAAGTCTAGCTGAGTATTAGTATACTCAGCCTTGCTTGTGGCATAATTTTTTGCAGGTACCTCCTTGATTTGGTTGATGGTGTGACTTGGCCTTCATCCCTGCCACCGGGATAGACGGTCGAGTGGGTTACTGCTTCCGTTGGAGAGGACCAGGAGGAGTAGCGTGGCCAGGCTTCGCCATGTTACTCGGTTTTCTCCATTAGTTATTTCCGCTGCACTAAAAATATTGTTACTGCTTTTGAAACTCCGATAATGTAATCAATATTGATACTTATTAAATTTGTGGTATTATGCTTTATTGTATTTCTTTGTGCCTCACCTTCGAGTGAGCTAGTGGTATTCGATCCTGGATAAGTGGCTTTATCGGACTAGATCCGAGGGACTGATGGGTTATTCCGATTTAAGTGTGTTGCTGCCTCTAAGGATGCGACTTGGACACTTAAGCTGGAATAATTTGGGCGGTTCCTCCACAAATCTACTCCTCTACCTCTAGACCATGAAGTTGTTTGGCTGAGGGGTTTGGTTTTCCAAAAGCACTAGCTGAGTCTAAAATCAAATTTTAGATTTTACAGGTTTATTATTATTCCTTAAGATAGGTTTGATCCTTCTAAACATACATGGTAACAAACATTTAGCGCAAGCAACACTTTATCTAATGAAAACTCATTTCACTTCTTACTCGATGTAGCAGCACGTATCAGGTAGTCTCATTAGCTACGAAAAGCACACGATTTGAATCGAGTTTAAAACCTTGCAAAGGAAACCTAAACACACGACATGTAGGAGCACTCCATCCCCACACATGTCAATCGTACCCATTGATTCCCCGTCAACAGATGATAGCCCACTGTCATTGGCATACAATGCTCCACTGACCTCGGCCGCCGTTGTGCAGTTACTGCACTTCTACCCACCATAACCAGAATGGGAGACCCTGTCTCATGAACACGTGGGGAGGTATGTCTGTGGGTAGATTCACTCAGGTACTAGGCTTACCGATTTACCATATTTCTTGACATATGCTTAGTAGTTTCAAACGCTTGACACACGGTACCACACATTAATCCTTATTCCAGTTTCATCTCGTAGACAAGGCATCCCCATGGATCCTTGTCCACAAACCATCATAGTTCCAGTATCAAAGTGGATACAGCCAATTCTTCACCTCACGCGAGTGCTAGAAAAATCACTCGACTTCTATCGAGATCCTGAATTAGCATAGCAACTACTCGACGAAGCATACTAGTATCATTCTCAAAAGGAATCATGAGTTCATGCAACTAGGGTTTCAAACAACTCCTACACTTAAGTGCACAGTACAGGCCTACAAACATTAAGTGTAGTAAAATAGCATATATAAACAGTTATGCATAAAATCGGGGCTTGCCTTCAATTGCTGGGGCAGCAGGTAGATCCTCGATAGCAGCCTCTGTAGCTAGCTCCTGCGCTTCCTCTTGGTCAGCTCCTTGCTCGGGGATGAGCATGTACTCTCCCTCAACGAGGTTGCAATCTATTTAATATGATGCATAAGATGCATGTGCATTTATAATATGCAGACAATAAATGTGATGCATGGTTGAGTAACACTAGGTTATCTAGGGTTCCTCTTTTATTCTAATTTCCCTTAGGCTTTTAATGGTGATTTGAACTATGAAGGTTACTTATTTTTCTTCGAAAATTCTAAAAAATTTACAATAGCTTTACTGTGGTTAAATTAGTCTATTCTAGGAATTTGGGGTCAAAACTAACTAGAACCATGTTTAAACAAAAATAACAAAAACTAGGGTAGAGGTGTCACTTTACACTAGACTTTCCATTTAGAAGTGACCTATGTTATAATGGTTATTTTTACTGGTATCTAGATGCAATATCATGGTCTTCTGTAAAAATATAATTAATGATACTTAGTGAATATTTGTTTATGATTTTCTAAAGTTATAGGGCTAAAAGGTGCTTTTAACTAACTTTTCTTTTGAAAAATGTGAAACAACAGACTTGGCATTTTTCCTAACCTTTTCTTTGCGCAAGAGCAATAATTCCTAAGTTTGGTCATTTTTCCTTGTAGGGGATGGGTTGTATGATTTTCTAAAGTTCCTTATAATTTCTCATGGGGCAGGGGAAAACAAATTTCCTAGTCATACTTAGGTTACTTTTATATTTTTCCTCAAAACCTTACTGTTGGGGGCCTTCTTCTCCACCGAAAGTTCTCTAAGTAAAAACACCTTCGGTAGAACGATACACAAGCAGGTGTGACATGAAGATGTAAGCCGAAGCTACCATTGAAGAAGCTTCGGCATGGTGACGCGCTAAAGACGAAGGACGTTATCGACTTAAAGAGGAAAAGACTGTATAGCCCTTGATAATTTGTATTGTAATTGTAATCAGCCATCAAGGTAATGGATGTAATTTTGTCTCGGCTGTGTCCCGTGCCTATAAATAGATGAACAGTACCCCTGTACTGTTCACGCTGACTTGTAATCACTCTCGCGTCACTCTCGCTTTTTCACCTTCTGTCAAGCCGAAGGTACAAATGTAATATAAATATCGTTGATGTTTATTCATGTCTATATAAAATAAGAATATGAATAGTCTAATGATTTGAAATGATTATTCACATTCCCTTTGTGTTTCATGTGTCTCTGTTTACATTCTTGCTTACTGAAATGATGAAGGTATGTCCTTCATGACCTTCGTCTGAAGATCATTATATCCTAAGGGAGATAATGCTTCGAAGGACGAAGGTCTCTAATCGTTAACAATTGTGTTGCTTTGTTGTTGGTATTCAGCATCCGAGAACAAGGACCAAGATTGGCGCCCACCTCCGATGAACTCACGACCACAGTTGTGACGATGACTTCGTACAACAACCAAGCTGTAGCACATTCAGCCACGAAGCTGGTGCTCCCAATCACAGGTGGTTCAAGCTCTGAACCAGCTAACAAGAAGCAGAAGGAAGCACAAAGAAGAGTACAACATGTTGGGGTGCAAGGACCCTGTTGGGGGTATGCTTCGTCACCGAAGATCCTGAAATAAGAAACACCTTCGGCAGATCCTCTCAAAAGCAGTGCCAAAGCTATCACCCATAAAGCTTCGGCATAGTGACATGTCTCAAGACAAAGGAGTGAACCGACTTAAAGATGAAATGACCAATCGACCTGTGATAGCTTGTATTGTGATTGTAAGCATTTGTAAAGGGCATGAATGTAATTTCTCATAGGTTGCGTACTGTGCCTATAAATAGATGAACAGTACCCCCGTACTGTTCACGCAATCTTGTAATCGCTTGCACGCGACACTCAGGATTATTGCCTTCTGTCAAGCCGAAGCTTTTGAGAATAAGTTCCCAACATTGGCGCCCACCGTCTGGTGAACTCACTTCCACTTTTTGAGCTGATGGCTTCGTTCAACAACCAAGACGAAGCTGCTTTGGCTACGAAGCTGGTGCTCCCGATAACAGGCGGTTCATGCTCAGAGTCGGCCAACAAGAAGCACAAGAAGGAGGCCTAGAGAAGGGTACAACATGTTGGGGTGCAGGGACCCTTCATCAAGTCAAAACGGTCTCACATCCAAATTACCTTCTCCCAAGAGGACCTTTAGCTCAAGGATTACCCTCACAATGATGCTATGGTCATATCTTGTGTCATCAAGGGATTTCTAGTCCACAATGTTCTGGTTGATACAGGCAGTGCAGCGGATATCATATTTGCTAAGGCCTTCAGACAGATGCAAGAGACAGAGGATAAGATCCATGATGCTACACACCCTCTCTATGGTTTCGGAGGTAGGAAGATTGTAGCACTTGACAAGATCACAATGCTAGTGACCTTCGGATTTGTCCACAATACAAGGACTGAGCAGGTTGTGTTTGATATTGTTGACATGGAATACCCCTACAATGCAATTATTGGTCATGGAACACTCAATGCATTCGAAGCAATTCTTCATCCAGCATATCTATGCATGAAGATACCTTCAGATCAAGGGCCCATTGCTATTCATGGAAGTCAGGAAGCTGCTAGAAAGGCTGAAGGAAATTGGACAGACTCAAAAGCAATCCACAATATAGATGGAGCCGAAGCTTGTGAACTGTATAAGTACAGAAGAGAGAAGGCTGCTTCGGCTGATCAGCCGAAGCCCATGCTTCTATGTGAAGACATAGCAGAGCATAAAGTATTGCTGGGATCCCAATTATCTGAAGAGCAGGAGAAAACCTTGATAAGGTTTTTATTCAACAACAAAGATGTTTTTTCATGGTCAGCCAACAATCTCTGTGGTGTCAACAGGGACATCATTGAACATTCACTCAATGTCGATCCATCCTTCCGACCCAGGAAACAAAAGCTTCGGAAAATGTCTGATGATAAAGCCGAAGGTGCTCGGAACGAAGTAAAAAGACTTCTTAGTGCTGGTGACATCAGAGAAGTGAAATACCCAGAATGGCTAGCCAACACTATTATGGTGAAGAAGGCCAATGGTAAATGGAGAATGTGCATTGATTTTACTGATTTGAATAAGGCTTGTCCAAAGGATGAGTTCCCATTACCAAGAATAGATTCTCTAGTAGATGCAGCAGCTTCGTTAGAGCTTATAAATCTGCTAGATTGTTATTCTGGCTACCACCAAATCTGGATGAAGAAGGAAGATGAGCCAAAGACCAGCTTCATAACCCCCAGTGGTACATATTGTTATCTTCGGATGCCTGAGGGGCTCAAGAATTCTGGAGGAAGCTTCAGTAGGATGACAGCCAAGGTCCTTCACTCTCAGATAGGCAGAAATGTGCTAACATATGTTGATGACATAATAGTGAAGAGCATGAAGCAAGAAAACGACATTACTGATCTGCAGGAAACATTTGCTAATTTTAGGCAAGCTGGCCTGAAATTAAATCCAGAAAAATGTGTCTTCAGAGTGAAAAAGGGCAAGTTCCTTGGTTGTCTAGTTTCAACGAAGGGGATCAAAGCCAGCCCAAGCAAGATCGAAGCTATCCTTCGAATGGAGCCGCCAAGCACAAAGAAGGGGGCCCAACGGCTGACAGGAAGATTGGCATCTTTGAATCAATTTATATCTAGATCAGCAGAAAGAAATTTACCATTCTTCGAAGTACTAAAGTCAGCTGAAGTTTCTCAATGGGACCCAACTCAACCGAAAGCTTTCGAAGAGCTGAAGCAATATTTGATCGATTTAACAACATTAACTCCACCCGTGCTAGGGGCTCCATTGCTATTGTATGTGGCAGCTTCGCACTCTGTAGTGAGTGCGGCACTTGTACAAGAAAAGATCGAAGGACAAGCTAAAAAGCAAGTCCCAGTATACTTTGTCTCTGAAGTTTTTTGTTTATCAAAGAAAAACTATACAGAATTGGAGAAGGTGTTGTATGCTGTGTTAATGGCGTCTAGGAAGCTTCGGCATTATTTTCAAGCATATCACATAATTGTTCCTTCATCACAACCCCTGAAGGATATCATGAGGAATAGAGAAGCTACTGGAAGGATTGGAAAATGGGCCGTGGAGCTTAATGAATTCACTATTGACTACGTGCATAGATCTTCAATTCAATCTCAAGTGCTGGCAGATTTCATCGCTGATTGGACGCCAGGGGCTCACGAAGAAGGGACAAGTAAAGATGCCGAAGCTTGGACAGTGTTTTGCGATGGTTCTTGGGGAGCCTTCGGTGCAGGAGCAGCTGTGGTCCTAGTGGCACCTTCAAAAGTCAAAACATGCTATGCAGTCAAACTGGATTTCAGTTGCACAAATAATATTGATGAGTACGAAGCACTTCTATTGGGGCTTCAGAAATTAAGGGCAATGGGAATAAGAAGGGCCATCCTGAAGACTGATTCTCAAGTTATTGCTGGCCATGTGGATAAAAGCAGCAAAGCACGAGATCCGAAGCTTGAAAAATATCTGGATGTAGTTCGAAGGATGGAAGCTTCCTTCAAAGGTTTTTCTGTCAAAAATATTCCAAGAGGTGAAAATGAGCATGCAGATTTGCTAGCCAAATCAGTGGCTCAAGGGCTCCCCCTACCCTCCGAAGTATTTTTTGAAACAATAAAAGCACCTTCAGTTGAGCTCATGGAGAGAGCAGTGCTTACTATTTCTCCAGTACACAATGAAGACTGGAGAACTGAGATAATATCTTTCCTCCAAGGCAATTGTCTTTCAAGTGACGAAGCTTATAACAAGAGAATGGAGGCAAGAACAAGACCATATGTGTTAATAGAAGGGGAATTGTATAAACATGGAGTTTGTTCACCACTCCTTAAGTGTTTATCAAGAACTGAAGGTATGGAATTAATGAAAGAGATACATGCAGGTCTGTGTGGATCTCACATTGGATCTAGGCCCTTGTTGGGAAAAGTTTTCGACAAGGATTTTATTGGCCGAAGGCAGCTTCAGATGCAGCAGAATTAGTCCAAAAATGTGAAGGCTGTCAAAAATGTGCAAGAGACCAGAAGAAACCTTCATCTCTCACTCAATTGATATAGCCCACTTGGCCATTGCAAAGGTGGGCCTCGATTTGTTAGGCCCACTTCCACCAGCACAAGGAAATCTAAAATATGTTGTGGTGGCGGTAGAGTATTTTTCCAGGTAGATTGAGGCGAAGCCTTTAGCCACAATTACTTCGGTCACTGTCCAGAAGTTCTTCTAGCAAAACATTGTTTGTCGCTTCGGAGTGCCGAAGGCCATTACTGTAGACAACGGAACACAGTTTGATGCTGAAGCTTTCAAGGAATTCTGTGAAAAATTGGCACGAAGATTCATTTTGCATCGGTCAGATATCCGGAGTCAAATGGGCTTGTTGAAAGAGCCCATGGCATTATAATGACAGGAATAATGAAGTTAATCTTCAATCAGTCCAGAGGAAAGTGGCCAGATGAATTGATCAAAGTGGTGTGGAGTCACAATACAACAATATCAAGGTCAACAGGTTTTACACCATTCAAACTATTGTTTGGTGACGAAGCAATAACCCCAGAAGAAGCTAAGGCAGGATCAATAAGAACAGTGGCTTCGGCAGAAGACGAAGCTGATTATTCTGTGGCAAAAGATGTTATAGAAGGGATCAGGCTTCAGGCCGTGGAGAATATCAATAAATACCAAGCCGAAACAATAAAATGGCGTTACAGAAAAGTTCGGCTAAAAAACATTAAGCTAGGGCATTTGGTACTTCGGATAGTGGCCAACCCAGATACAGTAGGCAAGCTACAGCTGAAGTGGGAAGGACCTTTTTTGGTAGTATCTTCGTCAAGACCCGGTTCTTACTGACTGAAGGATATGGACAGCAACGATATCCCTAGATCTTAGAATGCGGATGAGCTTCAGCAATATTATGTCTAGCTTGATGTAATCTTTTTATTTTTTCTATGGCACCCTTTTCCTTTTCGAAGGGGGAGAAAGGTTTTTAATGGGGCCATAGCATGTAATTTCTCTTTTTCTTATTCAGCTCTACGAGAGCAAAATCCCCCAAATATGTAAATGTAAAAACTGAGCATGCACCATCAAGTGCAGGGAAAAAGGAAAAAAACAGGAAGAAACTCGAAAGTCGTCCCTAAGGGGATGCAGAGCACGACGAAGCTACAAAAAGCTGTTCCTAAGGGAGCGCAGCATGAGCTCTCTGCTCAAAAGTCGTTCCCAAGGGAATGCAGAGCTTACAGCGAAAAGTCAACGCTAATACTGCCGTAATATAAGGCGAAGCGCGAAAAGTCAACGCGATACCGCTGAAATAGAAGGCAAAGAAGTTCAAAAGACGTTCCTAAGGGGATGTAGAACTTACAGCGAAAAGTCAGCGCTGATACACCAAAAAATAAGCGGTGAAGCCAAAAAATAAACGGCAAAGAGACTTTGGTCATTCCCAAGGGAATGAAGGCTATTGTTGTGGCTTCGTATGCGTGTGTTTGGACATTCATTTGCACAACACATTACATCATACATTTGCATTCATAAACATTTTGTTGGGGGCCTTCGTCTTTCGAAGGTCCTCAAAAACGTGATTTAACAATGTTTCCGGAGTTGTAATACAAGAACAGGTACCTTTGGACTCGGATCAGAACCACAGTGGGAGAAGCACGAACAATACAAAGATTGATGCAGCGCCGAAGCTATGCGCAAGGGAGCTTCGGCATGACAGTAGGGAAGGGAACCGACTTAAAGGGGAAAAGGCTATTTAGACCTCGATGAATTACCTTATAGGCATTACCAAATGTAAAGGGCATGGATGTAATTTCACATGGGCTGCGTCCCATGCCTATAAATAGATGAACAGTACCCCTGTACTGTTCACGCTGACTTGGCATTTCCTTTGCATCTCGCTCGTACCTTTGTTGTCTATCAAGTCGAAGGTACCAAATGTAATTCAATATTGTTTCTATTTTCTCATGACAATATAATGAAGATGAATTGATAATGTTATATGATTGTTTATGTTATCTTTTGTATTTTACACGCCTCTCCTATTATCATCATACCTTCGATGTTTGAAGGTATGTCCTTCAGGACCTTCGTCTGAAGATCATTATATCCTAAGGGAAAAAATGTTTCGAAGGACGAAGGGCGTTAATATTTAACATTTTATGTTGCCTTGTTCTTGATTCATAGCATTTGAGAACAAGTCCCCAACATTGGCGCCCACCGTGGTGAATCCTTTTCGACCACCTTCGGCAACCACTGACGTTCGTCATGCCACCGAAGAAAGCTTGAGCGACAGGGGCTGCCGCTCTGCAGCCATTGGACCCAAACCAGGAGACCCTTTCTCTTCGAGAGGCCCGAAGCCAGAAGAGTAAGGCCACTAGTCCAACACTCTAGGAGGAGGAATTGGACAAAGAAATCAGAAACATGGAGATGCTTCATCAACAAGTACAAAGGAAGAAGGAGAAGATGGCCCGACTAGCCGATCTTCAAAGGCAGATTGACGAAGCCACTGAAGAAGTACGCCATCTTTCCCAAGACGAACAAGAGCAAAGGCCCCAACATACGGAGCTTCACGAGAAGGCTTCTTCAACGAAGATGGATGGTATGATGATTTTAATCTTGATACCTTTACTTTTGACGATGCTTCTCCCTTGGCAGCAGAACTGCAGGCTATCCCATGGCCTCCATCATACAAGCCACCTCAGTTCCCCATGTATGATGGACATTCAGATCCGAAGCAGTTTTTGATGAGTTATGAAGCAACTATATCTTCATACGGAGGAAATATAGCTGTCATGGCCAAGTCCATCATCATGGCAGTTAAGAATGTGGCCCAAACGTGGTATTCTTCTCTTCGGCCAGGAACTATTACTTCATGGCAGAAGCTCAAGGATATGCTGGTGACAAGTTTCCAGGGCTTTCAGACGAAGCCAGTCATAGCTCAGGCTTTGTTTCAATGCACGCAAGACCATGAGGAGTGTCTCCAAGCATACGTCCGAAGGTTCTTCCGCCTGAGAGCACAAGCGCCTACAGTGCCCAATGAAATTGTCATTGAGGCCATGATTAAGGGGCTTCTTCCAGGACCTACTGCCCAGTATTTTGCTAGAAAGCCTCCACAGACTTTGGAGAAGCTACTTCAAAAGATGGATGAATACATCCAGGCTGAAAATGACTTTTGCCAAAGAAGGGAGGAGGCCTACAGGTTCTCTGAGATGACTAGGGGCTTCGGAGGAAGAATCCACCCAAGGCATGTCAGGTCAATTCACTCCACCCTGAGTGATGACAGAGGAAGTCAACAACAGATGCCACAGTATTCCTTGCAAGCTTCGGGGCAGCAACAAGGCTCTGATCGGCCGCCAGCTCCAAGAGGCAGGGGCACTAGGGGCTTCGGAGGAAGGTTTGGGGATCAGCCTAGAAAAATTTATTGCTTATTCTGTGGTGAGGACAAGGGCCATACTACAAGGATGTGCCATGTCACCATTCGGAAACAAAAGGAAATAGTAGAAGCCGCAGCTCAGCAGAACCAGCCAAAGCAGGTCATGCATACTTCTTCGTATCACTTACCCTATATACCAGAGTATGTGGGTAACCATCCTGCAGCGTCTGTTGCTTCGGCTAGTCAGCCACAGGCATCTTGGCCATAGCCCCCACCTCTGCCACCACTACAGCCTGTATATTCATGAAGCCAGCAGCCAGAAGGGAGCCAACAGACCCATCAGCAGCGAGATTTCAGGGAGGAGTCCGAAGCTCGCACAGTCAACAGTACTGTGCCAGAATCGAAGCATATCTATTGAGAGATATCCTACCACTAAAACAGTTTTTACATTTCTTGTCATTTTTTTAATAAGGAACAATTATTGAAAACCTAGTTCTCTTGTCATTTTCAGTTTCTTGTAATAGCTTCGTTTTTGTCATAGTGAAATATATCTTCTCCACAGACTCACGAAGTCCAAAAAGTCGCTGAAGCACAAAAGTCGTTCTTAAGGGAACGCGGGGCTAAAAATCACATTACAACTATCACTGAAGCTACAAAAAGTTGTTCTAAGGAAAGCAGCGTAAGTTTGCCGAAGATACAAAAAGTCGTTCCTAAGGGGGCGTAGTGTAAGTTTTCTGCTCAAAAGTCGTTCCAAAGGTAATGCAGAGCCAAATACCACCGAAATATAAGGCGAAGCGCGAAAAGTCAACGCGAATACCGCCAAAATAGAAGGCGAAGAAGTTCAAAAGACGTTCCTAAGGGAATGCAGAACTTACTGCGAAAAGTCAGTGCTGATACACCAAAAAATAAGCGGTGAAGCCAAAAAATAAGCGGCAAAGAGATTGTGTATTCCACTATGGGGGTGTGAGCGTGTGTCTTCGGCATAAATATCATTTTGCATAACATAACATCATCACATCATTTCGCATAGCATAACATCATACATCATATTGCATCAATGGCACAAGAAGGGGATACAATGTTGACCTTCGAAGAATGCTTCGAAAAAGTGAAATTGTGCTAAGGCACAAAATAAGTTTTGAAGAAATACAGCTTCATCAGCTCTGATGTGGACGAAAAAATCTATTGCTAACGAAGCATTAATGTTTTACGACGATTGGAGGATTTTTTACGAAGCATAAAAGCTCTTCTTTATGAAGCATGAAAAGAAGGGAAGGTGTTTTTTCGCCGAAGGCTCAAAAACGGTATGTACAAAAAAGTTTCATGCATCACAAAGAAATAAATTACAAAACCATTCATATATTACATTCAAAACCTACGAGCACCGAATATTACAAGCATGTTCCAACAAAATGTTACATTAGTATTCTAGCAATGTTTTTTCAAATAGCTATTCTTCTTCCTTCAGGACTTTTTCTGCAGCTTCGGTTAATAATTTGGTGACAACTTCATCCATAATAGCTTCGACCATATTAACAATTTCTATTGTCTTCTTTGTTTCTGGGTCAGCCAGTGGGTCGAAGGGCTCTAGGGGAGGAGATAGTTCAGCTGCAATAGAAGATATACATTAGTTCGAAATCACAAAAATAAGCAATAAAGTTAAAAGCCATTAAGTAATACCTATCCGTCTTTCAAGTTCTGCAGCTTTTTCAGCTGCTTTTGTTGCTTCTCGAGCGTCATTAATGTCTCTTTCACTCTTTTTCATTATTTCATGCGCCATCCCTCGGTCGCCATTTCCCAAATATCAGTGAAAAATTTTCCACCTATTAAGCTTGCTTCGGCCGAGGGGTCCTTCGTGTCATCAATAGACAAAGCAGCTTCGGCCTGGGCCAAAGTTTTAACATGTTCGCACCTTGCTTTCTCCAAAACAGCTGCAACTCCCCTCACACCAGAGAACGCGCAGACGTCCCCGCGGTCGCTCAGAATTTCTTCAAAAGCTTCGGCTTCGCTGCTGATCCACTCAATTACGCCCTTAGGGTCGCCTCTTATGAAGTTGTCTTCGCTTGAGTATGCGCCCACGTTGGCGAAGCTAGTTTTTATCTTTTTGACGCATTCTATAGATTTTTCGAAACATCTTTCTTTCGATGAGCGAAGCTCAGCAACTGTTTTTTCAAAATAATTTTTCCAGTATTCATTGGCATCTCGGTCAGCTTCGGCAATAGCGCATTTCAATTTGACTTCGGCCAGTTGTTTTTGGAGGTTTTCAATCTCGTTCCTTTGGAAGGTGTTTTTTCGGACCTTCGGCTTAGGGCCTTCGTCCATATCGCAATCTAAATTTGTTATTCTAACAAATTAATCTTGCGAGGGGCTACTGTTGGGGGCCTTCGTCTTCCGAAGGTCCTCAAAAACGTGATTTAACAATGTTTCTAGAGTTGTAATACATGAACAGGTACCTTCGGACTCGGATCAGAACCACAGTGGGAGAAGCACGAACAATACAAAGATTGATGCAGCGCCGAAGCTACGCGTAAGGGAGCTTCGACATGACAGCAGGGAAGGGAACCGACTTAAAGGGGAAAAGGCTATTTAGACCTCGATGAATTACCTTATAGACATTAGCAAATGTAAAGGGCATGGATGTAATTTCACATGGGCTGCGTTCCATGTCATAAATAGATGAACAGTACCCCTGTACTGTTCACGCTGACTTGGCATTTGCTTTGCATCACGCTCGTACCTTTGCTATCTATCAAGTCGAAGGTACCAAATGTAATTCAATATTGTTTCTATTTTCTCATGACAATATAATGAAGATGAATTGATAATGTTATATGATTGTTTATGTTATCTTTTGTATTTTACACGCCTCTCCTATTATCATCATACCTTCGATGTTTGAAGGTATGTCCTTCATGACCTTCGTCTAAAGATCATTATATCCTAAGGGAAATAATGTTTTGAAGGACGAAGGGCATTAATATTTAACATTTTATGTTGCCTTGTTCTTGATTCATAGCATTTGAGAACAAGTCCCCAACATTGGCGCCCACCGTCGGTGAATCCTTTTTGACCACCTTCGGCAAGCAATGACCTTCGTCATGCCACCGAAGAAAGCTTCAGCGACAGGGGCTGCCACTCTAAAGCCGTTGGACCCAAACCAGGAGACCATTTCTCTTCGAGAGGCCTGAAGCCAGAAGAGGAAGGCCACTAGTCCAACACTCCAGGAGGAGGAATTGGACCAAAAAATCAGAAACATGGAGATGCTTCATCAACAAGTACAAAGGAAGAAGGAGAAGATGGCTCGACTAGCCGATCTTCAAAGGCAGATTGACGAAGCCACTGAAGAAGTACGCCATCTTCCCAAGACGAACAAGAGCGAAGGCCCCAACATAGGGAGCTTCACCAAGAAGGCTTCTTCAACGAGGATGGATAGTATGATGATTTTAATCATGATACCTTTACTTTTGACGATGCTTCTCCCATGGCAGCAGAACTACAGGCTATCCCATGGCCTCCATCATACAAGACACCTCAGCTCCCCATGTATGATAAACATTCAGATCCAAAGCAGTTTTTGATGAGTTATGAAGCAACTATATCTTCATACGGAGGCAATACAACTGTCATGGCCAAGTCCTTCGTCATGGCAGTTAAGAATGTGGCCCGAACGTGGTATTCTTCTCTTCAGCTAGGAACTATTACTTCATGGCAGAAGCTCAAGGATATGCTACTGACAAGTTTCTAGGGCTTTCAGCCGAAGCCGGTCGCAGCTCAGGTTTTGTTTCAATTCACAACTCATCAGTTATCTTTTGTATTTTACACGCCTCTCCTATTATCGTCATACCTTCGATGTTCGAAGGTATGTCCTTCATGACCTTCGTCTGAAGATCATTATATCCTAAGGGAAATAATGTTTCGAAGGACGAAGGGTGTTAATATTTAACATTTTATGTTGCCTTGTTCTTGATTCATAGCATTTGAGAACAAGTCCCCAACACATTCATTTAGACATACATAGGATCATCATCATCATAACACAGGCGGGTGCTTCAGCTCTAAAGATAAGGCTTCGGCAAAGAGAAAAAGAAGCAGTTTCATGCTTCGTTGTGTACGAAAAGAAGGGAAGGTGTTTTTCGCCTTCGGCTCAAAAAATGCTACTTTTGTCCACAGCAAAGCAGTTCAATACATGCACAAAAAGGTAAAGATATATTACAAAATATGCACAAATTTACAGAATTAGTATCTAATTCTTAAATTACGAGTATTTTTTACAATAATATTACAAGATTTTTCTAGAATTTTTCTAGCAATGTCTTCAGCTTTGACATCATTCAGCTTCGGATCATCTGAGCTTCGGATCACCTATCAAGCTTCGGCTCATTTTTCTTCAGCATCATCATCCTGTACATATTAGAACGGTATGAGAGAAGTGCAGACTTCAAGGAGAAGGTAAAGTAACAGGCATGTAACACCCGGATTTTAGGGGTCCAAAACCCGGGCGCTAACACAAACACCAGGTATGCTGGGACCAAGTCTCACACATATGATGTATAGTGGCACAGGATCGAATGTCACATCTTTATACATAACAGGAGTTCTATACAAAATAAATATTTACATTATAAGGAGACAACGGTCCAGCAACCCAAAGTTGACTGGGAGACGACGACCTAGACCTCTCACGAACTCATCGCAGCATCCTCCAAGCGCCTCATCCGGTGGTACCTGTTCTTGACCTGTGGGGTGTGTGAGACAGCAAGAGTGAGCTCACATACGTTCATCGCTCAACAAGTTGTGGGGAATAATGTGCATGAACTCGCCAAAGGTGGGAGCTCACGTGAAGTGTAAGGCTTACCAAAGAAGATGGTTAGAGCTGAGCATTGCTTTTAAAGTTGGTCAAAATTTTATTAGCAATTACTAAGTATAAGTAAATACCAACCCAATTAAGTAGTAGAACAAAAGTAACCACTTCACCTGCGATGCAATGCATATGACAAATTGAATTTAGTTCCATACTTTAATCATGTGAGTGTCCGAGCTGCTCATGACCGTGAGCATGGCTAGTATACCAGTTTTACACTCTGCAGAGGTTGCACATCTTTACCCACAAGTCGTGTTACCCATCTGCCGAGAGACGGCCAATCCCATACACCTCTACCGAGGAGGCGAGGCAGGGTAACACTACGAGGCCTTTACAAAGTTCCACTAGCTTCAGAAAACCTGCTACAGTTTATAGGAAGCTCCAATGCAGGAATCCCTTGCAGGACCGCCATCGCAGCAGAATCCTCCCAAGGGCCTCCCTAACAGGAATCCCTTGCAGGACTGCCAACGCAGCAAAATCCTCCCGAGAGCCTCCCTACACTGACCACTCCCCTACTGCCCTTGCCCCTTTCGGGTAAGGTAGTCTTCCACTAGCTTTCCTAATTAATCGGCCAAGGGCGTCCCATTAAACCCTTGTGGTAGCACTGTTTTCCCGGGTGGTTCTCCATGTTCCAATTAACATAATGATCTTATCATGAACAGTAAATAACAAATGATAACAAAAGTGTAATCATGAATATTGTATCTCCATACCCAAAACCACATATAGCACTAGCAAGTACTACCCAGAAAGTTCAGTGGTAAACAAGGTATAAAGATAGACAAACTAGGGTATCCTATTGGGTCCCATCAAAATTAACCTATGCAGATTATTATGATTAATCAGAACATGACTGGGTAAAAAGAAGTGATCAAGGGCACAACTTGCCTGGCACTTGAGATTCCAGGTACCAACTTGCTTTTCAGATGACACGTGTCCTCGCGCTAGACGTAGCAATACAAGCAAACATGGTATATACAAAATTAACATCACACCAAACATCAGAATATACTGCATAATAATGATCTACGCGTTGCTACGAGACTAACGCAACTTGAACGGATCAAATCGGAGTTAAAACGAAGAAGATACGAATTTCCCAAGGTTTTAATGTGATTAAAATAGGTTTAAATGAGAAATTAATTTTCTAACTGAGTTCATGTCAAAACAGAGACACTAAGTGGTGGAGAATAAAATTACAAAATTTTAGGAACTGGAATGGAGTAATTTGGAGTTAAAATGGATTTTATATGAATTATATAAGTTCCTAGGATTATTTTTGTATTCAAAATCACTTTCTAAACTTGTTTATTTGATTTCTCTGAGCTCTGGACAGCGCGCCAAATAATAAAGAGTTCGGGGTCTAACCTGTAAAAGTCTCCCAGACACAGATTACTGTTGCCGAGGACGGCGGGTTTATTCGACAAAAAGACAGGGGCTCTTTTAGAAAACCACCCCGCTGAAGGGGTACCGGATGATCTAAGCCGTTGGATCGTCAACCACCGAACCAGATTAAATCTGGCCGCCCGCGAAGCGGTACGTCGCACGGCCCGTCCATTCTGCGATCAACGGCGCAGATCTAAATTACTCCGAAATCTCCCCCGATCCGTCCGATCTACGTTCTACGGCTCAGATCTTTTAGGCGAAGGGGTATATCTTGTTTTAATCCTGGCCATCCCATAGCCCATCGATGGCTAGAAATCCATCTTCTTTCTCCAGACACAAGGGGCACCGTGGCGCTGGCGCACCAGCAAGCGCGGCATCGGCCATCACCGGTCCAATCGGCCACCCATTTTTGCGCACAAAATTCCAATTCGCATGATGCTCTGATCATCCCAAACTACTAAACCAAAGACTTACCCGAAATCAAGGTTGCATTGGAGCTCTCCATGGTACGAGGCGATTTCCTGGGGACATGCAACCCCGACAAGAACATGAGGCCATCGCACCCTCCCCATCGACTCGGATCATTCCACGCGCTCATCCCACCAGCTTAAACGAGCACCCTGGACATGCTCCCGTGCCCCAAACTCTGATCGGGTCGAGGAAATCGCGGTGGTGGCGGGTATGGATAGCGGCGACATCTAGCTCGGCGATGAAGACACCGTGGCCCCGCACCAAGCACAGTGGCGCGGCGCGCCCCCTGTCACCAAACGCCGGAGCACCTGGTGGTGGACGGATTTAGCAAGGGAAGCGTCAGGGATTATATATCCCAGCAGGCGGATCCAAGGTGATATTCTTGTTGAGAGGTTTCAGCGAACACGTGAGCTGCAATCCCCGCAACAGACTCCGAGCATGGAGGAGCCCAGGTACTCTGGTCCCACGCGCAGTGACTCAAGGAATTCTAGCGTGGGCATGACCAACTGGCGTGCGGGTCCCACAGAGTCAGCCACAGCCCTGGCGAAATGGCCCACCAGCCAGAGGGAGTAACGAAGCGACTATCCGAGCGCACGATGCTGAGATTTGGACGCTGACGATGGGACCCACAAGACCAGTGACTCCGGTACGGGAGAGCGACTCGGCCAGGCGGGAGGCGAGTAAGTGGGCCAGGATATAGAAGATTAGGCCCACACGCAAGGAGATCCTTCACTTTTTTTATTTTTTTGGTTTTCTATTTTCCATTTCCAAATCAACTCAAATGCAAATTTTAAATTGCAAATTTATTTAGAATGCACATTTCAAAAACTCCTGAATGAATATAAATTGTTTAATTTTTTTTATTTATTATACTATTTAATCAAATGCTTTCAAATATAAATTTTATACACACTAACATAGAGAATATGTATTTTAAGAAATATAATCTCTAATATAAAATTATTTAGAGAATAGCTATAAATATTCATTTCAACCAAGGGTAACAAACTCATATAGAGATTATTTTATTTAAATCTTTATTAGGAACATGTTTATTTTAGGTGATGTTGCTTCAAATGTAACAAAATTCTTATTGGAAGGCATTCTAATATACAAATTCTTGGAGAACTTTTACTAAATTTTCACAATAAGATTTTTGGGTGTTACAAATCCTACCCCCCTTAAAAATAATCTCGCCCTCGAGATTGTAAGAAAAGGGATACAATAGGTTTGGTCTAGAATTCTAGTTTCTCATTTGGTTTTGGGAATCAAAGTTTTGTTCAAGTTTTTACATAACAGTTAGTAGATGATTTAGAAAATATGAATATTGTATGTCTAGCCATTTATTGGGTCAGATGAGATATGGTTATGGCCAGTAGAGGTTGTGGCAAGGGTATGATAAGGAGAGACTTCATCCTGAACTCTGGATCTTGGTTCCTCTGGCGATCCAACTTGATCTTTGAAGACTTGAGTTGATGCTTATCCTCCTTTGATGTGGTTGGTCTTCGTTGGCCTTTATTCCTGGAGTTGTCATCCGAGTTAAGGACGTATGGCTAAGGATATATAGTTAGGATAGCCGGGGTACTCGAGGTAGGTAGGTTCGAACCGATGTTTTACTTTGCTTTTGGAATAGATGACTAGGCAACCTGTGGTGTAGGTTGGGTCGTTGATCACTGGCGAGTTGGTGTAGGGCACCAATTTAGGTTCATGTTTTATCGGATCGGGGTCTAATCTATTTCACCAATATCACTAATCCGTTTTAGTAGACCACATTAGGTTAGATCACATTAGATTAAATCTAGGTTAGATTGTTATGACTAGATAGACTAGATAAGATCTAATTAATTTGGATTGGATCATGATTGTTACTCCGGGGTGAGCAAAGTGGTTAGGATAAAATAAGATAAGATATATTCTTTTAAGATAAGAATGGATGCTAGATATATTTTAATTAGGATAAGTTAGGATCTTTTGAGATAAGATGGATCTATGAGTATAGAGTGTGAATCTTTCAAGATGAGATATATATTGTTAGGCTAGCTACATTAATGGGGCATAATCTAGTTTGCCTAGTTAGGTTTATAAGCATTATGTATATGTAGATGGAATTGTGGATATTACTCCACAACTCATCACACTCAATCAAAGATCCAAATCAGACAAGTATCATAAGAACAAGCATTCAAGTTCATAGATACTTATAAAAAAAATAGTTTTGTTTTTGTTCCTAGGATTAGGTCTCCTATTCCTAAAGGTCACTTTAGGCACAGGATTTCAAGGTGTGAAATCCACAATTGTCTCTAGAAAGATAAAGGTAAGAATAATCAGAGTAAAGCGGAAATAGATGAGAAAAGATTAAGATAAGTTTAGAAAAGAATCAGAGTAGCAAAGGTAAGTAGATAATGGTTGTCCAGTTCTATCTAGGTTTCGTCCTACAGTCAACATTCCTCTGATACCACTTCTGTAACACCCGGATTTTAGGGGTCCAAAACCCGGGCGCTAACACAAACACCAGGTATGCTGGGACCAAGTCTCACACATATGATGTATAGTGGCACAGGATCGAATGTCACATCTTTATACATAACAGGAGTTCTATACAAAATAAATATTTACATTATAAGGAGACAACGGTCCAGCAACCCAAAGTTGACTGGGAGACGACGACCTAGACCTCTCACGAACTCATCGCAGCATCCTCCAAGCGCCTCATCCGGTGGTACCTGTTCTTGACCTGTGGGGTGTGTGAGACAGCAAGAGTGAGCTCACATACGTTCATCGCTCAACAAGTTGTGGGGAATAATGTGCATGAACTCGCCAAAGGTGGGAGCTCACGTGAAGTGTAAGGCTTACCAAAGAAGATGGTTAGAGCTGAGCATTGCTTTTAAAGTTGGTCAAAATTTTATTAGCAATTACTAAGTATAAGTAAATACCAACCCAATTAAGTAGTAGAACAAAAGTAACCACTTCACCTGCGATGCAATGCATATGACAAATTGAATTTAGTTCCATACTTTAATCATGTGAGTGTCCGAGCTGCTCATGACCGTGAGCACGGCTAGTATACCAGTTTTACACTCTGCAGAGGTTGCACATCTTTACCCACAAGTCGTGTTACCCATCTGCCGAGAGACGGCCAATCCCATACACCTCTACCGAGGAGGCGAGGCAGGGTAACACTATGAGGCCTTTACAAAGTTCCACTAGCTTCAGAAAACCCGCTACAGTTTATAGGAAGCTCCAATGCAGGAATCCCTTGCAGGACCGCCATCGCAGCAGAATCCTCCCGAGGGCCTCCCTAACAGGAATCCCTTGCAGGACTGCCAACACAGCAAAATCCTCCCGAGAGCCTCCCTACACTGACCACTCCCCTACTGCCCTTGCCCCTTTCGGGTAAGGTAGTCTTCCACTAGCTTTCCTAATTAATCGGCCAAGGGCGTCCCATTAAACCCTTGTGGTAGCACTGTTTTCCCGGGTGGTTCTCCATGTTCCAATTAACATAATGATCTTATCATGAACAGTAAATAACAAATGATAACAAAAGTGTAATCATGAATATTGTATCTCCATACCCAAAACCACATATAGCACTAGCAAGTACTACCCAGAAAGTTCAGTGGTAAACAAGGTATAAAGATAGACAAACTAGGGTATCCTATTGGGTCCCATCAAAATTAACCTATGCAGATCATTATGATTAATCAGAACATGACTGGGTAAAAAGAAGTGATCAAGGGCACAACTTGCCTGGCACTTGAGATTCCAGGTACCAACTTGCTTTTCAGATGACACGTGTCCTCGCGCTAGACGTAGCAATACAAGCAAACATGGTATATACAAAATTAACATCACACCAAACATCAGAATATACTGCATAATAATGATCTACGCGTTGCTACGAGACTAACGCAACTTGAACGGATCAAATCGGAGTTAAAACGAAGAAGATACGAATTTCCCAAGGTTTTAATGTGATTAAAATAGGTTTAAATGAGAAATTAATTTTCTAACTGAGTTCATGTCAAAACAGAGACACTAAGTGGTGGAGAATAAAATTACAAAATTTTAGGAACTGGAATGGAGTAATTTGGAGTTAAAATGGATTTTATATGAATTATATAAGTTCCTAGGATTATTTTTGTATTCAAAATCACTTTCTAAACTTGTTTATTTGATTTCTCTGAGCTCTGGACAGCGCGCCAAATAATAAAGAGTTCGGGGTCTAACCTGTAAAAGTCTCCCAGACACAGATTACTGTTGCCGAGGACGGCGGGTTTATTCGACAAAAAGACAGGGGCTCTTTTAGAAAACCACCCCGCTGAAGGGGTACCGGATGATCTAAGCCGTTGGATCGTCAACCACCGAACCAGATTAAATCTGGCCGCCCACGAAGCGGTACGTCGCACGGCCCGTCCATTCTGCGATCAACGGCGCAGATCTAAATTACTCCGAAATCTCCCCCGATCCGTCCGATCTACGTTCTACGGCTCAGATCTTTTAGGCGAAGGGGTATATCTTGTTTTAATCCTGGCCATCCGATAGCCCATCGATGGCTAGAAATCCATCTTCTTTCTCCAGACACAAGGGGCACCGTGGCGCTGGCGCACCAGCAAGCGCGGCATCGGCCATCACCGGTCCAATCGGCCACCCATTTTTGCGCACAAAATTCCAATTCGCATGATGCTCTGATCATCCCAAACTACTAAACCAAAGACTTACCCGAAATCAAGGTTGCATTGGAGCTCTCCATGGTACGAGGCGATTTCCTGGGGACATGCAACCCCGACAAGAACATGAGGCCATCGCACCCCCCCCCATCGACTCGGATCATTCCACGCGCTCATCCCACCAGCTTAAACGAGCACCCTGGACATGCTCCCGTGCCCCAAACTCTGATCGGGTCGAGGAAATCGCGGTGGTGGCGGGTATGGATAGCGGCGACATCTAGCTCGGCGATGAAGACACCGTGGCCCCGCACCAAGCACAGTGGCGCGGCGCGCCCCCTGTCACCAAACGCCGGAGCACCTGGTGGTGGACGGATCTAGCAAGGGAAGCGTCAGGGATTATATATCCCAGCAGGCGGATCCAAGGTGATATTCTTGTTGAGAGGTTTCAGCGAACACGTGAGCTGCAATCCCCGCAACAGACTCCGAGCATGGAGGAGCCCAGGTACTCTGGTCCCACGCGCGCAGTGACTCAAGGAATTCTAGCGTGGGCATGACCAACTGGCGTGCGGGTCCCACAGAGTCAGCCACAGCCCTGGCGAAATGGCCCACCAGCCAGAAGGAGTAACGAAGCGACTATCCGAGCGCACGATGCTGAGATTTGGACGCTGACGATGGGACCCACAAGACCAGTGACTCCGGTACGGGAGAGCGACTCGGCCAGGCGGGAGGCGAGTAAGTGGGCTAGGATATAGAAGATTAGGCCCACACGCAAGGAGATCCTTCACTTTTTTTATTTTTTTGGTTTTCTATTTTCCATTTCCAAATCAACTCAAATGCAAATTTTAAATTGCAAATTTATTTAGAATGCACATTTCAAAAACTCCTGAATGAATATAAATTGTTTAATTTTTTTTATTTATTATACTATTTAATCAAATGCTTTCAAATATAAATTTTATACACACTAACATAGAGAATATGTATTTTAAGAAATATAATCTCTAATATAAAATTATTTAGAGAATAGCTATAAATATTCATTTCAACCAAGGGTAACAAACTCATATAGAGATTATTTTATTTAAATCTTTATTAGGAACATGTTTATTTTAGGTGATGTTGCTTCAAATGTAACAAAATTCTTATTGGAAGGCATTCTAATATACAAATTCTTGGAGAACTTTTACTAAATTTTCACAATAAGATTTTTGGGTGTTACAAGGCATAAATTTTTTACCAGCTTAAGGTGGCTTCGAGCTTCGTCGCAAGCCATTTTTCGCCCGCCTTTTACCCAAATTTGAGTTATGAATCTGTTTCCTATACTCCGAGCTAGGCTAGGGATTTCAATTAAATCTATTAGAGATAAGCTAAAATTTGGTCTGTTGACAATTTTTCCATGTTCACAGCCAGATTTCATGAAGGCAACAACTGTGCCCCGAGAAGCTAGCAGAGCGCAGAAATCGGCGTGTCCACCTATAACTTCATCGAGTGCATCAACTTCGCCCTCAATATGTTCGAAGGTTTTCGGTAGGTTCTCAACCGAAGGACTGAATTTCTCAGCGCCGGCTCCGACCGAGTTGAAAACCTGTTTTAGCCGCTGCAGGCACCGGTTGCTGAAGTCCAAGCATTTTTCTTGAAGTTCTTTCAGTGATTTCCGCAAATTTGAATTTTTCTCAGCTTCGGCTTCGAGTTTGGCTTCGAAATTTTTCTTTTCCATGGAGAGTTCACTATTCAATCTAGCAATTTTTTCCTGGGCTTCCGCCAGTGAACCTTCCATGGTTTGAATTATGAAGTCTTTCTTTTCCAGAGTAGCCTCATGGTCTTTAATCTTCTTCTCCAGGCCCTCGATTATAACTTCATTCTTTTTGTCCTCGAGGTCTTGTTGCATCCTTAGGACTTTGCTTAGCAGTAAGCTCTGATAACATAAGATTCATCAGAAAACAATCTTCATATCAAAACAATGAAAAGTTAAGAATTTTACCTTAAAGTTAGGATAAAATAGGCTGCCGGCGATATGTTGTCGCCGGTACATGCTGAGGTTTGCTTCAACCTTCGGGAGGCCAACACTCTTTGATATAGTGCCGACAACCTTCACCCTAGTGTGGTCCCGAAGGCATCCTAAGCTTTCTTCGTTAACTCCCTCGAAGAGTAGCGCACCTGGTCTGTATCCGCAAGATATAGCATACTCTTTCAATTCTTCTTTTTCAGCCTTCGACAATTCTTGCCCAAGTATATCTTGGAAGTTGAAGTCCTCTTCTTCTGAAATATCCTCGGCTTTCTCCTTTCCTTTTTCAGCCACTGTGTCCGGGATATCTTCAGCGGCTACAACAGCTTCTTCCGTGGCTGCATCTAGAAGCATTGTATCAATTTTAGAGAGCGTGGCATCTAGATTCGCATCTTCAGCGGTTTCAGATTCCGCACTTTCGGCTTCGGCGGGTACAGCTTCGGCAGCAGCAGAGCTCTCAATAGCTAGAGTCTTTGACGCCGATGCTAGCGGTGGCGTTTGCTCGATAACTTCAACTACACGAATAATTCTTCGTTTTTTTCGGCTCATCTGGCTTCTTTGCTGCTGAAGGCTCCTTCTCCTTCTGAAAAAGCTTCGTCAGATGTGGCCCTAGTGGACTTATCTTGACAGGCAAAGATTCAGTCATTACCTTTAAAATTTCTTCTACATCGATAGCAGGAGGTGTTGTAGGAGCTTCATCCTCAATTTCAGTTGTTTTTCGTTTCAGAGCCGAAGCTTTCTTTTTCTTCAAAGCAGTTATCTTCGGCTCAGGGCTTAATTTTCTTTTCTTCATAGTTTCTTCATCCTTTTTCACCAATTTGGCAGCCTCTTTATCCAGGATGCTAGCAACTCTCTTTCTTTTTTGTCCTTCAGCACCTTTGTCCAGTCGCTCATAGTCAGGATACTCAAAGTTCAGAGCATCCATCACCCGATTTAACCTTCGCTTCGGACGAGTGCCAAAGGCTGCAGTCATTAGTTGTTCTTCTTTTTTAGAATAATTCCCAAGGATATCGTTGCACATAACTTCAATTGTGTCTAACCATTCTTGGTATGGTGCCTTGAAGTGTTTCTTGAATTTATAATAATAGGGCAACCGAACAAGTTCCTTCTTTTTCTTTTCCCCTTTGAGCTTCGGCATGTCCCATTCTTTCAAAGTTGGGAACACTCTAAAAGCCAAGAATTCTTGCACCAGATCCCTAGTGCCAATGTGCTCAGCAATAACTCGAAATTCGCCCAGTGCAATTTGGCTTGGGCTATCCGGTTTCATGTCGCACCGGGGCCTAGTCTCTTCGAAGATCAATTCTAATGGGCTTTGAACCAACTCCTCCTTCTTCTCATCAACTCTGACATAAAACCATTCAGTCTTCTAGCCAGCTGGCCACTTGGTATGATAGCTGATAACTGGAGACTTCGCATCTTTGTGATAAGCAAAACTGTAGTAGCCGAAGTTTTTGTGTAGCCCATCTTCTCTAGCTTTTGTTTGATAATGAAGCTCATGTATTCGGCAGAAGCCTTCGGCAAACGGTTCTACCGCCTGGCTTTGGAGGGCCCATATGTAGACGCTAAGCCTAACGATGGCGTTGGGAGTTAGCTGATGAAGATAAATCCCAAACTTCTTCAAAACATCAACAATCATCTCATTCAAAAGAAATCTTAATCCTACTTTGAAGAAGCTTTTAAAGACTACCACCTCATTCTTTTCCGGCTTCGGAGTAATTTCCTCTCCGCCAAAGCGAATTAGCTCCTTTTTGGCCTCACTGAAATAGCCTAACTTCATCAACTTAGGCATATCATCTTCGGTAACGGTGGACCTCTCAAACTCCAGGTGGCTGGGTTTAGATGGCACGACACTATAGTCATCTTCAGATTCATCTTCCTCAGCATCAACCTGCTCGGCCTCAACGACAGGTGCACCTTCGTCAGAAACATCTTCCGGCACTACTAGCCCCGACCGTTTCATCACTACGGAAATCGGAGCGGTCTCAGCAGTTTCAGCTTCTTCTCCGTCATGTGTAACCCTAGCAGTAGAACGTAACCTTGCCATTTGATGAAGAATTCCTCACAATTTTTGATGAAATTGTTGACTTTTTTAATTTTCCCAAAGCTCTTCCTCTTGTGACGAAGCTAAGTCAGCGGTGCTTCGGTTGAGTGCGATGAACAAGCTTCGGCTATGGTCAAATTTTTGGCAGCAAAACTGGGCAATAGCAATGAATCCTGTGGTAACTTCACGCTACCCATCTGTTTATATAGTGCCACAGGTGGGGAGGTGAATCGTCAAGTCTTCCGCACCGGACGAACAGTCACCCGCGCTCACTGAGTGGTGGGCCACAAAACCCGAGAGGGTGAATCGCTAGGACATGTTTACCCGCTGCATGGTGGGACCATCTCGCGCTCAAAATTTTGTGATCGTTTCTCAGCAACGAGCTCAGGGAAGGTGTTTTTCGGATCTTCGGCTCTCCAAAGCCTTGGAGATTTTTTCACGGATCAAGCTCGTTGCGAAAAACGATCTAGCACCGCGAAGGGGCTACTGTTGGGGGTATGCTTCGTCGCCGAAGATCCTGAAAGAAGAAACACCTTCGGCAGATCCTCTCAAAAGTAGTGCCGAAGCTATCACCCATAAAGCTTCAACATAGTGACATGTCTCAAGACGAAGGAGTGAACTGACTTAAAGATGAAATGACCAATCGACCCGTGATAGCTTGTATTGTGATTGTAAGCATTTGTAAAGGGCATGAATGTAATTTCTCACAGGCTACGTCCTGTGCCTATAAATAGATGAACAGTACCCCCGTACTGTTCACGCAATCTTGTAATCGCTTGCACGCGACACTCAGGATTATTGCCTTCTGTCAATCCGAAGCTTTTGAGAACAAGTTCACAACAGACCCTTCATTAAATCCAAGTGGTCTCACATTCCAATTACCTTGTCCTAGGAAGATCTTCAGCTCAAAGATTATCCTCACAATGACGCCATGGTTATATCTTGTGTTATCAAGGGATTTCTGGTCCACAATGTTCTGGTTGACACAGGCAGCACAACAGACATCATCTTTGCAAAGGCTTTTAGGCAAATGCAAGAGCTAGAACACAAGATACATGATGCAACACACCCTCTTTGTGGCTTTGGAGGAAGACAGATTGTGGCACTTGGCAAGATAACAATGTCAGTGACTTTCGACTATGTCCATAACACAAGAACTGAACAGGTTGTCTTTGACATTGTTGATATGGAGTATCCATACAATGCAATCATTGGTCGAGGGATGCTTAATGCTTTCGAAGCAATACTTCATCCAGCATATTTATGCATGAAGATACCTTCGGAACAAGGGTCTATTGCTATTCACGGGAGTCAAGAAGCTGCCAGGAGGGCCGAAGGGAGTTGGACGGATTTAAAGGCTATCCATAACATCGATGAAGCCGAAGCTTATCAGCAGTATAAGCACTAAAGAGAGAAGGCTGCTTCAGCGGATAAGCCGAAGCCTATGCTCCTGTGTGAAGACATAGCAAACCAAAAGGTACTGCTGGGATCTCAGTTATCTGGTGAACAAGAAAAGACTCTGCTAATGTTTTTGTTCAATAACAAAGATGTCTTCACTTGGACAACTAACAATCTCTATGGTGTTAATAGAGATGTCATTGAACATTCACTCAATGTGGACCCATCTTTTAGACCAAGAAAGCAGAGGCTTTAGAAAATGTTTGAGGATAAAGCCGAAGGTGCACGAAATGAAGTAAAGAGACTTCTCAGTGACGGTGTTATCAGAGAAGTAACATATCCAAAGTGGCTGGCTAACACTGTTATCAGAGAAGTAACATATCCAAAGTCTAATTATTTCATAGATCTCAACAAGGCATGTGCGAAGGATGAGTTCCCTTTACCAAGAAGAGACTCCCTTGTAGATGCAGCAGCTTCTTCGGAACTCATGAGCTTATTAGACTGCTACTCGGGCTATCACCAAATTTGGATGAAGAAAGAAGATGAGCCAAAGATGAGCTTCATAACTCCTAGTGGTACTTATTGCTACCTTCGGATGCCCGAGGGGCTCAAGAATGCTGAAGGAAGCTTCAGCAGGATGACTGCCATGGTCCTCCACTCTCAAATTGGCAGGAATGTGTTGACTTATGTTGATGGCATCATAGTGAAAAGCACAAAACAAGAAAATCATGTTGCCGATTTACAAGAGACGTTTGCCAACTTCAGACAAGCTGGTCTCAAGTTGAACCTAGAAATATGTGTTTTTCGAGTGAAGAAGGGCAAGTTTCTTGGCTGTCTGGTATCAACAAATAGTATCAAAGCAAATCCAAGCAAGATCGAAGCTATTCTTCGGATGGAACCACCAAATTCAAAGAAGGGGGCTCAACGGTTGGCAGGAAGGCTAGCATCATTTAATAGATTTATATCAAGAACAGCAGAGAAAAACTTACCATTCTTTGAAATACTGATGTCAGCCGAAGACTTTCAGTGGGGTCTGGCTCTACAGAAAGCCTACAAAGAGTTAAAACAATATCTGATAGATTTGACAACCCTAACTCCACCTTCATCAGAAACTCTGCTACTTCCGTATGTGGCTGCTTCCCATGCCGCGGTCAGTGTGGCACTTCTACAGGAAAAGCAAGATGACCAAATAAAAAGACAAGCACTGGTATACTTCGTCTCCAAAGTACTCAGTTTATCAAAGAAAAATTACACAAAATTGGAGAAGGTATTGTATGCTATGTTGATGGCCTCTAGGAAGCTTCGGCATTATTTTCAAGCATATCATATAATAGTGCCTTCATCACAACCTCTGAACGACATATTGATGAACAGAGAAGCTACCGGAAGGATTGGAAAATGGGTTGCGGAGCTTAATGAATTCACCATTGATTATGTACACAGATCCTCAATTCAATCTCAGGCGTTAGCAGATTTCATTGCTAATTGGACGCCAGGGGCTCAGGGAGAAGAAGCAACAAAAGATGCCGAAGCTTGGACGGTATTCTGTGATGGCTCTTGGGGAACCTTCGGTGCAGGAGCTGCCGCTGTTCTAGTAGCACACTCTAAAGTTAGGACATGCTATGCAGTAAAGTTAGACTTTAGTTGCACAAATAACATTGCCGAGTACGAAGCTCTTCTTTTAGGGCTTCGGAAGCTAAAGGCAATGGGAATAAGAAGGGCAATCCTCAAAACTGATTCACAAGTTATTTCTTGCCATGTGGACAAAAGTAGCAAGGCAAGGGATCCGAAGCTTGAAAAATATTTGGATGCAGTCCGAAGATTGGAATCTTCTTTTAAGGGATTTTCTGTAAAAAATATCCCAAGGGGGGAAAAAGAGCATGCGGATTTGCTAGCTAAGTCAGTGGCACAGGGGCTCCCCTTGCCCTTGGAAGTATTCTTTGAAACAATAAAAGCACCTTCAGTCGAACTTATGGAGAGAGCAGTGCTCACAATATCACCTATACATAGTGAAGATTGGAGGACTGTTATTATATCTTTCCTCCAAGGCAACTATCTTTTGGATGACGAAGTTTACAATAAAAGAATGGAAGCAAGAACAAGACCATATGTAATCATAGAAGGGGAGTTATATAAATATGGAGTTTGCTCTCCATTACTCAAGTGCTTGTCCAGAGCCGAAGGTCAAGAATTGATGAAGGAAATACATGCAGGATTATGTGGGTCTCATATTGGGTCTAGACCTTTACTGGGGAAGGTTTTCAGACAAGGATTTTACAGGCCGAAGGCAGCTTCGGATGCAGCAGACTTGGTTCAAAAATGTGAAAATTGCCAAAGATGCGCAAGAGACCAGAAACAACCTTTGTCTTTAACCCAGCTAATACAGCCAACTTGGCCACTGCAAAGGTGGGGTCTGGATTTACTAGGTCCACTTCCACCAGCACAAGGAAACTTGAAATATGTTGTCGTATCTGTGGAATATTTCTCTAAATGGATTGAAGCTAGACCCTTAGCCACGATAACTTCGGCCACAGTACAGAAATTCTTTTGGCAAAATATTGTTTGTCGCTTCGGCGTGCCGAAGGCAATAATCGTTGACAATGCAACTCAATTCGATGCTGAAATGTTCAAAGATTTTTGTGACCGAATTGGTACAAAAATACATTTTGCATCAGTAAGACACCTAAAATCAAATGGGTTAGTAGAGAGAGCAAATGGAATTATAATGACAGGAATAATGAAGTTTATCTTCAATCAGCCTAGAGGAAAGTGGCCAGATGAGTTGATCAAAGTGGTGTGGAGCCACAACACTACTGTCTCAAGGTCAACAGGTTTTACCCCCTTCAAGCTCCTGTTCGGTGACGAAGCAAGAACAGGATCAATAAGAACCACTAGGGATGTTCCTAAAACATCCGAATTGTATCACAAATCTAATATTTTAGCATAGTTATACATATAATTTAAAGCTAATTTTTGGCAATGCTACGAAGAATATTATGAAGTATTTAAATAAATTTTTGTATACTTTTTTATGTACATTATTTTCTCCCTACAACAAAAAAGGTGAAAAAACATCCGAATCCGTATTCGGATAGACATCCGAATTTTATATCAATTATTTAAAAATATCTAGAACGAATTTAATGTTTATTTTTTATGAATATTAATAACCTCAATGCTAAAAACAAGAATATAAATTTACATAGCAAATTCTATATGTTATTTGTTCACAATCGAAGAAAGAAGACCAAAAAATTGACATCCGAATAAATATCCGGATCCATCCCTAAGAACCACAGCTTCAGTAGAGGACAAAGCTGATCTTCAAATAACAAAGGACACTATAGAAGGGACCAGACTTCAGGCCATAGAGCACATCAATAAATATTAGGCCAAAACAATAAAATGGCTTGATAGGAAAGTTCGATTGAAAAATATCAAGTCAGGCCATTTGGTGCTTCGGAGGATAGCCAACCTAGATACAGTGGGCAAGCTACAGCTGAAATGGGAGGGTCCTTTTCTAGTAGTATCTTCGTCAAGACCCGGTTCTTACAGATTGAAGGATATGGACAGCAACGACATACCCAGACCTTGGAATGCGGATGAGCTTCGGCAGTATTATGTGTAATTGATGTAATCTTTTTCATTTTTCCTAGGGCACCCTTTTCCTTTCAGGAGGGGAGAAAAGTTTTTAATGGGGTCGTAGTTTGTAATTTTCATTCTTATTTAGCCCTACGCAATATAAGGGCCAAAATCCCCCAAAGATGTAATATGTAAAATCAGATCCTGCACCATCGAGTGCAAAAGAAAACAGGGAGAAGCTCAGAGGACATACCTAAGGGGATGTAGAGCTGTAATCACTCCAAGGGTGACGAAGCTACAAAAGTCGTTCCTAAGGGAGCGTAGAGTAAGTTCTGAAGCTACAAAAGTCGTTCCTAAGGGCGCAGAGTAAGTCCCGAAGCTCAAAAGTCATTCCTAAGGGAATGCAGAGCCAAATACCACTGAAATAGAAGGTAAAGAAGCTCCAAAGTCGTTCCTAAGGGGATGCAGGCTTAAATGCCACCGAAATAGAAGGTGAAGAAGCTCCACAGTCGTTCCTAAGGGGATGCAGAGCTTAAATGCCACCGAAATATAAGGTGAAGAGACTTCAAAGTCATTCCTATGGGGATGCAGAGTCTAGTTATTGCTTCGTGTGTGTTTTGATCATACATTTGCACATTACATTACATCATTCATTGCATTCATACAGACATTCATTAGACATTCTTAGGGTCATCATTATCATGACATGAAGCACGAATGATAATATGAACAGAAATAGTCTGGCTTCGGCGATAAAGTGCTTCGTTGACCACGAAGAAGCTTCGCTTCAAATATGAATATAGGCATTTTATGCAAGGAAATGCTTCGATGTTTACGAAAAGAAGGGAAGGTGTTTTTCGCCTTCGGCTCAAAAGACACAAATTTCGTCCACAGCAAAGCAATTCGTACATGGATAGAAAGGTAAAATTATATTATAAGGTATGGACAAATATATACAGTATTGAGATTAACTCTCAATTACAATTTTTTCCAAAAATAATGCAAATATTTCCTAAGCTGTATACAGGAAGGCTTAAAAGGAAGCTTCATCTTAGCAACCTTCGGAATGTGCTTTGGGTTATCAACCTTCGGCACCGCTATCCTACAGACAAACAATGGTATAAGGTAAAAGGCAAATAACGGGTATAAGTTTTGTAATGGTTTAAGCAGACTCCGAGCTTCTTCTCCAGCCAACTCTCGTCCGCCTTTAGCCCAAATCTGAGTGATGAATCTATTTCCGATACTTCGGGCCTCACCAGGGATATTAGTCAGGTCTGATAGTGATAGGCTAAAGGTTGGCTTGTTTACTGTTTTTGCATGCGTGCATTCGGCCTTCAAGAATGCAGCAGACGTGCCGTGAGAAGCTAACAGAGCATAGAAGTCACCGTGCCAAGTTATCACTTCATCGAGTGCATCAACTTCATTTTCAATGTGCTTGAAGGTATCTGATATATCTTCAGCCGAAGGGGCAATGTCTTCAGAGCTGGCCCCAACTGAGCTGAAGACTCCTTTTAACTGTTGCACACAGCGGCTACAAAATTCCAAGCATTTGTTCCGAATGTCCCTGAAAGATTCCTGTAGCTTCGTGTTCTTATTAGCTTTGGCTTTAAATTTTGCTTGTAGTTCCTTTGTCTCCTGTTCGAACTGATTTTTCTTTTAAGGTTGTTTGAGTCTGAAGAAGCTCCTCGCTTAGCCGAGTATTTTCAGCTTGAAGTTCCGCAAGGGAACCCTCCGTTGCTTGAAGCATGAAGTCCTTCTTTTGAAGAGAAGCTTCGCAATCTTTGATCTTGCTTTCCAAGCCTTCAATTATGACCTCATTTTTCTTGTCTTCAAGGTCTTGTTGCATTCTTAGTGCTTTGCTTAGGAGCATACTCTGTGAAAATAAGCTGATGTCAGAAAATTTTAATTCATCACAAAGATAACAGAAATCTAGGCAAAAGAATTTTACCTTGAAATTGGAGTAAAAGAGACTGTGGACGATATGTTGGCGCCGGTAGCTGCTTATATCAGCCTCAAGCTATGGGAAACCGACACTCTTCGATAGAGTGCCAACTATTTTTGCCCCGGCACAATCGTGAATACATCCCAAGGCTCCTTCGTCAATTCCACCGAAAAGCATAGATCCTGGCTGGTAGCCACAGGATACTCCATACTCCTTTAGCTCCTTTTTCTCAGCCTCAGACAATTCTTGACCCACCAGGTTTCTGTAACACCCGGTTTTAAGGAACAAAGCCGGGTGCATCTCATACATGCGCCAAGAAGACAACATATATAATAACAGAGTGTATAGAGATAAATGTCACAATAACATTAGAGTATTTATTACATAGCGGAAGACTTATTACAGAATAAAAGAATAAATATAAAGCGAACTACGGATCGTCGGCGCCAATGTCAACTGAGAATCGCCACCTAGATCAAGTCGAATGCCTCGGTGTAAGGCGGCTCCTCTTCGACCACCTGTTCTTCTCCTGTGGGGGGTGTGAGACAGCAAGAGTGAGCTCACATACGTTCATAGCTCAACAAGTCATGGGGAATAATGTGGCATGAACTCACCAAAGGTGGGAGTCCATGAAGTGTAAGGCTAATCAATGAAGTGAAGGCTGAGGCTGAGCATTGCTTTTATAAGTTGGTCAAAATTTTATTAGCAATTACTAAGTGTAAGTAAATACCAAACCTTAACAATAATAAATAAAAGTAATAGTAAAATAATCCCAAATGTGATGCAAATGTCAAATTAAATTTAAGTTCCATAAATTAATCATGTGAGGGTCCGAGCTGCTCATGACCGTGAGCACGGCTAGTATACTAGTTTTACACTCTGCAGAGGTTGCACATCTTTACCCACAAGTCATGTTACCCATCTGCCAAGAGACGGCCAATCCCATACACCTCTACCGAGGAGGCGCAGCAGGGTAACACTACGAGGCCTTTACAAAGTTCCACTAGCTTCAGAAATCCCGCTACAGTTTATAGGAAGCTCTAGTGCAGGAATCCCTCGCCTGACCGCCATCGCAGCAAAATCAACCCAAGGACCTCCCTACACTGACCACTCCCCTACTGCCCTTACCCCTTTCGGGTAAGGAAGACGTCCACTAGCTTTCCTAGTTAATCAGCCAAGGGCGTCCCATTAAACCCTTGTGGTAGCACTGTTTTCCCGGGTGGTCGCTCCATGTTCCCATTAATTTAATGATCTTAACATGAACAGTAATAATAACAAGATAATAACAGAATAATCATGAGTAGTGTATCTCCATACCCAATCCACATAAAGCAATAGCAAGTATTACCCAAAAATATTTCAGTGGTGAACAAGGTATAAAGATAACCAAAACTGGGGTAACCTAAAGGGTCCCATCAAAATTAACCTATGCAGATCATTAAAATTAATAAGAACATGGCTGGGAAAAGTAAGTGATCAAGGGCACAACTTGCCTTCAATGAGCTCCTGCTCAGCTACTTCTATCTGCTGCTCACCAGTATCCACAGGGGCTTGCTTGTCTACTCGCATCAACACAATACATACATAGTATAGCATAAATTAACATCACATCAAACAGATAAATAAAATATATAGTAAAAATCTACACATTAAAATGAGATCATTGGAACTGGAATCATTAACTTTGGAGTTATAAATTTCAAGTTATGAATTTCCTAAGATTTAATGTGCTTGAAATAGGATTAAATGATAAATTAATTTTCTTACTGTTTTCATGTCAAAGTAGAGACACTAAATGATAGAGAATAATATTAAAAAAAATTAGGAACTGGAATGGACCAATTTGGAGTTCATATGCATTTTCTATGAATTATACAAATTCTAGGGTTTATTTTCATATTAAAAATCCAATTTCCAATTTATTTTATCAATTTAACTCTGTATTGGACTGGGCCTCATTTTCCAGAGAGTGCAGGGGCTACGGGGTAAAATTCCTAAGACTCAGGAAACAGAAGAGAGGGACGGCGGGTTGGTTTCTGTAATTTGCAGGGGCTTATTTGCCAATCAGCCCAGCCGAAGGGGTATCGGGAGTCTACAACCGTCGGATCACCAGTTTGTGGCCCAGATTAGATCATGGTTTTTAAATGAAGCATTAAGCAACGCTGACCCTCAGATCAGATATCAACAATCACTCTTCTATCTAACTAAGATCGTCCCGCGTCCATCGGATTCATGATCAACGGTTGCGGTTAGATGCGCCCGAATCGGTATGAACTCTAATCCGAGCCGACCAACACACATCCAATGGTGTGCATCAGGTCTTCCCCCCCCCCCGTCGCACCAGCACACATGACCGGCGGCGCGACGGCGTGCCACAGTGGTGCCATGGCCGCCCATGGATACCTGGCTCTCCTGGCGCCCGAATCTATCCATTAATCCCCCAGAATCAACGCGGAGTCTAAGGCGAACTCGTGACAGTACTAATCGTCGGGGACCACCCTGAGCAGACGCTAATCCTCTACGCCAGGCGGTGACTTTGCCGCACTAACATCGGCGATTGGGATTTAGCTCGACCGAATCCCGGAGAACTCAAATTAAGGCAATGATATGTGCGGCAGAATGCGAGGAGATAGTTTTGGACACTTACAAATGAGATTTTGACACCGGATTCGATGATCCGCGGCCGTGCAGTGGCGAGGATGGCACACTGGCGAGGACTCCACAGTGCGTAGGCCGTATTCCGCCCCGCTGTTCCTCCCGACGACGCCCGCCAACCCAAGCTGCGCCTCCCCGAGTGCATGATTTGCCCAGGTTTGACGGCAATGGCCGGTGCGTAACCACGGCGGCCGAGCATAGCCCTCTCTCTCCCTTCCTCAGCTTCTCACGGGGTGACCTAGATATCTACGGACGGGGAGAACAGAGGGTTGTGTCGCGATTGTTTTATGGCCTCGGAACTACGCGCTCCCCGAGATGAAGTCGCCCACCTCCGCGATCGACGGCGTGAGCGCGACATGCGCGGAGTTCGTTGCGGAGGGGACGGTTCTGCCATAGGGGCCTAGGGGTCGGTGATAGAGTGCTTGAGAATGACTGTGCGGCTGACGCAGCGGCCCCACCAACAGGGAATGGCTGCGAGATGAAGGTGCACGTGAGGAGAGAAAGAGTCTGACTCGCGGGGCCAGCGCGACAGAGGAACGGCACCACGCGAGTGGTACGGGTGCGTGGCTGACAGAGCGGCCCCGCCTGTCGGCGCCGTGATGCCAGCTGGGCCGCGCGAGCTAAAGAAGAAGAAGTGGGCCAGAACTGAGGCAGTCGGCCCATGTAGCTCTTTTATTCTTTTTCTTTTTATCTTTTCTTCCTATTTTATTTTCTTCATTTCTAAGTTTAGTTTGAATTTGAATTTTGAATTCAAACATTGTGCAAATTTTTATCCTCCAATCATATTGTGAAATGAAAATACAAATTTTGGAAATAATAGTATATTATTTATATTTTTATATCATTTCTCTTCTTCTCATTTTCAAAACCCTAATTTTAATTTAGGGATTAATCCAACCTTTAGAATTATTGTCTCATTATTATCCTTATTATTTTTATTTAATGCACAAACATGTAAAACTCCAACAAGATGCACTTTAGTTTATTTTAGAATCATTGGTTTTAATTAATCACTCTCAATTATATGTGTGCTCTTTTTATGATGCAAATAAGGCACATAAAATGAGGAAATCACTATATGTTCCTTGTATACAATTTTGAGTATTACAAATCCTACCCCCCTTATAAATAATCTCGTCCTCGAGATTTATGAAGATCTAGGGAAAAGGTGGGGAAAATCTATGCGAAGCTCTTCTTCTCTTTCCCAGGTTGCTTCGTCTTTACCGTGGTGACTCCATTGCACTTTGCACATCTTTATAACCTTATTCCTCGTGACACGAGTTAGTGTATCAAGAATCTTGATGGGGTACTCAGCATAAGTCAAATCATCTTGAACACTAAGGTCCTCCATTGGTAATTGCTCCTCAGGTACCCTGAGACATTTCTTCAGGTGAGATACATGAAAGACATCATGAACATCCGCAAGATGATCCGGTAACTCCAATTGGTATGCCACCTCTCCCACTCGCTTTAAGATTAAGAAGGGTCCAATAAAGCGAGGGGACAACTTTCCTTTGATTTTGAATCTTCTCATACCTCGGAGTGGTGACACTTTCAAGTAGACATAATCACCCTCTTTAAACTCTAGCTGTCTTCTTCGGGTATCCGCATAGCTTTTCTGCCTTGAAGGTGCAGTTCTCAAATTCTCCCTTATTTGCTGAACTTGTTCCTCTGCCTCTTGTATAATCTCAGGCCCAAACAACTGCCTTTCACCAGTTTGATCCCAATACAGTGGAGTCCTGCACTTTCTGCCATATAAAGCCTCAAACGGTGACATCTTCAAACTGGCCTGATAGCTATTATTGTAAGAGAACTCTGCATACGGCAAACTCTTATCCCGACTTCCACCATGTTTAAGAGCACAGGCTCTTAACATATCCTCTAGCACTTGGTTGGTCCTCTCAGTCTGCCCATCAGTCTGGGGATGGTAAGCCGAACTAAAATTTAATCTTGTATCCAAGGTCTCGTGCAACTTCTTCCAATATCGAGAGGTAAACTGTGATCCCTGGTCTGACACAATCTTCTTTGGCACAACATGTAGGCAGACAATCCGTGCCATGTACAACTCTGCCAACTTAGCTCCTGAATATGTGGTCTTCACTGGAATAAAGTGGGCTACTTTAATTAGCCTGTCCACAATCGCCCATATAGAATCATACCCTGTAGATGTGTGGGGTAGTCCAACAATGAAGTCCATGCAAATCTCTTCCCATTTCCACTCAGGTATCTTCAGTGGATGCAGTAGTCCGGCTGGCCTCTGGTGTTCAGCCTTAACTCTTTGGCACACATCGCACATAGCCACATGTGCAGCTACATCTCTCTTCAATCCATACCACTAATACTTTTGCTTCAAATCCTGATACATCTTAGTACTCCCAGGGTGGATAGAATAAACTGAATCATGTGCCTCCTTCAATATGGTTTCCCGAAGACTATCGATATCAGGAACACAAATCCGATTCTTGAACCATATCGTGCCTTGATCATCCTCTGTGAACTCTGGGCCTCTACCCTCTGTTATCAGATCTTTGATCTCCTGAATCTTAGCATCACCAACCTGACCTTTACGAATTTCTTGCTCCAAGGTAGGTTCCAATTCAATAGTAACTCCTTCCGTCTGTGTAACAATTCTCAGGTTGAGCCTCTCAAAATCTTTTGCTAATTCATCAGGTAGCTGGACAACAAAAGCGGAGTGAACATGCTCCTTCCGACTCAAGGCATCTGCAACCAAATTTGCCTTGCCTGGGTGGTAATGAATCTCCAAGTCATAATCCTTAATAAGCTCCAACCAACGGTGTTGCCTAAGATTGAGATCCTTCTGAGTGAATATGTACTTCAAACTCTTATGATCCGTGTATACTTGGCACTTAGTCCCCATAACGTAGTGTCTCCAAATCTTAAGTGCATGCACAACTGCTGCCAGCTCTAAGTCATGAGTGGGGTAGTTCAATTCGTGTTTCCGCAACTGACGAGATGCATAGGCAATCACATGACCTTCTTGCATAAGCACACATCCCAATCCTTGGCCACATGCATCACAATAAATATCAAAACCCTTCTGCAGATCTGGCATAACCAATACTGTGGTGACATCAATCTCTCCTTCAATTGTTCAAAGCTCTCTTGGCATTTCTCATCCCACTTGAATTCTCTTCCTTTCTCCAAAAGCGAGGTCATAGGCTTGGCAATCTTAGAGAACCCTTCAATAAATCTCCGATAATATCCTGCGAGTCCCAAGAAACTTTGAATCTCAGTAACTGTAGTGGGCACTCTCCACTCCATTATCTCCTTCACTTTAGCAGGATCCACTGCTATTCCTCCATTAGAAATAATATGACCAAGGAATGGCACCTTGTCAATCCAAAACTCGCACTTGCTAAACTTGGCATAGAGTTGATTATCTCGTAGCTTCTGTAGCACCAACCTTAGATGTTGTTCATGATCACTTTCATTCTTAGAATAGATAAGAATATCGTCGATGAACACCACGACGAATCTGTCCAAATACTCCATAAACACCTTATTCATCAAATTCATGAAATAAGCTGGTGCATTGGTTAATCCAAATGACATAACAGTGAACTCATATAATCCATATCGGGTTGAGAAAGTCGTCTTAGGAATATCCGAGGGTCTAATCTTCATCTGATGGTATCCCGATCGGAGATCAATCTTCGAGAATACCCTGGCTCCTCTCATCTGATCAAACAAATCCTCAATACGGGGTAATGGATACTTGTTCTTCACCGTGACATCATTAAGTGATCTATAGTCCACACACATCTGTTGCGATCCATCCTTCTTCTGTACAAATAACACCGGTGCTCCCCAAGGTGAGGAACTCGGACGAATATACCCCGCCTCCTATAACTCAGTTAACTGCTTCTTAAGCTCCTTCAGTTCTTCTACAGCCATCCTGTATGGTCGATTAGAAATAGGGGCAGTTCCAGGTAAAAGATCAATCACAAACTCAACTTCCCTATCGGGTGGCATCCCTTGTAACTCCTCTGGAAAGACATCCAGAAAATCTCTAACCACCCGGATGTTGTCACCAATGAACTCCTTGGGTATAAAGAACATTGCACGCTTGGATGAGGTGGTTACTGCAATATTAACTTGAAATGTTTCTCCTTTAGGACTAGTGAGCTCTATAGTACCTCTACCACATGCTATAATGGCCTTTGCCTTCCTTAACCATGACATACCAAGAATCAGATCTATACTACTGGCCCCTAATATTATAGTCGTAGCTCCAAATTCTCTTCCCATAATTGATAATGTTAATCTACGTGTCATTTGATTCGCCTCAATAGGCCCTTTAGGTGTGATTACTATCGTTGGTTTTCTCATATTTAGCAGGGGTACCTCATTAGTGTTGGCATATCGAGCAGACATGAAAGAATGTGTAGCACCAGAATCAAATAGTATGGTTGCAGGAATGACATTAATGTAAAACATACCGAGTACGATGTCAGCACCATCAGGAGTATCATCAACGCTGACTTGATTCACCCTGGCTATAGAATATCCCTTGCCAGGAGTCTGTTGCTTGTTCTTAGCTGGTGTACCGGAATTCCCCATGGGACAAGCATTAGCATAGTACCCGATCTGACTGCACTTGAAGCATGTAGGGCCGGTCTTCTGTCCTGCGGGCCTCGTCGGGGTGCTAGTGGGAGTAGCCTGATGAGTAGGGGGTGTCCGTGGAGACCCCTGTGGAGCATACTGAACTGGGCATGGTCCTCCTGGTCGAGTCGGTGTACCCTGTGGCGGTACATAGCGGGGACGAACACTGCTGCTACCTTGTCCCTGTGAGATAGCCTTCCTCTTCAAATCACCCAGTTGAACACGCTTGTGTTCAATAGCAAGAGCCTTATCCAGTAGCCTCTGAAATGATGGAAAAGTGTGTGCAACCAGTGCATACAGCAAGGGTCCATTAAATCCTTCAGTAAAGTGCTCATGTTTCCTCTCATCCTCAGCAACTTCCTTCGGAGCATATCTCGACAATCGAATGAATTTATCTCTATACTCGCTGACCGACATATTGCCTTGCTTCAATGACAGAAACTCCTTCTTCTTGATCTTTATCATACCAGCTGGAATATGGTAGTTCCTGAACTGTGTACTGAACTCTGCCCAAGTAATAGTATCAGCAGCATCATGGGCAGCAGTATAAGAATCCCACCAGTCAGCAGCAGGACCTGTCAGACGACCTGAGGCATAAAGAACTTTCTCTCGGTCTGAGCATTGGGCGATGTTGAGCATCTTCTCAATTGCTTTTAGGCAATCATCATCATCTAGTGGATCTGGCGAGCTGGCGAAGGTCGGTGGCTTATGACTCATAAACTCTCGGTGCTTATCACGAGGTGGAACTGGTGGTGGTGGGGGAGGCAATGGCACCTGTTGCTGTTGCTGCTGTTGTTCAAGTTGTTGTTGCAGCTGTTGTTGCGCCCTTCTCTCCTGGCGCATCTCTTCTCTCTCCTGGCGCAACTCTTGGCGTATATCTTCTCTTTCCTGACGCATCTCCTGGCGTTCTTGCTGCCTCTGGGCACGCATATCAGCCATAGTGTCCGCCATTTGCTGCATCACCGCCATCTGAGCTGCAATCAGTGGATCATCTCCACCTAGTGGAGGATTAAGAGGATTCATCTCTGCTGGATGTGGCTGAGGTTGTCTATATATCCTTCGAGTGTGTCGATTAGGAGGCAAATCATTGCCACCACCCCTCCTGGTATTGACCATATGAGTTAGATACATATGGTAAGAGAGAGTAGCAGACAAGGCAGTAATTACGAATCGTATTACTTTGGGGGATTTATTAGCTAAGCAGATTAATGGTTTACCTACCATAGCTAATTTATTACCTTATAGTGGTACATACTAAGATGTCCATATATAATACTTCAATCAATCAAAGAAGCAAATCAGACATTTTTCATCAGAACAATCAAACAACATTTTTAAATATAGAAAATAGTTTTGATTTTTGTCTTAGGCTTCCTATCTCTTAAAATGTCATAGGGGTAGGGATTCCAAGGTGTGAAATCCGTCTTGTCTTAGAATAGAGAAGGTAAGATTGATTAGAGTAGAACAGTAGAAGATGAGAAAGGATCAAGGTAAGTGTAGAAAGAATCAGAGTAAGATAAGTAGGTAAGGGTTTTGTCCATTTCTATCTAGGTTTCGTCCTACAGTCAACATTTGCCTCTGATACCACTTCTGTAACACCCGGTTTTAAGGAACAAAGCCGAGTGCATCTCATACATGCGCCAAGAAGACAACATATATAATAACAGAGTGTATAGAGATAAATGTCACAATAACATCAGAGTATTTATTACATAGCGGAAGACTTATTACAAAATAAAAGAATAAATATAAAGCGAACTAAGGATCGTCGGTGCCAATGTCAACTGAGAATCGCCACCTAGATCAAGTCGAATGCCTCGGTGTTAGGCGGCTCCTCTTCGACCACCTGTTCTTCTCCTATGGCGGGGTGTGAGACAGCAAGAGTGAGCTCACATACGTTCATAGCTCAACAAGTCATGGGGAATAATGTGGCATGAACTCACCAAAGGTGGGAGTCCATGAAGTGTAAGGCTAATCAATGAAGTGAAGGCTGAGGCTGAGCATTGCTTTTATAAGTTGGTCAAAATTTTATTAGCAATTACTAAGTGTAAGTAAATACCAAACCTTAATAATAATAAAGAAAAGTAATAGTAAAATAATCCCAAATGCGATGCAAATGTCAAATTAAATTTAAGTTCCATAAATTAGTCATGTGAGGGTCCGAGCCGCTCATGACCGTGAGCACGGCTAGTATACTAGTTTCACACTCTGCAGAGGTTGCGCATCTTTGCCCACAAGTCATGTTACCCATCTGCCAAGAGACGGCCAATCCCATACACCTCTACCGAGGAGGCGAGGCTGGGTAACACTACGAGGCCTTTACAAAGTTCCACTAGCTTCAGAAATCCCGCTACAGTTTATAGGAAGCTCCAGTGCAGGAATCCCTCGCCTGACCGCCATCGCAGCAAAATCAACCCAAGGACCTCCCTACACTGACCACTCCCCTACTGCCCTTGCCCCTTTTGGGTAAGGAAGACCTCCACTAGCTTTCCTAGTTAATCAGCCAAGGGCGTCCCATTAAACCCTTGTGGTAGCACTGTTTTCCCGGGTGGTCGCTCCATGTTCCCATTAATTTAATGATCTTAACATGAATAGTAATAATAACAAGATAATAACAGAATAATCATGAGTAGTGTATCTCCATACCCAATCCACATAAAGCAATAGCAAGTATTACCCAAAAATATTTCAGCGGTGAACAAGGTATAAAGATAACCAAAACAGGGGTAACCTAAAGGGTCCCATCAAAATTAACCTATGCAGATCATTAAAATTAATAAGAACATGGCTGGGAAAAGTAAGTGATCAAGGGCACAACTTGCCTTCAATGAGCTCCTGCTCAGCTACTTCTATCTGCTGCTCACCAGTATCCACAGGGGCTTGCTCGTCTACTCGCATCGACACAATACATACATACTATAGCATAAATTAACATCACATCAAACAGATAAATAAAATATACAGTAAAAATCTACACATTAAAATGAGATCATTGGAACTGGAATCATTAAATTTGGAGTTATAGATTTCAAGTTATGAATTTCCTAAGATTTAATGTGCATGAAATAGGATTAAATGATAAATTAATTTTCTTACTGTTTTCATGTCACAGCAGAGACACTAAATGATAAAGAATAATATTAAAAAAAATTAGGAACTGGAATGGACCAATTTGGAGTTCATATGCATTTTCTATGAATTATACAAATTCTAGGGTTTATTTTCATATTAAAATCCAATTTCCAATTCATTTAATCAATTTAACTCTGTATTGGACTGGGCCTCATTTTCCAGAGAGTGCAGGGGCCACGGGGTAAAATTCCTAAGACTCAGGAAACAGAAGAGAGGGACGGCGGGTTGGTTTCTGTAATTTGCAGGGGCTTATTTGCCAATCGGCCGAGCCGAAGGGGTATCGGGAGTCTACAACCATCGGATCACCAGTTTGCGGTCCAGATTAGATCTAGGTTTTTAAATGAAGCGGTAAGCAACACTGACCCTCAGATCAGATATCAACGATCACTCTTCTATCTAACTAAGATCGTCCCGCGTCCATCGGATTCACGATCAACGGTTGCGGTTAGATGCGGCCGAATCGGTATGAACTCTAATCCGAGCCGACCAACACACATCCAACGGTGTGCATCAGGTCTTCCTCCGCCCCGTCGCACCAGCACACATGACCGGCGGCGCGACGGCGTGCCACGGTGGTGCCATGGCCGCCCATGGATACCTGCCTCACCTGGCGCCCGAATCTAACCATTAATCCCCAGAATCAACACGGAGTCTAAGGCGAACTCGTGACAGTACTAATCATCGAGGACCACCCTGAGCAGACGCTAATCCTCTGCGCCAGGCGGTGACTTTGCCGCACTAACATCGGTGATTGGGATTTAGCTCGACCGAAGCCCGGAGATCTCAAATTAAGGCAATGATATGTGCGGCAGAACGCGGGGAGATAGTTTTGGATACTTACAAATGAGATTTTGACACCGGATTCGATGATCCGCGGCCGCGCGGCGGCGAGGATGGCACACTGGCGAGGACTCCACAGTGCGTAGGCCGTATTCCGCCCCACTGTTCCTCCCGATGACGCCCGCCAACCCAAGCTGCGCCTCCCTGAGTGCACGATTTGCCCAGGTTTGACGGCAATCGCCGGTGCGTAACCACGGCGGCCGAGCACAGCCCTCTCTCTCCCTTCCTCAGCTTCTCACGGGGTGACCTAGATATCTACGGGCGGGGAGAACAGAGGGTTGTGTCGCGATTGTTTTATGGCCTCGGAACTACGCGCTCCCCGAGATGAAGTCGCCCGCCTCCGCGATCGATGGCGTGAGTGCGACATGCGCGGAGTTCGTTGCAGAGGGGACGGTTCTGCCATAGGGGCCCAGGGGTTGGTGACAGAGTGCTTGAGAACGACTGTGCGGCTGACGCAGCGGCCCCACCAACAAGGAATGGCGGCGAGATGAAGGTGCACGTGAGCAGAGAAATAGTCTGACTCGTGGGGCCAGCGCGACAGAGGAACGGCACCACGCGAGTGGTACGGGTGCGCGGCTGACAGAGCGGCCCCACCTGTCGGCGCCGTGATGCCAGCTGGGCCGCGCGAGGTAAAGAAGAAGAAGTGGGCCAGAACTGAGGCAGTCGGCCCATGTAGCTCTTTTATTCTTTTCTTTTTATCTTTTCTTCCTATTTTATTTTCTTCATTTCTAAGTTTAGTTTGAATTTGAATTTTGAATTCAAACATTGTGCAAATTTTTATCCTCCAATCATATTGTGAAATGAAAATACAAATTTTGGAAATAATAGTATATTATTTATATTTTTATATCATTTCTCTTCTTCTCATTTTCAAAACCCTAATTTTAATTTAGGGATTAATCCAACCTTTAGAATTATTGTCTCATTATTATCCTTATTATTTTTATTTAATGCACAAACATGTAAAACTCCAACAAGATGCACTTTAGTTTATTTTAGAATCATTGGTTTTAATTAAGCACTCTCAATTATATGTGTGCTCTTTTTATGATGCAAATAAGGCACATAAAATGAGGAAATCACTATATGTTCCTTGTATACAATTTTGAGTATTACAGTTTCAAAGGTCAAAATCTTTTCTTCTGAAGAAGCATCAGCAACCTTTTTCCATTGTCAGGCACTGCTGCCATGACCTTCTCTGCAGTTGTAGCCGTCTCTTCTGCAGCCATATCCAAAAGGAGTTTGTCAATTAGCAGCTTCGGCAGCAGCTGTAGCTTCGGCAGTAGTTATAGCTTCGGCAGTGGCCATGGCACTTGCAGCAGGCACTATTTTAGACGCGTGAGGCTAGAGGTGGTGTCCGCTTAATAGCTTGCATAACATTAACAATTCTTCATTTTTTCTGACCCTCAGTCTTCTCCTTTGCGACCGAGGGTTGATCCTTCTTCTGTAAAAGTTTCGTCAATTCTGGTCCCACAGGACTTAGCAGCTTGATGGGTAAGGATTCAGTCATTACCTTTAGAATTTCTGCTATTTCAGCAGCAGGAGGTGATGAAGGAGTTTCTTCTGTTGCCTCAGTTACCTTCAGCTCCAAAGCTTCGGGCTTCCTCTTTTTTGAAACTACCGCCTTCTACTCAGGAGTAGATTTTGCCTTCTTAGAAATCTTCTCATCTTCCTTAACCATTCTGGCAGCTTGCCTGCTTAGAATACTGACAACCCTTTTTCTTTTCACCGCTTCGACCCCTTTGTCAAGCTTTTCATAATCAGGGTAGTCAAAATTCAAGGCGTCCATCACCCAGTTTAATCTTCGCTTCGGCCGAGTACCGAAGGCTGTGGTCATCAAATGATCTTCCTTCTTGGTATAATTCCCAAGTATCTCATTGCACATGGTCTCAATCATGTCTAGCCATTCTTTGCAAGGCTCCTTAAATTGTTTTTTCAAACTTGACGTTGGATATGTTCTGTTTGCCAAGTATTCTTGCACCAAGTCCCTAGTACTCTAAATTCTACTTCAGCCAGCTGACAAGGTGACCCCAGTTGCATATTACATAAGGGCCTAGTCATGCCGAAGCTCAAGGTCAGTGGACTCATAACCATAGCCATCAGCTTCTTCCTCTTTTTCTTGTCAGCCTTCATATAGAACCACTCACTCTTCCAACCAGTTGGCCACTTGGTATGGTAGCTGAGAACTGGTGCCTTTGTATCCTTTCGATATGCAAAATTGTAACAACCAAAATTCTCGTGAAGTCCATCGGCCCTGGCCTTCGTCTGGTAATGCAGCTCGTGCACTCGGCAGAAAGCTTCAGCATTTGGACTCATTCCTTGGCTTCGGAGGGCCCAGATATAGACACTGAGTATAACGATAGCATTGGGAGTCAGCTGATGAAGATATATCTCAAAGTTCCTTAAAACTTCCCCTATCATATCATTTAGGGGGAATTGGAACCCTGCTCTGAAGAAGCTCTTAAAAATGACAACTTCATCCTCTTTTGGCTCCGGAACTACCTCTTCCCCGGCAAGTCGAACAAGTTTGCTCTCAGCCTCTCCAAAATACCCCACTTTCATCATATTAGGCATGTCATCTTCTCTTACAGTGGAATTTTCAAATTCAAGATGACTAGGCTTTGTCGGGTTCAGAATGCTATAGTCTTCTCCACTCTCATCATCATTCTCACCCTCAACCACATTTTGTTCAGCTTCGGCATTCACTACTACATATATGACTATTTAAGACACACCATTAAAGACTCATATAAGTACATTTTATAGAAGTGTCTTATATCATACGATGTTGAGTAAGATAAGACAATTGTTTGGAAATCCGTCTTAATTGGAAAAGTTTTTTGAGACAGTTACGTCGTAACAAATGTCTTATATTGATTTAAGACATGTTTTTTATTATAAACTGTCTCAAATAAGGATAGTATTTGAGTCATCCCTACTTTAACAACTGTCTTAGATGGCAATGAGCATTTGAGACACTTCTATGTATGAAACCATCTCAAATAAGAATACTATTAGAGTCATCTAGACTATAAGAACCGTCATAGATGTTAGTGAGTATATTAGACACTTATAAATATGGAACTGTCTTCACATAATAGTCTGACAAGACGTATATGAAAAATGTAGCAAATAGTGAAATCACCTTGAGTTGATGATATATACAAATCTCTATCATTTTGTTTCCATCCCGCGACGCCTTCTCACCATACACACCCAATGCCTCCCTCGGGAACGACCATCGCCGCCCAATAATCATGGACTCCGAACCCCAAGAATCGCTGTCGCCGGAGGCCGCCTCACACCCAATGCATCTTTAAAATCCTAGTTGCTGAAATTGTATTTAACTGTGTATATTTGTATAGAAAAGAGAGAAGGGAAAATCTGAATTTTCTTGCCTCTACATGTCCATCTCCAACTAATCCTTATCTAGTGCACGTATGCGTCTCTAGAAAATTCATCTGCCGCTGTTTTCCTCAGCCTCATCCTTCTCCACGATCTCGCGTCCATCTCCTCTCTCTCTCCCCTCTCCCCAGACGACCGGATCTCCACCTCGCCATGGCCGCTGCTCCCTTCACGCAGGCCACTCTCTTCCTCGCGCGACGCTCGCCCAGCCGAGCTCCTTCCCTGCAGCTCCCCATGGTCGTCCCTCCCTCCTCCCTCCCCATGGCCGATGGCCTCACCTTCCATGGCTTCCAAGATCTGCTTGGCATCCATCCTAGCGCGCGCCCCTGCTTCATGTTTCCTGGTGGCCGATGCCCCTCCCTGAAGCTCGCCCCTGCCCTCTGTCCAGCGCCCTCCTTGCTCCTTCCCATGGTGTGGACGCCAGCCCCCTCTTTTGTTGCCATGGATAGCCCCTCTCCCATCTCCTTCCCTCTCCAACCCTAGCCCCTCTCTGCTGGCTGCCTTTCCCATGCCAGCACTTTCCCCATGGCCGAGTTTCCCCTATGCTTGATGCATGGTGCCTAGGTACAGTAGCAGCACATTGGACCTTTGCAACCCTGGTGAGACCAGCTGCTTGCGCTATGTTTATTCCTCACCAGTGCCTATGTTTGAGTATTAATTGTGTATGTTTGTGTGTTGGTGGTAGAGGTAAATCCCGGAAGATTTAGATAAGGAGAAGAAGGTTTTAGCGAGGTACCTGTCACATGTTCGATGATATGCTCGAACTGGTGGCCGTCATCGTTCTTGCTAAAAATCAAGTCAGATCATGAGGTGGTGAGCCAAGTCGTTTCTCTGGCTATTTAGTTAATGAATGGTTTGGTTAGATAATTATCGTTGTAGTTATGTTCGATGTATGATGAAATGATTTTTGTTGGTGTTATGCTAATGCGATGATATGTGGATATGTGTGTGCTTGTGTGAGGAAGCAGAACTCTAGGTTTTTCGTAAAGAGGACAGCCGTGCGATGCGTGCTAGGTGTTTGTGTTGATAATGCTCTTGTGATTACCAAATGCGGTGTGATGTGGGATTCGGATTTAAAATGCAAGATTAGGTGAAGTATTTGTGTTCTAGACAATAAAATAGATGTAGCCTTTAATTGGGTTAAGCAATTTTTATATATGTGAGGATTATGGTCATGCTCATAGAAGTATAATTGAATAAGTTCTATGTTCACCAAATATATGTTGTAGTAAATTTAACCCATTTGTAAGATGTTGGTTATGAACCTTGATAAAAATTGGAATGTTTGCTGTTTGGACCTGCTGTTTGGACTGTGTCCAGTTTTAGTATGTAGATAGTTTAGTGAAGTAAACCATATTTTATGTAGAAGTGTTATATATAAAAGTTGTAGATGACTTCTTTATCTTGCTTGTGCTAAAATTTCATGACCATAGGTCTTGTAGTTTAGAAGTTATGATTTTTCCAAGTCCAGTTTCAGAATTTGTCCAAATTCTGTACATGTTTCGAAAATTGGATTGTTTGGCTAAGTTAAAATGAGAATCAGTCATTAGCAATTATAGGAGAATTGTAGTACTTTCCTTAAGCTTTCCAAAAAAATTTGGACCACCCTTTTTGGTGATCTATAAATTAAGTTACAGCTGTTTGAGTTAGAATCTCTGAATCTGTCCTAATTTGGACAGCAGAGCCTTTCTCATGTTTTTTGATCTTGATATATATTAAATTAACCTGGGATGTTCATAAATGAATTGTATAGAATTCTATTAGCTTTCTAAAAAGTCTAGGATCACCTGATTTGGATGTCTGAAACTCCAGTTATGAATTTTTGAAGTAGTCGAATTCTGTCCAAATCTAGACAGAATTTACGTTTAGCATTGTTTGACCATTCTAAATGTCAAGTCTCACTGTGATGATAATACAAAAGTTGTAGAGGACTTCTTAAGCTTTCTAGAAAGTCTTAGTTCACGATTTTTGGATGAATATTTTGTAAGTTATGAGCAAAACCGCTGACTGCTGTACTGCTATCCAAAATCCTCATTCCCTTCCAATCCACCTCAATCCTCATGATTTTGGGATGAAACGAACATGGCCTCAATGGGATGATGGTATTCAATGATGATTGTCATGAATGGAGCTGAAATACTGTTCGTCCCTTTTTTAGCATCCAATTTTTTTCTCATTTTTAAATTAGTTATGACATCTCCCTGTTTGTTGAAGGGCAGTCCTGGTGCAACAGTGAGAGTTGTCTCACTGGTTCGAAGTAGTCTCTCCGTATTTGCGGGAGAAGGCTTGCTTCGGTTTATCCCTATCCTAGACGTCACATGTGGGAGCCTCCAGCAGTGGATCTACCTTTTTTTATCTCCCTATTTGTTGAAAGACTACTTGCTTGCATAGGTGACGTTCCATCTTTCATCCATCTCGTGTCTATATGTTCAAGATAGCGCCATTGGTTCCTCAGCAGAATGTGATGCAAAGGTTTGGGTCATTAGTGATAATCCCTCTGTTGTTATGTTACTGTCGAAAGTCCTTTGGAAAATACCAGATCGTGCGATTTCCCATGACACATCTCCTTTGACTATATATGCTACCAGTTCAATAAGGTACCGTACATTATCTTTTCATTCTTTTACTTATGATTTTAACTTGTTCATTCATTGAAGTCTGTACTTGGCTGTAATAGAAGGCTAATTAATGTCTTCTATCTTCTTTATGAATGTTTGAAGCAGTAACAACGTTAAGACTGTTCTTGGTTCTGGAACACAATATGCTAATGGATTTGATGTGGAGGATATTGAACGATCATCTCTAATCCTATGCGGTAAAACATTTGCTGATTCAGCTATCGTGAAAGATGCACTTGCTGCTATGACAGCCCCAATATTGTCTGCAAGAGGAGGCCTCCTGGTTCCAGGATGGTAAAGTCAGTTTAGTACTCTTTATTTCTTCTGTTTATGTAAAGTTCTTAAATTCTTTCCATGTATTTCAGGATTCTGAGCTTTGGTGGTTCTACTGTTTATTGTTTGCCCCAGTGGAAATCATGATGTCCTGCGCAGAAATCCACAATGCTCTATTGTCCATTGACTGTGGTGCAGTCATCTCTTCCAAGGGGTCTACTGTGCTTTCCCAACAAAGGCAAGCAGGGAGCAGAAACTGCTTACCAAACCAACTGGAGTAATTATCGTATCATTTGATAGGTAATGAAGACTCCATGCTTTGATGACATTATTTGTCTTGTCTAAAACATGCAGTTTGTGGAGTGCTACAGCAGTTCTTTTGCTAAACAGGAATATCAATGTCTCTTGATTGATAGTTAAAATGAAAAATGGTTTGAAGTTGCGACAAGAAAGAATAGGACTATGTTTGCTAACAATGTATTGGCATTTTTACTTTCAGCTCTGGTGCCATACCATCTGTATGTAAGCTCTCTCCTGCCCAGGCTGCCTACCATTTCTTGGCTGGATATCACGATGGAAAATTTGTCCCATCATACAGCAGAGCCCCCTCTCCTGCTGACCCACTTGCACTTGCAATTTCTTTATTCTCATATGTAGGTGGCTCTATTTCTTTGTTTTTTTTCAGCTCTGGTTATTTAGTAACTCGTGTTAGTTCTCTACATTATGCCCATTACTGTCTTCCTGGTCTTGGTCTTGGTCTTGGCCCTGATGATTGATGTGTTGCCTTTGCAGTTGAAAGAAGATGATACACCGGCATATCTGATCAACGCTAAGCACTCTGGAAAGTACATTGGCGGTAATATTACATCCTTTCATGTATTGTTCACTTTGCCTTCCTGGAACGGACACGAAGATGACAAATATTGTGTGTGACAGGCAATGGGCTTATGAAATTATTAAAGCTGGCACTATCTCACGATCTTCCTGACAAAAAAACTGAAGGCTCTAGAGGTTAGTGTGTAGTTCTTGATGCCCTACATTTGCATAATACAGTATGTCAAAGTGCAGCTTTTTAGAACACCGGATGCTCACTGCTTTTCTATTGGTTTGTGTGCAGTTCAAGCTCTGCAACAGGAGGTCTGTTCAGTTTGACGTCGGCAACGTGGTCATGGTGACAAGGAACACCGGATGTGTAGGAGTGATCAAGAACTGGGAGAAGCACAAGGGCATCTTCGAGGTCATCGACGTGTTGCTTGGAGCTTTTTGCATGCTATGTCTAGTTTTCTCCTATTTGTTGTACAGGAAAACATAGAATGGAATTCAAATTTGGTGGTCGCAAAAGTGTGGAGACTTGAATTCATATAAAGTTAGGCTTAACATTAGTGCAAACAGTTGTATTTTAGTTTAGATTTAGAGTACACTTATGTATGCCTTGTTTGACAATGCTTATTTATGATATATTGAATAGTACTTATTTATATTATATTAATTATAATGTTGTTCAATATATGTGTATGTATATTTCTCTTTCAAATTATTATAACGTGATGTCTGAACAAATGATTATAAATTGAAGAATGTACTGCCGTGAGTCATTTCGTTTAAATCTTAATAAGACAGTCACCAAAATGTCTAATATCAGTCTCCTAAATAAGACGGTTTCTAAAACGTCCATTATTAGTCACCTAAATAAGATGGTTTTCCTATTGTAATCGTCTATTATTGTAGGATATTCGAGACGGTTTGATAAATACTTTATGACTTTTAATGTTTGTATTCTCTATGGTTCTTTAGAAGCAGTGTCTTAAAAAAACCTAATTCAAGACGGTTTATCGGACAAAATGACTTAAACAAATACCTTTTTCAGATAGTTTATCGGACAAAATGACTTAAATAAATACCTTTTTCAGACGATTATAAATTAAAAACTGTCTTATATAATATCTTTTAAGACGGTTTATAACCATCTTAAATGTGGGACATCTTTTGCGACTCCGTCAAATTTGGACACTTCATAAGCGTCTTAATAACTGAAAATTAACCGTCTCATATAACATGATTTGTAGTAGTGATTGGAAGCACCTTCATCAAAAGACTCTTCTGGCACAACAAGACCTGATTGCCTCATCACCTCTGAAATTGGTGCTGTCTCAGTTACATCGACTTTGTCTCCCTCGTGAGACACTCTAGCAGTTGATCGCACTCTGGCCATTTCAATGATTTCACCTTTTTGACGAAGCTAACCTTAAACGGTGGAGTGTTTGCTCAAGAGTGCAATGCAGAAAGCTTCGGCTATGGTCAAACTTTTTAACAGCACAATAGTGCAATGGCAATGAATATTATGGTAACTCCTCACCAACCCGTCTATTTATATAGTGCTTCAGAGGGGAAGGTGAACCGCCAGGCCGCTCGCACTCGCTGAACGATGGACCGTCCGATGCCTGGAATATTATAATCGTTTCTCTGCAACAAGCTCAGGGAAGGTGTTTTTCGGACCTTCGGCATTCTGAAGCCTTCGTGTTTTTTGCAGATCGAGCTCGTTACGAAAAACGATCTAGCACCGCGAAGGGGCTATTGTTGGGGGCCTTCTTCTCCGCCAAAAGTCCTCTAAGCAAAAACACCTTCAGTAGAACGATACACAAGCAGGTGTGACATGAAGATGTAAGCCGAAGCTACCATTGAAGGAGCTTCGACATGGTGACGCGCTAAAGACGAAGGACGTTATCGACTTAAAGAGAAAAAGACTGTATAGCCCTTGGTAATTTGTATTGTGATTGTAATCAGCCATCAAGGTCATGGATGTAATTTTGTCTAGGCTGTGTCCCGTGCCTATAAATAGATGAATAGTACTGTTCACGCTGACTTGTAAACACTCTCGCATCACTCCCGCTTTTTCACCTTCTGTCAAGCCGAAGGTACATATGTAATATAAATATAGTTGATGGTTATTCATGTTTATATAAAATAAGAATATGAATAGTCTAATGATTTGAAATGATTATTCATATTCCCTTTGTGTTTCATGTGTCTCTGTTTACATTCTTGCTTACTGAAATGATGAAGGTATGTCCTTCATGACCTTCATCTGAAGATCATTATATCCTAAGGGAGATAATGCTTCGAAGGACGAAGGTCTCTAATCGTTAACAATTGTGTTGCTTTGTTCTTGTTATTCAGCATCCGATAACAAGGACCAACACTTACTGCTAAATTAGTCTAGGAAAAATAAGTTGGTCTTGGGGTTCACATGTCTAGGTCCTGATTTTATTTTTCAAGAAAATGAGCAGGAACCTAATTTATTTTATAACCTCTACTTAAAAGAGAAGACCATGGTGTACAATAATTTTGTGAGACTCTACTTTTGATTGGTTATCTCTTAAAAATTCCTCAGCTTCAGTACTATAGTTCTACTAATTTTACTCTTTTTCTTGCATATTACTTAATATCTACATAAAAATCTGAACTTCAAGAAATAGTACTAGACTAGTGAGTTTTCTAGTTTTACTCTAAAGTTCACCCTGTCTAGAACCTAGTAAAATTTGTTTGACTAAATTTGGTCATAATTTGTCTAAGTTATGAACTTTTAAAGTTTTCTACTAATTATTTAAAGTGGATTTTCGAAAAAGAAAGGGAAAACCTTCTTTCAAATGGGTCCCTGGCATTTTCACCTGAGTCTAGGCCTTCGCGCATAACCCCCTAGGTTTTCCTAACCTCTAATCCGCGGTCCCTGGCAAGGTTACACAGTACCCGCGGCGAAGGAGACGGCGGAGTGGCTTACCGGCATTGGTAGGGTTCCAGCGAAAGGTCGAACAAGGATCGGGAGCCTCTAGTGGTCACGTTGAGGTACGGGTCGGCGTCACTGGTGCCCGGAGCTGGTCTGGCCACGAATCTAGGCGGCGGAGCTCGTCGACGATGTCTGCACTGGCCATACCATGGCGGTAGAGCAAAATCAGACCGCACAGAGAGGTTCACTAAGTGGCAGGGAGTGTGTGTGTAAGGAATCGATGAATGGATGGTTCGATTACTAGGACCGAGGGAACCGGTGGATGGGACTAGTCCGGCGAGGTGTTCTAGCTTCTCCGGCGAGTCATTGTCCAGTCTGAGTAGCTGGGAAGCTTCGCTAGCTTCTAGGGAAGCTGGTCGGGGAGCTAGACTGGACGGGGTTAGGCTGGAGTGGCTGGTCTAGGGTGGTTGATGGTTGGCAAGCTTGTGGACGGCGCGCGCGCTCGGTGTTCTAGCGATTATCGGCGTATAGTCACCGGTAAAGGGTATGGGGTGTGCGGGAGGGCAAAGCCGAGGGCTGGGGATTCTTATAGGCGAGGGCTTGGGCACGGACGTAGGGTTGGTCGCGCAGTCGAGCCAACCAGAGCTCGTGGTGGGCACGTGCGCGTGCGTAGTCAGAGCGCGCTCCTAAGTGTCAGCTATGGTCGAACACGTGGAGGATAGCTTCTGCTCATGTCCAAGCGCGTGTTTAGCTGCCCTAGCATGCCTATCTTGGCAAGGGTCCCATGTAGGATCTATTCCCTACTCCAAATCTTTGCTTTTACATGTGAAACCCGAGCAAAGATATGCATAGGGTGAGGAGATACGCCAGTGTCAAGCCGGGTCTGTCACTGTATCCAAGTCTCGACAATACCTACGCCAAGGCATGTCAAACGGTCTTGGTTCAGTGTCAAACTTTGCCACCACATGTCTGAGGTAATTTGGTGTCACTTTGTCCATTTGACCACTTGGATTTGAGTTGAGGAGCTAGGTGAACATGAAAGGTTTTTGAATTCGGGTTGGGGAGACTTAGAGAAAAATTGATTTCTCCCTAGGGTTCTTCTAGTTGAGTGATCGATTTAGGGCTGTTTAAGACTTGTTTTGGGAAAACTTCCTTACTATCTCTGATAGCTATTTTGACGATCTTCAACATGTATAACTAGCCCTTGTGATAAGGATTGTTTCATCGTCTGTTTATAAATTTTCTGTTTTGTTTCACTTGTTATATGCACCATATGGTCAAGGTAAGCATCTTAGACTTTGGGTTCTGAAATTTTTCTCTTGTTATATGCACCATATGGTCAAGGTAAGCATCTTAGACTTTGTTGTTAAGTTGTGGTTGTCTAAGGCTCCACTAATCCACATGTGATAATAGGTCAGGGTGTGGCTCTAGAGTAGAAATCCTGAGTAACACCTGGGGTATTACAACTAGACTCATGCTCCGAAGTTATATGGTTGCCGAAGAAAACCCTCTGTTCTGCAGCATCATCATAGAGAAGTACCGCTTTGGCTGATCCACCGAAGATGCTTTTTATTTTACTGGTTTTTTGGATTCTTGGATTTGCGCTTTAGCTTCATCTATGTTATAAACAAATTTTGGCTCTTGTAGGGTCCCTCTTGCCCTTCTTGTTGCTTGGCTGCCACAAACTGATATCACCGCTTGATGGTTGGGTATCTTCATGCAAAGATAAGCTGAATGCAGAACTGCTCTGAATACATTAAGAGTTCCTCTTTCGATGATACCATTGTATGGGAATTCCATATCAACAATCTCAAACATGAGTTCCTTTGTTCTTGTGTTGTTAACATAGATGAAGGTAATAGGAATAGTCAACTTTTACCTTTGCCTTCATCCATTCCACGACCAATGGTTTTAAGTCTCCAGGACTTCCAATAAAGCTCTTCTTCTTGTGGTTCAATCTGCATTCTTATTTCTCCAAGAACTCGTTAGTCCACAAATGGTTGTCATTAATTACCAAAACATCACTTAGGTGTCTAAATGCATCACAATCTTCCCCTTTTTGGTAATTGATGACAACACTAGACAATTCTTCTAGAGGTCATCTAGGTTTTCAAATCTTCTTCATACACTAGGTATAAGAAGGATTTGAGGGTGAGTTTTGAGTGACTTATCTTGATTTGAAGTCCCTTTTGAGAGATAGATAAGCCAATTAAAAACTCAGGGTGTAGGAGTAGCTCCCCCTACATGTGTGCATGATTTATCCATGTGAAGATTGCACACACGTACAATATTGGAGTTTTGGTGAAGTTTTTCCTACAATCATGATCATCAAGTCATACAAGAGTAATATAATATATGGTATAAGCGTTGCACAATTTAGCACCTCTCGATCAACCATACACATTATACTTCGAACCACCAATAGATTTATAGAGATCTATATGCATGGTTTAAAACACAAACTGTTCACATGACATAAGACATAGTTCAAATAGTAACACACGACATAGTTCAACATAAGAAATAAAAATAGACATAAGTAGCATGCACATGCAAATGTCCACAAACGAGCTAGCTGCCCCTTCCTTCGCTCCCCTGTCACTAAGAATCTCTCCCCCTTTGGCATCAATTGCTAGAAAGGAGGGCTTCACTATCCACTAAGTGGAGGTTAATGATACATGTTGTAGTAATGGGAGATGAAACCGTCGAAGATGGATGTGAACTGAATGAAGTCATTTTAGAATTGTTGCTGCCTCTGATCAAGTGCATGGATGTTGTCACTAGTGCACAGAACCTCAAACTGACTAGAGAGAGCACCCATATTGTCCTGAAAGCTCTGTTGCATGTTGTTCATTCTAGTCATAATGGGGTCATGAACATCCTCATAAAGATCCTTACGAAACCCACCAAACTCAACATGCAGGCTATCAAACGGAGTGTCCATGACATCAATCCTGTTGGCCAATGCAATGTACTGGCCATCCATGTGGGTCTGCAAGGAGTGAAACCTCCCATCCATGTGTGTCACCATGCACTAATACTGGTTATCTGTATGAGTTTGGATCCCTTGTTGTAAATGCTGAAAATATGGATCAAAGTAACTAGGAGTAGACTAACAGTACTGATCAGACTGCTAAGGATGAGGTGGAGGAATATTATGTTGCATCTGCAAGGGGATCATCTTGATGACCATCACCTGCTGCATCCTCATTGATAGGGAAGGGAGTCAATGGCCTCTAAAGAAAACCAATCTCATTCTTGAAGGGCCTGAAAGGGGTGTGAGCTACATCACATCTCCGTTCAAACCTGGTATTGGCCTCAATGAGAGCCATGATATAAGGAGCATACGCCAGATTCTGGTTCTTATCCATCTTCATGTAATATAGTCGTTTAATCAAGAAGAGAACCACATTCATCACCTCACCCTTCATGACATGGTGGATGATGTTCTAGAACTTATCTCTTATCTTCACCTAGTCCCCACTCTTAGGAAGGATGGTGACCTAGACTATTTTGTTAATAAATGCAGGATGATACCTTAACCCTGGAGTCTCTCCAATCCTTCTAGATATTCCTAGCCTCATAGGCTCATAGTACTGCACATATTCCTTAAAGATGTCTTCCATGTATAAATCAAGTCCTGCTGAGATCACATTATAATCTAGGTAATTTGTTTCAACAAACTCAGAAAAGGTAGCAAAGTACCTTCTATATCCTATCATCCAGATGTAGACTTCTCTTTTGTATCAATCTCAGATGTGGCTAAGAATTGTCTGACCGCCATCTTATTGTAATATGTCTTCTTTCTCATGAAGTGATAGAGCCCACAAGCCTGAAACTTTGAAATCAGCCCTTCCATCACAGATTCATTCTGTATATAGGACTAGTCTATCACTTGATGCTTATGGAATTTTGTATCCATCAAGTGTCCCCAGAACACATCAAATTGCAATTGAGTATGGAAAATTGAATTTTGATGTCATTTAGAAGACTGTAATGATTCACAATCCTTTAAGAAGAAAATTCTGTCATGGAGAACCTCTGCCTATGTTAGGTTCATCTAGTCACATCAATATCCATGTCTCGATGCAGCTATTGATCATCTTCAGGCTCAAGCAAGACATTTCCTCCAACATACGATTGAGGCTCAGTGTCTACAGTAGGATCATAATCCATGTCATTATCTGATCTATGGTGCTTGGATTTGAAATGCCCTACAGACAGCTTCTTGAGTTTTCCCAGACCACTACAATTTATAGAAAGTATATCCAATAATCATCACAGTGAATCAAGTCACAAACAATAATGAAAGATGTGCTGAATTGACAGAGGTGAACAGTCCGCGCTAGGGGCTGGACAGTCCACACAACTATAGATGGACGGTCTGCACCATCCTGGCGTTTGGTCGATGAGCTTGTAGAGGTGATTTTTGAATCCAAAATCACCCCAACTCATTCAATCATCAATTTTGATAAGATTATACAACAAAATGATATCAAACTTTAGTAGTAGGTTCACAATTAATAGGTCAAGCAATTCCATCACTTAATTTGATGAATCCACTCCCTGTTTCCAAATTAGGGAGAAAACCCTAGAAACCCTTTGTCGAAGATAAGATCCCCAGCCCCCGGGGCCCATCGGTCAGCGAGCGCACTAGGGAAAGGCCTCAAGTAACTAGGGCATGTTGGTTAGCTAGAGGAGATAATTAATGTCTACCCTGCAAGAACCCACCACCAGATGAACCCCGCGGCACCGAGTCCATGGTCGGGCGTGGCAGAACCTGATAGACCGACATGTAGGAAGGAAACCACACGAGTGGATCCCGCGCATGGCCCGAGATTGACCCATCATAAATGATCGGTCGCATTAACTGCACCTGGTGCCAAGCCATAGTGGAGGCACAGGTGTGCCTCCCACTCATGACCAACGAACCCTTTAGGCAATTGGGCACTCATGACCTATGAGCCCCTCGGACTATGGAACAATTATGGCTCATGCATCCCCCGTCTAGCGACGCACACATGACCTATCAGGAATAGGCCTGAGTGCACAGGCCATTGGAAGGGGCACAACACGACGAATCGCAACGAGCCCTAGGCTACGAAGGACAGGGGTTGGTATAGCTCAAATCATTAAGCTTGGGACCTACATTGGCCGCACCATCCGTCATAAAGAATGCGAGATAGCCAGGCAAACGCAAGCATGTGTGGCTTTACCTCATGGTAGAACGCCCAATTTTACTGTCGCCCGGTTGTTACCACCGCTAGCCGACCCACCTCCTTGACCTATAAAAGGTGGAGGTTAGCCCCTAGACACAAGGACCAACGCACCCACAAGGATGGACCCCAGACGAGGAGATGCCCAAAAGGATCGATGAACATGACGAGGACCCAGAGGCCGGAGCCCCCATGCGAAGCCAAGACTTAGCTAGGGCTCCACTTTGTAATGACCTCCTCCACGAACAAGAGACTTGGGAGCCTATCCTCTCTATCTCTCTAGACTGCTTGTAACCCTACTACAAGCTTTGATCATCAATGGTGTCGGTAGCGCAAACCACTGATGACTAGAAGTAGGGACATTCTGCCCGAACCAGTATACATCTTGCGCCCACCGCACACACTGTTGGAGCCCAGAACACGCAAAATAAATTTACTTATCGGAGTGAGGTTCAAAACAATGACAGTTGGCACACCAGGTAGGGGACTTGCATGTTCCCCAGAACTCCAAGATCTATATGGCTAGCAACGATAGCGGTGTGGTCTGGACCCCCAGAACGACCATTCATTTTGGGAGTCTACATTTCGTCATCAACAAGGAAGGAGAGATGACCAGGGCCCCGCAAGCTCTGGCCCCTTTGACAAGTGACCTACCCAATATTGCCAGAGGTATCGATGACGTTCAGCTCAGCCCCACTCAGGAGGAGTGTGGATCGCAAGGCTCACCACATCTCGCTTGATCCGAGGTCGTAGGGGTATTGGACATGTCCGGGATTCATTCCTGGACATCCTCCTATTAGGATCAGAGGACGTGATCTCCTCCCTACCTAGCGAGGCGACTTGCAACCCTAGCCGGGAGTGCCTCGCAGGCAATAGGACGGGGGACCATTTCCCCCATGCAGGAAGCCTAGGGGTAACTTATGCTAGTGTCATGATATGTGCCACAACGACTGCCCTGCCCTAGCTCAACCCTCTTCCATAGGAATCACCACCGGGCCTGAGCCTCTCGTGGAGCAGCCAACACCTAGTAGCAGGGAGGCAGGGAGGACCATGGTGGAGGACAGGGCGACCGTGCCTAGTTGCGGGGCAAAGGCACACCACGATGATGAATGCCTGCCGCCACACAGTTTATGGCAAGGCGGGACACCATGTTTTCCTCAAGCAAGCCAAAACATCATGGCCACAACGCTTCTAGAAAAACTCCTCAAGGCGGATACACCGAGTGAGCGAAAAACATGCCAGGAAATCCAAGATTTTCTCAACCTTGCTGTGCGGCAGCAGGCCAAGAGCTCTATGTCTCAACGTCACGAGCTAGAGACCAACTGGTGCACCACGTCTACACTGATAGAGAACCATGCCATGTCGCGATAACCCCCCAAACTTAAAGAAAGCATGGCACGAGTTCCACCTCGCTGGCGTCTAAGGCCAGGTCGAAGCAAGTAAAGTGCGCCTGGTCATGGGACTAGAGAGGAGGGACGAGACAGGTCAGGTGGCACCCATCGGTACAACCAATGTCGTAGAGGTTGTTTCGACCCCAATGGGGACTAAAGCGTGAGCCCACCACCATTGGGGCCTCGGGCCTCTGACCGCCGCATCCTTTGGAGCACCAGTGCCACACTGTATAGGGCGCCCACCAATATCGCGAATATATTTGGGAGGGTTGAACCCCAACCTCTTGCTAGGAGACTACCGATTAGTGTGCCATGCAGGAGAAGCGGACCATAGCGACTTCGTAATCCATAACCTCCCCCTTTACTTGGCAGATTCGGCATGGATATGGTTAGAGAATATAAGGCTTGGCTGCATCCAAAACTGGACTGACCTCAAGGAAATCTTTGTGGAAAATTTCCAAGGCATGTACGTTCGCCCACGCAACCCACGGGACTTCAAAAAATGTTGATATAAGCTTGATGAGACCTTGAGATACTACATCCAATGCATCTCATGATAGAAATTTATAAGTTTTGGAAATCAAAACTCTAAATCAAACACCTTTTATTAATTAAATAAAAACCCGGGGTACTTTCTGCAAGAACCCAGGGGCTCGACTGAAAGAATAAAGGACAACGGGTTGATTCCCTGGAAACCGGGGGTTTCTTTGACAAAACAACCAATCGAAGGGGTATCGGCCTCCCTCGGCCATTGGATCTCGGTAAATGGTCGATATTAGGCCGGCGGAACATGCGCGCGAGCGTGCGAGGCATCGGTGACCGACAGGGAGGACCCAGGGGCAGTGGTGTGCTGAGGGCGCTGGCTCTGGGCGCTAGATGGGGAATCAAGGGAAATGGTTCAACGAATCGACGTGAATCGGTATCCGAGGATCTGGACCATTGGATCGAGGGTGAGCGGCGAAGATCGGGTGCCCAAGGGGCTAAATGGCTCTGGCTGACTAGGGGCGACACCGCTAACGCCCGCGGTGGCGCGGCCACCCGAGACGAGGCGGGCTTGAGATCTAGGGGTCTGGGACTGTTTGGGCACGCCACGGCTGTTAGGAAGAACCCAACAAACACTGCGGTGGAGCTCCGATTATGAGAACGGGACCAAAGGTGGGCAGACAATGGAGGGGGGTTCCAGGCGGGTTGGAGGGTGCTCCAGTGAGCAATCTGGTGCATTGAGGCCATCATGAGCTTTGGTGAGGGGGTCGGGGCATTCTAGGCTGGGATTTGGGCATGGTGGAAGGCTTTATTAGCTGGGCACTATGGAGACGCGGCGGTTCGACGAGTAGCGGCTCCAGTGAGCTCAAAGCCACCACAATGAGATGGAATTAAGGCAAAAGAAGGAAGGGGTGGGGTTCCTTGCCCAGGTGCGGTGCTCGGGGAAGCTTGGCACGGCGTCGGGAGGCTCCGGTCGGCTAAACGACAACGAAACACAACGACGGCATTCACCGGTCTGCACAGGGAGGGAGTTAGACGTGGACGGGCAGAAGGGCTGGTGAAAGGGGAAACTGAGGTGGGTTCCCAGTGCACTGCACTCTGGTGGAGCTCACTGTGGTAGAGGCGATGGCAGAGGCCCGGCGACGACGGGGGAACGGGTTTGCAACGACAGTGGCGGTTCTGCGAGCTGGGTGAGGGCAAGGGGCAGGGAGACAGCAAATGAGGGGTGAGGTGTGCTAGGGGGGTCCGGGTTCCGCACCTTGACGCCTGAGTGACATGCACGGGGCAGGTCATGGGGGTGCTGGCGGCGGTTTTGCCGGCGCGGAGCGCGCACCATTGGCGTTTGCGTGGCGTTTGCGGGGAGGGAGACGGGGCTGACGAGCGGGGTCCACAGGTCAACGAGAGGGGCACGCGAGTGAGCATGCAGCGCCGACAAGGCAGACCCACCAGGAAGAGAGAGTAAAAGGGGAAGCAAGCGCGCGCTGGTGAGGGGATCGGTGCCGATAGGGCGGGCCAGCCTGGCAGAGAGGGAAGGGAATGGGCGCGCGGAGGGAGAGATGGGTCGGCTGCGCCAAGAGGCCGAGGGGAAGGGGTCGTGGGCTTCTTTGAGTTTTTCTTTTATTCCAAATTCTATTTCCCTTTATCTTTTTATTTTCCCTTTTGGATTCAAATTCAAATATGCCACAAATTCAAATTTGAATATTCCAAACATATGCATCAATCAAAAATTAAAGTCTAGGCCCAGCATGATGCAATATTTCATGACTCCCCTAGGGTTTCATCTACTAAAGTATTAATACAACTCCAAATAAAATAATCCAAACTCTACTAAAACGAAGAGAAAAGAAAACTATAGAGAGGAGAAAAAGAGGTAACACCTGAATTTGGTAGATATTAGAGAAGAAATTTTATACACCCAAATTCAGGGTGTTACAAACCTATCCCCTTAAAATGAATCACACCCTCGAGATTCAGGGTTGGTTAGCAAAGAGCTCAGGATACTTGGCTTTCATATCATCTTCCTTTCCTAGGATGCTTATTCCTCTGAATGATGGCCCCACATGACTTTGCACATTCTAATGGTGCTTCTTCGAGTGTCTATGTCTTTTGTCTCCAGGATCTGCGTTGGTTTCTCCTCATATGTCAGGTCTTCTTGGACTTTCAGTCCTTCCACTGGCAAATGCTCCTCTAGCACTCGCAAACACTTCTTTAACTGAGACACATGGAAAACATCATGCACTGCTAATAGACTTTCTGGTAGGCTGAGTTGGTATGCCAGTTCTCCTCGTCTTGCCAGAATCTAGTACGGTCCGATGTATCGGGGCGCTAACTTTTCCTTGACTCCAAACTTTCTCACTCCTCGAATCGGCGATGTTGGGGACTTGTTCTCAAATGCTATGAATCAAGAACAAGGCAACACGAAGATGTTAAATATTAAATATCCTTCGTCCGCTGAAGCATTATCTCCTCAAGAGTTTAATGGACTTCGGACGAAGGATATAAACATAATATTACAAAGGTAACGAAAATAACATAGAACGATGTTATGTAAAACATTAAAGATAGATATGTTGAAGATAAATGGCATCATTCACTTATTTATTTTGAATACAGTGTTTAAGGTACGATTATACCTTCGCCTTGACAAGCAATAATTCCCAAATGATGCCTTTGCAATTACAGGAATGCGTGAACAGTAAAGGAATATTGTTCACTATTTATAGGCACAGGACACAGCCTGTGAACAATTACAATCATACTCCTCATAAAAGTTTACAACATCGACTCAAACTCTTATGGACTAAAAGGTCATTCTATCTTTAAGTCGGTTTGTAACTTCGAAGCTTCATGAACAGCACCCTTCGGCATTACGTACAGATAACTTCAACCGAAACTGTTTCTTCCTGCAGGACCTTCGGCGACGAAGCATGGTCCCAACAGTAGCCCCTTCGCGGTGCTAGATCGTTTTTCGTAACGAGCTTGATCCGTGAAAAAAGTCTCTCAGGCTTCAGGAAGCCGAAGGTCCGAAAAACACCTTCCCTGAGCTCGTTGTCGAGAAACGATACAGCTTTCGAGCGCGTAGCGATTCCACCATGCGAGTTCACTATTCTGGTTTTTGCGCTCCACCGTTCAGCGGGTGCGAGCAACCGTTTGCCTGGTGTAAAAATTCCCGACGATTCACCTTCCTTCCTTCAACATTATATAAACAGACTGGTAGGTGTAAAGTTACCACAGCATTCATTGCTATTACACTGTTTTGCTACCAAAATTTTTAACCATAGCCGAAGCTCGACTCCCGGATTCAGACGAAGCTCCAATTAGGTGCCTACTTCATCAGAAGAAAAGCTTCGTCAGAAGAAGATTGGATGGCCAGATTACGCTCTACCGCTAGAGTTGAGCGTGAGGGAGGCAAAGTCGAAGGTGCAGAGACTGTTCCTATCTCCGAAGCAATGCAGCGATCTGGATTGGTAACTTCGGAAAGAATCCCTACTGCCGAAACTGCTGCCGAAATAGAACAAGCTGCTGCCGAAGCAGAACGAGGAGATATTGAGGAAGCTGATTCTGATGATGATTACCATATCACAGTACCGAGCAAGCCTAGTCATTTGGACTTCGGGAAGTCGACTATCTCCAAGGCGGATTTCTCCAAGATGGTAAAGGCGGGCTATTTCAGAGAAGATGAGAAGAAGCTACTTCGCTTCGGGGGAGAGGAGACTACCCCGAAGCCAGAAAAAGATGAAATAGTTATTTTCAAGAGTTTCTTAAAGGCTGGGTTGAGATTTCCTTTGAATAGAATGATTTCTGATGTGCTGCAAAGGTTTGGGATCTTTTTTCACCAATTGACTCCTAACGCCATTGTCAGGCTTAGCGTTTATATCTGGGCTCTCCAAAGCTAGGCGGTGGAGCCGTTTGCCGACAGCTTTTGTCGAGTGCATGAGCTGCATTACCAGACAAAGGCCAGGAAGGATGGGTTGCACGAAAATTTTGGTTGTTACAATTTTGCCTATCGGAAGACCACAAAATTTCCTGTGATTAGCTACCGAAGCAAATGGCCGGCAGGCTGGAAGTCAGAATGGTTTTATGTCAAAGTTGACGAAGACAGAGAGAAGCTAGTACAGAGCCCTCTTGAACTGATCTTCGGAGAAATAAGACCCCGTTGCAGAATGACAACAGAAGGTCCAACTTGGGCCGCACTGGCCGAATTCAAAATTATTGCAGAACACATTGGCACTAGAGATCTAGTGCAGGAATTTCTGGCCTTCAAAGTATTTCCGACCATGAAGGAGTGGACTATGCCAAAGCTTAAAGGAGAAAAGAAAGAAGGGGAGCTTGTCCGACTACCCTATTATTATAAGTTTAAGAAATATTTTAAAACGCCCTGTCAAGAGTGGCTTGATACAATTGAAGTAATGAGTAATGAAATCCTTGGAAATTACTCCAAAAAAGAGGACCAGCTGATGACAGCAGCCTTCGGCACTCGGCCGAAGCGAAGGTTGAACAGGGTGCTCGATGCCATAGGTTTTGAATATGCTGATTATGATCGCCTAGGCGGAGATGCTGGAGGCCCAAAGCGAAAAAGAATTTCCAGCGCTGCTGATGAAGAGGTTGCCAAGGTAACCAAAAAGAAAAGAGGAGATTCTGAAAAACTTAGCCCTGAAGAAAAGAATCCCGAACCGAAGGTGGCCACTGGAGGAAAGAGGAAAACTGCATCTCCAGAACCAAGATCGTTGGTTCGAGAAGATGATACTCCTGCAACGCCTTCTGCTGTTGAAGTAGAAGAGATTATGAAGGTAATGACTGAACCCTTGCCTGTGAAGCTAAGTCTGCTGGCGTTGGAACTGACGAAGTTTTTTTCAGAAGGACAAGGCAGCTTCGGCAGAAGAAGGTCCTGCACTGCCGAAAAAACGAAGGATTATTCAAATAGCAGATGTAATTCATGGGACACCGTTGCCGACACCGGCATCAAGAATTTCTATTGACCAGACTGCCAAAACTGCCGAAGCTAAGGGCGCCACAGCCGAAACCACCACCAGAGCGGAAACCTCCGAAGCTGAAACTGGCGCAGCCGAAGCTGCCAGAGTTGAAACTGAAGCCGCAGAAGATCTGAACCTGGACGAGACACTTGAAGCTATTGATAACATGCTCTTAAAAATGACTGAGGAAGAAACTGCTGTGGCCGCGGCGAGCACAGGCACTGAAAAGGGGAAAAAACAAGCTGAAGACATTTTGGAGGGTGAAAATTTTGAATTTCAAGATCTACTTGGGCAAGAGCTGACAGACGCTAAAAAAGCAGAGCTTAAAAGATGTGCCATAGCCTACGGATATAAGCCAGGGGCTACATTATTTGGTGGGGTTAATGAAGGAAAACTGAGGTGCCTTCGAAACCGCAGCGAAGCTAAAATTGTTAGAACTCTCTGCAAAAACATTGGCTTGCCGAAGCTAGAAGTGGACCTCTGCCATTACCAATGGCACCATATCGCCGGAAGTTTGCTTTATGCTAACTTCAAGGTGACAAATATTTTTGTTATTTTATTATTATTATCTTTTTAGGTCGTTTTCTAACGAAGATCGTTTCGACAGAGCATACTGTTAAGTAAAGTTCTAAAAATGCAACAAGATCTCGAAGAAGAGAAGAACAAAGCCGTCATTCAAAATTTGGCTGAAAAAGTTGAAAATTACGAAGCTGATTTGAAAAAGAAGGATTTCACCATCCAAGATCTTGAAATAATGGTCAAAGAGCACGAAGGTGAATTAGAAAAGAAAGATTTTGTTATTCAGACTATGGAGGGTTCTTTGGCTGAAGTCCAAACTGAGGATAACAGCTTAAAGAATGAACTGCTCCAATAGTCAGAAAAATTTGAGCAAGAAAAGAAATATCTCGAAGCAAGGCTGAAAACTGAGGTGGATAAAAATTCAATTTTGCAGAAATCCTTTAAAGAACTTCAAGAGAGATGCCTTAGCTTCGGCAGCCGATGCGTGCAACAGCTGAAGGATGTGTTTCATTCTGTCGGAGCCAGCTCTGCAAAATTTACACCTTCAGCTGATAATCTGCCCAGCACATTAGAATATATTGAAGGCGAGGTTGATGCCCTTGACGAAGTTATTGGTGGGCATGCCGACTTCTGCGCCCTGGTAGCTTCTCAGGGCACAGCCACCGCTTTTCTGAAGGCTGGCTGCACGCATGGAAACATTGTGAACAGACCAAACTTCAGCTTGACAGCATCAGATCTGATAGATATCCCAAGCCTAGCCCGAAGCATTGGGAATAGATTCATGACCCAGATCTGGGTAAGTGGCGGGCGAAAAATGGCGGGTGACGAAGCTCGAAGTCATCTTAAGCCGGTAAGAGACTTATTTTCGTTACTTTTACCTTCTCCTTAAAATTTGCACCTTTCTTATTTTGTTGTTTGACATACGCAGGATGACGAAGCTGAAGAATGACAAAGTTGAAGTTTGACGAAGCCTAGCCTGAAGCTTGATAGTTGTTTGCAATATACTTTCCTGCAAAAATTCTGGAGAAACTTTTGTAATATAGTTATGGAACAACTTATGTAAATTTGTACATACCTTGTAATATATTTTATTTCTGCTATCTGCGTACAAGCTGCTTTGCTGTGGACGAAACTTCTCTTTTGAGCCAAAGGCAAAAAACACCTTCCCTTCTTTTCGTACACAACGAAGCATAAAGAATTTTCCTTCGAATTTTTCCTCATCGCCGAAGCATCTGTGTTTTGTGCGGTATAATGATGATTCTATATATGTCTAAATGCATGTTTATGAATGCAAATGACATGATGAGATGTATTGTGCAAATGAATATCAAAATACAGAATCATAGCCCTTCAGCGTTGACTTTTCGCTGTAAGCCTCCCTTAGGAGCTTCTTCGCCTTTTACTTTCAGCGGGATCAGCGCTTATTTTTCGCTGTAAGCCTCCCTTAGGAGCTTCTTCACCTTTTACTTTCAGCGGAATCAGCGCTTATTTTTCGCTGTAAGCCTCCCTTAGGAGCTTCTTCGCCTTTTACTTTCAGCGAAATCAGCGCTTATTTTTCGCTGTAAGCCCTGCATTCCCTTGGGAACGACTTTTGGGCTTCTCCCTGTTTTCTTTTTCTTTTTCCTTTTGCTTTTACATTTACATTTTCTGGGGGATATCAGTCTCATAAAATTGAAATAAGGAAAATTACATGTTGTGGCCCCATTAAAAACCTTTCTCCCCCTTTGGAAAGGAAAAGGGTGCCACGAAAAAGAATATAAAAAATTACATCAAGCTAAACATAGTATCGTCAAAGCTCGTCCGCATTCCATGATCTAGGAATGTCGTTGCCATCCATATCCCTCAACCTGTAAGAACCAGGCCTTGACGAAGATACTACCAAAGAAGGGCCTTCCCACTTCAGCTGTAATTTGCCTGCTGTCTCAGGGTTGGCTATTCTTCGAAGTACCAAGTGTCCTGGTTCAATGTTCTTCAGCTTGACTTTTCTGTCACGCCATTTTATTGTTTCAGCTTGATATTTATTGATGTTTTCCACAGCTTGAAGTCTGATCCCTTCAATAGCATCTTTTTCTACAGAGCAATCAGCTTCGTCTTTGCCCTCTGCCGAAGCTACTATCCTTATTGATCCTGCTTTGGCCTCTTCTGGGGTTATTGCTTCATCACCGAACAATAGTTTAAAGGGCGTAAAACCTGTTGACCTTGACATGGTTGTATTATGGCTCCATACCACTTTGATTAACTCGTCAGGCCATTTTCCCCTGGGCTGATTGAAGATTGACTTCATTATTCCTGTCATTATGATCCCATTAGCTCTTTCGACAAGTCCATTTGACTCTGGGTGTCGAACTGATGCAAAATGGATCTTCGTGCCAATTCGATCACAAAATTCTCTGAAGACTTCAGAATCAAACTGTGTCCCATTGTCCACAGTAATGGCCTTTGGCACTCCGAAGCGACAAACAATGTTTTGCCAGAAAAACTTTTGAATAGTGTTGGGGTCGTGCTTCGGTGCGCCGAAGGTCTCACACGAAGAAGCAGCTTCGGCTGAAGTTGTCTCCAAGAGATGGCCGAAGGTTCCTTTTCATGGAGCTTCGGCGTTATAAACCGACATAGAGATAGAATGACCTTTTTATCCATAGAGGTCTGAGTCAATGTTGTAAACTTTTGTAAGGGGCATAATTGTAATTTGTCACAGGCTGCGACCTGTGCCTATAAATAGATGAACAGTACCTCTGTACTGTTCACGGGAACCTGTTGTTTGCCTTCGCATCACACTTGTACTCTTGCCTTCCTCAGGACCGAAGGTACATTTGTAATTTGAAATCATTTATATTCGTTCATGTTAGTAAAAATGGAAATGATTCTATGTTAACATTTAAATGTCTATTTTATACATCATGATTTATACGAATGCTTCATCCTTCGTTATTATGTTTACGAAGGTACGTCCTTCGTAACCTTCGTCCGAAGTTCCTTATATCCCGAAAGGATATAATGTGATGAAGGACGAAGGACCTTAATATTTAACATTTTCTGTGTTGCCTTGTTCTTAATTCTTAGCACTTGAGAACAAGCCCCCAACATTGGCGCCCACCTCCGGTGAACTCACTTCCACTTTTCTGAGCTGATGGCTTCGTTCAACAATCAAGCTGGAGCTGCTTCGGCTTCGAAGCTGGTGCTCCCGATAACAGGCGGTTCTTGCTCAGAGCCGGCTAACAAGAAGCAGAAGAAGGAGGCTCAGAGAAGAGTGCAGCATGTTGGAGTGCAGGGACCCTTCATCAAGTCAAAATGGTCCCACATTCCAATTACTTTCTCTCAGGAAGACCTTCAGCTTAAGGATTATCCTCACAATGATGCCATGGTTATCTCTTGCGTGATCAAAGGATTTCTGGTCCACAATGTCCTAGTTGATACAGGCAGTGCAGCTGACATTATATTTGCTAAAGCCTTCAGACAAATGCAAGAGCCTGAAGACAAGATTCATGATGCTACGCACCCTCTTTGTGGCTTCGGAGGGCGGCAAATTGTAGCACTTGGGAAGATTACCATGCCGGTAACCTTCGGATTTGTTAACAACACAAGGACTGAGCAAATTGTGTTTGATATTGTTGACATGGAGTATCCTTACAATGCTATCATTGGTCGCGGAACTCTTAATGCTTTCGAAGCAATTCTTCACCCAGCTTATCTCTGCATGAAGATACCTTCGGACCAAGGACCTATTGCTATTCATGGAAGCCAGGAAGCTGCTAGAAGGGCCGAAGGAAGCTGGACTGACTCCAAAGCAATCCATAACATAGATGGAGCTGAAGCTTGTGAACAGTACAAATTCAGGAGGGAGAAGGCAGCTTCAGCGGATCAGCCGAAGCCCATGTTATTGTGTGAAGACATAGCAGAGCAGAAGGTGCTCTTGGGCTCGCAATTATCTGAAGACCAGGAGAAAACCTTGATAAGGTTTTTATTCAACAACAAAGATGTCTTTGCATGGTCAGCTAATGATCTCTGTGGAGTAAATCGGGATGTTATTGAACATTCGCTCAATGTTGACCCATCCTTTAGACCCCGAAAGCAGAGGCTTCGGAAAATGTCTGATGACAAGGCCGAAGGGGCTCGTAATGAAGTGAAAAGACTCCTCAGTGCAGGAGTTATCAGAGAAGTGAAGTATCCAGAGTGGCTAGCTAACACTGTTATGGTGAAGAAGGCCAATGGCAAGTGGAGAATGTGTATTGATTTCACAGATCTCAACAAGGCTTGTCCGAAGGATGAATTCCCGCTGCCAAGGATAGACTCTTTAGTTGATGCAGCAGCTTCCTCGGAGCTCATGAGTCTCCTGGACTGCTACTCAGGCTATCATCAAATCTGGATGAAGAAGGAAGATGAGCCGAAGACTAGCTTCATAACCCCAAGTGGTACATATTGCTATCTTCGGATGCCTGAGGGGCTCAAGAATGCTGGAGGGAGTTTCAGCAGAATGACTGCGAAGGTTCTCCAATCTCAGATAGGCAGAAATGTGTTGACTTATGTCGATGACATCATTGTAAAAAGCACGAAGCAGGAAAATCATATTGCTGATCTGCAGGAGACCTTCGCCAGCTTCAGACAAGCTGGTCTGAAGCTGAATCCAGAAAAATGTGTCTTCGGAGTAAAGAAGGGCAAATTTCTTGGATGCTTGGTTTCAACAAAGGGGATCGAAGCTAATCCAAATAAAATCGAAGCTATACTTCGAATGGAGCCACCAACCACAAGAAAAGGGGCCCAAAGATTGACAGGAAGGCTGGCATCTCTCAACAGATTTATATCCAGATCAGCAGAAAGAAACTTACCATTCTTCGAAGTGCTGAAGTCAGCTGAAGTCTTTCAATGGGGCCCAAGTCAACAAAAATCCTTCGAAGAGCTAAAGCAATACTTAATAGATCTCACAACATTAACTCCACCAACGCCAGGGGCTCCTCTGTTGTTGTATGTGGCAGCTTCGCACTCAGCAGTAAGTGCGGCACTTGTCCAGGAGAAGTTTGATGGACAGGTCAAGAAGCAGGTCCCAGTATATTTTGTATCTGAGGTCCTCAGTGTCTCAAAGAAAAATTATACAGAGCTGGAGAAGGTGTTGTATGCCATTTTAATGGCATCCAGGAAGCTTCGGCATTATTTTCAGGCATACAATATTATTGTTCCTTCTTCGCAGCCGTTGAAGGATATCATGAGAAATAGAGAAGCTACTGGGCGTATTGGAAAATGGGCTGCGGAGCTCAATGAATTTTACATTGATTATGTGCATAGATCCTCAATTCAGTCTCAAGCATTGGCAGATTTCATTGCCGACTGGACGCCAGGGGCTCAGGACGAAGAAGCGAATAAAGATGCCGAAGTATGGACAGTGTTTTGTGATGGCTCTTGGGGAACCTTCGGAGCAGGTGCAGCTGCTGTGTTGGTCTCACCGTCCAAGGTTAAAACTTGCTATGCAGCAAGACTTGACTTCAGCTGCACAAATAATATCACTGAGTACGAAGCTCTGCTCCTGGGTCTTCGGAAACTAAAGGCAATGGGAATCAGAAGGGCGATTCTTAAAACTGATTCCCAGGTTGTTTCGGGTCATATTGACAAAAGTTGCAAGGCTAAAGACCCGAAGCTTGAAAAATACCTAGACACGGTCCGAAGGATCGAAGCTTCCTTCGAAGGATTTTCTGTTAAGAATATCCCTCGAGGACAAAATGAGCATGCTGATTTGTTGGCCAAGTCTGCGGCACAGGGGCTGCCGCTACCTTCGGATGTGTTTTTCGAAACAATAAAGGCACCTTCAGTGGAGCTACTTGAAAGAGCAGTCCTTAACATTTCTCCTGTGTACAGTGAAGATTGGAGAACTGAAATAATCTCTTACCTTCAGGGTAACTTCCTATCAGATGACGAAGCTTATAATAAAAGAATAGAGGCAAGAGCTCGTCCGTATATCATGATAGAAGGGGAATTATACAAGCATGGAGTTTGTGCCCCGCTGCTCAAGTGCTTATCTAGAGCTGAAGGTATAGAATTGATGAAAGAGATACATGCAGGCCTGTGTGGATCCCACATCGGATCCAGGCCGTTACTTGGAAAAGTTTTCCGCCAAGGGTTTTATTGGCCGAAGGCAGCTTCGGATGCAGCGGAGTTGGTTCAAAAGTGCGAAGGTTGTCAGAAATGTGCGAGAGATCAGAAGCAACCTTCGTCTTTGACACAGCTGATACAGCCCATCTGGCCATTGCAAAGGTGGGGCCTCGACTTGCTGGGTCCATTACCACCGGCTCAAGGCAATCTGAAATATGTTATAGTGGCTGTGGAGTATTTTTCCAAGTGGATTGAGGCAAAGCCATTAGCCACAATAACTTCGGCCACTGTCCAAAAGTTTTTCTGGCAGAACATTGTCTGTCGCTTCGGAGTACCGAAGGCCATCACTGTAGATAATGGAACGCAGTTCGACTCCGAAGCTTTCAGAAATTTCTGTGATCAAATTGGAACGAAGATCCATTTTGCATCAGTCAGGCATCCGGAGTCGAATGGGCTTGTTGAAAGGGCCAACGGTATTATAATGACAGGAATAATGAAGTTAATCTTCAATCAACCAAGGGGAAAATGGCCAGATCAGTTGACCAAAGTGGTGTGGAGCCACAATACAACAACATCAAGGTCTACAGGCTTTACCCCAATTAAGTTGTTATTTGGTGACGAAGCAATAACCCCGGAAGAAGCCAAAGCTGGATCAATAAGAGTGGTAGCTTCGGCAGAATCAGGCCCCGAAGATACTTGTCTCGTGGAAAAAGATGCCTTAGAAGGGATCAGGCTTCAAGCCGTGGAGAATATCAATAAATACCAGGCTGAAACAGTCAAATGGCGAGATAGAAAGGTCCGGCTAAAAAATATTGAGCCGGGACACTTGGTGCTTCGGAGGGTAGCTAACCCAGATACAGTGGGCAAGTTACAATTGAAATGGGAAGGGCCTTTCTTAGTAGCATCTTCGTCAAGGCCTGGTTCGTACAGACTGAAGGACATGGATGGCAATGAAATTCCAAGATCTTGGAATGCGGATGAGCTTCGGCGATTTTATGTATAACTCGATGTAATTTTTTATGTTTTTTCTTTTCTTTTTCATGGCACCCTTTTCCTTTCTAAAGGGGGAGAAAGGTTTTTAATGGGGCCATCATATGTAATTTTCCTTTTTAGTTTTATAAGAGCAAAATCCCCCAAAGAATGTAAATGTAAAAGCTGAGAGCGCACCATCGAGTGCCGAAACTGAAAAAGAGAAAAAGCTCCAAAGACGTCCCTAAGGGGATGCAGAGCTCACAGCGAAAAGTCAATGCTGATTCCGCCGAAAGTAAAAGGCGAAGAAGCTCCAAAGACGTTCCTAAGGGAATGCAGAGCTTATACCGCCTAAGTAAAAGGCGAAGAAGCTCCAAAGACGTCCCTAAGGGGATGCAGAGCTTACAGCGAAAAGTCAACGCTGATACTGCCTAAGTAAAAGGCGAAGAGGCTCCAAAGTCGTTCCTAAGGGAATGCAGAGCTAATGTGTGGTTGTTTTTAAGGAAGTAATGGCTGAGAATGTGGCTTCGGACATATGCTTCGGACATTCATTCGCGCATTACATTACATCATAACATTTGCATGCATAAGCATTCATTCATAGAATTTGTGTTCCTAAGTGGTCGCTTCGGCAAAAAGAATAATTGGTCTTTTATGCTTCGTTGATCAGCAAAGAGAAGTGGCTTTTTATGAATCGATGTGTAAAAAAAAAAGCTTCGGCAGAAGGGAGAAGTGGTATTCTATGCTTCGTTGTGTACGAAAAGAAGGGAAGGTGTTTTTTCGCTTTCGGCTCAAAATACTGATTTCGTTCACATCAAAGCACCCTAGTAGAAGGGTAAGAATACACTACAAGGTATGTACAAAGTTCCTTGAGAACAGTTCAATTATATTTACAAAACTTGTTACAAAAGTATCCTGAGTTTTTTTCCTATAGTACATTTCTACTGATCTTCATTAAGCTTCAGCTTCGGCGACAGCTTCGGCGACATAACTTAAGCATCATCTTCACCTTCGTCATCCTACATAAATCAAGGAATCGTGAGTAAAAATCAAGTGCAAAGGAAAAGGTAAGTACGAAGTATCATTTCTTACTGGTTCAAGATGACTTCGGGCTTCATCTCCAGCCTTCTCCCGCCCGCCCTTTGTCCATATCATTTTTATAAATCTATTTGAGATGCTTCGGGCGAGGTCAGGTATATCATCCAGGATTGATGGAGATAGGGTGAAGTTGGGCCTGTTGACAATTTTTCCATGCTCGCAGCCGGCCTTCAGGAATGCAGCAGCGGTACCCCGAGAAGCTACCCAGGCACAGAAGTCGCCGTGCCCGGCTATAACTTCGTCAAGTTCTTCGATTTCAGCTTCAATATGATCGAAGGCCTGTGGTAAATTTTCCGCTGAAGGGCTAAATTTCCCGCTGCTGGCTCCAACAGAGTAAAATATCTTTTTTAATCGTCCAATACAATTATTGCCAAATTTCAAGCATTTGTCTTGAAGGCTTGTTAACAATTTCTTCAACTCTGAGCTGGTCTGGACTTCGGCTTCAAGCTTCGAATTAAGCTCTAGCTTCTCCTGATTGAATTGTTTTGATTGACTGATAAGCTTCGAATTCAACTCTGATACTTTAGCCTCAGTCTCAGCCAGCAAGCCTTCGGTTGATTGGAGCTCGAAGTCTTTCTTTTCAATGATGGCAGATTGCTCTTTTATCTTGCTTTCTAAGTTTTCAATTATAGCTTCGTGTTTTTTGTCCTCCAAATCTTGCTGCATCTTCAGAGCTTTGCTCAGTAGCATGCTCTGCACAGAAACAACTTACGTTGGTAACATTTTCATTATTAACAGCAACAAAAACCAGAGAAAAGGTTGTTTACCTTGAAGTTGGAGTAAAATAAGCTGCCGACGATATGTTGTCGTCGGTAGCGGCTGATGTCTGTCTCTAGCTTCGGAAAACCGATACTCTTTGATAGAGTACCGATTACCTTAGCTCCAGTTTGGTCTCGAATGCAGCCCAATTTTTCGTCATCAATGCCTCCAAATAGAAGGGCTCCTGGCTTGTAGCCGCAAGATTTGGCATAGTCCTTGAGTTCTTCTATTTCGTCCTTCGTCAGTTTTTGCCCAACTAAATTCTGGAAAGAGTAGGCTTCGTCGTCCGAAGTGTCTTCGGCTATTTCTTTTCCTTTCTCAGGCACTGTGGCCATGGTTTTTTCAGTAGTAGCACCAGCTTCTTCTGTAGCCATGTCTTCCAAAATCTTGTTAATGTCCTCAATGGTAGTTTCTAAGTTTGTATCTTCGGCTGTAGCGGCTTCGGTAGCCGCGACCTCCGAAGGTGCGCCTTCGACGATTGCTGTACCTTCAGCAGCTGCCGTTTTCTGAATTGACGCCCTAGGCGGCGTCTTGTCGATAACTTCAGTTACCGCAATAATTCTTTGCCGCTTGGGTTTGCTTATCTTCGTTTGATCCGGCTCGTCCACCTTTTGAAAAAGCTTCGTCAGTTGGAGCCCTAATGGACTTAGCTTCGTGGGCATGGGTTCAGTCATTACCTTTAAAATTTCCTCCATGTCGCTGGCAGAAGGCGGTGTGGGGGTCCCCTCCTCTTCGGGTGACTTGCGCTTCGGAGTAGATATTTTTCTTTTCTTGGGAATTTTCTTCTCCTTTGCTGGTCTTTCTTCATCCCTGATCAGAGTTTCGGCTACTCTTTTTCTTTTGTGGCCCTCGGCACCCTTGTTCAACTGCTCATAGTCTGGGTACTCGAAGCCCAGGGCATCAAGCACTCGGTTCAGCCTTCGCTTCGGTCGGGCACCGAAGGCCGCTGTCATTAGTTGATCCTCTTTTTTGGAGTAATTCCCCAGGATTTCATTGCACATCACCTCAACTGTGTCTAACCACTCTTTGCAGGGTTTTTTAAAGTACTTCTTAAACTTGAAGTGATAAGGAAGCCGGACAAGCTCCCCCTTCTTCTCTCCCTCCAGCTTCGGCATTTCCCACTCTTTTAGAGTAGGGAAAACTCTGAATGCCAAAAATTCCTGAACTAGATCCCTGGTGCCAATATGTTCTGAAATAATTTCAAATTCACCCAGAGCAGCCCAGGTGGGACCTTCTAGCCTGCCGATGTGGCATCGTGGCCTTGTCTCTCCGAAGATTAAATCTAGAGGGCTTTGTACCAATTTTTCTTTGTCTTCGTCAACTTTTACATAAAACCACTCAGATTTCCAGCCTGCTGGCCATTTGCTTCGGTAGCTGATGACAGGACACTTTGTTGTCTTCCGGTAGGCAAAATTATAGCAGCCAAAATTATCATGTAGCCCATCTTTTCTAGCCTTTGTTTGGTAATGTAATTCGTGAACTCGGCAGAAGCTGTCGGCAAACGGTTCCACAGCTTGGCTTCGGAGGGCCCAGATATAAACATTGAGCCTAACGATGGCGTTAGGAGTCAATTGATGAAAGTAGATACCAAACCTCTTCAGTATCTCCGCAATAATCTTGTGAAGAGGGAATCTCAGCCCAGCCTTTAAAAAGCTCTTGAAGATGACAATCTCGTCCTTCTCTGGCTTCGGGGTGGTTTCTTCCCCCCCGAAGCGAAGCAGCTTCTTCTGATCTTCATTAAAAAAACCTGCTTTCACCATCTTCGAAATGTCAGCCTTTGAAACGGTTGATTTCCCAAAATCCAGGTGACTGGGCTTGCTGGGCATAGCAATGCGGTAGTCATCTTCGGGATCAGTCCCTTCAATGTTTTCTTCTTCTCCTTCGGCGGTTGTTGGGTTTGCTGCAGCACTGGGCATTTCTTCCGCAGTCACTAGACCGGAACGCTGCATCGCTTCGGAGATGGGCACAGTGTCCGAACCTTCGGCTTCGTCTCCCTCACGTACAACTTTGGCAGTAGATCGCACTCTCGCCATTTGATTCTGAGTTTGGGAAAGTCAGATACTTTTTTCTTTTTTCTTTTCTCCCGAAGCTCTTCTTTTTGATGAAGCAGACGTCGAGATGAACCTTCGTTCGATTCTGAGAATCAAGCTTCGGCTATGGTTAAAAATTTTGGCAGCACAACAGTGCGAATAGCAATGAATGCTGTGGTAACTTCACACCTACCCGTCTGTTTATATAGTGCTGCAGGTAAGAAGGTGAAGCGGCAGGATTTTTTACACCAAGCAGGCAGTCACTCGTACTCGCTGTGCAGTGAACCGCAAAGATCAAACAGTAACTCTGCAAGGTGGGCCTGGCACGCGCTCGGAAGCCGGATCGTTTCTCCGCAACGAGCTCGGGGAAGGTGTTTTTTGGACCTTCGGCTTCCCGAAGCTGAAGAGGCTTTTTTCACGGGTCAAGCTCGTTACGAAAAACGATCTAGCACCGCGAAAGGGGCTACTGTTGGGGTCGTGCTTCGGTGCGCCGAAGGTCTCACACGAAGAAGCAGCTTCGGCTGAAGTTGTCTCCAAGAGATGGCCGAAGGTTCCTTTTCATGGAGCTTCGGCGTTATAAACCGACATAGAGATAGAATGACCTTTTTATCCATAGAGGTCTGAGTCAATGTTGTAAACTTTTGTAAGGGGCATAATTGTAATTTGTCACAGGCTGCGACCTGTGCCTATAAATAGATGAACAGTACCTCTGTACTGTTCACGGGAACCTGTTGTTTGCCTTCGCATCACACTTGTACTCTTGCCTTCCTCAGGACCGAAGGTACATTTGTAATTTGAAATCATTTATATTCGTTCATGTTAGTAAAAATGGAAATGATTCTATGTTAACATTTAAATGTCTATTTTATACATCATGATTTATACGAATGCTTCATCCTTCGTTATTATGTTTACGAAGGTACGTCCTTCGTAACCTTCGTCCGAAGTTCCTTATATCCCGAAAGGATATAATGTGATGAAGGACGAAGGACCTTAATATTTAACATTTTCTGTGTTGCCTTGTTCTTAATTCTTAGCACTTGAGAACAAGCCCCCAACAAATAGTAAATGAAGTTATTGTGGCTAAGGGCTTTGCCTCAATCCAATTCGAAAAATACTCCACTGCCACTACCACATATCTTAAGTTCCCCTGTGCTGGTGGTAATGGGCCTAGCAAATCAAGGCCCCACCTCTGCAACGGCCAAGTGGGTTGGATTAATTGAGTTAAAGACGAAGGTTGTTTTTGATCTCTTGCACATTTCTGACAACCTTCGCACTTTTGGACTATATCCGCTGCATCCGAAGCTGCCTTCGGTCAATAAAATCCTTGGCGAAAAACTTTCCCAAGCAAGGGCCTAGATCCAATGTGAGATCCACACAGGCCTGCATGTATTTCCTTCATTAATTCTATACCTTCGGATCTGGATAAACACTTGAGCAATGGGGAATAGACCCCACGCTTGTATAACTCCCCTTCTATTATGACATATGGTCGAGCTCTTGCTTCTATTCTCCTGTTATAAGCTTCGTCGTCTGAAAGAAAATTACCCTGAAGAAAGAGACGATCTCAGTTCTCCAATCCTCGCTATAAACAGGGGATATATTAAGGATTGCTCTTTCATGAAGCTCGACCGAAGGTGCTTTTATTGTTTCGAAAAATACTTCCGAAGGTATAGGCAGCCCCTGGGCTGCTGACTTGGCCAATAGATCAGCGTATTCATTTTCTCCACGAGGAATATTTTTGACAGAGAAACCTTCGAAGGAAGCCTCAATCCTTCAGACTGTATCTAGATACTTTTCAAGCTTCGGGTCTCTTGCTTTATAACTCTTGTCAACATGACCAGAAATAACCTGAGAATCAGTTTTAAGAATGGCCCTTCTAATTCCCATTGCCTTTAACTTCCGAAGACCCAAGAGCAGAGCTTCATATTCAGCGATATTATTTGTGCAACTAAAATCAAGTCGTGCTGCATAACAAGTTTTAACTTTGGAAGGTGAAACCAACACAGCAGCCGCTCCTGCTCCAAAGGTTCCCCAAGACCCATCGCAAAACACTGTCCATGCTTCGGCATCTTTATTTGTTTCTTCCTCCTGAGCCCCTGGCGTCCAGTCAGCAATGAAGTCTGCTAACGCCTAGGACTGAATCGAGGATCTATGAACATAATCAATACAAAATTCATTGAGCTCTACAGCCCATTTTCCAATCCTTCCAGTAGCTTCTCAGTTTCTCATAATATCCTTCAGAGGTTGCGAAGAAGGAACAATTATGTTGTAAGCTTGAAAATAATGCCGAAGCTTCCTGGAGGCCATCAAAACAGCATACAGTACCTTCTCCAATTCTGTATAGTTTTTCTTCGATAAACTAAGAACCTCGGATACGAAATATATTGGTGCCTGTCTCTTGACTTGGCCTTCAAGCTTCTTCTGGACAAGTGCTGCACTTACCGCTGAGTGCGAAGCTGCCACATATAATAACAAAGGAGCCCCTGGCGTTGGTGGAGTTAATGTTGTTAGATCTATCAAATATTGCTTCAACTCTTCGAAGGCTTTCTGTTGGATTGGTCCCCATTGAAAGACTTCGGCTGACTTCAGCACTTCGAAGAATGGTAAGTTTCTCTCTGCTGATCTGGATATGAATCTGTTGAGAGATGCCAGCCTCCCCGTCAATCTTTGAGCCCCCTTTTTTGTACTTGGTGGCTCCATTCGAAGTATAGCTTCGATTTTACTTGGATTAGCCTCAATTCCCTTTGTTGAAACTAGGCAACCAAGAAATTTCCCCTTCTTTACTCCGAAGACACATTTTTCTGGATTCAGCTTTAAACCAGCCTGTCTAAAATTAGCGAAAGTCTCCTGTAAATCAGCAATGTGGTTATCTTGCTTCGTGCTTTTTACAATGATGTCATCAACATAAGTTAGTACATTCCTGCCTATCTGAGAATGGAGAACCTTCGCTGTCATTCTGCTGAAGCTTCCTCTAGCATTTTTAAGCCCCTCAGGCATCCGAAGGTAACAATATGTCACACTAGGGGTTATGAAGCTGGTTTTCGGTTCATCCTCCTTCTTCATCCAGATTTGATGATAGCCTGAATAGCAATCCAGCAAACTCATAAGCTCTGATGAAGCTGCTGCATTGACTAAGGAATCTATCCTTGGCAATGGAAACTCGTCCTTCGGACAAGCCTTATTGAGGTCAGTAAAATCAATACACATTCTCCATTTACCATTGGCCTTCTTCACCATAACAGTGTTAGCCAACCATTCTGGGTATTTTACCTCTCTAATAACTCCAGCACTGAGAAGTCTTTTTACTTCATTCCGAGCACCTTCGGCCTTGTCATCAGACATCTTCCGAAGCCTCTGCTTTCTGGGTCTGAAGGATGGATCGACATTGAGCGAATGCTCAATAACATCCCTGTTAACTCCACAAAGATCATTAGCTGACCAGGCAAAAACATCTTTATTGTCGAACAGAAACCTTATCAAGGTTTTTTCCTGCTCTTCAGACAATTGAGATCCCAATAGCACCTTCTGAACTGCTATATCCTCACATAAGAGCATGGGCTTCGGCTGGTCAGCTGAAGCAGCTTTTTCCCTTCTGAACATGTATTGCTCACAGGCCTCAGCTCCATCTATGTTGTGGATTGCTCTTGAATCTGTCCAATTTCCTTCAGCCCTTCTGGCAGCTTTCTGACTTCCATGAATAGCAATAGGCCCTTGGTCCGAAGGTATCTTCATGCAGAGGTAAGCTGGGTGAAGAATTGCTTCAAAGGCATTGAGAGTATCGCGACCAATGATAGCATTGTAAGGATACTCCATGTCAACAATATCAAACACAATTTGCTCAGTCCTTGTGTTGTTAACAAATCCGAAGGTTACTGGCATGGTAATCTTCCCAAGCGCTACAATTTGCCGTCCTCCGAATCCACAAAGAGGGTGCGTAGCATCATGGATCTTGTCTTCGGGCTCTTGCATTTGTCTGAAAGCTTTAGCAAATATGATATCAGCTACGCTGCCCGTGTCAACCAAAACATTATGGACCAGAAATCCTTTGATCACACAAGAGATAACCATAGCATCATTGTGTGGGTAATCCTTGAGTTGAAGATCCTCTTGGGAGAAGGTAATTGGAATATGAGACCATCTTGACTTGATGAAGGGTCCTTGCACTCCAACATGTTGTACCCTTCTCTGTACTTCCTTCTTCTGCTTTTTGTTGGCTGGTTCTGAGCATGAACCACCTGTTATCGGGAGTAGCAGCTTCGGGGCCGAAGCAGCTCCAGCTTGATCGTTAAACAAAGCCATCAGCTCAAAAAAGTGGGAGTGAGTTGACCAGAGGTGGGCGCCAATGTTGGGGACTTGTTCTCAAATGCTATGAATCAAGAACAAGGCAACACAAAGATGTTAAATATTAAATATCCTTCGTCCGCTAAAGCATTATCTCCTCAAGAGTTTAATGGACTTCGGACGAAGGATATAAACATAATATTACAAAGGTAATGAAAATAACATAGAACGATGTAAGATGTAAAACATTAAAGATATATATGTTGAAGATAAATGGCATCATTCACTTATTTATTTTGAATACAGTGTTTAAGGTATGATTATACCTTCGCCTTGACAAGCAATAATTATCGAATGATGCCTTTGCAATTACAGGAATGCATGAACAGTAAAGGAATATTGTTCACTATTTATAGGCACAGGACACAGCCTGTGAACAATTACAATCATACCCCTCATAAAAGTTTACAACATCGACTCAAACTCTTATGGACTAAAAGGTCATTCTATCTTTAAGTCAGTTTGTAACTCCGAAGCTTCATGAACAGCACCCTTCGGCATTACGTACAGATAACTTCAACCGAAACTGTTTCTTCCTGCAGGACCTTCGGCGACGAAGCATGGTCCCAACAGGCGACACCTTCAAATAAGCATAATCTCCCACTTCAAAACTCAGCTCTCTCCTTCTGGTGTCGGCATAACTTTGTTGCCTGGACTGCGCTGTCTTCAGATTCTCTCAAACCATTCTGATGTTCTCCTCGGCTTTAAGCAAAATATATGGACCGAACACCTGCCTTTTGCTGGGTTGGTCCCGTTGTAATGGAGTTCGACAATTCCTCCCATAATTTCCTTGAAACGGTAACATCTTCAAACTGCCCTGGTGGCTGTTATTGTAGGAGAATTCTGCATAAGGTAGCCTCTTATCAAAACCTAACATATCCTGCAAAGTGCAGGCCTTCAACATATCTTCTAGGATTTGCTTGGTTCTCTTAGTCTGACCATCTGTTTGTTGGTGATAAGCTGAACTAAAATTCAGATGCGTGCCCAAGGCTTCATGTAGCTGCTGCCAAAAGTGAGAAGTGAACTGGGTTTCTGGTCGGACATTATCTTCTTCAGAACACCATGCAAGCCAGAGATGGGCAAACTAGCGACCAGGACCATAATGTACGAAATGTTGAGAGCCTCACCAGCTCGTGTTTGAGTCCTGAGAGAGTCTGACTCATGGTTTATCATTGAGAGAGGCAGCAAGCTGTCGGTTCTAATTGAACAGAACCGACAACTATATGAGTCAGCGCCCAGGAGTATGAGGACGGCCCTAGCAGACCCCATGCTTGGATCCTACGAAAGGAACTAGGGCCTCACTGGAATTACCCCTTGAAGCTCATTGAGAGCCATTGCTAGCCCATCGAGGAAAGCATGGTACTGCTCACCTCCCCTCATTCCCACGAAGGGGGTGCATGGGGGAGAGTAAAACCAAAAAAATGGGACAAGCCCCCCTGGCAGACCTCTGCATCGAGCAGGGGGCTCGCTTCGAACGAGTATGGCAGACGGACAAAAGTTGCACAGATAGCATCGCTAGACCCAATGAGGGCTGGAGATAAGGCAGGGTCAGGGGGGCCAGAACCCATACACATCATCAAAATGACCGAGTCGCACGAGAAGCCACAAAATATTATGAATCACGAGACTACAAACAATTGTGCAATTATTTCTTTCGCAAACACCGCCCCAGTGTGATGATCACAATAATGTCAAAATCACCTAGCAGTGGGTACATGTCCTCATTTGACGAACTCTTGAGCGGACCGATGGCATTCCAAATGTTACCACAAAAGTGTGGCAGTGAGGTGGCAAAGGCCACTAACGCGCCCTAGTGAAGTCCCGAGCTCCATGGTCTTGCACGCATGGGCTAGGACGTCAAGGAGACGCGAATCGTAGTCCACATCACAAACGAGGGCAGGCTTCGTGACTCAGATCATGAATAAGGGCTCAAAAGATTAGACTCCGGTGACCAACACAAATAGAATCATCCGCAAGAGCAAAAACAGTAGGATAACTTCTATTATTCGAAGAAGTCGCGCTAGGGGTATGTTACAACATCGGGGCAAGAGCGCTACAGAGAATGTCGTACACAGACAACCTATGCACGATGCGACCTGCCGCATCGGCATAGTACTCTAGCATCTCCTTCAAACCCTCATCCAGTAAGGCCAAACAAGGGCCTATGACTCCCCATAGGTCACAACCAGTCCAGAGCTCCCCAACAAGCAACACCGTAGTAGCACCCTGGCGAGCGTCAAGATCAACGACTCCCCAGACGTGGCACATCATGTCGTCTAAACGCTCTGCCAAAGAAGAGCCATGAGCCCTGACTAAGTCCAGAACCTGACCCAAATGGTAGCGTAGCTCCTCTAGCTCAACTTCCAAGGCTGTTCAAAGAAAAAATTATAAGGAAGAGAGGAACATCGAGGACTCTAGGAAGCAAGGGATAAATGCCCTACCGGCCACGCCACCGTCGGACTCCACAAGAAGGGACCGGAGCAGCTTGGCGTCGGCCTCGGTGGCCTCCTACACCATATGGAAAACACCATAACTCTCCCAAGAAGCCCAAGGGAGCAGGGACATCAGCTCCAGCCATGATTAGCCGACAGATGACACCTCGGTGGACCCCATTCAAAGTGAGAGCCAGAGGATGAAGAGCTTGGAGGTGACAACAGACGAACGCTCGCTTAAGCTATTAAAGGAAGAAAAAGCACACATCCTGATATGACCATGTCGACCAACATGCCAGCATCGGCAACCTTGTCGACCAATCCAGCAACCTCACAGACCTACACGTCAATCAAAGCCCTTACTAGAACAATCACTCGGAGCCAAGCGAAGAAGATACAACAAGAGGTGCACGCTCAACTTTAAGAATTACAATTAAACACTAATGAGAACTTTATGCTACCTAAGTCGTGTATATTGATATTTCTTAGGTACACCAAGGAGGAAGTGCAAAATACATCAAGGACGAATCAGAAACAATAATCATGTTTGAGTCAGTCAAACATCATAGAACCGTCTAGAAGAAATTGTCATATCTTTTGAGATATGAAGGCCCATAAGTACTTGTTGGAAAGCTCTTGAAGTCTAGTTTCCAATGCTTCTAATCCCAACTTAATTGGATCTCCTAGTAAAGTTGTCGACCTACTTTAGTGCTGATTGGTCAGAAGGTCAATAGTCTGCTTGAAGACCAAGTTTCTGTATTAAACTGCATCATTCTATGTAGCTTCAATAGGCATGCTATACATGGTGAGAAATCTTATCAAGTCAGCTTTACAACACATCTAGCTCCATTCCATTTGGAGATTCCTAGGAGAAGTTATTCTTAAGATACTAAAGGTTGTGCAGAAGTCAAATTGCCACGTAGAATTAGTTCTGGAGATCTCCTGAAGAGGCCCCTTCACATTAGCACGTTAAATACTTTCTTTTCATGTTTATACACATCTAAGGCTGGGTGTTTCTAGTATAAATACCCCCTATATCTATGATGTAAGGAACAATTGCTAAACATTTGATGATTTCATAATGCAAGTGATTTTGCGCATCTGAGCTGCTAAGTGCTTACTCTACCCTTGTTCATCCTGGACTTGTGAAGAAATTCCTCTAGGATCCACTAGTTTGTGCCTTGCTAGTTCTAGTACAGCTGCCTCGCTTTGTGTGGATTAGCACTGATTGTGGTTTTGCGGTCATTTGGAGATCGAGTCGAAGTCTATATGGTTTTGGTGTCTCTCTCCCCGTCGCTTGGTCACCTGCAACCTCGGTCAGGTATAAAGCTATTTACATGATACTCCTTCAGCACATTCACTCTATATTTATGTTTTCTCTATAGCCAATTATCTTGTTTATCGACCTACTGCCGTGAAGATTAGGCCACTCGGTACCTATCACATCCCCACCTTAAGTAGGAATAGACCACACCTGAAGATGGAACACCCAGCGAAGAGATAGCCACTGCAGCAGCTTCAAAGGTGGAAAGATAGACATTGCCCAACCCAAAAAAGCCCTCGAGGGGAGACACTCCCCCAGGGGCTCAAGGGATACTATCAAGGATAAGATCCTCGGCCCCTGGGGCCCATCGGGCAGGGAGCGCACTAGGGCAAGGCCTCTAGTAACTAGGGCCAGCTGGTAGCTGGAGGAGGTAGGTAACATCTACCCTCGAAAAACCAACCCTCATACAAACCCAACGGCACCAAGCTTGGGGTTGGGCGCAGCAGAACATAACAGGGGTTGGGCGTGCCGAAGGGAAACCACTCGAGTTAACCCCGTGCCTAGCGCTAAGCCACAATGGAGGCATCGGTTTGCCTCCCACTCATTACCTATGAACCCTTTGGGCCACAGGGCACTCATGACCAACGAGCCACTAGGAATATGGCGCATTTATGGCTCGCACATTGCTAGGCTAGCAGCACACTCATGACCTATCGGGACTAGGCCTGAGTGCACAATCCGCTGGCAGGGGCGCAACACGACGAACCGAGCCGATCCCTAAGCTACGAAGGCTAGGGGTCGGCACAACCCAAATCATGGTGCTTGGGACCTATAGTACCCACGTTGTCTGCCATAAAGAATAGGAAATAGCTTGGCGACCGCAAGCACGCGTGGGTTTACCCCAGTGTAGAATGCTTAGTTTTACCAATGCCTAGTGGCTCCTTCCTAAGGAAGCCACTGCTAGCCGACCCACCTCCTTGACCTATAAAAGGAGGAAGACGGCCCCCAGACACAAGGATGGATGTACCCACAAGGACGGACCCTAGATGAAGAGATGCCTAGAAGGACCGACAAACAAGAGGAGGACCCAGAGGCCGGAGCCCCGCTGCTGAGCCAAGACTTAGCTAAGACTCCACTTTGTAATCACCTCCACCATGAACAAGAGACTTGGGAGCCTCTCATCTCTCTCTCGCCCACTTGTAACCCCTACTACAAGCTTTGATCATCAATGGTGCCGGTAGCACAAGCCACTGATGATTGCTGTAGGAAACGGGTGACGCCTAAGAGGGGGTGAATTAGGACTTCTAAAACTTTCACTAAACTAGGCCACTAATAAATCCCTAGAGCAAAACCTATGCAAATAATCAAACTAGAATGTGCAAACTAGGTTTTGTCTAAGTGTTGCTATCTCTACCGCAAAGGCTAAGTTTCAATCTACACTATATAAGTATGAATACAAGATTGAAACTTAAATGCTTAATATAAATATGGAAACTTAAAGAGCAAGGTAGAGATGCAAACTCTCATGGATGACGCCGGTATTTTTCCGAGGTATCCGGAACCACACAAGGTCCCGACTAATCCTCGTTGGTGCCCCTATGCAAAGGGAAGCCCACGCGATGGCCAAGCACCTCGGTCGAGTAACTCTGTAGGGAGTCACGGGCCTTCTCCACGCGCAAGTGGTGCTCCGCTTCCAGCTCCTCTCGGATGCTCCCCACCGTCTCCACTATCGAGCTTTTGGCTAAAAACACTATGGGCCTCGTACCATTCGGTACACGGTGGCGGCCGTGACACAAACGCGGTTGTCAGGGTCTCGCAAGACTCTTGCCCCACTCGGTACAATAATGGCTCGCGCAAGAACCGAGGGGTTGGTGGTTTATCCAAACTCACTCAACTAACTAGGATTCACCTAGAGCAAGTGCTAGAGCGGACTAACTAACCTAAGTACTTCGCAAAGCACCTACGCTAATCACCGAGTGATTCTATTAAGCACTTGGGTGTAAGAGCACTTGGGAAGGTCTACTATGTGCCTTGGTATGTCTCTTGGGCTCCCACACTTGGAAATGGCCGGTTGGGGTGTATTTATAGCCCCCAACACAAAACTAGCCGTTGGAGGAAAGCTACTGCTTTCTATGGTGCACCGGACAGTCCGGTGGGGTCATTGGACCGTCCGGTGCCCCTGTCCGGTGCGCCTATCCGTTAGGTCTATCAGAGCAGGTGACCGATGGTGCGTAGGCTTTATGCACCAGATAGTCCGGACTTCACATCGGACAGTCCTGTGGTGTTCCATCCACGGTGCCACTTGGAACTAGTTGTTAGGGCTACTGTTCCTGGTGCACCGGACAACCCGTCGTGAGGCACCGGACAGTCCGCCTGTGGCAACACAGTTCTTCGTTTCTTGGACTTCGCTTGATACATTTTGATCTTCTCTTGTGATCTTCATAATGTCTTCTTTTGAGGTGTTGCTTTCCTCAATGCCTTAGTCCAAGTAACTTTAGCATCCTGTGAACTACAAACACAAACACCAGTAAACACATTAGTTCACAGGTTATGTTGATCATCAAACACCAAAATCTATTTAGCCAAATGGCCCGGGGACCATTTTTCTCACAATCTCCCCCTTTTTGGTGATTGATGACAACACAACCAAAGCAAGCAATTATAACAAACATTTGAGTGAAAATATGCAATCTACTTGCTTGGATGCATGATTGTCCCCACAATATGATATTATGGACTTAAGCCTCCCCCTAACTTCATAATTCACTTACTTCCTCTTTTAGACCAAAGAACCAAAACACCTTGAAGAATTAAAATTTTAAATTGGTGGTGTTTGGTGTTTGATACTAATTTCATTGCTTTGGTCCTACAACTTCTCCCCCTTTGGCATCAACCACCGAAAAGGAAGACATTGAAAACATGTAGGAAGAAAATAAGACTTGCCCTCATAGAGGATTTGTCAATTAATACTAGTTGAAGAACTAAATTGTTACTCCCCCTAAATGAGTGTTCTCCTTTAGAAACAAAGTTCTCCCCCTTTAGAGATGAAGAAATACTCCCCCTGATAGAGATTTTCTACTTAGGAAAAAGCATGTGAGAAATACAGGTGCAAGACATGATTTGAATAGACTAACTTCCCTTATGCATAGGTAACAAAATATGAGTCAACAATATATGCATTTTAGCAACATGGGAGTATAAGATGAAATATAGTCTAATCAAATATTGGAAAAGACATGTAAATGATACTAAATGTAGTCTCAAATATACCAAATGAAACTCAATGGCGGACCAATTGAGGACCAATGGTAGGCTTGAGAGACTTGAGAGTTCTTGGAGATTTTTCATTGGAAGTTTGTTGTCTTTCTCCGGGGACTCTATTTTCCTTACAATGAGACTAGTACATGAAATAGACTCGAAAAAATGTATTAGTCTCAAAGTGTTAGATTATAGAGTAACCTCCCCATGAAAGTGTGCATATAAGTTTTGAATACTTGTAGGAGACATGCACTTTGATTTGATATCAAGAGGGGCAGAAAATCCATAATCCGAACTTTGGTAATTAGTGTCATTTAGGATATAAGATTTTGAAGCATTAGTGTCATTTACTTAGGAATTGTTAAATAAGTTATGTGCCGTGCTTAAACATTTTAAACCATGTAGGTTTGCTTAAGAATATGAAATGAAAACGAGCAATCCTACCATGTGATTTACCTAGTATGCATGCATTGCTAATCTAAAATAAGTACAAAAAAATATTAGGCATGGAAGGTAAAACTAGATACGCATATCTAAAATAAGGAATACAATAAATCTAGTTACCTTAGTCATGGGTGGGGAAGTTTGGGTCTAAAATATTCACTAACACACTTGGCAGTAAACTTGATCCAATATGATGTATCCCATGATATACGTCCCTACTTTGCCAAGTCTCCAAATCCTCGTAGTCCTTCGAACTACTCACTTCCCTTTCAGGATCCAAACCTTCTTGGTGTTTTTCATGGTTGAAATTATTTCCTTTGGCACTCACATGCGTTTGGCCCCCTTTCCTTTGTTGGCTTGCTTGTTGGCCTATTGCTATCACCTTTCTATTCTTTTTCTTCTTGATCAAATATGATGTAGCAGCCTTTTTGTCCACCTTGTTGATGTAGGTGTTGGAGAGTTTGCTTGATGGCTTTTGCTTGAGCTTTTGCTTTTGCTTATCCCAGGTAATCGCGTTGCATTGGAAAGACTTATGGCCTTCCTTGTGGCATCAGCTACAAATCACAGTCTCACCCTCCACAGGCTTATTCACTCCTGTAGTGGTGTTATCTTGTGGAGGTTGGATTTGTTTGGCTTTGCCTTTCTTGTTGTACAAAGCCTTGCCAAGGTGAGCCACTTCTTGCCTTAATTGCTCATTTTCCTTTACAACCTCATTCGAACATGTTTCTACAACAATACTCTTGACAAGAACTTGGTTGCAGGGGTTAGAATTATCAACTAAATCAAAGCAAGAAGTAGAAGCATCCTTTTTAATAATTTTAGGAATTTCAACTAAAGATGCTCCTGGGGTGCTACCAATGTTTTCTAGTTTAGTAGTTAGCTCATTGTTGTGTATGCTAAGAATTTCCATTTTCTCTAGCAAATTTTCAATGGCTTCTTGAGAGCTAGCTAACTTAGCCTTAAGTTTTCCATTCTTTTTAATAAGGCCGTCATCGGTAGCCATGGATGTAGCACTAGACTCTAATTGCTCAATTTTAGTTTATAGCTCACAATTCAAATTTGCAAAAGCTTCAAATTTTTCTAGTAAACCTTTATAGTCATTTTGAGAGCTAATCAACTTATTTTCCAAAGTTTTAAGTTGAGCTTTTTGTTTAGTGCATACATCTTGAAAAAATTTAACAGGTTCCGCAAGCTCATCTACTGAGGGCTTTCCCTCACCTTCATCATCACTACTGCTTTCATCACTAGAGGATGGAATACTCATTTTACCACTTGCCATAAGGCACTTGCGTGATGACCGTGATGAGTGTGATGAGGATCGATGGCTACGTGTCCTTGAAGGTTCATCTTTGCTTGAAGAATCGTCACAAGTTTTGACACTTGTTAGCGCTTTGCCTTTGCTCCTCTCCTTTTTGGGTTCGACCATAGTTGGATAGCTGTCCCTGAAGTGGCCCTTCTCCCCGCATGCGAAGCATCCTCTCTTTCTTTTCTTTTTCCTATCAATGTTGAAGAGAAGATCCTCTACCTGTAGGGGCACACCCATAAGATTAATCTTGCGGATCATCCCCATTACCTTTCCGACGCGTCGGATTGTTTCTTCGTCTTTGGAGGATGATGTTGATGGTTGATTATCTCCTTCACCATCACTTTCTTCTTCTTCCTCTTCTTCACTTGAGGAACTTGGAGTGGGAGCCGTCTTTTTACCCTTCCTTTCATCACATGCAAAAGCATATGTCCTTGAGGAAGTTGGCACCTCTCCTTGACACATTTTTCACGACATCTCAAAGGCCGCGATTTTCCCAATCACAATGGTCGGGGTCATTGTACTCACGTCCTCCATGTTGTGAAGAATAGTGATGATGCTCCCATATCTTTGTTGTGGTAGCAGGGAGATAATCTTCCTCACAATATCCGCATCACCTAGCTTATTTATGCCAATAGAGTTGAGCTTATTAATGATTAGATTTAAACGAGAATACATGTCTCTAACAAGCTCATTATCTTTCATAGCAAAAGAATTATCTCACTTAAGACTAGGCAATGCTTTTGCTCACGGACATTGGATGCGCCGTCATGGAACTTATGCAATTTTAGCCAAATCTCATTAGCAGTTTTCAAGGTAAATACTTCATTAAAAATATCCATGCTAAGAGATTCATACAAGCAATTTTTGGCTCTAGCATTTAAATTGATTTCTTTTTCCTCACTCGTGGTGGGTTTCTCGGGATTCTTGGGAGGTTTCATCCCGTCATGAGTGACTCTCCAACCACCTAGATCAACGACCTCTAGGTAACAAGCCATTCTAGCACTATAATATGGGAAGTTAGTGCCGTCGAAGTGTGGTGGCCTATGGGTATCCATCCCTTCCTCTAAAAAGTGTCGGCTCTTTTAATGGTGAGGCTAAAGCGTTTCAAATGAGCCAAACCAGGCTCTGATACTACTTGTAGGAAGTGGGTGACGCCTAAGAGGGGGTGAATTACGACTTCTAAAACTTTCACTAAACTAGGCCACTTATAAATCCCTAGAGCAAAACCTATGCAAATAATCAAACTAGAATGTGCAAACTAGGTTTTGTCTAAGTGTTGCTATCTCTATCGCAAAGGCTAAGTTTCAATCTACACTATATAAGTATAAATACAAGATTGTAACTTAAATGCTTAATATAAATACAGAAACTTAAAGATCAAGGTAGAGATGCAAACTCTCGTGGATGACGTCGGTATTTTTATCGAGGTATCCGAAACCACGCAAGGTCCCGACTAATCCTCGTTGGTGCCCCTACGCAAAGGGAAGCCCACGCGAGGGCCAAGCACCTCGGTCGAGTACTTACTCCTTCGAGCTTGAATCGAGTCCAAAGTTTAGCAGAACTCACTGTCAGACCACTATCAGACTATATGGGTGACTGACAGCAATACTTTGAGTCCATTTAACTCCAACTTTTGTACAGCACTCATGTCTTATGACTTAAACAAAGTTATATTCCTTTAATAGCTCTATAAATTTGATGTATTGACCCTAGGAAAATTCCTTGTAGATTTAGAATTATAGAGCTCCAAAGTTGACCATATTCACTGAATTTCAGACTTAGGGATATATGGTTTATGTGGTGCTTTTTGCAAATAGGTCCAAATTCCACTATTCAACTTGCAAACCCTTCAATATGAAAAATAGTGGGTTTCAGGTGCTCTTTTACTTTGATATTTGCACTTTGGTCCAAAAGTGCCTAGAATTTACATTTATCCCCCTAGGTTTCCAATTTAGGGTTTTCCAGGGGTCTTTTTAGGGTGTTTAGTTCTCTAGGATTTTTGTGCCACTAAAGTTCATCAATTTTAAGATCTTATGAGTATTTCTCATGGTTTTCGAGGTTTTATCCTATTTGGACTTCACTTACCTCCCTAAGCCCTAACTCAAGGTTTAATACCCTACCCTAGGGCTAACCACACTTCAAGCCACATCACCACAACTTATTTGAAATTTTTACCTGGTAAATGCATTCTAGGTGTAACAAGCAATATGAAATGTCAATGCACCTGATGTTATGCTCAAGTTTTAGTGCTAATAACACCAGGGGTGTTACATTTATAGCCCCCAACACAAAACTAGCCGTTGGAGGAAAGTTGCTGCTTTCTGTGGTGCACCGGATAGTCCGGTGGGGTCACCGGACCATCCGGTGCCGCTGTCTGGTGCGCCTATCCGTTAGGTCTGTTAGAGCAGGTGACCGTTGGCGCGCAGGCTTTATGCACCGGACAGTCCGAACTTCACACCAGACAGTCCGGTGGTCTTCCTTCCACGGTGCCACATGGAACTAGCCGTTAGGGCTACTGTTACTGGTGCACCGGACAGTCCGGCGTGAGGCACCGGACAGTCCGGTGTGCCACCAGACAGTCCGGTGCTCTGAACCGGACAGTCCGCCTGTGGCAACACAGTTCTTCGTTTCTTGGACTTCATTTGATACTTTTTGATCTTCTCTTGTGATCTTCATAATGTCTTCTTTTGAGGTGTTTCTTTCCTCAATGCCTTAGTCCAAGTTACTTTAGCATCCTGTGAACTACAAACACAAACACTAGCAAACATATTTGTTCACAGGTTATGTTGATCAACAAACACCAAAATCTATTTAGCCAAATGGCCCGGGGACTATTTATCTCACAACTACAAGTAGGGACGTTCTGCCCGAACCAGAATAAATCTTGCGCCCACCACTGACACCGTCCGGAGCTTGGAATGCACACAATAAATTTACTTGTTGGCGCGAGGTTCGAAACACCAACACCCTTGAACTAGTGAAATTTGAATGAAATTCAAAGAAACTTTGGAATACCGAGGTGAAGATATGATTCTTTATTCCCAAGGTTGTTCCCAGATAGTCCACACAAGATTCCAAGCCTCGTCCGCGCATAATCAACAAAAAAACACTTTTTGTTGTCTTGGTTGTGAGAGAGAGACTTGGGTTGAAATTGTCTGTCTGTCTACCTCTGGCCGACTAAACTATCTGTCGTGGATGGTTCACGGGGCACGACGGACAGTTCGCAGCCTGATGGTCTCAGATTCTCTACTAACACAACTCAGACTGTCTCGGTCCAGATACTCCATACTATCCACGGTCAGGCCACGACATGATACTCAATTTTCCAATTTCCGTCCATTTTCTGAATCCAAAATTTGAATAGGGTTCTTTGCTCAAATATGGACAATTTGACTATTTTCAGGGTTAACATGTATGCAAAAACACATAGTGTACTAGAGTAAACGAGACTTTCACATTTAACAACTAAGATCAAGAAAGAATAAAACATCGTGATAAATAGGCAATAAATGACCCAAAAAGAGCACATTAGAGCCCAAATGCATGTGACTATATGTGACAGAACCTCCCAAGTCATTGGACCCACCTACAGTTGTCCTTGTCCAACGAACTTCAGACAACCCTGCAGGTGCACCTGATCACTTGACAAGTTCGGTATCTGAACTCCTTATCTTTCCCAAGAGCGTTTCACCCGTCACGCAGACATTACAATACATTGGAGGTACGAAAATGCGGAAGCAGTTACAATAACTTACTTTATTGTAAAGTAAGAAAGAGTAGTATTTATTACAGACCAGAACCAAATATAAGAGTGCTAAGTATTATTATTACATAACCTGGGACGACCTTTCCTCCTGCAGCTTCAGTCTTGATTTTCTTCTTTTGGTACCACCTTGGAACAGAAGCAACAAAAGTTTGCTGCTTCATCACCTAAAACAACATGGGACAAAGCCCTGAGTATGAAATGTACTTTTGCAAGTCTTACCCGTCAAATAAAAGACTCTCAAGGATATGCTGGCCATTAGGAGTCAAGGTATGGCTTATCAGTAATCAAAAGACTCTGTTTGCATAAATGCTTACTAATAGTGGATCCTTAAAAATCCAGTTTTACTTGTCAGGTTAAGTAAAGTTACCTGCATCTAAAGTTCTTTCTACCCTAGTTCAATCACTTGACCTATACTAGCCAAATTCTTATCAACCCATCTTATTCACTGGAATGCTACGTGTAGGTCAGTGACCAAGTCTTCATGTCCACGAAGTTATGGCGATCCGAATCGATTATACTTAGCTGAGGATCTCTGATCACACGACATATGTAGCACTTAACCCTTGCATATGTCAACTCGCCACCAGGGTTCTTAAGACCAGATCAGGTTCACACCAACCGAGAGCACAGATACACCACTGTTCAGCCTCTTGCCACGGAGGGTACATGCTACTCATGCCATCTCTCCACTCCCATTGCGTGTTATCTTATTCTGGTATTAGTCGGCCCGAGGCAAAGCTTACCCATGATGAGGCATGTGACCAGTTAAAGGGTCCTCAATCATCAAGCCTACATCGACAAGGTCCTTAATCGACTCAGACAGAGACACGGAGACTCTCTTCTCGTGCAAGTCACCCGCTTGGTCTTAGCTTTATCATTTCAAACCCAAAGTTTGGTACCTGGCAGAGGTACATCTTTTCCGATGTTGAACCCATCATGGCCATGATGGATCCACCATCAAGTTTTGTTTTTGAAAACATCCCACCCACTTTGAAGAATCACCTTTCGTGAAAACAAAACATTTTGTTTTTCTAAAGCAAAGCTAAGCATAAAAATACCTTTTGTAAAACAGGGATTTAAGGAGAAGTAATCAAATCCATGGAAGGAAATGCAACAACTGGTTTAGCACACAACTCCTATCACCTAATGCATCAAGTAAGTGAGAAAGATTTCAAAGTAACAAGGAGCTGGCAAATGCACCAGGGCTTGCCTTGTGTGATAGTTGAATCAGGTTCTATTATGCAGATATCAAACTAAAAGCAGTTTCCTGCCTGAGGTTCTTCAGGTGGTGGTGATGAAGTCCTTGCTTCTTCAACTTCTATTTCCTTCTCGTTTTCTAGATATAACCATATATAATTATGAATGCTCATGTAATGCTCATGAAAATGCTAAGATAATAAAAGTTTATTATCTAATGTCTTGAATATAACTTTCCTTCATGGATCTCCGAGAAACTAGGGTTTTCGGAGTCTGTAGTGAAGTTCATAGGGCAGGGGGGCTAGGGTTTTGGGTTCGAAGTATCAAACATGGTCCAAAGCATACCAAATTTTACCTAAGGTTTGTAAATATTACTTTAAGCCTATTTAAAAAGTTTGGTGAATTTTGGGATTATTAATTACTCTCTAAAATTCTAGAAGTATGGATTTTGGCTATTTTAAATGTCCCAAAATTCCCTATTGGAACTAAAAATCAGGAAACTATTTTTATTAAATACTATATGAAATTAGAAGCCTAGCAAAATTGGTCTGGTATTTTTAGCATTTTTCTGTAATTTTCTAGAATTTCTTTAGCTCTGGCAGAAAAGGAAAAAGAAAAAGACTCTACAGTGCAGTGCTGAAATTGGCCCGAGCCGGACATTCTACAGGCAGGAGCGCGCCCGCGCGCGCTTGCGCTGTCGGCTTTGCAGAAATGCCCCTATCGTTTTGATTAACTCGAAAAAGGGTCACAACGCTATTCCCATGTCTCACAGACACCTTACAAAAAACCCCCTCCAGTTTTGTTTCTTCTTTAACCCGACCCCTAGACCACGGCGTGCTCACCGCCGACCATCCCGTTGCTCGGACCAGCCAAGAACTTCGGCGGCTGCCCAAACCAGCTGCTGGGTAAGCATTACCGACCCGAGGCGACCCCAGAACAAGCTTTAATTGGATTAATCCGGGCCAGGATGTGCCTGACCACGGTGACAGCGGATACCGAACACCGATCAAGATGTTCTGGTAGATCAGGTGAAGTCAAGCTCAATCGGCTGAGCAGGTGATGATCATAAGCACGTGTGGGCGCTAAAACATGGACAAAAAGAGTGAGGGCGGACCTAGAAGTAGCTAGCCGCGATGAGGCGGTTCACGGCGGCGCAGTCGACCGAATTGGGGGAGGAAGGAAATTCTCCGGCTATGGTGGCTAATTGAAGGTGGGAATGGGTGCTCTGGCTTTGTGATAGTATGGCGCAACAGACCAGGCCATCAATTTATAGGAGCGCAAGACGGTGGTGTCCAATTTCGCGAAGACGCGCTGGCGGCCAGAGAAAGAGAAGGCTACTGGCACGGGTGAAACCGTGGCACTCACCGGCTGAGGGGCTACGGCAGTTATCGGCGAGCTGGTGCGGCTAGAAGCAACGTGGTTAAAGGCCTAGGGCGTGGCACAACAGCGGTGAAAGACGCCAACTCCAGTGACGACCGTAAAGCCACGTCGCCGGTGCAAGTGATTGAGGAACAGCGAGGCCACAGTAACTTGAACCCATCCGCGATGAGATCTTTTCACCGGCGAACTCAATCCACAGACCAGACGCACGAATCGCGGTGAGCAGCACTAATCCCGGCGAAGGGTCACCGGCGGCCAGTTCACTGAATCTGCTGATTTTTTTGGTTACTGTACCATCACGATCTTCTTCAGTCAGTCTGATAGACAGATTTGTGACGCCAAAATCTTGAATTTTCACGTTAAAACATACTAATCCATTTGTAATAAACCTGTAGCCCTATGATCCAGCTATAAACCGACTGTGGTAACCATGCTCAATCATCCACGGGATCATCTTCAAAATGGCCCCCAAAGTTCATCCTATGCCACTGAATATCATAATTCAGGTTTTAGGCAGACTGACAACCCAACTTTGGGCTGCAGTTTCTTTAATTTTTGTATAACAACAAAAGAAGATATCTATACCAAAGTTACTCTCCTACAATAGCTCTAGACTTTTGATGTGTTGACCTAGGGCAAAATCCTCATAATTTGGAAAATATAGGGCTTCAAAGTTGGCCCTATACCACTGCAATTCAGACTTAGCCCATGGAGCCCAAATGTGGCTTTTTGCAAATAGGCCCAAAACTTAGGGTTTCATTTGCAAATTTCCAAATATGTGAACCATATGACCTAAGGTACCCTAATTTCATGGTTTTTGCACTTAGGTCCAAAAATTTGTACATTTTGCATGTAACCCCTTAGGGTTTCAATCTAGGGTTTCTGGTACTTCTAGGGTTTGGATGCCACTTAAGTCTATTCATGGTGACATTTTATGACTATTTCTAATGAGTTTTGAAGTTTTCTCTTATTAGGCTTTGTTTACCCTTCTGAGTCCAGTTTAGGGTTAAGTACCCTATTCTAGGGTTTTACCCACAACCAGTCATATCCACACAACTTGTTTGAAATTTTTTCCTTGTGAATGCATTCTAGGTGTAACAAACACATGATCTGCCCATGCTTATGATGTGATGCTCAAGTTTTAGTGGCAGTAACACCAGGGGTGTTACATCCTTTCCCCCATAAAAGAATCTCGTCCCGAGATTAAAAATCCTAGAGCAAGTAATGGAAAAGGAAATGCGTCATACTTTTATTTCCTTATTTTTGGTACAAGGTAGGGGTGGTATGGAGTTCATTCCTCTATTACAACAAGTGTACATATCTTTACAATTTACACGAAGCTAAAAATCCTGAAAAATTCTTCTCTAAAAAGTCTTGAATTTCCCAAGTAGCTTCATCTTCCGTGTGTTGGTTCCACTGTATCTTGTAAAACTTGAGAGTTTTCCTTCGGGTGATTCTGTCCTTTTGATCCAAGACTCGAACAAGATGCTCTGAATATGTCAAGTCTGGTTCTAAGGCAACATCCGTTACTTTAGTGGTTTGTTCGGGAACCCGAAGACACTTCTTCAATTGAGACACGTGGAACACATTATGCACAGTAGACAATGCTTTGGGCAACTGGAGTCGGTATGCCACTGGTCCACATTGTTCAAGAACAGGGAAAGGACCAATATACCGGGGTGCAAGCTTCCCTTTTACTCCGAAACGTGATACACCCTTCATTGGTGAAACTTTTAGGTAGACATAATCTTCAACTTGAAAGTACAAGGGTTTGTGTCGTTTGTCTGCATAACTCTTCTGTCGAGCTTGGGCTTCTGTTAAATTATGAATTATTCGTTGAACCTTTTCTTCTGTTTCCTTTACCATATCTGGTCTGAAGAAACTTCTTTCACTTGGTTCAGACCAGTTTAACGGAGTACGACACCGTCTTCCATACAAGGCTTCAAAAGGTGCCATTTTGATACTCTCTTGATAGCTATTATTGTACGAGAACTCCGCTAATGGTAAGCTATCATCCCATTTCTGTGGGAATTCCAGAACACATGCTCGCAACATATCTTCAAGTATCTGATTTACCCTCTCAGTCTGTCCACTAGTTTGGGGATAATAGGCCGAACTGTGGAGTACTTTAGTACCCAAGGATTTGTGAAGTTCTTCCTAGAACTTGGATACAAATTGAGGTCCACGATCCGACACTATTGTCTTTGGAACACCGTGCAAACTAAGGATGCGAGCAATATACATCTGAGCATAAGTGAGGACTGGGTAATATATCTTGACTGGCAGAAAATGAGCAATCTTCGTAAGCCGATCAATTATAACCCAAATAAAATCATACCCTTTTGCGGTCCTGGGCAATCCCACAATAAAGTCCATGCTTATATCCTCCCATTTCCATGTTGGTATAGGTAGAGATTGTAATGGACCAGCAGCTTTCATGTGTATGGCCTTGACACGTCTGCAAGTGTCACATCTTGCCACATAGCGTGCAATTTCAACCTTCATCTTTGTCCACCAATAATGCTGTTTTAGATCATGATACATCTTAGTGCTTCCGGGATGAATAGAATAGCGACTAAGATGTGCTTCATCTAGAATTTGCTGGCGGATCTCATCATTTTTAAGCACAACTATGCAGTTGTTAAACCATACAACACCTTGATCATCTCTTCTGAAGCAGTTGGCTTTACCGGCCTCCATTTTCTCATGAATGTGTTTCATTCCCTCATCATTTCTTTGTGTGTCAATTATTCTTTGCAGGAGGACTGACTCAAGCTTCAAGTGATTTGAAGTTCCATGCTGTATCATTCCTAGGTTCAACTTCTCCATTTCTTGGCATAACGCAATGTCAGAAGTCTTCATTGTCAGACAATGGCAGGAAGCCTTGCGAATTAACGCATCTGCCACTACATTAGCCTTGCATGGGTGATAGTGAATTTCCAATTCATAATCTTTTATCAGCTCGAGCCATCTTCTTTGTCTCATGTTAAGCTCTGACTAGGTAAAGATGTACTTCAAACTTTTATGATCTGTATAAATATGACAGATATTTCCCAGCAGATAATGACGCCATATTTTTAGGGCATGAACCATAGCAGCTAATTCCAGATCATGAGTTGAATAATGTTCCTCATGCCGGCGCAACTGCCTTGAAGCGTAGGCTATCACTCGGCTTTCTTGCATAAGAACACAGCTGAGACCACTGCCTGATACGTCACAATACACATCAAAGGGCTTTTCAATGTCCGGTTGAGCTAATACCGGAGCAGTGGTCAATAATACTTTCAGCTGCTCAAAGGCTTCATTACATCTTGAAGACCAATTAAATTTAGTATCATTTTTCAATAAACTTGTGTTTGGTTTCATAAGCTTGGAAAAATCTAGAATGAATCAGCGGTAATAACCAGCCAGCCCAAGGAAACTTCGGACTTGATGTACAGTGGTTGGGGGTTTCCACTCCAAAATATCCTTGACTTTGCTGGGATCCACCGCAATCCCCTTGGCAGATAATACATGTCCCAGAAATTGGATCTCCTCCAGCCAAAACGCGCACTTACTGAACTTAGCATATAATTGGTGCTCCCTTAAGCGCGTTAATACGATCCGCAAATGCTGAGCATGTTCCTCTTCATCCTTAGAATATATCAAGATATCATCGATGAATACCACCACAAATTTATCCAACTAGGGCATGAATACCGAGTTCATAAGATATGTGAAGTGGACAGGAGCATTTGTTAGTCCGAAAGACAACCAAATATTCAAATAATCCATACCGCATAGTGAATGCGGTCTTTGGTATATCTTCGGGGCGGATACGGATCTGATGCTAACCCGATCTGAGGTCAATCTTGGAAATTACCCGAGCTCCGGTAAGTTGATCAAATAGGATGTCAATCCGGGGAAGAGGGTACTTATTCTTGATGGTGACCTCATTAAGGGGTCTATAATCCATGCACATCCGAAGTGTTTGGTCCTTCTTCTTGACAAAGATGGTTGGACAACCCTAGGGTGATAAGCTTGGTCGGATGAATCCTTTTTCTAGTAGATCTTGTAATTGGGTCTTGAGTTCTACCAATTCATTCGGGGGCATTCGATACGGCCTTCTAGAAATAGGAGCTGTACCAGGCTTCAACTCAATCACAAATTCTACATCTCTTTCTGGAGGCAATGCAGGCAGATCTTCCAGAAAGACGTCCGGGAATTCACATACTACCGGAATATCTTGGATCTCTGGTATGATGGCTTTGTATACTCTGCCACATGGTTTAACTGGGATAGCTACGGGGATGGACAAGAGAACCTCTTCTTGGCCATAACTCAACCTGATGGTTCTCAGATCAGTGTTGAGGATAGCTTTATGTTGGGCTAACCAATTCATGCCTAGAATTACATCTATATCTTGGCCTTTTAGAACAATCATGTTTGTAGGAAAGTCCCGTTCAGCCAACGTTGTAGGCACATGGAAAGCCACTTCTTTAGTGAATATTTGTCCCCCAGGTGAATGAATTATAAACCCTTCCCTTGATGCATTGTATGGAATGCAATGTTGCTCCACAAACTTCTTGCTTATGAATGTATGTGAAGCACCGGAATCAAAAAGAATAACTACAGGGTGATTGGCCACGAGAAACGTACCCATCATAACTGGTTCTCCTTCCGGGGTTGTGGCCACTTGCATATAATAAATCCGCCCGGTTTTCTTCATATTTTTTCCCGTGGTATTATTTGACTCATTTCCCTTGCCTTGAGCGGAACTCCCAGAACTCTGCTGATTATTTGATCTGTTCTACTTCGGATACGGACAGTCCTTGATAAAATGTCCGGACTTTCCACAATTAAAGCAGCCTATTGAAGAGCTTGGGAGGGTGGGGAAACAAGTACCAGGGGCACTCAGCTGATTTGTTGAGGTGGGGGCTGTGGCAGGACGGATAAAGATCAGTTGTTTGAAAGGGTAGGAGGGTGGATGTGATGAAGAACGATTATGATGAAAAGGTCGGATTACCAACCTTTGTCTTTTCTCAGGCCCCTGATTGGGCTTGTCGCCTCCATAGCCCTTTGATTTTCCCGGGCCTGCATATTTGGCTTCAATTGCCAGTGCCGTACTGATAGCCCTGCTTTAAGTGAGGTCGAGACATGCGGCCATTTTCCGCTGCAACCGGTCATTGAGGCCTCTCATAAAACAATTTTTCTTCTTTAGATCAGTGTTGACCTGATCGATGGCATACAGGGACAAGTGGTTAAATTTATTGAGATATTGAGTGACAGTATCTCCACCTTGTTTGGGCTTCATAAATTTGTCACACCCGGCTTTAAGGAACAAAGCCAGGTGCATCTCATACATGCGCCAAGAAGACAACATATATAATAACAGAGTGTATAGAGATAAATGTCATAGAACATCAGAGTACTTATTACATAGTGGAAGACTTATTACAAAATAAAATAATAAAGATAAAACGAACTAAGGATCGTTGGCGCCAATGTCAACTGAGAAACACCACCTAGATCAGATCATACTCCTCGCCTTGTGGCTCCTCCTGAACCACCTGCTCTTCTCCTGTGAGGGGGTGTGAGACAGCAAGGGTGAGCTCACACATGATCATAGCTCAACAAGTTGTGGGGAACCAGTGGACATAAACTCACAAAGGTGTGAGTTCATGTGATGTGTAAGGCTAATCAATGATAGGGGTTAAAGCTGACCATTGCTTTTAAGTAGTTCGTCAAAATTTTATTAGCAGTTACTAAGTGTAAGTAAATACCAAACCATAAGTAAAGTAATAGAACAAAATTAATAACAAACCCATGCAATGCAAATGACAAAATTGAATTTAAGTTCCATAATTTAAACATCAGAGAGTCCTGAGCTGCTCATGACCGTGAGCTGGGCTAGTATACCAGTTTTACACTCTGCAGAGGTTGTACCCTTTACCCACAAGTCATGTTACCCATCTGCCAAGGGATCGCGACTTCCCATACACCTCTACCTAGGAAGCGCGGCAGGGCAACACTACGAGGCCTTTACAAAGTTCCACTAGCTTCCGAAAACCCGCTACAGTTTATAGGAAGTTCCAATGCAGGGTTCTTGGCTGACCGCCATCGCAGCAAAATCAACCAAGGACCTCCCTACACTGACCACTCCCCTACTGCCCTTGCCCCTTTCGGGTAAGGTAGTCTTCCACTAGCTTTCCTAATTAGTCAGCCAAGGGCGTCCCATTAAACCCTTGTGGTGGCACGTGGTTCTCAAGTTAAGCTCTATGTTCCAATTAACATTAATGAACTTGACATGAACATAAATAGAATAACAAGAACAATTGGAACATAGATATAATAAATGATTATCCCAAAACCATGTAAAGCAATAGCAAACTACCCAAGTGTTTTAGGGGTAAACAAGGTAATGAGATAAACAATCTAGGGTGACCTATTGGGTCCCATCAAAATTAACCTATGCATGGATAAATGATATTAAAGAACATTATTGGGTAAAAAGTGGTCAAGGACACAACTTGCCTTCAATGAGCTCCTGCTCAGCCACTTCAACCTGCTGCTCACCAGGATCCCCAGTCACGGGCTCTTCTACTCGCCACAATACAAACAAGCACAATGCATATAGAGAAATTAACATTACACCAAACATATAAATAAAATACACAGTAATAATCTACACATTAAAATAAAATTCTAGGAACAGGAATCATAATTTTTGGAGTTATAGAATTTAAGTTATGGATTTTCAAAGGTTTTATGTGTTTAAAATAGGATTAAGTACGGGATTAATTTTCCTACTGTTGTCATGATAAAACAGAGACACCAAGTGGTAGAGAATAAAATTACAAAATTTTAGGAACTGGAATGGATTAATTTGGGGTTAGTATGAATTTTCTATGAATTTATTAAGTTCTAGTAATTATTTTCATATTAGAAATCCATTTTCTATTTCATTTATTCAAATTAAATGATCACTGGACTGGGCCTCATTTTCTAGAAAGTGCAGGGGGCTTGGGGTAAGATTCCAGAGACCCAGCGCATAGTCAGATAGGATGGCGGGTTGATTTGTTGTTTTCTAGGGGCTCTTTTGCAAATTGCGCTAGCCGAAGGGGTATCGGGGAATCCTATCCGCCCGATCAGAAATCTAGGGCCACGATTAGATCTAGGTTTTCACCCACCAATACATGATAACCGCCCTCGGATTGAGGATCTACGGCTAGGGTTCAACTGGCGGGCATATCGCACCTAGCCGCCCGATACCAAACCGACGCCTCAGATCAATTCCAACGAAACGATATTCGTAGTCTAATCTTGACTGCTGCGTGAGGGATCAATGGTTCACGGCATCCGTACACTGCCGAGCAGCAGCGGCGGCCTCACGCGCTCCCCTTTCAACGGCGGCACCGGCCCAGCCACGGCGGAGAACTCCGGCGAGGCCCTCGGTTTACGCTACAAGCACCCAACGACTATCCCGAGGGCAGCAACTTGAATCACCGGACGAATACAAAATACAAGTGCGTAATCATACCGGCAATCGCGCAACGGGGCCACAGCTTGCGACGAGGGACGGGCGGTGGCGTTGCACAACGCCGACGAGAAATCCAGACCACACCGGCTGCCGAGATCGGCCAGAAAGGCCTCGCCCACGAGCGGAGTGTCCCGGTGGGCGGATAGCGATGGATTCGACCGGATTTACCGAGGTTCACGGCCAGCTTTCGGTGGTCAGTGCGCGCACCCGAGGATGGCGGAGCTCCCATCCTGGCAAGGCACTCCATGGGTCCAGAACGTGATTCTGCCAGGGAGAAGCTGCGACGGGCATCAGTTTGCACCGGTGGGGAAGACAGAGAGGGGCACGGACGCGACGTCGAGGACCCTGGCGGTAATGGCGGATCGGCATTGGGGAAGCTTGCGCACGCGCGAGAGGGTAGCAGGAGGGAAGATCGGGTCTCTGGAAGGGCCTTTATGGCCGGCCGGTCGGTTCGCGGATAGCCTCACGGATTTCCGAGAAGCACGCCATGCACGCGGCACGCCTTGCTCGCGTACCTCCGAAACGCACGGCGAAGGAAGAGGGAAGACCTGACGAGGGTGGCCCGCACGGAAGTGGCTGGCGCGAAGGAGAGGCTGTCTCGTGGGTCCCAGTGGTCGGCGCAGTGGTGCGGCGAACGCGAGGCTAGTGGCGCGGGCCCACCTGTCGGTGACTCTATCAGCTGGCTGGGCTGCGCAGAGAGAATTCATAAGTGGGCCAAAAGCGTGCAATGAGCCCAGTTAGAGTAGTTTTGGTTTTATTCTTTTGTTTTCTATTTCTTTTTTCTTTCTATTTTCAAATCCAATTTGAATTCAAATTTTGAATCCAAACTTCGAATTCAAACCTTTCAGAAGAATTTGTACTCAAATTGAATATTCAGTTTGAACATGTTAGTGGAATGAATTTGTTTAGTTATGGATTTATTTTGTGCTCCATAGTATTACTTCCTTACTGTTCTCATCACTTTTAATTTCCAAATTTTTGTTTGTTTGAATGTCTATTTCGCCATTTATTTATTTCTACTATCATTACCTTAGTAAACAAATGCACAAACAATTAAACACTAGCATGACGTTTTTTTTATCATTTGTTTGAATTGATCTCTAAATTCTGTGTATGCTCTTTTTATGATGCAAATGAGGCACATAAAATTGAGGAGATCTCTCTATTATTCTTTGTATGCAATTTTGAGTATTACAAAATTCTTCCTGTTTCATATGGAGCACCCCTTCAGGAATATAGTGCTCCCGGAAAGCCAGCTTGAATTCGTCCTAGGTAATTTGATGACCAGTAGGTTGGATAGCCACAAAATGTCCCCACCAAGTGCTGGCAGGGCCTTGTAACTGCTGCGCCACAAATAAGGGCTTTTGAGTCTCCATGCATTGGAGAAGCCCAAACTTCTGTTCGATGACCCGGATCCACTCATCTGCTTCAAGAGGATCTTCAGCCTTGACAAATAATGGGGGACGTGTCTCCGAGAAGTCCAAATATGATGTTTCGTGGGGTCCTTGCGGATACGCTCGCCCACCTTGCTGTTGCATTTGTTGCCCCGCCATTTCCCGCAGAAAGCGGGTGTTATCGGTTGTTGCGTTGACTAAAGCAGCGATAGCCTGAGCCAAGGTTGGGGGTACTGGTGGTGGGTTAGGAGTAGCTTCCATCCCACATGAGGTTCCTGCACCATCCTGTCCACGGGTCCTGGACAACATCTGAGGCAAAGAACATTTGGAAAATATAATATGCCAAAGCAAACCATCCATTTTACATTACTTCAAAAGGTAATGATACAGAATCGAATTTACAACAGGATTACATTACCTATTACACATTATCACTATTTCTATACTACACTATTCTAGCTTCTTATCACTTTTGGTAGCTTCGCTTTCAGGTGTAGGAGACCATTCGTCGACCAGATTCATTGAAGGAGGGGGCCTAAAAAGGTCCAGTTCCCCACCAAGGCTTGACCCGCTGCTCCAGAAGGTCCGGCTCCCATCCCGACAAGATCCGCAGGTACGTTAGGGTGCAGTTGTGAATACAATACATGAACTTCCACATGTAGTGTATTACAGTAAACCTGCAAGTTGTCCACGGCTGTGCTAAGCTCCTCCACGTGGGCTCGAGCTTTGGCTTCCTTGGCCCAAGCAAGTGAATGTGAGTTAACAGCCCAATCGAGCGCTAAATCTTGTTCAGCAAGTTGGTCTTGCAGGTGGCGGATATCAGTTCTCAACTCATTTATTCGCTGACCATCCTCAACTCATACTTCGTTCCTATGACGGAGCTCCGATCGAAGCTGCTCTACTTGAGCTTCCAGATCTCTGACTGGATCATTGCTACCACTACTACTGTCCTCATGCCTTGGAGCTAGTTGATGGCGAGGTACTCCAATGGGTCCGGTAGACTTGCGCATGATTTTTCTTGTGCGCGGCGACATATCTCCATGAGGAGAAAATCTTATTAGCATAATTTTTAGTATGATGCATGTGTAATTACAGAATCAACCTTAGTTGATTCACAACCTTCTATACATTGCACTCTACTATCTGGTCTTAAAAATGAGTACTTCAGAAGGTAGTTAGATAAGAAGGAAAGAAATTTTTTTTAGATAATTCTTTGAAAATTATTTTTGAAAATGTCTCATAACATCTGCATAGATGGGCTTCGCTCCGATACCACCTGTGACAGAACCTCCCAAGTCATTGGGCCCACCTATAGTTGTCCTTGTCCAACGGACCTCAGACAACCCTGCAGGTGCACCTGATCACTTCACAAGTTCGGTATCTGAACTCGTTACCTTTCCCAAGAGCGTTTCACCCGTCACGCAGACATTACAATACATCGGAGGTACGAAAATGTGGAAGCAGTTACAATAACTTACTTTATTGTAAAGTAAGAAAAAGTAGTATTTATTACAGACCAGAACCAAATATAAGAGTGCTAAGTATTATTATTACATAACCTGCGAGGCAAAAACCCCTCCTGATAAACAGTAAAAGTTTTTCTTAACGGAGGACCTTTCCTCCTACAGCTTCAGTCTTGATTTTCTTCTTTTGGTACCACCTTGGAACAGAAGCAACAAAAGTTTGCTGCTTCATCACCTAAAACAACATGGGACAAAGCCCTGAGTATGAAATGTACTTTTGCAAGTCTTACCCGTCAAATAAAAGACTCTCAAGGATATGCTGGCCATTAGGAGTCAAGGTATGGCTTATCAGTAATCAAAAGACTCTGTTTGCATAAATGCTTACTAATAGTGGATCCTTAAAAATCCAGTTTTACTTGTCAGGTTAAGTAAAGTTACCTGCATCTAAAGTTCTTTCTACCCTAGTTCAATCACTTGACCTATACTAGCCAATTTCTTATCAACCCATCTTATTCACTAGAATGCTACGTGTAGGTCAGTGACCAAGTCTTCATGTCCGCGAAGTTATGGCGATCCAAATCGATTATACTCAGCCGAGGATCTCCGATCACATGACATATGTAGCACTTAACCCTTGGATATGTCAACTCGCCACCGGGGTTCTTAAGACCAGATCAGGTTCACGCCAACCGAGAGCATAGATACACCACCATCCAGCCTCTTGCCATGGAGGGTACACGCTACTCTCGCCATTTCTCCACTCCTATTGCGTGTTATCTTATTCTAGTATTAGTCTGCCCGAGGCAAAGCTTACCCATGACGAGGCATGTGACTAGTTAAAGGGTCCTCGATCATCAAGCCTACATCGACAAGGTCCTTAATCGACTAAGACGGAGAAACTACACCGAGACTCTCTTCTCGTGCAAGTCACCCGCCCGGTCTCAGCTTTATCATTTCGAACCCAAAGTTTGGTACCTGGTAGAGGTACATCTTTTCCGATGTTGAACCCATCATGGCCATGATGGATCCACTAGCAAGTTTTGTTTTTGAAAACATCCCACCCACTTTGAAGCATCATCTTTTGTGAAAACAAAACATTTTATTTTTCTAAAGCAAAGCTAAGCATAAGAAAAACCTTTTGTAAAATAGGGATTTAAGGAGAAGTAATCAAATCCAAGGAAGGAAATGCAGCAACTGGTTTAGCACACAACTCCTATCACCTAATGCATCAAGTAAGTGAGAAAGATTTCAAAGTAATAAGGAGGTGGCAAATGCACCGGGGCTTGCCTTGTGTGATAGGTGAATCAAGCTGTATTCCGCAGATATCAAAATAAAAGTAGTTTCCTTCCTGAGGTTCTTCAGGTGGTGGTGGTGAAGTCCTTGCTTCTTCAACTTCTATTTCCTCCTCGTTTTCCAGATATAACCATATATAATTATGAATGCTCATGTAATGCTCATGAAAATGCTGAGATAATAAAAGTTTATTATCTAATGTCTTGAATATAACTTTACTTCATGGATCTCCGAGAAACTAGGGTTTTTGGAGTCTATAGTGAAGTTCATAGGGCAGGGGGCTAGGGTTTTGGGTTCTAAGTATCAAACATGGTCCAAAGCATACCAAATTTTACCCAAGGTTTGTAAATATTACTTTAAGCCTATTTAAAAAGTTTGGTGAATTTTGGGATTATTAGTTACTCTCTAAAATTCCAGAAGTATGGATTTTGGCTATTTTAAATGTCCCAAAATTCCCTATTGGAACTAAAAATCAGGAAACTATTTTTATTAAATACTATAAGAAATTAGAAGCCTAGCAAAATTGGTCTGGTATTTTTAGCATTTTTCTGTATTTTTCTAGAATTTCTTTAGCTCTGGCAGAAAAGAAAAAAGAAAAAGACTCTACAGTGCTAGGCTGAAATTGGCCCGAGCCGACCCATCTACAGGCAGAAGCGCGCCTGCGCGCGCTCGCTCTGTCGGCTTTGCAGAAATGCCCCTATCGTTTTGATTAACTGGAAAAGGGTCACAACGCTATTCCCATGTCTCACTGACACCTTACAAAAAAACCCCTCCAGTTCTGTTTCTTCTTTAACCCGACCCCTAGACCACGGCGTGCTCACCGCAGACCATCCCATTGCTCGGACCGGCCAAGAACTTCGGCAGCCACCCAAACCAGCTGCTGGGTAAGCATTACCAACCCGAGGCGACCCCAGCACAAGCTTTAATTGGATTAATCCGGGCCAGGATGTGCCTGACCATGGTGACAACGGATACCGAACACCGATCAACACGTTCCGGTAGATCAGGTGAAGTCAAGCTCAATGGGCTAAGCAGGTGACGATCACAAGCACGTGTGGGCGCTAAAACATGGACAAAAAGAGCGAGGGCAGACCTGGAAGTAGCTAGCCGCAAGGAGGCGGTTCACGGCAACGGAGTCGACCGAATTGGGGGAAGAAGGAAATTCTTCGGCTATGGTGGCTAATTGATGGCGGGAATGGGTGCTCTGGCTTCATGATAGTATGGCGCAATAGACCAGGCCATCAATTTATAGGAGCGCAAGGCGGTGGTGTCTAATTTCGCAAAGACGTGCTGGCGGCCGGAGAGGGAGAAGGCTACTAGCGTTGGTGAAACCGTGGCACTCACTGACTGAGGGGCTACGACGGTTATCGGTGAGCTGGTGCGGCTAGAAGCGACGTGTTTAAAGGCCTGGGGCGTGGCACAACCGCGGTGAAAGACGCCAACTCCGGTGACAGCTGTAAAGCCACGTCATCGGTGCAAGTGACTGAGGAACAGCGAGGCCACAATAACTTGAACCCATCTGCGACGAGATCTTTTCACTAGCGAACTCAATCCACAGACCAGACGCACGAATCGCGGCGAGCAGCACTAATCCCGGCGAAGGGTCACCGGCGACCAGTTCACTGAATCTGCTGATTTTTTGGTTACTGTACCATCACGATCTTCTTCAGTCAGTCTGACAGACAGATTTGTGACGCCAAAATCTTGAATTTTCGCGTAAAAACTTACTAATCCGTTTGTAGTAAACCTGTAGCCCTATGATCCGGCTATAAACCAACTGTGGTAACCATGCTCAAACATCCATGGGATCATCTTCAAAATGGCCCCCAAAGTTCATCCTATGCCACTGAATACCATAATTCAGGTTTTAGGCAGACTGACAGCCCAACTTTGGGCTGCAGTTTCTTTAATTTTTGTATAACAACCAAAGAAGATATCTGTACCAAAGTTACTCTCCTACAATAGCTCTAGACTTTTGATGTGTTGACCTAGGGCAAAATCCTCATAATTTGGAAAATATAGTGCTTCAAAGTTTGCCCTATACCACTGCAATTCAGACTTAGCCCATGGAGCCCAAATGTGGCTTTTTGCAAATAGGCCCAAAACTTAGGGTTTCATTTGCAAATTTCCAAATATGTGAACCATATGACCTAAGGTACCCTAATTTCATGGTTTCTGCACTTAGGTCCAAAAATGTGTACATTTTGCATATAACCCCTTAGGGTTTCAATCTAGGTTTCTAGTACTTCTAGGATTTGGATGCCACTTAAGTCTATTCATGGTGACATTTTATGACTATTTCTAATGAGTTTTGAAGTTTTCTCTTATTAGGCTTTGTTTACCCTTCTGAGTCCAGTTTATGGTTAAGTACCCTATTTTAGGGTTTTACAAACAACCAGTCATATCCACACAACTTGTTTGAAATTTTTGCCTAGTGAATGCATTCTAGGTGTAACATACACATGATATGCCCATGCTTATGATGTGATGCTCAAGTTTTAATGGCAGTAACACCAGGGGTCTTACACTATACATGTGCCCTCGACTTCAAGCAACATTTGAGAGATCAATTACATTCATTTCACTTCTCAACTTGTAAAACCTTGATTCATCCAAAGGTTTTGTAAATATGCTCGCTAATTGATCCCCAGTGTCAATAGAAAATATATAGGTATCCCCTTTACCAACATGACCCCTCAAGAAATGATGCCTTTATCAATATACTTTGTTCTTGAGTGTTGAACCAGATTTGTAGCCAAATTCGCCGCACTCTCATTATCACACATGAGAGGCACATCCTTGAAAGAAATCTCATCATCCAATATAGTTTGCTTCATCCACAATAATTGAGCACAACACTTACCGGCTGATATATATTCCACCTCGGCGGTAGATAGAGCAACCAAATTTTGCTTCTTAGACAACCATCAGACTAGAGACCTCCCAAAAAATTGACAACAACCGAAGGTGCTCTTCTATCAACTTTACATCTCGCATAGTCAGAATTCGAATATCCAATTAATTCAAATTGAGCACCCTTAAAATACCATAAACCAATATTGGGGTATGTTTCAAATATCTTAGAATTTTTTTCGGCTTTCTAATGAGCTTCTCTAGGTGAAGCTTGAAACCGAGCACACATGCAAACGCTAAACATTACATCGGGCATAGATGCGATAATGTAAAGCAAACTACCAATAATTGAATGAAAAAGCTTTTTATCAACAATTGTACCTCCTCATATAAGTGAAGATGACCATTTGTAGCCATGGGATTCTTGATTGGTTTTCCATATTCTAGCCCAAAATTCTTTAGCATGTCCTTCAAATACTTTGATTGACTCAAAAATCCCATCTTTCAATTGTTTGATTTGAAGGCCAAGAAAGAAACTCAATTATTCTATCATTGACATTTTAAACTCTTTTGACATCATTTTGCTAATATCCTCGCAAAACAACTCATTAGTTGATCCAAAAATAATATCATCAACATAAATTTGATAGACAAATAAATATTCACCAATTCTTTTATTTAACAATGTAGTGTCAACCTTTCCAATTTTGAATTCTTTGTAAAGTAAGAAATCCCTAAGCCTTTCATACCAAGCATGTGGAGCTTGCTTAAGCCCATAGAGAGCTTTAGAAAGCTTATACACGTGGTTAAGCTTCTTAGTGTCCTCAAAACGGAAGGTTGCTCCACATACACTAGTTCACTAATCTTACCATTTAGGAAAGCACTCTTTACAGCCATTTGATAGAGTTTAATGTTGTGGGCACAAGCATAGGCAAGAAGAATCTGGATAGCTTCCAACCTTGCAACAGGGGCAAATGTCTCACCAAAATCCAATCCGTCTATTTGAGTATAACATTGTGCCACTAATCTTGCCTTGTTCCTCACTACCAATCCATCTTCATTATTGTTGGGGGTCTGCTTCGTAGCCGAAGGTCCTATAAGAAGAAACACCTTCGGAAGATCAGCACGCAAATAACGTCGAAGCTACCTTACAGGGAATTTGGCATAACGACATGCCTAAGACGAAGGGTTGCACCGACTTAAAGATGAAAAGACAGATTGACTCATGATAGTTTGTGTCATGATTATAATCAATTGTAAAGGGTACAAATGTAATTTCACACAGGCTGCGCCCTGTGCCTATAAATAGATGAACAGTACCCCCGTACTGTTCACATTGATTTGTACTCGCTCGTGCGCCACATTTGTTTTCATACCTTCTGTCAAGCCGAAGGTACAATGTAATCTTATGTTGTTTTTATTTATTCATGATTTTATTTATTCATGATTATATAACAAGGAATATATTATAATGTCATATGATTATTCATGCTATTTATCATGTTTCACATGCTTCGTCTTTCATTAACATATACTGCAATAATGAAGGTTCGTCCTTCACGACCTTCGTCTGAAGATCATTATATCCTAAGGTAAATAATGCTTCAAAGGATGAAGGGCTTTAACCTTTAACATTCTGTGTTGCCCTGTTCTTAATTCATAGCATTTGAGAACAAGTCCCCAACATTGGCGCCCACCTCCGGTGAACTCACTTCCACTTTTGAGCTGATGGCTTCGTTCAGCAATCAAGCCGAAGCATCTTCGGCTACGAAGCTGGTGTTTCCAATAACAGGTGGCTCTGGTTCAGAGCCGGCTAACAAGAAGCAGATGAAGGAAGCACAATGAAGGGTGCAGCATGTTGGGATGCAGGGACCCTTCATCAAGTCAAAATGGTCCCACATCCCAATCACCTTCTCCTAGGAGGACCTTCAGCTCAAAGATTACCCTCATAATGATGCTATGGTCATATATTGTGTCATTAAGGGATTTTTGGTCCATAATGTTCTGGTTGATACAAGCAGTGCAGCGGATATCATATTTTCTAAGGCCTTCAGACAGATGCAAGAACCAGAGGATAAGATTCATGATGCTACACATCCTCTATGTGGCTTCGGAGGAAGGCAGATTGTAGCACTCGACGAAATCACAATGCTGGTGACCTTTGGCTTTATTCATAACACAAGGCTTGAACAGGTTGTCTTTGATATTGTTGGCATGGAGTATCTCTATAATGCAATCATTGGTCATGGAACACTTAATGCTTTTGATGCGATACTTCATCCAGCATATCTATGCATGAAGATACCTTCAGAACAAGGGCCCATTGCTGTTCATGGCAGTCAAGAAGCTGCCAGGAAGGCCGAACGAAACTAGACAGATTCAAAGGCAATCCATAACATAGATGGAGCCGAAGCCTGTGAGCAGTATCAATACAAAAGAGAGAAGGTGCTTCGGCGGACCAACCGAAGCCTATGCTTCTATGTGAAGATATAGCAGAGCAAAAGGTATTGCTGGGGTCTCAGTTATCTGAAGAGCAGGAAAAGAATTTGCTAAGATTTCTATTCAACAACAGAGATGTCTTTGCTTGGTCAGCCAATGATCTTTGCGGTGTCAACAGAGATGTCATTGAGCATTCACTCAATGTGGATCCATCCTTTAGGCCAAGAAAGCAAAGGCTTCGGAAAATGTCTGATGACAAAGCTGAAGGTGCTCGGAACGAAGTAAAGAGGCTTCTTAGCGCTGGAGTTATCAGAGAGGTCAAGTACCCAGAGTGGCTAGCTAATATTGTTATGGTGAAGAAGGCCAATGGTAAATGGAGAATGTGCATTGATTTTACAGATCTTAACAAGGCTTGTCCAAAGGATGAGTTCACATTGCCAAGAATAGATTATCTAGTAGATGCAGCAGCTTCGTCAGAGCTCGTGAGTTTACTAGATTGTTACTCAGGCTACCACCAAATCTGAGTGAAGAAGGAAGATGAGCCGAAGACTAGCTATATATCCCCCAGTGGCACATATTGCTATCTTCGGATGCCTAAGGGGCTTAAAAATGCTGGAGGAAGCTTCAGCAGAATGACAGCCAGAGTCCTTCATTCTCACATAGGCAGGAATGCGCTGACTTATGTTGATAATATCATAGTCAAAAGCACAAAGCAAGAAAATCATATTGCTGATTTGCAAGAGATATTTGCCAACTTTAGACAAGCTGGTTTGAAGTTAAATCCAAAAAAAATGTGTTTTTGGGGTAAAGAAGGGCAAGTTCCTTGGCTGTCTAGTATCAACGAAGGGAATCGAAGCTAACCCAAGCAAGATTGAAGCTATCCTTCGTATGGAACCGCCAAGCACAAAGAAAAGAGCTCAACGGCTGGCAGGTAGATTAGCATCATTGAACAGATTTATATCCAGATCAGCAAAAAGAAATCTGCCATTCTTCGAAATACTAAAGTCAGCCAAAGTCTTTCAGTGGGGTTCGGCTCAACAAAAGGCCTTCGAAGAGTTGAAGCAATATTTGATTTATTTAACAACGTTATCCCCACCTTCACCAGGGGCTCCATTGCTCTTATATGTTGCAGCTTCACATTCTGCAGTGAGTGCGGCACTTGTACAGGAGAAACTAGATGGCCAAGTCAAAAAGCAAGCTCCAGTGTACTTCGTCTCCGAAGTTTTGAGTCCATCAAAGAAAAATTACACAGAATTGGAAAAAGGTGCTATATGCTGTGTTAATGGCCTCCAGGAAGCTTTGGCTTTATTTTCAAGCATATCACATATTTGTTCCTCCGTCATAGCCTCTGAAGGATATTATGAGGAACAGAGAAGCTACTGGAAGGATTGGGAAATGGGCTGCAGAACTTAATGAATTCACCATTGACTATGTGCATAGATCCTCAATCCAATCCCAAGCGTTAGCAGACTTCATCGCTGATTGGACGCCAGGGCTCATGAAGAAGTAAACAAAGATGCCGAAGCTTGGACAGTGTTCTATGATGGTTCTTGGGGAACCTTCGGTGCAGGAGCGGCTGCGGTCCTAGTGGCACCTTCAAAAGTCAAAACATGTTATGCAGCCAAATTGGATTTCAGTTGCACAAATAATATTGCTGAGTATGAAGCACTTCTGTTGGGGCTTCGGAAGTTAAGGGCAATAGGAATAAGAAGGGACATCCTAAAGATAGATTCTCAAGTTATTTCTGGCCATGTGGACAAAAGTAGCAAGGCAAGATATCCGAAGCTTGAAACATATCTGGATACAGTTCGAAGGTTGGAGGCTTCTTTCGACGGTTTTTCGGTCAAGAATATTCCAAGAGGTGAAAATGAGCATGCAGATTTGCTAGCCAAATCGACGGCTCAGGGGCTCCCTCTACCTTCGGAAGTATTTTTTGAAACAATAAAAGCACCTTCGGTTAAACTCATGGAGAGAGTAGTACTTACCATTTCTCTAGTACACAGTGAAGATTGGAGGACTGAAATTATATCTTTCCTCCAAGGCAATTGTCTTTCAGATGACGAAGCTTATAACAAGAGAATGGAGGCAAGGACAAGACCATATGTGATAATAGAAGGGGAGTTGTATAAACATGGAGTCTGTTCCCCACTTCTCAAATGTTTATCAAGAGCTGAAGGTATTGAATTAATGAAAGAGATACACGCAGGTCTGTGTGGATCTCACATTTGGTCTAGGCCCTTGCTGGGAAAAGTGTTTCGTCAAGGATTTTACTGGCCCAAGGCAGCTTTGGATGCAGCAGAGCTAGTCCAAAAATGTGATGTTGTCAAAAATGTGCAAGAGATCAGAAACAACCTTCATCTCTCACTAAGTTAATACAGCCCACTTGGTCGTTGCAAAGATGGGGCCTCGATTTGCTAGGCCCACTTCCACCAGCACAAGGCAATTTAAGATATGTTGTGGTGGCGGTAGAATATTTTTCTAAGTGGATTGAGGCGAAGCCTTTGGCCACAATAACTTCGTTCGCAGTCCAGAAATTCTTCTGGCAAAACATTGTTTGTTGCTTCGGCGTGCCGAAGGCTATAACTGTGGACAATGGAACACAGTTTGATGCCGAAGCTTTCAAGGAGTTATGTGATCAGATTGGCACGAAGATTCATTTTGCATCAGTTAGACATCCAGAGTCAAATGGACTTGTCGAAAGAGCAAATGTCATTATAATGACGGGAATAATGAAGTTAATCTTCAATCAGCCCAGAGGGAAGTGGCCAGATGAGTTGATTAAAGTGGTGTGGAGCCACAATACAACCATTTCAAGATCAACAGGTTTTACGCCATTCAAGTTATTATTTGGTGACGAAGCTATAACCCCAGAAGAAGCTAAAGCGGGGTCAATAAGAATAGCAGCTTCGGCTGAAGACGAAGCTGATTATCACATGGCAAAAGATACTATAGAAGGGACCAGACTTCAGGCTGTGGAAAATATCAATAAATATCAAGCCAAAACAATAAAATGGCGCGACAGAAAAGTTTGGTTGAAAAATATCAAGCCAGGGCATTTGGTGCTTCGGAGAGTGGCTAATCCGAACAGTTGGCAAACTACAGTTGAAGTGGGAAGGACCTTTTCTGGTGGTATCTTCGTCAAGGCTCGGTTCTTACAGGTTGAAGGATATGGACGGCAACGACATTTCTAGATCTTGGAATGCGGATGAGCTTCGACGATATTATGTGTAATTTGATTTAATTTTTTTTCATTTTTTTCCTATGGCATCCTTTTCCTTTCCAAAGGGGGAGAAAGGTTTTTAATGGGGCCATAACTTGTAATTTTTCAATTTCTTATTCAGCTCTATGAGAGCAAAATCCCCCAAAAGAATGTAAAATGTAACATCTGAGCAGGCACCATCGAGTGCAGAGAAAAAAACGAGGGAGAAGCTCAAAAGTCGTCCCTAAGGGGATGCAGAGCACGACGAAGCTACAAAAGTCGTTCCTAAGGGAGCGCAGCGTAAGTTTTCTACTCAAAAGTCATTCCTAAGGGAATGCAGAGCCAAATACCACCGAAATGTAAGGCGAAGAAGATCAAAAGACGTTCCTAAGGGAATGCAGAACTTATACCGCCAAAATAGAAGGCGAAGAAGTTCGAAAGACGTTCCTAAGGGGATGCAGAACTTACACCGAAAAATAAGCAGTGCAGCCGAAAAATAAACGGCAAAGAGATTTTAGTTATTCCCAAGGGAATGCGGAGTTTGGATGTGGCTTCGTAAGCGTGTGTTTGGACATTCATTTGCACAACACATCACATCATTCATTGCATTCATATACATTCATTTAGACATACGTAGGATCATCATCATCATATCATACAAGTATAGACAGTTGCTTCGGCTCTAATGAGAAGGCTTCAGCGAGAGGAAAAAGAAGCAGATTGGAGAACCCCGGTGGCGAGTTGACATATGCAAGGGTTAAGTGCTACATATGTCGTGTGCTTGGAGATCCCAGCTGGGTATTAGTCGATTCGGATTGCTGTTACTTCGCGGACATGAAGACTTGGTCACTGACCTACACGTAGCAATCTAGTGAACTAAAGGGATGATGAAAAGAAAACTAGTATAGGCCAAGTGATTGAACTAGGGTACAAAGAACTCTAGATTCAGGTAATAACTTAACCTGTGAATAAAACTAGATTTTTAAGGAAGCACTATTAGTAAGCATTTTTGCAAACAGAGTCTTGATTATTGACTAAGCCTTACCTTGACTCTCTCAAGCCAGCATATCCTTGAGAGTCTTATATTCTAACGGGTAAGACTTGCGAAAGTACACTTCATACTCAGGGTTTTCGAACCCATGTTACTGTAGGTGAGGAAGCAACAAATTTTTGTTGCTTTTGTTCCAAGGTGGTGCCAAAGGAAGAAAACAAGGATTGAAGCCTCGTGAGGAAGGGTCCTCCTTTAAAAACTTTTTACTATTAAACGAGAGGGGTTTTTGCCTCCCGGGTTTGTAATAATATTACTCCAGCACTCTTATATTTAACTCGTCTGTAATAATAATACTCTTTCCATACTTTAATATAAAATAAGTTGTTGTAACTGCTTCCGCATATTCGTACCTCCGATGTGTTGTAATATCTGCGTGACGGGTGAAACGCTCTTGGGCAAGGTAAAGTATTCAGATACCAAACTTGTCAAGTGATCAGGTGCACCTGCAGGGTTGTCCGAGGTCCGATGGACAAGGACAACTGTAGGTGGGCCTAATGACTTGGAAGGTTCTGTCACAGCTGGTATCGAAGCGAAGCCCATCTCTTTAGATATTATGAGACATTTCAAAAAGAATTTTCAAAGACTTAAAGAAAATTTCTTTCATTCTTATCTTACTACCTTCTGAAGTACTTATTTTAAGACCAGATAGTAGAGTGCAATGTATAGAAGGTTGTGAATCAACTAAGGTTGATTCTGTAATTATGCATGCATCATGTTAAAAACTATACTAATAAAGTTTTCCTCCTTATGGAGATATGCCGCCGCACACGAGGAAAACCGTGCATAAGTGCACTGGACCGATTGACGTGCCTCGGCATCAGCTGGCTCCAAGGCATGAGGAGAGCTGCAGCGGCAGTAATGACCCCATTGGAGACCTAGAAGCCTTGGAGCAGCTTCGAACAGAGCTACGTCACAGAGATAGTGTGTGGGTTGAGGATGGTCAGCGTATAAATGAGTTAAGAACTGACATCCGACATCTGCAAGATGAGCTTGCCGAACGAGATTTGGCACTCGATTGGGTTGTCAACTCACGTTCCATTGCCTGGGACCGGGAAGCCAAAGCTCGAGCCCGTGTGGAGGAGCTTAGCACGGCCGTTGACAACTTGCAGGTGCACTGCAATAAATTACATGAGGAAGTTCATGAATTGTATTCACAACTGCACCTCGACGTACCTGCCGGCCCTATCGGAATGGGAGCCGGACCTTCTGGAACAGCAGGTGAAGCACTTGGTGGGGAATTGGACCTTTTCAAGCCCCCTCCTTCAATGAACCTGGCCGACGAATGGTCCCCTACAACCGACAATGAAGCTACTAAGGATGATAAATACTAAGAGTAGTATAGTTTAGAAATAATACTAATGTAAAATAGGGAAATGAAGTCATGTTGTACATTGAGTCTGTAACATTACATCTTAAGTAATGTAAAATGATGGTATGTATTAGCATGTTATATTCCAAATATTTCTTTGCTTCAGATGCCATCTCGAACTCGTGCACATGACGGCGTGGGAACATCCCGTGGTCAAGAAGATACACCCAATCCACTGCCGGTACCGCCTACGTTGGCCGAGGCTATCGCTGCCTTGGTCACCGCGACCGCTGACAACACCCACTTCCTACGTGAAATGGCGAGACATCAACTTCAGCAACAAGGCGGGAGGGCTTATCCGCAGGGACCCGCGAAACTTCGTACCTGGATTTCTCGAAAACTCGTCCCCTACTTTTCGTCAAAGCTGAGGATCCCCTCGAAGTTGACGAATGGGTACAGGTCATTGAGCAGAAGTTTGGACTAATCCGATGCACGAAGACCCAGAAGCCATTGTTTGCGGCTCAGCAGTTAAGAGGCCCTGCCAGTACCTGGTGGAGAAATTATGTGGCCATTCAGCCTGCCGAACATCAAGTCACATGGGACGAATTTAAATTGGCATTTTGTGAGCACTACATTCCAGAAGGAGTGCTGCACATGAAGCAGGAAGAATTCATGGGACTCAAGCAAGGCGGAGACACTGTTATGTAGTATCTCAACAAATTCAATTATTTGTCCCAGTATGCAGTTGACCAGGTCAATATTGACCTGAAAAAGAGGAATTGTTTTATGAGAGGCCTTAATGACCGGCTACAACGAAAGATGGCCACTTGCCTCGATCTCTCCTACAGCAGGGCTGTCAACACAGCGCTGGCAGTTGAAGCTAAGCATGCAGGCCCAGGCAAATCAAAGGGAATCGGAGGTGACAGGTCCAACCAGGGGCCTAAAAAGCGACAAAGGTTGGTAATCCGACCTTTCAATCAAAACCGTTCTTCACCTCGTCCACCCTCCTACCCCTTCAAACAGCCTGTATTCATCCGCCCTACCACTGCCCCCAGTTCAACAACTTAGCCGAGTGCCCCTGGTGCTTGTTTCCCCGCCCTCCCGAGTTCTTCAACCAGCTGCTTAAATTGTGCGAAGTCTGGACATTTCATCAAAGACTGCCCATATCCGAGGCAGAACAAGTCCAATATAATCAGTAGAACCCGGGGAGTTCAAGCCAAGGCAAGGGAAACACTGCAAATAATGCAGCGGGAAAAAAATATAAAGAAGACTGGGCGAATCTACTATACACAAGTGTCCACTACACTAGAGGGAGAGCTAGTTATGATGGGTACGTTCCTCGTGGCCAATCACCCTGCAGTCATTCTCTTTGATTCTAGTGCTTCGCACACATTCATAAGCAAGAAATTTGTGGAGAAATATTGCATTCCTTGCATGGAATCAAGGGAAGGGTTTATTATTCATTCGCTTGGGGGACAAATATTCACTAAAGAAGTGGCTTTCCATGTGCCCGTAACATTGGCTGAACGGTACTTTCCCACAAACATGATTATTCTGAAAGGCCAAGATATAGATGTAATTCTGGGCATGAATTGGTTAGCCCAGCACAAAGCTATCCTCAACACTGATCTGAGAACCATCAGGTTGAGCTATGGCCAGGAAGAGGTTCTCTTGTCCATCCCTGTAGCTATTCCAGCTAAACCATTTGGCAGAGTTTATGAAGCCATCATACCGGAAATCCAAGATATTTTGGTAGTATGTGAATTCCCGGATGTCTTTCCGGAAGATCTGCCTGGATTACCTCGAGAAAGAGATATAGAATTTGTGATTGAATTGAAGCCTAGTACGGCTCTTGTTTCTAGAAGGTTGTACCGAATGCCTCCAAATGAGTTGGCAGAGCTTAAGACACAATTACAAGATCTACTAGAGAAGGGATTCATCTGACCTAGTTCATCACCTTGGGGTTGTCCAACCATCTTTGTCAAGAAGAAGGATCAAACGCTTCGGATGTGCATGGACTACAGACCCCTTAATGAGGTGACAATCAAGAATAAGTACCCTCTTCCCAGGATTGACATCCTATTCGATCATCTTACCGGAGCTCGGGTATTTTCCAAGATTGACCGATATACCTAAGACCGCATTTACTACGCGGTATGGATTATTCAAATATCTGGTTATGTTTTTCGGAATAACAAATGCTCCTGTCCACTTCACATATCTGATGAACTCGGTATTTATGCCCGAGTTGGACAAATTTGTGGTGGTCTTCATGGATGATATCTTGATATATTCCAAGAATGAAGAGGAGCATGCTCAACATCTACGGATCGTATTAACGTGCTTAAGGGAACATCAACTTTATGATAAATTCAGCAAGTGCGCATTTTGGCTGGAGGAAATCCAATTTCTGGGACACGTATTGTCTGCCAAGGGGATTGCGGTTGATCCCAGCAAAGTCAAGGATATCTTAGAGTGGAAACCACTGACCACTGTACATCAAACCTTGGACTGGCTGGTTATTACCGCCGATTTATTCTAGATTTTTCCAAGCTTGTGAAGCCAATCACAAGTCTAATGAAGAACGATACAAATTTAACTCGTCCTCAAGATGCAATGAAGCCTTCGAGCAGCTAAAGGTGTTATTGACCACTGCTCCGGTATTAGCTCAACCAAACATTGAAAAGCCTTTTGATGTGTATTGTGACGCATCAGGCAGGGTTTAGGTTGTGTCTTGATGCAAGAGGGCCGCGTTATAGCGTATGCCTCAAGACAGTTGCGCCGGTATGAGGAACATTATCCAACTCATGATTTAGAATTAGCTGTTGTGGTTCATGCCCTGAAAATATGGCATCATTATCTTTGGGGAATGTCTGTCATATCTATACAGATCATAAAAGATTGAAGTACATCTTTACCCAGTCAGAGCTAAATATGATGCAGAGGAGATGGCTTGAGCTGATTAAGGATTATGCATTGGAAATTCACTATCACCCAGGCAAGGCCAATGTAGTGGCAGATGCACTAAGTCGCAAGGCTTCCTATCATTGTCTTACGATGAAGACTTTCGACATTACATTATGCCAAGAAATGGAGAAGTTAAACCTGGGAATAATTCAACATGGAACCTTAAATCACTTGAAGCTTGAGTCGATTCTTCTACAAAGAATAATTGATGCACAAAGAAGTGATGAAGGTATGAAACACATTCATGAGAAAATAGAGGCCGGTAAAGCAAACTATTTTAGAAAAGATGATCAAGGCGTTGTATGGTTTGACAACCGCATAGTTGTGCCTAAGAATGATGAAGTCTGCCAGCAAATTTTAGATGAAGCATATCTTAGTCACTATTCTATTCATCCCGGATGCACTAAGATGTATCATGATCTAAAGCAACATTATTGGTGGACGAAGATGAAGATTGAGATTGCACGCTATGTGGCGAGATGCGACACTTGTAGACGTGTCAAAGCCATACATATGAAAACTGTTGGTCCATTGCAATCATTACCTATCCCAACTTGGAAATGGGAAGACATAAGAATGGACTTTATTGTGGGATTACCCAGGACAACAAAAGGATTTGATTCTATTTGGGTTATAATTGATCGGCTTACGAAAATAGCTCACTTTCTGCCAGTAAAAACGTACTACCCGGTCATCACTTATGCCCAGATGTATATTGCTCGTATTCTCAGTTTGCACGGTGTTCCGAAGACAATAGTGTTGGATCGTGGACCTCAATTTGTATCCAAATTCTGGTAAGAACTTCACAAATCCTTGGGTACTAATTGCTCCACAGTTCGGCCTATCATCCTCAAACTAGTGGGCAGACTGAGAGTAAATCAGATACTTGAAGACATGTTGCGAGCATGTGTTCTAGAATTCCCATAGAAATGGGATGACTGCTTACCATTAGCGGAGTTTTCATACAACAATAACTATCAAGAGAGCATCAAAATGGCACCCTTTGAAGATTTGTATGGACGACGGTGTCGTACTCTGTTAAACTGGTCTGAACCAGGAGAAAGATGGTTTTCAGGCCTAATAGGGTAAAAGAAACGGAAGAGAAGGTTCAACGAATAATACATAATTTGAATGAAGCTCAAGCTCGTCAAAAGAGTTATGCAGACAAACGACGCCAACCATTGTACTTTCAAGTTGAAGATTATGTGTAACACCCCTGGTGTTACTATAACTAAAACTTGAGCATGGCATCATAAGCATTGGCATTGCATATGTTTGATACACCTAGAGTGCATTCACTAGGCAAAAATTTCAAACAAGTTGTATTGTTTAAGTGTTTTTGCAAATAGCACCCTGGATAGGAAACTTAACCCTAAATAGGGATTAAAGGGGTAAAATTTAACCCAAGTGAGAAAACCTAAAGACTTTGGGGTAAGAGTCATAAAATATCCCCAAAAACAAAGTGGAGTCACATTTATACCCCTGGGATACCAGAAACCCTAATTGAAACCCTGGAAAACCCTAAAACCAAACCCTAGGGGCTTATGTGCAAAATTAGTCCACTTTTGGGCTAAAGTGCAAAAACCAAGCCAAATAAGTTTCTTAAGTCCCTAGGTTCACAAATGTGTGGACTTGAAAGCCAAATGTTGAGTTTTAGACTCAAATGCAAAAAGGACCCCCAATTGAGATTTCTCTAAGTCTGAATTTCAGATTAGTAAGCTCAACTTTGGAGCATTGGATCTTCCAAATTATTGAGAATTTGTCCTAAGTCACCACATCAAAATTGAAGACTAAACATAGGAGAACAACTTTGTTTAAGGATTCAAGCCATGATCTCATGAGAAATTTGGAGAAAAACCCAAGCAAAGATGGACTGTCAGACTGATTCAGTCTGAAATACAGATTAACAGTGCTGTGAGATCAACTTTGAGCTCGATTTTGATAGGGATCCAGTGACTTTTTCTGAGTACACATTATAGAAAAGACATAGATGGATTATAGCACTACAACTTTGTTATAGATCACTGGGTGTGTTGCCATTTGAAAATCAGAGAAATAATGGCCCAAACATTGACTGTCAGGCGACTGAATCAAGTTTTAGCCATGGTACAGTGCTCTGTCGAAGATCAGACCGCCAGCGCCATATCCTAAACGCCGGCGACCTCTCTGCGCGAAGATTTGCGCCGCCGCCGTCCTGATTCGTGCACCGGGCTTGAAGATAACGATTTGGGTGGAAAAATATCGTCTCCCCTGCGCTGGACGCCACTCCGGCTCGTCGCCGTGCCTCCCCCCTGGTTACAGCCGTGGATAAAGCTTTTCACCGCCGTCGTGCCTTCGCCGTGGCCTGCCGCGTGGCTTTGGTTTCCACCGCGTCGCCGTGGCTTCTCACAGCCGTCAAATCAACGTCGGTGAGCTTGCCACGCCGTTAGCCACGAACTCACCGCGCCAGGGATTCTTCCCTATCTCCGGCCGCCACCCATCTTCGTTCAAATTAGCGGCCACCGCCCGCTAACACTATAAATTGACCCCTCCCCGAACTCCGTAGGGTAGTAAGCTGTCCAGCCACCACGAATCAGCCGCAGTCGTTCACTGGAATCCGCGAATTTGGAATTCTCCCCAAATCCACTTTCCGCCACCGCGAAGAACACCTCGCCGCGGCCAGCGCAAATCAGGTCTGATACTGTCATCCTCAGTCTTGTTCTAGCATTCTCATGTGCCCTTGATGCTCTCCAAACCATCCAATTGAACTAGACTGCCATGAATCGACGGGAACACATTCATCTGCCCGCAGGGTCCACGGTCACTACGGCCAGAGCAAACCTAGTAGCCATCCTTGCAATTGATTTGGGGAAAATGCTCGGGATAGTACTGATTTAGTGTCCGCTGCTCGGAGAACCCTGCCGTTGTCCTAATCGGCCGGCGCTAGTGCTCGCCGGAGCTCGGCTGTGCACGAGCGCCGTCGTGGACTTCCAACCATGAATAGGTAGATGTGCAGGGGTCTTTTTGTAACGGTCAGTGACTGTTACAAATAGTGTCCGAACCCATTCGCAGTTTGACAGAAGCACGGGGGCCATTCTGCAAAACCTCCCGGGCGCGGGCGCTTTCTCCCTCTGTGCTGGGTTACTGGGCTGAAAGCAGCCCAGTACTATTCATCAATTTGTCTTTTCCTTTTATCTCCAAAGCCAAAACAATTATAGAAAATGCTAGGAAAATGGTAAAATTGTGAAACTAATTTTCTTAGGCTTGTTATTTTCTCTAGTATTTAGTAAAAATAGTTTTGTGATTTTTAGTGGAAATAAGAAATTTTAGGGTATTTAAAGTAGTTAAAAGTATTAGTTATGGATTTTTAGAAAATAATTGGTAAGTCCAAAAATGCCCAAACTTTTTATGGGCACTTAAAACAATATTTAGAAGCCTTGAGTAGAAGTTGGGTTGATTTGGACCTTGTTTGATCACTAAACCCAAAACCACCCCCCTGCCCTATGAACTCCTTTACCGACTCCGGAAACCCTAGGTTCTCGGAGTACCGTGAAGGAAAGTTGTACTCAAGACTTAGATAATAAGTTTATATTATCTTTGCATCCTCATGAGCATCCCATGGCATCCATTCTTATGCATGTATATGGTTATGTTAGAACACGAAGAAGAAGAAGAAGTCTCTGAAGACAGGATACCACCATCCTCAGATCCTGAAGCAGGCAACTGCTTTTATTTCGATATTTGTGGATCCGAGCAGGACTCACCTGATAACAAAGGCAAGCCCCGGTGCATTTGCCACCTTCCTTGATGTTTTTAAAATCTTTCTCACTTTATTGTTGCATTAGGTGATAGGAGTTGATTGATTAAACAATTCCTGCATTACCTTCCTTGATCTTGATTACCTTCATTGAAACCCTGTTTTTTTTACAAAAAGGTTTTACTATGCTTAGCATTGCTTTAGAAAAACAAAATGTTATGTTTTTAAAAAAGTTGATGTGGCAAAGGTGGGTGGGTTGTTTTCAAAAATAAAACTTGATGGTGAATCCATCACGACCGTGATGGATTCAACATCGGAAAAGATGTACCTCTGTCAGGTACCAAGTTTTTGGGTTAAAAAGATTAAGCTGAGACCGGGCGGGTGACTTGCACGAGAAGAGAGTCTCGGTGTAGTGTCTCCGTCTGAGTCGATTAAGGACCGTCTCGGTGTAGGCTTGATGATCGAGGACCCTTTAGCTGGTCACATGCCTCGTCATGGGTAAGCCTTGCCTCGGGCAGACTAAGGCCGGAATAAGATAACACGAAATGGGCGTGGAGCGGTGGCGAGAGTAGCGTGTACCCTCCGTAGCAAGAGGCTGGACGGTGGTGTATCTGTGCTCTCGGTTTGCGTGAACCTGATCCGGTCTTAAGAACCCCAGTGGCGGGTTGACATATGCAAGGGTTAAGTGCTACATATGTCGTGTGATTGGAGATCCTCAGCTGAGTATAATCGATTCGGATCGCCGTACCTTCGCGGTTATGAAGACTTGGTCACTGACCTACACGTAGCATTCCACTAAAGATGATGGGTTTTTGTTAAGAAATTGGCTAGTGCAGGACCAGTGATTGAACTAGGGTAGATAAGAACTCTAGTTGCAGGTAATTGTACTTAACTTGACAAATAAAATTGGATTTTTAAGGATCCACTTTAGTAAGCATTTCTGCAAAACAGAGTCTTTGAGTATTGAGAAGCCTTACCTTGACTCCCTAAAAGCCAGCATACCCTTGCGAGTCTTTCCTTTAGTCGGGTAAGTCTTGCTGAGTAATTCCATACTCAGGGTTTATCCCTTCGTTGTTTTTAGGTGAGGAAGTAGCAGATTTCTGCTGCTTCTGTGCCAAGGTGGTTCCCAAAGAAGAAACCCAAGACTGAAGTGCGGGAGGACTTGGTCCTCCATATAGATCTTTTACTTAAATCTTCTCGGGAGGAGTTTTTGCCCCCCCTGGTTTGTATAATATTATTACTCTGCACTCGTTTTTAGTTCTGGTCTGTAATAAAACAACTTGAGCTTGCTTTTAAATAAATGTGAACTATGTAATCGCTTCCGCAATTCTTTATCTCCGATGTTCTGTAATGTCTGCAAGACGGGTGAATCGTTCCTGGTAAGGTAAGGAAAGATACAGAACTTGTCAAGTAATTCAGGGGCACATACAGGGTTGTCTGAAGTCCGTTGGACAAGGACAACTGTAGGTGGGCCTAATTACTTGGGAGGTTCCGTCACAGCTGGTATCGGAGCGAAGCCCTTCTTTGCAGACATTATGAGGCATCTTCAAAAGGATTTTCGAAAGTCTTACCTAAAAATTCTTTTCTCTTCTTACCTAAGTATTCTGAAGAATCTATCTTAAAGACCAGATAGGAAGAGTGCAATGTATAGAAGGTTGAATCGACTAAGGTTGATTCTGTACTTATTCATGCATCATGCTAAGAATTATGCTAATTTTCCCCTTAGAAAGATGCCGCCACGCACAAGGCTAACGACACGTAAGTCAACAGGACCAATTGGAGTACCCCGGCATCAACTAGCCCCTCGACACGAAAGCAGCAGCAGCGGAAGTAATGACCCCATAGGAGACCTTGAAGCCCGAGTGAGTCGACTTCAAGCAGAGCTGCAACACAGGACCAATGCTTGGGTCGCAGACAGAGATAGAATCAATGAACTAAGAAGGGACATCCGTCACCTGCAGGATCAGCTTGCTGATCGAGACTTAGCACTTGACTGGGCAGTACAGTCTCATTTGCTGGTATGTGCTAAGGAAGCAAGGGCTCAGGCCCGAATTAAAAACTTAGCTCAACTGTCGACGACCTGCAGGTCTACTGCAATACGTTGCATGAGGAAGTCCATATACTATACTCACAATTACACCCTAGTGTGCCTGCACACTCTGCTGAGGCGGAAGCCGGACACTCTCACGTTGCGGGACGCGCGTTGGGTGGGGAGTTAGACCTTTTTGAACCCCCTCCTTCTTTGAGGTTGGTTGACGTCTGGACTCCCACGCCTGACGATGAGGCCGCCAAAAGTAACGAAAAGCAGGACTAATGGTGTAATAGAAGTAGAATAGTGTATTGTAGAATGCACGATTGTATAATAGGTTGAACTTTTGTATAATGGGTAATGTATCCTGTTATGTAATCTCGAGTCTGTATCATTACTTTTTATAGTAATGTAAAATGGAAGGTCTCTTTGGCATATTATGTTTATTCAAATGTTTTTGCCTCAGATGCCGACCAGGACTCGCGGACAGGACGCAGCCAGAACTTCTGGGGGTCGGGATGTCACCCCAAATCCACCTCCGGTTCCACCCACGCTAGCCGAGGCGATTGCCGCCTTGGTGAATGCCACCGCAGACAATACCCGCTTCCTTAGGGAAATGGCGGGTCAGCAGCAGTTCCAGCAGCAGGCAGGAAGGGGTTTTCAGCAAGGCCCCCGCGAAACTACTTACTTGGATTTCTCGGAAACTCGTCCACCTTTATTCACCAAAGCAGAAGACCCACTGGAAGCTGACGAATGGATACGGGTCATTGAACAGAAGTTTGGTCTTCTTCGTTGTTCTGAAACGCAGAAGCCATTGTTCGCGGCAAAGCAACTCCGTGGCCCTGCCAGTACTTGGTGGGGAAATTTTGTGGCTATCCAACCTGACAACCATCAAATCACCTGGGAAGAATTTAAAGCAGCCTTCCGTGAGCACTACATACCTGAAGGGGTGCTGCATATGAAACAAGAGGAATTCATGAAGTTGAAACAAGGAGGAGACACCATCAATCAGTATCTTAACAAGTTTAATCACCTGTCGCAGTATGCCATCGACCAGGTGAATACTGATTTGAAGAAAAAGAACTGTTTTATGAGAGGTCTAAATGACCGGTTGCAGCGAAAGATGGCCACATGTATTGATCTCACATATGGAAAGGCTGTCAGTACAGCCTTATCTGTGGAAGCAAAATACGCATGTTCTGGGAAGAATAAGGGATTCAGTGGTGAGAGGCCTAATCAGGGCCAGGTGAAGAGGCAACGGTTCGTCATCCGGCCTTCTAGCCAAAACCGTACTTTTTCCCGTCCACCAGCATTCCCTTTCAAACAACCCATTATTATCCGCCCCAACAATACCTCCACTCCCCCAAATCAGCCGGGTGCCCCAGGCACTCGATACCCTGCCTTGCCCAGCTCTTCAACTGGGTGTTTCAACTGCGGCAAGTCAGGACATTTTATCAAAGACTGCCCGTACCCCAAGCAAAATCAATCCAATGCTCAGCTAGGAACTGGGAAGTCCACTCAGCCCAAGGGAAATGCTGTGGGGAGAAATACCAAGAAAACGGGGCGTGTATATTACACTCAAGTGGCCACTACACCGGAAGGAGAGCCGGTGATGATGGGTACGTTTCCCGTGGCCAGTCACCCTGCAATTATTCTTTTTGATTCTGGTGCTTCGCATACCTACATTAGCAAGAAATTTGTGGAGCAACATCACATTGCATGCCATGAATCAAGAGAGGGATTTAAAATTCATTCACCTGGGGGACACATTTTTACTAGAGAAGTGGCCTATGAAGTGCCAGTAACAATGGCCGGACGGAACTTTCCTGCTAACATGATTGTTCTGAAAGGCCAGGATATAGATGTAATTTTGGGTATGAATTGGTTAACCCAACACAAGGCAATCCTCAACACTGAACTCAGAACTGTCAGGTTGAGCTATAATCAAGAAGAAATTCTTTTGTCTCTCCCCAAAACCAATCCAGCCAAAGCTTCTGGTAGAATATTTGAAGCCATTGTACCGGAGATCAAGAACATTCCGGTAGTATGTGAGTTTCCAGATGTATTTCCGGAAGATTTGCCTGGACTGCCCCCTGAAAGAGATGTAGAATTCGTAATTGAGCTAAAGCCCGGTACGACTCCTATTTCCCAAAGATCGTATCGTATGCCCCCTAATGAGTTGGCAGAATTGAAGATTCAATTACAAGATCTACTGAATAAGGGGTTCATCCGGCCAAGCTCGTCCCCATGGGGTTGCCCCGCCATTTTTGTTAAGAAGAAGGATCAAACCTTGCGGATGTGCGTGGATTATCGACCCCTGAATGAGGTCACCATCAAGAATAAGTACCCTCTTCCAAGGATCGACATCTTATTTGATCAACTGACTGGGGCGAGGGTATTTTCCAAAATTGATCTCAGGTCGGGCTATCATCAAATCCGTATTCGGCCCGAGGATATACCGAAGACCGCATTTACTACGCGGTATGGATTGTTTGAATACTTGGTAATGTCTTTCGGGCTCACAAATGCTCATGCCCACTTCACCTATTTGATGAACTCGGTGTTCATGCCCGAGTTGGACAAGTTCGTGGTGGTCTTCATCGACGATATTTTGATATACTCTAAAAATGAAGAGGAGCATGCTCAGCATCTACGGATTGTATTGACGCGCCTGAGGGAACATCAGCTGTATGCCAAGTTCAGCAAGTGCGCGTTCTGGCTGGAGGAAATTCAATTTTTGGGGCACGTGTTATCAGCTAAAGGAATTGCGGTAGATCCTAGCAAGGTCAAAGATATTCTGAAGTGGAAACCCCCAACCACTGTTCATCAAGTCCGGAGTTTTCTTGGACTAGCTGGATATTATCGCAGATTCATACCCGATTTTTCTAAGCTTGTGAAGCCAATCACAAGTTTATTGAAGAATGATATTAAGTTCAATTGGTCTTCTAAGTGTAATGAAGCCTTTGAGCAATTGAAGACATTATTAACCACTGCTCCGGTATTGGCTCAACCGGACATCACTAAGCCTTTTGATGTATATTGTGATGCATCTGGCAGTGGGCTCGGCTGTGTACTGATGCAAGAAGGCCGAGTAATTGTGTATGCTTCAAGGCAGTTGCGCCGACATGAGGAGCATTATCCAACTCATGATCTGGAGCTAGCCGCTGTGGTTCATGCCCTGAAAATATGGCGTCACTATCTGCTGGGAAATATCTGTCACATATATACAGATCATAAAAGTTTGAAGTACATCTTTACCTAGTCAGAGTTAAATATGAGGCAAAGACGATGGCTTGAGCTCATTAAAGACTATGAACTAGAGATCCATTATCACCCAGGCAAGGCCAATGTGGTGGTAGATGCATTGAGTCGTAAGACTTCCTGCCACTGTCTTATGGCGAAGACCTCCGAGAACACTTTATGTCAAGAAATGGAGAAGCTAAACCTGGGGATAATCCAACAAGGGACTCTGAATCAGCTAAAGCTTGAGTCAATCATTCTGCAAAAGATAATTGATGCTCAAAAGGATAATCTGGGCATGAAGCACATACGAAAGAAGATAAGGGCTGGAACAGCCAAATGTTTCAAGGAAGACGATCAAGGTGTGTTATGGTTTAACAACCGCATAGTAGTGCCAAAGAATGAAGAACTCCGCCAGCAAATCTTAGATGAAGCGCATCTTAGTCGCTATTCTATTCATCCGGGAAGCACTAAGATGTATCATGATCTAAAACAACACTACTGGTGGACGAAGATGAAAATTGAAATTGCACGCTATGTGGCTAAGTGTGACACTTGCAGACGTGTCAAGGCCATACACATGAAAACTGCCGGTCCATTGCAGTCATTACCAATACCAACATGGAAATGGGAAGACATAAGCATGGACTTCATTGTGGGATTGCCGAGGACCGCGAAAGGGTATGACTCTATCTGGGTGATTGTTGATCGACTTACAAAGGTTGCTCATTTTCTGCCGGTCAAGACATATTACCCGGTACTTACCTATGCGGAATTATATATTGCTCGTATTCTCAATTTGCATGGTGTTCCAAGGACTATAGTGTCGGATCGTGGACCGCAATTTGTATCCAAATTTTGGGAAGAACTTCATAAATCCCTGGGTACTAAGTTACTCCACAGTTCGGCCTATCATCCTCAAACCAGTGGACAGACTGAGAGAGTGAACCAAATCCTTGAAGATATGTTGCGAGCATGTGTCCTGGATTTCTCACAGAAATGGGATGAATGTTTGCCTTTAGCGGAGTTTTCATACAATAATAGTTACCAAGAAAGTATCAAGATGGCACCCTTTGAAGCTTTATATGGACGATGGTGTCGGACTCCGCTAAATTGGTCTGAACCTAGTGAGAGGTGCTTCTTTAGACCTGATCTGGTGAAAGAAGCCGAGGATAAGATTCAGAAAATTATTCATAATCTGAAGAAAGCACAAGCTCGTCAGAAGAGTTATGCAGACAAACGGCGAATGCCCTTATACTTCCTGGAAGGAGACTACGTCTACTTAAAAGTTTCACCAATGAAGGGAGTATCGCGTTTCGGGGTAAAAGGAAAGCTTGCCCCCAGGTACATTGGTCCATTTCCTATTCTCAAAAGATATGGGCCAGTGGCGTATCAACTTCAACTTCCCGAAACATTGTCTGTTGTACATAATGTGTTCCATGTATCGCAATTGAAGAAGTGTCTACGGGTTCCCGATCGAACCATTGAAGTGACAGATGTTGTCCTGGAACCAGACTTAACGTACTCGGAACATCCTATTCGAGTTCTGGATCAAAAGGACAGGGTTACCCAGAGAAAGACTCTCAAGTTCTACAAGGTACAATGGAACCAACATTCTGAGGAAGAGGCTACGTGGGAAACTCAAGACTTCTTGAATAAGAATTTCCCAGGCTTTCTAGCCTCATGTAATTTGTAAAGTGTATATAGTTATTGCAATAAAGGAATAAACCCCCACACCACCCTGCCTTGTACCAAAAATAAGGAAATAAAAATGTGACACATTTCCTTTTCCATTGCTCACCCTAGGACTTTAAATCTCGGGACGAGATTCTTTTATGGGGGAAAGGATGTAACACCCCTGGTGTTACTATAACTAAAACTTGAGCATGGCATCATAAGCATTGGCATTGCATATGTTTGATACACCTAGAGTGCATTCACTAGGCAAAAATTTCAAACAAGTTGTATTGTTTAAGTGTTTTTGCAAATAGCACCCTGGATAGGAAACTTAACCCTAAATAGGGATTAAAGGGGTAAAATTTAACCCAAGTGAGAAAACCTAAAGACTTTGGGGTAAGAGTCATAAAATATCCCCAAAAACAAAGTGGAGTCACATTTATACCCCTGGGATACCAGAAACCCTAATTGAAACCCTGGAAAACCCTAAAACCAAACCCTAGGGGCTTATGTGCAAAATTAGTCCACTTTTGGGCTAAAGTGCAAAAACCAAGCCAAATAAGTTTCTTAAGTCCCTAGGTTCACAAAAGTGTGGACTTGAAAGCCAAATGTTGAGTTTTAGACTCAAATGCAAAAAGGACCCCCAATTGAGATTTCTCTAAGTCTGAATTTCAGATTTGTAAGCTCAACTTTGGAGCATTGGATCTTCCAAATTATTGAGAATTTGTCCTAAGTCACCACATCAAAATTGAAGACTAAACATAGGAGAACAACTTTGTTTAAGGATTCAAGCCATGATCTCATGAGAAATTTGGAGAAAAACCCAAGCAAAGATGGATTGTCAGACTGATTCAGTCTGAAATACAGATTAACAGTGCTGTGAGATCAACTTTGAGCTCGATTTTGATAGGGATCCAGTGACTTTTTGTGAGTACACATTATAGAAAAGACATAGATGGATTATAGAACTACAACTTTGCTATAGATCACTGGGTGTGTTGCCATTTGAAAATCAGAGAAATAATGGCCCAAACATTGACTGTCAGGCGACTGAATCAAGTTTTAGCCATGGTACAGTGCTCTGTCGAAGATCAGACTGCCAGCGCCATATCCTCACCGCCGGCGACTTCTCTGCGCGAAGATTTGCGCCGCCGCCGTCCTGATTCGTGCACCGGGCTTGAAGATAACGATTTGGGTGGAAAAATATCGTCTCCCCTGCGCTGGACGCCACTCCGACTCGTCGCCGTGCCTCCCCCCTGGTTACAGCCGTGGATAAAGCTTTTCACCGCCGTCGTGCCTTCGCCGTGGCCTGCCGCGTGGCTTTGGTTTCCACCGCGTCGCCGTGGCTTCTCACAGCCGTCAAATCAACGCCGGTGAGCTTGCCACGCCGTTAGCCACGAACTCACCGCGCCAGGGATTCTTCCCTATCTCCGGCCGCCACCCATCTTCGTTCAAATTAGCGGCCACCGCCCGCTAACACTATAACTTGACCCCTCCCCGAGCTCCGTAGGGTAGTAAGCTGTCCAGCCACCACGAATCAGCCGCAGTCGTTCACTGGAATCCGCGAATTTGGAATTCTCCCCAAATCCACTTTCCGCCACCGCGAAGAACACCTCGCCGCGGCCAGCGCAAATCAGGTCCGATACTGTCATCCTCAGTCTTGTTCTAGCATTCTCATGTGCCCTTGATGCTCTCCAAACCATCCAATTGAACTAGACTGCCATGAATCGACGGGAACACATTCATCTGCCCGCAGGGTCCACGGTCACTGCGGCCAGAGCAAACCTAGTAGCCATCCTTGCAATTGATTTGGGGAAAATGCTCGGGATAGTACTGATTTAGTGTCCGCTGCTCGGAGAACCCTGCCATTGTCCTAATCGGCCGGCGCTAGTGCTCGCCGGAGCTCGGCTGTGCACGAGCGCCGTCGTGGACTTCCAACCATGAATAGGTAGATGTGCAGGGGTCTTTTTGTAACGGTCAGTGACTGTTACAAATAGTGTCCGAACCCATTTGCAGTTTGACAGAAGCGCGGGGGCCGTTCTACAAAACCTCCCGGGCGCGGGCGCTTTCTCCCTCTGTGCTGGGTTACTGGGCTGAAAGCAGCCCAGTACTATTCATCAATTTGTCTTTTTCTTTTATCTCCAAAGCCAAAACAATTATAGAAAATGCTAGGAAAATGGTAAAATTGTGAAACTAATTTTCTTAGGCTTGTTATTTTCTCTAGTATTTAGTAAAAACAGTTTTGTGATTTTTAGTGGAAATAAGAAATTTTAGGGTATTTAAAGTAGTTAAAAGTATTAGTTATGGATTTTTAGAAAATAATTGGTAAGTCCAAAAATGCCCAAACTTTTTATGGGCACTTAAAACAATATTTAGAAGCCTTGAGTAGAAGTTGGGTTGATTTGGACCTTGTTTGATCACTAAACCCAAAACCACCCCCCCTGCCCTATGAACTCCCTTACCGACTCCGGAAACCCTAGGTTCTCGGAGTACCGTGAAGGAAAGTTGTACTCAAGACTTAGATAATAAGTTTATATTATCTTTGCATCCTCATGAGCATCCCATGGCATCCATTCTTATGCATGTATATGGTTATGTTAGAACACGAAGAAGAAGAAAAAGTCTCTGAAGACAGGATACCACCATCCTCAGATCCTGAAGCAGGCAACTGCTTTTATTTCGATATTTATGGATCCGAGCAGGACTCACCTGATAACAAAGGCAAGCCCCGGTGCATTTGCCACCTTCCTTGATGTTTTTAAAATCTTTCTCACTTGATTGTTGCATTAGGTGATAGGAGTTGATTGATTAAACAATTCCTGCATTACCTTCCTTGATCTTGATTACCTTCCTTGAAACCCTGTTTTTTTACAAAAAGGTTTTACTATGCTTAGCATTGCTTTAGAAAAACAAAATGTTATGTTTTTACAAAAGTTGATGTGGCAAAGGTGGGTGGGTTGTTTTCAAAAATAAAACTTGATGGTGAATCCATCACGGCCATGATGGATTCAACATCGGAAAAGATGTACCTCTGTCAGGTACCAAGTTTTTGGGTTAAAAAGATTAAGCTGAGACCGGGCGGGTGACTTGCACGAGAAGAGAGTCTCGGTGTAGTGTCTCCGTCTGAGTCGATTAAGGACCGTCTCGATGTAGGCTTGATGATCGAGGACCCTTTAGCTGGTCACATGCCTCGTCATGGGTAAGCCTTGCCTCGGGCAGACTAAGGCCGGAATAAGATAACACGAAATGGGCGTGGAGCGGTGGCGAGAGTAGCGTGTACCCTCCGTAGCAAGAGGCTGGACGGTGGTGTATCTGTGCTCTCGGTTTGCGTGAACCTGATCCGGTCTTAAGAACCCCGGTGGCGGGTTGACATATGCAAGGGTTAAGTGCTACATATGTCGTGTGATTGGAGATCCTCAGCTGAGTATAATCGATTCGGATCGCCGTACCTTCGCGGTTATGAAGACTTGGTCACTGACCTACACGTAGCATTCCACTAAAGATGATGGGTTTTTGTTAAGAAATTGGCTAGTGCAGGACCAGTGATTGAACTAGGGTAGATAAGAACTCTAGTTGCAGGTAATTGTACTTAACTTGACAAATAAAATTGGATTTTTAAGGATCCACTTTAGTAAGCATTTCTGCAAAACAGAGTCTTTGAGTATTGAGAAGCCTTACCTTGACTCCCTAAAAGCCAGCATACCCTTGCGAGTCTTTCCTTTAGTCGGGTAAGTCTTGCTAAGTAATTCCATACTCAGGGTTTATCCCTTCGTTGTTTTTAGGTGAGGAAGTAGCAGATTTCTGCTGCTTCTGTGCCAAGGTGGTTCCCAAAGAAGAAACCCAAGACTGAAGTGCGGGAGGACTTGGTCCTCCATATAGATCTTTTACTTAAATCTTCTCGGGAGGAGTTTTTGCCCCCCTGGTTTGTATAATATTATTACTCTGCACTGTTTTTAGTTTTGGTCTGTAATAAAACAACTTGAGATTGCTTTTAAATAAATGTGAACTATGTAATCGCTTCCGCAATTCTTTATCTCCGATGTTCTGTAATGTCTGCAAGATGGGTGAATCGTTCCTGGTAAGGTAAGGAAAGATACCGAACTTGTCAAGTAATTCAGGGGCACATACAGGGTTGTCTGAAGTCCGTTGGACAAGGACAACTGTAGGTGGGCCTAATTACTTGGGAGGTTCCATCACATTATGTCTACCTGAAAGTCTCACCAATGAAGGGTGTATCTCGTTTCAGGGTAAAAGGAAAACTTGAACCCCAGTACATTGGTCCTTTTCCTATCCTTGAAAGATGTGGACCAGTGGCATACCGACTCCTACTACCCGAAACTATGTCTGCAGTGCACAATGTGTTCCACGTATCCCAATTGAAGAAGTGTCTTCAGGTTCCAAATCGAACCATTGAAGTAACGGATGTTGCCTTAGAACCGGACTTGATATATTCAGAACATCCTATTCGAGTCTTGGATCAAAAGGATAGGATTACCCAAAGAAGAACTCTCAAATTTTATAAGATACAATGGAACCAACACACTGAGGATGAAGCTACGTGGGAAACTCAAAGAATTTCCTAGGCTTTTTAGCTTCATGTAAATTGTGAGATATATACAATTGTTGTAATAGAGGAGTAGACCCCATCCCACCCCTACCTTGTACAAGAAATAAGGAAATAAAGATATGACGTGTTTCCTTTTCCATTACTTACCCTAGGACTTTTAAATCTCGAGACGAGATTCTTTTATGGGGGGAAGGATGTAACACCCCTGGTGTTACTGTCACTAAAACTTGAGCATAACATCATGAGCATTAGCATATCATGTGCTTGTTACACTTAGAATGCATTCACTAGGCAAAAATTTCAAAAAAGTTGTATTGATGTGACTGGTCATGGGTGAAACCCTAGGGTAGGGTACTTAATCCTAAACTGAGCTTAGGAGTGTCAATAAAGCCTAAATGAGAGAAAATTTCAAAACTTGTTAGAAATGGTCATAAGATATCACCTTAATGGACTTAAGTGACACCAAAACCCTAATGTGTCCAAAACCCTAAAAAGGACCACTGAAAACCCCAAATTGAAACCCTAGGGGGTTATATGTAAATTTTGACCACTTTTGGATCTAAGTGCAAAAATCAAGGTATTAGGGTACCTCAAAACATAATTGAGGATTTGTAAATCAAATTTTGAAGTTTGGACTAAATTGCAATAAGCACCTCATATACTCCATATATCTAAGTCCAAAATTAGTGGAAGAAGGCTGTTTTTGGAGCTCTACATCTCGGGATTCTTGAGGACTTTGCCTTGGGTCAGTACAACAAATCTGTAGAGCTATGTATGGAGAACACGGTTGCTTAAGTAATCAAACACTAGTGTTACACAAAAATGAGAGATACATGAGGTTAATAAGGCGCTGTCAATCGGCCTGATAGGTGTTCATTCACTACATCTGATCAGGATCAGGGTTTAGTGTTGTCGCACTAACTTCAGCGCCCTGACCTAGTTAATCTGTGAAGATTTTCGGTATGATTGTTATACCAAAATGAAAGACCATTAGTCCAGGTACAACTTTGATGCAGACTCGTTTGCATGTAGTCGCATAAAATTTGAAGTAATCGCCGTTTGAATTCGGTCTGGCAGGCGTACTGTTCACCGGAATTCAGAAAAATCTCGCCGAGGATAATATCGCCACCACGGCTGAGGATCGGACTGCGGCCGCGGTAAAAATCTTCCGCGACGTGGTGCAAAAACCCTGAGGTGGCGCTGCTCGGTTAATCGGCGATCACCGGACGCTCGCCGTGGCTCTGCCCGCGCGGGTGAGCTCATCAGCGCACTTATAGCTCCTTGAATCTTATCCACCTCCAGCCATCTTCCTATAAATTGAGCCCGAGCGCTTCTTCTTCACCACATCACCCACCCGAGTGCTTGCGCAATCGACCCAATTCCACCGAAGAACTCGCATAGGCCATAAATCTCCTCCTCACTGTTCTTAGCGCCGCTGTGAAGGACCTCTTCATGGGCAGCCCTTCTTGGGTCAGTACTCGCCCAATTGTCTCTTGTTCTAGCGTGTCTTTAGCTTCCTATTGCTCTCGGTGCCGCCCAATTGAATTTTACTAGAGCCCCACCACCGGAACACCCCGTTGTTCCGTAGAACGCCGCCGTATACACCCTCTCTGTCGACCCGCTTCCCTACCCTCATTCGGCCTAAATTCAATCGTGTACCTAGTCCCTGGTGAACCCGTGAAGCTTCCCCAAGCTTCAATTTTAGCATCAATCCCGTTAATCGTCCAGAACACGATCTCCAGGGCCATTCCACCATCGTGACCACAAACAAGCTCCGTTTAGGGTCGAATCTTTCAAATTAAATGAGGGTTTTTACTCGGACTGACTTATGCTTGATGTTTATGAGCTTATTACTGTTTGTCCGGGTCGCCACCGCCGTGAAACCATGGCTTCGGCCAATTGTTCGGCATAATTCCGTCGTGGGCAGAGCTTTGTAAAGAAATAGAACTAGGGGGTAGTTTTTGTAGATGTTAGTGACTCTAGGAATAGTCCGCGGGACGCTTTTCTAGTTAGTTAAAACATCAGGAGTCTTTTCGCAAGACCAGCAGCGCGGGCGCGCGGGTTTTCCCCTTCTGCAGGCCGGTTGGGCTGAATTCAGCCCAACACTATTCATAATTTTTCTTTTTCTTTTTCTGCCAGGGTTGGGGAGTTTCTAGAAAATTGTAGAAAAATGCTAAAAATGCAAGACCAATTTTGCATGGTTCCTATTTTTCTACAGTATTTAATAAAAATAGTAGTATGATTTTTAGTCCAAATAGGGAATTATGGAGTATTTAAAATAGCCAAAACTTATACTCCTGGAATTTCAGAAATTGACTAATAACTCCAAAAATCATTAAACTTTTTGGATAAACTCTAAATGTTATTTAGACGCCTTGGGCAAAGTTTGGTATGATTTGGACAATGTTGGTGCCTAAACCCCAAAACCGTAATCTTTAGTAATGCTTGCACTATAAACTACACTATTAACTCCAAAAACCTTAGTTTCCTGGAGTCCCGTGAAGGAAAATTGTATTCAAGACCTAAGATAATCTACTTTTATTTTGTGCATTTTCGTAAGCATTACATGAGCATTCATGGTTATATATGTGATATATATAGAAAACAAAGAAGAAATAGAAGTTGAAGAAGAAAGAGCCACACCACCACGACCTAAAGACCCACCTTCTGGGAACTGCTTTTATTTTGACATTTGTGGAGCAGAGCCCGACTCTCCTATAACACAAGGCAAGCTCCGGTGCATTTGCCACCTCCTTGCTATTTTAAAATCTTTCTCACTTGCTTGATGCATTAGGTGATAGGAGTTGTGTGCTAAACAAATTGCTGCATTTCCTTCCTTGAGAATTTGATTACCTTTCCGTGATCCCCTATTTTATAAAAAGGTTTTTCTTATGCTTAGCCTTGCTCTAGAAAAACAAAATGTTTTGTTTTGACAAAAGATGATGCTTCAAGTGGGTGGGATGTTTTCAAAATAAAACTTGATGGTGGATCCATCATGGCCATGATGGGTTCAACATCGGAAAAGATGTACCTCTGCTAGGTACCAAACCTTGGGTTGAAAATAATAAAGCTGAGACCGGGCGATTGACTTGCACGAGAAGGGAGTCTCGGTGTAGTGTCTCCGTCTGAGTCGATTAAGGACCATCTCAATGTATGCTTGATGATCGAGGACCTTTTAACTGGTCACATGTCTCATCATGGGTAAGCTTTACCTCGGGCAGACTAATACCAGAATAAGATAACACGGAATGGGAGTGGAGAGATGGCGAGAGTAGCGTGTACCCTCCGTGGCAAGAGGCTAGACGGTGGTGTATCTGTGCTCTCGGTTGGCATGAACCTGATCTGGTCTTAAGAACCCCAGTGGCGAGTTGACATATGCAAGGGTTAAGTGCTACATATGTCGTGTGATTGGAGATCCCCAGCTGGGTATTAATCGATTTGGATCACTGTTACTTCTCGGACATGAAGACTTGGTCACTGACCTACACGTAGCAATCCAGTGAACTAAAATGATGATGAAAAGACGGCTAGTATAGGCCAAGTGCTTGAACTAGGGTAGAAAGAACTCTAGATTCATGTAATAACTTAACCTGCTAATAAAACTGGATTTTTAAGGATGCACTATTAGTAAGCATTTTTGCAAATAGAGTCTTGATTATTGACTAAGCCTTACCTTGACTCCCTCAAGCCAGCATATCCTTGAGAGTCTTTTATTTTGACGGGTAAGACTTGCGAAAGTACACTTCGTACTTAGGGTTTTCGAACCCATGTTGTTGAAGGTGAGGAAGCAGCAAATTTTTGTTGCTTTTGTTCCAAGGTGGTGCCTAAGGAAGAAAACGGATTGAAGCCTCGGGAGGAAGGGTCCTCCTTTAAAAACTTTTTACTGTTAAACGGGAGGGGTTTTTGCCTCCCGGGTTTGTAATAATATTACTCCAGCACTCTTATATTTAACTGGTCTGTAATAATAATACTCTTTCCATACTTTAATATAAAATAAGTTGTTGTAACTACTTCCGCATAATCGTACCTCCGATGTGTTGTAATATCTGTGTGACGGGTGAAACGCTCTTGGGCAAGGTAAAGAATTTAGATACCGAACTTGTCAAGTGATCAGGTGCACCTGCAGGGTTGTCCGAGGTCCAATGGACAAGGACAACTGTAGGTGGGCCTAATGATTTGGAAGGTTTTGTCACACGAGCGAAGGGGTACGAGGCCCTAATCTAAGCCGTCCACCCACTGATCAACGGCCCACGACCTTCGTCTCTCATCCACGGCCTGAGACGGCGGTGGAACACGCCCTACGCGGTGGCGTTACTCCGGCGAGCTGGCGGCCCAGAGCATAAGTGAATGAAATCCCCTGCGGGCGTGTGCTATACGCATAGAGGGTCGAGGCGGGCTGGATGTGGGGGGTTCTCGCTATGGATTTTGCCGCCACGAGCCCTGCCCACGAAGCTCCGCACCCAGCAATGGACCTCTAAGTCCGACGAATAATTCTCCTAAACTACGAACCCCATTCTCCAATCTAACGGGTGCTAAGCGATCCTAAGAGCACTGAGGATAGTTCAGGGGACTTACCAGGAATCCGAATGGCACAGAAGGGGTGGCCACGACGCGATGTGGGTCGACTATGTCCGCCCAATCTCCGGTGCACAGTACACTGCACGCGCGACTCCCTCAAGGTCACGATGGCGGCTAGGTTGACGGCGCGAGGACCCGAGTCTATTATATGTACGCGGGGGCCGATCCATCGTGGTCGCCCCATGCCGAGAAGCTCGACATCAGTTGCGCGAGTCCAGTGGAGGGGAAGGTCATGACCGGCCGGACCCACCGGTCAGCGAACCAGCGACGCTCGCGCGGTTGTGGGTGATGAGCTTTAGTGATTTTCGAAAATTGGTAGAAGAAAAAATGAAATAAATAAATTTAAGATTGAGCTTTAGGGATTTTCGAAACCTTTTTGGATTCCTCATGCTTTTGAATGTTTAATTAAAAGGAAGTAAGCTAGCCAAATAACAAAATAAATAAATATAGAAATATGCACCTCATGACGAAGTTCTTGCCTTTTGCCTTTGTACTCAAAATTATGAGACAAGTTCAAGTTTGAAAAATGGAATTTGAAAAGGGAAAGGGAAATAAGGAAGGAGAAGGAAATACATTACAAATATATATATGTAAATAAATAATTGTTATTCTTCATGCTTGTTCCTTATTCTTGCACCTAATCTGCGAAACACACCAACAAATTTGAATTCAAAATACCAAATTTGGAAACTTAAAAGAAACACTTTCAATCTAGTTATTATAACTTTATAATTAAAGCCCTCCTTAACAATATTTGAATCAAATCGTGGTGAATATTTTATATTAAATTTCTCCTAAACAAAATAAAGTAATGTGTGAATTATTCTCTCATGAGTTAAGCATATAGAAACATTTATTTCGGTGAATAATTAACCAATAAATAAATAAAATAAACTTTGCTTGGCATCCTCGATCTTTGACTGAGCATTGAATCAAGTTTGAAATTCAAACCTTGTTTGAATATGCTATAGAGTTCGAAATTTGAAAATAGAAAGGAAATAAGAATTGGAAAAGAAAAGAGAAAAGAGAAAAGATACCTCTATGCTTGGGCTGAGCTCCCTGTTTGCGGCCCAGCGTCACCCCCTCCGCGTTTTCAGCCCACCGTGCCCACGTGCTCGTATCGCACCGGCTAACATCCGGGGTCCCCGTCCATCTTACCAGTGCCTCACTAACGTGTGGGTCCCAATTGTCAGCATTATCTCCCACACGAGCTCAGTAACAGAGTCAACAAGTTCATAGCGAGGACTGCGGGCGCAATTCCTTGATCCGCACTCGGACTTTACCCGTTCTTGGGTATAAAATTGAATCCCCATCGTGCCCCCGTTGTGAGCGATGGATCGAACCATCGGGCGCCATACAGAGAATGCAGAGCCGAGCGAGAAAGGGGGAAATAGAGTGGGGGGAAGATGGGTCCGCCGCCATGGGTCCAAATCCCTGTTGCCGTTCGGAGCACGAGCTTGACCCTGGGAGCTTCACCACGCCACCAAGTTTGTGGTCCGGGTCTTTGCGGGCAAAACGGTGCAAGGGTGCATGGCAAATTGCTCATCGGAGCTTCAATGCCACGCCTCGCCGTGGACCAAATCTATGGCTACACGATCAATGGTAACGTGCCTTCCCTTGTGTCCACCATCCTCCCCTCCTCGCGTAGCACCCTTAGGAGCAGGGAATGAAGCATCTGCGTACCAGCACAACTATCACCGGCAGGCCCTCTGCCGTAGTACAGGCGGCGCCACCTTTGGCCATCAGGCAATAATGAAACTAGTACCGGTATCGTAGGTCCCGTGATGGATGGCGTGGATTAGAGCCGCATAACGATTAGGTTAGGGCAATGTATGTCGTCCATCCATTGATGTGCGTACTAGATCAGGGTAGGGCGTGTATGTCTCAGTGACCGCTGATCCTTGATCCGATGGCCGAGATGTCATACCGGTTCGCCGATAACTTGATTTATTCGTGGCCCCTGATACAAGATCCAACGGCTAGAATCTATCCATACCCCTTCGGCCCTGGCAGTCTTTCAAAAGAGTCCTCAATCTTTTAAGGATTAAACCCGCAGTCCGTCTGGTTGTTGCCTGAGTCTTAGTGCAAATTGCGCCTGAGCCCCTGCATTTTCCAGAATTTGATGCACAATTCAGAGAACCGAGAAAATTGGAAATTAATTATAGAAATTGATTTTTAATAAATAATAAATTCAGAAACTTGTATAACTCATATTTAATTCAATTTAGCTCCAAATTGATCCATTCCAATTGCAATAATTTTGTTTTAATATTGTTCATCACCTAGAAACTCTGTTTAGGCATGAAACTTGAATTAAAATTATTCACTAGATTTATTCTATACTAAGCACTTAATAGCTTCGAAAAATTCATAACTCCTTCGTCTTAATTCCAAAATGACTCATTCCAGTTGCTTTGGATTCGTATAAATATATACTACGCAGTAGCAACATTGATTATATGATATCCCATACTTTTATAATTAGGTAACTATTTTGATTAATCTATGTTTTCGGGATTAGCTTATTCTAATATTAATATAGTATCATGATCTTAGGGTTATCTTTGGCCCAAAAGATGATTTATAATCAAGTAATAACTTAGATTAAAGTTAAGTTAAGTAATTATAAGATATTCTCTCATATGATGTATACTAATCAATTTATAATATAGTTTAATAATTAAATCACATAGATCTCCCATAAGCCATAACTCCTTAACCTTGACTCCGATTTTACTAGTTCTCGATCCCACGATCTCGTAGCGACGCATAGATCATTATTATTGTGACACCCCAGGTGTCAATTTCACGTTATGTCGGGAGATTTGTCCCTAACTTGAATGCTCAGTGAAAATTTTCTATTTTCTCGATCGTGTCTATCTCCGTTTATCAGGATTATTCATAAAAGCTCACCGAAGTCGGAGTTATTCGATCGCGAGAAACAACCAATTTTGGAGCGTGTTAAAACTTTCAATCTCAGCACGATTGCAAACTCAAAAAAATCATTCTCGATTTATAAATCTCATTTGAATCTCATTAAATCAAACTCTCGACAACTGTTATTTGATCTGAGCCCGAGTTTAATTCCTCGAACCTTGATCTATGTTCGACGATTTTATTCGGATCCGTACTCTCACGCGGAATACTCAATATGTCGTCCTCAAATCAATTTTTATTCGACTCGGCTTAATAACTCTATGTTCGATCCGAATTCAAAAATCGGCATCGGCAATAATTTTTAAATAACGCAGTTTATCTCTTTCAATCATAAATCCGAAAGCCAGTCACATCTTAAGACAATTTATTTTCAAATCTTGTGTACTGAATTATTTTTGAGCAAGTCAAATCAAACTCTCGACCGAGTTAATCGCGCAATCGTCCGTTCGTCCGAACTCTATTTCGCTCTGTTCAGCGTACAGACGAATTCCGCAGGAGCATTTTTATTCCGGGAAATAATTTAGCGCGGCCGGATTTAGTGTTTTGGGCCAAGTCCAGCCCATCCCACTAAGAAACCCTAACCCTAGCCATTTTCTATAAATAGGGGTGCTCCTTCCTTGCTTGGCTTTTATCCATCTACCCCCCTAGCCGCCAATTGCTTTTCTCCCAGCCACCTCCACTTCTTCTCCCCACGCCATCCTCCTCTCCTCCCATCCATGGAGCAGCAGCAACAACCTCTCACCATGGCGCCTCCCCCTTCATCCCTAGAAATCGAGCAGGAGCTCTCCATGGTGTGGATCGGCGCCCTTGCTGTCTCCCCCAATGGAGCATGGCGCAGGGAGCAGCCATCCCTGGCTCAACATCAGCTCGACGCCCTCACTTCTCCCCTGCTACTCGCCATGGTGCCCTGGTGGGTGGCTAACTGTGCCCCTCCATGGCTTGAGCCGGTGCCCTCCTCCCTTTCCTTCACGGTTCCATACCAGCAGCAGGACAGTCCACGCTATCTCCACTTCTCTGTCCATGGCGCAGCTCAGCGGGGAGCAGCAGTTCTCTTCCATGACGCCCGGCCCTACTGTTTTTTTCTCCCATGGCCGAGCAGCAGCTCTGCACTTTCCTCCCATGGTCGAGCTTCTACACAAAGGAGTGGCAACAGCTCCCATGGACGGCGCCCAGAAAATTCCAGCAGCGAGCAGCGCACGTCCTGCTATCCATGGTGTGCAGCAAGCAGGGAGCTCAGCTCCACCTCTCCCCATGTGAAAGTTGCCAAGAGGGGGGGTGAATAGGGCGAAACTGAAATTTACAAAGTTAATCACAACTACAAGCCGGGTTAGCGTTAGAAATAGAAATGAGTCCGAGAGAGGGCGTAAAAACAAATCACGAGTGAGTGAAGAAGTGAGACGCAAAGATTTGTTTTACCGAGGTTCGGTTCTCGCAAACCTACTCCCCGTTGAGGTGGTCACAAAGACCGGGTCTCTTTCAACCCTTTCCCTCTCTCAAACGGTCCCTTGGACCAAGTGAGCTTCTTCTTCTCAATCACACGGGACACAAAGTCCCCGCAAGGACCACCACACAATTGGTGTCTCTTGCTTCGGTTACAAGTGAATGAATCTCAAGAAAGAATGAGAAAGAAAGAAGCAATCCAAGCGCAAGAGATCAAAAGAACACAACAAATCTCTATCACTAATCACTAAAGCCTTGTGTGGAGTTGGGAGAGGATTTGATCACTTGGGTGTGTCTAGAATTGAATGCTAGAGCTCCTGTAAGTAGTTGGAAGGTGAAAAACTTGGATGACTTGAATGTGGGGTGGTTGTGTTATTTATAACCCCAACCACCAAACTAGTCGTTTGGTGAAGGCTGCTATCGACGGGCGCACCGGACAGTCCGGTGCGCCACCGGACACTGTCCGGTGCGCCAGCCACGTCACTCGGCCGTTAGGGTTCGACCGTTGGAGCTCTGACGTGTGGGCCCGCCTGGCTGTCCGGTGGTGCACCGGACAGGCCCTGTAGGCTGTCCGGTGTGCCACCCGCGCGTGCACTGCTCCTCTGCGCGCTCTGGCGCGCATTAAATGCTTCTGCAGGTGACCGTTGGCGCGAAGTAGTCGTTGCTCCGCCATTACACCGGACAGTCCAGTGTGCACCGGACATGTCCGGTGAATTATAGCGGAGCGGATTCCCGAAGCTGGCGAGTTCAGGGTCGCTCTCCTCTAGAGCACCGGACACTGTCCGGTGGTGCACCGGACAGTCCGGTGAATTATAGCGAAGCGCCTCTGAGAATTCCCGAAGGTGTGAAGTTCAGTCTTGAAGTCCCCTGGTGCATCGGACACTGTCCGGTGGCACACCGGACAGTCCGGTGCGCCAGACCAGGACACACTTCGGTTATCCCTTGCTCTTTTTGTTGAACCCTTTTCTTGGTCTTTTTATTGGCTTATTGTGAACCTTTGGTACCTGTAGAACTTATAGACTTGGGCAAACTAGTTAATCCAATTATTTGTGTTGGGCAATTCAACCACCAAAATCAATTTAGGAATATAGGCGTAGGCCTAATTCCCTTTCAATCTCCCCCTTTTTGGTGATTGATGCCAACACAAACCAAAGCAAGTATAGAAGTGCATAATTGAACTAGTTTGCATAATGTAAGTGCAAAGGTTACTTAGAATTGAGCCAATAAATATTACTTACTAGATATGCATGGATTGTTTCTTTGTTTTTAACATTTTGGACCACGCTTGCACCACATGTTTTGTTTTTGCAAATACTTTTATAAATTCTTTTCAAAGTTCTTTTGCAAATAGTCAAAGGTAAATGAGTACGATTTTGAGAAGCATTTTCAAGATTTGAAATTTTCTCCCCCTGTTTCAAATGCTTTTCCTTTGACTAAACAAAACTCCCCTTCAATAAAATTCTCCTCTTAGTGTTCAAGAGGGTTTTAAGATACAAATTTTTGAAGGTGCTACTTTCTCCCCCTATAGAACACAATGAGATATCAATTTGAAAATCATAAGTTTTAAAATTTGGTGGTGGTGTGGTCCTTTTGCTTTGGGCTTAATACTCTCCCCCTTAGGCATAAATCGCCAAAAACGGAATCATTAGAGCCCTTTATTACTACTTTCTCCCCTTTGGCAAATAAAACATATGAGTGAAGATTATACCAAAAACGAAGAACTGCTCGGAGCGACGACGAAGGATGAGTTATGGAGTGGAGTGGAAGCCTTTGTTTTTGCCGAAGACTCCAATTCCCTTTCAATATACCTATGACTTGGTTTGAAATGCACTTGAAAACACATTAGTCATAGCATATATAAAAGAGACATGATCAAAGGTATACTTATGAGCTATGTGTGCAAGACATCAAAAGAAATTTCTAGAATCAAGAATATTTAGCTCATGCCTAAGTTTGGTAAAAGTTTGTTCATCTAGTGGCTTGGTAAAAATATCGGCTAATTGATCTTTAGTGTTAATATATGCAATCTCGATATCCCCCTTTTGTTGGTGATCCCTAAGAAAATGATACCGAATGGCTATGTGTTTAGTGCGACTATGCTCAACGGGATTATCCGCCATGCGGATTGCACTCTCATTATCACATAGAAGAGGAACTTTGGTTAATTTGTAACCATAGTCCCTAAGGGTTTGCCTCATCCAAAGTAGTTGCGCGCAACAATGGCCTACGGCAATGTACTCGGCTTCGACGGTTGAAAGAGCCACAAAATTTTGCTTCTTTGAAGCCCAAGACACCAAGGACCTTCCCAAGAACTGGCAAGTCCCCGATGTGCTCTTTCTATTTATTTTGCACCCCGCCCAATCAGCATCCGAATAACAAATTAAATCAAATGTGGATCCCCGAGGGTACCAAAGCCCAAACTTAGTAGTATAAGACAAATATCTCAAGATTCGTTTTACGGCCGTAAGGTGAGATTCCTTAGGGTCGGCTTGGAATCTTGCACACATGCATACGGAAAGCATAATGTCTGGTCGAGATGCACATAAATAGAGTAATGAACCTATCATCGATCGGTATACCTTTTGATCGACGGATTTACCTTCTGTGTCGAGGTCGAGATGCCCATTGGTTCCCATGGGTGTCTTGATGGGCTTAGCATCCTTCATCCCAAACTTGTTTAGAATGTCTTGAGTATACTTCGTTTGGCTAATGAAGGTGCCCTCTTGGAGTTGCTTTACTTGAAATCCCAAGAAATACTTCAACTCCCCCATCATTGACATCTCGAATTTCTGTGTCATGATCCTACTAAAGTCCTCACATGTAGATTCGTTAGTAGACCCAAATATAATATCATCAACATAAATTTGGCATACGAACAAATTATTTGCAAGAGTCTTAGTAAATAAAGTAGGATCGGCCTTGCCGACTTTGAAGCCATTAGCAATAAGGAAATCTCTTAGGCATTCATACCATGCTCTTGGGGCTTGCTTGAGCCCATAAAGCGCCTTAGAGAGCCTATAGACATGGTTAGGATACTCACTGTCTTAAAAGCCAGGAGGTTGCTCAACATAGACCTCTTCCTTGATTGGTCCATTGAGGAAGGCACTCTTCACGTCCATTTGATAAAGCTTGAAGCCATGGTAAGTAGCATAGGCTAATAATATACGAATTGACTCAAGCCTAGCTACGGGTGCATAGGTTTCACCAAAATCCAAACCTTCGACTTGAGAGTATCCCTAGGCCACAAGTCGAGCTTTGTTCCTTGTCACCACACCATGCTCATCTTGCTTCTTGCGGAAGACCCATTTGGTTCCTACAACATTTTGATTAGGACGTGGAACTAAATGTCATACCTCGTTCCTAGTGAAATTGTTGAGCTCCTCTTGCATCGCCATTACCCAATCCAAATCTTGGAGTGCTTCCTCTACCCTGTGTGGCTCAATAGAGGAAACAAAAGAGTAATGCTCACAAAAATGTGCAACACGAGATCTAGTGGTTACCCCCTTATGAATGTCACCGAGGATGGTGTCGACGGGGTGATCTCGTTGGATTGCTTGGTGGACTCTTGGATGTGGCGGTCTTGGTTCTTCATCCTCCTTGTCTTGATCATTTGCATCTCCCCCTTGATCGTTGCCATCATCTTGAGGTGGCTCATCATTTTGGTTTTCTCCTTCATCAACTTGAGCCTCGTCCTCATTTTGAGTTGGTGGGGATGCTTGCGTGGAGGAGGATGGTTGATCTTGTGCATGAGGTGGCTCTTTGGATTCCTTAGGACACACATCCCCAATGGACATGTTCCTTAGCGCGATGCACGGAGCCTCTTCTTCACCTATCTCATCAAGATCAACTTGCTCTACTTGAGAGCCGTTAGTTTCATCAAACACAACGTCACAAGAAACTTCAACTAGTCCTGAGGACTTGTTAAAGACTCTATATGCCCTTGTGTTTGAATCATATCCTAATAAAAAGCCTTCTACAGTCTCAGGAGCAAATTTAGATTTTCTACCTCTTTTGACAAGGATAAAGCATTTACTACCAAATACTCTAAATTATGAAATATTGGGCTTTTTACCGGTTAGGAGTTCGTATGAGGTCTTCTTGAGGATTCGGTGTAGATATAACCGGTTGATGGCGTACCAGGCGGTGTTGACCGCCTCGGCCCAAAACCGATCCGGTGTCTTGTACTCATCAAGCATGGTTCTTGCCATGTCCAATAGAGTTCTATTCTTTCTCTCCACTACACCATTTTGTTGTGGCGTGTAGGGAGAGGAGAACTCATGCTTGATGCCCTCCTCCTAAAGGAAGCTTTCAATTTGTGAATTCTTGAACTCCGTCCCGTTGTCGCTTCTTATTTTCTTGATCCTTAAGCCGAACTCATTTTGAGCCCGTCTCAAGAATCCCTTTAAGGTCTCTTGGGTTTGTGATTTTTCCTGCAAAAAGAACACCCAAGTGAAGCGAGAATAATCATCCACAATAACTAGACAGTACTTACTCCCTCCGATGCTTATGTAAGCAATCGGGCCGAACAGATCCATGTGTAGGAGCTCCAGTGGCCTGTCAGTCGTCATGATGTTCTTATTTGGATGATGAACACCAACTTGCTTCCAAGCTTGACATGCGCTACAAATCCTGTATTTCTCAAAATGAACATTTGTTAATCCTAAAATGTGCTCTCCCTTTAGAAGCTTATGAAGATTCTTCGTTCCAACATGGGCTAGTCGGCGATGCCAGAGCCAACCCATGTTAGTCTTAGCAATTAAGCAAGTGTCGAGTTCAGCTCTATCAAAATCTACCAAGTATAGCTGACCCTCTAACACTCCCTTAAATGCTATTGAATCATCACTTCTTCTAAAGACAGTGACACCTACATCAGTAAATAGACAGTTGTAGCCCATTTGACATAATTGGGAAACAGAAAGCAAGTTGTAATCTAATGAATCAACAAGAAAAACATTGAAAATGGAATGGTCAGGAGATAGAGCTATTTTACCCAAACCTTTGACCAAACCTTGATTTCCATCCCCGAATGTGATAGCTCGTTGGGGATCTTGGTTTTTCTCGTAGGAGGAGAACATCTTCTTCTCCCCTGTCATGTGGTTTGTGCACCCGCTATCGATGATCCAACTTGAGCCCCTGGATGCATAAACCTACAAAACAAATTTAGTTCTTGACTTTAGGTACCCAAACGGTTTTGGGTCCTTTGGTATTAGACACAAGAACTTTGGGTACCCAAACACAAGTCTTGGAGCCCTTGTGTTTGCCCCCAACAAACTTGGCAACTACCTTGCCAGATTTGTTAGTCAAAACATAAGATGCATCAAAAGTTTTAAATGAAATGTCATGATCATTTGATGCACTACGAGTTTTCTTCTTAGGCAACTTAGCACGGGTTGGTTGCCTAGAGCTAGATGTCTCACCCTTATACATAAAAGCATGATTAGGGCCAGAATGAGACTTCCTAGAATGAATTCTCCTAATTTTGTGCTCGGGATAACCGGCAGGGTACAAAATGTAACCCTCATTATCCTGAGGCATGGGAGCCTTGCCCTTAACAAAGTTGGATAATTTCTTAGGAGGGGCATTAAGTTTGACATTGTCCCCCTTTTGGAAGCCAATGCCATCCTTGATACCAGGGCGTCTCCCACTATAGAGCATACTTCTAGCAAATTTAAACTTTTCATTCTCTAAGTTATGCTCGGCAATTTTAGCATCTAGTTTTGCTATATGATCATTTTGTTGTTAAATTAGGACCATATGATCATGAATAGCATTAATATCAACATCTCTACATCTAGTGCAAATAGAAACATGCTCAATGGTAGATGTAGAGGGTTTGCAAGAATTAAGTTCAACAATCTTAGCACGCAAAATATCATTATTATCTCTAAGATCAGAAATTGTAACATTGCAAACATCTAAGTCTTTAGCCTTTGCATTCAATTTTTCATTTTCACATCTAAGGCTATCAAGAGAAATATTTAATTCTTCAATCTTAGCAAGCAAATCATTATTATCATTTCTAAGATTGGGAATTGAAACATCACAAATATTTGAATCAACCTTAGTTAACAAATTAGCATTCTCATTTCTAAGGTTGTCAATAGTCTCATGGCATGTGCTTAACTCTCTAGATAATTTTTCACATTTCTCTACTTCTAGAGCATAAGCATTTTTAACCTTAACATGCTTTTTGTTTTCTTTAATAAGGAAGTCCTCTTGGGAGTCCAAGAGATCATCCTTCTCATGAATAGCACTAATTAATTCATTTAACTTTTCTTTTTTTTGCATGTTTAGGTTGGCAAAAAGAATGCGCAAGTTATCCTCCTCATTACTAGCATTATCCTCATCACTAGAGGTTTCATATTTAGTGGAGGATCTTGATTTTACCTTCTTCCTTTTGCCGTCCTTTGCCATGAGGCACTTGTGGCCGACGTTGGGGAAGAGAAGTCCCTTGGTGACGGCGATGTTTGCGGCGTCCTCGTCGGAGGAGGAGTCGGTGGAGCTCTCGTCGGAGTCCCATTCACGGCAAACATGGGCATCGCCGCCCTTCTTCTTGTAGTACTTCTTCTCCTTTCTTCTCCCCTTCTTGTCGTCGCCCCTGTCACTGTCACTTGAAATAGGACATTTTGCTATAAAGTGACCGGGCTTACCACACTTGTAGCAAACTCTCTTGGAGCGGGGCTTGTAATCTTTCCCCCTCCTTTGCTTGAGGATTTGACGGAAGTCTTGATGATGAGCGCCATCTCCTCATTGTCGAGCTTGGAGCCGTCGAGGGTGTTCGACTTGGAGTAGATTCCTCCATCTTTTCTTCCGTCGCCTTGAATGCGACCGGTTGTGCTTCGGATGTGGAGGGGCCGTCAAGCTCGTTGATCTTCTTTGAGCCTTTGATCATTAATTCAAAGCTCACAAAATTCCTGATTACTTCCTTGGGAGTCATTAGTGTATATCTAGGATTGCCACGAATTAATTGAACTTGAGTAGGGTTAAGGAAAACAAGTGATCTAAGAATAACCTTAACCACTTCGTGGTCATCCCATTTTTTGGTCCCGAGGTTGCGCACTTGGTTCACCAAGGTTTTGAGCCGGTTGTACATGTCTTGTGGCTCCTCCCCTTGGTGGAGACGGAAGCGACCGAGCTCCCCTCGATCGTTTCCCGCTTGGTGATCTTGGTCACCTCGTCTCCTTCGTGCGCGGTTTTTAGCACATACCAAATTTCCTTAGCACTCTTCAACCCTTGCACCTTATTATACTCCTCTCGACTTAGAGAGGCGAGGAGTACAGTTGTGGCTTGGGAGTTGAAGTGTTGGATTTGGGCCACTTCGTCCTCATCATAATCTTCATCCCCTACGGATGGTACCTGTACACCAAACTCAACAACATCCCATATACTTTTGTGGAGTGAGGTTAGATGAAATCGCATCAAATCACTCCACCTAGCATAATCTTCACCATCAAACGTTGGTGGTTTGCCTAATGGGACGAAAAGTAAAGGCGTATGTTTAGGAATACGTGGATAGCATAGGGGGATCTTACTAAACTTCTTGCGCTCATGGCGCTTAGAAGTTACGGACGGCGCGTCGGAGCCGGAGGTCGATGGTGATGAAGTGTCGGTCTCGTAGTAGACCACCTTCCTCATCTTCTTGTGTTTGTCGCCTCTCCGATGCGACTTGTGGGAAGAGGATTTCTTCTCCTTCCCCTTCCCTTTGTTGCGGGACTCTTCCCATGAAGTCTTCCCGTGGCTTGTAGCGGGCTTGTCGCCGGTCTCCATCTCCCTCTTGGCGTGATCTCCCGACATCACTTCGAGCGGTTAGGCTCTAATGAAGCACCAGGCTCTGATACCAATTGAAAGTCGCCTAGGGGGGGTGAATAGGGTGAAACTGAAATTTACAAAGTTAATGACAACTACAAGCCGGGTTAGCGTTAGAAATAGAAATGAGTTCGAGAGAGGGCGTTAAAACAAATCACGAGTGAGTGAAGAAGTGAGACGCAAAGATTTGTTTTACCGAGGTTCGGTTCTCGCAAACCTACTCCCCGTTGAGGTGGTCACAAAGACCGGGTCTCTTTTAACCCTTTCCCTCTCTCAAACGGTCCCTCGGACCGAGTGAGCTTCTTCTTCTCAATCACACGGGACACAAAGTCCCCACAAGGACCACACAATTGGTGTCTCTTGCTTCGGTTACAAGTGAATGAATCTCAAGAAAGAATGAGAAAGAAAGAAGCAATCCAAGCGCAAGAGCTCAAAAGAACACAACAAATCTCTCTCACTAATCACTAAAGCCTTGTGTGGAGTTGGGAGAGGATTTGATCACTTGGGTGTGTCTAGAATTGAATGCTAGAGCTCTTGTAAGTAGTTGGAAGGTGAAAAACTTGGATGACTTGAATGTGGGGTGGTTGGGGGTATTTATAACCCCAACCATCAAACTAGCCGTTTGGTGAAGGCTCCTGTCGACGGGCGCACCGGACAGTCCGGTGCGCCAGCCACGTCACCTGGCCATTAGGGTTCGACCGTTGGAGCTCTGACGTGTGGGCCAGCCTGGCTGTCCGGTGGTGCACCGGACAGGCCCTGTAGGCTGTCCGGTGTGCCACCCGCGCGTGCACTGCTCCTCTGCGCGCTCTGGCACGCATTAAATGCTTCTGCAGGTGACCGTTGGCGCGAAGTAGCCGTTGCTCCGCCGTTACACCGGACAGTCCGGTGCGCACCGGACATGTCCGGTGAATTATAGCGGAGCGGATTCCCGAAGCTGGCGAGTTGATGGTCGCTCTCCTTTGGAGCACCGGACACTGTCCGGTGGTGCACCAGACAGTCCGGTGAATTATAGCGAAGCGTCTCTGAGAATTCCCGAAGGTGCGAAGTTCAGTCTTGAAGTCCCCTGGTGCACCGGACACTGTCCTGTGGTGCACCGGACACTGTCCGGTGGCACACCGGACATTACGGTGCGCCAGACCAGGACACACTTCGGTTATCCCTTGCTCTTTTTGTTGAACCCTTTTCTTGGTCTTTTTATTGGCTTATTGTGAACCTTTGGTACCTGTAGAACTTATAGACTTGGGCAAACTAGTTAATCCAATTATTTGTGTTGGGCAATTCAACCACCAAAATCAATTTAGGAATATAGGTGTAGGCCTAATTCCCTTTCACCATGGCTGCGAGCTCCTTTCCCTAGCTGCTCGGCTCCCCCTCCCATGGAAACCAGCAGCCTCATCTCCTCTCCCGACCAATGCCCCCTTTTTCTTCCACCTCCGGCAGCAAGCTGCGAACTCCATTCCTCCATGGCCGCAAGCCTTTTCTTGCTGCGACTCCTTCCCAAGGACAGCACCAACCCCCTCCTTCTCCATCGCAGCAGCATCAGTGCTTCCCTCGCCGCTTGCATGCCACCCGCTCAATGTATTGCGCAACCACATTTTCGTTGCTCGTTGTCCGTCAAAGCGCAGCCCCTCTGTTTCCCCGTTGGCGCAGCAGCCCCGACGCCTCCGCGCGCTGCCGGTTCGCTGTTTTGTGAAGCCAATAGACAACACGCCATGATGCCCGCCGGTGGTTTGCTGTTTTGCAAAGCCCCAACATCGACGTCGTTCACCCCCGGTGAGACCACGATGATCCTTGTTTGATTCCGCATTGGCATTGTGTTCCTGTGATTAATTGTGTATGTGTGCTGTTTATTTTTGTGGAGAGGAACCCCGTGTTTTTCGTGAAGGAGAAGGCAAGCCGCCCAACGCTCATCGACGTGCGAAGCTATGCACAAATCGGAATCGCCATCGTTCTTACAAACACCGATTGGGTTGTTTATAGTGAGCCGATATGTTATTTTGTTGTTGGATTGGATATATATGTGGCTGCGATAGTTCTTTTGTGCGTTGTAGAGATTGGTCACAGATGTATTAATCGTTTGCTAAAGCACTTCGTCGTAAAGTAGTGTGTTAGTTGTGGTAAATTTAATAAAGCGTAAAGCATGCTTGGTAATTTCCATAGTCGACTAAGATGTTCGTCTATGTTAAAAATATTTTATGTATTCATCGTGGTGTAGGATAGAGTGGATCGAAGATATAAATTATGTGGCATGTGATTAGTGTTTTTAAGATGAGATCTGCGAATGATCGGTTAGTGTTGCACTTGTCTAGTCGATACATATTGTCATAAATAATTGTGCTGAAATTGGTCATGAGAATGCAGTGGGCATGTGGTGTGTTTGGATGTGACAAGTAGAATGGAAGTGTGAGTTCTGTCGAAGCACTGTGATGTCAAACGTGTATATCGAAGTGCATTGTAGTGGTAATTGCGTTAAGTTATTCGGTAGTGTCTCGAGTGCACGCCACAACATGGTTGTATACGAGACAAGGTAATATAAGAAGGTGTGCTCGACACGAATGTTCGGTTGAAATAAGTAGAAATTGTTTTGGCTTAACTAGAGAGGTGGTGAAATGCCAAAGTAGTCACCGCTTTATCTACATTTATAAGTCGAGTCGTGTCGATGCGCGTTATGCATTCCTTAAATTGTGCTTCACATATAGTGTATGACTGTGTTTATGACTTTGAATGGGTGTTTTCGAGTGAACTAATAAGTTCCTAAAGCAATTATGTGTAAGGTGTTTATAGTGACGCTTTATCCCAAAAGGTGTTGAGTCTACGCATAAATAAGAGATAAGTGTACTTTGTGTAGTGCGGATTGATTTTGAATGCATATGTCGCAAGAAATGGATTAGTGCGCATATAGGATATGAATGTGTGTGATGAAATGGTGACATGCCTTCGTAGTCATCATGTCGTCTGTTTGGCGACTTAGCCGAAAGTCGTGAAGAAATGTCGCTTACCTATGTGTTAAGATTGTTACTCTGCGGCTCTGTATAAATTGCCATGTGAAGTATGATTGAATTAGTCTATGTTTGTGATGTGTGGTGTAGTGGTGGTATAAAAAATGGGTTAGGAATCGATCGGCCAAATGCCAAGTTCGGTTAGAGTTGTTTTGTTACTTAGGAGTTTATGGTGAAGTGATGGCATGACTACGTAGCCGTCACGTCATCTATTGTGTGACTATGCTTAAGTGTGTCTTGATATAAGTTAGAGTAAATCAAGTCTCTAAAATGCGGAAATTCCTGAATTGTGTAGAAGCTGAAATGTATTGATTGCTGTTTTGGGCTGCACGTACTGTTTTCGGTTTACTGTATGTTTGATGGACTAAATTATGTTTTCTGTAGAAAATTCATATAAGAAAGTTGTAGAAAACTTTATTATCTTACTTGTGTTAAAATTTGACAGCCATAAGTCAGATCGTTTAGGAGTTATGCTTTTTACAAAGTCAGTAACTGAATCTGTCCACTTTCTGTACAGATTTCAGAAACTGCATTGTTTGTCTAATTTATTTTTACAATTAGTTCATGGTCATTATAAGAAAGTTGTAGATGCTTTTCTGATCTTGCTTGTGTTAAAATTTTATAACCATAGGCTTGATAGTTTAAGAGTTATGAATTTTACAAACTGGTTGCTGTGTTCTGTCCTCTGTCAGAACAGATTTCGAAAACTATAATGTTTGATTTGATTAAATCTAGAATCACTTCTTTGTGATTATAAAAGTTATTTAGTGCTTTTTCTAAGCTTTCCAAAAGTCTTGGATCACTCTTTTTGGTGATCTGAAGCTTGAGTTATGAATGTTTAAAGTGTGAATACTGAATCTGTCCAGTTATGGACAGCAAAGTCTTCTAGTGTCTTTTATTCTTAGTTAAATATTGAATCACCTTGAGATATTTATAAATGATATGTAGGAAATTTAATTACCTTTCCAGAAAGTCTAGTATCAAATTGTTTGGATGTCTGAATCTTTAGTTGTGAATTTTTGAAGCTGCAAGTCTGAATCTGTCCAAATCTGGACAGAGCTACTGTGTTTGCACAATTCGACCTTGCTAAGTGTTTAATCATATTGTGATGACAATACCAAAGTTGTAGAGCACTTTTTAAGCTTTCCAGAAAGTCCTAGTTTGATATTTTGGGACTAATAATTGAAGAGTTATGATTAAAACAAGTACCTGCTGTATTGCTGTCCAAAAATTCTGCTAGTGCTTATTTGATTGTTGGTGCACCCTTTTTGCTAAAAATGTGTGGTTATCTCCTAATTAATGTAGACTTGCCACGACTAAGCGTGAGATAACATATGTGTCATGTTTTATATGTTTCTTTCTTTAGTGGATTGTGATGTCGTATTTGTGTTGCGTAAGTATCTAAAACGTTATCATCTTTTTAATGGTGTTAATGATGAACGTCGATAACGTACGACTAGCTAGCACTTGCATATAGTTGTTACGGTATCTTCTCATTTGATGTTTAGTTCGCCACTGTGTCTTTGTGTATCTTGTGCTATTTCATTATATTCATACATATGCATATTGCATCTCATTTAGGACCAAGAGATGATGATCGAGCCAGTGATATGGTGCCAACCACAAGATGCAGTTGGTGGATGACCCGAAGAATGGTGGACTTAACCACTGGATGCTCACCAAGCGAGTACCCACCCCAGCAAACACTATCTAAGTGTTAAATTAAAGGCAAGCCCCGGTTTTATGCATAACCAGTTCTATATATTATTTTACTGCACTTAATGATTGTAGACTTGAATTGTGCACTTAAGTGTAGGAGTTGCCTGAAACCCTAGTTGCATTAACTCAGGATTCCTATTGAGATGGATACTAGTATGCTAGGTCGAGTAGCTGCTTTGCTAATTAGGGATCTCTGTAGAAGTCGAGTGATTTTTCTAGCACTCGCGCGAGGTCAGGAAATTGCTTGTATCCAATTTATATCGGAATGATGATGGTCTGTTGACAACGGTCCATGGGGATGCGTTGTCTACAAGACAAAAATTGGAATAAGGATTAAGGTGTGGTACCATGAGTCAAGAGTTTGAACGTACTAAACATATGCCGAGAAATATGGTAAATCGGTAAGCCTAGTACCTGATTGAACCTGGCAGCAGACTTTACTCCTCACGCGACCTGAGACGTGGTTTCCTATTCCGGATATGGTGGGTACAAGTGCGGTCACTGCACGACGGCAATCGGGGTCTGTGAGGCATTGTACGCCAAGGCGGTGAGCCCTGATTTGCTGACGGGGAATCGATGGGACGATTGATATGTGTGGGGACGGAGTGCCTCGCCACATCGTGTGTTTAGGTTTACCTTGCAAGGTTTAAAAACTCAATTCGAATCGTCTGCTTCTCGCAGCTAATGAGAGTGCTTGATCCATGCTGCTTCATTGAGTAATAAGTGGAAATGAGGTGACTGGCAAAAGATGTTGATTGGTAAAAATGTTTGATACCATGTATGAATAGCTAGGTACACATCTAGTTAAAAAGGAGCATACTAAAACTTGAAAAGCTAAAACTTGATTTTTAGACTCAGCTAGTGTTTTTGGCAAACCAAACCTCTCAGCCAAACAGTTGCATGTCTAGAGGTAGAGGAGTATACTCCTCACACCGGGTAAGTCTAGCTGAGTATTAGTATACTCAACCTTGCTTGTGGCATAATTTTTGCAGGTACCTCCTTGTTGTGGTTAATGGTGTGACTTGGCCTCCATCCCTGCCACCAGGATAGACGGTCAAGTGGGTTACTGCTTCCGCAGGAGAGGACCAGGAGGAGTAGCATGGCCAGGCTTCACCATGTTACTCGGTTTTCTCCGTTAGTTATTTCCGCTGCATTAAAATTTATGGTTATTATTTCTGAAACTCCGATTATGTAATCACTAATGATACTTTCTTAATCTATGGTATTATGTTTTATTGTATTTCTCTGTGCCTCACCTTGTGTGAGCTAGTGGTATTCGATCCTGGTAAGTGGCTTTATCGGACTAGATCCGAGGGATTGACGGGTTATTCCTGTTTAAGTGTGTTGCCGCCCTTAAGGGTGCGACTTGGGCACTTAAGCTGGAATAATTCGGGCGGTTCCGCCATAGCTGGTATCAGAGCGAATACCACCACAGAGGAATCATTAAGTCATGAATATCAATTTTTCTAAAGTAAAATTTGCTTAGAAACCAATGTTGGATAGATCGTCAGGACGATAAGGATAGACCTAAGACGTAAAGCCTTAGGATACTAGATGGGTAGCTAGGTGGCTATGTATATAGGCCATAAAGGCTACTACTACTATTAATAAGGATGCTGTAGAAGCACCCAAAAAGTAGTTAGGTCTGAAAAGACGACTAGAATGAGCATGCATCATGATTATCGTATTATAGTTGTCTCTTATGCATCAACATGCTTCTCTCACCTTTACTCCAATAATAAGAAATTGTGAATAATGTGATGTATTGCTATGAACTACAAAAAAATGCCTTACCTCGTGTCAGATTGGTAAGTCTTGTTAGGTTGTGTTGTGTGTTTCTCTTGTCTTGCTATCTAGGTGACATTGTAATTGTTCAACCCTTTTTGCAAAACATTTTGTTGCTTGTTCTGTTCATAAAAAGACCCTCTCCAAACAACCTTGAGTTTAGCAAGTGAAACCAAAAAAATATATGCTTGTGTTGGTATTTTCTGACCCTTGTGTGTTTCACCCTTGAATTTACACCTGCATAGCTTATGGAACCCCGTAGCTGGACCGCTAGTTCAACCTAAAGCTTCCTTGTGCACTTGTTTATGTTAAAAAAATTGTTAATTGGTGTCTAGTTGCACAAACCCTATCAAGGCCATGTTTCTTTCCATAGATCCTGTCCCGAATCTTCATAACCTTTCTGGTGCTCGTCCTAAGCGACCTCATGTGACTACCTCTCTTTTCACCTAGATCTGGTAATTTTTTTCCTTGTGAATCATGTTGTGGCTTTATCATCCGAATCTCGGGATTCTTTATTGATTCTGCCTCGTTATCTGGTTATCTGCTATAACGCGTTCTCAAGTATTAGACGTTGATCTTGCCTAAATCTCTCGTTTCTTATCATTCTCATACTCTTTCTCTAAGGATCATGACGTCGATTTATCAACTTATCTCTAAACGGCATCTCCATGTGAATTAATGGATGATGTTGCTATTATTTTTGGATCTCTCATGTCTCAAAAAGCTCATCAATCCTGATCTCATGGGTGGTTCCTCCTCATATCAAAATCTCGTATAAATCTCTTGCCTGATAATCTCCATGTTGATCATAAAATAGTTCTCTGAGTTGAAGAAAAATTCTTATGTGCTGCTCTTTTGGGCCAGCAATCTCTGCTTCAACTTCAGTCACATTTTATGAGCCATACTCTCATGGGCTCCATCTATCTATGCTATGTGGATTTCTCATTGGTTGCGTTGGTAATGGTATTATGGCAAACGACCGATGGTGCTGCGACGAAACCGAGAGCCTCTTGTGGGCGCGCACACAAGGTTGAGCTGCTCGGCACGTGCTGGTATCATGGTTAATAGTTATGATCCATTGCGAGACTATACTGATGTGATGTCTTTTGTGAACATTCTCTCAGAGTGGTCACTGCATTTTGTCTCAACATGCTGCGATATTCTACCCAAATCTATCTTCAGTATCTTGTCAGATCACATCTCATAAATTTGCATCTATCTCCAGCCTGGGAGTTACGTGCTTCTCCACCCTTAAAGCTCCTCATCTGAATCTCGGGACGAGATTCTTTTAAGGGGGCAAGGCTGTGACACCCCAGGTGTCAATTTCGCGTTATGTCGGGAGATTTGTCCCTAACTTGAATGCTCAGTGAAAATTCTCTATTTTCTCGATCGTGTCTATCTCTATTTATCAGGATTATTCATGAAAGCTCACCGAAGTCGGAGTTATTCGATCGCGTGAAACAACCAATTTTGGAGCGTGTTAAAACTTTCAATCTCAGCACGATTGCTAACTCAAAAAAATCATTCTCGATTTATAAATCTCATCTGAAGCTCATTAAATCAAACTCTCGACAACTGTTATTTGATCTGAGCCCGAGTTTAATTCCTCGAACCTTGATCTATGTTCGACGATTTTATTCGGATCCGTACTCTCACGCAGAATACTCAATATGTCGTCCTCAAATCAATTTTTATCCGACTCGGCTTAATAACTCTGTGTTCGATCCGAATTCAAAAATCAGCATCGGCAATAATTTTTAAATATCACGGTTTATCTCTTTCAATCATAAATCCGAAAGCTAGTCACATCTTAAGACAATTTATTTTCAAATCTTGCGTAGTGAATTATTTTCGAGCAAGTCAAATCAAACTCTCGGCCGAGTTAATCGCGCAATCGTCCATTCGTCCGAACTCTATTTCACTCTGTTCAGCGTACAGACGAATTCCGCAGGAGCATTTTTATTCCGAGAAATAATTTAGCGCGGCCCGATTTAGTGTTTTGGGCCATGTCCAGCCCAGCCCACTAAGAAACCCTAACCCCAGCCATTTTCTATAAATAGGGGTGCTCCTTCCTTGCTTGGCTTTTATCCATCTACCCCCCTAGCCACCAATTGCTTTTCTCCCAGCCACCTCCACTTCTTCTCCCCATGCCATCCTCCTCTCCTCCCATCCATGGAGCAGCAGCAGCAACCTCTCACCATGGTGCCTCCCCCTTCATCCCTATAAATCAAGCAGGAGCTCTCCGTGGTGTGGATCGGCACCCTTGCTGTCTCCTCCAATGGAGCATGGCGCAGGGAGCAGCCATCCCTGGCTCAACATCAGCTCGACGCCCTCACTTCTCCCCTGCTACTCGCCATGGTTCCCTGGTGGGTGGCTAACTGTGCCCCTCCATGGCTTGAGCCGGCGCCCTCCTCCCTTTCCTTCGCGGTTCCATACCAGCAGCAGGACAGTCCACGCTATCTCCACTTCTCTGTCCATGGTGTAGCTCAGCGGGGAGCAGCAGTTCTCTTCCATGGCGTTCGGCCCTGCTGTTTTTTTCTCCCATGGCCGAGCAGCAGCTCTGCACTTTCCTCCCATGGTCGAGCTTCTACACAAAGCAGCGGCAGCAGCTCCCATGGACGGCGCCCAGAAAATTCCAGCAGCGAGCAGCGCACGTCCTGCTGTCCACGGCGTGCAGCAAGCAGGGAGCTCAGCTCTACCTCTCCCCATTGCTGCGAGCTCCTTTCCCTAGCTGCTCGGCTCCCCCTCCCATGGAAACCAGCAGCCTCATCTCCTCTCCCGACCGATGCCCCCTTTTTCTTCCACCTCCGGCAGCAAGCTGCGAACTCCATTCCTCCATGGCCACAAGCCTTTCCTTGCTACGACTCCTTCCCAAGGACAACACCAACCCCCTCCTTCTCCATCGCAGCAGCATCAGTGCTTCCCTCACCGCTTGCATGCCACCCGCTCGATGTATTGCGTGGCCACATTGTCGCTGCTCGTTGTCTGTCAACGCGCAGCCCCTCTGTTTCCCTGTTGGCGCAGCAGCCCTGACGCCTCCGCGCGCTGCCGGTTCGCTGTTTTGTGAAGCCAATAGACAGCACGCCATGATGCCCGCCGGTGGTTTGCTGTTCTGTGCAGCCCCAACATCGACGTCGTTCACCCCCGGTGAGACCACGATGATCCTTGTTTGATTCCGCATTGGCATTGTGTTCCTATGATTAATTGTGTATGTGTTCTATTTATTTTTGGGGAGAGGAACCCCGTGTTTTTCGTGAAGGAGAAGGCAAGACGCCCAACGCTCATCGACGTGCGAAGCTATGCACAAATCGGAATCGCCATCGTTCTTACAAACACCGATTGGGTTGTTTATGGTGAGCCGATATGTTATTTTGTTGTTGGATTGGATATATATGTGGCTGCGATAGTTCCTTTGTGCGTTGTAGAGATTGGTCACGGATGTATTAATCGTTTGCTAAAGCACTTCGTCGTAAAGTTGTGTGTTAGTTGTGGTAAATTTAATAAAGCGTAAAGCATGCTTGGTAATTTCCGCAGTTGACTAAGATGTTTGTCTATGTTAAAAATATTTTATGTATTCATCGTGGTGTAGGATAGAGTGGATCGAAGATATAAATTATGTGGCATGTGATTAGTGTTTTTAAGTTGAGATGTGCGAATGATCGGTTAGTGTTGCACTTGTCTAGTCGATACATATTGTCATAAATAATTGTGCTAAAATTGGTCATGAGAATGCAGTGGGCACGTGGTGTGTTTGGATGTGACAAGTACATTGGAAGTGTGGGTTCTGTCGAAGCACTATGATGTCGAACGTGTATATCGAAGTGCATTGTAGTGGTAATTGCGTTAAGTTAATCGGTAGTGTCTCGAGTGCACGCCACAACATGGTTGTATGCGAGACAAGGTAATATAAGGTGTGCTCGACACGAATGTTCGGTTGATATAAGTAGAAATTGTTTTGGATTAACTAGAGAGGTGGTGACATGCCAAAGTAGTCACCGCTTTCTCTACATTTATAAGTCGAGTCGTGTCGATGCGCATTATGCATTCCTTAAATTGTGCTTCACATATAGTGTATGATTGTGTTTATGACTTTGAATGGGTGTTTTCGAGTGAACTAATAAGTTCCTAAAGCAATTATGTGTAAGGTGTTTATAGTGACGCTTTATCCCGAAAGGTGTTAAGTCTACGGATAAATAAGAGATAAGTCTACTTTGTGTAGTGCGGATTGATTTTGAATGCATATGTCGCAAGAAATGGATTAGTGCGCATATAGGAGATGAATGTGTGTGATGAAATGGTGACATGCCTTCGTAGTCATCATGTCGTCTGTTTGGCGACTTAGCCGAAAGTCATGAAGAAATGTCGCTTACCTATGTGTTAAGATTGTTACTCTGCGGCTCTGTATAAATTGCCATGTGAAGTATGATTGAATTAGTCTATGTTTGCGATGTGTGGTATAGTGGTGGTATGAAAAATGGGTTAGGAATCGATCGGCCAAATGCCAAGTTCGGTTAGAGTTGTTTTGTTACTTGGGAGTTTATGGTGAAGTGATGGCATGACTACGTAGCCGTCACGTCATGTATTGTCTAACTATGCTTAAGTGTGTCTTGATATAAGTTAGAGTAAATCAAGTCTCTAAAATGCGGAAATTCTTGAATTGTGTAGAAGCTGAAATGTATTGATTGCTGTTTTGGGCTGCACGTACTGTTTTCGGTTTACTATATGTTTGATGGAATAATTATGTTTTCTGTAGAAAAGCCATATAAGAAAGTTGTAGAAAACTTTATTATCTTACTTGTGTTAAAATTTGACAGCTATAAGTCTGATCGTTTAGGAGTTATGCTTTTTACAAAGTCAGTAACTGAATATGTCTACTTTCTGTACAGATTTCAGAAACTGCATTGTTTGTCTAATTTATTGTTACAATTAGTTCATGGTCATTATAAAAAAGTTGTAGATGCTTTTCTGATCTTACTTGTGTTAAATTTTTATAACCATAGGCTTGATAGTTTAAGAGTTATGAATTTTACAAACTGGTTGCTGTGTTCTGTCCTCTGTCAGAACAGATTTCGAAAACTGTAATGTTTGATTTGATTAAGTCTAGAATCACTTCTTTGTGATTATAAAAGTAATGTAGTGCTTTTTCCAAGCTTTCCAAAAAGTCTTGGATCACTCTTTTTGGTGATCTGAAGCTTGAGTTATGAATGTTTAAAGTGTGAATACTGAATCTATCCAGTTCTGGACAGCAAAGTCTTCTAGTGTCTTTTATTCTTAGTTAAATATTGAATCACCTTGAGATGTTTATAAATGATATGTAGGAAATTTAATTACCTTTCCAGAAAGTCTAGGATCAAATTGTTTGGATGTCTGAATCTTTAGTTGTGAATTTTTGAAGCTGCAAGTCTGAATCTGTCCAAATCTAGACAGAGCAACTGTGTTTGCACAATTCGACCTTGCTAAGTGTTTAATCATGTTGTGATAACAATACCAAAGTTGTAGAGCACTTTTTTAGCTTTCCAGAAAGTCCTTGTTTGATACTTTTGGACTAATAATTGAAGAGTTATGATTAAAACAAGTAACTGTTGTATTGCTGTCCAAAAATTCTGCTAGTGCTTATTTGATTGTTGGTGCACCCTTTTTGCTAAAAATATGTGGTTAGCTCTTAATTAATGTAGACTTGCCACGGCTAAGCGTGAGATAACATATGTGTCATGTTTTATATGTTTCGTTCTTTAGTGGATTGTGATGTCGTATTTGTGTTGCGTAAGTATCTAAAACGTTATCGTCTTTTTAATGGTGTTAATGATGAACGTCGATAACGTATGACTAGCTAGCGCTTGCATATAGTTGTTACGGTATCTTCTCATTTAATGTTTAGTTTGCCACTGTGTCTTTGTGTATCTTGTGCTATTTCATTATATTCATACATATGCATATTGCATCTCATTTAGGACCGAGAGATGATGATCGAGCCAGTGATGTGGTGCCAACCACAAGATGCAGTTGGTGGACGACCCGAAGAATGGTGGACTTAACCACTGGATGCTCGCCAAGTGAGTAACCACCGTAGCAATCACTATCTAAGTGTTAAATTAAAGGCAAGCCCCGGTTTTATGCAAAACCAGTTCTATATGTTATTTTACTGCACTTAATGATTGTAGGCTTGAATTGTGCACTTAAGTGTAGGAGTTGCCGGAAACCCTAGTTGCATTAACTCAAAATTCCTATTGAGATGGATACTAGTATGCTAGGTCGAGTAGCTGCTTTGCTAATTAGGGATCTCGGTAGAAGTCGAGTGATTTTTCTAGCACTCATGCGAGGTCAGGAAATTGCTTGTATCCAATTTATATCGGAATGATGATGGTCTGTTGATAACGGTCCATGGGGATGCATTGTCTACAAGACGGAAATTGGAATAAGGATTAAGGTGTGGTACTGTGAGTCAAGCGTTTGAACGTACTAAACATATGCCGAGAAATATGGTAAATCGGTAAGCCTAGTACCTGATTGAACCTGACAGCAGACTTTACTCCTCACGCGACCTGAGACGTGGTCTCCCATTCCGGTTATGGTGGGTACAAGTGCGGTCACTGCACGACGGCAGTCGGGGTTAGTGAGGCATTGTACGCCAAGGCGGTGAGCCCTGATCTGCTGACAGGGAATCGATGGGGACGGTTGATGTGTGTGGGGACGGAGTGCCTCGCCACGTCGTGTGTTTAGGTTTACCTTGCAAGGTTTAAAAACTCGATTCGAATCGTCTGCTTCTCGCAGCTAATGAGACTGCTTGATCCATGCTGCTACATTGAGTAATAAGTGGAAATGAGGTGACGGGCAAAAGATGTTGATTGGTAAAAATGTTTGATACCATGTATGAATAGCTAGGTACACATCTAGTTAAAAGGAGCATACTAAAACTTGAAAAGCTAAAACTTGATTTTTAGACTCAGCTAGTGCTTTTGGCAAACCAAACCCCTCAGCCAAACAACTGCATGTCTAGAGGTAGAGGAGTAGACTCCTCACACCGGGTAAGTCTAGCTGAGTATTAGTATACTCAGCCTTGCTTGTGGCATAATTTTTGCAGGTACCTCCTTGTTGTGGTTAATGGTGTGACTTGGCCTCCATCCCTGCCACCGGGATAGACGGTCAAGTGGGTTACTACTTCCGCAGGAGAGGACCAGGAGGAGTAGCGTGGCCAGGCTTCGCCATGTTACTCGGTTTTCTCCATTAGTTATTTCCGCTGCATTAAAATTTATGGTTATTATTTCTAAAACTCCGATTATGTAATCACTAATGATACTTTCTTAATCTATGGTATTATGTTTTATTGTATTTCTCTGTGCCTCACCTTGTGTGAGCTAGTGGTATTTGATCCTGGTAAGTGGCTTTATCAGACTAGATCCGAGGGACTGACGGGTTATTCCTGTTTAAGTGTGTTGCTGCCCTTAAGGGTGCGACTTGGGCACTTAAGCTGGAACAATTCGGGCGGTTCCGCCACAATTATGCAGTTTATTCTTATGTTTGGTGTGATGTTAATTTTGTCGATACCATGTTTGTTTGTATTGCTACGGCTAGTAGTGAGGTCACGAGAATCTGAAGGTCATCCTGGAACCTGGAATCTCAAGTCCCAGGCAAGTTGTGTCCTTGATCACTTTTATTTACCCAATAATGTTCTTTATAATCATTTACTCCTGCATAGGTTTAATTTTGATGGGACCCAATAGGTCACCCTAGTCTGATTATCTTATTACCTTGTTTACCCCTGAATCATTTAGGTAGTTTTGCTATTGCTCTATATGGTTTTGGGATTAATATTACATTATGTCCATGTTCCATATATTTTGTTATTTTATTTATGTTCATGTCAAGATCATTATTTTTATTTGGAACATGGAGCTTAACTTGAGAAACACGTGCCACCACAAGGGTGGAATGGGACGCCCTTAGCTGACTAATTAGGAAAGCTAGTGGAAGACTACCTTACCCGAAAGGGGCAAGGGCAGTAGGGGAGTAGGCGTGTAGGGAAGTTCTCGGGTTGATTTTGCTGCGATGGCAGTTAGACGAGGGATTTCTACATTGCTCTTCCTAGAAACTTTAGCGGGTTTTTGGAAGCTAGTGGAACTTTGTAAAGGCCTCGTAGTGGATCCCTAGCCATTCACCTCAGAAGTGTCTAAGGGCCTTGCAAACCCTGGCGACATGGGATACACGACTTGTGGATAAAGGGTACCACCTCTGCAGAGTGTAAAACTGGTATACTAGCCGTGCTCGTGGTCATCAGCAGCTCAGGACTCTCGCATGATTGAATTATGGAACTAAATTCAATTTATCATTTGCATTGCATGGGATTTTTTATTAATTTTGTTCTATTATTATTATGGTTTGGTCTCTACTTATATTTAGTAACTGCTAATAAAATTTTGACCAACTTTAAAAGCAATGCTCAGCTTTAACCATCCTCTTTGGTAAGCCTTACACTTCACATGTGCTCCCACCTTTGGCGAGTTCATGCACATTAATCCCCACAACTTGTTGAGCTATGAACGTATGTGAGCTCACCCTTGTTGTCTCACACCCCCCACAGGTCAAGAACAGGTACCACAGGATGAGGCGCATGGGGATGCTGCGATGTGTTCGTGAGAGGTCTAGGTCGTCGTCTCCCAGTCAACTTTGGGTTGCTGGATCATTATTTCCTTTCGATGTAATTATTTATTTATTTTGTACAGAACTCCTATTATATAATAAAGTTGTGACATTCATTTCTATACCATGATTCATCATATGTGTGAGACTTGGTCCCAGCACATCTGGTGATTATGTTCGCGCCCGGGTCCCTAAAACCTGGGTGTGACAAAATAGGAGCGGTCCCAGGTAAGAGATCAATAACAAACTCAACTTCTCTATCCGGTGGCATTCCGGGTAGCTCCTCTAAAAAGACATCTGGAAACTCTCTAACAATTTTGATGTGATCTCCCACAAATTTACCGTTGATCATGTATACAACATGTGTGTTAGATGTGGGTGGTGTAACTGTGACTTCAAATCTATCCCCATCAGGACTAGAAAGTTCTAATATTCCTCTAGCACAATGTATTACTGCATTCCACTGTTTTAACCAGTTCATGCCAAGAATTAAGTCTATTGCACTCCCTTCTAACACTATAGGTGTAATGACTATCATAGGTCTATGCATGGCAAGATAAGGTAGACTACTTGCAAGAACATAACAAGCAGTTATGAATGAATGCGAAGCTCTAGAATAAAAAAGTATAGCAGCTGGCACGGAATTAATGAAGAACGTACCAATGACGATATTAGGACCATCCTCTGTAGCTTCAGCAATGATTTGATTAACCCTAGCGAAGTTATAACCACGGTTTCTGGCTGGAGTCTGTGTCTACTTGCCTTGAGAATTACCACGAGCCGGTGTGTTGGGGTTCCTCTTTGGACAGACATTAGCATAGTGACCAACCATACCACACTTAAAGCAAGTGGTGCCTATAGCGGTGCCCTGGCTAGTAGGTCTCGCTGGGGTGTCAGTGGGTGCAGCCTGACGAGTATGCGGAGTCTGCGATGTCGCCTGTGGTGTCTGCTGATGTAACACCCAAAATCCTATTTTGGAATCTATAAAACTTGCTCCAAAAGATTTGAGATAAAATGACTTCTAATAATGATTTCATTCATTACTTTATGAAGTATATCTCTCTAAAGTACATAAATAATAATAATACGAGTTTGGTACTCAAAACTTAGATAAAAAACTAAAACTTGGAACAATAAATAGTAGAAAGACATTTGAATTATTTCCTTTATTAACTATATAATTAAAGCACTCTTTACATATACATATATATTTAAATTAAAATTCATGGTAAAGATTATATATTGACTTGTCCTAAATAAATAAGTAATGAAATTTAGAGTATGCATCCAAAGAAGTATCTTATGAAAATAAAATATGAGCTTTATGTTTTTGAAGCATATGGTTAAACGAATATTAATATATATATATAATAAAACATTTGCATTTTCATATTGGAGTTTAATGTTGTACATATCAGCTTGACTTAAACCAAGATTTGAATTTGGGATAAGGATTTGAATTTTAAAAAATAGAAAATAAAGGAAAAAAAAGAAAAACAGAAATAAAAAGAATCTAAGCTGCAGCCTCCAAACAGTAAGCAACACAACATCTGCAAATTCTGCATAAACAAAGGATACCTGTGAGGATGTGACTACATAAAGAACCTAAGGATAAAGTAAAAAATAAGTGCTTTCAAACCTTAAGTAGCAGGTCTTTCATCAGATTTAGAGGGAGGGCATCTACTGCTGCTTGATGTAGCTTGAGACTTGGAAGTGGTAGGATTTTGTTTCCCTTTCCCACCAAATTCTTCAATTAAATCTATTATAAAATGAATTCAACTAGTCAAATATGTAGTTAATATAACAATTATGTGGATTACACTACAATGGTGAATATTGACTATACCTGCTTCAATCATGGCTTATTCCTCCATATTCTCTTGGATGTTGATTGGAGTAGTCCTTCTCAACTAGTCTTGGGTACATACAAGTGCCTCCAGCATGAAAGGAGTTAGCGATGTACGGAAGTCATCTAAGATACGTCCACTCGTGCTAAAAGTGGACTCCGCAGCCACTGTTGAGATAGGAATAGCAAGCACATCATGGGACATGTGAGCTAAAACAGGAAACCTATGTGCATTTACCTTCCACCAAAAAAGTATGTCAATCTTTGTATCAGTGTCTTCAGTCTCTTCATTTAGATACTTTTCAAGTTCTGACTTCATTCTGCTACTAGAATAGTTGGTCATCTTCATCCTCTTGGCAATTACTTCTATAAGTTTGCATCCTCTGCCACCCTTTGCTTCAGTAGGATCAGTTACTTCAGTCGTTACTTCAGTTGGAGCATAAATATTTTTGTATTCTTCAAACAGCTCACGGACACAAGAGTTAATAGCTGCCCAAACTAACTGGCCCCTGTCCTCACCAAATATCTCCTCAACTATAATCTTCGTATACATAGATAATTTGTACCTTGGATCAAGGAAAGCTGCAACAAAAATGAGTAGATTAATGTTCTCTTTATCCTTCTCCTTTCCCTTTCCCCTCGCCTTTCCCCTCTCCTTCTCTGACTCCATCTCTTGCACATACTCATTCTCCTTATTGTTTGTGTGCCAAACCCCCCAATACTTGTCAAATTTTTCTTTCATTCTCATGCCCATTGATACTTGTAGATTGTCTTGACTACTCATCCAAGACTTAATAAGCAAGTGGACTTCACCAATATCATGAAAGAAACTATTGCTAGTCACATGTAAACTAGATGAAACACGTACAGTAAGGTCATGGAAATGCTCAAGAAACTCTGCCATCTTTTTTGCATTCTCCCAATCACCTTCATCAGGGTAACCATCACCCTTCCTTTCTTCAGAAAGGTCTATACAATAGTTATTGTCCTAATCAAACAACCTTAAGAATACCTTTTCATATGCAATTGCAGCTTTAAGCAAGAGATAGGTGTAGTTCCATCAAGTTGGGACATCAAGCTTTAGAAATGCCTTGGTGTTCAACCCCTCTTCCTCAGAAATTTCTTTGAACTTAACCAATCTTGAAGTCCCATCTTTGATATATCTAATAGCACCTCTAACACGCTTCACTGATATGTCCACTTCTTTCGAACCATCTCGCACAATAAGGTTAATAATATGGGCAGCACACCTCATGTGCAAAAAGTTTCCTTTTGCTATGTGGGTTCTTCCTAGGTGCCTCCTCAAATAAGCAATACCAGTATCATTGGCTGATGCATTATCAACTTTTACTGTCATCACTCTCTCCAATCCCCATTCAGTCAGGCATTTCAATAAACTTTTTCCAATATCTTCTCCCTTGTGTCCCTTAACCTTAAAAAATCCAATGATTTTTTATGCAAATTCCATCCCTCATCTATAAAAGTTGCAGTCACTGCCATATAACCATCTTGTTGGTGTAAGTCCAACAATTTGTGGTTAAGCAAACTCTTTGTCTTTAAAAAAGACTTTAATTTGGTTTTCTCTCGAAAGAATTGGGTACTATGTCCCTAGTGCATGTTCTTCTAGATGGTGCTTGGAAACGTGGGCAAGCTTTAGACATGAATTTCTTGAAGCCAGGCTTTTCACCAAAAGCAAAAGGTAGCTCATCTTCAATAATCATCTCAGCGAAGGCCTCCCTAAGTGCATCTTGATCAAACCTCCAAGTAGAAACACCTTCCCCTTAAATTGCTTGTAAATATCCTTGCTTTCCATCTTTTTCAAACTTGTTAGGATTGTGCTTGCAACTTTGTAGGTGTCTCTTCAAGGCAGATGTACCATGTCCCTTAGAGTCTGCTTTCATGTTGCGATGGCAGTACTTGCATTTTGCAGCTGTCATAATGCCTTTATCATCATTGATCTTGGTGAAATGGTTCCACACATCTGATCTTGGTGCCATCTTCTTCCTTTCATGTTGTGCACAATCCTTGTCAAGGTCAACCACATCTTGATCAGCAGCCCCTCGTGATTGTGATGGTTGTGTTTGTGTCCCATCATTTTCTAGAGGGCAAGTGCCCACTGATTCCATAACCTTGACTAATATGTCTTCAGGTTCAGGCATCTATTAAAAAGGAGGACACACATAGTAAGTCAATAAGGAAGATGAATACATGATGCAAGGAAAATGTAACATCCCAAAATTCCAACCGAGGTTTGGAACCCTAATCTAACCCCCCCTATTTATCTCCCCCTAATCTCCCCATAGGTCTTCTCATCATATGCATACACTCTGTTTGATTAGAAGCACCTCACATAGTTTATATTTTTAGCACTTGAGATTACCTAGTTAATTAATTGTTCAAGAGGAAAGGAGATAAAAGAAATAGAAATAGAAAATGGAAAATAGAAATTAAAATAAAAAAGGAGAAACCTTCCCCCCCTGGCTGGGCCGATTCTTGGCCCAAACCCGCGGCCTCCCTCTCCCCCGCGCTCGCGACTCCCCCCTCTCGGCCCATCTCCGGCCTGCTTCCACGCGCGCGCCAGCCCGCCCTGCGAGCTCTCTCTCTCTCTCGCTGACGAGCTGACCCCACCCATTAGCCCGCTCTCACCATCACTCTCTCTCTCTCGCTGACAAGCCGGCCCCGCCTGTCAGCCACCACTTCTCCCTCGTAGTGCTCGGCTTCAGCGGGATCGCCACCGGCCACCGTTCTCTCCCCCTCCTCGCCTGCACTCGCCGCACAGCAAAGTTCAACGCCACTTCGTCCTCGCTCGCTATGGTCACGTCCTCGCACGGCACCGCCCCGCCGTGAGGTCCCGTCGCCGCCGTTGTGCGCCATTACTCCGTCGTTGTGCACCTCACCGGCGTCCACCTAACACCGCTACTCCCCTCCCCTCGGGCGCCTATAAAAAGGCTGCCCCGAGCTCCTCCATGACCCGCACCAGCCTCGGCCACTCTTCTCCCCCTCCCCCGAGCTCCACCGCACCGGCTCCGCCGCCCCTCCGTCCGTGCCAGTAAGCTCCTTCTCTCCCCCCTCTCTCTGGTTGTTCAGCGGGCAATTCACTAGGCTCAATAGCTTTGCTACACCATCGCGGACTCGGAACACCACTCCCCTGCCCCCAATCACCACCCGAGCCTCACCAGCGACGACTCTCGCCGTGGAGCTCCGCCACCTCACCGCGGTCAGCTTCCTCCCAACCGCCTCTGGCAAAATTGAACCCACCATTAAGCTCGCCAGCCCCTCCTCGTGCTAAGGCACCTGCCCAATCCCCAGGAACCGGGCCACCAGCGGCGAATCGCCGTTGAACCCGCCGGCGGCCGGATTTCCCCCGCGGGTCGGCTGGTTCGCCCCTGCCCGTCGACCGCTGACGCCGTCTCCCCTCCCGCTCTCCCTGGCGCGTGGGCCCCGTGGCCACGACACCGTTTCTTGCGCGCCCGCGCCGTTCTCGCCCGTGGGCCGTGCTGGGCCGGCGCGCTCGCGCTCGCGCGCGCCCCCGCACCCTGCTGGGCCAGAATTTGCCCCTCGGCCCACCAGAGCCGAAAATCCTTTTTCTTTTTTCTTTTCCATCTTTTTCCCCTTTAGTTATTTATATATTGATATTTTATGTACCAAAAATTATCAAAACACTTTCTAAGTCACATAAAATGACAATGTTAGAATTTGACAACCTCCACTCACTAAACCACTGTTTGATGTATTGTTTATTGCTTGTTTTACTCAAAGAAGCGGGGACCATCGATCCGGAACCCGTAGCCCCGGAAAAAGGGCAGGAGCCTGACCCCTCTGAGATAAATCTTTTGTGCCAGGAAAGCTTCGACGAAGGCAAGTCCATCCTTGCCTTGATGCATAATTTACCTATTCTTTCTACCACTACCTAGGCCGGGATTACGGGAGGGAATATTTGCATTGTGAGCAGAGAGATAGCCCGCATTAACGTTGTGGCGGAACTGCCCGAATTATTCCAACTTAAGTGCCCAAGCCCTGCCTTAGAGGCTAGGCCACACTTAAATGGGAATAACCCGTCAATCCCTCGGATCTAGTCCGACACGGCCACTGACAGGATCAAGTACCACAATCTCACTCGATGGTGAGTCACAGAGCAAATACAATTAAGCATAAAACCATGCATGGAAGAGTGTTAAATTATTACATCATCATTGTCACCGTCATCGGAGTTTTTGCAAAAGTGACCATCATTGCTTTGAAGTGCAGCGGAAATAAACTAACGGTAAATAAATAGAGAGATGGGGAAGCCTGTCCCATCACTCCTCATACTCCTCCTCAGCCGAGGCAGGGTCCCACTCGACAGTCCAACCCGGTGGCAGGGTGGATGGCCAAGTCACTCCAGCAGCCATTTCCTCCAGAGAACCTGTAAAATTATGCCACAAGCAAGGCTGAGTATACTAATACTCAGCTAGACTTACCCGGTGTGAGGAGTCTATACTCCTCTACCTCTAGACATGCAGCTGTTTGGCTGTGGGGTTTGGTTGCCAAAAGCACTAGCTGAGTTTCTAAATCAAGATTTTAACTTTGTCAAGATTAAGTGTGACTCTCTTAAGGCTAAAAGTGTACTATCTACTCATACATAGTAGCAAGCATTTTTAGCAATCAAAATCTTGTATCATCTCAACACAGTTCCACTTGTTACTCAATGCAGCAGCATGGATCAAGCAGTCTCATTAGCTGCGAGAAGCAGACGATTCGAATCGAGTTTTTATCCTTGCAAGGTAAACCTAAACACACGATATGTAGGGGCACTCCGTCCCCACACACATCAACCGACCCCATCGATTCCCTGGCAACAGAAAGGGGCTCACCGCCTTGGCGTACAATGCCCCACTGACCCCGACTGGCCGTCGTGCAGTGACCGCACTTGTACCCACCATAACCGGAATGGGAGACTACGTCTCAGGTCGCCTGAGGAGGGCAATCTGCGGGCAGGTTCACTCAGGTACTAGGCTTACCAATTTACCATATTTCTCGGTATGTGTTTAGTACGTTCAAACGCTTGACTCACGGTACCACACCTTAATCCTTAATCAAATTTTTATCCCGTGAACAACCAATCCCCATGGATTGTTGCCCACAAACCAACATCAATATGATAAGAAGGTGGATACAGCCAATTCCTGACCTCGCGCGAGTGCTAGAAAAATCACTCGACTTCTACCGAGATCCTAATTAATAAAGCAGCTACTCGACCTAGCATACTAGTATTCATCTCAATAGGATTCCTGAGATCATGCAACTAGGGTTCAAAACAACTCCTACACTTAAGTGCACAAACAATCCTACAATCATTAAGTGTAGTAAAATAACATAAATAACAGGTTATGCATAAAACCGGGGCTTGCCTTCCAAAGCAGTGGCAGGCAGGTCCTCTGGTGCAGGCTCTGGTGCTGCATCTGGGGCAACCTCCTGGGCAGCTCCTTGCTCCGGCACGAGGATGTACTCTCCGTCAGCAAGATTACAGTCTATCGGAATGCAATGAACATATGTGTCATGATTATGCAAGATTTAAGAACATTAAGCTACAGAAACTAAGTCAAGAATTAACTTAGGGTTCCTTGGCTATGTGGGTCTCCTAGTGGTTTACATTTAGCACTTTTATATTTAAGTCTTTATTTGGGGTAACAAGGAGAATTGGTATTGCATTTGTATATTTCTATTTCAGGGAATAACTTACAAGGGTCTTAGGGGGATACTAATTCCCATTGTTCATTTTCCTCTCTTTAGTGTTCATTTATGAAATCTAGTGGGGTTTGAACTACCAAGGTGAATTAACTAATTTCAATAATTCCACAAAAATCACAGTGGCTTGCCCTTGGTCAATACGGCCTGTCTTAGGAATATGGGATTCAAAATAAAAAGGCTAGGCTGTATACAAAAATAACAAAAAGTGGGGCAAATAAGCCACTTTGCACTACAAGTCCTTTATTAAAGTGGATCCTGACCTAAGGGTTATTTTTGTTGGCCTCTAACAGTGATAATAAGCTCTTGTACCAAAAATGACAGAGAGCCACATGATGGTTAATTAATGGTGGATTTCTAAAATTTGGTGCAAAAAGGGTGTTTAGAACTAACTTGTCATTTGAAAAATATCAAACAACAGATTTCAGATTTTTCCTAAGTTCTTATTATCAAAACATTAGTGATCCTAAGGTTTGGGGAGGTTTCACCTTAGGGTTATTTTTGTAGGGTTTTTCTAAGTTATCCTTATTTTATTAATTTAAAAGGTATCCTTCTTATTTTACACTACAACAGGGTATGATATATTTTTCCAGTGAACTACATTGACTAAGTATCTCAACAAAAATAGGGGTGCCCTCTGGTTTATTATTTATGTCACCTTTTCTATTTTTCTTAACCTTAAGCATATTATGGAATAAGGGGTAAAAACTAACTTAATGTAGTGGACAGAGGGGTTTAACATTTTTAACTAGGTCAGTAGGTAGATATAAGCTTCTCCAAATTTTCCTAACCCTAGTTAAATAGTACAACCATTTTTCTTGTTATTATTAAGCTTTTGGTCCAAATTATAATTAAATCAGGACCTTATATTTTTCTACAGTACCTATGGGGTTTTATATTTTTCTTAGATAGGCTACATTATTTAGAGTCTGGCAAAATTAGTTTGACCAAATTTGGATAAACCAAACAGAAGTTATGGGTTTTTAAAGTTTCTGTTTGAATTTAAATCAGGTTTTAATAAGGTTTTTCTGAAAAAGCAGTTTGCGCCGAGGTCCCTGGGTTTAAACCGAATCAAACCGCGCAGATCTACCCTCGCGCCACTATTCCCCTGAGTCTCTGACATTTCACTTAACCTCCTGGCTTTCTCTCCTTCTCACCCGCAGTCCTTCCCCCAACTGAAACAGTAGCCGCGGGATAGAAAAGGATGGCGCGTCTTACTGGCGGCGAGGGAGGTCCGGCGAGGTGGTCAGTGACGTTCGGGAGGTCGCGACGGTCACGTCGATGTGCGGGTCGTCGCCGGAGGTGGTCGGAGTTACCCTGGCCACGAACACAGGCGCCGGGGATCGTCGGCGGCGCCTGCTCCGGCCAAACCACGGCGGTATAGTTCAATTAGGGTGCACGAGGAGCTTCACGGGGTGACACAGAGGCCATGCGCGCATCGAATTGGAAAACGGTGCAGGGGCTTACCCGGTCCACGTGCGCCGGCGGGTTCTTGAACTCCGGTGAGCACGATTTGGCTACTCCGGTGACGCGGGTCCTCGGGTCAAGCTTGAGCAAGTCTCACGGCCTCACCAGGAAGCTATCTGGGGGCTTGGATCGAACGGAGGAGGACGGGAGAGGGGTTGGCCACTGTGGTTGCTCTCGGGCGGCACTGGCGGGTCGCGGGGAGGTCGCCGGAGGCAATGGCTGGCTCGGGCAAGTCAGGCGAGGTACGGAGGAGGCAATGGGGAAGGCAGCCGAGCACTGGGGCAGGTTTTATAGCCGTGGCGCGGCCAGGGCGCCGGCTCGGCCGTTTGGCGCGACGCGGGGCACGCGGGGGCGCGCGCGGGCGTGCTCTGGCGAGCTCAGAGCGCGTCGAACACGTGGCGTGTTGCTTCTGCCCGTGTTCTTCGCTCTGCTGAGCGGCCAGGCGTACGAATCTTGCCCTACCGCCTGTGGGAGATCTCTTCCCTGCACCTAGAGCTACCTAGTTCATGTGAGTTCCAAGAGTAGATGTGGTCTGGTTGAGGAGATATGGTGGTGCCAAGTCTTGTCTGTCTGCACTGTTCAAACCGAGACAAAACCAGTGCCAACTCATGTCAAACGATTTTGGCTTGGGTTCAAACTTTTCCAGGGCATTCTAGGGTTAATTTGGCGCCATTTTGTCAATTGGGTCGACAGGTTTTGAAAAGGGGATCAAGGTGAACATGTGGGATCTTTGCTCAAGGGTTGGTTTTTGACTTAGGCAAATCCTGAATTCCTCCCTTGTGTTCAACCTTTGGTGATCTTTTTAGGACCTTTCTGAAAACTTTTTGGGGGTACTTCCTTACTATTAATTGTAGGTTATTAAGTATATTACAACTTTTATATTTGGCCCAAACCATGATCATGATGTTTACATGATCTTTTGATCATGGCTTCAATTAGGGTTCTTATTGCCTATGGAGGTTTTGCTCTAGGGTTTTGGAAGAGCCCCACTTAGATGGGCATGACAAGCTAAGGCATGATATCCAAGATAGTTTGCACTTGATTAGGACCTTGAATTCCAAGATTGAAGTACTTTGCCCATAAATCCTTATGTAATTTATGGGTTAAAAGGGGTAACCCTGGGGTGGGCACCCTGAGTAACACCTAGGGTGTTACAAACATACATCTTTTGAATACAAAATGTGGGTGGAAAAAGGGCAGTGTGTTTCTCTAAGCGAGGTTTTCAAAAAAGTGTGCGATGAAGGGTATTCACCCTCATCACCTTGTGAGTGGGATGATCAGGGACTCCCTGGTTTAGGGGAGGGCCTAAGGCGAAGGCTCAGCTGGTTTAGGCGTGAGCAGAAGGATTGTCCCCTCATATAAGGACCGGTTTGTCATCTTTCACTACCTGTACTCATGATAAGTACAACCACTCGAGACTGTGTGGGCAGTCACTCAATCTGAACTCGTACGGTCCAACCCCAGGGTTATGAAGGCTGGGGAGCACCAGGAGGACAAGGAGGGGGAATGTTTTGTCCAGTTTGGACATGGCGGTGGCCTGACTCCTTCTGGTATAACCGTTACGGTTAGGACGTGCGAGGAAAGAAAGAGAACCGGCATTCGGGTCTCGCGACGGTGAGATCACAGAAACCGGACTAGTGGGTAAAGTGTACCCCTCTGCGCAGAGTTCAAACCTATTCGAATAGTCCGTGTCCACTGGTATGGACGAGTCTGGTGTGGTATGACAATTAGTGTTTTACAACCTCCGGGAAAAAGGGTATGTGTGTGTGTGAATGCGTTCTTGGTAAAGAAAGCGATGCCACGGGAGCGAGAAGCTCAGTAGTGGTTGAGTATTGTGTTATTTCTATTTCCTTGGGAAAACCATAAAAGTACTGCCTTTCTTTGGGAAAAAGAAGAGTGATTTCAACTCCACCATATAAAGCATGTATGATATAGGTCCCTTTCTCTTTATGGGAGCGGGATAGGCTTGCGGAATACCTAGTGTATTCACCCAGATTTATTTATGTTTTTCAGCAGCCGAAGACTTCTTTTCTGCTATGTTTGATTGAGAGGGTTGTGTCTGCACCCAGTTCTGCCTGTGGCTTGGACTAGTGTATCTTTTACTGCGCGTTGTATTCTGGCTCTCTCAAGCTTGTACCCCGGTATTGTAATAACATTTATTCGAACTCTGTACTATTTGAAGTAAGGAATGTGGTTACTAGCCTCCTGGGACTAGTAATTGTTTCACATTTGAGTCCCAAAGGATCGGGACGCTTCAGGTGGTATCAGAGCCCATAGGACTGGCCGTAGATCGCAGCCCTGACCTCAAAAGTTTGCCTTAAAAGAAAATACCTCTTACCCCAAGAAAAATCTTCTCTCCTTTCCCCAGATATTAACAAACCATTCTTTTCCTATTCCAGATGGAAGACTCTCTGGTCATTAGGACATCCTACTGCTCAGAAGTAGAGGGGTTCCCACATCTGTTGCGAAGTTGTGCACTTCGCATGGGGATCCACAAGAAGCCGGAATATGTCTGGAAGGAATATCTCGAGAATGGAATGGAGAAGTGCTCTATGGCAATCTACCTGGGAGAAAGCCTAAACTACCCAAACCACCATCCTTTTCAAGTCACTTTCATCGGACACCGCTTCCCAGACAATTGCCAAAACGTTGCCCGAAAAGCCCTCCGACAGCTATGCCAAAACTACATCAGTGTGGTCCTTGAAACTCCCCTTCGCTACTTTCCACCCAGCAACAAAAATACCCCTGCCTGGAGGAAAAGACTTCGGGCCCTATCAGGAAGAGACCCTACCGAGGATGACCCCACCATCGTCTACATGGTCGGATACCTCCACACTCTCGATAACCAATATGATGACCTTTCCTTCCACTGCACTTACCTAAACTCCCGAGTGGAAAGCCTGGAGCAACAGGTCAAGAAGCTTAAAAGGGAAAAGGCATCCCTCCAAGAGAGTCTCGAAATAGCGGAAGGCGAGGAAACCAACACTCATGATGCCTACCGAACCCTGAAGATGGATTAGAACAAGAAGCTAAAGGAGCTCACCCCTGCGAAGAAAATCCGAAAAGAAGACCAGAAGCGAAGGATGCCAAACTGAGCAGAAGGAGGAAGCCCCTCCAGCCCTACCTCCTACTAGGATAGAGAACTCGTCCGACACCGAGGAAATGTCCCTAGCTAGCCTTGATGACCTCCTCAAGGAATTTGGGGACACTTTAGAAAAGGAGTTCGAGAGTACCTTAGATAGCACCTGTGTGTAGTGCGACTTGTGGTAATTGTATGCTTGTAATGAACTTGTTAATGAATAAAATAACTTGGTAGGAAAAAATTGGCATATGCATAGTAGTAACTCTTTTTCCTTGGCAGATGGCTTCGGATAAAACCACGCCTACCGCCTCTAGGATTGGAGCAGGGTTTCCCCTAGGAGCTGAAGGAGGAGCTGGCGGAGAAGGGAGTGAGACCCACCTCCCCGGACCTCCGGAGCTGCCATTAGATTTAGCCCAAGTTCTAGCCAATCAAACCCGACTCATTGAAGTCCTCACGAGAAGTCTGGAGAATCAGCGCCCGAATGGTGGAAGACCACAGGACAGGATGGGAGATTTTCTAAGGCTCAAGCCTCCCATGTTCGCTGGATCCAGCAATCCCCTTGATGCCGACGACTGCCTGCACACGGTAAAAAGGAAATTAGAAGCCATCGGATGCCCAGAAAATCAGCGTGTTCAACTGGCTGCTCATCAACTTTCCGGGATGGCCCTAGCATGGTGGGACACCTTCATCACTACCGTCAGAGATGCTACCTGGGCAGAATTTGAAACTGCTTTCCGAGAGCATCATGTACCCCAAGGGACCGTTCAGCACAAGGAAGATGAGTTTCGGGAACTAACTCAAGGTGGAAGATCTGTCAGTGAGTACGTGCACAAATTCACAGAATTGGCTCGTTACGCGCCTGACGATGTCAGCACAGAAGCCAAGAAGATGGCCCGTTTTCTGAAAGGGCTAAGACCAGAACTCAAGACCATCCTCGCCAGCCAAGATTTCCTCAGCTTCTCGCACCTCTCCAATAAAGCCATACAAGTGGAAAGGGCAAAGGAAGAAGAAAAAGGCCACCTCAAGAGGAAATTCCAAGTTCTCTGAGCTCAGCAGCAAGACCGGCACCAGAGAGCTCGATCCTTCGGGTTTCCACCCAAGGGACCAAGCTTCAATAGACCAACTGGACCCACTCCGTCACGTTTCAGCCAGCAGAGTCAGAACTCCTTTCAGGCCCCCTCGGTCGCAAGCAACCAACCACTAGCAAATTCCTGTTGACTCTGCGAAGACCCCAGTCACTTCAAGAATAACTGCCCCCAGTTGAAGGCACCAGGACCTACTTACTCCAACTCAGTGAATGGCCCCAAGAATACCCCCGCACCCGCCTCCAAGGCACTCTCCTCCAACAGTTAGCAGAGCAAGACCCAGTATCAGGGTAGAGCATGAGTTAACCACGTCGATGCTCAAGAGGCTCAGCAAGCTCCAGGAGTAGTGCTCGGTGAGTTCCGTATCGAATTTACTATCTGTTGGGGACTTGTTCTCAAATGCTATGAGTTAAGAACAAGGCAACACAAAAAATGCTAAGTGATAAAGTCCTTCGTCCTTCGAAGCATTATTTCCCTTGGGATATAATGATTCTCGGACGAAGGTTATGAAGGACATACCTTCATCAACACAACATATAATAATGAAGAAAGAATCATATAAAATATGAAGAATAACGTAAACAATTATGTACAATCACCAACTTATTTTTTATATTATTATTATGGAAAAATAGAAATGATATCCAATAACAAATGTACCTTCGGCTTGAAGGAATATGTAAGTACAAGCGTGACGCAAAAGTAAAATGCCAAGTCAGCGTGAACAGTACGGGGGCACTGTTCACCTATTTATAGACACGGGACACAGCCCATGTAAAATTACATCCATGCCCTTTACATTTGGTAGTGATTCTATAGTAATCCACAGAGGCCTAAATAGCATTTTCATCTTTAAGTCGGTTTCCTTTTCTGCTATCATGCCGAAGCTTTCCTACTCACAGCTTCGGCGCTGTATCAACCTTCGTATTCTTCTCCCACTGTGGTGCTGATTCGAGTCCGAAGATACCTGTTCACACATTATACTCCAGAAACACTGTTAAATCATATTTTTGAGGACCTTCGGAAGCCGAAGGCCCCCAACAGTAGCCCCTCGCAATATTAATTTGTTAGAATGATAAATTTAGATTGCGACATGGACGAAGGCCTTAAGCCGAAGGTCCGAAAAAACACCTTCCCTTTGCTAGAATAGCAACATTCACTGACAAGTAGGGTCTCCCAATTTTCAATGCACTGGGCATATAAATAAGAGCATACCACGAACTTATTTGGTACGCTTTCTTGCCGTCTGCTCTTGCTTAATTTTTTAGCTCTTGCGCACCAACTGCTTAGTTTTTTAAGTTTTTAAGCTTCGGCTCTGAAAACAGTTTTTAGCATTTTCGAAGATGTCTGAAGGTAAAAAGGCTGCTGCCGAGATGAAGCTGAGTCTTTCTGAAGAGAAAAACCTGGGGTTTCTTGAAGCAATGTCGAAGACCAATACAGAAAAAATCACCAAAGAGATTTTAGAAGGTTTATCTGAAGATACTGATGACAGCGATAATTATGATGTGGATAGTGGTGGTGAAGACTCCGAAGATCGCCCTTGGCGACCAAGCCATGCGGTTTTCGGCAAATCGAGTATCAAAGAAAATCATCTTGTCAATATGAGGGGAAGATATTTCCGGGACTTGTCCGTTGTGAGGGCCGACGAAGGAGAGAAGACTTGTCCGACTCCTGAGGAAAACGAAGTCGTAGTGTTCCGAAGCTTTTTGAAAGCTAGACTACGATTTTCCCTGAGCAGCTTTGTCGTAGAGGTGCTGAAAATATTTGAAATTTATCTTCACCAACTTACCCCCGAAGCAATCATAAGGATGAATATCTTCGTGTGGGCGGTGAGAAGCCAAGGTCTGGAACCGGATGCGAAAAGTTTCTGCAACATACACGAATTGTTATACGAGACAAAGCCCTGGGGTAAGGAACAGTATCACAATAATTTCGGCTGCTACAGCTTCGTCGCTCGGTCTGGGTCAAGCTGCCCCGTGCCAACCTTTCGGAAGAAATGGCCCGGCGACTGGATGACAGAATGGTTTTATGTGAAGAATGACCTGGAAACACGGGAAGATGTTAAAGGTATAATTATGCGTCCTATTTGGCAACGCTTCGGCCTGCGGAAGCCGAAGGTTGAAATGAATGAAGCTGCCGAAGAATGCCAGAGAGCCTTCGGAGTTGTTTGCTCTTTTATTGGAACGAGGGATTTGGTCCAAGAGCATATTGCCTTCAGAGTATGGCCGCTTGCGGAAAAATGGGAAATGCCGCAGGAAACCATAAAGGAGGCTGACGAAGGTGGACTTATCAGGCTGAAGTATACTTTCAAGTTTGGAGATAAATTCGTTGAGCCAGATGATGACTGGCTAAAAAGCATTGAAAATTTAAGTGATGAACTACTTGGGGTTTATTCAAAGGCCGAAGATACTGCATTGTCAGCAGCCTTCGGAGGCCGAAAAAAGAAAAGACTGAACCGAGTGTTTGACGCAATTGGGTTCGTGTACCGCGACTACCACTATCCAGCGCGGGGCCAAAAAAGAAAAAGCGCAACCTCTGCACAAGAAACTGCTTCAGCCACTCCCAGCGAGCCAATGCCGAAGAGACAAAGGGTAAAGGTTCTCACACACCGGCCACGCTACATTGAACCAGCTACAGTGCCTGAGTTCGGCGATGAAACCTCTTCGGGCACCGTAACTAAAGAACCAACTTCAGTGTCGAAGATCGAAGAAAAAACTGAAGCACCCTCAGCAGAGAAAGCAGAAAAACCGAGAACTGAAGGAACGAAAAAATTGGAAATTTTAAGTCCTTCAGCAAGTGTTGAGACAATAAAAAACCAAAAAGGCCCAGCAGTGACCCCGAAAAGAAAAAGAATGGTCAATGTGCTAGATGTACTGGAGACAATTAAGTCTTCAAGCACGACTCCGAAGAAGACTGTTGAAACTTCCGAAGTGGAAACTGAAATCTTTGACACTAAAGTTCCAAAGCAACAAACTGAGACTGAGGCTGGGCCTTCAGAGCCCGCAAAGGTAAAATCCTTGGAAACCGAGGAAGAAAAAATGACGGAGCCAATTCTTGTTGAAGAAGTCAGTGCTGTTGCCCCCGAAGCACCCTCCAAAGTCCTTGATTATATTGTTCGGCACGCTTCGGGGAAAAAGTTATCAGAAGAAGAAGTTTTTGAAGCTAATCACTATGCCAAAGAATTGAAATATCCGAAGGGGGCACTAGTGTTCAATGGTACAGATGAAGAAGATTTCCTATACTGCCTCCCGGATAACAAAGAATTACTCGTCTGCCGGGAAATGGCCCGAAGCATGGGGTTTCCTAAGCTGGAGGCTGGCCTCTGCGCGATGACAAAGGACGATCTTGCGGACAGCCTTGCATATAATAGCCTGAAGGTACGAGATCTGTGCATTTGGAAACTTTATGATTTGAAATCTATCGTTTTATTCTTATACTAACTCTTTTTGATATAGGGTTTAATACTTAGCAATGCGCTGAGAGCGCAAAAGAATGCCGAAGACGAGAGCTATGAAATTGCTTTCAACAACCTTCGAACAGAGGTTATCAAACTAAGGAATGAAGCCTTGGAAAAGGACAAAATTCTAGTTACATTGGTGGATAAAATAAAGGAGAACGAAGCTGCGTCTAAAGCACAAGTTGCAGCTCAAAAGCACGAGATTGACGATCTTCGGAAGCAATTAGCCCGGGCTAAAGAAGAACGCATACTTGAAGAAACGAAGCGAGAACTTAGCGACCAATGGGCAAATCATTTAGAAGGAACTGTCGAAGAGCTTTGTTCGTCCAAGAAAAGATGCTATGACAAATCTATGGAGTGTGTTAAGAAAATGAAAGCTAGCTTCGCCAGCGTTGGCGCATTTTCAAGTGAAGAAAACTTTACGAGAGGCAACCCCGAAGGTCCCATTGAATGGATTAATCACGAAGCTGAGGCCTTTGAAGAAATTTTAAATAGTCGCGGAGACATATGCGCTTTTTCGGGTGCCAGGGGGATTGCCACCATTTTAGAAAGGAAAGGCTGCGAACATGTAAAAATTTTGGCACAATCCGAAACTGCCTTGTCCTTCGAAGACGCTAAAGACCCTTCGGCTGAAGCTAGCATAGTTGGTGGAAAATTTTTCACCGATATCTGGGATAATGGTGGCCGAGAAATGGCCCGAGAAATTATCCAAAAAAGCGAAAAAGGCATTCATGATGCTAGAAAAGTGGCCGAGGCTGCTGAAAAAAGCACAGAGCCCGAAGGGCAAATAGGTATTAACTAATGGTTTTTATTGTGTTGTAATTTTTGATTTCAATCTTCGTTCGCCAATTGTAATAGCAATGTAGCACTATCATGTCCTCCCTCAGATCCTGCTAAAACGCCTCCGGGCCCTCACCCGAAGGACGACGATGAAATCAAAAAGATGGCCGAAGCTATCATGGATCAAGTTGTCAATCAACTCCTGAACGAAGCTACGGAAGTAGTACTTAGGGAAGACTAGGTACTATTGTAAAAACATCTGAAATGTAATATGTGTAATATCTTGTAACCCCGAATGTAATATACTTGTTTTTTATGGTTCAATTCTTTACGATGCATGAAATTTTACATACATACCGTTTTTGAGTCTGACGAAAAAACACCTTCCCTTCTTTTCATGCTTCGTGAAGAAGTATATTCATCACAACGATATCCATAGTGCTCTAATGAAGAATTTCCAAGCTTCGTGAAAATATTTTCTAAAGCTACATTCCGAAGATCAATATTGTATCTCCTTGTGACTTTGCATAATTTTCCCTTTTTCAAAGCATTTTTCCGAAGATCAATATTGTGCCCCCTTCTTGTGCCATATGCAGCATGATGTATGATGCTTATGCTATGCGAAATGATGTGATGATGTTATGTTATGTAAAATGGTATTTATTCCGAAGATACACTCACATCCCTGCAATAAAACACATAATCTTTTTAAATCAGCGTTGACTTTTCACTGTAAGCCTCCCTTAGGAGCTTCTTCGCCTTTTACTTCAGTGGAATCAGCGTTTATTTTTCGCTGTAAGCCTCCCTTAGGAGCTTCTTCGCCTTTTACTTTCGGCGGTATTCGCGTTGACTTTTCGCGCTTCGCCTTTTACTTAGGCGGTATCAGCGTTTATTTTTCGCTGTAAGCTCTGCATTCCCTTTGGAACGACTTCTGAGCAGAAAACTTACACTGCGCTCCCTTTGGAACGGCTTTTTGTAACTTCAGCAAACTTACTCTGCGTTCCTTAGAACGACTTTTTGATGCTTCGAAGAATTCATGTCGTGCCTTTTAAAATAAATTTTTGATAATTCGAAGATCCTCCTTGCTATCGCAAATCTTTAAGCTTCAACAACTTAAGCCTGTGGAGAAGATATACTTTCCTTGTGGCAATCAACGAAACTATTACATGAGATTTAAAAATTGTCCTTTATTACACAGAAAATAAAACTGAATGGAAAAGACTACTATCAAAGTAGGATATTTGTCAATAAATGTGCTTCGACTCTGGCACAGTGCTATTGACTGTGCGAGCTTCGGACTGTTCTCTGAAGTCCCTTTGCTGTTGAACATATTGGCCCCCTTCTGGCTGCTGGCCTTGTTGCAGCGGTGGTGGAGGCGGAGGCTATTGCCAGGAAGCTTGAGGTTGACTCGCCGAAGCAACAGAAACTGTAGGTTGATTGCCTACATATTCTGGGATGTAAGGCGAATGATACGAAGCAGTGTGCATAATCTGCTTCGGCTGACCCTGTTGTGCTGCAGCTTCGGCTATCTCCTTTTGCTTCTGGATGGTAACATGGCACATCCTGGTGGTGTGGCCCTTGTTTTCACCACAGAACAAGCAAAATGTTCTCCTTGGTTGATCTCCAAATCTTCCGCCGAAGCCCCTGGCGCCTCTGCCTCTTGGAGCTGGCGGCCGGAAGAAGCTTTGCTGTTGCCCCGAAGCTTGTGAGGAGCATTGTGGCCTTTGCTGCTGACTCCCCTTATCATCATTTTGAGTAGAGTTGTGAATTGACCTAACGTGCCTCGGATAAAATCTTCCTCCGAAGCCCCTGGTCATTTCGGAAAACCTGAAAGCTTCCTCCCTTCTTTGACGAAAATCATTGTCGGCCCGAATATACTCGTCCATCTTCTGGAGCAGCTTCTCCAAAGTTTGAGGAGGTTTCTTAGCAAAGTACTGAGCTGAAGGTCCCGGCCGAAGTCCCTTGATCATGGCCTCAATTACAATTTCGTTGGGCACTGTTGGCGCCTGTGCCCTCAATCGTAAGAACCTCCGGACATACGCCTGAAGGTATTCTTCGTGATCCTGGGTGCACTGGAATAGAGCTTGAGCAGTGACCGGCTTCGTCTGAAACCCCTGGAAGCTGGTTAACAACATGTCCTTCAGTGATAAAGTCCTTCGTCCTTCGAAGCATTATTTCCCTTGGGATATAATGATTCTCGGATGAAGGTTATGAAGGACATACCTTCATCAACACAACATATAATAATGAAGAAAGAATCATATAAAATATGAAGAATAACGTAAACAATTATGTACAATCACCAACTTATTTTTTATATTATTATTATGGAAAAATAGAAATGATATCCAATAACAAATGTACCTTCGGCTTGAAGGAAGATGTAAGTACAAGCGTGACGCAAAAGTAAAATGCCAAGTCAGCGTGAACAGTACGGGGGCACTGTTCACCTATTTATAGACACGGGACACAGCCCATGTAAAATTACATCCATGCCCTTTACATTTGGTAGTGATTCTATAGTAATCCACAGAGGCCTAAATAGCATTTTCATCTTTAAGTCGGTTTCCTTTTCTGCTATCATGCCTAAGCTTTCCTGCTCACAGCTTCGGCGCTATATCAACCTTCGTATTCTTCTCCCACTGTGGTGCTGATTCGAGTCCGAAGATACCTGTTCACACATTATACTCCAGAAACACTGTTAAATCATATTTTTGAGGACCTTCGGAAGCCGAAGGCCCCCAACACTATCGCTACTGTACTTTTTGATTCAGGAGCATCCCATTCATTTATAGCCACTAACTTTGTGGAAGAGCATGACATCCCCTCTAGACACCTAGAAATCCCATTGGTCACCCGAACCCTAGGGTCAGACCTTCTATGCCAGCTCAAATGCTCCCAAGTCAGAATCCTTTTAAGTGGGGTAGTGTTCTTGGCAGACTTAACCGTCTTACCGTCCCAAGGGATTGATGTGATATTAGGAATGGATTGGCTAACTAAGAACAAGGGCATCATAAGTTGCGCAAGCAAAACCGTCCTTCTCACTGACCGCCAAGGATAAACAGTTTCTTGTCAGGCTCAACCACCCGCCAATGATCCAATGATGTTTAATCTAGCAGCAGAAAGTATATCCGTAATAGAAAAAATCATGGATGTATTCCCAGAAGAGTTGCAGGAATGCCACCTAAAAGAGGAGTGGAGTTCTACATAGATCTAATTCCTAGCACTGCACCCATCGCAAAGAGACCATACCGCATGGCTCCCACAGAGTTAGCAGAATTAAAACTCTAGATCGCAGAGTTGCAACAAAAAGGGTACATCCGTCCCAGCTCGTCTCCTTGGGGAGCACCCATCCTTTTCGTCACCAAAAAGGATGGAAGTATGAGGATGTGTATTGATTACCGATCCTTGAATGAAGTTACAATCAAAAACAAGTATCCACTCCCTCGGATCGACGATCTCTTCGACCAGCTACAAGGAGCCAAATATTTCTCCAAGATAGACCTAAGGTCTGGGTATCACCAGCTGAGAATCAAGGAAGCAGATATTCAGAAGACTGCATTCATCACCAGATACGGACAATATGAGTTCACGGTAATGCCTTTTGGACTAACGAACGCACCCGCCTTTTTCATGAACCTCATGAATAAGGTATTCATGGAAGAACTGGATAAGTTTGTCGTAGTCTTCATTGATGACATCCTTATCTACTCCAAGAATCGCAAATACCATGAGCGTCACCTCCGAATCGTCCTTGGAAGACTGAGGGCACATCAACTCTATGCTAAGCTCAGCAAATGTGAATTCTGGTTAGAAAAGATAGCCTTCCTCGGGCATATCCTGACTGCAGAAGGAATAGAAGTAGACCCATCCATGGTAGAAGCAGTTTCAAAATGGAAGCAGCCATCCAACATCAGTGAGCTTTCTGGGAATGGTAGGATATTATCGCCACTTTATCAAGGGATTCTCCAGCATAGTGTAACGCCCTGAATTTGGGGGTAGAATTTTTTCTTCTTTTCTCTCACCAAATTCAGGCGTTACCCTTTTTCTTTTTTCTCGTTCCCTCGCTAAACCTTGATCTTTTCCAAAGTTATAGCGGGTTTTGGCTTTAGACCCCGTGTAAAGCAAAACCTTAAAATACTTTATTTTGGGTGTTGCATCATGCCGAAGCACATTTCTTTGTCTGATGTTGAGTGTTCGTCTCGTTCCGTTCCGGATTTCGATTCGCGATTTAATTCCATTTAATGGTCCGCGCTCGTCGTGGGTTTTCGATCCGCGAAGTGGCCCAGCCCAGCCTAGCCCAGCCCAGCCTAGCCCAGCCCGGCCCGGTCCGGCCCGGTCCTGCGCGCCCCTGGCGGCCAAACCCCCCCCCCCATGCGCCCCCCTTCTCCCTCTCTCTCTCATTTGGATCTCCCGCGCAACAACCTCTCCTCTCCTTCTTCCACCTCTCTTTCCCTGTGGTGCCCTAGGATTTGGAGACGGCGATCACCGGATTTTGGACCCCGAGGTGAGCTCCCCTCCCCTTCCCTTCTCCCTCCCCCTCTCCCTCCTCTTCTTCCCTCCGCGCGCGCCCTCCCTCTCCCCCTGCCCACGCGCGCCCCCGCCCTTCCCCCTGCGCGCGGCAGCGCTCGGCCCCCCCGCTCGGCCCCCCGCTCGGCCCCTCCCCCTCCCTCCTCGGCGGCGCTCGGCCCCTCCCCCTCCCTCCCCGGCGGCGCTCGGCCCCTCCCTCCCCGGCGGCGCTTGGCCCCGCCGCGCCGGCCTCCGCAGCGCCCAGCCCTCGCCCCTCCCCGCGCCCGGCTCCGGCGAGCTCGGCCGCCCGGCTCGGCCGCTTTGGCGAGCTCGTCCCGCGCCGGCCCCGCCTCGCCCCCGGCGAACCCGCCCCCCCGGCGAGCCCGCTCCGCCCCGCCACCGTCGCTCGGCTCGGCCGCCCGGCCTCGGCCGGCCCTCGCCGCGCCCGGCCCCGGCTCGGCCGCCTCGCCCGCTCGGCCCGGCTCCCTGGCCGTCCCGGTCGACCCGGCCGCCCCTGGCCGGTTCAACCGCCCCGGCCCCGGCCCGGTCGCCCCGCCCCGTCCCGGCCTCGCCCAACCGTTTCCCCGCTCGCCCGCGCTCGCTGCGATTATTTTTGGTTGGTAGTTAACATCAAACTCCGTTAGTTAGCGTGCTGCGTCGCGCGCTTCGCCGCGCGACGGATTTGTCTAATTTCAGATTCTATCTGTGTGTTGCGTCGTGCGCTTCGTCGCACGACGATTCATTTTAATTTCAGGTTGTTTAAGGTGTAACGCCGCGTGTGTATTCATGCGACGTTCCACTTTGGACTCAGTTTAGTCGACGTATGCCGTCGTGCGTTTCGTCGCGCGACGCTTAACGTCTCCTCATAACTAAGGCGAAGTGTCTCGTTGCGTGCTCGGTCACGCGACGAGTCGTTAACTTCTTAATTTGTTTTAGAGTGCTATGTCGCGCGTCTCGCCGCGCGACCATCCTTTTTATTTATCTCTACCTGCTTATAACGATTAGACATGAAACATGACTTTACTTTACGCTAAACATAGTGTCTACGTTAAATTTCCTTCCATTAAGCAAGTGGTTAATTTATAATCATGTAACGTGATCGTTTCTCGACTGTCTTTTTCTCTTTCTCTCTTAACCGTAGTTGCGAGCCCGCGTGGAACGTCTGTTTACTTACTGCATTCTATTGTATGGTGTACTGTTCTCTTGTATTAAATATGTGGATGTATGTATGTTTGCGCTCGCATAGAGAACGATCCGGTCGAAGAGCCCGAAGAACTTGCAGGAGAAGCCCCTGAGCAGCAGTCGGTTGGTGGAGGCAAGTGTCCTTTGACCTATCTCTGTCCTATTCATTCTTTAATTCACCTCCCGCATTACACATTTATACCTAAGGATTGACTAGCTTTTGTTATCCATGTCCTTGTTTACCTATTTGGGTCGGTTTATTATTGTTTAGCTTCATGCTATTGCTCAAACTCTAATCAATGAACATGATGAGATTATATATGATACGCTGTTTTCCCCTCTCTTATTATGATGTTATACTTGTGGTTTTCAAGGGGGCTCGAGCGGTTTCTCGAGTGCCTCTCCGTAAGGACCTGTTCTATGGATGACCGCCCGGGAAAACAGTGCAACCATGAGGGTGGAATGGGACGCCCTTAGCTGAATAATTAGAGGAACCGGGGTGTAGTTCGCTTAGCTGTCGTGCCGTCAATGGGGCTTGGTGTATGCGGCTCGCTCTGCCAAGGTTGATTCGTCCCTTGGGGAGGAGTGCGGTACATTTAGGAAACCTAACGGGCGACTACAGTCCCGGGGAATCTTTGTAAAGGCTACGTAGTGATGCCCTGCTGGGTCACCTTGGTAGTGATCAATGGAGAGTCATGATCTCCGGGCAGAAAGGGAATCACGGCTTGTGGGTAAAGTGCACAACCTCTGCAGAGTGTTTGAAAACTGATATATCAGCCGTGCTCGCGGTTATGAGCGGCCAAGGGAGCTCCAGTGATTAGTGGTACTTGATCAGAGACATTTTGGTTTATAGATGACAATGAGGATGGTTATGATTATGCTTATGGTAATGGTAAGTGGTATTCTTTCCATTTGGAAAGGGTACTTTGGGTTAATAACTTGGGTTAATGCTAAAACCTGGCTTTCTACTAGTAAATAACAAACTGACCAACTAAAAGCAACTGCTTGACTTATCCCCACATAAAGCTAGTCCACTACAGCCAAACAGGATACTTGCTGAGTATGTTGATGTGTACTCACTCTTGCTCTACACACCAAACCCCCCCCCCCCCAGGTTGTCAGCATTGCAACCACTGCTCAGGAGAAGATGAAGCTGTGGAAGGAGACTTCCAGGAGTTCCAAGACTACGACGAGTTCTAGGTGTGGGTTAGCGGCAACCCCCAGTCGGCTGCCTGTGAAGGCCGCGGTTATCTACGTTTCTTTTCCGCACTTTGATTTATTGTAAGGACTATATGGACATCTCAGACGTATGATGTAATCGACTATTATTTCCCCTTTTAATACTATTTGAGCACTGTGTGATGATGTCCATGTTATGTAACTGCTGTGTACGTGAATAACTGATCCTGGCACGTACATGGTTCGCATTCGGTTTACCTTCTAAAAAACCGGGTGTGACACATAGCAAGACCTATGACCGAACTCCTCAAGAAAGACAATAAGTTTGTGTGGACACCAAAGTGTGAGGAAAGTTTCCAGATCATAAAGGAAAAGCTCACGACTGCGCCCGTTTTGACACTACCAGATATAAACCAGGATTTCGTCGTCTTCTGTGATGCTTCAAGGCAAGGCTTAGGATGTGTCCTGATGCAAAATGAGAAAGTTATTGCTTATGCTTCACGCTTACTCAGGTCGCATGAGTAAAATTATCACACCCACAATTTGGAATTGGCAGCCATAGTGCATGCCCTGAAAATATGGAGGCACTACCTAATTGGGAACAAATGCCACATATTCCCTGATCACAAGAGTCTGAAGTATATCTTCACTCAGCCAGACCTCAACCTCCGTTAAAGAAGATGGCTGGAACTGATCAAAGACTATGACCTTGAGATCCATTACCACCCCGGGAAGGCCAACGTGGTAGCAGACGCCCTCAGCCGGAAACCTTTCGGGATAAAGGGAACCAACATTTTAGAAGATTGGAAGAAGGAATCAGCTCAGCTAAATGCATGTCTGGGAGACAACGGCAGCTTAGAAGTCAAGCCAATGCTAGAAGACCTCATATGCAAAGCTCAACGCCTGGACATGGAGACAACGAGACTTATGGAAAAAGCTCTCAAAGAACAACTTCCAGACCTCAGGACATATGAACAAGGAGTCCTTTGGTTCAAGAATCGTCTGTGTATACCAAAAGGAGAGGCACAGGAAGTCCTGCTCAATGAAGCTCACAACTCAGCCTACTCCATCCACCAAGGAACCACCAAGATGTACCTAGACCTCAAAACCAGATACTGGTGGAGAGGGATGAAGAAAGAGATAACTCAATATGTGGCCCGGTGTGACACTTGCCAACGAACAAAACCTAAGCACCAGAAACCTGCAGGCCTACTGCAACCCCTCCCAGCGCCCAAATGGAAGTGGGAGGAAATAGGCATGGATTTTGTAACCGGACTACCCCGGACGCAAAAAGGGAATGACTCTATCTTGGTAATAATAGACGGTCTTACCAAGGTAGCCCACTTCATCCCAGTAAAAACCACCTTTGGAAGAGCCGCCCTTGCCCGGATATATCTTAAAGAGATAGTCAGACTCCATGGTATCCCTCGGAAGATAGTGCCAGACAGAGGGACATAGTTCACTTCAAAATTTTGGAAGAGCCTTCAGCAAGCTATGGGCACCAAGTTAGACTTTAGCACCGCCTATCACCCCCAGTCAGATGGTCAGACAAAAGGGTCAACAAGGTTCTCGAGGATTTATTAAGAGCCTGCGTGTTGACGTTCGACAGAAACTGGGAGTCCAGTTTATCGTATGCCGAATTCTTGTATAACAACAGCCATCAGGCTAGTATCAAGATGTCACCGTTTGAAGCATTGTATGGACAAAAGTGCCAGACCCCCCTAATGTGGTCCAACGTAGGGGAAAGGACACTGGAAGGATCTGCCTTTGTTAAAGAGGTCGAAGAGAAAGTTGCCCGGATCCGCAAAAGATTACTTGAAGCTTAGAGTCGACAGAAAAGTTATGCAGACAACAGACGGAGAGAACTCAGATTTGAGGAAGGAGACTTCGTATACCTCAAGGTCTCCCTGATGCGTGGTGTAAAAAGGTTCCAAATGAAAGGAAAGCTAGCACCGCAATTCGTCGGCCCCTATCCCATCATTGGCAGAGTGGGACCCGCAACATACCGCCTTGAATTACCAGAATCCATGTCAGATATCCACAATGTGTTTCATGTGTCCCAGCTCTGTAAGTGCCTGCATGTACCAGAGAACCACATCGAGGCAGAGACAATACAGATCCAAAAAGATCTCCAGTACCAGGAAAAGCCAATAAAGATTCTTGACTCAGCAGCCCGAAAGACCCGCAACTCAGAAGTGAGACTCTCTAAAGTTCAGTGGAGCAGAGAAGGAGAAGAGGAAGCTATCTGGGAAAGTGAGGACTCTCTGAGGAAGGAATACCCTTACCTTTTCTCAAACTCTGTCTGAATCTCGAGAGCGAGATTCCTTTAAGTGGGGTAGGTTTGTAACATCCCAAAATTCCAATCGAGGTTTGGAACCCTAATCTAACCCCCCTATTTATCTCCCCCTAATCTCCCCATAGGTCTTCTCATCATATGCATACACTCTGTTTGATTAGAAGCACCTCACATAGATTATATTTTTAGCACCTGAGATTACCTAGTTAATTAATTGTTCAAGAGGAAAGGAGATTAAAGAAATAGAAATAGAAAATGGAAATTAGAAATTAAAATAAAAAAGGAGAAACCTTCCCCCCTTGGCTGGGCCGATTCTCGGCCCAAACCCGCGGCCTCCCTCTCCCCTGCGCTCGCGACTCCCCCCTCCCCCTCTCGGCCCATCTCCGGCCTGCTTCAGCGCGCGCGCCAGCCCACTTTGCGAGCTCTCTCTCTCTCTCTCTCTCGTTGACGAGCCGACCCCACCCGTCAGCCCGCTCTCACCATCGCTCTCTCTCTCTCTCGATGACAAGCAGGCCCCGCCTATCAGCCACCTCTTCTCCCTCGCCGCGCTCGGCTTCAGTGTGATCGCCGCCGGCCACCGTCCTCTCCCCCTCCTCGCCTGCACTCGCCGCACAACAAAGTTCAACACCACTTCGTCCTCGCTCCCTGTGGTCGCGTCCTCGCACGGCACCGCCCTGCCGTGAGGTCCCGTCGCCGCCGCTGCGCGCCATTACTCCGTCGCTGTGCACCTCACCAGCGTCCACCTAACACTGCTACTCCCCTCCCCTCGGGCACCTATAAAAAGGCTGTCCTGAGCTCCTCCATGACCCGCACCGGCCTCGGCCACTCTTCTCCCCCCTCCCCCGAGCTCCACCGCACCGGCTCCACCGCCCCTCCCTCTGTGCCGGTAAGCTCCTTCTCTCCCCCCTCTCTCTAGTTGTTCAGCGGGCAATTCACTAGGCTCAATAGCTTCGCCACACCACCGTGGACTCGGAACACCACTCCCCTGCACCCGATCACCACCCAAGCCTCACCGGCGACGACTCCTGCCGCGGAGCTCCGCCACCTCACCATGGTCAGCTTCCTCCCAACCGCCTCTGGCAAAATTGAACCCACCATTAAGCTCGCCAGCCCCTCCTCATGCTAAGGCACCTGCCCAATCCCAGGAACCGGGCCACCAGCGGCGAATCGCTGTTGAACCCGCCGGCGGCCAGGTTTTCCCCCGCGGGTCGGTCGGTTCGCCCCTGCCCATCGGCCGCTGACACCGTCTCCCCTCCCGCTCTCCCTGGCACATGGGCCCCGTGGCCACGACGCCGTTTCTCACGCGCCCACGCCGTTCTCGCCCGTGGGCCGTGCTGGGCCGGCGTGCTCGCGCCCGCGCGCGCCCCCGCACCCGGCTAGGCCGGAATTCGTGTGGCAGAACCGCCTGAATTATTCCAGCTTAAGTGCCTAAGTCACGCCTCAGGGGCCGTAACACACTTAAATCGGAAGAACCCGTCAGTCCCTTAGATCTAGTCTGATAAATTCACTTAACCAGGATCAAATACCACAAACCCACTCGATGGCGAGTCACAGAAGAAATACAATAAAGCAGAAACCTCAAATTAAAGTACTGGAGTTATAACATAAATCGGAGTTTTTCATGTAGCGGATAAAAGTTCGCAAAATAAAATGCAGCGGATAATCGATATCGTCGGTAGAGCTGAATCGGGCAAGGCCTAGCCCACTACTCCTCTTGCTCCTCTCCTGCTGGAGCAGCATCCCACTCGACCGTTTAACCCGGTGGCAGGGTGGTAGGCCAAGTCACACTATCAACCATGTCCTGAAGCGTACCTGCAAAAATTGTGCCACAACCAAGGCTGAGTATACTAATACTCAGCTAGACTTACCCGGTGTGAGGAATCTACTCCTCTACCTCTAGACCATGCAGCTGTTTGGCTGAGGGGTTTGGTTTGCCAAAAGCACTAGCTGTTTCTAAAATCAATTGTTAGCTTTTCAATTTCTAGTATCATTACCTTTAACTAAGTTTGCTCCTTCTAAACATACATGGTTCCAAGCATTTAGTACAACCAACAAATTATCTCATGTATCCTCATTTCACTTCTTACTCAATGTAGTACAAGGGGTCAAGCAGTCTCATTAGCTGCGAGAAGCAGACGATTCGAATCGAGTTTTATCCTTGCAAGGTAAACCTAAACACACGACGTGGCGAGGCACTCTGTCCCCACACACATCAACCGTCCCCATCGATTCCCCGTTCGCGGCCAGGGCTCACCGCCTTGGCATACAATGCTCCACTAACCCCGGCTGCCATCGTGCAGTGACAGCACTTGTACCCACCATAGCTAGCATGGGAGACCCAGTCTCAGGACGAGTGAGGCGAAAAGTCCGCGCCCAGCTTCACTCAGGTACTAGGTTTACCGGTTACCATATTTCCCGACATGTGTTTAGTACGTTCAAACGCTTGACTCAGGTATCCACACATTAATCCTTAATTCCTTTTCCCATCTCATGGACAAGGCATCCTCCCTGGATCCAAGTCCATAGACTAACATAGATCCCGTTATCAAGATGAATATAACCAATTCCTGACCTCGCGCGAGTGCTAGAAAAATCACTCGACTTCTACCGAGATCCTAATTAGCATAGCAGCTACTCGACTTAGCATACTAATATTCATCTCAAAAAGGAATCCTAAGTTCTTGCAACTAGAGGTTTCAAGCAACTCCTACACTTATGTGCACATTACAAGCCTACAAACATTAAGTGTAGTAAAGTAGCATATATAAACAGGGTTATGCATAAAAACCGGGGCTTGCCTTCAAATGCTGGGGGCTGCGGGGAGATCCTCAGTGGCAGTCTCGGGGGCTTGCTCCTGATCTTCCTCGTGGACAGCTCCTTGCTCGGGGATGAGCACGTACTCTCTGTCAACGAGATTACAATCTAATCAATGCACTGAGTAAGATATATGCATGAGATTATATGCAGTTTAGCAATTAAACTTTGATGGTGACTAATCCACTTAAATCAGGTAGAGTTTACTTTTGCTACAAAAGATTCTTGTGGTATACTTAGCAATTTGGGGTCAAGCTTAGTTAAACTAAGTGGTAAGTCTATTTTGGGGTTTTCACTGATTTCCTTTTAATGTCTTAGTGAGAATTTAATAAGATTTCTAGTTAAACTTATTGGAGCGAGGTTTATCATTTTCCCTTTCTTTTTCTTACTTCCGTTATGCTTTTAAGGTGGGTTTGAACTACAAGTTATATTAATAAATTTCCAAAAATTCTGCAAAAATTACAGTGGCTTCTTACTGGTGTATAATCCTTTGTCTCAAAATTTGGGGTTTAACAAGTAAGTAGTTCTTTCTGGATAAAATTATTAAATATTAGGGCAGAAGGGGTGTTTTGAACTACAACCTCTTCTTTACAGTGAGTTATTTCCTAAGGCATATTTTTGCTGGCATCTAGATGTTATAACATGACTTTGCACAAATTTCTAGCCATTAATACTTATTAGTGATTTTATTATGATTTTCCAAAGTTTCTAGCCAAAGGGGTGCTTTCTACTACCTCTATATTTGAAAAATATGAAACAACAGATTTCTGATTTTTCCTAGCTTCTACTTTGTGCAAGAGCAATCATTCTGAAGTTTGGCCTCTTTTTGCTTAAGGAAAAAGTGGTAGGAATTATTTGGATTAAATGGACTTTTTCTTGATGTATTGGCAATGGGTATTATTTTGCAGCCTTCAATTGGGTTTTGCATTTTTCTCTCGTGGCTTATTTTATCCTTGGTCTAGTAAAATTTTATTTGCCCATTATTGCACTATTTTTGGGTTGCTCATAATTTATTTGAAATAGGACCCAATATCAAGTTTTATTTGTTTACCCTACTTAAAATGATGGGCTGGGGTGTTTACCATTTTTGTAGTGGGGTTCTAGTGGTTACAAGTCCACTGGATTTTTATTAACAATATTGGATTTGTTTTTATAATTCTAATAATTGTTTTCTAGTTGGAATAATGCTAAATAAAATATTTCACTTTAATTCTGTTCTGGACTAGTGGTCTTTTTCTTTTTCCAAGCTCCTCTGTTACTTAAGTAAGCTAGGAAAAATAACTGCACTTACTGTTCATTATCTTTTAATGCCTTTCTGATTTTCCTAAGTTTTGGGCAAAAATGGCTTTTAATAGATGTCCCCACTTAAATTTTTAATACTAGGGTTCCCATTAATTTTAAATTGTGTCTAATTGGAATTTGAACATTTACAAATTTTCTCAAGTTCAGCACACAAGCATAACAATTTTTTCTTTAATTAAATAAGGTTTGGTCAGTTTCTATATTTAATTCCAAACTCAAAAAATTAGAACAGAAAGCATGGGGTTTAGTATTTTTAATTGATAGTCCATAATGTTCAGAATCTAGCAAAATTGGTTTGACAAAATTTGGTTAAGTATTTCTCAAGTTATGAATTTCCTAAGTCTTCCGCTGAATAATAAAAGATTAAATAGAAATGGTTTAAAGAAAAACAGTTTTGCGCTAGAGTCCCTGGCGGAAGTTTTTGAAAGAATTACAGACAGGTCCCCGGGGCACTATTCATCTGAGTCTACGGCTCTATAGAAAACCCCCTAGGGTTTCTGGAAATCAAACCCGCGGTCCCTCCCTAATGGAATAGTGGCCGCTGAGAAAAAGAAAGAGGCGGAGGGGCTTACCGGCGGCGAGGATGCTCTGGTGAGGTGGTCGAGGACGTAGGGGAGGTCTCGAGGATCACGGCGATGTGCGGGTTGTCGTCGGGGATGGTCAGAGTCGGCCAGTCCACGTGCGCAGGCCGGGATGCTTGTCGGCGGCGAGGAATCCGGCCTACTCACAGCGCGATAGATCAATTGAACGGGTCAGAGAGCTTCACGGGATGCTAGGGAAGATGTGGGTGCAAGGAATTGGAAGAAGACTCACTGGTTAGCTCGGTCCACGCGCAACAGCGGAAGACCGAAGTCCGGCGAGGGTGAAACCGCCTCTCCGGTGATTCAATGCCTCGGCTCAAGCTTGGAGAAGCTTCACGGCTTCACTGGGAAGCGATCCAGGGGCTAGGGCGAGGCTGGGGTTCAATAGAGGAGGCTGGCCACGATGGCCGAGCCTGGGCAGAGATGGCGGGTGGCGGTGCTCGCTTTTCACGACGAACTCCGGTGATCTCTGGCTCGGGCGAGGCTCGGGGTGTGCAAGTGCCAACGGCTAAGGTCTCTAGAAGCATTTATAGGCAAGGGCATGGCACAGGCGCGCAGGGCAGGGCGACCACGCGCGGCGCGCGCGCTGCCGCGGCCAGTCCGCGCTCGGCCGGTCAGGCAAGCGATCGAACACGTGGCTATTTGCTTCTGCCTGAGTTCAAGCGCCCATAGGTTGAAGATCTTCGTGAATTTGGGCATGATCACTGCGCAAGATTTTCTCCCCCGACAGAGCTTTGTCATTTGTGTGTGGAAGTCGAGCGGTTTGGGGCAGTGTACAGAGAGTTGTCGTGTCACAAAGGTGGCAGTGTCACAAGGTTGAGTCCCGAGGTAAAACTGCACCAAAACTGTCAAATGAAATTGGTTTGAGTTCAAACTTTTCCAGGGCGTGTTCAAGGGAATTTGGCACAACTTTGATATTTGGACTTGTTTGATTTTAGTTTTGAAAAATAGAGAACGAGGTTGATCTTTCGGAGGGGGCTGAAATTCAGATTTCTGAATTTCTGAATTTCCCCCAAGTGCATTAGTTTAGGGGCTGGTTTGGGGATTTAAAAAAGTTCAAAAGGCAAAACTTCCTTACTATGCTTTGTTAGTTAATTAGTGAACTAAAACTTTGTAATTTGGTTTTTCCCAAAATTTGTATTTCTCTCCTAAGGTTTTCTCCCATTTACCCTTTATGCTTAAATGGTTCACTTAGAATTAATTAGGGTTTGAGAGTTTTCCTTCCTTAGGATGCATGACAAGATTAAGGAGAGTTTAATAAGACTCAACATAAATCTTTGTCCTCATTTTTAATGTTTATTCCTTCATTGAGATTGCATGTGATAATAGGTTGGGGTTAGCTTAAGGAAGAACCCTAAGTGACATTGGGGTGTCACAGCCTTCCCCCCTTAAAGGAATCTCGTCCCGAGATTCGGGTCGGAGTCCTACCGGGGTGAAGCGAAGGGTGAGACTTACTTCGGAGTGGATGCTTTATTTATTAGGACAATCTGCTCTTCGAATGTTATTCTCTTTGCAACTTCAAAAGGAAGTCCTTCTGAATTTTGTTTTATAACTTATTCTTTCCAATTCAAGATTATATTACCGAAATTTAGATTCGAAGGGCAGGAGGAGGGGTTGGGCATGAATACGTACCAATTTCCTTAGGTAGGCAATCGGGGAAGTTGGATCGCAAGAATTCCTCAGTGTCCCAAGTAGCCTCTTCCTCTGAGTGATTACTCCACTGGACCTTATACATCTTGATCGATTTAGCCCGAGTTGATCTTTCTTTGCAATCTAGAATCTTGGAAGGGTACTCTTGGTATGATAGATCTGGTTCTATCTCCAATTCCGGTTCTGCTATGATCTCAGTCGGCAATCGAACACACTTCTTCAGCTGAGATACATGGAACACACTATGAACGGCAGACATTTTTGGAGGTAGCTTCAATTTATATGCCACGGGTCCACATGCTTCTATGATCTCATAAGGTCCAATGTATCGAGGGGCTAGCTTGCCTTTGATCCCAAACCTCTGCACTCCCTTGGTGGGTGATACCATTAAATAGACAAAATCTCCCACCTTGAACTGGAGAGGTTTCCTCCTTTTACCATGGTAACTCTTTTGCCTGGCCTGAGCAGCTTCTAGATTCTTCCAGATTAGTTTGACCTTCCTTTCGACTTTAGTCACTAAGTCAGGTCCGAAAACTTCTCTTTCTCCAGGCTAAGACCAATTGAGTGGTGTTCTGCAACTTCTCCAATAGAGAGCTTCGAAGGGTGCCATCTTTAGGCTGGATTGATAACTGTTGTTATAAGCAAACTCTGCCAAGGAGAGGTTCTTATCCTAGTTCTTGCCACAATCGATTGCACAAGCCCTCAACATATCTTCAAGAATTTGGTTTACCCTCTCGGTCTGACCATCAGTCTGAGGGTGGTAAGCCGAACTTCTGATTAGCTTGGTTCCCAGGGGCTCTTGCAGTTGTTCCCAGAATCTGGCAACAAATGGGGCTCCTCGGTCAAAACAATGGTCCGGGGCAATCCGTGCAAACACACGATCCGGTCAATGTACAACTCTGCATACTTTTGAGCCTTATCAGTGGTGTGCACAGGGAGAAAATGTGCCACTTTTGTTAGCCGGTCCACAATAACCCAAATTGAATCATGATGACGGGAGGTGTTGGGCAGTCCCACAATGAAATCCATGCTGATGTCATCCCATTTCCACGAAAGTATAGACAGGGGTTGCAAAGCTCCAGCTAATTTCAAGTGGCTTGCCTTTATCCTCTGGCAGGTGTCACATTCCAATACATATCGGGCTATCTCCCTTTTCATCCTGGTCCACCAATACAAGGGCTTCAGATCATGGTACATTTTGGTGCTCCCTGGATGCATGGAAAATTTGGAGAGATGGGCCTCATCCAAGATTTTCTTCTTGAGATCCCCATTTTTAGGAACTACCAATCTGCTTTCGAACCACAATATACCCTTTCCATCTTGGCGGAAACAATTATACTTCTCGGTCTTCTGATGGAGATTCTCCTTGATAATATGTACTCCCTTGTCACTGAGCTGGGCCATGATGATCTGGTCTTGCAAAGCTGGCTCAACAGAAAGGTGAGACAAAGCACCAGAAGAAATCACTTCAATCTGCATCTTGCTCAACTCATCACACAGGGTGTTGACACGAGAATCCATTCGAATACAATTGCATTGCAACTTCCGACTCAAGGCATCTGCTACCACATTGGCATTTCCTGGGTGATAATGTACCTCCAGGTCATAATCCTTGATCAGCTCTAGCCATCTTCTCTGCCTCATGTTGAGATTAGCCTGAGTAAAGATATACTTAAGGCTCTTATGATCAGTGAAGATGTTGTAGTGGGTTCCCATCAAATAGTGCCTCCACATTTTTAATGCATGAACCACTGCTGCCAACTCTAGGTCATGAGTAGGATAATTTTGCTCATGAGGCCTAAGTGCTCTTGATGCATAAGCAATGACTCGGTTGTCTTGCATCAAGACACAACCTAGTCCAGTGCCCGAGGCATCACAGTACACATCGAATGGCTTGCTGTTGTCGGGTTGCGCTAGCACTGGTGCTGTGGTCAGATGTTGCCTCAAAGCGTGAAGGGCATCTTCACATTTCTGACCCCAAACAAACTTGGCTTCTTTCTTTAATAACTCAGTTATGGAATTCGCAATTCAAGAGAAATCCGGAATGAATCTTTGGTAATAACCGACCAATCCCAGAAAACTCTGAATCTGACGGACAGTCGTTGGTGGCTTCTAGTTCATCACCTCTTGCACTTTGTTAGGATCAACAGCTATACCTGTCTGAGAGATAGTGTGACCCAAGAATTTGATCTCCTTTAGCCAAAAGTCACATTTTGACAACTTGGCATAAAGGTGGTGCTCTCGTAGACGTTGAAGCACTACATGCAAATGGTCGACATGTTCTTCTTCGTTCTTTGAGTACACCAAGATATCATCGATGAAAACCACTATGAATTTGCCCAATTCATGCATGAAAACAGAATTCATCAGATACATAAAATATGCTGGTGCATTAGTCAGCCCGAAAGACATCACCAAAAATTCATACAACCCATATCTGGTTGAGAAAGCCATCTTCGGAATATCGATTGCTCGTATCTTGATCTGATGGTAGCCAGAGCGAAGATCTATCTTGGAAAACACTTTGGATCCAACCAACTGGTAAAAAAGAATATCAATACGAGGCAAAGGATACTTGTTCTTGATAGTCACCGCATTAAGAGGGTGGTAATCTATGCACAACCTCAAGATTTCATCCTTCTTCTTCACAAATAGGGCTGGACATCCCCAAGGTGAAGTACTTGGGCGAATAAATCCCTTGTCCAGCAACTCTTGCAATTGCTTCTTCAATTCTGCCAACTCAGCGGGTGGCATCCGGTAAGGCCTCTTGGAAATGGGTGTCGTTCCAGGTTGCAACTCGATGGCAAATTCAATGTCCCGGTCAGGTGGCATTCCTGGCAATTCCTCAGGAAAAACATCTGCATACTCACAGACCACGGGAATCTTCTTTACAGGTGACTCCATCATAGCAAAAGCACATGATCGGGTAGAATCTTGGCTAGGTAGATATAATACCAGGTCTTAGAGGTAGGGGAACGAATCTCCAGAGCTCTGGCAGCTACATTCATCACTACTTTATGATGAGTCATCCAGTCGGCTCCCAGAATGATGTCCATACCCTCTAATTCCAGAATTAGGAGTGCGGTTTTGAAGATTTTACTTCCCACGGAGATAGGCACACTTCGTATTAATTGGTTGGTTGCAATTGTACCCTCAGGTGTGGTTATCATGAATGACCCCTTTGTATGACAGAAGGGCAATTGACATTTAGCACGGAACTCCAGGCTAATGAAACTATGAGATGCACCAGAATCAAACAGAATTAAAGCAGGTTGATTTAAAACTGAAAAGGTACCGGTCATGATGGGGGCTCCCTCAGGTAACTCTTCTAGAGAAGTGAAGTTGAGCTTCCCTTGTCTGACTTGCACCTTCTGCTTTCTTCCCTTGTCTTGATTTGGTGCTGGCATCTGCCTCTACTGATTTCTTGGGCAATTCTTGGCATAGTGGCCCACATTGCCACAAGTGAAGCACTTGTTCCCATTGCCCTGGCGAAACTGCTGCTGCTGCGGAGACTGATTGTTCCTTGGGGCAGGAGCTGGAAAGCGGTTGGGTGCTGGCTGCTGCTACTGCGGTGGCCTGATCACCCATCTGCCTGCCTGCTGCTGAAATCCCCTGCTCTGATTGTGAGAAACAATCCTGAACCTCTGGGCCTGAGCAGATGGTGCTGCCATTGGTGCCTTCCTCTTCTTCTCTGCCTGGTGAGCTACAATGCAGTACTCCTGGGAGATGGCCAGGTTGACTAACTCATTGAAGCTATCAGCCAGGACAGTGTTGAGACGTTCTCGCAGCTTGGTGTTGAGACCCCTGCGGAAGGGTCTCTCTTCTTCTCGTTAGAATCAACATGATACCCCGCATACTGGCATAGGTCATTGAAGGCCTGAGCATACTGCAATACTGTGCGAGTTCCTTGATTGAGTGCCAGAAATTCATTCAACTTGCGATCAAGAATTCCAGCTAGGATATGGTGCCCTCTGAAAGCTGTCTTGAATTCCTCCCAAGACACTTCACGATCAGCGGGTAGCATAGCACAGAAGTGGTCCCACAAAGTCCGAGCAGGGCCACGAAGATGCTGCGCGGCAAAGCGAGCCTTGGCATCATTAGGACAGTCTCCCGTGAGGAGGGGAAACTTGGACTCAATGACGCGGAGCCACACGCCGACGTCCAACGAATCCTCTGCCTTGGTGAACAGGGGTGGCTGCGTACTCAGAAATTCCTGGTAGGTTGCCGCTACCGGAGGTCGCTGCTATTGGCCTCCACCATGCTGCTCGGGGTGGGGTGGCACTGCAAGAGCTATCACAGAATCTCATCCTGCTGGGCCATAAGCTCCTGCACTGTGGGAGCTAGAAGAGGTGGCGGGGAAACCTGCTCATTATGCCCACGACGCTGCCTAGCTGCCATCTGAAAATAGAGATTGTTGCCAGTGTTATCTCAATTCACTAGTTCGAACGACATGCTATTACTTCATATGGAAGAAAATTGCCATAATCATAACATTAAGTTCGAAATAAAGATAACATGGTTACAAACATCCCACAGATTTCAAAAGTTCTCAAGGTTTACAGCAATTAGGGGAAGATACCCATAAGCCTAGTCCAAAATCTATCATTACTAAGCTCGCATAGGTCTCTATCCGCCTAAAACGTCAAAGCGACTGATCAACCCTGAGCGGTGGAAGCGACACTGGATGCGGGTGAAGGGGGCATCGCGGAGGTAGTCCCATTGGCACCAGGGGCTGGTCCTAACTCCTCAGGAGCCTCTTCTCCCTCGCTTCCAGCCTCATTGGCCTCCATCTTCAAGTGGTGCATGTCCAAGTGGTCATTGGCTTCTTCGAGTTCCCTCTGCACATCATGGAGCTGGTTCTCCAAGACATCGATAGTGTTGTCTCGAATCTCCACCTACTGCTCCAAGGTGGTAATGCACTGGCTCAGCCTTTCCACCTGTAGATCCTTCTCCACCAACTCGAAGGACAAGTCGACCACAAAATCTTCTCGACTGTCGAGGGTGAGCTTAGTGGTTTGAGCGATGTTAGCTAGGTGTGCCATAGCGTCGCTCTGCAGGGCCTGGAGGCGGTACAACGCACTCATGCACTAAACAGTGACCCTCCCAACCAAGTCAGGATACATTGCACACACATCCTTCACATGGCTCACGCGGTTACACCACATGGGGTCATCCTTCTTCTCAGCAGGGAAGAGTCCCAAGGGGTGCATCACCATCTCTAGGGGATGGTAGCCAAAGAAGGTCGTCAGAGTCTTCATGGCTACCGCCTAAGTGGTGTCATGCGTCCTGAATCCAATCATCTCGGAGTCAAGCGAACGCCAACCCGGCTGAAGGGGATGAGCCTCCAAAGTCAGCTAGACCCGACAACGAGGTACCCGATGCTCCTCATACAACTGCATCATGTACAAAGGGGGTGTGGTATAACCGGCGGAGTTAAGCACTTCCCACAAGATGGAAGGAAAGCCATCGTGAGAGAGGAAGTCAGAGCTGAAACGAGTGTCTCCTCCACTGGCAGGGGTGGGTGAATTCATCTGCGGAAGGGCATCAGATGTAAAGATTATGGTGGAAGGAAGAAAAATAAAAGAGCCTAGATGGTTTTTAAAAGAAAACTGGTTAGCTCAAATTTTACTTCTTTAGTTCTTAATTCCTTCAATTTTATCATGCATGCATGCTAAAAATAACGTCTCCTCTCCGAATCAAAGGGTGCTCCTAGGGCATCCTTTAAAAATCTAAGTACTGGCCCACAGGGCCTACTTACTTAGCCACCTATTTCTCCCTCTATTCCTAAGGCCTTTCGTCCTAGGTCTAGCGGTCTAGTCTTGATGATTTTTATCAGTTTCTAAGCAAGTTTTAGCTTTTGAAAATTGGAATTCATGATTTATTGTCCCTCTCTGTGCTGGTATTTGCTCCGATACCAGCTGTGGCAGAACTGTAACACCCCAGGTGTTACTTAGGATTTCCACCAGGGACTACACAAGGAAAGCCCACCATCACATGTGACTTAACTTGAGTGAAGGACTTCAAACTTGGAAATCAAGATCCTAAATAAGTGCAACCCATCTTAGATGTCATGCCTTGACTTATCATGCACACATAAGAGGGAGATTTGCCCAAACCCTAATTCAAATCCCTTTGGACAATTGGAGCCCTAGAAGTAAGTATGACCAAAAGGTTATGAAAACCACATGATCATGACTTGAGCCAATTATAAAAGTTGTAGTACACTTAATACCCTACAAATAATAGTAAGAAAGTGACCCCAAAAAGATTTCAGAAAAACCCCAAAAGGTTCACCAAAGGGTTGAGCATAAAAGAAAAATCAGAATTTTTCTAAGTCCAAAACCAACCCTCTTGCAAAGATCAAACATGTTCACCTTGATCCCAAACTCAAAATCACTTGGCCCAATTGACAAAGTGGCGCCAAAATACCTCTAGAATACCCTAGAAAAGTTTGAACCCAACCCTAAGTCGTTTGACATGAATTGGCACAAGTTTTGTCTCGGTTAGGACAACTAGGACAGAGACAACTTCCCACCCCCATATCTCTCAAACCCGACCATATCTACCCTCGGTACTCACATGAACTAGATAGCTCTAGGTGTAGGGAAGAGATCTCTCACAGGTCTTAGGGCAAAATACGCATGTTTTGGCCACTCAACAGAGGGAAGAACAAGGGCAGAAGCAAAGAGCCACGTATTCGACGCGCTCTGAGCTCGCCAGAGCACGCCCCCGTGTGCCCCCGCGTCGCGCCAAGCCAGGCCAGCGCCGTTGCCCACGCTCGCGCCTATAAAGACATCAGGGACTTCGACCGTACTCACCCGCACATGCTGGACCTCACCGGCATTGCCCCGTGCACGGCGTGCCCACGGCCACCCGAACACCCGCCACCGTAGACCGGCCAGCAGAGCCTCTCCCAACCCCGTCCGCCCCTCGGAGTAGACCGTGCATGCCTCGGTGAAGCTCCTCGAGCAAGGAATCAAACTTTGCCTCGCCGGAGAAGCCAGTCCACGGTCGCCTGACTTCACCCGACCGCCGGTGAACGTAGACCGAGCTCCACGGTGAGTTGTTCTCCAATTCCTTGCACGAATCGACTCATTAACACCCCGTGAAGCTCCCTGTGCCCTTGGATTGACCGGTATCGCCGTGATTAGGCCGAGCACTCGCCGCCGACGAGTTCACCCGCCTGCGCACGTGGACCGGCCGATTCCGGCCACCACCGCCGTCGAGCCTTACCTCGCTGTGACCGCCAGGACCTCCCGGAGCCAACCCCACCCCTCGCCGGACCTCTCTCGCCGCCGGTAAGCCGCGCCACACTTTTTACCCCCGCGAGTACTATTTAAATTAGGGGAGGGACCTCGGGGGAGAAGAAGAAAGGAGCAGGGGATTTTGTGCACTGTCAGTGACTCAAGGGAACAGTGGTGCAGGGGTATAACTGAAGGGATGGATTTAGAAAGAACCCAGGGCTTTCGATGCAAAGTGGTTTTCCCGGAAACCCTTTTTAAATATTCTTATTTAAATCCAAACATAACTTGAAAAATTCATAACTTCAGTTTGGTTTACCCAAATCAAGTCAAACCAATTTTGCCAGACCCTAAATGAGGTAAACTACTTAGGAAAAATATAAAACCCCTAAGTGTTGCAGAAAACTTTAAAGTTTTGATTTAAATAATTAACTGGTCAAAGCTAAAAGAAATAAGGAAAAATTAGCTACACTACTAGACTGGGGTTAAGAAAATTTAGAGAAGTACTTAATCACTTCCGGACCTGTTTAAAATGATAAACCCCTCTGTACACTAAATTAAGGTAGAGTTTGCCATTTAAATCATTTTCAGCTTATAGTTAAAGAAAATATAATAGGTGGTTTAAAATGAAAACCAGGGAGCACCCACATTTTTGTTAGCTTACTTATTCAGTATGGTTCACTAGAAAATTTTGTTTGGCCTTTGTTTAGTATAAAAATAAAGAGATACCTTTTATTTTAGGAAAATAAGGAAAACTTAGAAAAACCCTAGAAAAATAACCCTGAGGAGACAACACCTCAAACCTTGGGATAACTAATGTTTTGTTATTATGAACATAGAAAAATTAGGAGTTCTGTTGTTTGATATTTTTCAAATAACAAGTTAGTTGTAAGTGTCTTTTTAGCATTAAACTTTAGAAAATCATAACTAAATAACCACTAAGTAGCCCTCTGTGATTTTTGGCACAGAAGCATGTTATTACGTTTAGATACCAGTAAAAATGACTCTTCGTACAAAACCAACCTCTAGGTAAGAGTGGTAGTGCAAGTGACCCTTTTTGCCCCAGCTTTTGTTATTTTTGTCCAGGGCATATTCTAATTTTTCTGGACCTCAAACTTATAGGACAAACTACAGTGACCAATAGTAAACCACTGTAATTTTTACAGAATTTTTGGAAAAATTGAAATCACTGTTGTAGTTCAAACCCACCCTAAAATCATGAATAGAAAAAGAAAAGGGGAATTTAATGGTTGAGACTAATGTTACCCTAAACAAGACAACAAAACCCCTAAGTGCCTACTAAAACATTTAAGGGGCAATCCAAGTCTTAATCCATTATGCTTACCTCTAGGCAAAACCTCAAACCTAAAGTGATGAGCATAAACCCTGAGAGTCTCTTATAACGAGGAAACCCTAAGTTATTAACTAACTTAGTTTTTCTTCACTTAGCATAATGATTACTAAATCCTGCATGATCATAGCATACAGATTCTTATTCATTGCATTCGATAGATTGCAACCTCGCTGACGGAGAGTACATCCTCGTGCTAGAGCAAGGAGTTGCTCAGGAGGTAGCCCCGGATCCAGCACCAGAGCCTGCCCCGGAGGATCTGCCTGCCCCAGCATTGGAAGGCAAGCCCCGGTTTATGCATAACCTATTCTATATGCTATTTTACTACACTTAATGTTTGTAGGCTTGTATTGTGCACTTAAGTGTAGGAGTTGTTCGAAACCCTAGTTGCATGAACTCAGGATTCCGTTTGAGATGGATACTAGTATGCTAGGTCGAGTAGCTGCTTGCTAATTAGGAATCTCGGTAGAAGTCGAGTGATTTTTCTAGCACTCGCGCGAGGTCAGGAAATTGGTTGTACCCACTTTCATATCATATTGTCGTTGGTCTATGGACACGGATCCATGGGGATGCGTGGTCTACGAGGTGGAAATTGGAATAAGGATTTAGGTGTGGTACCGTGAGTCAAGCGTTTGAACGTACTAAACATATGCCGAGAAATATGGTAAATCGGTAAGCCTAGTACCTGAGTGAACCTGGCAGCAGACATATCCCCTCACGCGACCTGAGACGTGGTCTCCCATTCCGGTTTTGGTGGGTACAATTGTGGTCACTGCACGACGGCAGTCGGGGTCAGTGAGGCATTGTACGCCAAGGCGGTGAGCCCTGATCTGCTGATGGGGAATCGATGGGGACGGTTGATATGTGTGGGGACGGAGTGCCTCACCACGTCGTATGTTTAGGTTTACCTTGCAAGGTTTAAAAACTCGATTCGAATCGTCTGCTTCTCGCAGCTAATGAGACTGCTTGATCCATGCTGCTACATTGAGTAACAAGTGGAAATGTGATGATTTGGCAAAAAATGTTGATTGCTAAGCTGCTTGATACCATGAATGATTAGATAGTACACATTTAGTCTTAAGAGAGTCACACTAAAACTTGAGAAAGCTAAAACTTGATTTTTAGACTCAGCTAGTGCTTTTGGCAAACCAAACCCATCAGCCAAACAGCTGCATGTCTAGAGGTAGAGGAGTAGACTCCTCACACCGGTAAGTCTAGCTGAGTATTAGTATACTCAGCCTTGCTTGTGGCATAATTTTTTTCAGGTTCCCTAGAGGACATGGTTGCTGGAGTGACTTGGCCGTCCACCTTGCCACCGGGTTGGACAGTCGAGTGGGACCCTACCTCGGTAGAGGAGGAGCATGAGGAGTGATGGGACAGGCTTCCCCATCTCTCTGTTTATTTATCGCTAGTTTTATTCTGCTGCATTCCAAACAATGATGACTACTTTTGCTAAACTCCAATGACGATGTAATAAATTTAATACTCCTCAATGTATGGTTTTATGCTTTATTGTATTTGCTCTGTGCCTCACCAACGAGTGAGTACGTGGTACTTGATCCTGTTAGTGGCCTCGTCGGACCAGATCCAAGGGACTAACATGTTATTCCCATTTAAGTGTGGTCTAGCCTCTAAGGCGGGACTTAGGCACTTAAGTTGGAATAATTCGGGCGGTTCAGCCGCAGCTGGTATCGGAGCTCGTACCACCACAGAGGAATCAATAAACTGTAAATACCATCCTTTTTCAAAGTAAAACTTGTTAGAAACAAAGGTTGGATAGATAGTCAGGACGATGAGGATAGACCTAGGACGTGAAGCCTTAGAATAATGGAGGGGTAGATAGGTGGCTATTTGAATAGGCCCTACCGGCTATTATAAGGGATGGGAAATTCTTTCCTATTTCCCCTAAGTTGGAATGAGGTCACCTAGGACGAGCATGCATGCATCGTTACTTAAAATACTTGATAATTGGGTAGGAACCTTAATGCACTATAATAACAGACTAAGTACACCCAGTGCCATTGTCGTAGTCATAGAAAGGCTGAGTTTGATCCCTTTTTATTTATAATTCTTTTTCTTTTTACTTACGCTTAACCGTACATAGATGACTTCTCACAGATCCACGGACGAAGGGAATGCACAGTCCCACACTGATGGGCTTGCACGAGAGGGTTTCCCCCGTATCTTGTGGGAGGTACTTCAGGGAGCTGGTTACACGACGCCTCTCCAGTACGCGGTGCGGCTGTTTGAGAAGCACCGAGTGCCCCGCTGTAGGGTGAGGATGACCCTGGAGCCTCATCCCCTACAGCCAGGAGCATGCCAAGGATATATGGGCTATCTACCTAGGTCAGACTGCTCACTTGACGGTGCGGTGCATGAATGCCCTGTATCGTCTGCAAATGATGCGAGGAGAGGCAATGTCCCATCTGATGGCATTGTTGGAGGCTACCAAGATCACCTTGGATAATAAGGAAGAACTTGTGGTAGACTTGTCCACTGAGATGGTGGAAAAAGACCTACAAGTGGAACAATTGTCAAATGAGATCCAAGAGCTTGAGGAATTAGTGGGAACCAGGGAGAACACCATCGAGGTTCTTGAGGACCAGTTAATCAACACTCAGCAGCAACTCGCGGAGGCCAACCAGCATCTGGATATGCACCACCAGGAGATCCAGGACATGGAGGCCAACGAGGATGTCGACATCGAGGGAGGAGAGGAACCTGCCTCCAGCTTGGACACTGCTGGCTCAGGGAGACCACCTTCCCCCGAGTCGAGCGTTGCCTCGTTTGCTCACCAAGTCACAGAGATAGAGTTAGAAGTCTGTGATAGTAGAACTCCTCGAGGCTAGCTTAGCTTTTGCACCCTTGGGGTACTAGGCTAGATAGAGTTGAGTCTTTTGAGTTAGTGATGTAATCATGACAAACTCTTTTGGAAATGTGGGTGATGAATGATGTCAGCTTTAATTTAAGAAGCAAAGTTTATGCCATGTGGAATCTTTTATAACCATGCAAGAATTTATTGGTTTTACCCCTTTGACTCCTTCACCAGAATTTAACATTGAACCTCGAAAACATAATATTGAGAATATCCATGGTTTTTCAGATGGCTAGAAGAGCGCGTCGTGGACAGAATGAGCGCATTCCTCCACCACTGCCACCGCCTCCTACTCTGCAAGAGCTGATGGCTCAGCAGAACGAGATTCTGCGACAGTTGGTGCAGCGTCAGCCGCCACCTCAGCATTATGGTGGTGGTGATCATCAGTGACACCCCGCAGCAGCCACTTATCTGGAGTTCCTCAGTGCCTAGCCACCGTTGTTCAATAGGGCAGATGATCCACTTGATGCTGATGTATGGCTTAGGGTAGTGGAATCCAAATTCCCACTACTCAATGGAGTTTGTTCAGAGGTGACTAAGGTCAGGTTCGCCACCCAGCAGCTTCGCGGACCCGCGCGGACATGGTGGGACCATTTTCTTGCTATGCAGCCAGTTGACCAAAGGTGGAATGGAGAGAGTTCAAGGCAGCCTTCAGGGGACATCATATACCAGCAGGCATTATGGACCGCAAGCTCAATGAGTTCCTTGCACTCACTCAGGGGAACCGGACAGTGTTGCAGTACGCTTAGGCCTTCAATGACCTGTGCCAGTATGCCGGATATAATGCAGACACTGATGAGAAGAAGAGGGACAGATTCAGGAGGGGGCTCAGCACTAAGCTCCGCGACCATCTCAACACAGTCAGGGCCAGCAACTATAATGAGTTAGTCAACATGGCCATTTCTCAGGAGGATTGTATCACAACTCGTCAGGCAGAGAAGAAGAGGAAGACCCCTGTGGCAGAACCTTCAGCTCAGCCAAAGCGCTTCAGGATTGTCTCTGACACTCAGAACAGGGGACCACAGCAACAGCAGGCACCCAACCGCTCTTATCCCCCAGTGTAGAGGAACAATCAGCAGCAACAGCAATACCATCAGGCCAATGACAATAGGTGTTTCACTTGTGGTAACACCAGATATTATGCTAAGAATTGCCCCAGAAACTAGCAGAGGCAAGGATAGAATGCCAACCAGAACTAACGCAAGAGGCAGAAGGTGCAAGTGAGACAAGGCAAACTGAACTTCACCACCATGGCTGACATTCCGGAAGGAGCACCCGTCATGACTGGTATCTTTTCAGTTTTGAATTATCCTGCAATTATTCTTTTTGATTCTAGTGCATCGCATAGTTTTATCAGTGCAAAATTTAGTGCCAAATGTCAGCTACCCTTCCATCACACCAATGGGGGTATTACAATTTCAACGCCAGGAGGCAGGGTTGCCACCTATCAAATCAACAAGAATGTGCGTATAAAGTTTGGTAGTTTGATAATCAAAACCAACCTCCTCATTTTGAGTTTGGATAGCGTGGATATCATATTGGGAACTGACTGGTTAACCAAACATCAGGCAGTGATTGATATTGCAGCAAGGGCCATTGAAGTGCACTCGCCTACTTGTGGTGAAACCACATTATATCTGCCCGATCAGGGTTGTACTCGTTCCTGTGCCTTCGTTATGATGGAATCCCCTGTTGAGAGGGTCCCAGTGGTCTGTGACTACCTAGATGTTTTTCCTGATGAATTGCCAGGAATGCCACCCAATAGAGACATAGAGTTCGTAATTGAATTGCAACCCGGAACTGCACCTATATCCAAGAGACCATATAGGATGCCTCCAGCAGAGTTAGCAGAGTTGAAAAAGCAGTTACAAGAATTGTTGGACAAGGGGTTCATTCGCCCAAGTACTTCACCATGGGGATGTCCGGCCTTGTTTGTAAAGAAGAAAAATGAAAGTCTGAGAATGTGTGTCGATTTCCGCCCTCTCAATGCGGTGACCATCAAGAACAAATACCCACTGCCCCACATTGATGTTTTGTTTGATTAGATGGTGGGAGCCAAAGTGTTCTCCAAGATAGACCTTCGCTCGGGCTACCATCCAATCAAGATCCGTGCCAGCGATATTCCCAAGACGGCTTTCTCTACCAGATATGGGCTCTATGAATTTTTGGTGATGTCTTTTGGGCTGACCAATGCCCCGGCTTATTTCATGTATCTGATGAATTCAGTATCCATGCCAGAACTGGACAAATTTGTGGTGGTTTTCATTGATGATATTCTGGTCTATTCCAAGAATGAAGACGAGCATACTGAGCATCTAGACATTGTGCTTCAGCGACTGCGCGATCATCGTCTGTATGCTAAGTTGTCTAAATGTGATTTCTGGCTGAGGGAAATTAAATTTTTGGGTCACACAATTTCTCAGGATGGGATATCAGTTGATCCTGAGAAGGTACGAGAAGTAATGGATTGGAAACCTCCTACCACCGTAGAGCAGATTCGTAGTTTCCTGGGATTGGCAGGGTATTATCGACGATTTATTCCGGATTTCTCCAGAATTGCCAAGCCAATGACTGAATTGTTGAAGAAGGGAGTTAAATATGAATGGAGCCAGAAGTGTGAGCATGCCTTTCATACCCTAAGGCAGCATTTGACAACAGCACCAGTACTAGCTCAGTCGGATAACACCAAACCATTTGAGGTTTATTGCGATGCTTCCGGTACTGGATTGGGATGTGTCTTAATGCAAGACAACAGAGTCATTGCTTATGCCTCCCGAGCACTCAGACCCCATGAGCAGAACTACCCCACACATGACCTGGAGTTAGCAGCTATAGTTCATGCTCTCAAGATTTGGAGACATTATTTGATGCGAGCTCACTGTAATATTTACGCTAATCATAAGAGTCTCAAATACATCTTCACCCAGGCTGATCTTAATATGAGGCAGAGAAGATGGTTAGAGCTAATCAAGGACTATGATTTGGAGGTGCATTACCATCCTGGCAAGGCCAATGTTGTGGCAGATGCCTTGAGCAGGAAAGCCCAGTGTAATTGTATGAACATGGATGCAAGAATCACCACCCTATGTGATGAGTTGTGCAAGCTGAACCTAGAAGTCGTTTCCTCCGGTGCTTTAAGTTATATTTCAGTGGAGCCCACCTTACATGAGCAAATAGTCATGGCACAGATTGGTGACAAGGGTGTTCAAGTCATCAAGGAAATGATCAAGAAAAAGGTGGACAAATACAAATGCTTCCGTCAGGATAGCAAAGGAATTCTATGATTTGGAAACCGACTGGTTGTCCCCAAGAACCCCGAACTCAGAAAGAAGATATTGGATGAAGCTCACCTATCCAAATTCTCCATGCACCCCGGCAGCAACAAGATGTATCATGATCTCAGATCCTTGTACTGGTGGACTAGAATGAAGAGGGAAATTGCTAAGTATATATCTGAATGTGACACCTGCCAAAGAGTCAAGGCCAGTCATTTGAAGGTAGTAGGCACTTTACAGCCTCTTTCCATACCATCTTGGAAATGGGAGGATATTTGCATGGATTTTATTGTGGGATTGCCCAATACCTCCCGGCACCATGATTCTATTTGGGTCATCGTGGATAGGTTGACCAAGACAGCTCATTTCTTGCCAGTACATACCACCCACAGGACGGAAAAGTATGCTGAAATTTACACTGACCAGGTAATTCGCTTGCACGGAATACCAAGGACTATAGTATCTGACAGAGGAGCACCATACGTAGCACGATTTTGGGAGCAGTTGCAGGAATCACTTGGGACTCATGTAATAAGAAGCTCAGCATACCACCCTCAAATAGATGGTCAGACAGAAAGAATAAATCAGATTTTGGAAGACATGTTGAGGGCATGTGTGCTACATTATGGAAAAGATTGGGACAAGTGTCTTTCCTTAGCAGAATTTTCTTATAATAACAGCTACCAGGCTAGTTTGAAGATGGCACCTTTTGAAGCCTTGTATGGGAGAAGGTGTAGGACACCACTAAATTGGTCACAAGCTGGAGAGAGAGAAATTTTTGGACCAGACTTGGTACTTGAAGCAGAGGAAAAGGTTAGAGTTATAAAGAAGAACCTAGAAGCTGCTCAGGCCAGGCAAAGGAGCTATCACGACAAGAGAAGGAAGCCTCTACAGTTTGAAGTGGGAGATCATGTTTACCTTAAGGTGTCACCCACCAAAGGTGTTCAGAGATTTGGAATCAAGGGCAAGTTAGCTCCTCGCTACATTGGACCCTATGAGATCAAAGCAAATTGTGGACATGTGGCATATCAATTGAAGTTGCCACCCCACATGTCAGCAGTTCATGATGTGTTCCATGTATCTCAGCTACGGGAGTGTGTCCGCTTACCCACTGAAGTACTACCTGAACCAGAAATTGAGATAGAACCAGACTTGTCTTATCAAGAGCACCCCGTCAAGGTGTTGGATCAAAAGGAGAGATCAACGCGGGCAAAGTCGATCAAAATGTATAAGGTTCAGTGAAGTCACCATTCAGTAGAAGAGGCTACATGGGAGACTGAGGATTTTCCACGTTCTCGCTTCCTCGACTTTCTGCCCAAAGGAGTCAGTACGTAATCCACAACCCCACCCCCACCTGCCCTTTGAATCTAAATATAAGAAAAACTTAGATGTTAAAGGTGTTGTAAGCTTTAGAAATGACTCAAAAAGGACTTCCTTCTGAAGTTGCAAAGAGGATGACATTCGAAGAGCAGTTAACTAGAGAAACATGGACAAAGGAAGAAGCAACACACCAGCACACCTTCATGGCACCCCTCCAAGGGACTCTACCTAAATCTCGGGACGAGATTCCTTTAAGGGGGGAGGGCTGTAACACCCCAGGTGTTACTTAGGATTTCCACCAGGGACTACACAAGGAAAGCCCACCATCACATGTGACTTAACTTGAGTGAAGGACTTCAAACTTGGAAATCAAGATCCTAAATAAGTGCAACCCATCTTAGATGTTATGCCTTGACTTATCATGCACACATAAGGGGGAGATTTGCCCAAACCCTAATTCAAATCCCTTTGGACAATTGGAGCCCTAGAAGTAAGTATGACCAAAAGGTTATGAAAACCACATGATCATGACTTGAGCCAATTATAAAAGTTGTAGTACACTTAATACCCTACAAATAATAGTAACAAAGTGACCCCAAAAAGATTTTAGAAAAACCCCAAAAGGTTCACCAAAGGGTTGAGCATAAAAGAAAAATCAGAATTTTTCTAAGTCCAAAACCAACCCTCTTGCAAAGATCAAACATGTTCACCTTGATCCCAAACTCAAAATCACTTGGCCCAATTGACAAAGTGGAGCCAAAATACCTCTAGAATACCCTGGAAAAGTTTGAACCCAACCCTAAGTCGTTTGACATGACTAGGCACAGGTTTTGTCTCGGTTAGGACAGCTAGGACAGAGACAACTTCCCACCCCCATATCTCTCAAACCCGACCATATCTACCCTCGGTACTCACATGAACTAGATAGCTCTAGGTGCAGGGAAGAGATCTCTCACAGGTCTTAGGGCAAGATACGCACGTTTTGGCCACTCAACAGAGGGAAGAACAAGGGCAGAAGCAAAGAGCCACGTGTTCGATGCGCTCTGAGCTCGCCATATCACGCCCCCGCATGCCCCCGCGTCGCGCCAAGCCAGGCCAGCGCCGTTGCCCACGCCCGTGCCTATAAAGCCATCAGGGACTTCGACCGTACTCCCCCGCACGTGCTCGACCTCACCGGAGCACCAGCTCACCGGCATTGCCCCGTGCACGGCGTGCCCGCGGCCACCCGAACACCCGCCATCGTAGACCAGCCAGCAGAGCCTCTCCCAACCCCGTCCACCCCTCGGTGTAGACCGTGCATGCCTCGGTGAAGCTCCCCGAGCAAGGAATCAAACTTTGCCTCGCTGGAGAAGCCAGTCCACGGTCGCCGGACTTCACCCGACCGCCGGTGAACGTAGACCGAGCTCCACTGTGAGTTGTTCTCCAATTCCTTGCATGAATCGACTCATTAACACCCCGTGAAGCTCCCCATGCCCTTGGATTGACCGGTATCGCCGTGATTAGGCTAGAGCACTCACCGCCGACGAGTTCACCCGCCTGCGCACGTGGACCGGCCGATTCCGGCCACCACCGCCGTCGAGCGTACCTTGCTGTGACCACCAGGACCTCCTGGAGCCAGCCCCGCCCCTTGCTGGACCTCTCTCGCCGCTGGTAAGCCGCACCGCCCTTTTTACCCCCGTGGGTACTATTTAAGTTAGGGGAGGGACCTCGGGGGAGAAGAAGAAAGGAGCAGGGGGTTTTGTGCACTGTCAGCGACTCAAGGGAACAGTGGCGCAGGGGTATAACTGAAGGGATGGATTTATAAAGAACCCAGGGCTTTCGATGCAAAGTGGTTTTCCCGGAAACCCTTTTTAAATATTCTGATTTAAATCCAAACAGAACTTGAAAAATTCATAACTTCAGTTTGGTTTACCCAAATCGAGTCAAACCAATTTTGCCAGACCCTAAATGAGGTATACTACTTAGGAAAATATAAAACCCCTAAGTGTTGCAGAAAACTTTAAAGTTTTGATTTAAATAATTAACTAGTCAAAGCTAAAAGAAATAAGGAAAAATTAGCTACACTACTAGACTGGGGTTAAGAAAATTTAGAGAAGTACTTAATCACTTCCTGACCTGTTTAAAAATGATAAACCCCTCTGTACACCAAATTAAGGTAGAGTTTGCCATTTAAATCATTTTCAGCTTATAGTTAAAGAAAATATAATAGGTGCTTTAAAATGAAAACCAGGGAGCACCCACATTTTTGTTAGCTTACTTATTCAGTATGGTTCACTAGAAAATTTTGTTTGACCTTTGTTTAGTATAAAAATAAAGAGATACCTTTTATTTGAGGAAAATAAGGAAAACTTAGAAAAACCCTAGAAAAATAACCCTGAGGAGACAACACCTCAAACCTTGGGATAACTAATGTTTTGTTATTATGAACATAGAAAAATTAGGAGTTTTGTTGTTTGATATTTTTCAAATAACAAGTTAGTTGTAAGTGTCTTTTTAGCATTAAACTTTAGAAAATCATAACTAAATAACCACTAAGTAGCCCTCTGTGATTTTTGGCACAGAAGCATGTTATTACGTTTAGATACCAGTAAAAATGACTCTTAGTACAAAACCAACCCCTAGGTAAGAGTGGTAGTGCAAGTGACCCCTTTTGCCCCAGCTTTTGTTATTTTTGTCCAGGGCATATTCTAATTTTTCTGGACCTCATACTTATAGGACAAACTATAGTGACCAATAGTAAACCACTGTAATTTTTACAGAATTTTTGGAAAAATTTAAATCACTGTTGTAGTTCAAACCCACCCTAAAATCATGAATAGAAAAAGAAAAGGGGAATTTAATGGTGGAGACTAATGTTACCCTAACCAAGACAACAAAACCCCTAAGTGCCTACTAAAACATTTAAGGGGCAATCCAAGTCTTAATCCATTATGCTTACCTCTAGGCAAAACCTCAAACCTAAAGTGATGAGCATAAACCCCTGAGAGTCTCTTATAACCAGGAAACCCTAAGTTATTAACTAACTTAGTTTTTCTTCACTTAGCATAATGATTACTAAATCCTGCATGATCATAGCATACAGATTCTTATTCATTGCATTCGATAGATTGCAACCTCGCTGACGGAGAGTACATCCTCATGCCGGAGCAAGGAGTTGCTCAGGAGGTAGCCCCGGATCCAGCACCAGAGCCTGCCCCGGAGGATCTGCCTGCCCCAGCTTTGGAAGGCAAGCCCCGGTTTATGCATAACCTGTTCTATATGCTATTTTACTACACTTAATGTTTGTAGGCTTGTATTGTGCACTTAAGTGTAGGAGTTGTTTGAAACCCTAGTTGCATGAACTCAGGATTCCGTTTGAGATGGATACTAGTATGCTAGGTCGAGTAGCTGCTTGCTAATTAGGAATCTCGGTAGAAGTCGAGTGATTTTTCTAGCACTCGCGCGAGGTCAGAAAATTGGTTGGTGTTGGTCTGTGGACACGGATCCATGGGGATGCGTGGTCTACGAGGTGGAAATTGGAATAAGGATTAAGGTGTGGTACCGTGAGTCAAGCGTTTGAACGTACTAAACATATGCTGAGAAATATGGTAAATCGGTAAGCCTAGTACCTGAGTGAACCTGGCAGCAGACATGTCCCCTCACGTGACCTGAGACGTGGTCTTCCATTCCGGTTATGGTGGGTGCAAGTGCGATCACTGCACGACGGCAGTCGGGGTCAGTGAGGCATTGTACTCCAAGGCGGTGAGCCCTAATCTGCTGACGGGGAATCGATGGGGACGGTTGATGTGTGTGGGGACGGAGTGCCTCACCACGTCGTATGTTTAGGTTTACCTAGCAAGGTTTAAAAACTCGATTCGAATCATCTGCTTCTCGCAGCTAATGAGACTTGTTGATCCATGCTGCTACATTGAGTAACAAGTGGAAATGTGATGATTTGGCAAAAGATGTTGATTGCTAAGCTGCTTGATACCATGAATGATTAGATAGTACACATTTAGCCTTAAGAGAGTCACACTAAAACTTGAGAAAGCTAAAACTTGATTTTTAGACTCAGCTAGTGCTTTTGGCAAACCGAACACCTCAGCCAAACAGCTGCATGTCTAGAGGTAGAGGAGTAGACTCCTCACACTGGGTAAGTCTAGCTGAGTATTAGTATACTCAGCCTTGCTTGTGGCATAATTTTTTTTAGGTTCCCTGGAGGACATGGTTGCTGGAGTGACTTGGCCGTCCACCTTGCCACCGGGTTGGACAGTCGAGTGGGACCCTACCTCGGCAGAGGAGGAGCATGAGGAGTGATGGGACATGCTTCCCCATCTCTCTGTTTATTTATCGCTAGTTTTATTCCGCTGCATTCCGAACAATGATGACTACTTTTGCTAAACTCCGATGACGATGTAATAAATTTAATACTCTTCAATGTATGGTTTTATGCTTTATTGTATTTGCTCTGTGCCTCACCATCGAGTGAGTATGTGGTACTTGATCCTGTTAGTGGCCTCGCCGGACTAGATCCGAGGGACTGACGTGTTATTCCCATTTAAGTGTGGTCTAGCCTCTAAGGCACTTAAGTTGGAATAATTCGGGCGATTCCGCCACAAGAACTGACTGAATTATTCTAGCTTAAGTGCTTAAGTCACGCCTCGAGGGCCGTAACACACTTAAATCAGAATAACCCATCAGTCCCTCAGATCAAGTCTGATAAAGCCACTTAACCAGGATCAAATACCACAAACCCACTCGATGGCGAGTCACAGAAGAAATACAATAAAGCAGGAAACCTCAAATTAAAGTACTGGAGTTATTACATAAATCGGAGTTTTTCAAGTAGCAGATAAAAGTTCGCAAAATAAAATGCAGTGGATAATCGATATTGTCGGTAGAGAGGAATCGGGCAAGGCCTAGCCCACTACTCCTCTTGCTCCTCTCCTGCTAGAGCAACATCCCACTCGACCGTCCAACCCGGTGGCAGGGTGGTAGGCCAAGTCACACCGTCAACCATGTCCTGAAGCGTACCTGCAAAAATTGTGCAACAAGCAAGGCTGAGTATACTAATACTCTGCTAGACTTACCCGGTGTGAGGAATCTACTCCTCTACCTCTAGACCATGCAGCTGTTTCACTGAGGGGTTTGGTTTGACAAAAGCACTAGCTGTTTCTAAAATCCATTGTTAGCTTTTCAATTTCTTGTATCATTACATTTAACTAAGTTTGCTCCTTCTAAACATACATGGTTACAAGCATTTAGTATAACCAACAAATTATCTCATGTATCCTCATTTCACTTCTTACTCAATGTAGTACAAGGGGTCGTCAAGCAGTCTCAGTAGCTGCGAGAAGCAAACGATTCGAATCGAGTTTTATCCTTGCAAGGTAAACCTAAACACACGACGAGGCGAGGCACTCCGTCCCCACACACATCAACTGTCCCCATCGATTCCCCGTTCGCGGCCAGGGCTCACCGCCTTGGCAAACAATGCTCCACTGACCCCGGCTGCCGCCATGCAGTGCCGCACTTGTACCCACCATAGCTAGCATGGGAGACCCAGTCTCAGGACGAGTGAGGGGAAAAGTCCACGCCCGGCTTCACTCAGGTACTAGGTTTACCGGTTACCATATTTCCAGACATGTGTTTAGTACGTTCAAACGCTTGACTCAGGTATCCACACATTAATCCTTAATTCCTTTTCCCGTCTCATGGACAAGGCATCCTCCCTGGATCCAAGTCCATAGACTAACATAGATCCTGTTATCAAGATGAATACAACCAATTCCTGACCTCGCGCGAGTGCTAGAAAAATCACTCGACTTCTACCGAGATTCTAATTAGCATAGCAACTACTCGACTTAGCATACTAATATTCATCTCAAAAAGGAATCCTGAGTTCATGCAACTAGAGGTTTCAAGCAACTCCTACACTTATGTGCATATTACAAGCCTACAAACATTAAGTGTAGTAAAGTAGCATATATAAACAGGGTTATGCATAAAAACCGGGGCTTGCCTTCAAATGCTGGGGCTGCGGGGAGATCCTTAGTGGCAGTCTCGGGGGCTTGCTCCTGATCTTCCTCGTGGACAGCTCCTTGCTCGGGGATGAGCACGTACTCTCCGTCAGCGAGATTACAATCTAATCAATGCACTGAGTTAGATATATGCATGAGATGATATGCAGTTTAGCAATTAAACATTGATGGTGACTAATCCACTTAAATCAGGTAGAGTTTACTTTTGCTACAAAAGATTCTTATGGTATACTTAGCAATTTAGGGTCAAGCTTAGTTAAACTAAGTGGTAAGTCTATTTTGGGGTTCCACTGATTTCCTTTTAATGTCTTAGTGAGAATTTAATAAGATTTCTAGTTAAACTTATTGGAGCGAGGTTTATCATTTTCCCTTTCTTTTTCTTACTTCCGTTATGCTTTTAAGGTGGGTTTGAACTACAAGTTATATTAATAATTTTTCAAAAATTCTGCAAAAAATTACAGTGGCTTCTTACTGGTGTATAATCCTTTGTCTCAAAATTTGGGGTATAACAAGTAAGTAGTTCTTTCTGGATAAAATTATTAAATATTAGGGCAGAAGGGGTGTTTTGAACTACAACCTCTTCTTTACAGTGAGTTATTTCCTAAGGCATATTTTTTCTGGCATCTAGATCTTATAACATGACTTTGCACAAATTTCTAGCCATTAATACTTATTAGTGATTTTATTATGATTTTCCAAAGTTTCTAGCCAAAGGGGTGCTTTCTACTACCTCTATATTTGAAAAATATCAAACAACAGATTTCTGATTTTTCCTAGCTTCTATTTTGTGCAAGAGCAATCATTCTGAAGTTTGGCCTCTTTTTGCTTAAGGAAAAAGTGGTAGGAATTATTTGGATTAAATGGCCTTTTTCATGAAGTATTGGCAATGGGTATTATTTTGCAGCCTTCAATTGGGTTTTGCATTTTTTTCTGGTGGCTTATCTTATCCTTGGTCTAGTAAAATTTTATTTGCCCATTATTGCACTATTTTTGGGTTGCTCATAATTTATTTGAAATAGGACCCAATATCAAGTTTTATTTGTTTACCCTACTTAAAATGATGGGCTAGGGTGTTTACCATTTTTGTAGTGGGGTTCTAGTGGTTAAAAGTCCACTGGATTTTTATTAACAATATTGGATTTGTTTTTATAATTCTAATAATTGTTTTCTAGTTGGAATAATGCTAAATAAAACATTTCACTTTAATTCTTTTCTGGACTAGTGGTCTTTTTATTTTTCCTAGCTCCTCTGTTACTTAAGTAGGCTAGAGAAAATAATTGCACTTATTGTTCATTATCTTTTAACGCCTTTCTGAGTTTCCTATGTTTTGGGCAAAAATGGCTTTTAATAGATGTCCCTACTTAAATTTTAATACTGGGGTTCCCATTAATTTTAAACAGTGTCTAAATGGGGTTTGAACATTTACAAATTTTCTCAAGTTCAGCACAGAAGCATAACAATTTTTCTTTAATTAAATAAGGTTTGGTCAGTTTCTGTATTTAATTCCAAACACAAAAAATTAGAACAGAAAGCATGGGGTTTAGTATTTTTAATTGATAGTCCATAATGTTCAGAATCTAGCAAAATTGGTTTGACAAAATTTGGTTAAGTATTTCTCAAGTTATGAATTTCCTAAGTCTTCTGCTGAATAATAAAAGATTAAATAGAAATGGTTTAAAGAAAAACAGTTTTGCGCTAAGGTCCCTGGCGGAAGTTCTTAAAAGAATTACAGACAGGTCCCCGAGGCACTATTCATCTGAGTCTACAGCTCTGCAGAAAACCCCCTAGGGTTTCTGGAAATCAAACCCGCGATCCCTCCCTAATGGAACAGTGGCCGCGGAGAAAGAAAGAGGCGGAGGGGCCTACCGGCGGCAAGGATGCTCTGTTGAGGTGGTCGAGGACGTAGGGGAGGTCTCGAGGATCACGGCGATGTGCGGGTCGCTGTCGGGGATGGTCGGAGTCGGCCGGTCCACGTGCGCAGGCGGAGATGCTCGTCGGCAGCGAGGAATCCGGCCTACTCACGGCGCGATAGATCAATTGAACGGGTCAGAGAGCTTCACGGGATGCTAGGGAAGATGTGGGTGCAAGGAATTGGAAGAAGACTCACTGGTTAGCTCGGTCCACGCGCGGCGGCGGAAGACCGAAGTCCGGCGAGGGTGAAACCGCCTCTCCGGTGAGGCAATGCTTCGGCTCAAGCTTGGAGAAGCTTCACGGCTCCACTAGGAAGCGATCCAAGGGCTAGGGCAAGGTAGGAGTTCAACAGAGGAGGCTTGCCACGATGGCCGAGCCTGGGTAGAGATGGCAGGCGGCGGTGCTCGCTTTTCACCGCGAACTCCGGTGATCTCTGGCTCAGGCGAGGCTCGAGGTGTGCAAGTGCCAACGGCTAAGGTTTCTAGAAGCATTTATAAGCAAGGGCAGGGCACAGGCGCGTAGGGCAGGGCGACCACACGCGGGGCGCGCGCTGCCGCGACCAGTCCGCGCTCGGTCGGTCAGGCAAGCGATCGAACACGTGGCTATTTGCTTCTGCCCGAGTTCAAGCGCCCATAGGTTGAAGATCTTCGCGAATTTGGGCATGATCACTGTGCAAGATTTGCTCCCCGGACAGAGCTTTGTCATTTGTGTGTGGAAGTCGAGCAGTTTGGGGCAGTGTACAGAGAGTTGTCGTGTCACAAAGGTGGTAGTGTCACAAGGTTGAGTCCCGAGGTAAAACTGCACCAAAACTGTGTCAAATGAAATTGGTTTGAGTTCAAACTTTTCCAGGGCGTGTTCATGGGAATTTGGCACAACTTTGATATTTGCACTTGTTTGATTTGAGTTTCGAAAAATAGAGAACGAGGTTGATCTTTGGGAGGGGGCTGAAATTCAGATTTCTGAATTTCCCCCAAGTGCATTAGTTTAGGGGCTGTTTTGGGGATTTTAAAAAGTTCAAAAGGCAAAACTTCCTTACTATGCTTTGTTAGTTAATTAGTGAACTAAAACTTTGTAATTTGGTTTTTCCCAAAATTTTTATTTATCTCCCAAGGTTTTCTCCCATTTACCCTTTATGCTTAAATGGTTCACTTAGAATTAATTAGGGTTTGATAGTTTTCCTTCCTTAGGATGCATGACAAGATTAAGGAGAGTTTAAGAAGACTCAACATAAATCTTTGTCCTCATTTTTAATGTTTATTCCTTCATTGAGATTGCATGTGATAATAGGTTGGGGTTAGCTTAAGGAAGAACCCTAAGTGACACTGGGGTGTCACAATTCGCCCCCCCCCTGGCCCACCAGAGCCGAAAATCCTTTTTCTTTTTTCTTTTCCATCTTTTTCCCCTTTAGTTATTTACATCTTGATATTTTATGTACCAAAAATTATCAAAACACTTTCTAAGTCACATAAAATGATAATGTTAGAATTTGACGCACTCCACTCAGTAAACCACTGTTTGATGTATTGTTTATTGCTTGTTTTACTAGAAAAAGCAGGGACCATCGATCCGGAACCCGTAGCCCCAGAAGAAGGGCAGGAGCCCGACCCCTCTAAGATAAATCTTTTGTGCCAGGAAAGCTTCGGCGAAGGCAAGTCCATCCTACCCTTGATGCATAATTTACCTATTCTTTCTACCACTACATAGGCCGGGATTACGGGAGGGAATATTTGCATTGTGAGCAGAGAGATAGCCCGCATTAACATACATCTTTTGAATACAAAATGTGGGATGGAAAAGGGCAGTCTGTTTCTCTAAGCGAGGTTTTCAAAAAAGTGTGCGATGAAGGGTATTCACCCTCATCACCTTGTGAGTGGGATGATCAGGGACTCCCTGGTTTAGTGGAGGGCCTAAGGCGAAGGCTCAGCTGGTTTAGGCGTGAGCAGAAGGATTGTCCCCTCATATAAGGACCGGTTTGTCATCTTTCACTACCTATACTCATGATAAGTACAACCACTTGAGACTGTGTGGGTAGTCACTCAATCTGAACTCGTACGGTCCAACCCTAGGGTTATGAAGGCTGGGGAGCACCGGGAGGATAAGGAGGGGGAATGTTTTGTCCGGTTTGGACATGGCGGTGGCCTGACTCCTTCCGGTATAACCGATAAGGTTAGGATGTGCGAGGAAAGAAAGAGATCCGGCATTTGGGTCTCGCGACGGTGAGATCGCAGAAACCGGACTAGTGGGTAAAGTGTACCCCTCTGCGCAGAGTTCAAACCTATTCGAATAGTCCGTGTCCACTGGTATGGACGAGTCTGGTGTGGTATGACAATTAGTGTTTTACAACCTCCGGGAAAAAGGGTATGTGTGTGAATGCGTTCTTGGTAAAGAAAGCGATGCCACGGGAGCGGGAAGCTAAGTGGTGGTTGAGTATTGTGTTATTTCTATTTCCTTGGGAAAACCCTAAAAGTACTGCCTTTCTTTGGGGAAAAGAAGAGTGATTTCAACTCCACCATATAAAGCATGTATGATATAGGTCCCTTTCTCTTTACGGGAGCAAGATGGGCTTGCGGAATACCTAGTGTATTCACCCAGATTTATTTATGTTTTTCAGCAGCCGAAGACTTCTTTTCTGCTATGCTTGATTGAGAGGGCTGTGTCTGCACCCAGTTCTGCCTGTGGCTTGGGCTAGTGTATCTTCTACTACGCGTTGTATTCTGGCTCTCTCGAGCTTGTACCCCAGTATTGTAATAACATTTATTCGAACTATGTACTATTTGAAGTAAGGAATGTGGTTACTAGCCTCCTGGGACTAGTAATTGTTTCACATTTGAGTCCCAAAGGATCGGGACGCTTCAGAAAACATCTCATGTGCAAGAAGGAAACACGCAGTAAACATCTCATGCGCAGCGTATCATACATTCTACCTTCACTGCTTCATACAAGAACACACTAGTATTAGTGTATTACCAATTCACACAAGAACACATTAGTACAAGAACACACTAGAATTAGTACCGTACGAGGACAAGCATGTACTACACTACTAGTTCTACTGATCCTAGCTATTAGTGTATTACCAATTCACCATTCGCATGAGTACTACACTATTATCTCTACTTATCAAATCTGCTAGAACAAAAAAAATCAAACACTGAGCAGTGAGGACTTAACAATTAACACATACATTGCAAGATTCTTCCAATGTTGGTGTCGTTCTTCAATGTTGCCTTCACTACACCATGAGCCAGGCACCGGGCAGGCGGGCACAGGGCGCCGGTGTGCAGCTTGCAGCTTGCTGGCGCAAATCGGCTTGTGCAGTTGTGCTTGCCTGCTTGGACAACGACGTGCAGCTTGCAGTTGCAGTTGTGCTGCTGCTTGCCTGCTTGGACGACTGGACATTGCTCCTGGCTGCCGCTTTGCGCAGGGCTGCTGCTTGGTGGTCGCTTGGTCGGCAGTCGGCACGGACGCACGGTCACCGGTCGGAACGGCGCCGTGTATTGGTGCTCCATGGACGACGATGTCGTGGACTGGTGCATTGGTGGCGTGGTGCTCGATGGACGACGGCGACAACTGCTAGGGTTGGAGATGGAGTTGGAGAACTGGCTGTCGAACTAGAGAATAGGAGAAGTGGGGATGCTTGGATTGGACCGCTGTTGCCTTGGGCAGTTCGGCTGTTCACTGTTGCGCTAGCTAGGCTGTTGGGCTTGGAATTTGGAAGCATGGGCCTTGCGTTGCGCAAATTCGGGTACATTTTATATTCGGGTACCGGATTACTGAACCCAAATTTTCCTATAAAATTTTGGGTACCCGAAGGTTCTACCCAAATTTCTTTTCGGGTTTTTCGGGTTCTAGATTTTCGGGTTTGGGTTCAGGTTTTTCGGGTTCGGGATTCGGGTATCGGGTTTTCTGCCCAGTCCTAATGCTCACAGCTATAGGCCGCCATGACCATCTCGTCGAAGTTCGACTTCCTTCCTAATGCTAGCGACAAATCTGACGAAGAATTTCTCTCGTTCCATTCATCTTCCGGGGCAACCCAGAACATCGTCGTGACTGACTCAACGAGAGATTCATCATCACGCTTCTAGTTCTTCGATCGGATCTCCGGTTCATCGTCAATCTACGGAAATAGCCGTGATGACCAGCAACAACGATGGAGGTAAGTTAGTGGTAGGTTAGTGGTCTTTCCCGAATGATAGGTTTGACGCTTCCCACCTAATAAATAATCATCACCACATATCTTTTTACATGCAAGACTAATATACAACACAAATTTAACAGTAGGTACCATCATGATAAGTTGGCAACAGTTAAATCATACATTTGTGAACAAACCTTTCCCACCGTCATGTCACCTATTTCTGTACAACCCTACTAATTTATTAAAAATGTGATATATTCTAGGTCAAATAATTTGTTTTAATCTATTCAAGTTGTGTGGTTCATATAAATTTCTGTCGTACGTAGTAATAACATTATTTTAATTATGCTACATGGTTTTAATTAATTAATAATTAATTAATTACTTGTTTAATTAATGTCAATTAGCTAGATAATCTAGTTAATATAATTTGTAGTTCTAACCTACGTATTTTATAAATAATTGTTAATGATTAATATCAACTCAAATATTTTAATATAACACCTGATTAGTTTAAATGCAATATCTGTTAGATCGTACTATTATATTTATTGCGCCTAAAATACCGTTTTATCCATAAATTCTCGTAGCTACGTGTAGACTATTCTTACGCAGTTTGTTCTTATGCTTTGGTGTAATGTTACCATATTTATTATTTGCTTGATTTTATGTATTGCTACGAATAGAGGTGAGGTTACGAGAAACCCGATGCCCAACTTTTGGGTCAGCATCTGGATAACATGTTATCGCAAGTATAAGGCAAGTTATGCCCTTGATCACTTTTGTTTACCCAATAATGTTCCTGTTAATCACTGTGACATGCTCAGTTTAATTTGATGGGACCTAATAGGTTTCTCTAGCATTGTTTATCCCCCACCTTGCAGACAAAAGAACTATTGGGTAGTTTTGCTATTGCTCTACCTGGTTTTGGTAAAGTAATGTTATATTATGATCATGTTCCAATTATGTTGTTGTTTAATTATTGTTCATGATAAGATCATAATGTTAATTGGAACATGGAGAACCACCTGGGAAAATAGTGCTACCACAAGGATGGAATGAGACACCATTGGCCAAGTAATTAGGAAAGCTAGGGCGAGATTACCTTACCCGAAAGGTGCCAGTGGGGAGGAGTCGTTGTAGAGTATAGGGAGGTCCTCGGGTCGAACTATCTGTAAAGCTTTTCGGATGAGGGATTCCTATGCTTCCTTCTTCCTGAATCCATAGCAGGTTTTCTTGAACTAGTGGAACTTTGGAAAGGCCTAGTAGTGCTAGTCTGCCTCGCTTCCTTGGTAGAGGTGTATGGGGTCTGTACAACCCTATGGCAGATGGGTAACACTACTTGTGGGTAAAGATGCACAACCTCTGTAGAGTGTAAAACTGGTATATCAGCCGTGCTCACGGTCATGAGCAGCTCGGACACTCACATGATTAATTTATGGCATTAACTTAATATGCCATATGCATTGCATCGTGGGTGTAATTATTAATTTTGATCTCTTATTTAATTGGGTTGGTATCTACTTACACTTAGTAACTGCTAAAATTTTGACCAACTTTAAAAGCAATGCTCAGCTTTAACCATCTCCTTTGGTAAGCCTTACACTTTACATGAGCTCCCACCTTTGGTGAGTTTATGCACATTATTCCCCACAACTTGTTGAGCGATGAGCGTATGTGAGCTCACCCTTGCTGTACTCACATCCCCTAGGTCAAGAACAGGTACCAGAGGATGAGGCGCATGAAGGATGTTGTGATGAGTTCGTGAGTGGTCTAGGCCGTCGTCTCCCAGTCAACTATGGTTGCTGGATCGTTGTTTTCGTATGATGTAATTATTTATCTATTTTGTACAGAACTCCATTATATATTAATGATGTGACATTCATTTCTTTACCATGAGTCATCATATGTGTGAGACTTGATCCTAGCACACTTTGTGATTATTCCACGCCCGGGTTTTGGCCCCCTAGAATCCAGGTGTGAGAGCTGAGCAGGTCGTTGGTGAGACTATTGCCCTCCTCCAGGACGAACTGGTGTACCCTGGGGTGGAACATAGCAAGGGCGGATGCTACTGCTCCTCTGTCCCTGGGCGATAACTTTCCTTTTCATCTCGCCAAGCTGAACACATTTGTGTTCAAGTGCGATGGCCTTGTCCAGAAGCCTCTGGAAAGATGGGAAGGTGTGGGATATCAGCTGGTACTGGAGTGGCCCAATGAGTCCCTCCATGAACTGCTCCTGCTTCCTTTTGTCATCAGCAAGCTCCTCCGGAGCATACCTTGACAATTGAATGAATTTATCTCGGTATTCACTAACTGTCATGTTTCCTTGCTTAAGTGACAAGAACTCCTTCTTAATTTTCATCAAGCCATAGGAATATGATAGGTCCTGAAATGTGTAGAGAATTCTGCCCAAGTGACAGTGTTAGCAGCAGCATGGGCAACACAGTAGGAGTCCCGCCAGTCGGCAGCAGGGCCAGTGAGGCGACCCGATGCATAGAGAACCTTCTCTTGATCAGTACACTGAGCAATATTGAGCATTTTATCCAGTGTCATTAGCCAATCATCTGCCTGAAGAGGATCTGGAGAGCTGGTGAATGTGGGTGGCTTGTGACTCATGAATTCCTGGTGCTTGTCACGGGGTGGAGCTGCTGGTGGTGGTGGTGGAGGAGGAGGTAGTGGTGGTAGTTGCTGTTGTTCTAGTCGTTCTTGGCAAATTTCCTGACGCTCATGTTGCATCTCCTGGCACTCTTGACGGATCTGCGCTTGCATTTCCGTCATGGTATTTTCCATTTGCTGCAGCAGCTGCATCTGAGCGGCAACTACGGGATCAGTTCCAGCCGGTGGAGGGTTCGGTGGAGGATTCATCTCCGGTTGTGGTTGGTTGACAATCCTCCTGCGATGGTTGTTAGCAAGTAGAACGATACCGCCTCCCTTCCTGGTATTGACCATCTGAGGTAGAAACACATGGTAAGATAGAATTGCAGATAAGGTGAGTAATTACGATACATCCAACTTTTAGGCCATGATCTTTTTGGGTCATAATAGCTCAGTAGATTAGTGTGTCACCTACTAACACTAATACATTACCTTATGGTGGTACATGCTAGAATGCCTTGCTATACTATTTTAGTCAATCAAAGAAGCAAACCAAGCATTTATCATCAGAACAATCATCCAAACACTTTATATAGAGAAAATATATATATTTTTGTCTTAGGTCTCCTATCTCTTTAGGATTCATAAATACATGATCCCAAGGTGTAAAATTCTTTCTGTCTGTCTAGAAAGTCAAAGTAGAACAGCCAAAGGTGAGACATGATCAAAAGTATAGAAATAATCACAGTAAACGTAAGAAGGTAAAGGTTTTGTCTAGTTCTATCTAGGTTTCGTCCTATAGTCAACATTTCCTCTGATACCACTTCTATCACACTCGAATTTAAGGGGTAAAGTCGGGTGCATCTCATCTGTGCGCCAAAGAAGAACAACACATATAATGACCAAGTGTATAGAGATAAATGTCACAACCATTATTACATAGAGGAAGTGTCTTACAAAAATAAATGATAATAATAAAGCGGACTAATATTATTCCTTAGCGCCATTAAGCTGACTAGGAGACGCCACCTAGACTTGCTCGTACTCCTCGTAGTAGTCCTCCTCCTGGGCTACCTGCTCTTCACCTGTGGGGGTTTATATATCGCAAGGGTGAGCTCACAAAAGATCATAGCTCAACAAGTTGTGGGGAATAATGTGCATGAACTCACCAAAGTTGAGAGCCCATGTGAAGTGTAAGGCTGGTCAACAAATAATGGTTAAAGCTGAGCATTGCTTTTAATAAGTTGGTCAAACTTTATTAGCAGTTGCTAAATGTAAGTATACAACAGCCCAAAGTAATAGTAGATAAAAATTAATAATAAAACCACAATGCGATGCAAATGACAAATTGAATTTACTTCCATAAATTAATCATGTGAGTGTCCGACCCACTCATGGCCGTGAGCACGGCTGATATACTAGTTTTACACTCTACAGAGGTTGCACATCTTTACCCACAAGCCATTCTACCCATTTGCCAAGGGGTCTAGAAGTCCCATTCATCTCTACTAAAGAGACGAGGCAGGGTAGCACTACGAGGCCTTTCCAAAGTTCCACTAGTTTGAGAAAACCCGCTACGGATTCAGGAAGAAGGAAGCATAGGAATCCCTTGTCCGGAAAGCTAAACAAGCAGTCCGACCCGAGAACCTCCCTATACTCTATAGCGATGCCTCCCCGCTTGCCCCTTTCAGGTAAGGTAGTCTTTCCCTAGCTTTCCTAATTACTTGACCTTGGGATCCCATTCCATCCTTGTGGTAGCACTGTTTTGCTCGGTGGTTCTCCATGTTCCAATTTACACAATAATCTTATCATGAACAATAAATAATCAACAATAATGATAAAGAATGATCATGTGTCAAATTTATCTTAATGCCCAAAACCACATATAGCAATAGCAGGACTACCCAAAAGTTCATTGGTAAACAAGGTATGAAGATGACCAAACTAGGGTGACCTATTGGGTCCCATCAAAATTAAGCCTAAACATGCCAAAGTGATTATAGAGAACATTATTGGGTAAATAAAAGTGGTCAAGGGCACAACTGGCCTTCAACGAGCTCCTGCTTAGTAGTTTCCACCTGCTGAGAACTGGGGTCCTCGGTTGCTTGCTTGTCTACTCGCAACAATACAAACTAACATGGTACAGGATAAATTAACATCACACCAAACATCAGAACATAATGCATGACAATATTCTATGCATTGTAATGAGCATCTAGGTTCGAGAATCACTGAATTTGGAATTACGATTATAAAGTTTTGATTTTCCGAAGGTTTAAGTGTGTACTATAAACAAATGAGGTATATGATTTTGTAACCATAGGTTTCATGGTAAAACAGGGTTACTATATGATAAACAATATTAATATGAGATCAATACAACTAGAATGGATGAAAAAGGAGTTAAAATGAATTACCTAAGAATTAAACAAGTTTCTGGAATTATTTTTATACAAGAAATCATTTTCTGTATTAATTTATCCACTTCTTATTTACTACTAGGCCGCGACACTCTTTCCTTGATTTACAGGGTGCTCTATGAAAAAATCCAGGACCTAGTATTTGCTTCTGTGTGGACTGCAGGTTCAATCGTTAGTATTACAGGGGCTCTTTTGCTAATATGACTGGATGAAAGGGTATCGGCTACATTGGTCTGTCCGATCATGACCGATTGAACCTAATTAGACTCCGAGGGGCACGATACGGCGGCACATGGATCAGAAATCCACGGTTGAGGAATCCCCGCGCTCCAGGACCATCCAATACCAGATCTACCGTTTGGATTCAATTCTAGCACTTGGTGTCGGTGATCTAATCGCGACCGTCGATACCCAGATCAACGATCAACCGCAACACCCCTCTCTCCCTAATTAAGCACGGCGACGCAGGCGCCTAAAGCGGGAGAGGGCTCGCCGACAGATACAAGCTGCGCTGATCCACCGCACAATCCACGCCCCGACCCAGTTTCCTCGAATTCATGACCACTGTGAATCACCAAGTTGTCCTCTTACCACAAAACGACGCGCCCAGGCTCCCATCTACGGAGATGCCCTGACCCGCGGCAGCGTTGACATTGCTAGCAACAAACCTCTACCATGCCACGGTCTCCAGCTCCAATTTGACTATCCTATGTGTAAGTGAGGAAAATTCGAACACAATAGGAGGTTCCTTACCTGATTCCGATGTGGCGGCGCTGATAACTCGGCGTGCGGCGGCAAGCGGCACCGTGCCCTCCCATATACCAGCGGCAGCGATGGGAATATGACGCGCAGAGAGCTATGTCGAAGGTGGTGAACTTCTAACGGACCCGAGCAGATAGGGCACACGACCGGCTTATATGTACCATGAGGTAGGTGCTGAACGGAGAGGCACCGCCAATTTCTCCGACGTCACGCGCACAGGACTTGCGCCGTTTAGTTGGGACGAAGGCTCCTAGATCCACCAGTCGGCGACACTATGAGTCATTGACCCAAGGGCCACAGGAGTTAGAGTCCTGCGCGGTCACATGAACCCCAGGCGCAACATCGGACATGAGGAAAGGCCACCTGGGTCCACCTGTCTACTACAGCAAGACGAGACATTGGGTGGTGTGGCCAGGCTAGCACGCGGGCCCGTTGCGTCGGTGCTGCCCAACCAGTTGGGCCTAGCACGGGAAGAGTGGGGAATGGGCTAAGGCGCAGTGTTTGGGCCCATATTTGGTTTGGAGTCTTCTTTTCTCTTTCTTTATTTTCTTTTCTTTTAGTCTTTCTTTCACAATTCCAATTTCAAACCAAATTCAAAGTTTAATTCTGGACTTCAGATTTTTAATTGTACTATAAAATTTTTAGTATGGTGAAATTCTTAGTCTGATTTAATATTATTTATTTTACTTAATATTGTTTTACCAATGGAAAGATAATTTACCTAATCAAGGTTTTTCCCTCTGAAATTTTCAAATTTTGAATTCAAATCCAAATTTAGGTAATGAATCCAAATATGCGCAAACCAAAACAACTTCAGCATGGTGCACATTTTGAGTATCTCATCTTATTATTATATTATTTTTATTTATTTATTTAACATAGAGAAATATGCACCAATAATGAATCACACAAACAAAATCACCTTAATAATATTTGTTTAACATCTCAAGTTCTACAATCCCATTCTAGGGTTTACAAGTGCCAAGGCAGCCATGCAGGATGTTGCACGGCGTGCGCTTTCGCAGTACTGTTTGTAGTTCAGTGGGGTAGTTGACGACCTCGACCTGAAGTACTACCGTCGCCGCTCGACCGCCAGTGCCGGAGGTGTGATTGTCTCGCCCATTGGTGAGGGCAATCCCAGATTGAGCAGCATAGTCAACCTGGTCGCCGTGCTTAACACCGAGCTGGACCACTGTCACACCCGGTTTTGGAAGGCAAACCGAATGCAAACCATGTACATGCTCGGATCAGAAACTCACGTACATAGCGATTACATAATTGGACATCATCACACATTGCTCAAAGTAAATAGCAGAAAGGTACTTTTGATACATCAAGATGTCCAAGACATCCACAGAGTCTATAACATAGTCATTTAACATTATCAAAGTGCGGAATACGAAACATAGAAGATAAGGCCTTCAAAGCAGCTGACTGGGGTTTGCCACTAAGATAACTAGAACTCGTCATAGTCCTGAAACTCCTCAAAGTCCTCCATGTTGCCAGCATCTCTTCCTGAGCACTGAATACAGTGGGGACAACCTGGGGAGGGTGGTTTTTAAAGCAAGGGTGAGTACACATCAACATACTCAGCAAATGTCCCATTTGGCTAAAGTGGACTAGCTATATGTGGAGTTAAGGTTAAGCAGTTACTTTTAGTTGGTCAAATACTTATTACTAATAGTAGAGCCAAATTTTAGTAATAAACCCAGTTATTACCCAAATGTACTCCCTCCAAGAGGAAATACTAGAGATCATAATTGTAACCATCATCATTAAACATCATCATAAGAGTATCCATAATTCTTCTAATCAAAGAGGATCCCAAGGCCGCTCTTAACCAGGAGCACGGTTGATATACCAGTTTTTAACACTCTTCAGAGGTCGCACACTTTACCCACAAGTCGTGATTCCCATTCTGCTCAGAGATCATGACTCTCCATTGATCACTACCAAGGTGACCTAGCAGGGTCTCACTATGTAGCCTTTACAGAGATTTCCCAGAGGTCATAGCCGTCCGTTAGGTTTATCGAGTTTGATAAACACAGTACCTCTCCTCAAAGGAAGGGTGACTAACAAAACCAAATCAAAGAACCTCTACAACCAGCCTCGGTAGAGCAAGTACTATGCCCGGACCACATTGACGGCCCTAAGACGAAGCCAACTATACCTCAGGTTCCTCTAATTAATCAGCTAAGGGCGTCCCATTCCACCCTCATGGTTGCACTGTTATCCCGGGTGGTCACTCCACGAACTGGTCCTTACGGAGAGGTACTCAGGAAACAACCTGTTTCCCCTAAAGTATCACAGGATCGTCATCGGGATAACATTATCGTATCATAAGTATTCACATTATGTTCATTGATTAAAGTAAAGCAATAGCATAAAGCTAACCATGATAACCCAAAAGGTAAACAAGGATAAAGGTAAATACAGACTAGTCAATCCTTAGGTTTCAATAATGTAATGCGGGATGGTCAATTATAAAGTAAAAGGACATAATAGGTCAGAGGACACTTGCCTTCATCAGGTTGTTGCTCAGAAAGATCTTTGGCAACACGCTCAGGAACCACGGGCTACTCGTTGTCTAAATAAAGAAATCACGCATTCAAACCTTTTGAACAGAGCAGAGACAAGGATGTTGCAAACAAATGCAATCAGGTGAACACAAGTTTGATAGGATGTTGTAAACACAAAGGATAAACCTAGGTGCTAGGGTGGATTAGTACACTTAGCGATTAGGGATTCCCTAAATATTATGGAATACATAATTTAGTTCCACTGATTTTAGTGAGACGCAAAATATACCAGGGATAAATTCATGCAAGACATCTTTTTAATCTCACAAAATTAACATCTAAATATCCTTATGTTTTTTCCTTTTTATTTTCTTATTTCATAAACAAACTATTACCTACACTAACCTATAGCTTAGACATGAAATTAAAGTGCACAGACTGTGGATGAACATAATTTATTTGAACAAATAATATTCTTATGAACATTTTGCAATTTGAATCACTCAATTTGGAGTTCATATGAAAAAGATATGAAATAAACAAGTTTTGAAGTTTGAAATACAAAATTAGATCCAAATCTGTGATTATTAAAAAGGCCGAGGGGTCTGTTTATAAGAAAACAGGGGCCTGCAAGATAAACTATAGGACGGTGGGTTGATATCTGGGAACCCGAGGGGGTTTTTAACAAGTTTCCAAACGAACGGGCCTCGGCTGATCTCGATCGCACGATCACAGACCAACGACCAGGATTAGATCTGAGCACGAGCGCAAGCGGGGGCGCGCGGGCGAGCACTGACAAGCGGGCAAGGGGTGTCAGCGACTGAGGAGGGAGGTGTTGGTCCTTGTTCTCGAATGCTATACATCAAGAACAAAGCAATACAATTGTCAATAATTAAAGACCTTCGTCCTTCAAAACTGTTGGAAACTTGTTCTCAAATGCTATGAATTAAGAACAAGGCAACACAGAATGTTAAATGTTAATGCCCTTCATCCTACGAAGCATTATTTCCTTCAGGATATAATGATCTTCAGACGAAGTTCATGAAGGACATACCTTCATGATTGCAGTATATGTTAATAAAAGAAGAAGCATACGAAATATAAGAGACAATATAAACAATCATATAACATTATTAATTCGTTCTCAATATATTATCATGGAGAGACAGAAACAATACTGAATTATAAATGTATCTTCGGCTTGATAGAAGGTAAAAATACAAGTGTGACGCACAAGTGAATACAAGTCAGCGTGAACAGTACAGGAGTACTGTTCATCTATTTATAGGCACAGGACGCAGCCTTTGTGAAATTACATTCATGCCCTTCATATTCACTATTGACTTAGGGCCCCTTTGGTAGGGCTTATTTTTCAGCTTCGGCTCTGGCTCATGCAAAAGTTGTGCCAAACACCTCTTTTTTAAATGGCTTCACCAGTGAAGTGCTTTTCCAAAATGAACTAGAGGGCATGAGCCAAAAAAAGTGGCTCACCCGGCTTCAGCTCACGTCATTTTTGCACAATAGCCCTCCCACCAGTCCAAATTATTTTTTTGGTCCTGCCCTCAATCCCTAGCCACGTACAGGAGAGATCGACCACGTAAAAAGTAAACTATACAAGAGTCTTTCTGAAAAACAATCTATAAGCCGTTTTGCCAAATGATTTTTCAGAATGACTTTGGCTCATCTAAAGAAGTGGCTTCACCTCGTGAGCCAGAGCCAAAGCCGTTTTTGGAGAAGCCAGAGCCCTGCCACAGGGGCCCTTAAGAACAAACTGTCGAGGACTAGATAACCTTTTCCTCCTTAAGTCGGTTCCTCTTTCTGTTACTGAGCCGAAGCTTTCTCGCGCGCACCTTCGGCGTTGGTTCAATCCTTCATTCCAATCCTGCTTTCCATTCCGTATATGCTTTTAACCCGAGACCGAAGGTACCTGTTCATATGTTACACTTGGAAAACATTGTTAAATCATGTTTTTGAGGACCTTCGGAGGACGAAGGCCCCCAACAGTAGCCCCTCGCAGTATTAATTTGTTTAAGATGACGAATTTAGACTGCGACATGGACGAAGGCCTTAAGCCGAAGGTCCGAAAAAACACCTTCCCTTTGCTAGAATAGCAACAGTCAATGACGGACGGGACCCCCCAATTTGGGACGTGCTGAGCGTATAAATAAGAACTCACACCAGCCACATTTGATACGCTGCCTCTGCCATTTGCTTTATTTTCTCAATTTCATAGCTCTTGCTCACTAACGCTTGCTAGTTTTTCAAGCTTTCTGAGCTTCGGTTAAAAAGACGCATTTTCATCATTTCTGAAGGAGAAATGTCTCAAGACAAAAAGGTTGTTGCTGAGATGAAGCTAACTGAAGTGGAGAAGCTTTTTGAGGAGAAGAAGGATGTGAATCCTTACATTGCTGGATTTATCGAGTTAAAGGCAAAAACAAATACAGAGAAGATTACTAAGGAGATACTGGAAGGCCTGTCTGAAGATACTGGTGACAGTGATAGTTATGACGCGGAAAGCGGGGGCGAAGATTCTGAGGATCAGCCCTGGAGGCCAAGTCATTCGATTTTTGGAAAATCGACCATCAAACAAAGTCACCTTGAGAACATAAGAGGAAGATACTTTCAGGATATGTCTATTGTAAGGGCTAGTGGAGACAACAACGTCCTTGCCCCCGAGGAAAACGAAGTTGTGATTTACCGAAGCTTCTTCGAAGCTGGGCTTCGGTTCCCACTGAGAAGGTTTGTAGTTGAAGTGCTGAAAACCTACCAAATCTTCCTTCATCAGATGACCCCCGAAGCCATATTGAGGATGGGAGTCTTCGTCTGGGCAGTAAGAAGCCAAGGGATAGAGCCAAGCGCGAAGTGTTTCTGTAGCATGCACGAACTTCTGTATGAGACGAAGGCCATGGGTAAAGAACAGTATCACAACAACTTCGGTTGTTATGGATTTATCGCCCGTCCCAACGCAAGCCACCCAGTGCCAACATTTTAGAAGAGATGGCCCGGAACTTGGATGGAAGAATGGTTTTATGTGAAGAATGACTTGACAGCGAGGGAGGACATCAAGGAGGTTATCATGCACCCCATATGGTCCCGCTTCGGTCTCCGAAAGCCGAAGGTTGAAATTGATGATGCCACCGAAGCGTGTCAGAAGGCGTTTGGTACTGTCTGCTTCTTCATTGGTATAAGAGTTTTAATTCAAGAGCATATATCATTCAGAGTATGGCCGCTTGTAGAGAGCTGGGAAATGCCGAAGGAGACCATCACCAAGTCTAGCAAAGGTGAACTGGTCCGGCTGAAGTATACATTCAGGTATGGGGATAAGTTCGACGAGCCAAACGATGACTGGCTAAAATGCATCGAAGCTACAAGTGATGAACTACTTGGATCATATTCCAAGGCAGAAGATAATGCATTATCCACAGCCTTCGAAAGTCGGGGAAAGAAGAGATTGAACAGAGTTTTTGATGCCATTGGCTTCGTCTACCCTGACTACCGCTACCTGCTGCGGGGACAAGGGAAGAAGAGAAAAGCTGCTGCTTTGGCCGCCCCAGCTGAGCCTATGCCGAAGGCTGCGGGCAAAAAGATGAAGGTACTTACCCACCGGTCGCGTTACATTGAACTGGCTGTGATACCTGAACTTGGCGAAAGAACCTCCTCATCTGCCAAGACAAAGGAAACCGTTCCTCCCGTGTAGAGGACTGAAGAGCGGCTACAATACCGAAGGTACCTTTGGTTGAGCTAGCTGAACTGAAGGCTGACAAAGATAAAACTGAAGGGCCAAAAATTGTAGAGATGCCAAGAATGCCAGAAGTTTTAAGCCTTTCAACAGAGGCAACAGTGCCGATGATGCAAAAAGGCTCTGCCGCAACTCCTAAAAAGAGAAGGATGGCAAACGTGCTAGATGTTGTTCTTGAAACAACAAGAACCTTAAATCCTACTCCTACCAGAAAAATTGCTGAAACTTCCAAGGCGCAACCCAAAGCTGAAACGAAACAGTCAGAAGTCGAAGCTATAATAATTGAAACTGAAGCTGGGCCTTCAGAGCCCACTAAGATAAAGCCTGCCGGAATTGAAGAAAAAACAACAGAAGAAAAGGCCACAGATCAAATTTCGTCTGAAAATGTTGCAACTCCTTCTCCCGAAGCTTTAAAAGAGAGCATTGATTACATCATCCGCCATGCTTCGGGAAAGGGACTTTCTCAGGAAGAAAAACGAGAAGCACAACATTATGACCAAAAATTGAAATACCCGAAGGGGCATTAGTGTTGAATGGCAGCGGGGAAAAGATTTTTTGTACTGTCTCCCGGATAATAAAGAGATATCCATCTGCCGGGAGATAGGTAGAAGCATCGGATTTCCGAAGCTGGAAGATGGCCTTTCAATATTATCAACGGATGAACTCACTGACAGTTTAGCGTATAACAACATAAAGGTATAAAGGCTAATTTAGTATTTTGAAAAAAAAAAATATTTTATTTGTTTATACTTAATTCTATCTCCCTCTTGCAGGGCTTAATTCTTAGCAATGCCCTTAGGGCACAGAAAAATATTGAAGATGAAGGATATACTATAGCTCTGAACAACCATCGTTCAGAAGTAATCAAACTAAGGAACGAAGGTCTTGAAAAAGACAAAAATCTTGATTTCATTGGTGAACAAAGTGAAAGAAGATGAAGCCAGCTTCAAGGCTTAAGCTAAGAACCAAAAGAATGAGATCGAGGACCTTCAGAAACAATTGGCCGAAGCCAAAGAAAAGTGCGGTCTTGCCAAAGCTAACCGAGATATCAGTGAATATTGGAGGAACTATTTAGAAAAAAAAATAGTTGAAGAACTTCACGCGTCCAAAAAATATGCTTTAAAAAATCATTGGGCTGCGTGGAAAAGATAAAGGCTAGCTTCGCCAATGTGGGCGCCTATTCAAACGAAGATAACTTCATACGAGGCGACCCTGAAGGTGTTATCGAGTGGATAAGCAGAGAGGCCGAAGCTTTTGAAGAAATTCTAAGTGATCGCGGGGATGTCTGCGCGTTCTCCGGTGCAAGAGGAATTTCAGCCATCCTGGAGAAGGCGGGTTGCGACCATGTCAAAACCCTAGCCCAGGCTGAAGCTGCCTTCTCCGTGGATGATACAAAAGATCCCTCATCTGAAGCAAGTTTAATGGGCGGAAAATTTTACAGTGACATCTGGATAAATGGTGGCCGAGAAATGGCTCACGAAATTATGTAGAAAAGTGAAAAAGACATCCATGACACCCGAGTACAAGCTAAGCAAGCTGAAGAAGCTGTAGAGCACGAGAGGCGCATAGGTATTGTTTCACAGCATCTAGCTTCGGCATTTGTTTTCGTGACTTCGGACTGATTAATTTTTTCTACTGTAGCTGAACTATCTGCTCCACCAGAACCATTCGACCCCCTGGCCGACCCAGAAACGAAGAAAGCAATAGAGATCATCAATATGGTCGAATCTATTGTTGACGAAGTTGTTAACAAGTTGTTAAATGAAGTTGCGGAGAAGGTCCTGAAAGAGGATTAGTACTTATTGTAAAAACATTTTTAGACGATCAATGTAGCTTTGCTGTATCAAGACTGTAATATTCGATGTGCATATTTTTTAATCTAATATGTAAATTATTTGTAATTCAGTTCTTTGCGATGCATGAAACTTTATATACATACTGTTTTTGAGCCTTCGGCGAAAAAACACCTTCCCTTCTTTTCATGCTTTGTAAAGAAAAAGATTTGTGCTTTGTGAAAATGTCCATGCTTCGTAAAAACATCCCAGCTTCGTAAACAAAGGATCCCTTCTTTTGCATTAGAGCTGATGAAGTTGTATTTCTCAGCTTACTTTGTGCCTTGGCACATTTTCATTTTTTATAAAGCAGTCTCCGAAGGTTGACTTCATATTCAATTCGTATCATCGGTGCAATATGATGTATGATGTGATGCTATGCGGGATGATGTGATGATATGATGCGAAGGATGATGCTAATGCCGAAGATACACACCCACACTAGAACACACCATCTCTGTGTCCCCTTAGGAACGATCGGAATCTCTTTGTCATTTATTTTTCGGCTTCACCGCTTATTTTTCTGTGTAAGTTCCGCATCCCCTTAGGAACGATCAGAATCTCTTTGCCATTTATTTTTCGGCTTCACCGCTTATTTTTCGGTGTAAGTTTTGCATCCCCTTAGAAACGTCTTTTGAACTTATTCGCCTTCTATTTCAGCGGTATCACCGTTGACTTTTCGGTGTAAGTTCTGCATTCCCTTAGAAATGTCTTTTGAACTTCTTCGCCTTATATTTCGGCGGTATTTGGCTCTGCATTCCCTTTGGAACGACTTTTGAGCAGAAAACTTAAACTGCGCTCCCTTAGGAACGACTTTTTAGTAGCTTCGTCAAAACTTACGCTTCGCTCCCTTAGGAACGTCTTTTTTATAGCTCCGGTATTTTATCTAGCTCTGTATTCCCTTAGGAACGACTTTTGAGCTTCGGCAATTTTTGAGCTTCGTAAATCTGTAAAGAAGATATATTTCATTTTAATAGAAATGAAACTATTACAAGGAGTTAAAACTAAATTTACATTACTTGTTCTTTATTGAAAAACAAAAATGACATAGAATGTATGAAATTTTTCAGAGGTAGGATATCTCTCAATAAATGTGCTTTGATTCCGGCACAGTACTGTTGACTGTGCGAGCTTCGGATTCCTCCTTGAATTCCCGTTGCTGTTGAGAGTGTTGGTGCCCTTCTAGCTGCTGGCTTCGGGAATAGGTCGGTTGTTGTGTTGGTGGGGGTGGGAGTTGTGGCCAGGAAGCCTGTGAATGGCTAGCCGAAGCAACAAAAGTTGTAGGATGATTGCCCACACTCTGGTATGTAGGGAGAATGGCACGAAGCAGTGTGCAAGACCTGCTTCGGCTGATTCTGCCGAGCTTCAGCTTCTGCTATCTCCTTTTGCTTCTGAATGGTGATTTGGCACATTCTTGTAGTATGGCCCTTGTCCTCACCACAGAATAAGCAGTAGATCTTTCTAGGCTGATCCCCAAATCTTCCCCCAAAGCCCTTGGCGCTTCTGCCCTTTGGAGCTGGTGGCCTGAACGAGCTTTGTTGTTGCCCCGAAGATTGTGAGGTGTATTGCGACCTCTGAGGCTGACTCCCTTTGTCATCACTCTGAGTGGAATTATGGATTGACCTGACATGCCTCTGGTGTATTCTTCCTCCGAAGCCCCTGGTCATTTCCGAGAATCTGTAAGCTTCCTCCCTTCTTTGGCGGAAGTCATTGTCAGCCTAGATGTACTCATCCATTTTCTGGAGCAGCTTCTCCAGAGTTTGTGGGGGCTTCCTGGTGAAGTACTGAGCCATAGGTCCTGGCCGAAGGCCCTTAATCATGGCCTCAATGACAATTTCATTGGGCACTATGGGTGCTTGTGCCCTCAATCGCAAGAACCTTCGGACAAACGCCTGGAGGTATTCCTCATGGTCTTGCGTGCATTCGAACAGGGCCTCAGCTGTGACTAGCTTCGTCTGAAAACCTTGGAAACTGGTCACCAGCATGTCCTTAAGCTTCTGCCATGATGTGATAGTCCCTGGCCGAAGAGAAGAATACCATGTTTGGGCTACATTCCGGACTGCCATGACGAAGGACTTCACCATGACTGCAGTATTGCCCCCATACGAAGATATAGTTGCTTCGTAGCTCATCAGAAACTGCTTTGGGTCTGAGTGCCCATCATACATGGGAAGCTGAGGTGGCTTGTATGACGGGGGCCATGGGCTAGCCTGCAGTTCTGCTGCCAAGGGAGAAGCATCATCAAAAGTAAAGGTATCATGATTAAAATCATCATACCATCCATCTTCATTGAATAAGCCTTCTTCACGAAGCTCCCTATGTTGGGGCCTTCGGTCTTGTTCATCTTGAACAAGATGGCGCACTTCTTCCGTAGCTTCGTCGATATTCCTTTAAAGATCAGCCAGCCGCGCCATCTTCTCCTTCCTTTGTACTTGTTGATGGATGATTTCCATGTCCTTGATCTCTTGGTCCATTTCCTCCTCCTGGAGTGTTGGACTGGTGGCCTTCCTCTTCTGGCTTCGAGCTTCTCGAAGAGAAAGAATTTCCTGGTTTGGGTCCAGTGGCTGCAGTGCAGCAGCCCCTGTCGCTGAAGCTTTCTTCGGCGGCATGACAAAGGTCAGTGCTTGCCAAAGGTGGTCGAAAGAGTTCACCGGAGGTGGGCGCCAATGTTGGAGACTTGTTCTCAAATGCTATGAATTAAGAACAAGGCAACACAGAATGTTAAATGTTAATGCCCTTCGTCCTACGAAGCATTATTTCCTTTAGGATATAATGATCTTCAGACGAAGTTCATGAAGGACATACCTTCATGATCGCAGTATATGTTAATAAAAGAAGAAGCACACGAAATATAAGAGACAATATAAACAATCATATGACATTATTAATTCGTTCTCATTATATTATCATGGAGAGACAGAAACAATACTGAATTATAAATGTACCTTCGGCTTGATAGAAGGTAAAAATACAAGTGTGACGCACAAGTGAATACAAGTCGGCGTGAACAGTATGGGAGTACTGTTCATCTATTTATAGGCATAGGACGCAACCTGTGTGAAATTACATTCATGCTCTTCATATTCACTATTGACTTAAGAACAAACTGTCGAGGACTAGATAGCCTTTTCCTCCTTAACTTGGTTCCTCTTTCTGTTACTGAGCCGAAGCTTTCTCGCGCGCACCTTCGGTGTTGGTTCAATCCTCCGTTCCAATCCTGCTTTCCATTCCGTATATGCTTTTAACCCGAGACCGAAGGTACCTGTTCATATGTTACACTTGGAAAACATTGTTAAATCATGTTTTTGAGGACCTTCGGAGGATGAAGGCCCCCAACAGAAACATTATCTCCTTTCGGGTATAATGATCTTCAGGCGAAGGCCTCGAAGGACATACCTTCATCATTTCGGTAAATAAATATAAATGAAGGTACATGAGACACAAAAGAATGTAAATGATGATGATATACCGATAAGTCATTTACATTCTTATTTCATAAACATGAATAAATATTCACAATATTTATATGTCATTGATACCTTTGGCTTGTCAGAAGGTGTAAATGTGAGAGTGGCGCGAGAGCGAGTATAGTGCAGCGTGAACAGTACGGTGTTACTATTCATCTATTTATAGGCACAGGACGCAGCCCAGAGAAAATTACATTCATGTCCCTGACTTTTACTGCTAACAATAAGGCAAGCCGTCAAGGGTTAAATAGTCTTTTCTCCTTTAGGTTGGTTCTATCTTCCACCTTCGTCGTTGTGCTAAGTCGAAGCTTCTTTGGCCATAGCTTCGACACCCGTTCATCCTGCTCCTGGGTTGTATCTTCATATCACGCATGCTTTCATCCCAAAGTCGAAGCCTCCGGTATCAGTCTATGTTACACTGAAAAACATATTAGTCACGTTTTTTAGGACTTTCGGAAGAAGAAGGCCCCCAACAGTAGCCCCTCACAGTATCAATTTGTTTTTGTATTGACCAAATTCAGACTGCGACGTGAACGAAGCCTTTAGCTGAATGTCCGAAAAAACACCTTCCCTTTGCTAGAATAGCGAAAGTGAATGACATGTAGGGCCTACTAAGTTGTTGTGACGGAACCTCCCAAGTCATTAGGCCCACCTACAGTTGTCCTTGTCCAACGGACCTCAGACAACCCTGCAGGTGCACCTGATCACTTGACAAGTTTGGTATCTGAATTCCTTACCTTTCCCAAGAGCGTTTCACCCGTCATGCAGACATTACAATACATCGGAGGTACGAAAATGCGAAAGCGGTTACAATAACTTATTTTATTTAAAACAGGAAAGAGTATTATTACAGACCAGAGTTAAAATATAGGAGTGCTTGAAGTATTATTATTACATCACTGGGAGGCAAAAACCCTCCCGCCAAGCATTAAACAAAAGTTTTTAATAGAGGACCCTTCCTCCCGAAGCTTCACTCCTCGTTTTCTTCTTTGGGCACCACCTTAGAATAAAAGCAGCAAAAATTTGCTGCTTCTTCACCTAAAACAACATGGGACAAAGCCCTGAGTATGAAATGTACTATCGCAAGACTTACCCGTCAAAGTAAAAGACTCTCAAGGATATGCTGGCCTTTGGGGAGTCAAGGTATGGCTTATCAATATTCAAAGACTCTGTTTGCATAAATGCTTACTAATAGTGGATCCTTAAAAATCCAATTTTACTTGTCAGGTTAAGTAAAATTACCTGTATCTAGGGTTCTTTCTACCCTAATTCAATCACTGGACCTATACTAGCCAATTTCTTATCAACCCTTCATCTTCACTGGATTGCTACGTGTAAGTCAGTGACCAAGTCTTCATATCCGCGAAGTTACGGCGATCCGAATTGATTATACTCAGTTGAGGATCTTCGATCACACCACATATGTAGCACTTAACCCTTGCATATGTCAACTCGCCACCGGGGTTCTTAAGACCAGATGAGGTTCACGCCAACCGAGAGCACAGATACACCACCGTCCAGCCTCTTGCCACGGAGGGTACACGCTACTCTCGCCATCTCTCCACTCCCATTGCGTGTTATCTTCTTTAGGTATTAGTCTGCCCAAGGCAAAGCTTACCCATGACGAGGCATGTGACCAGTTAAAGGGTCCTCGGTCAGCAGGCCTACATCGAGGAGGTCCTTAATCGACTCAGACAGAGACACTACACCAAGACTCTCTTCTCGTGCAAGTCACCCACCCGGTCTTAGCTTAATCATTTCAAACCCAAAGTTTAGTACCTAGCAGAGGTACATCTTTTCCAATGTTGAACCCATCATGGCCATGATGGATCCACCATCCAATTTTATTTTTGAAAACATCCCACCCACTTTGTAGCGTCATCATTTGTGAAACCAAAACATTTTGTTTTCTAGAGCAGACTAAGCATAAGAAAACCTTTTTGTAAATCAGGGATTAAGGAGAAGTAATCAAATTCCAAGGAAGGAAATGCAGCAACTGGTTTAACACACAACTCCTATCACCTAATGCATCAAGTAAGTGAGAAAGATTTTAAAACAACAAGGGGTGGCAAATGCACCGGGGCTTGCGTTGTGTGATAGGTGAATCAGGCTCTGCTCCACAGATATCAAAGTAGAAGTAGTTTCCTGCCTGAGGTTCTTCAGGTGGTGGTGGTGAAGTCCTCGCTTCTTCAACTTCTATTTCCTCTTCGTTTTCTAGATATAGCCATATATAATCATGAATGCTCATGTAATGCTCATGAAATTGCTAAGGTAATAAAAGTTTATTATCTAATGTCTTGAATATAACTTTCCTTCACGGATCTCTGAGAAACTAGGGTTTTCAGAGTCTATAGAGAAGTTCATAGAGCAGGGGGGCTAGGGTTTTGGGTTCTAAGTATCAAACATGGTCCAAATTATACCAAACTTCACCCAAGATTTCTAAATAATATTTAAAGCTTATTTAAAAAGTTTGGTGAATTTTGGAACTATTAACTATTCTCTAAAATTCCAGAAGTATGGATTTTGGCTATTTTAAATGTCTCAAAATTCCGTATTGGAACTAAAAATCATGAAACTATTTTTATTAAATACTATAAGAAATTAGAAGCCTAGCAAAATTGGTCTTGTATTTTTAGCATTTTTCTACAATTTTCTAGAAATCCTTTAATCCTAGTAGAAAAGAAAAAGGAAAAACAATGAATAGTGTTGGGCTGAATTCAGCCCAACCGACCTGCAGAAGGGGAGAACCCGCGCGCGCTCGCGCTCGCGGTGTCGATTTTGCGAATAGGCCCCTACTAATTTAAGTAACTTGAAACGGGGTCGTGGCACTGTTCCTAGAGTCACTGACATCTACAAAAACAACCCCCTAGTTCTATTTCTTTATAGAGCTCGATCCACGACCATGGACGGCGGAGCAGGCACTCCGGTGAGCTCGCTCTAGCCGGAATACGCCATGACTAGTGTTCTAAATTGTTTTACCCCTAATTCAACACTGAAGAAGCGTTTCCCCTCGATCAATTGCACTAGCGGAGCTCTACATCGCCCTGTCCACGGAGGCATCGTGAACAACGAACGAACACGGGTGTTCCTGGTAATCCAGGGCAGTTTAGCTCAATTGGAGGGATCGAGCAGCATTAGGAGAACCTGAGGATACTAAAACGAATGACCAGAGAGTATGAACCGACCTGGAGCAAGCTGGCCTCGCGAGGGCTCTTTCGCGGTGGCGGAAAACGGATTTGGGGAGAAAGAGAAATTGGAGAGTTGTGGTGGTTAATCGGAGGCACGGGTTGCTGGATTAGGTGCTTAACTACCTAATGGAGCCGAGGGTGTTCTCAATATATAGCATGCTTAAGCGGTGGCTAGTGAATTGGACGGAGATGCGCGGCGACCGGAGAGTAAGAGGGGCACTGTCGCGAGAGCTTGGTGGCCTTCGTCGTGGCAAACTCACCGGCGATGAACAGACACTCCAAGCCGAGTTACTGTGACGTGGTAAAAAGGGTCATAGCGTGGCGTGATCGGGGAAAATGGCGGTGCCCGCGGTAATGGCCGCGCGGCCACGTCGCTGGCGCAAGTGGGCAAAAGGCAGAGCGACCCCAGTGACTTGTGTTTATCTAGGGCAAGATCTTTTCACGTCGAGCATAACCCACTAGCCCAAGACATGAATCACGACGACCGGCAGCACGAATCTAGATGCGCAGATCATCGGTGGCGAGGGACAATGTATCAGAGATATTCCGGTTACTGTACCATGAGAACCCTACTTCAGAGTCTCTGTCAGACCAACTTACAGGACACATAACTCCAATTTTTGCATGAAAACTTGCTAATCTCTCTGTAACAAACTTGCAGTCCTTCATACCAGCTACAATCGTGCTATGGTGGTCAGACTCAAATACTTACTGGATTTTCTTCAACAAAGCTCCAAAGTTCATCCAATGTCACAGATAATCAGAATTCAGGCTTTAGGCTAACTACTAGCACAACTTTGAGCTTGTTTTTCTCCAAACTTTGTATGAAACCAAAGCTTAGTCAAGCAAAGTTGTTCTCCTATTATAGCTCTAGACTTTTGCTATGTTGACCATAGGCAAATTCATGGTATTTCTAGAGTTACAAAGCTCCAAAGTCAGCCTTGCTTAACTGTTTTTCAGACTTAACCAATGATCAATTGAGTGGCCCTTTTGCAATTTGGCCCAAATCTCAAGGTTTCTTTTGCAAATCTTCATATATGTGAACTATATGACTTAAGGTATCCTAATTTCATGGTTTTTGCACTTAGGTCCCAAAAATGTGCACATTTTGCATATAACCCCCTAGGGTTTCATTCCAGGGTTTTCTAGGGGTCTATTTAGGGTTTCTGGTACTTCTAGGGTTGGGATGTTACTTAAGTCCATCCATGATGATATTTTATGATCATTTAAACTAAGTTTTGAAGTTTTCTCTTAGTTAAGCTCTATATACTCTTCTAAGTCCAGTTTAGGGTTAAGTATCCTATTCCAGGGTTTTACCCATAGCCAGTCACATCCACACAACTTGTTTGAAGTTTTTGCCTAGTGAATGCATTCTAGGTGTAACAAACACATGATATGCCAATTCTTATGATGTCATGCTCAAGTTTTAGTGGCAGTAACACCAGGGGTGTTATAGTTGTGATGCGTTGGGCATATAAATAGGGACTTGCATTGATAGCATTTGATGTGCCATCTCAACCGCTTGTGCCATTCTTGCCATTCTGAATTTTCTTGCTCTGTCAAATTTTGATTAGTTTGTGAGCTTCGGCATTTACACAAGCGTTGACTAAATGGCTGAGGAAAAGAAGGTTGTTGACCCTGCTCTAGCAGGGTTTTATGAGGCTATGGAGAAGACAAACACAGAAGATCACCAATGAAATGTTGGCTGGGTTATCTGAGAATTCCTGTGAAAGCGAAAGTTTTGATTTGGAAAGCGGAAATGAAGATGCCGAAGATCGGCCCTGGTGGCCGAGCCATACCATCTTCGGAAAGTCATCCATCAAGCAAAGTCAGATTAATGCTATGAAGGGAAGATATTTTTGCGATATTTCTATTGTGAGGGCTAGAGGAGATAGCGTCGCCCCTATGCCCGAGGTAGACGAAGTTGTTGTCTACAGAAGCTTCATGAAGGCAGGGCTTCAGTTTCCCTTGAGTAAATTTTTAGTCGAAGTTCTGAAGACTTTTGAGATTTACCTTCACCAGATTACCCCCGAAGCTATCATCAGGATGGGGGTTTTTATTTGGGCCCTGAGAAGCCAAGGACTGGAGCCGAGTGCAAAATGCTTCTGCAATATGCATGAGCTGTCCTACGAAACAAAGGCTACTGGGAAGGAGTAGTATCACAATAATTTTGGTTGTTAAGGCTTCGTGCCTCGCTCTGATGTGGGCTATCTAGTTCCGACGTTTCGGAAGAGGTGGCTAAGAGCCTGGATGGAAGAATGGTTTTATGTAAAGAATAACTTAGTTGAAAGGGAAGATATAAAGGGGGTTATCCAACGCCCTATTTAGTCTCGCTTCAGCATCAGAAGGCCAGCCACTGCTCTTGGAAACGACATCGAAGCATGCCAGAAGGCTTTTAACAGTGTATGCACTTTTATTGGCACAAGAGACCTAGTCTAGGAGAACATTGCTAATAGAGTGTGGCCTCTTGTGAATGAATGTGAAATGCTGAAGGAGACTACTATCGGGTCAAGTCAAGGCGGCTTGGTTTATCTGAAATATACCTTCAGATACAGAGATCAGTTTGATGAGCCGAATGATGACTGGCTAAACTGTGTTGAGGCAAGAAGATGATGCCATGACCTTAGCCTTCGGAGGACGAGGCAAGAAAAGGTTAAACAAAGTTTTTGATGTTATAGGTTTTGTATACTCAGACTATTGCTATCCCTCGTGAAAGCAGGGAATGAAAAGAAAAGCTGCTACTTCGGCCATCTCTGCTGCGCCGAAGGGTAAGAAGATTAAGGTATTGACGCACCGGCCTAGATACATTGAAATGGCCAGGGTGCTGAAGCTTGCTGAGGGGACGACTTCCACCGCTGAGCTAGGATACCTCGCTCCTGTCGGTTCCAAGGGAGAATCGGCTGAGGTGCCGAAAGTAATGGGACAGGAGAAAGCCGAGTCGGCCGGAGCGCCGATGATATGTACCGAGTTATATTCGGCACTGGGGGTGGCCCAATCTTCACGATAGTAGGTTGATAAATAGGGTGTGTCACACCCTGTTTTAGAAGGCAAACCGAATGCGAACCATGTACGTGCCAGGATCAGTTATTCACGTACACAGCAGTTACATAACATGGACATCATCACACAGTGCTCAAATAGTATTAAAAGGGAAATAATAGTCGATTACATCATACGTCTGAGACGTCCATATAGTCCTTACAATAAATCAAAGTGCAAAACGAAACGTAGATAACGCGGCCTTCACAGGCAGCCGACTGGGGGTTGCCGCTAACCCACGCCTAGAACTCGTCGTAGTCTTGGAACTCCTGGAAGTCTCCTTCCACAGCTTCATCTTCTCCTGAGCAGTGGTTGCAATGCTGACAACCTGGAGGGGGGGGATTGGTGTGTAGAGCAAGGGTGAGTACACATCAACATACTCAGCAAGTATCCTGTTTGGCTGTAGTGGACTAGCTTTATGTGGGGATAAGTCAAGCTGTTGCTTTTAGTTGGTCAGGTTATTACTTACTAGTAGAAAGCCAGGTTTTAACATTAACCCAAGTTATTAGCCCAACGTATCCTTTCCAAACGGAAAGAATACCACTTACCAGCACCATAATCATAACCAGAATCATCAATCTCATTGCCACCTGTACCAAAATATCTCTGATCAAGTATCACTAATCTCTGGAGCTCCCTTGGCCGCTCATAACCACGAGCACGGCTGATATATCAGTTTCATAACACTCTGCAGAGGTTGCGCACTTTACCCACAAGCCGTGATTCCCTCTCTAGCCCGGGCTTGCAAGACCCTTATTCACTCCCGAGGTGAATGGCCAGGGATTCACTACGAAGCCTTTACAAAGATTCCCCGGGGCTGTAGCCGCCCGTTAGGTTTCCTAAATGTACCGCACTCCTCCCCAAGGGACAAATCAACCTTGGCAGAGCGAGCCGCATACACCGAGCCCCATTGACGGCACAACGGCTAAGCGAACTACACCCCGGTTCCTCTAATTATTCAGCTAAGGGCGTCCCATTCCACCCTCATGGTTGCACTGTTTTCCCGGGCGGTCATCCATTGAACAGGTCCTTACGGAGAGGCACTCGAGAAACCGCTCGAGTCCCCTTGAAGGTCACAAATATGATCATAAACAAGAAAGGGAAAACAGCGTATCATAGATAATCACATCATGTTCATTGATTAGAGTTGAGCAATAGCATCAAACTAAGCAGTAATAATCCGACCCAAATAGGTAAACAAGGACATGGATAACAAAAGCTAGTCAATCCTTAGGTATAAATGTGTAATGCGGGAGGTGAATTAAAGAATGAATAGGACAAAGATAGGTCAAAGGACACTTGCCTCCACCAACCGACTGCTGCTCAGGGGCTTCTCCTGCGAATTCCTCGGGCTCTTCGACCGGATCGTTCTCTATGCGAGCGCAAACATACATACATCCACATATTTAATACAAAAGAACAGTACACCACACAAGGGAACAAATAAAGTGAGTATGCATCAGGTATGACATTCGACATCGCATTTGTTATGGTTAGAAAGAAAAGGGGAAAGGTCTCGCAGGGGGGGTTAAATCTTATGCACTAATGATTAATTACAATTGGTTCTTAACAGAATAATTCTGTTATATGCACTAATGGAAACCTAGTCATTTTAGTTGATCAACATTGAATGAAATAAACAATAATTACGTGAATCAACTAGCATAACGGAATTTTAAATTGAACTTCCTATTACAATAACATGAACAATGATTAGCCTACCTAAAATAAAGTAACCATGATCACAGAAAGTAAATAAAATAAAATAAAAAAAATAAAAAAAACAGGGGGGGCGGTTGAACCGGCCCTGGGCAGGGCGGCCGAGCTGGGCGCGGGCGCGGGCGCGGGCGGCCGAGCTGGGCTGCCGGGGCGGCCGAACCGGGCGGTTGAACTGGCCCTAGGCAGGGGGACGCGGCCAGGGGCCAAAGCGGCCGAGGGCGGCCGGGCGGGCGGCCGGGGGCGCGGCCAGGGCCGGCCAGGCGCGGCTGGGGGCGCGCTGGGGGCGGCCGGGCGGGGGCTGGGGTCGGCCGGGGCCGGCTGGGGCTGGCCGGGGCCGGCTGGGGGCTGGCCGGGGGCGGCTGGGCCAGGGCGGCGCGGCCAAGGGTGGCCGGGCCACGGCCGGACAGGGAGGGGGAGAGGAGGAGAGAGGGAGGGAGGAGGGAGGGAGGAGGGGGCTCACCGGCGGGGGCAGCCGACGGCGGGGGGCGGCGGCCGAGCGCTAGGGCAGGGTGGGGGTAGGTGCGGCGGCGGCTTAGGGTGGGGAAGAGAAAATGAGAGGAAGGGGAGGGAGGGAGAGAGGGAATTGGGGAAAAAGGGGAGGGGGTGGGGGGTGGCTGGGCCTTTTTGGGCCCAAAGGGGGGGGGCGCGCGGGGCGGCTGGGCCGGCCGGGGTCGGCCCACGGCGCGGGAGAGAGAGAAAAAGAGGAGAGAGAAAGAGAGAGAAAAAGAAAGAAAAGATTTTCTCCTTATTTTCGAAATCCGATCTAGATGAATGCATTTGCACTTTCAAACAATCAAAGAATGCATAGTTCGGCATGGTGCATCAAACAACATAAAACAGTTTTATGGTTTTCCTTACACGGGAATTCCAAACCGAATCCCGCTAACTTTGGAAAAGGTCAAGGTTTAGCGAGGGGAAAAAGAAAAAGAAAAGGTAACGCCCGAATTTTGGCGAGTAAAGAAAAGAAAAAAAAATTCAACTGCAAAATTCGGGGCGTTACAAACCTATCCCCCTTAAAAGAATCTCGCCCTCGAGATTCAGGGCTGGCTAGCAAAGAGCTCTGGGTACATAGCCATCAAATCATCTTCACGCTCCCAGGTTGCTTCTTCCTCAGAGTGATGACTCCATCTGACTTTGCACATTCTGATGGTCTTCCTTCGGGTGACTCTATCTGCAACCTCAAGGATCTGAGCTGGCTTCTCAACATAGGTCAAGTCCTCCTGGACTTCCAGACCTTCCACTGGCAACTGCTCTTCTGGCACACGCAAACACTTCTTCAACTGAGACACATGAAAGACATCATGCACAGCAGACAAATTCTCTGGCAGACTGAGCTGATAGGCCACTTCTCCACGCTTTGAGAGGATCTGGTACGGACCAATGTAGCGGGGTGCTAGCTTGCCTTTGATTCTGAACCTTCTGACTCCTCTGATCGGTGACACTTTCAGATAGACAAAGTCTCCGACTTCAAAACTCAGCTCTCTTCTTCTTGTGTCTGCATAGCTTCGCTGCCTTGATTGCGCTATCTTCAGATTCTCTCGGACCATCTTGATGTTCTCTTCGGCTTCAAGCAGAATGTCTGGCCCAAACACCTGCTTCTCTCCAGGCTGATCCCATTGCAACGGGGTTCTACAACTCCTTCCATAAAGCGCTTGAAATGGTGACATCTTCAAACTGGCCTGGTAACTGTTGTTATAAGAAAACTCTGCATAGGGCAATCGCTTATCCCATCCGGACTGATCTTGCAACGCACAGGCTCTCAACATGTCTTCAAGAATTTGATTGGTTCTTTCAGTCTGGCCATCTGTCTGCGGATGATAAGCTGAACTGAAATTCAGATGCGTGCCCAAAGCTTCATGCAACTGCTGCCAGAAATGAGAGGTGAACTGCGTTCCTCTATCTGACACTATCTTCTTTGGCACACCATGAAGACAAACGATCCGAGACATATACAACTCTGCCAATACTGCACTGCTGTAGGTGGTCTTGACAGGTATGAAGTGGGCCGACTTGGTCAAACGGTCCACTACTACCCAAATGGAATCGTAGCCGGCTCGAGTGCGAGGCAATCCGACTATGAAATCCATACCGATTTCATCCCATTTCCACTGAGGGATCTGCAACGGTTGCAACAATCCAGCAGGTCTCTGGTGTTCGGCCTTGATTCGCCGACAACTGTCGCACTTAGCCACATGCTCTGCGATTTCCCTCTTCATTCCGTACCACCAGAATTTCTTCTTCAGATCCTGATACATCTTCTCACTGCCAGGGTGAATCGAATAGGCTGTCTCATGAGCTTCCTTGAGAATCAACTCCCGAATGGACTGGACATTGGGAACACACAAGCGGTCTTTGAACCATATCACGCCTTCTGCGTCTTCTCGAAAATCTTTGCCTCTGCCATCCAGAATCAGTCGCCGAATCTCACTGATCTTTTCATCATTCCTCTGCGCTTCTTTGATTTCTCGCTCCAAGGTACGTTCCAACTCAACTGTGACTCCTCGCGAATTATTCAGAAATCCGAGACTCAACCTGTCGAACTCCTTGGCCAACTCATAAGGCATCGGACGAGCGACCATCAGATTGACTTGACTTTTCCTGCTCAAAGCATCTGCCACTACGTTTGCTTTGCCCGGATGGTAATGGATCTCCAACTCATAGTCTTTGATCAGCTCTAACCATCTTCGCTGCCTCATGTTCAATTCTGACTGAGTGAATATGTACTTCAGACTCTTGTGGTCTGTGTAAACATTGCATTTCTGTCCATACAGATAGTGCCTCCATGTCTTCAGTGCGTGAACCACTGCTGCCAACTCTAGATCATGGATTGGGTAGTTCTTCTCATGAACCTTCAGCTGTCGGGACGAGTAAGCCACAACTCTTCCCTCTTGCATCAACACGCATCCCAAACCTGTGTAACAAGCATCACAGTACACAGAGAAGGGCTTGTGCACATCAGGCAAGACTAAGACAGGTGCTGTTGTCAACTTCTCTTTCAGCGCTTCGAAGGCCTCTTGACATTTCTGGGTCCACTTGAACTCAACCTTGTTGCCTAGCAACGCTGTCATTGGTTTCGCAATCTTCGAAAACCCTTCAATGAATCGCCGATAATATCCGGCCATTCCAATGAAACTCTTGATTCCTCGAGCATCCGTTGGCGCTTTCCAGTTCAGAATGTCTGCCACTTTCTTCGGATCCACAGCCAATCCTTCCTTGTTGATTATGTGACCCAAGAACAGGACTTCACTGATCCAGAACTCACACTTGCTCAACTTTGCATACAACTGGTGCTCTCGCAATCTCTGCAATACCATCCTCAAATGATCTGCATGTTCTTCTTCGCTTTGAGAATAAATCAGAATGTCATCAATGAATACCACCACAAACTTATCAAGGTAATCCATGAATACACTGTTCATCAGATTCATAAAGAATGCTAGTGCATTGGTCAAACCAAAAGACATCACTGTGAACTCATACAAACCATACTTGGTAATGAATGCCGTCTTCGGAATGTCTGAAGGTCGGATCCTGAGCTGATGATAACCTGACCTCAGATCAATCTTGGAGAACACACTGGCTCCTCTCAACTGGTCAAACAGATCTTCTATTCTGGGCAAGGGATACTTGTTCTTGATCGTGACTTCATTCAAAGCTCGATAATCGATACACATCCTCTTGGTGCCATCTTTCTTCTCCACAAAGAAGACAGGGGCGGCCCAAGGCGAGGTGCTTGGCCGGATGTAACCTTTCTCTGACAGCTCATCAATCTGCTTCTTAAGCTCAACCAACTCTGGTCCAGATATTCTGTAAGCTCTTTTAAAGATAGGGGCGGTTCCAGGAAGTAGCTCTATGGCAAACTCAACTTTCCGCTCTGGTGGCGTACCCGGTAAATCCTTTGGAAACACATCTGGGAATTCAGACACAACCTTGATACTCTCAATTGGGTCTGCTTCACTGCTATCGACAGCCATCTGATAACAACTTTCTCTCTTCGGCTCAGGCGGGACTAACTCGGTCACCACTTCCTCTCCTAGTGGGGACACCAACTTGATTGTCCTTTTATCACAACTGATAACTGCCAGATACTTATCTAGCCAATTCATCCCTAGGATGACATCTATTCCCTGAGTACCCATTACTATAAGGTTAGCGGGAAACGCTATCCCCCTTATTTCCACACTTACATTCAAACATATGCTATCAGCTCGAATTCTACCACCGGCTGAGTCAATTTGAATGGGGGTTGACATGGTAGTAATTGGAAGATTATGTGCTTCTACCCATGATGCAGTAATAAAAGAATGCGTTGCTCCAGTATCAAATAACACTTCTGCAATATGGGAATCGACTGGGAACATACCTACTGTCATGCCGGGGGTCTCCTGAACTGCTTCAGCCTCCAAGTGATTCAGTCTTCCATGATTATAGCGCTGCTGAGGGCGGTTGCCTGCTCCAGGCTGGGACACATTCTGCTTTGCTGGGGCATTGGGGCCTGACTGCTGCTGGGCTGCCTTCTTCGGACATTGCATCACCCAGTGGCCTTGCTCTCCACAGTGGAAACATGCTCTGTTTCCAACCTGAGCTGGTGCTGCCTGATTGTTCTGCTGGTTTGCTGGGGCAGGAAGACGGGGTGTCTGCTGATTCTGCCTCTGAAACTGACCTCCTCCTGACTGATTGCTCTGACGGTTCTGGTACTGGTGCTGAGGATACTGCCTTTGGAACTGCTGATACTGCTGACACTGCTGATGCTGCTGAGGTGGACGCTGGTTCTGCCTGAACTGCTGAGGTTGATTGCCTGAAAACGGGGACGGCTGCTGCTTCCAGGCTGGGGTCCACTGATCTTGCGCTTACGATCTTCCATCTCCTTACGCTTCCTTTCTGTCATGATTGCTCTATCAATCAGGTGCTGGAATGTCGGGAAGGTATGATTCATCAGTTGGTACTGCAGAGGGTCAACCAAGCCTCTCAAGAAACGGTATTGTCGCTTGGCGTTGGTGTTGACATCCTCAGGAGCATAGCGGGACAACTGCAGAAACCTGTCTCGATACTCACTGACAGATGATGACCCTTGCTTAAGGGCCAGGAACTCCTCCTTCTTCACTGTCATCAGACCTGCAGGAACATGGTACTGACGAAAGCTACCTCTGAACTCTTCCCAGGTGATGGCATCGGGGTCGGCATGGGTGGCGAGGTAAGACTCCCACCATGATTGGGCTGCTCCTCTCAACAGACGGGGACCATATAAGACTTTCTCCCTGTCATCACACTGAGCGGTATGCAACTCCCGCTCCACAGTGCGCAGCCAATCTTCAGCATCCATGGGGTCAGAAGAGTGAGCGAACGTTGGGGGATGACCTCTCATGAATTCAGCACGCTTGTCTCTGGGCATCTGAGGCATCTGAGGCTGGGGTGGAGCTTGCTGCTGCTGCTGCTGCTGCTGAATGGCGGCCAGAGTCTGACCGATGGCCTGAACTGCCTGAGTCTGCATCAGAAACATCTGCTCGATCAACATCGGGGGCGGGGGCGGCAGGTGCTGCTGCTGAGGCACCTCATCCTGCGGGGCGGCTTGCTCCTGCTGAGCACGCCTTCCTCCTCTGCGCCTGTTCTCTGACATCTGCAGAATGCAACCACACATCAGAACTGATCTGGCAAATCTTGCAGCATAAGAAAAGAGTATAGAATTCTCCAACAGCACTGAACAGATGAGCATCTTCACTGATCTCCAACACAGACCACACAGCTTCTCAGATAAAGAGGAAAGTAGAATAAAGGGTTTCCCAACTATATAACTAACTCCATTAACATAATATGTAAGCCAAAATGCAGGGGATACCCACACTCTGGTGACAATCATTACAAAGATCCAAACCAAACATAGTTCATCATGACAAACATAAATGCACAGGATATAGCAAACTACCCTGTCTAACTAAGACTAACTAAGACCGAGACTAACGCTAAGACTGAAGCTTCTATGTATATATATTTCGTATTAATTACAAGATCCAACTCTAACGAGCTATGGTTCTAGATTTATCTTGGTCTTGCAGTCGGGATTGCCATAAGACTGGAGTCCACGCCGAGGTGAGCGGTACGGGTGCTGAGTCCCGACGGGGGCAGGGGAACCATCATCCAAGTGACGACGTTCCGCGCGCTCAGCCCGCAGCAAGGCGATCTCAGCACGAGCCCTACTCAGCTCGTCTAATGCATGATCCAGCTCCGTGTTTAGCACGGCGGCTAGGTTGACTGTGCTGCTCAACCTAGGATTGTCCTCACCAGCAGGTGAAACAATCACGCCTCCTGTGCTGCCAGATGGACGGCGGGGGTAATACTTCAGGTCGAGACCGTCAGCTACCCCACCGAGAACCGAGCAGTAATGCGAAAGCGCACGCCGTGCAGCATCCTGCATGGCTGCCTCAGCTGAGTCCCGCTCAGAGATAGAATAGTGCTCTGAGCAAGCCTCCGCGCCCTGGAGACTGTTCTCCGGACGGCGCACCAAGCAGGTCGCCTCCCAGCGGTCCGGGTAGACCCCGCGACTATGCTGGTAGACCACACAGCGATACTCGATGGACCAAGTACGCCGGTCAAGTGCCCGACGTAGCAGGGTGTCGAGCGCGTCGTGGAAGTGACACCCGCGAGCAGCGTCGCGAGTGATGGGTCGAGCAACCCATCCTTCCGGCTCATGGTCAGCAGAGAGGTCGGTGTCGTGGCTCAAGCTGTCGTCGCCATCTCCGTCGGCTGGGTCTCCTCCAGCGGCTACTCCAGAAGCTAGGGCGCCCAGTGGTGGTGCAGGGGCGCCTCCAGGGGAAGCACAGGAGAGCAGCTCCTCACAGACTCTATCTCCTGCTGGAGCGAGAAAGAAGAGCCCTGCTGCTCCTGTTGTCGACGCTCCTGCTCCTCATGCAGGCGGTGGTGCAGTCTCTCCAAGTGGCTGGACTGTCCGGCCACGGGACGGCGAAGCGGACGCTCAGCAAGGCGGGAGGGTAAGAAGGGGATGACGGACTTTCGTGCAGTGTGTCTAAGTCGAGCCATCTACAAAAGACATCGCAAGCAAAAGGGTGAGAACAGAATTAATATGACCAGCAAATAATGAATCATAAATAAATGAAGGATCAGAATAATAATGAATCATAAATAAATGAAGGATCAGGATAAACAAAATTTTCAGCAAGGTATATTATATAGTAGAACATAGGTTTGGTCAGTAGGACCAACTTTTGAAGGGATATCAAAGTCAAGGCAGGGACAGAGGTCTATAATCCTTAGAACGACCATTCTACTCTAGGTTAGCGGTCCTACAGTCAGCACGGCTTTGATACCACTTATGTCACACCCGGTTTTAGAAGGCAAACCGAATGCGAACCATGTACGTGCCAGGATCAGTTATTCACGTACACAGCAGTTACATAACATGGACATCATCACACAGTGCTCAAATAGTATTAAAAGGGAAATAATAGTCGATTACATCATACGTCTGAGACGTCCATATAGTCCTTACAATAAATCAAAGTGCAAAACGAAACGTAGATAACGCGGCCTTCACAGGCAGCTGACTGGGGGTTGCCGCTAACCCACGGCTAGAACTCGTCGTAGTCTTGGAACTCCTGGAAGTCTCCTTCCACAGCTTCATCTTCTCCTGAGCAGTGGTTGCAATGCTGACAACCTGGAGGGGGGGGGATTGGTGTGTAGAGCAAGGGTGAGTACACATCAACATACTCAGCAAGTATCCTGTTTGGCTGTAGTGGACTAGCTTTATGTGGGGATAAGTCAAGCTGTTGCTTTTAGTTGGTCAGGTTATTACTTACTAGTAGAAAGCCAGGTTTTAACATTAACCCAAGTTATTAGCCCAACGTATCCTTTCCAAACGGAAAGAATACCACTTACCAGCACCATAATCATAACCAGAATCATCAATCTCATTGCCACCTGTACCAAAATATCTCTGATCAAGTATCACTAATCTCTGGAGCTCCCTTGGCCGCTCATAACCGCGAGCACGGCTGATATATCAGTTTCATAACACTCTGCAGAGGTTGCGCACTTTACCCACAAGCCGTGATTCCCTCTCTAGCCCGGGCTTGCAAGACCCTTATTCACTCCCGAGGTGAATGGCCAGGGATTCACTACGAAGCCTTTACAAAGATTCCCCGGGGCTGTAGCCGCCCGTTAGGTTTCCTAAATGTACCGCACTCCTCCCCAAGGGACAAATCAACCTTGGCAGAGCGAGCCGCATACACCGAGCCCCATTGACGGCACAACGGCTAAGCGAACTACACCCCGGTTCCTCTAATTATTCAGCTAAGGGCGTCCCATTCCACCCTCATGGTTGCACTGTTTTCCCGGGCGGTCATCCATTGAACAGGTCCTTACGGAGAGGCACTCGAGAAACCGCTCGAGTCCCCTTGAAGGTCACAAATATGATCATAAACAAGAAAGGGAAAACAGCGTATCATAGATAATCACATCATGTTCATTGATTAGAGTTGAGCAATAGCATCAAACTAAGCAGTAATAATCCGACCCAAATAGGTAAACAAGGACATGGATAACAAAAGCTAGTCAATCCTTAGGTATAAATGTGTAATGTGGGAGGTGAATTAAAGAATGAATAGGACAAAGATAGGTCAAAGGACACTTGCCTCCACCAACCGACTGCTGCTCAGGGGCTTCTCCTGCGAATTCCTCGGGCTCTTCGACCGGATCGTTCTCTATGCGAGCGCAAACATACATACATCCACATATTTAATACAAAAGAACAGTACACCACACAAGGGAACAAATAAAGTGAGTATGCATCAGGTATGACATTCGACATCGCATTTGTTATGGTTAGAAAGAAACGGGGAAAGGTCTCGCAGGGGGGGTTAAATCTTATGCACTAATGATTAATTACAATTGGTTCTTAACAGAAGAATTCTGTTATATGCACTAATGGAAACCTAGTCATTTTAGTTGATCAACATTGAATGAAATAAACAATAATTACGTGAATCAACTAGCATAACGGAATTTTAAATTGAACTTCCTATTACAATAACATGAACAATGATTAGCCTACCTAAAATAAAGTAACCATGATCACAGAAAGTAAATAAAATAAAATAAAAAAAATAAAAAAAACAGGGGGGGGGCGGTTGAACCGGCCCTGGGCAGGGCGGCCGAGCTGGGCGCGGGCGCGGGCGCGGGCGGCCGAGCTGGGCTGCCGGGGCGGCCGAACCGGGCGGTTGAACCGGCTCTAGGCAGGGGGACGCGGCCAGGGGCCAGAGCGGCCGGGCGGGCGGCCGGGGGCGCGGCCAGGGCCGGCCAGGCGCGGCTGGGGGCCGGCTGGGGGCGCGCTGGGGGCGGCCGGGCGAGGGCTGGGGTCGGCCGGGGCCGGCTGGGGCTGGCCGGGGCCGGCTGGGGGCTGGCCGGGGGCGGCTGGGCTAGGGCGGCGCGGCCAAGGGCGGCCGGGCCACGGCCGGACAGGGAGGGGGAGAGGAGGAGAGAGGGAGGGAGGAGGGAGGGAGGAGGGGGCTCACCGGCGGGGGCAGCCGACGGCGGGGGGCGGCGGCCGAGCGCTAGGGCAGGGTGGGGGTAGGGGCGGCGGCGGCTTAGGGTGGGGAAGAGAAAATGAGAGGAAGGGGAGGGAGGGAGAGAGGGAATTGGGGAAAAAGGGGAGGGGGTGGGGGGCGGCTGGGCCTTTTTGGGCCCAAAGGGGGGGGCGCGCGGGGCGGCTGGGCCGGCCGGGGTCGGCCCACGGCGCGGGAGAGAGAGAAAAAGAGGAGAGAGAAAGAGAGAGAAAAAGAAAGAAAAGATTTTCTCCTTATTTTCGAAATCCGATCTAGATGAATGCATTTGCACTTTCAAACAATCAAAGAATGCATAGTTCGGCATGGTGCATCAAACAACATAAAACAGTTTTATGGTTTTCCTTACACGGGAATTCCAAACCGAATCCCGCTAACTTTGGAAAAGGTCAAGGTTTAGCGAGGGGAAAAAGAAAAAGAAAAGGTAACGCCCGAATTTTGGCGAGTAAAGAAAAGAAAAAAAATTCAACTGCAAAATTCGGGGCGTTACAGGGTGGTTGGGTATAAAAGTAACGGAAGAACAAGGTAAATGTGCTGAAGGACAGCGGGTAACTGACTTTATACCTGATCAAGGTTGGAGGTGACCAAGCGACAGAGAGAGAGACACCGAAACCGTGTAGACTTCGACTCGATCTCCGAACGACCGCAGAACCACAACCAGAGCTTATCCACACAATGCGAGGAAGCCGTACTGGAACTCACAAGGCACGAACTAGTGGATCCGAGAGGGATCTCTTCACATGTCCAGGAGAACAAGGAAGAACATGGGTAGAGTAAACGCTCAGCAGCTCGGCTGCGGTAATCACTTGGATTATCAATTTATCAAAGGTTATCAAAATTTGTCTTACATCATAGACATAGGGGGTATTTATACTAGCTACAACCAGCCTTAGATAGGTATAAACACGAAAAGAAAGTATTTTAACGTGCTAATGTGAAGGGGTCTCTTCGGGAAATGTCCAGAGCTAGATTCCGTGTGGCTGTTTGACTTCTGCGCAGCCTTCAGTATTTTGATAATAACTTCTCCTAGGAATCTCCAAATGGCGTGGGGTTAGATGCATTGGAAAGCTAACTTGATAAGCTTTGTCACCATGTATAGCATGCTAAATGAAACTTCGTAGAATGATGCAGTTTAATGCTGAAACTTGGTCATCAAGCAGTCTGTTGACCTTCTAACCAGTTAGCACTAAAGTAGGTCGGCTGCCTTGCTAGGAGATCTGATTAAGTCAGCCTTAGAAGCATTGGAAACTAGACTTCAATAGCTTTCCAAAATGTACTTATGGGCCTTCATAGCTGTTGGAGACTTGTTCTTAAATGCTATGAATCAAGAACAAGGCAACACAATGTCAAAGGTTAATATCCTTCGTCCTTCGAAGCATTATTTCCCTTAGGATATAACGATCTTCAGACGAAGGTGTTGAGGGCCTTCGGCTTCCGAAGGTCCTCAAAAACATGATTTAACTATGTCTCTAGAGTATAATGTGTAAACAGGTACCTTTGGACACAAATCAAAACCACAGCGTGAAGATGCACAAAGAGTATGAAGGATGGCGCAGAGCCGAAGCTATGCGCAGGGGAGCTTCGGCGTGATAGCAGAAAAAGAAACCGACTTAAAAGGGAAAAGGCTATTTAGACCCCGATGGATTGCTATAGAGTTATTAGCAAATGTAAAGGGCATGTGTGTAATTTTACATGGGCTGCGTCCCGTGCCTATAAATAGATGAACAGTACTCCTGTACTGTTCACGCTGACTTGGCATTTACTTTCGCGTCACGTTTGTACCCCTGCTTTCCTTCGAGCCGAAGGTACATTTATAATTTGTTATTGCTGATACAGTCACGCAAATAAAAATAAGTTGGTAATAACATTTAAAGTGTTTATATTATTTTTTCATATCTTGTGTATGAATCCTTCTTCATCATTTATTGTGTTTAAGAAGGTTTGTTCTTCATAACCTTCGTCCGGAATTCATTATATCTGAAGGGAGATAATGTTTCGAAGGACGAAGGACTTTAACATTTAACACTTTTTATGCTGCCTTGTTCTTAACTCTTAGCATTTGAGAATAAGTCCCCAACAGTTTCGGTCTGTGCCAAGGATTTCACGTGATCACAACCTTTTTTCTCCAAAACAGTGGCAATCCCCCTAGCACCCGAGAAGGCACATATGTCTCCGCGGCTATTCAAGACTTCTTCAAAAGCTTCAGCTTCGTGGCTGATCCATCCAATTGGGCCTTCGGGGTCGCCCCTTATGAAATTTTCTTCGCTTGAGAACGCGCCAACGCTGGCGAAGCTGGTTCTTATTTTCTTAACACATTCTATAGATTTTTCATAACACCTTTTCTTGAATGCACGAAGCTCTTCAACGATTTTTTCTAAATGATTTGCCCATTGTTCACTAATTTCTCATTTTGCTTCTTCAACTGTGCATTCTTCTTTAGATCTGGCTAGCTGTTTCCGAAGATCCTCAAGTTCGCGCTTCTAAGCCTCAGCTTGAGCTTTGAAAGCAGCTTCGTCTTCTTTTATTTTATTCACCAACGAATGTAATATTTTATCTTTTTCGAGACCTTCGTTCCTTAGTTCAATTACCTCGGAACAAAGGTTGCTCAAGATTATGGTACACCCTTCGTCTTCGGCATCTTTTTGTGCCCTGAGGGCATTGCTAAGTATAAGGCCCTACAAAAAATGCGTTAATAAGTTTAAGCAAATGAAAAATTTTGGTTTCAAGGAATAATACAAAGATCTCATTTTTTTCACCTTTAAACTATTGTACGCTAAGCTGTCGGCCAACTCGTCCTTTGACAACACCGAGAGCCCGTCTTCTAATGTTGGGAATCCGAAGCTCTTGCTCATCTCCCGACAGACAGAAATCTCCTTGTTGTCAGGGAGACAATACAAGAAGTCTTCTTCTCCGCTGTCGTTGAATATCAGCGCCCCTTTTGGATATTTCAATTTTTGCGCATAGAATTGAGCTTCTCTTTTTTCTTTTTCGCTCAGATTTTTACCCGAAGCATGACGTAATACATAGTCAGAAGCTTCAGAAGATGCTTCGGGAATAGCTGTGGCGATTTTCTCAGATGAAGCTTCTTCTGCAGATTCTTTTTCCGTTTCTTTTTCAATTTCCAAGAATTCCCTCTTGGTAGGCTCTGAAAGCCCAGTTTCAGTTTCCGCTTGACTTTTGACAGGTTCGGCCTCAGTTTGTGCCTTTGGAACTTCGGCAGCTATCTTCGGAGTAGCGCTTGAAGATTTTATCGTTTCCAGTACATCTAGCACGTTAACCATTCTTTTCTTCTTGGGGGTTGTAGTAAGGTCTTTTTGTGTCATCGGCATTGGCATTGGCACCTCAACTCTTGCTGAAGGACTTAAAATTTCCGATGTCCTTGTTTCTTCAGCTCTCAGTTCTTCTATTTTTTCCATCTCCGGCATTTTGGCCGGCTCTTCAATATTTGACAGGAGAGTCGGCTCCTTGGCTTCGGTGGTCGAAGAGGTCTCACCGACAAACTCAGGCACTGTGGCCGGTTCAATATAGCATGGCCGGTGTGTAAGAACCTTCATCTTTTTCCTCTTCGGCGCTGGCTCACTAGGAGCGGCTGAAGCAACTGTTGGGGCGAAGGCAAAGGCGCCACCCTTCGCTCGAAGCCTTCGCTGCAGCAGCTGAGATAACACAGACAAAGCAGGCAGGGACACCCTTCGCATGTACCATGCCAGACGAAGACCGGAGACGAAGGGCATCCCACAGTGCGGCCTCGTCCAGCTCAGAGGCCCACGTGCGATCCGGCCCATCGTAACGGGCCCCGCGTGGCCGCTGTGCGTTACGGGCCTAATTTGTAAAAGCATCCCTGTAATTACGGTTTGTAACCCTGCTTTATGGGAATATTCTGGGGATAACCTAGGTAGCTGAGGGCACATGCGTCCTTAGCTCAAGGCGATGCGCCCTCAGGTACCTATAAATACCCCCGCACAGTGCCCGTGAGAGGCCAGATGAACAGTGCTTTTGCCATCACGTGCTAAAACCCTGTTTGTGCTAACATTCCCCCCACTGTTGGATCGACTTGTGCCCGTGTGCAAGTTCCAACATTTGGCGCCCACCGTTCGTGCTACGAGAAAACCACCCACGATGGCACCCAAGAGAGCTAACCCGAAGGCTGACGAGGCTGCGAAGGCAGCACTGCTCGCTGCAAGAAAGGGCAAGGCCCTCGCCCTCACCCAATCCACCCACCAAGAGGCCACTGAAGACGATGTTCCTCGCACCTGCGAAGATGACACTCTCCGCACCTGCGGCCCTGAGGGACAACCGCAGCCACCCTCAGGCTTCGCACCACCGGAGGGCGCGGACCTCACCGAGGACGGTGAAGTCCTCGGCGTCTCAGCAGAAGAGCAGCTACAGCTGCGCGCCCTGCGCCTCAAGAACCACAATCTCCAGAGGCAGAAGGAGATACTGGAGGCCAAGCGCCAGCGTGTGTCCGCACTAGCCAAAGTGCGGCAAATGATACACGACGAAGAGCAGAAGGCCTAGGAACTCGAGCGGGAGATTGCGCTGATGCAGCGCGAAGGCCACCTCGGCCTTCAGCACGAGCCACCCCTCCAGCAGCGCGCACAATTCGAGGACATGCGCGAAGGCCACCTCGGCCTGCAGCATGGGCCACCCCTGCAACACCGCGCGCAACCGGAGGACCCGCGTTTCCCCCAGCGCGACCACACCTTCCCGCACGCCGTGCCATTCCAAGGAGTCAACTATCTCGATGAGCGATGTCCCCTGGCGCCACACCTGCAAGTGACGCCTTGGCCAGCTAACTTCCGGGCAGGGACCTATCCCAAGTACAACGGCAGCACCGACCCGGCGCAATACATAATGAGTTATCAGGTCGCCGTTGCATCCGCCGGAGGGGACGACGCCACAATGGCGAAGTCTTTCATTATTGCCCTAGAGGGCCCAGCTCTCACCTGGTTCACCAGATTGCCTCCACTGTCCATTGATTCCTGGAGAAGTCTCAGGGACAAGTTCCTGCTCAACTTCCAAGGGTACCGCCCAGACACCGACGCCTTGGCCGAGCTCTCGCTTTGCAAGTAGCTAGAAAAGGAGACTCTGCGGGAGTATTACCGCAAATTTTTAACACTCAAGTCACAGCTGCCCTCCGTTGATGATCAGATAGCTATCCACTACGCCATCAGTGGCCTTCGCGCCGGCGTCCTCTACAGCCACTGTATCAGAGACCCGCCCAAGAACCTCCAGGAGCTATATCAACTCTTTGAAAAATATGCCAAATCCGAGGAGCTCCACCAACGCAAGGTTGAGTCACAGCGGAAACCCAAAGATGCCCCACAGTCCAGCCTCACGTGGACGAGGACTCCGCAGCCAGACTCCGGTCGAGACAGCCACAATCAGCAGCAAGTGCACAACATCGCCAACCAGCATCCCGCTGCTGACCCCCCTCGTCGCCAGGAATATCCCCCCCCAGGGCCGCGGAAATGGAACTCGTGGTAGGGGCCGATGGCGTGCGCAGCCGCCGCGCCGATTCTACTGCCTCTTCCATGGCGAAGATTGCGCCCACCAGACCAAAGACTGCCCCGAGACGAAGGCCACCAGAGAAAGAATGGCACGGGCGTAGCCGGCCGACAACCCCAGAATTGTCGCGCACAATTACCAGCAACCCCCTCCACCATATATCCACGCTCCCGCCTCGCATCCACCGCACCACGCTTACCAACACCATCAGGAAGTACAAATCGTACCTCCTCCACCCCCACCACCACACCATCAAAACATCCCCCACGCTCCAAAGCAGGAAGACTTCGCCGATCAACCATATCGCGGAGTCATCCACATGATAACCGGGGGGTCCAGCACTGACTTCGACACCAAGCGGCAGAAGCGGGACCACTACCGCAGCATAAACCACGTCGCCGTCACTGGCCCAGTCGTGCAGACAAAGTGGTCCCATATACCGCTAACCTTTGACGCACGAGACGTCGACCTGCGCAGCGCCCCCCACTGCGACGCCATGGTTATCAATTGCAGCGTGGCAGGCTGGGACCTGCACAAAGTCCTAGTTGATAACGGCAGTCAGGCGGACATCATCTTCCTCCACGCCTTCGATCGCATGGGCATAAGCCACAGCCTGCTTAAGCCTTCGGACAACCCGCTGTATGGCTTCGGCGGCAAGGGCACCTTCCCCGTCGGCAAGATACAGCTGCCTCTCTCCTTCGGTGTAGCACCCAATGCCCGAAGTGAGCAAATAACCTTTGATATTATGGACATGGTATATCCTTACAATGCCATCATGGGCCGGGGCTCCATCAATAAGTTCGAAGCAGCCATTCACGGACTGTACCTATGTATGAAGATACCAGGTCCGTTAGGCGTCATCACAGTCTTCGGCAATCAACAGACTGCGCGCAACATAGAGCGGGACTTCGTGCCCGGTCAAAGAAACGTGCACTGCCTCACGACCCAACGCGAGGTCCCCACGCCCTCCAGCCCAACCAATAAGCAGCATGACAAGGCACAGCTGCAGAGCAACGACGGGACCAAGACTGTCCCCCTCGACCAGGCCACGCCCAGGCAGACAGTCATTATCAGCGAAGACCTTACTTCGCATGAAGAAGAAAAGCTCCTCTGCTGCCTGTCCAAGAACAAAGATGTCTTCGCCTGGTCAGCCCTCGATCTGGTCGGTGTTAGCCGTTCAATAATTGAGCACAGTCTGGGAATCGACCCCTCGGTACGGCCGAAAAAGCAGCGGCTTCGCAAGATGTCCGACGAGAAGACGGAGGCCGCCAAGGCAGAAGTGCACCGCCTCCTGGAAGCCAAATTCATCGAGCCGGTGGCTTACCCCACATGGCTCTCCAATGTCGTGATGGTGCAGAAAAAGAGCGGGAAGTGGCGAATGTGCATCGACTTCACCAGTCTCAATAAAGCCTGCCCAAAGGACAATTTCCCGTTGCCGCGGATCGACAAAATAGTCGATAGCGCAGCCGGATGCGAAGTCATGTCCCTCCTCGACTGCTTCTCCAGTTACCACCAGATATACATGAAGGAAGAAGACAAGGCTAGCACCAGCTTTATAACACCCTTCGGCACATATTGCTTCATCAGAATGCCGGAGGGACTCAAGAACGCCGGGTCCACCTTCTCCAGGCTCACCAAAACAGTGCTCGAAGGGCAAATTGGCAGAAACATATTCACATATGTGGACAACATTGTTGTCGCCAGCAAGAGCAAGGAGGACCACCTCGCCGACCTCGCCGAAACATTCGCGAACATGCGAGACGCACAACTCCGCCTAAACCCGGAAAAGTGCGTCTTCGGCGTTCGCCAAGGCAAAATATTGGGCTACCTGGTATCACACCGCGGCATCGAGGCCAACCCAACCAAGATTCAAGCCATCATAGACATGACGTCTCCGCAGTCCGTCAAGGACATCCAGCGCCTGACAGGCAGATTGGCCACTCTCAACAAATTCATTTCCAGGTCCGCTGAGCGAAGTCTCCCCTTCCTCAAGACACTCCGTGGTGCAAAAGACTTCGCCTGGGGACCAGAGCAGGCGGCGGCCTTCGCCTCATTAAAACAGTACCTGACAGAGTTGGCTGTCCTTACCAGCCCCGACCCCTCGCTCCCCCTCCTGCTCTACGTCGTGGCTTCACCACATGCGGTCAGCGCGGCACTAGTGCAGGAGCAGACTGTCGAGGGCGTGGTCCGGCAGTGCCCCGTGTACTATGTCTCCGAGGTACTGACTCCGTCCAAGTGCAACATGACAGAGCTGGAGAAGGTTGCCTACGCAGTCGTCATGTCTTCGCGCAAACTGCGCCACTATTTTGAAGCTTTCAAGGTCCGAGTCACCTCTGACAGGGGACTCGGCGAATTATTCAGAAACCCGGAGGCATCGGTGAGGATTGCCAAGTGGGCAGCCGAACTATCCGGCTACCACATCAGCTTCGAGCCCAGGACAGCCATCAAGTCACAAGTCCTGGCAGACTTCATCGTCGACTGGACTGGGCCAATAACACAACCAGACCCGTCCACAGAGAAGGTTTGGACGATTCATTGTGACGGCGCATGGTGCCATGCGGGGGCAGGCGCCGCTGCAGTCATTACCTCACCAGCCGGGGTCAAGCACAGATATGCAGCGCGCCTCAGCTTCGCTCTGGAATCCGACAGATGCACAAATAATATAGCAGAATATGAAGCAGTCATCCTCGGCCTCCGCAAGCTAAGGGCCCTCGGAGTCACCACCTGTATCATTAAAACAGACTCCAAGATAGTTGCCGGTCAGGTCGAGAAAGACTACGCAGCAAAGGACCCCGCACTTATGCAATATCTCTCAGCCATCCGAAGTCTCGAGAGGCAATTCAAGGGGTTCACCCTGCAGCATGTGGATCGAGCCAAGAATGAAGAGGCTGACGCATTGGCCAAGGCTGCCGCCAGGGGCGAAACTCTGCCCTCCGACGTGTTCTTTCATGTCATCGGCACGCCAGCCGTCCGGAGCCCCGAAGGGCTCCAAATAACCAATGACAGCGAAGGCCACCGCATAGTCAACCTTATTATGACCGAAGACTGGCGGGCACCAATAACCCTGTTCCTACAGGGGTATTATCATCCAGCCGACATCAGTGAGGCTAAGCGCCTCAGATATCGAAGCCGAGACTTCGCACTGATTGAAGGCCAACTCTACAAAAAAGGGGTCAGTCACCCAATGCTTAAGTGCGTCACCGAAGCCGAAGGCATGCAGATCCTACGAGAAGTCCACAGTGGCACGTGCGGCTCACACGCAGGGCCAAGGGCCCTAGCTGCTAAGGTGATCCGCCAGGGCTTTTACTGGCCCGCAATGATCTACGCCGCAAATCGGGTCACACGATCCTGCGAAGCCTGCCAGAAGTTTTCTCCTCGGTCAGGCAGCCCCTCGCAGTACACAAAGTTGATCGCCCATACATGGCCCCTCCAGCGCTGGGGCCTGGACATTGTCGGGCCCCTGCCCACCGCTCAGGGGAACCTTAAGTTCGCCTTCGTCGCTGTCGAGTACTTCACCAAATGGATCAAGGCGAGGGCTGTTTCTACAATAACATCAAAGACTGCCCAAAAATTCTTCTGGTAGAACATTGTTTGCCGCTTTGGAGTACCGTCCGAACTAACAGTTGACAACGGCAAGCAGTTTGACAACCAAGACTTCAAGGATTTTTGTTTCTCTATTGGCACCAAGCTTGCCTTCGCCTCAGTCTATCATCCGCAGTCCAACGAGGTCGTGGAACGCGCCAACGGAAAAATCTTCACAGCTGTCAAGAAGATGCTCCTTGATGAAAAGAAGGGCAGATGGACCGATTTGTTACCTGAGGCAGTCTGGCCACTAAACACGACTGAGTGCAGGGCGACCGGGTTTACTCCCTTCCGCCTTCTATATGGATCGGAGGCCATGACCCTGCAAGAAATGAAGCATGGGTCTCCATGAACAGTTCCGTCAGCCGTCCCCGATGTGGACGAGCCAACTTCAAAGGATCTCATTGACGGAGACCGAGTCTTCGCCCTACAGGCCCTAAACAAATACCAAGCCCAGACCAAAGCATGGTGCGACCACACAGTCATCCCGAGGGAGTTCAGCGAGGGGGACCTCGTACTCGTCCGAACAGCTCGGACGGAGTCCAAGGGCAAGCTGGAGCCCAGGTGGGAGGGCCCCTTCATAGTCAAGACAAAAGCTTCCCCCAGCGCTTACAGGCTCACGATGTCAAACGGCGAGGACCTGGAGCACTCCTGGAACATCGACAACCTCCGCAAATTTTTTGTTTGACTCCTCAGGGCTGATTTCGCCCTTGTAATTCGCAAAAACAATCTTGTACCGGCCCACACTCTTTTCCTCCCGGGGGTGAGGTAAAAACATGCGTCGAAAAAAGACCGCGACGACGGTCTTCGACATTCGACCAATACGAGGTCACCGCGAGGCTAAGCGCTAGCCACCCTCGCGTGCGACAAATCCGCGCAGAAGTCGCCTAAGGGTGCAGCCGGACCAGCACAACAAGTGCGAAAAAATTGAAGTCTATCGCGAAGACTATCCGCGCAGAAGTCGCCTAAGGGTGTAGCCGGACCAGCACAACAAGTGCGAAAAAATCGAAGTCTATCACGAAGACTATCCGCGCAGAAGTCGCCTAAGGGTGCAGCCGGACCAGCACAACAAGTGCGAAAAAAATCGAAGTCTATCGCGAAGACTATCCGCGCAGAAGTCGCCTAAGGGTGCAGCCGGACCAGCACAACAAGTGCGAAAAAATCGAAGTCTATCGCGAAGACTATCCGCGCAGAAGTCGCCTAAGGGTGTAGCTGGACCAGCACAACAAGTGCGAAAAAATCGAAGTCTATCGCGAAGACTATCCGCGCAGAAGTCGCCTAAGGGTGCAGCCGGACTAGCACAACAAGTGCGAAAAAACCAAAGCCTACCACAAAGACTGTCCGCGCAGAAGACACCTAAGGGTGCAACCGGACTAGCACAACAAAGGCAGAAACGACAACATCAAACCGTCCGTGCCAAGACCAACTATAATCACACCAGCACAGCACAACAAAACAACCCAGACAAAGTACACAACGCCTTCGCACACATATACAAGCGAGGGCACTCAACTTCATCATACAAGCCTCTACACATACAGGCGAGGGCACCACACTCTACATCGGCTCAACCTTAGGAATAATTCCCATCTCCCTATAATTAAATAACATTATCCTAAGCTCCTCACCCGCAAAAAGACTTCGCAGTTCCCCTTCACCTGTATTCACGGCGGCCGGCAAAGACAACAGTTCCTGCCGGCCAGTCCCACTCACACGAAGCCGAGCCCCCTCCGCCCCACTAACTCTACGTTTCGCAACCACCCTTCGTCGTCGTCGCCCGGTGCTAGGACCTGGCACATCTCCTGCGTCCGCGACGTGCGGCGAAGCCTCCGCCGCAGCCACATCCAAGGCCGCAAAGTAGTCCAAGTCCTCCTCCGACGACTCCTCAGTCCACTCAACCGAGCTCCCAGAGTCAGCACAATCAAAAAACTCAGATGCAGACCCACCACATTCATTACCATCTTCCGCGGTCGAAGCCGCCAAAAATTTAGTAGTAGCGGTTGTGTGCGCAGACCCAAAATCTTGAACCTGCGCAGCAACCAAAATTCAGTAACATGTACAAATTTCCCCAACCCTCTACATCCACTACGCCACCTGCGACGGCCCTGACGTTGCGGGAGCCTCCGCCGTTGGCTCCGCCGTTGCTTCCGCTGTTATCTCCGCCGCCACAGCTGCGGGATCTTCAGCACCCGGCGCAGCAGCTGCGGGGGCATCAGGTGCGCCTTCGGTGACCTCTGGGGGCAGGTCTTCGCCGGCCGCAGCGGATGCGGGGGCACCCGACGCGTCTCCCGCAGTCTCCGGGGTCGGCTCCATGGCGAACCCAGGCACGGCCTCCGCCGGGGTCGGCTCCGGGTCAGACAGCATGCTGTTCAACGCCCCGAAGTCGTCGACCCTCTCGCCACGCGCCGCCTAAGACAAAACACACAAAACTCATCAAACACACACACAGCCTACATCCAACAAACACCAAACAAACGAAAACGTTACCTGAGCCCTCGCCGTCTCGGCCCGCTCTCTGACCACCTCGCGACCATGTGGACCCCACAGCCGGTCGAAGATAGCTCCGGCGGATTCCTTCACTACGGGGTCCTCAACCTTAAAGATATCTTGCTCAAAATCTTCTTCGACTTGGTCGAAGACCTCGAAGTGCCGGCACCCTTCCCGGGAGAGCGCATTCATCGCCCCCTCGCAGGTGACCAGGGAGGCATACGCCATAAACCCCTCCACGACAGTGGGGAGTGCCTGCAACTCCTCCTGCACCCACTCCAGGCAGCGAAGTCCGGGCTCTCGGTCCGGCACTTCGAAATCACCGGTCTCCGCGCCCAGCCCGCGGTATGTATCTACAAGCAGTCGGCGCGTCCGCTCCGCCTCCGCGCGTGACGCGGCCTCGGCCCTCTCCACGCGGCTCTCCAAGGCGGTGAGCCGCTCCTGCAGCTGCTCGGCGCGCTCCCTGGCAAGATTGCCCTCCGCCCGTGCCAGGTTGGCCTCCATCTGCGCAGCCTGCGCCTCGGCAAGAGCCTCATTGGTCTCCCTCCTTTCCCCCGCCAGCTGGCGCCGGAGAGCAGCCTTCTCTCCCTCCAGTGTGGCCACCTTGTCCGCCAGCTTGCGACACTTGCTGTCAGCGGCCGATTTCTCACGGACGGCGTCAGCATGTTGTGTCCGAAGTCTCTCGACTTCGGCAGCCACAGCCGCCGTGAGGGCCCCCGACGCAGTGCGGCTGGCGAAGTCAGCCACCTGCAGAGCAATCGTAAGACCGCGACCCCAACAAGCCGATAAAAAAAATGAAAAAAAAAGAGGACGAAGTCCAGCTCAGCGGACCTGTCTTAGCGCCTCCGTCACCTCCTTCAGCTGGCGGGACGCAGCGCCCGCCTCATCCATAACAACCGCGAGGGCCGACACCTCGCCTCCGGCGCTAAGAGCCCCGCCCTTCGCCTTCGGCACTGCGGCAGCCGTCGTGGTCGCCGCGGCGGGCACAACCATAGCAAGTTGGCCTTCGCCCGACCCTGCGACGTACCAACGAATAATTTAAAAAAAATAAATAAATAAATAGAGCCAACGACTTACCACCGAGATAATCGTCCACACTAATGTCGGTGGCGAAGTCGGCGACACGTTTGCCCGACAACGGCAACGCTCAGGCCGCCTTCGCCACCTCCGCCACTCCGCTGGACGGCGGCACCGCCTTCGCCGATTTCGAGCCACCGGCGCCTGCCGTTGCCTCCGGCACCTTGCTAGATGCAGGGACGCCCGACTTCGCCGCTAGCGGCGGCCGGCCTCCACCGGGGGCCGCAGCCTTCGCAGCCCCCCGCTGCCTCTTCGGCCTGGCTTCAACGAGCCTGACAGCCGCCTAGCGCTTCTGAGCCGCTCCCTAGCGATCCTTGTCCATCACTGCTGACACAATAGCAGCAATATTCCGCCCGTAATGAAAAACCCTCCATTCACGAACCATGCGAGATGTAAAAAAGTCCTCGCCAGCCGCGCGGGGGATAGGAACGTTCCTAGGCCAACAACCCCCGGTAACCCTCAGCATCCGAGCCGAAGACTCCTGGAGCTCGGGCGAAGACATCCTTTCCCCTGGGGCCGCGCACGTCCTCATCAACTCTCTAGCAAAACCATCAGAAACCCCAAGGTCCTCCCATAGCAGTACCTAATTTTCTCTTTTTAGAGGATGGGGCGGCCGCCGGCGCAGGGTCGTCTCCAGTCTCCACCGCCGGTTTCTTCCCGCGGCGGTCCACATCGTCTTGACCAGGGTAGCCGTCATATGGCAATTGATTTAATTCAAAAACCATGTTCAAACGGTCATTTGACCCGCGGATATCCCAGCTGCGCTGGCCCTCTGTCCTCGGCACGTAACGTCCAACGAGCCGCACCACCCCATCCTCCGCCTCACGCACAAAGGCGACCGGATCGCGGTTTTGCAGATTCAGGGCGAAGGCGGGACTCCGCACCACTCTTCCGCCATGGAAAGGCATCTGGCGAGGGCACACTTCGCCCAACGCCCAGCCATGCGCCAAGGGCCATACCCCATACGCCACAAATTCTTCAACCAAGTCGCGCCCACTGCTCAGGCCGGCGGCGCACCGAAGGGCCCCTTCGTCCACATCCTCCTCCGCCACTTCGAAGGGCGGGTACGCTGAGTAAAAATGAGAGCACATCTTGGACACGGGAAGTCCCTCATGGCCTTCGACGGTGCCCTCAGCAATGTAAAACCAAAATTCATTCCAGTTGCCCCACTTGTTGCGGGCGCAAGGCACCAACTCGACTACCTGCATCGTGGTTTTGCCGGTCTTCGGCGTGAATGTGCAGGACCCAAACTGAGCAACTTCGTCTCCAATCATCCTCTTCTGCCAGTGCAAACAATAATACTTCGCAAAAACTTCGACCGATGGCTGTCCGCCGTACGAAGTCGTCGCCCAGACATACTTCGACAGAGCCACTATGGCATTCGGTGTCAGCTGATGTATTTGAACGTTGAACTTGCGCAGGACTTCGCCAACAAATCGGTGCGCAGGCAAGCGGAGTCCGGCGGCGAAGAACGCCTCAAAAACAACCAACTCGCCCTCCGGCTCGGGGACTTCCTCCGTCCTCGGGACTCGAGCAACTCCGCCGCCGAAGTAACCCAACCGCTGCATATCTTGCATGCGGACCGACGACATCCGCGGTACGCCAAAATCAACAGAATCGCCGGCGCGCAACTCCTCCGCCATTAAACTACTCAGCGTCTCTTCAGACGAGGCGGCGGCCGGCGGCGAGGGAACGGTCGGCGGTGTAGCGGCAGCGGAAGAAGACGAGGACGGCATCGCTACGTACCGTCGGCGGCGGCGGGCGGTCTGCTTCACTCGAGCCAGATCTCCGGCGAACAAGAGCACGGCAGGCCGACGAGCAGCAAGACGGCGGAAAGGGCGGCTAGGGTTTTCGCGGAGCGCGGAAGGTGAAGTTCAAAAAGCGCCGACCCCCGCCCCCTTTTATAGGCAGGGCACGGCGCTTCGGGAAACCCGCAATCCAACAGTACGCCGTCAATCAACGGTCATATCAAAAACCCCCGCGGAACCACTTCGAGCGAGGGCAGCGTCTCCGCCATCTAGCGACGTCTTCGGCACCAGGTGACTTTGTCGAACTGGTCCCTCGGAGGGCAAATGTTGGGGCGAAGGCAAAGGCGCCACCCTTCGCTCGAAGCCTTCGCTGCAGCAGCTGAGATAACACAGACAAAGCAGGCAGGGACACCCTTCGCATGTACCGCGCCAAACGAAGACCGGCGACGAAGGGCATCCCACAGTGCGGCCTCGTCCAGCTCAGAGGCCCACGTGCGATCCGGCCCATCGTAACGGGCCCCGCGTGGCCGCTGTGCGTTACGGGCCTAATTTGTAAAAGCATCCCTGTAATTACGGTCTGTAACCCCGCTTTATGGGAATATTCTAGGGATAACCTAGGTAGCTGAGGGCACATGCGTCCTTAGCTCAAGGCGCTGCGCCCTCAGTTACCTATAAATACCCCCACACAGTGCCCGTGAGAGGCCAGATGAACAGTGCTTTTGCCATCACGTGCTAAAACCCTGTTTGTGCTAACATTCCCCCCACTGTTGGATCGACTTGTGCCTGTGTGCAAGTTCCAACAGCAACTTCCTTCACAGAAGCCGTATCTTTCCTTTTTTGACCCCGTGTTGGGTAATGATAGTCAGGATAGATGAACCCAATGGCATCAAATACTCGATTGAGTCTTTTCTTCTTCCGGCCTCCGAAGGCCGCAGACAGTGTAGTATCTTCTGCCTTCGAGTATGGTCCAAGCAGTTTATCGCTTGTGGCCTCAATACATTTTAACCAGTCATCATCTGGCTCAACAAACTTATCTCCATATCTGAAGGTGTATTTTAACCTAACTAGTCCACCTTCGTCAGGTTTGCTGATGGTTTCCTTTGGCATTTCCCACTTTTCTACAAGTGGTCATACTCTGAAGGCAATGTGTTCCTGGATCAAATCCCTCGTCCCAATGAAAGAGCAAACTACACCGAAGGCTCTCCGGCATTCTTCGGCTGCTTCGTCAATATCCACCTTCGGTTTCCGAAGGCCAAAACGCTGCCAGATGGGGCGCATGATGATACCTTTAATATCTTCTCGCGTTTTCAAGTCATTTTTCACATAGAACCATTCCTTCATCCAGTCCCCGGGCCATCTCTTTCGAAAAGTTGGCACGGGACAGCTTGACCCAGAGCGGGCACTGAAGCTATAACAGCCAAAATTGTTATGATATTGCTCTTTACCCCATGGTTTCGTCTCATATAATAACTCATGCATACTGTAGAAACTTTTTGCATTTGGCTCCAAACCTTGGCTCTTCACGGCCCATACGAAGATTCCCATCCTTATGATTGCTTCGGGAGTAATTTGATGAAGGCAGATTTCAAATATCTTCAAAACTTCTACCACAAAGTTGTTCAAAGGAAACCAAAGTCCAGCCTTGAAGAAACTTCAGAATATCACGACTTCATACTCCTCGGGAGTCGAACAAGTTTTCTCTCCTTCGTCAGCCCTCACAATAGATAAATCCCGAAAATATCTACCCCTCATATTGACAAGATGGCTTTGCTTTATGCTTGATTTTCCAAAAACTGCATGGCTTGGTCGCCAGGGTCGATCTTCGGAATCTTCACCACCACTTTCCACATCATAGCTGTCACTATCACCAGTGTCTTCAGATAAACCCTCTAAGATCTCCCTAGTAATCTTCTCTGTATTTGTCTTTGCTATTGATTCAAGAAAGTCGAGATTCATCTCCTTAGAATGGCTCAGCTTCGATTCAGCGACAGCTTTCTTATCTTCAGACATCTTTGAAAATGCTGAGAAAGTGCTCTCGAAACCGAAGCTTAAAAATTTAAAAAGCCAAGCAAGTGTTGGTGCGCAAGGGCTAAAAGTTGGGTGAGCAAGAAGCAGATGGCAAGAAAGCGTGCCAAATGAACTCGTGGTGAGCTCTTATTTATACTCCTAGTGCGTTAAAAGCTGGAGGGTCCCGCTTGTCAATGACTGTTGCTATTCTAGCAAAGGGAAGGTGTTTTTTCAGACCTTCGGCTTAAGGCCTTCGTCCATGTCGCAATCTGAATTTATTACTTTAACAAATTAATATTGCGAGGGGCTATTGTTGGGGGCCTTTGGCTTCCGAAGGTCCTCAAAAACATGATTTAACTATGTCTCTGGAGTATAATGTGTAAACAGGTACCTTCGGATTTATGATAAAAGCATACACGATGAGGAGCTTGATCGTGACGAAGGTTGTCGTCGCTCCGAAGCTGTGCGGAAGGGAGCTTCGGCTAAATCGCAGAAAAAGGAACCGACTTAAAAGGGAAAAGGCTGTTCAGTCCTCATAGATTTTTCTATAAGCCAATAGTAAATGTAAAGGGCATAATTGTAATTTCACATGGGCTGCGTCCCGTGCCTATAAATAGGTGAACAGTACCCCCATACTGTTCACGCTGACTTGGCATTTACTTTCGTGTCACGCTTGTACCCCTGCTTTCCTTCGAGCTGAAGGTACATTTATAATCTGTTATTGTTAATACAGTAACGCAAATAAAAATAAGTTGATAATAACATTTAAAGTGTTTATATTATTTTTCATATCTTGTGTATGAATCCTTCTTCATCATTTATTGTGCTTATGAAGGTTTGTCCTTCATAACCTTCGTCCAGAATTCATTATATCCAAAGGGAGATAATGCTTCGAAGGACGAAGGACTCTAACATTTAACACTTTTTATGTTGCCTTGTTCTTAACTCTTAGCATTTGAGAACAAGTCCCCAACAATTCTCATAATATTAACATGGAAAGACAGAAACAATATTGAATTACAAATGTACCTTCGGCTTGATGGAAGGTAAAAGTACAAGCATGACACACAAACGAATACAAGTCAGCGTGAACAGTACGGGGGTACTGTTCATCTATTTGTAGGCACAGGGCGTAGCCTGTTTAAATTTACATTCATGCCCTTTATATTTACTATTGACTTATGGATAAACCAACGAGGACTAAATAGCCTTTTCCCCTTTAAGTCGATTCCTTTTTCCGCCACTTAGCCGAAGCTCCCTTGTGCGTAGCTTCGGAGCAACACCAACCTTCGTCACGACCATGCTCTTCACATTGTATATGCTTTTAATCTGAGTCCGAAGGTACCTGTTCATATGTCACACTTGGAAGACATTGTTAAATCATGTTTTTGAGGACCTTCGGAAGACGAAGGCCCCCAACAGTAGCCCCTCGCAGTATTAATTTGTTAAGATAACGAAATCAGACTGTGACATGGACGAAGGCCTTAAGCCGAAGGTCCGAAAAAACACCTTTCCTTTGCTAGAATAGCAACAGATAATGACAGAGCGTATAAATAAGAACTCACACCAGCTACATTTGATACGCTGCTTGTGCCATTTGCTTTATTTTCTCAATTTTATAGCTCTTGCTCACTAGCGCTTGCTAGTTTTTCAAGCTCTCTGAGCTTCAGTTTAAAAGACACATTTTCATCATTTGTGAAGAAAAAATGTCTTAAGACAAGAAGGTTGCTGCTGAGACAAAGCTGACTTAGGAGGAGAAGCTTTTTGAGGAGAAGACTGTGGATTCTTATATTGCTGGATTTGTCGAGTCAATGGCAAAAACAAATACAGAGAAGATTACTAAAGAGATACTGGAGGGCTTGTCTGAAGATACTGGTGATAGCGATAGCTATGATGTGGAAAGTGGGGATGAAGATTCTGAGGATCGGCCCTGGAGGCCAAGTCATTCAATCTTCGGAAAATTGACCATCAAACAGAGTCACCTCGAAAACATGAGGGGAAGGTACTTTCGGGATATGTCTATTGTGAGGGCTGGAGGATACAACAACGTTCCTGCCCCTGAGGAGAACGAAGTTGTGATTTTCCAAAGCTTCTTCAAGGCTGGGCTTCGGTTCCCTTTGAGTAAGTTTGTAGTTGAAGTGCTGAAGACGTACCAAATCTTCCTTCATCAGATCACCCCCGAAGCCATAATAAGGATGGGGATTTTTGTCTGGGTAGTGAGGAGTCAGGGGTTATAACCAAACACGAAGTGCTTCTGCAATATGCACGAACTACTATATGAGATGAAGGCCATGGGTAAAGAACAGTACCACAACAACTTCGGTTGTTATGGGTTTATCGCCCACCCCAACGCAAGCCACCCAGAACCAACATTTCGGAAGAGATGGCCCGAAGCTTGGATGGAAGAATGGTTTTATGTGAAAAATGATTTGAAAGCAAGAGAAGATATTAAGGAAGTCAATATGCGCCCCATCTGATCCCGCTTTGGCCTCCGAAGGCCGAAGGTTGAAATTGATGACGCCGCCGAAGCGTGTCAGAGGGCCTTCAGCACTGTTTGCTCTTTTATTGGGACTAGGGATTTAATTCAAGAACATATAGCCTTCATGGTGTGGCCGCTTGTAGAAAGCTGGGAAATGCCAAAGGAGACCATCACTAACTCTAGCGAAGGTGATTTGGTCCAGCTAAAGTATACATTCAGGTTTGGGGATAAGTTTGATGAACCAAACGACGACTGGCTGAAATGTATCGAAGCTACAAGTGATGAACTGCTTGGAGCATATTCCAAGACAGAAGATAATGCACTATCCGCAGCCTTCGGAGGTCAGGGAAATAAAAGACTGAACAGAGTTTTTGACGCGATTGGCTTCGTTTACCCTGATTACCGCTACCCGCTGCGGGGACAAGGGAAAAAGAGGAAAGCTGCTACTTCGGCCACTCCAGACGAGCCTGTGCCGAAGGGAAAAAAGTTGAAAGTTCTGACCCACCGGCCGCGCTACATCGAACCGGCTGTGATACCTAAATTTGATGAAGGGGCCTCTTAAGCTGCCAAATCAAAAGAGACCGCTCCTCCTGCGCAGAGGACTGATGAGCCGGCTATAATGCCGAAGTTACCTTCAGTTAAACTAGTTGAGACGATAGCTGATAAAACTGAAGGATAAAAAATTGAAGAAATAACAAAAATGCTAGAGATTTTGAGCCCTTCGACATAGGCAATAGTGCCGAAGGTACAAAAAAGCTCCACCGCAACTTCTAAGAGGAGAAGGATGGCGAATGTGCTAGATGTTTTATTAGAAACAGCAAAAATCTTGAGTCCTGCTCCTACAAGAAAAATTGCCAAAGCTTCCAAGGCACAACCCAGAACTGAAACGAAGTAGGCAGAAGTCGAAGCTGCAACAATTCAGGCTGAAACCGAAGCTGGGCCTTAGTGCCCCCTGAGATAGAGCCTGCCGTAATTGAAGAAAAGGCGACAGAGCAAATTGCGTTTGAAAAGGTTGAAACTCTTGCTCCCGAAGCTTCAAAGGAAAGCATTGATTACATCATTCATCATGCTTCGGGAAAGGGCTTTCTCAAGAAGAAAAGCTAGAAGCACTACACTACGCCCAAAAATTGAAATATCTGAAGGGAGCATTAGTGTTTAATGGCAGCGGGGAAGAAGATTTTTTGAACTGTCTCCCGGATAATAAAGAAATATCCGTTTGCCGGGAGATAGGTAGAAGCATCGGATTCCCAAAGCTAGAAGACGATCTTTCGATCTTATCGAAGGATGAGCTTGCTGACAGCTTAGCGTATAATAGCATAAAGGTATAAAAGCTAATTTTGTATTTAAAAACGAAATATTTTATTTACTTTACTAAATTTTGTCTTCCTCTTGTAGGGTTTAATTCTTAGCAATGCGATAAGGGCTCAGAAAAACATTGAAGATGAAGGATATACGATGGCTCTGAACAACCTTCGTTCAGATGTAATTGAATTAAGGAAGGAAGGTCTTGAAAAAGATAAAATCTTGATTTCATTAGTAAGCAAAGTCAAAGAAGATGAAGCTAGTTTCAAGGTCAAGACAAAATGCAAAAGAATGAAATTGAAGACCTTCGGAAACAGTTGGCAGAAGCCAAAGGAAAATGCGCTCTCGCAGAAGCTAACCAGGAGATCAGCGAATATTGGAAAAACTATTTAGAGAAAATAGTTGAAGAACTTCACGCATCCAAGGAAAGATGCTTTGAAAAATCTTTAGGCTGCATGGAGAAAATAAAGGCTAGCTTCGCCAACGTGGGCGCTTATTCTAACGAAGATAACTTCATACGAGGCGACCCTGAAGGTGTTATCGAATGGATAAGTGGAGAGGCTGAAGCTTTCGAAGAAATTTTAAGTGATCGCGGGGATGTCTGCGCGTTCTCCGGTGCAAGGGGAATTTCAGCCATCCTGGAGAAGGCGGGATGCGACCATGTCAAGACCCTGGCCCAGGCCGAAGCTGTCTTCTCCGTGGATGGCACAAAGGATCCCTCAGCTGAAGCAAGTTTAATGAGCGAGAAATTTTACAATGACATCTAAGTAAATGGTGGCCGAGAGATGTCTCACGAAATTATGAAGAAAAGGGAGAAAGACATCCATGACGCCCAAGTACAAGCAAAACAAGCTGAAGAAGCTGCAGAGCGCGAGAGACACATAGGTATTGTTTCGCGGCATCTAGCTTTGGCATTTGTTTTTTGTGGCTTCGGACTGATTAATTGTTTCCACTGTAGCTGAATTATCTCCGCCACCGGAACCGTTCGATCCCCTGGCCGACCCAAAGATGAAGGAAGCCCTGGAGATCATTAATATAGCCGAATCTATCGTTGATGAAGTCGTCAATAAATTGTTAAATGAAGTTGCGGAGAAGATCCTGAAAGAAGACTAGCACTTTTTTGTATAAACATTTTTAGATGATCAATGTAGTTTTGTTGTAACAAGACTGTAATATTCGATGCGCATATCTTTGAATCTAATATGTAAATTATTTGTAATTCACTTCTTTGCGATGCATGAAACTTTGTATACATACCATTTTTGAGCCTTCGGCAAAAAAACACCTTCCCTTCTTTTCATGCTTCGTAAAGAAAAAAGATCTGTGCTTCGTAAAAATATCCATGCTTCGTAAAAACATCTGTGCTTCGTAAACAAGGGATCCCTTCTTTTGCAACAGAGCTGATGAAACTACATTCCTCATCTTACTTTGTGCCTTGGCACATTTTCATTTTCACAAAGCATTCTCCGAAGATCGACTTCGTATTCAATTCGTGTCGTTAGTGCGATATGATGTATGATGTGATGCTATGCGGGATGATGTGATGATATGATGCAAAATATGACACTAATGCCGAAGACACACACCCACACGCCCACATTGAAACACACAATCTCTGCGTCCCCTTAGGAACGATCGGTATCTCTTTGCCGTTTATTTTTCAGCTTCACCGCTTATTTTTCAGTGTAAGTTCTGCATCCCCTTAGGAACGTCTTTTGAACTTCTTCGCCTTCTATTTCGGTGGTATAAGTTCTGCATCCCCTTAGTAACGTCTTTTGAACTTCTTCGCCTTATATTTCGGCAGTATTTGGCTCTGCATTCCCTTTGGAATGACTTTTAAGCAGAAAACTTACACTGTGCTCCCTTAGGAATGAATTTTTGCAGCTTCGGCAAAACTTACACTACGCTCCCTTAGGAACGACTTTTTGTAGTTTCGGCGACTTTTAGCTCTGCATTCCCTTAGGAACGACTTTTTTGAGCTTCGGCAGTTTTTGAGCTTCATAAGTCTGTGAAGAAGATATATTTCATTCTGATAGAAGCGAAACTATTACAAGGAATTAAAACTAGATTTACATTGATTGTTCCATATTGAAAAACAAAATAACATAGAACATAAAAGTATTTCCAGGGTAGGATATCGCTCAATAAATGTGCTTTGATTCTGGCATAGTACTGTTGACTGTGCGAGCTTCGGATTCCTCCCTGAACTCCCGTTGCTGTTGAGTGTGCTGGCGCCCTTCTGGATGCTGGCTTCAGGAATAGGTTGGTTGTAGTGGTGGTGGGGGTGGGAGCTGTGGCCAGGAAGCCTGTGAATGGCTTGCCGAAGCAACAAAAGCTGCAGGATGATTGCCCACATATTCTGGTATGTAGGGAGAGTGGTACGAAGCAGTGTGCAGGACCTGCTTCGGCTGATTCTGCCGAGCTTCGGCTTCTGCGATCTCCTTCTACTTCTGAATGGTGATTTGGCACATTCTTGTAGTATGACCATTGTCCTCACCATAGAATAAGCAATAAATCTTCCTGGGCTGATCCCCATATCTTCCTCCGAAGCCCCTGGCGCCTCAGCCCCTTGGAGCTGGCGCCTGAAAGAGCTTTGTTGTTGCCCCGAAGATTGCGAGGTGTACTGTGGCCTCTGAAGCTGGCTTCCTTTGTCGTCATTCTGGCTGGAATTGTGGATTGACCTGACATGCCTCGGGTGGATTCTTCCTCCGAAGCCCCTGGTCATCTCCGAGAATCTGTAAGCTTCCTCCCTTCTTTGGCGGAAATCGTTGTCAGCCCGGATGTATTCATCCATCTTCTGAAGCAGCTTCTCCAGAGTTTGTGGGGGCTTCCTGGCAAAGTACTGAGGCGTGGGTCCTGGCTGAAGACCCTTAATCATGGCCTCAATGACAATTTCATTGGGCATTGTGGGCGCTTGTGCCCTCAGTCGCAAGAACTTTCGGACATACGCCTGGAGGTATTCCTCATGGTATTGCGTGCACTAGAACAAGGCCTGAGCTGTGACTGGTTTCATCTGAAAGCCTTGGAAACTGGTCACAGCATGTCTTTGAGCTTCTGCCACGACGTGATAGTCCCTGGCCGAAGAGAAGAATACCATGTCTGGGCTACATTCTGGACTGCCATGACGAAGGACTTCGCCATAACTGCTGTATTGTCCCCATACGAAGATATAGTTGCTTCGTAACTCACCAGAAACTGCTTTGGATCTGAGTGCCCATCATACATGGGAAGCTGAGGTGGCTTGTATGATGGGGGCCATGGGGTATCCTACAGTTCTGCTGCCAAGGGAGAAGCATCATCAAAAGTAAAGGTATCATGATTAAAATCATCATACCATCCGTCTTAGTTGAATAAGGCTTCTTGACAAAGCTCCCTATGTTGGGGCCTTTAATCTTGTTCATCTTGAGCAAGATGACACACTTCTTCAGTAGCTTCGTCAATCTTCCTTTGAAGATCGGCCAGGCACGCTATCTTCTCCTTCTTCCTTTGCACTTGTTGATGGATGATTTCCATGTCCCTGATCTCTTGGTCCAACTCCTCCTCCTGGAGTGTTGGACTAGTGGCCTTTCTCTTCTAGCTTCGAGCCTCTCGGAGAGAGAGAGAGTCTCCTGATTTGTGTCCAGTGGCTACAGTGTAGCAGCCCCTGGCGCTGAAGCTTTCTTCGGCGGCATGACGAAGGTCAGGGCTTGCCGAAGATGGTCGAATGGGTTCACCGGAGGTGGGCGCCAATGTTGGGGCCTTGTTCTCAAATGCTATGAATTAAGAACAAGGCAACACAAAATGTTAAATGTCAATGCCATTCGTCCTTCGAAGCATTATTTCCTTTAGGATATAATGATCTTCAGACGAAGGTCATGAAGAACATACCTTCATCATCGTGGTATATGTTAAGAAAGGAAGAAGCATATGAAATATAAGAGACAACATAAACAATCATATAACATTATTAATTCATTCTCATTATATTATCATGGAAAGATAGAAACAATATTGAATTACAAATGTACCTTCGGCTTGATGGAAGGTAAAAGTACAAGCGTGACACACAAGCAAATACAAGTCAGCGTGAACAGTACGGGGTACTGTTCATCTATTTATAGGCATAGGGTGCAGCCTGTTTAAATTTACATTCATGCCCTTTATATTTTCTATTGACTCATGGATAAACCAACAAGGACTAAATAGTCTTTTCCCCTTTAAGTCGGTTCCTTTTTCCCCCACTTAGTCGAAGCTCCCTTGTGCGTAGCTTCGGAGCAACACCAGCCTTCGTCACGACCATGCTCTTCACATTGTATATGCTTTTAATCCGAGTCCGAAGGTACCTGTTCATATGTCACACTTGGAAAACATTGTTAAATCATGTTTTTGAGGACCTTCGGAAGACGAAGGCCCCCAACAATGACGCACTTCCTCAGTATCTTCGTCGATCTTCTTCTGAAGGTCGGCCAGCCGAGCCATCTTCTCCTTTTTCCTTTGCACCTGCTGGTGAATGATTTTGAGGTCCCTGATCTCCTGGTCCAACTCCTCCTCCTGAAGTGTTGGACTGGTGGCCTTCCTCTTTTGGCTTCTAGCCTCTCGGAGAGAGAGAGTGTGTCTTGGTTTGTGTCCAGTGGCTGCAGTGTAGCCCCTGGCACTGTTATTTTCTTCGGCGGCATGACGAAGGTTGATGCTTTGTCGAAGGTTATGGAAGTGAGTACACCGGAGGTGGGCGCCAATGTTGGGGACTTGTTCTCAAATTCTATGAATTAAGAACAAGGCAACACAAAAAGAGGTTAATGGTTAATGTCCTTCGTCCTTCGAAGCATTATTTCCCTTTGTATATAACGATCTTCGGACGAAGGTTATGAAGGACGTACCTTCATCATCACAGTCATGTTAATGAAAGACGAAGCATATGAAACATGAGAAATAGCATGAATAATCATATGACATTATTAATATATCTTTATTATATCATCATGAATAAATAAGAACAACATCGGACTACATTTGTACCTTCGGCTTGACAGAAGGTGAAAAGTCCAAGCATGACGCACAAGTGAATACAAATCAGCGTGAACAGTACGGGGGTACTATTCATCTATTTATAGGCACAGGGCGTAGCCTGTGTAAAATTACATTCATGCCCTTTATGTTTACTATTGGCTTAAGGACAATCCACCGAGGACTAGATGGCCTTTTCCCCTTTAAGTTGGTTTCTCTTTCTGCCATTGAGCCGAAGCACCCTTGTGTGTAGCTTCGGAACTGCATCAACCTTCGTCTCAATCATGCTTTCCATATCGTGTATAGTTTTATTCCGAGTCCGAAGGTACCTGTATGTATATTACACTTGGGAAACATTGTTAAATCATGTTTTTGAGGACCTTCGGAAGACGAAGGCCCCTAACATGGAATCTACTGTTTTTAATATTATTATTTATTTTCCCATTTTCTCATTTTAGAAGTAACAAACTACTATTACAATTTCTTTCCACCTTTTTCTCTTTTATGTTTTCATTTAAAATTTTGAGGTCAAATTATGATACTTCATTTTAATAGGATGCATTACCCCAAATTATAAGCAAGAGGTGCATCACCCCATTATTTGTTTAGTGGTTATTTAACTAAATTAACATTATTAATGGATTATGAACAGGAAAGGTCCTAGTAGATTCTCCAAAGGCTTGTTAAAAATTCCCAAAATACTAACATAAATGTATTTATTTATTTATATCATTATTTTTCTCTGATACGAATTTTTGGGCTTTACAATCAGCAGAATGGGCGAAGACAGGGGATGGCCCCTCATAAATTCTGCCCACTTGTCTCTAGCACCTATGGCATCTGAACTTGCACTTAGGGTTGAGGTGGGGTGTCACACCCGGATCCAAAACCCGGTGAAATATAATCACCAAGTGTGCTAGGACCAAGTCTCACATATATGATGAATCATGGTACAGAAACGAATGTCACATCTTTACTTTATAATAGGAGTTATGTACAAAATACATAAATATTTACATCATATGAAGACAACGATCTAGCAACCCAAAGTTGACTGGGAGACAACGACCTAGACCTCTCACGAACTCATCACAGCATCCTTCATGCACCTCATCATGCGGTACCTATTCTTGACCTGTGGGGGATGTGAGACAGCAAGAGTGAGCTCACATATATTCATCGCTCAACAAGTTGTGGGGAATAATGTGCATGAACCCGCCAAAGTTAGGAGCTCATGTGAAGTGTAAGGCTGATCAACTATAGGGGTTAAAGTTGAGCATTGCTTTTAATAAGTTGGTCAAACTTTATTAGCAATTACTAGATGTAAATACCATACCAGAATAATAATAGAACAAAATTAATAATAAATCCCAATGCGATGCAAATGACAAATTGACTTTAGTTCCATAATTTAATCATGCGAGTCCTGAGCTGCTCATGACCATGAGCACGTCTAGTATACTAGTTTTACACTCTGCAGAGGTTGTACCCTGTACCCACAAGCCGTGTATCCCATCTTGCCAGGGTTTACTAGGCCCTTAGACACTGCCGAGGTGAATGGCTAGGGATCCACTACAAGGCCTTTATAAATTTCCACTAGCTTCCGGAAACCCCCTACAGTTTCTAGGAAGAGCAATGTAGGAATCCCTCGTCTGACCGCTATCGTAGCAAAATCAACCGAGAACCTCCCTACACGCCTACTCCCCTACTACCCTTGCTTCATTTTGGTAAGGTAGTCTTTACTAGCTTTCCTAATTAGTCAGCCAAGGGCGTCCCATTCCACCCTTATGGTGGCACGTGTTTCTCAAGTTAAGCTCCATGTTCCAACTAAAATAATAGTCTTATCATGAACAGAAATAGAACAATAATAAATAATAATCATGTGTAATAGTTATCTCAACACCCAAAACCATGTATAGCAATAGCAATAACTACCCAAAAATTCAGAGGTAAACAAGGTGAAAAGATAACCAGACTAGGGTGACCTATTGGGTCCCATCAAAATTAAGCCTATGCATAATAAAATGATTATAGAGAATATTATTGGGTAAATAGAAGTGGTCAAGGGCACAACTTGCCTCGGACTTGATATTTCAGGTACCAACTTGCTCTTCAAGTGACTCGTATCCTCACTGTTAAACGTAGCAATACAAACAAACATGGTATAGGAAAAATTAACATCACACCAAACATAAGAACAATTTGCATAATAATAATCTATGTGTTGCTACGAGGTCGTGGAATCGAGAACCACCAAGATCGGAGTTACGGTTTTATGGAGTCGTGATTTATGGAAGATCTATGTGATTCAAATATTAAACCATATTATAAATTGATTAGTACACACCCTATGAGAGAATATTCTATAATGATTAACCTAACTTTAATCTAAGTCATTACTTGATTCAAGATCATCTTTTAGTCCAATTATAACCATAAGATCAGGATACTATATTAATATTAGAAAAACTAATCCAATAAACATAGATTAATCTAGTTAGTTATTTAGTTATAGAAGTACGCGATATCGTATAATTAACGTTGCTACTATGTAGTAAATATTTCTATGAGGCTAAAGCAATTTGAATGGATCGAATCGGAGTTAAAACGAATTAGTTACGATTTTCTAATATTAATACTAAAATCAAGCGCATAAATTTAACCATATATTTCATACTAAAATAAGGTTACTAGATAATAAACAATATTATCATGAAATTAATGCAACTGAATTGGATCAAAAGGAATTAAAATAGATTAGATATGGATTAATCAAGTCTATGGAATTATTTATACAAAGAAAATTCATTTTCTGATTTAACTTATGGATATTCCTACTGGTTCTGGACTGAGGACACAATTTTCCAAGAACCCAGGGTCAGTCGTGTGAAAAACAGGACCAATGCGCAATTAGTTTTGACTAGGGCTAGACAGCGAGTTAATTCCCGTGAATCCGAGGGGCTCTTTAAGAAATTGCCATGGCCGAAGGGGTAAGATGGATTCTGAACTGCCTGATCTAAGCCAACGGCCTAGATTATATCCCCACAAATCCAAACAGGTACGCGATGGTACCCTCGGATCAAAATCCCATGGCCCGGATCTTACGTTCCTAACATTAAATCTCGCCCGTACACACGGCGATCAATGGCCCAGGTTCACCCAGCGAACTGGTACGCGAGTCCTTTAATCGCGACCGTAGATCCCACAATCGACGATCCACTGTACAACGAATCCAAGGGGTGCTCTTGGATCACATCTTAACCGTCCATCACAACATGGACGACCCTCGATGTGCGCCATCACTCGATGCCGGCGACGACGGCACACAGGCGCCTGCGTGGCGGCGCCATGGCCGGCGCGCGGCCCACATACGGTCTCGACGTTCAGCCTTCATTCTCGATGGTGCTTCGCGAAGGGGGGAATTAAGGCGGACACATTTGGGAATTTCATACCGAAGATGGAGACGCAGACGGTGCTGCCCACACTGCGCCATGGATCTAAGGCAGAGCTTCACCACCTATGAGCAATTCCGTGAACTCAGTGCATCCTCCGCCATCGACGACTGCCCGCATGCCACCCGCATGGTCCACCATTTACCCGGGAATGCTAGCCGAGGCCCGTCGGCGACCATGGCACAAAATCCATCCCGACGGAACCCTCCTTCCCCCCGGCTGACGGCGGCTCGCCCCACTCTTTCTCTCTCTGTGTGACTTTCCGATGAGTTGTGCCCGGCCCAGGGGGACGTGAGATTTTTTTGCGGCTATCAATTTATGCATGGGAGGAGTTTACTCAGGTGCGGTTAGGTCAATTGCCAACGCGGCGGAAGGGACAGAGTCTGTTGTTCAGATGTGAATCTTTCGCGAGGTTGGTGTCGAACCCGACTGTTGGGTCCCACCTGCAGGTGACCAAGGCGGATGCAGGCGTGTGTCTGTGCAGCTGACTAGAGGGACCCGCACGTCAGTCAGTAAAGAACACCTGCTGTTTCCGTAGGTGTGCGTGATGAGGAGGTGTCCTGCGGGCCCACGCGTCATCGACCTAGAGAAACAGAAAAGGGGCGGGGTCGTGTTGGGCTGGGGTGGTGCGGCTATCTGGGCAGAGGACCAGTAATTCGGCCCAAGCGCGGAGACAGAGTCTTCTTTTTCTATTTATTTATTTTTATTTTTATTTCTATTTTCATTTTCTTCCCTAAATTTCAAACTATATTATTTGAATTGAAACCTGTTTGTGAGTTCACACACAGGTTCAATGGCCAAATAAAGATCTAGTATGAATAATTACAAGTATTCGTATATATTTTTCTTTGTATATTCCTTTCCATTTCTATTTCGTTCTTCTTTCAAAATTCCTCTTTCTATCTTCAAGTTATATTTTCCAAACTTAAACTTGTTCCATAATTTTTTAGTACAAAGGCGAAAAGGCAAGAACTTCGTCATGAGGTGCATATTTCTATATTTATTTATTTTGTTATTTGGCTAGCTTACTTTCTTTTAATTGAACATTCAAAAGCATGAAAAATCCAAAAAGGTTTCAAAAATCCCTAAACCACAATCTTAAATTTATTTATTTATTTCATTCTTATTATTGTTTTTTTCCACCAATTTTGGGCTTTACATGGGGGTTGCTGCTGCTGCATTGCTGCTAAGATCTGATCAATCGCTTGGGCTGCTTGAGTTTGCATCAGGAATATCTGCTCAAAAATCATCAGGGGTGGGGTTGGCAACTGTTGCTGAGCTGCCTCCTCCTGGGGTGCCTGCTGCTCCTACTGAGCACGTCTTCCACCTCTGCGCCTGTTCTCAGATATTTGTAAAAAGCACAAACACATCATATCTGACTTTGCAGTCTTTCAACATAAGCAAAGATATATGGAACTCTTCATAACACTAAACAATTGATCATCTTCACTGACTCTCAAACACAGCTTCTCAAATAAAGAGGAAAGTGGAAATAAAAGGATTGCCCAACTAAATAACTAACTTTATTAATAGCTACACCAAGTTGCAGGGGATGTCTACACCTTAGTGACAATCAATACAAAGATCCAACATCATTACAAGTTCATCACGACAAGCACCAAAACATATGATAAGCAAACTAACTCTAACTAAGACAGACTAAGACCAAGACACTGAATTGAGCATTATTACAGACTCCGACTCTATCAATCTATGGCTCCAAATCTATCTGGGTCCTACAGTTAGGGGTGACATAATCAAAGCGACCATGGTGCGGCGAGCGGTAAGGGTGCTGAATCCCGACAGGAGCGGGAGAACCACCATCCTGATAGTGGTGTGCTACGTACTTAGCACGCAACTCCGCAACCTCCGCCCAAACCTTGCCCAACTCGTCAAGGGCGTGGTCCAGCTCGGTGTTGAGCGCGACGACCAGGTTGACCATGCTGTTCAGCCTAGGATTGCCCTCACCAACGTGCGAGACAATCACACCTCCAGCACTGCCGGTCGAACGGCGAGGGTAGTACATCAGGTCGAGGCCATCAGCTACCGCGCTGAACAACGAGCAATACTGTAAAAGTGCACGTCGTGCAGTATCTTGCATGATGCCTCGGCAGTATCCCTCTTAGTGATAGAATAATGCTTTGAGAAGGCCTCTGCACCCCGGAGATCATCGTCCAAACGGCGCACCAAGAGAGTAGCCTCCCACTGGTCTGGGTATAACCCGCAACGATGCTGATAGACTACACAATGGTACTCAATAGACCAAGTATGTCGGTCGAAGGCCCGACGCAGCAAGGTGTCGAGACCATCGTGGAAGTGACACCCGCGAGCGACGTCGCGAGTGATGGATCTAGCGATCCATCCCTCTGGCTCCTACTCCTTTGAGAGCTCCGTGCTGTGGCTTAAACTACCACCGGTGTCTGTGTCATCTCCGTCAGGGTCTCCTCCAGCTGCCGGGATGCCCTATGGTGATGCAAGGGGCATCTCTGGCTGAGGTGCAGGGGAAGGCTGCCTCCTAGACTCCACCTCCTACTGAGGCGAGGGGGAAGAGTCCTGCTGCTCCTGCTACTGGTGTTGGTGCTCCTACTCCTCGTGCAGGCAATGATACAGTCTCTCTAGATGTCTAGACTGACCTGTCACCATGCGGCGCAGAGGGCATTCCGCCAGGCGGGAGGACAAAAAGGGGATCACTAACTTACGTGCAGTGCATCTAATACAGGCCATCTACAAAAGACATCGTAAGCACAAGAGTGAGATTAGAACTATGTGACCAGCAAATAACATAAAGCAAAGTGAGACAAAAAAAATTGTAAGATGACTAATAACATAGAATTGGTCAAGATGACCAACTTTTGAAATGACATTAAAGGTCAAGGTAAGAGTAAGGGTCAATAGTCCTTAGGGCGACCATTCTAGTCTAGGTTAGCGGTCCTATAGTCAGCAAGGGCTTTGATACCACTTATGTCACACCCGGTTTTGGAAGGCAAACCGAATGCGAACCATGTACGTGCCAGGATCAAAAACTCACGTACGCAGCGATTACATAATTGGACATCATCACACATTGCTCAAAGTAAATTGCGGAAAGGTACTTTTATTACATCAAGATGTCCAAGACATCCACAGAGTCTGTAACATAGTTTAAGATTATCAAAGTGCGGAATACGAAGCATAGAAGATAATGCCTTCATAGGCAGCTGACTGGGGCTTTGCCACTAAGATAACTAGAACTCGTCGTAGTCCTGAAACTCCTCAAAGTCCTCCATGTTGCCAGCATCTCCTCCTGAGCACAGAATACAGTGGGTGTAACACCCAAGTGTTACCTAAGGCCCTAACTCCATAACATACACTGTTGCATTGTATCACATGTGTTTGAGTGGAGGAGAAGAAGCACCTAGAACCTTGGAAGCATGGGTTAGCTAAGGAAGGTTAGTGACAAAAGCTTCACCCACGCATTTTGAACAATTGTCATCTTGAGCCAAAGAGGTTAAGCCCTAAAGACCCCTAAAGGCACTGGACTTCCAAGCAAAGGATCAGTGGATAAGTTAATCAAATTGCCAAACCTTGATTCTAATCCTTAACCAAAGTTTAAGTAACATTATAACATACAAACTGCAGAGGGGAAACATTACAAAAAGACCCCTTAAAACCCCAAAATTCACCCCCTTAAGTGGTGAGCACACTAGAGCTTTTTAATCCTCTCTAAGTCAAAATCTAACCCTAACCTAAAGATCAAACGTGTTCACTTAGTAAATGGCGTCTGAATACCAAAAAGTTGCCAAACCACCCAAGGAACCCACTGGAAAAGTTTGAAACCGAGCCAAATTCGTTTGACTTGATTTGGCATCACTTTTGTCACGGAGTGGGCAGAGAGACAAGCCACATTTGGCATCCGCAAATCTCCCTACCTAGGGCATATCTCCCCTTGGAACTCACATACAAGAGATAGCCATAGGTGCCAGGAGGAGGTCTGCGCCGGATTTTTTCCAAGATTCGCACGTATGCGATCTCGACGAGCTGTTGAACTTGGGCAGAAGAACACTTCCACATGTTCGACGCGCCCTAGACGCGCCAGAGCACGCCCAGCGCCCCGTGCCGCGCCGAGCCACGCCCGTGTCCCGTGCCCGCACCCGTGCCTATAAAGCTAGCCGAAGCTTCAGCCGTACTCCCCCGCGCGCTCTCGACCTCACCGGAGCACGAGATCACCGACGTTTGCCCTGCACATGGCGTGCCAGCGACCGCCCGAACCCCCGACACCGTAGACCGGCCAGTGCAGCCATTCCCAGCCCCATCCAACCCTCAGAGTAGACTCTACGTGCCTCGGTGAAGCTCCCCGAGCGAGGAATTGTACTCTACCTCACCGGAGACGCCGAATCAAGGTCGCCGGACTTCACCCAAGCGCCGGCGTACGTGGAGCGAGCTCCACAGTGAGTTATTCTTCGATTCCTTGCACGAGTCGACTCATTGGCACCCCGTGAAGCTTCTTGTGCCCTTGGATTGACCTGTATCGCCGTGGATAGGCCGGAGCACTCGCCGCCGACGAGCCCGCCCGCCTGCGCTCGTGGACCGGCCGATTCCGGCCATCACCGATGGCAAGCCGTACCTCGACCTGACCGCAGAGACTTCCCGGAGCCAACCCCGTCCTTCACCGGACCTCCCTCGCCGCCGATAAGCCGCGCCGCCCTAATTACTTCGGCGGGTACTGTTCAAAAGGGGGAGGGACCTCGGGGAAGAAGGAATAGAAGTCGGGGGGATTTTTGAACTGTCAGAGACTCAAATGAATAGTGGCACAAGGGTATAAGTTGAAGGATTGGTTTAAAAAAAGCCTAGGGTCCTCGGTGTAAACTGGTTTTCCATAAAACCTCTTTAATATTTCTAATTTAATTACAAATAGAACTTGTAAAATGCATAACTTCGGTTTTATTTAACCAAATTTGGTCAAACCAATTTTGTCTGACTCTACATAATGTAAACTAGCTAGGAAAAATGCAAAACCTCCTTAGTATTGTAGAAGAATTTAAAGTTTGGAATTAAATATTGATTTGGCCAAAAGCTAAATAATAGAGGGAAAAATGGTTACACTATTAGCCTGAGGTTAAGAAAAATCAGGGAAGTACTTAGTCACCCCCTAATCAGTATAAAAATAGTAAACCCCTCAGTGCACCAAATTAAGGTAGGTTTTACCATTTAAAATCATTTTTGCTCAAGGTTAAAGAAAAGAGAAAAGGTAGTCAAAAATAAGAACTAGGAAGCAACCACATTTTTGTTGGCTCACTTATTTAGTGAAGTTCACTGGAAAATTTTATTAGACCCTTGTTTAGTACAAAATAAATGGGATGCCTTTTATTTTATAAAAACAATGAAAACTAAAAAAAATCTTAGGAAAATAATCTTAAGGAGAACCCACCCCAAACCTTGGGATAACTAATAATATGTTATTATAAACCTAGGAAAAATGTAAGTTCTGTTGTTTGATATTTTTTAAATAACGTTAGTTGTAAGTACCTTTTTGGCCTTAAACTTTAGAAAACCACAACTAAATATACAGTAGGTCTTTTTCTGTGATATTTAACATAGAGGCATAATATCACCTATGAATCTGGACAAAAATAAAAATTGGTACAGAAACTTCACTTAAATCATAGCTATAGTGTAAAATGCCCTTTTACACTTGTTTTTGTTAATTTTGCACAAGTAGTATCTGAATTAATATCCACCTCAAATTTTTAAGAGGACCCACAAATGTTAATATTTACCCACTGCATTTTTGGAAAATGTTAACTAACCCTCATAGTCCACAATGCTTAATAAGAAGCAAAATAGAAAGAAAAGGGAAACCTGGGGGAGAAATAGATGAAAGTACAAAGCCCTTAAGGATATCAAAAAGAAACCCTAGGGAAACACTAAACTTAATATTGTTTTACTATGCATAACCCTTACAAATGTCCATGTCACATTTATACTTATATCTCATGCATTGCATTCGATAGATTGTAATCTCGCTGACGGGGAGTACATCCTCGTGCCGGAGCAAGGAGTTGCTAGGAGGTAGCCCAGGATCCAGCACCCGAGCCTGCCATCGAGGATCTACCTGCCCCAGCTTTGGAAGGCAAGCCCTGGTTTTATGCATAACCGTTATATATGCTATTTTACTGCACTTAATGTTTGTAGGCTTGTACTGTGCACTTAAGTGTAGGAGTTGTCGGAAACCCTAGTTGCATGAACTCAGGATTCCTTTTGAGATGGATACTAGTATGCTAGGTCGAGTAGCTGCTTTACTAATTAGGGATCTCGGTAGAAGTCGGTGATTTTTCTAGCACTCGCGCAAGGTCAGGAATTTATTGTATCCATTTTTATATCGGAACGATGATGGTCTGGGGACAACGGTCCATGGGGATGCGTTGTCTACAAGACGGAAATGGGAATAAGGATTAAGGTGTGGTACCGTGTGTCAAGCGTTTGAACGTACTAAGCACATACCGAGAAATATGGTAAATCAGTAAGCCTAGTACCTGAGTGAACCTGGCAGCAGACTTTACCCCTCACGCGACCTGAGACGTGGTCTCCCATTCTGATTATGGTGGGTAAAAGTGCGGTCACTGCACGACGGCAATCGGGGTCAGTGAGGCATTGTACGCCAAGGCGATGAGCCCTGATCTGCTGACGGGGAATCGATGGGGACGGTTGATGTGTGTGGGGATGGAGTGCCTTGCCACGTCGTGTGTTTAGGTTTACCTTGCAAGGTTTAAAAACTCGATTCGAATCGTCTGCTTCTCGCTGCTAATGAGACTGCTTGATCCATGCTGCTACATTGAGTAATAATTGGAAATGAGATGACTGACAAAGGATGTTGATTGATAAAAATGTTTGATACCATGTATGAGTAGCTAGGTACTCATCTAGTTTAAAAAGGATCATACTAAAACTTGGAAAGCTAAAACTTGATTTTAGACTCAGCTAGTGCTTTTGGCAAACCAAACCCCTCAGCCAAACAGCTGCATGTCTAGAGGTAGAGGAGTAGACTCCTCACACCGGGTAAGTCAAGCTTAGTATTAGTATACTCAGCCTTGCTTGTGGCATAATTTTACAGGTTTTTTGGAGGACATGGTGGCTGGAGTGACTTGGCCGTCCACCTTGCCACCGGGTTGGACAGTCGAGTGGGACCCTACCTCGGCGGAGGAGGAGCAGGAGGAGTGATGGGACAGGCTTCTCCATCTCTCCATTTATTTATCGTTAGTTTTATTCCGCTGCATTCCAAACAATGGTCACTACTTTTGCTAAAACTTCGATGATGATGTAATAAATTTGATACTCTTTCATGTTGGTTTTATGTTTTATTGTATTTGCTCTGTGCCTCACCATCGAGTGAGTACGTGGTACTTGATCCTGTTAGTGGCCTCGTCAGACTAGATCCGAGGGACTGACGAATTATTCCTATTTAAGTGTGGTCTAACCTCTAATGTGGGACTTAGGCACTTAAGTTGGAATAATTCGGGCGGTTCCGCCACAGCTGGTATCGGAGCTTATACCACCACAGAGGAATCAATAAATTGTAAATACCATCCCTTTTCAAAAATAAAACCTGGTAGAAACAAATGTTGGATAGATCGCTAGGACGATCAGGATAGACCTAGGACATGAAGCCTTAGGATGGTAGAGTGGTAGCTAGGTGGCTAATTGAGTAAGCCCTACAGGCTACTATAAGGGATGGGAGTTCTTCCCTATTCCCTCTAAGTTGGAATGAGGTTGTTAGGACAAACATGCATGCATCCCTACTTAAACTATTAATAATTAGGTAAGAATTTTAATACCTGATAATGACAGATTAAGTATACTCAGTGACAGTGTCATAACCATGGGGAGGCCGAGCCTTGATCCCTTGTTATTTTATAATTCTTTTTCTTTTTCACTCACGCTTAACCATACACAGATGACTTCTCACGGATCCTCGGACGGAGGGAACGCACAGTCCCACACAGACGGACTTGCACGAGAGGGCTTTCCCCGTATCTTGTGGGAGGTACTTCAGGGAGCCGGTTACACGACGCCTCCCCAGTACGCGGTGCAGCTGTTCGAGAAGCATCGAGTGCCCCACTGTAGGGTGAGGATGACCCTGGAGCCTCATCCCTTATAGCCAGGCTGGCGTTCGTTGGACTCCGAGTCTTCCGGATACCGGGCTGAGGATACTATCGAGGCGATTGCTCTCCACGGGCTAATGACCTTCTGTGGTTTTCACCCCTTGGAGCTGTCTATTCATCCCATTGGCTTGTTCCCCGCTGATACTGAGGACAACCCAATGTGGAAAGATCGAGTGGAGCATGCCAAGGACATATGGGCTCTTTACCCAGGGCAGACTGCTCACTTGACAATGTGATGCATGAATGCCTTGTATCGTCTGCAAGTGATGCGAGGAGAGGCAATGTCTCATCTGATGGCATTGTTGGAGGCTACCAAGATTACCTTGGATAACAGAGAGGAACTTGTGGTAGACCTGTCCACTGAGATGGTGGAAAAAGACCTACAGGTAGAACAGTTGTCCAATAAGATCTAGGAGCTTGAGGAGCTAGTGGGAACCAGGGAGAACACCATTGAGGTTCTCGAGGATCAGCTGATCAACACTCAACAGCAACTTGCGGAAGCTAACCAACATTTGGATATGCACCACCAGGAGATCCAGGACATGGAGGCCAATGAGGATGTCGACATCGAGGGAGGAGAGGAGCCGGAGCCCGCATCTAGTCTGGACACTGCTGGCTCAGGGAGACCACCTTCCACCGAGTCGAGCGTTGCCTCGTTTGCTCACTAGGTTGCGGAGATAGAGTTAGAAGTGGGTAGGAAGAACTCCTCGGAGCTAGCTTAGCTTTTGCACCCTTGGGGTACTAGGCTAAACAGAGTTCAGTCTTTTGGGTCACTGATGTGATCATAACAAACTCTTTTGAAAGCTGGGATGATGAATGATGTCAGCTTAAATTTATGAACAAAAGATTTATGCCACGTTGTATCTTTTATGAATTATGTAAGAAAATATTGGTTTTACCCTTTCTGATCTTTCACCGCGTATGAACCCTGACATCAGAAGTATAATGTTGAGAGCATCCTTAAAATTTTCAGATGGCAGGGAGAGCGCGCCGTGGACAGAATGAGCGCATTCCTCCACCCCCGCCACCGCCTCCTACCATGCAAGAACTGATGGCCAAGCAGAATGAGATTCTGCGACAGTTGGCTCAGCGTCAGCCGCCACCGCAGCACTATGGTGGTGGTGATCACCATTAGCGTCCCCCAGCAGCGGCCACTTATCAGGAGTTCCTCAGTACTCAGCCACCGTTGTTCACTCGGGCAGAGGATCCACTTGATGCTGATGTGTGGATCAGGGTAGTGGAATCCAAATTCCCATTACTTACCGGCAATTATTCAGATGCGACCAAAGTTCGTTTTGCCACTCAGCAACTTCGTGGAACCGCGCGGACAAGGTGGGATCACTTTCTCGCTATGCAGCCAGATGACCACGTGGTGGAATGGAGAGAATTCAAGGCAGCTTTCAGAGGGCATCATATACCAGCAGGCATTATGGATCGCAAGCTTAACGAGTTTCTGGCACTCACTCAGGGAAATAGAACAGTGTTGCAGTACGCTTAGGCCTTCAATGACCTGTGCCAGTATGTCGGATATCACGCAGATACTAATGAGAAGAAGAGGGACAGGTTCAAGAGGGGCCTCAGCACTAAGCTCCGCGATCGTCTCAACACCGTCAGGGCCCACAGTTACAATGAGCTGGTCAACTTGGCCATTACTCAAGAGGACTGCATCACCGCCAGCCAGGCAGAAAAGAAGAGGAAGACCCCTGTAGCAGGACCCTCAGCTCAGCCACCGCGCTTGAGGATTGTATCTGACACTCAGAACAGGGGACCTCAGCAACAGCAAGGACGTTGGGTGATCCGACCACAGCAGCAGCAGGCACCCAACCGCTCTCAGCCCCCTGTTCCGAGAAACAACCAGCCATAGCAGCAGCAGTACCGTCAGGCCAATGACAACAGATGCTTCACTTCTGGCAGCACTGGACACTACGCCAAGAATTGTCCCAAGAACCAGCAGAGGCAGGGGCAAAATTCCAACCAGAACCAAGGAAAGCGGCAGAAGGTGCAAGTGAGGCAAGGCAGGCTGAACTTCACCACCATGGCTGATATTCCAGAGGGAGCACCCGTCATGACTGGTATCTTTTCCGTTTTGAATAATCCTGCAATCATTCTTTTTGATTCTGGTGCATCACACAGTTTTATTAGTGCAAAATTTAGTGCCAAATTCCAGTTACCTTTCCATCACACCAATGGGGGTATTACAATTTCAACACCAGGGGGTAGGGTTGCCACCTATCAAATCAACCGACATGTGCCCATAAGGTTTGGTAGTCTTATAATTGAAACCACCCTCCTCATCTTAGGATTGGATAGTGTGGACATCATTCTAGGAACTGACTGGTTATCAAGGCATCAGGCAGTAATTGATATTGCAGCAAGGGTTATTGAGATACACTCCCCTACGTGTGGCAAAACCACATTATATTTGCTCGATCAGGGTTGTACTCGTTCCTGTGCCTTCACTATGATAGAGTCAACCGTCGAAGGAATCCCAATGGTTTGTGACTACCTGGACGTTTTTCCAGATGAACTACAAGGGATGCCACCCGACAGAGACATAGAGTTTGCGATTGAACTACAACTCGGAACTGCCCCTATATCTAAGAGACCCTATAGGATGCCTCCAGTAGAGTTGGCGGAATTGAAAAAGCAGTTGCAATAATTGTTGGACAAGGGATTCATTCGCCCAAGTACTTCACCATGGGGATGTCCCGCTTTATTTGTAAAGAAGAAAGATGAGAGTTTGAGGTTGTGTGTTGACTACCGCCCTCTCAATGTGGTGACCATCAAGAATAAGTATCCGTTGCCCCGCATTGATGTATTGTTTGATCAGTTGGTGGGAGCCAAAGTATTCTCCAAGATAGATCTTTGCTCTGGCTATCATAAGATAAAAATCAGAGCTAGTGATATCCCGAAGACGGCTTTCTCTACCAGATATGGGCTTTATGAGTATTTGGTGATGTATTTCGGGCTAACCAATGCCCCAGCTTATTTCATGTATTTGATGAACTTGGTATTCATGCCAGAGCTGGACAAATTTGTGGTGGTCTTCATTGATGACATTCTGGTTTATTCCAAAAATGAAGATAAGCATACTGAGCATCTACACATTGTACTTCAGTGACTGCATGATCATCGTCTATATGCTAAGCTGTCCAAATGTGAGTTCTGGCTGAAGGAGATAAAATTTCTAGGCCATACCATTTCTCAGGATGGGGTATCAGTTGGTCCTGAGAAAGTACAAGAAGTGATGAATAGGAAACCTCCTACCACCGTACAGCAGATTCAGAGTTTTCTGGGATTGGCATGGTATTATCGGCGATTTATTCCGGATTTCTCCAGGATTGCCAAGCCAATGACTGAATTGTTGAAGAAAGGAGTCAAGTATGAATGGAGCTAGAAATGTGAGGATGCCTTTCATGCACTAAGGCAACATTTGACAACAGCACCCGTGTTAGCTCAACCGAACAACACAAAATCTTTCGAGGTTTATTGTGATGCTTCAGGTACTGGATTGGGATGTGTCTTGATGCAAGACAACCGAGTTATTGCTTATGCCTCTCGAGCACTCAGACCCCATGAGCAGAACTACCCCACACATGATCTGGAGTTAGCAGCTGTAGTTCATGCTCTCAAGATATGGAGACACTACTTGATGGGAGCTCATTGTAATATCTATACTGATCATTAGAGTCTCAAGTATATCTTCACTCAGGCTGATCTGAATATGAGGTAGAGGAGATGGTTGGAACTCATCAAGGACTACGATTTGGAAGTACATTACCATCCTGGCAAGGCCAACGTTGTGGCAGATGCTTTAAGTCGAAAGGCCCAGTGCAACTGTGTAATGATGGACTCCAAGATTGCCACCCTGTGTGACGAGTTATGCAACTTGAGCGTAGAAGTTGTTTCTTCAGGAACCTTGGAGTATATCTCAGTGGAACCCACCTTACATGAGCAAATAGTCATGGCATAGATTGGTGACAAGGGTGTTCAAGTCATTATGGAAATGATCGGACAAAAGGTGGACAAGTACAAATGCTTCCGTCAGGATAGCAAAGGAATTCTATGGTTTGGAGACCGATTGGTTGTTCCCAAGAACCCTGAGCTTAGAAAAAAAATATCGGATGAAGCTCACCTTTCTAAATTCTCCATGCATGCCGGCAGCAACAAGATGTATCATGATCTCAGATCCTTGTACTGGTGGACCAGAATGAAGAGGAAAATTGCTAAGGATATATCTGAGTGTGACACTTGCCAAAGAGTCAAGGCCAGTCATTTGAAGGTAACAGGCACCTTACAGCCCCTTCCCATACCATCTTGGAAATGGGAGGACATTTGCATGGATTTTATCGTAGGATTGCCCAATACCTCTCGACACCACGATACTATTTGGGTCATTGTGGATAGGTTGACCAAAACAATGCATTTCTTGCCAATACATACCACCCACCGGACAGAAAAGTATGCAGAAATTTATATTGACCAGATAGTTCGTCTCCATGGAATACTAAGGACTATTGTGTCTGACCGAGGAGCACCATTCGTAGCACGTTTCTGGGAGCAATTGCAAGAATCACTTGGGACCCATGTAATAAGAAGCTCAGCATACCACCCTCAAACAGATGGTCAGACAGAAAGGGTGAATCAGATTTTGGAAGACATGTTGAGGGCATGTGTGCTACACTATGGAAAGGATTGGGACAAGTGTCTTTCATTGGCAGAGTTCTCTCATAATAACAACTACCAGTCTAGTTTAAAGATGGCACCTTTCGAGGCCATGTAAGGGAGAAGGTGTAGGACACCGCTAAATTGGTCTCAAGCTGGAGAAAGGGAAATATTTGGACCTGACTTGGTACTTGAAGCAGAGGAGAAGGTCAGGGTCATTAAGAAGAACCTAGAAGCTGTTCAGGCCAGGCAAAAGAGCTATCATGACAAGAGGAGGAAGCCTCTGCAGTTTGAAGTGGGAAGTCATGTTTATCTTAAGGTGTCACCCACCAAAGGTGTTCAGAGATTTGGAATCAAGGGCAAGTTAGCTCCTCGCTACATTGGGCCCTATGAAATCAAGGAGACTTGTGGACCTGTAGCATATCAATTAAAGTTGCCACCCCATATGTCAGCAGTTCATGATGTGTTCCACGTATCTTAGCTACGAAAGTGTGTCCGCTTACCCACTGTCACACCCGAATTTTAGGGGTCCAAAGCACGGGCGCGAACATAATCACCAGGTGTGTTGGGACCAAGTCTCACACATATGATGAATCATGGCACAGAATCGAATGTCACATCTTTACTACATAAGAGGAATTCTATACAAAATAAATAATTACAGTATAAGGAGACAACGGTCCATCAACCCAAAGTTGACTGGAGGACGACGGCCTAGACCTCTCACGAACTCGTCACAGCATCCTCCAAGTGCCTCATCCTGTGGTACCTGTTCTTGACCTGTGGGGGGTGTGAGACAGCAAGAGTGAGCTCACATACGTTCGTAGCTCAACAAGTTGTGGGGAATAATGTGCATGAACTCGCCAAAGGTGGGAGCTCACGTGAAGTGTAAGGCTTACCAAAGAGGATGGTTAAAGCTGAGCATTGCTTTTAAAGTTGGTCAAAATTTTATTAGCAATTACTAAGTATTAGTAAATACCAACCCAATTAAATAGTAGAACAAAAGTAACAACCTCACCTGCGATGCAATGCATATGACAAATTGAATTTAGTTTCATAATTTAATCATGTGAGGGTCCGAGCTACTCATGACCGTGAGCAAGGCTAGTATACCAGTTTTACACTCTGCAGAGGTTGCGCATCTTTACCCACAAGTCATGTTACCCATCTGCCAAGGGATCACGACTTCCCATACACCTCTACCGAGGAGGCGAGGAAGGGTAACACTATGAGGCCTTTACAAAGTTCCACTAGCTTCAGAAAACCCGCTACAGTTTATAGGAAGCTCCAATGCAGGGACCCCTATAATGACCGCCATCGCAGCAAAATCATCCCAAGGGCCTCCCTACACTGACCACTCCCCTATTGCCCTTGCCCCTTTCGGGTATGGTAGTCTTCCACTAGCTTTCCTAATTAATCAGCCAAGGGCGTCCCATTAAACCCTTGTGGTAGCACTGTTTTCCCAGGTGGTCGCTCCATGTTCCAATTAACTTAATTATCTTATTATGAACAGTAATAATAAACAGATAATAAAAGTGTGATCATGAATAATGTATCTTCATACCCAAAACCACATAAAGCACTAGCAAGTACTACCCAAAAAGTTCAGTGGTAAACAAGGTATAAAGATATACAAACTAGGGTAACCTATTGGGTCCTACCAAATTAACCTATGCAGATCATTATGATTAATTAGAACATGAGTGGGTAAAAAGAAGTGATCAAGGGCACAACTTGCCTAGGACTTGAGATTCCATGTACCAGGATGATCTTTAGGTTCTCGTGACCTCACTGCTAGTCGTAGCAATACAAACAAACATGGTATAGGCATAATTAACATCACACCAAACATAAAAATAAATTGTATAATAATGATCTACGCGTCATAACGAGATCGTAGGTTCGAGAATCACTAAATTCGGAGTTACGGTTAAATAGATACAATTTTTGGAAGATCTTTATGGTTAATTAATATAAATCATGGAGAAAATATTACAAAGAAATAGCTAACTCAACTGTAATATAAGTTATACCTTGATTAGAAATCATATTTTAATCAAATAATTATAGATAAATTAAGGTTAATTTACTAAACCAGGTTTAAACAAGTATTTGTTTATTTTTGAAAACATGTGACATACTAAAATAATGTTGTTAATATGTAAGTGATATTATTACGAACATAACATAACTTGAATAGGTTAAAAAGAAGTCAAAATGAATAAGATATGGATTAACTGAGATTACTGTATTATTTTCATGTTTAAAAACGATTTTAGAATTTATTTTATTATTTCCTGGTAAGTTAGGGTCTGATCTGTAAAAAAATGGACTCAGGTGCAAGGATTTCTACACAGATCAGACCGCGGGTTAATTTTGCTACATCTAAAGGGCCTCTTTGGTAGAAGTGCCACACCGATTTTATGTGGATTGATCTGGACCAAGCATCTGTAGATCGACGATATGAAATAAACCACAAAACAGTACTCTCGAGATCTAATCCTAACTGATCAGCCGTGATCTAACTGTTGGCACACATCTTCCCCAGCTGGACACCACTGTGCGTCGGTGCGGGATGACCACGGGTGCCACACCGCCGGCTATGGGCAACCTGGCCCCTCCCGATTGAACCAAACGACACACGACAAGCCTCTAACCGGTGCGAAGACGAGTGCAAATAAGATGGGAAGAGTCTCACCGGCTATCAGAGACGTGATGCTGTTTGTCCATGGCACAACACGGATCCAAGGCGGAGCGTCAATTCCAGCGAGCAATCGCCATATTTCCTATTGGTATCCCTCGCCAGAAAAGGCCACCAACGCGAGCAACGCGTACTGACGATCCAACCTGGCCATGTGTTCGACCCCGGATGATGGGGCTCCCTAACAATAGCCGAGGACAACTCGAGCCAGAAGGGTAGTGGACGCCGAGTACCGATGGGAACGAGGGCATGCTGTGCTTGTTTATATATCCGAGCGAGAAAATCCGTTGCCGAGAGGCTCAGGCAGAGGCCAAATCGGCCGATGCGACGGAGTGAGTATCGACAGGATTTGTTGGTAATCGGCGACAGGCGCTGATTTGGATTTGGAAGAAGACGACCCTGATGCGGCGGCACAAACTCATCTCTCTGCTACCTCTGCTCTCGATCTCACAGGTTGGAGCTGGTTGTCCATCTCGCCTCAGCACATGGACAGAGGGGCGCGGGGCATTATATCAGAGCAGCGTCCGATTTGCGAGGCCGGCTGGCGCGGTTAGTTGTAACAGCTCGCGATTCACACGCATCTGTTAAAGCTTTGCGAGCGTGGATGAAGAAGATGACCAGTGGTATTTCTTGAAGTCCAGTGAGGATTCCTAAGCGACCTAACTACCAATAGACTCAGGTGAGGCCACGGGTATCCTTGGTAAGCCATAATGATGCAAATTTGGCCCACACCAGAGGTCCCCACGGTGACACAACCGAGTTCCTATACTGCGACGAGTTTTCTTTCCCTCTCTTCTCCCCAGCTGCACCGAAGAACTCCGCTCTAGGCTGCGCGTATGGCTCATTGCCTGGGGTCGATGTATCCAAGCGTTCTGGGGAAGTCAATTTATACAGCTGAGGTCACGGCCGAGCAACGAATCTAAACAAATTCCTACAGATAGAACCGATCTTGGCGGGTAGCTGCGCGTTTGTTACGACCGAAGCTAGATGATGCTTCTGTGATCTCAGGTCCACCGGTCAGGTAAACGAGAGCACATAGGCAGCCGAGCTAAGACTAACAGCGTAGCCCTGCTTGCTAGTCCTCCAAAGAAATGACGAAGGGCCAGGCGCGGTGGGTTGGTGTGCGTAGGAATTGAGTTGGGCTGGACGGGATTGGTAGGCCATTCGTGATGCTTCTCCATTTCTTTTTTTTCTTTTTTTTTATTATTTTAATTTCTGTTTTGTCTCTAGTTTGAAGTATCCAATCTTGAATTTGTTTTAAATTCAAACCTCAATTTAGATATACACAATACAAAAAATCCAACATGATGTATATTATATATTTATTTATTATTCCTATTCCTCTAAATAAAAATGCTTCAACACATATAGACTTAATAAAGAATGAGTCATACAATCAAATTATTAAGGACCCTTCTCATATTATTTATTAAATAAATTTAGTAATAGTTTCATTTCAAGATTTAAATGTTTATTATCATGAAATATTTATTAGGCAACACTTCCGTGTAATTCTTTAGAGAATGGTTCAAAGCATGAGATGTAATGTAACAAATTATTTGAGTCCCTAGAGGTTCTTTTCCTCTAATACCTTGCTTCAAAACACAAGAATTAAAATCTCGAGACAACTTTCCTAAATTACTCAAAATACTATTTTAGGTTGTTACACCCACCAAAGTGCTACCTGAGCCAGAGTTGGAGATAGAACCAGACTTGTCCTATCAAGAGCACCCCGTTAGGATACTGGACCAAAAGGAGAGATCAACCCGGGCAAGGTCGATCAGGATGTATAAAGTTCAGTGGAGTCACCACACAGAAGAAGAGGCTACGTGGGAGACTGAGGATTTTCTACGTTCTCGCTTCCCCGACTTGCTGCCCAAAGGAGTCGGTACATAATCCAAAAAAACCCACCCCCACCTGCCCTTTGAATCTAAATATAAGAAAAACTTAGTTGTTAAGGGTAAAGTAATCTTGAAAAGTAACTTTAAAAGGACTTCCTTCTGAAGTTGCAAAGAGGATGACATTCGAAGAGCAGTTAATTAGAGAAACTTGGCTTAAAGAATCTACATCACACAGACCCAACTTCTTGGCACACTCTAAAGGATCCCTACCCAAATCTCGGGACGAGATTCCGTTAAGGGGGGAGGGCTGTAACACCCAAGTGTTACCTAAGGCCCTAACTCCATAACATACACTGGTGCATTGTATCACATGTGTTTGAGTGGAGGAGAAGAAGCACCTAGAACCTTGGAAGCATGGGTTAGCTAAGGAAGGTTAGTGACAAAAGCTTCACCCACGCATTTTGAACAATTGTCATCTTGAGCCAAAGAGGTTAAGCTCTAAAGACCCCTAAAGGCACTAGACTTCCAAGCAAAGGATCAGTGGATAAGTTTATCAAATTGCCAAACCTTGATTCTAATCCTTAACCAAAGTTTAAGTAACATTATAACATACAAAATGCAGAGGGGAAACATTACAAAAAGACCCCTTAAAACCCCCAAAATTCACCCCCTTAAGTGGTGAGCACACTAGAGCTCTCTAATCCTCTCTAAGTCAAAATCTAACCCTAATCTAAAGATCAAACCTGTTCACTTAGTAATAGGCGCCAAAACCACTTGGTCTGAATACCAAAAAGTTGCCAAACCACCCAAGGCACCCACTGGAAAAGTTTGAAACCGAGCCAAATTTGTTTGACTTGATTTGGCATCACTTTTGTCGTGGAGTGGGCAGAGAGACAAGCCAGATTTGGCGTCCGCAAATCTCCCTACCTAGGGCATATCTCCCCTTGGAACTCACATACAAGAGATAGCCATAGGTGCCAGGAGGAGGTCTGCGCCGGATTTTTTGCGAAGATTCGCACGTATGCGATCTCGGCGAGCTGTTGAACTTGGGCAGAAGAACACTTCCACATGTTCGACGCGCCCTGGACGCGCTAGAGCATGCCCAGCGCGCCCCACGCCACGCTGAGCCACGCCCGTGTCTCGTGCCCGCGCCCGCGCCTATAAAGCCAGCCGAAGCTTCAGCCGTACTCGCCCGCGCGCTCTCGACCTCACTGGAGCATGAGATCACCGGCGTTTGCCCTGCACATGGCGTGCCAGCGGCCGCCCGAACCCCCGCCACTGTAGACCGGCCAGTGCAGCCATTCCCAGCCCCATCCAACCCTTAGAGTGGATTCTACGTGCCTCGGTGAAGCTCCCCGAGCGAGGAATTGGACTGTACCTCACCGGAGACGCCGAATCAAGGTCGCCAGACTTCACCCGAGCGCCGACGTACATGGACCGAGCTCCACAGTGAGTTATTCTTCGATTCCTTGCACGAGTCGACTCATTGGCACCCCGTGAAGCTTCTCGTGCCCTTGGATTGACCTGTATCGCCGTGGATAGGCCGGAGCACTCGTCGCCGATGAGCCCGCCCACCTGCGCTCGTGGACTGGCCAATTCCAGCCAGCACCGACGGTAAGCCATACCTCGACGTGACCGTAGAGACTTCCTGGAGCCAACCCCGTCCTTCACCGGACCTCCCTCACCGCCGATAAACCGTGCCACCCTAATTACTTCCGCGGGTACTGTTCAAAAGGGGGGAGGGACCTCGGGGAAGAAGGAATAGAAGTCGGGGGGATTTTTGAACTGTCAGAGACTCAAATGAATAGTGGCGCAAGGGTATAAGTTGAAGGATTGGTTTAAGAAAAGCCCAGGGTCCTCGGTGTAAACTGGTTTTTCCAGAAAACCTCTTTAATATTTCTAATTTAATTACAAACAGAACTTGTAAAATGCATAACTTCGGTTTTATTCAACCAAATTTGGTCAAACCAATTTTGTCTGACTCTACATAATGTAAACTACCTAGGAAAAATGCAAAACCCCCTTAGTATTGCAGAAGAATTTAAAGTTTGGAATTAAATATTGATTTGGCCAAAAGCTAAATAATAGATGGAAAAAAGGTTACACTGTTAGCCTGAGGTTAAGAAAAATCAGGGAAGTACTTAGTTACCCCCTAATCAGTATAAAAATAGTAAACCCCTCAGTGCACAAAATTAAGGTAGGTTTTATCATTTAAAATCATTTTTGCTCAAGGTTAAGGAAAAGAGAAAAGGTAGTCAAAAATAAGAACCAAGAAGCAACCACATTTTTGTTGGCTCACTTATTCAATGAAGTTCACTGGAGAATTTTATTAGACCCTTGTTTAGTACAAAATAAATGGGATGCCTTTTATTTTATAAAAACAATGAAAACTTAAAAAAATCTTAGGAAAATAATCTTAAGGAGAACCCACCCCAAACCTTGGGATAACTAATAATATGTTATTATGAACCTAGGAAAAATGTAAGTTATGTTGTTTGATATTTTTCAAATAACAAGTTAGTTGTAAGTACCTTTTTGGCCTTAAACTTTAAAAAACCACAACTAAATATACAATAGGTCTTTTTCTGTGATATTTAACATAGAGGCATAATATCACCTATGAATCTGGACAAAAATAAAAATTGGTACAGAAACTTCACTTAAATCATAGCTATAGTGCAAAATGCCCTTTTACACTTGTTATTGTTAATTTTGCACAAGTAGTATCTGAATTAATATCCACCTCAAATTTTTGAGAGGACCCACAAATGTTAATATTTACCCACTGTAATTTCTATAACATTTTTGGAAAATGTTAACTAACCCTCATAGTCCACAATGCTTAATAAGAAGCACAATAGAAAGAAAAGGGAAACCTGGGGGAGAAATAGATGAAAGTACAAAGCCCCTAAGGATATCAAAAAGAAACCCTAGGGAAACACTAAACTTAATATTGTTTTACTATGCATAACCCTTACAAATGTTCATGTCACATTTATTCTTATATCTCATGCATTGCATTCGATAGATTGTAATCTCGCTGACGGGGAGTACATCCTCGTGCCGGAGCAAGAAGTTGCTCAGGAGGTAGCCTAGGATCCAACACCCGAGCCTACCATCTAGGATCTGCCTGCCCCAGCTTTGGAATGCAAGCCCCGGTTTTATGCATAACCATTATATATGCTATTTTGCTGCACTTAATGTTTGTAGGCTTGTACTGTGCACTTAAGTGTAGGAGTTGTCTGAAACCCTAGTTGCATGAACTCAGGATTCCTTTTGAGATGGATACTAGTATGCTAAGTCGAGTAGCTGCTTTACCAACTAGGGATCTCGGTAGAAGTCGGTGATTTTTCTCGCACTCGCGCGAGGTCAGGAATTAATTGTATCCATTTTTGTATCGGAACGATGATGGTCTGGGGACAACGGTCCATGGGGATGCGTTGTCTACGAGACGGAAATGGGAATAAGGATTAAGTTGTGGTACCGTGTGTCAATCGTTTGAACGTACTAAGCACATACTGAGAAATATGGTAAATCGGTAAGCCTAGTACCTGAGTGAACCTGCAGCAGACTTTACCCCTCACGCGACCTGAGACGTGGTCTCCCATTCCGGTTATGGTGGGTAAAAGTGCGGTCACTGCACGACTGCAGTCGGGGTCAGTGAGGCATTGTATGCCAAGGCGGTGAGCCCTGATCTGCTGACGGTGAATCGATGGGGACGGTTGATGTGTGTGGGGACGGAGTGCCTCGCCACGTCGTGTGTTTAGGTTTACCTTGCAAGGTTTAAAAACTCAATTCGAATTGTCTGCTTCTCGCAGCTAATGAGACTGCTTGATCCATGCTGCTACATTGAGTAATAAGTGGAAATGAGATGACTGGCAAAGGATGTTGATTGATAAAAATGTTTGATACCATGTATGAGTAGCTAGGTACTCATCTAGTTTAAAAAGGATCATACTAAAACTTGGAAAGCTAAAACTTGATTTTAGACTCAGCTAGTGCTTTTGGCAAACCAAACCCTCAGCCAAACAGCTGCATGTCTAGAGGTAGAGGAGTAGAATCCTCACACCGGGTAAGTCTAGCTGAGTATTAGTATACTCAGCCTTGTTGTGGCATAATTTTACAGGTTCTTTGGAGGACATGGTGGCTGGAGTGACTTGGCCGTCCACCTTGCCACCGGGTTGAACAGTCGAGTGGGACCCTACCTTGGCGGAGGAGGAGCAGGAGGAGTGATGGGACAGGCTTCCCCATCTCTCCATTTGTTTATCGTTAGTTTTATTCCGCTGCATTTTGAACAATGGTCACTACTTTTGCTAAAACTCCGATGATGATGTAATAAATTTGATACTCTTTCATGTTGGTTTTATGTTTTATTGTATTTGCTCTGTGCCTCACCATCGAGTGAGTACGTGGTACTTGATCATGTTAGTGGCCTCGTCGGACTAGATCTGAGGGACTGACGAGTTATTCCTATTAAAGTGTGGTCTAACCTCTAAGGTGAGACTTAGGCACTTAAGTTGGAATAATTCGGGCGGTTCCGCCATAGCTGGTATCAGAGCTTATACCACCATAGAGGAATCAATAAATTGTAAATACCATCCCTTTTCAAAAATAAAACCTGGTAGAAACAAATGTTGGATAGATCGCCAGGACGATCTGGATAGACCTAGGATGTGAAGCCTTAGGATGGTAGAGGGGTAGCTAGGTGGCTAATTGAGTAAGCCCTACAGGCTACTATAAGGGATGGGAGTTCTTCCCTATTCCCTCTAAGTTGGAATGAGGTCGTTAGGACGAACATGCATGCATCCCTACTTAAACTATTAATAATTAGGTAAGAATTTTAATACCTGTTAATGACAGATTAAGTATACTCAGTGACAGTTTCATAACCATGGGGAGGCCGAGCCTTGATCCCTTGTTATTTTATAATTCTTTTTCTTTTTCACTCACGCTTAACCATACATAGATGACTTCTCACGGATCCGCAAACGGAGGAAACGCACAGTCCCACACGGACGGACTTGCACGAGAGGGCTTTCCCTGTATCTTGTGGGAGGTACTTCAGGGAGCCGGTTACACGACGCCTCCCCAGTACGCGGTGCAGCTATTCGAGAAGCACCGAGTGCCCCGCTGTAGGGTGAGGATGACCCTGGAGCCTCATCCCTTACAGCCAGGCTGGCGTTCGTTGGACTCCGAGTCTTTCGGATACCGGGCTGAGGATACTATTGAGGCGATTGCTCTCCACGGGCTAACGACCTTCTGTGGTTTTCACCCCTTGGAGCTGTCTACTCATCCCATTGGCTTGTTGCCCGCCGATAATGAGGACAACCCAATGTGGAAAGATCGAGTGGAGCATGCCAAGGACATATGGGCTCTTTACCCAGGGCAGACTGCTCACTTTACAGTGCGATGCATGAATGCCCTGTATCGTCTGCAAGTGATGCGAGGAGAGGCAATGTCTCATCTGATGGCATTGTTGGAGGCTACTAAGATTACCTTGGATAACAGAGAGGAACTTGTGGTAGACCTGTCCACTGAGATGGTGGAAAAAGACCTATAGGTAGAATAGTTGTCCAATGAGATCTAGGAGCTTGAGGAGCTAGTGGGAACCAGGGAGAACACCATTGAGGTTCTCGAGGATCAGCTGATCAACACTCAGCAGCAACTTGCGGAAGCTAACCAACATTTGGATATGCACCACCAGGAGATCCAGGACATGGAGGCCAATGAGGATGTCGACATCTAGGGAGGAGAGGAGCCGGAGCCCGCATCTAGTCTGGACACTGCTGGCTCAGGGAGACCACCTTCCCCCAAGTCGAGCGTTGCCTCGTTTGCTCACTAGGTTGCGGAGATAGAGTTAGAAGTGGGTAGGAAGAACTCCTCGGAGCTAGCTTAGCTTTTGCACCCTTGGGGTACTAGGCTAGACAGAGTTGAGTCTTTTGGGTCACTGATGTGATCATAACAAACTCTTTTGAAAGCTGGGATGATGAATGATGTCAGCTTTAATTTATGAAGAAAAGATTTATGCCACGTAGTATCTTTTATGAATTATGTAAGAAAATATTGGTTTTACCCTTTCCGATCTTTCACCGTGTATGAACCCTGACATCAGAAGTATAATGTTGAGAGCATCCTTAAATTTTTCAGATGGCAGGGAGAGCGCGCCATGGATAGAATGAGCGCATTCCTCCACCCCCGCCACCGCCTCCTACCATGCAAGAACTGATGGCCAAGCAGAATGAGATTCTGCGACAGTTGGCTCAGCGTCAGCCGCCACCACAGCACTATGGTGGTGGTGATCACCATTAGCGTCCCCCAGCAGCGGCCACTTATCAGGAGTTCCTTAGTACTCAGCCACCGTTGTTCACTCGGGCAGAGGATCCACTTGATGCTGATGTGTGGATCAGGGTAGTGGAATCCAAATTCCCATTACTTACTGGCAATTGTTCAGATGCGACCAAAGTTCGTTTTGCCACTCAGCAGCTTCGTGGACCCGCGCGGACATGGTGGGATCACTTTCTTGCTATGCAGCCAGATGGCCACGTGGTGGAATGGAGAGAATTCAAGGCAGCTTTAAGAGGGCATCATATACCAGCAGGCATTATGGATCACAAGCTTAACGAGTTTCTGGCACTCACTCAGGGAAATCGAACAGTGTTGCAGTACGCTTAGGCCTTTAATGACCTGTGCTAGTATGCCGGATATCACGCAGATACTGATGAGAAGAAGAGGGATAGGTTCAGGAGGGGCCTCAGCACTAAGCTCCGCGACCGTCTCAACACCGTCAGGGCCCACAGTTACAATGAGCTGGTCAACTTGGCAATTACTCAGGAGGACTGCATCACCGCCCGCCAGGTAGAAAAGAAGAGGAAGACCCCTGTAGCAGGACCCTCAGCTCAGCCACCGCGCTTCAGGATTGTATCTAACACTCAGAATAGGGGACCTCAGCAACAGCAAGGACGTTGGGTGATTCGACCACAGCAGCAGCAGCAGGCACCCAACCGCTCTCAGCCCCTGTTCCAAGAAACAACCAGCCACAGCAGCAGCAGTACCTTTAGGCCAATGACAACAGATGCTTCACTTGTGGCAGCACTAGACACTACGCCAAGAATTGTCCCAAGAACCAGCAGAGGCAGGGGCAAAATTCCAACCAGAACCAAGGAAAGAGGCAGAAGGTGCAAGTGAGGCAAGGCAGGCTGAACTTCACCACCATGGCTGATATTCCAGAGGGAGCACCCGTCATGACCAGTATCTTTTCCGTTTTGAATAATCCTGCAATCATTCTTTTTGATTCTGGTGCATCACACAGTTTTATCAGTGCAAAATTTAGTGCCAAATGACAGTTACCTTTCCATCACACCAATGGGGGTATTACAATTTCAACACCCGGGGGCAGGGTTGCCACCTATCAAATCAACCAACATGTGCCCATAAGGTTTGGTAGTCTTATAATTAAAACAACCCTCCTCATCTTAGGATTGGATAGTGTGGACATCATTCTAGGAACTGACTGGTTATCAAGGCATCAAACAGTAATTGATATTGCAGCAAGGGTTATTGAGAAACACTCCCCTACGTGTGGCAAAACCACATTATATTTGCCCGATCAGGGTTGTACCCATTCCTGTGCCTTCACTATGATAGAGTCACCCGTCGAAGGAATCCCAGTGGTTTGTGACTACCCAGATGTTTTTCCAGATGAACTACCAGGGATGCCACCCTACAGAGACATAGAGTTTGCGATTGAACTACAACTCAGAACTGCCCCTATATCTAAGAGACCCTATAGGATGCCTCCAGCAGAGTTGGCGGAATTGAAAAAGCAGTTGCAAGAATTGTTGGACAAGGGATTCATTCGCCCAAGTACTTCACCATGGGGATGTCCCGCTTTATTTTTAAAGAAGAAAGATGAGAGTTTGAGGTTGTGAGTTGACTACCGCCCTCTCAATGCGGTGACCATCAAGAATAAGTATCCGTTGCCCCGCATTGATGTATTGTTTGATCAGTTGGTTGGAGCCAAAGTATTCTCCAATATAGATCTTCGCTCTGGCTATCATCAGATAAAAATCAGGGCTAGTGATATCCCGAAGACGACTTTCTCTACCAGATATGGGCTTTATGAGTATTTGGTGATGTCTTTCGGGCTAACCAATGCCCCGGCTTATTTCATGTATTTGATGAACTTGGTATTCATGCCAGAGCTGGACAAATTTGTGGTGGTCTTCATTAATGACATTCTGGTTTATTCCAAAAATGAAGATGAGCATACTGAGCATCTACACATTGTACTTCAGCGACTGTGCGATCATCGTCTATATGCTAAGCTATCCAAATGTGAGTTCTGGCTGAAGGAGATAAAATTTCTGGGCCATACCATTTCTCAGGATGGGGTATCAGTTGGTCTTGAGAAAGTACAAGAAGTGATGAATTGGAAACCTCCTACCACCGTACAACAGATTCGGAGTTTTCTAGGATTGGAAGGGTATTATCGGTGATTTATTCCGGATTTCTCCAGGATTGCCAAGCCAATGACTGAATTGTTGAAAAAAGGAGTCAAGTATGAATGGAGCCAGAAATGTGAGGATGCCTTTCATGCACTAAGGCAACATTTTACAACAGCACCCGTGTTAGCTCAACCGGACAACACAAAATCTTTTGAGGTTTATTGTGATGCTTCAGGTACTGGATTGGGATGTGTCTTGATGCAAGACAACCGAGTTATTGCTTATGCCTCTCGAGCACTCAGACCCCATGAGCAGAACTACCCCACACATGATCTGGAGTTAGCAGCTGTAGTTCATGCTCTCAAGATATGGAGACACTACTTGATGGGAGCTCATTGTAATATCTATACTGATCATTAGAGTCTCAAGTATATCTTCACTCAGGCTGATCTGAATATGAGGTAGAGGAGATGGTTGGAACTCATCAAGGACTACGATTTGGAAGTACATTACCATCCTGGCAAGGCCAACATTGTGGCAGATGCTTTAAGTCGAAAGGCCCAGTGCAACTGTGTAATGATGGACTCCAAGATTGCCACCCTGTGTGACGAGTTATGCAAGTTGAGCGTAGAAGTTGTTTCTTCAGGAACCTTGGAGTATATCTCAGTGGAACCCACCTTACATGAGCAAATAGTTATGGCACAGATTGGTGACAAGGGTGTTCAAGTCATTAAGGAAATGATCGGACAAAAGGTGGACAAGTACAAATGCTTCCGTCAGGACAGCAAAGGAATTCTATGGTTTGGAGACCGATTGGTTGTTCCCAAGAACCCCGAGCTTAGAAATAAAATATTGGATGAAGCTCACCTTTCTAAATTCTCCATGCATCCCTGCAGCAACAAGATATATCATGATCTTAGATCCTTGTACTGGTGGACCAGAATGAAGAGGGAAATTGCTAAGTATATATCTGAGTGTGACACTTGCCAAAGAGTAAGGGCCAGTCATTTGAAGGTAACAGGCACCTTACAGCCCCTTCCCATACCATCTTGGAAATGGGAGGACATTTGCATGGATTTTATCGTAGGATTGCCCAATACCTCTCGACACCACGATTCTATTTGGGTCATTGTGGATAGGTTGACTAAAACAACGTATTTCTTGCCAGTACATACCACCCACCAAACAGAAAAGTATGCAGCAATTTATATTGACCAGATAGTTTGTCTCCATGGAATACCAAGGACTATTGTGTCTAACCGAGGAGCACCATTTGTAGCACGTTTCTGGGAGCAATTGCAAGAATCACTTGGGACCCATGTAATAAGAAGCTCAACATACCACCCTCAAACAGATGGTCAGACAGAAAGGGTGAATCAGATTTTCGAAGACATGTTGAGGGCATGTGTGCTGCACTATGGAAAGGATTGGGACAAGTGTCTTTCATTGGCAGAGTTCTCTTATAATAACAGCTACCAGTCTAGTTTAAAGATGGCACCTTCTGAGGCCTTGTATGGGAGAAGGTGTAGGACACCGCTAAATTGGTCTCAAGCTGGAGAAAGGGAAATATTTGGACCTGACTTGGTACTTGAAGCAGAGGAGAAGGTTAGGGTCATTAAGAAGAACCTAGAAGCTGTTCAGGGCAGGCAAAATAGCTATCATGACAAGAGGAGGAAGCCTCTACAGTTTGAAGTGGGAAGTCATGTTTATCTTAAGGTGTCACCCACCAAAGGTGTTCAGAGATTTGGAATCAAGGGCAAGTTAGCTCCTCGCTACATTGGGCCCTATGAAATCAAGGAGACTTGTGGACCTGTAACATATCAATTAAAGTTGCCACCCCATATGTCAGCAGTTCATGATGTGTTCCACGTATCTTAGCTATGAAAGTGTGTCCGCTTACCCACCAAAGTGCTACCTAAGCCAGAGTTGGAGATAGAACAAGACTTGTCCTATCAAGAGCACCCCGTCAGGATACTGGACCAAAAGGAGAGATCAACCCGGGCAAGGTCGATCAGGATGTATAAAGTTCAATGGAGTCACCAAACAGAAGAAGAGGCTACGTGGGAGACTGAGGATTTTCTACATTCTCGCTTCCCCGACTTGCTGCCCAAAGGAGTCGATACGTAATCCAAAAAACCCACCCCACCTGCCCTTTGAATCTAAATATAAGAAAAACTTAGTTGTTAAGGGTAAAGTAAGCTTGAAAAGTAACTTTAAAAGGACTTCCTTCTGAAGTTGCAAAGAGGATGACATTCGAAGAGCAGTTAATTAGAGAAACTTGGCTTAAAGAATCTACATCACACAGACCCAACTTCTTGGCACACTCTAAAGGATCCCTACCCAAATCTCGGGACGAGATTCCGTTAAGGGGGGAGGGCTGTAACACCTAGGTGTTACCTAAGGCCCTAACTCCATAACATACACTGTTGCATTGTATCACATGTGTTTGAGTGGAGGAGAAGAAGCACCTAGAACCTTGGAAGCATGGGTTAGCTAAGGAAGGTTAGTGACAAAAGCTTCACCCACGCATTTTGAACAATTGTCATCTTGAGCCAAAGAGGTTAAGCCCTAAAGACCCCTAAAGGCACTGACTTCCAAGCAAAGGATCAGTGGATAAGTTAATCAAATTGCCAAACCTTGATTCTCATCCTTAACCAAAGTTTAAGTAACATTATAACATACAAAATGCAGAGGGGAAACATTACAAAAAGACCCCTTAAAAACCCCAAAATTCACCCCTGTTGGGACCATGCTTCGTTGCGCCGAAGGTCTTGTAGGAGGAAGAAGCTTCGGCTGAAGTTGTCTCCAGGAGATGACCGAAGGTTCCCCTTCATGAAGCTTCGGCATTACAAACCGACTTAGAGGTAGAATGACCTTTTAATCCATAAAGGTCTGAGTCAATGTTGTAAACTTTTATGAGGGGCATAATTGTAATTCGTCACAGGCTGTGTCCTGTGTCTATAAATAGATGAACAGTACCCCCGTACTGGACACGCTGACTTGTACTCGCACGCGCGTCACACTTGCATTTTTACCTTCTGTCAAGCCGAAGGTACAAATGTAATTCAACATTGTTTTTATTCTTCCATGATTATTTAATAAGAACATATAATAATGCTATGTGATTATTCATGTTATTCTCTCATGTTTTCATTTGCTTCTCCTTTTATCAATAAAAACTGCAATCATGAAGGCATGACCTTCATGACCTTCGTCTGAAGATCGTTATATCCTAAGGGTATTAACGCTTCGTAGGACGAAGGATATTTACCATTAACTTTTTTCTATGTTGCCTTGTTCTTAATTCATAGCATTTGAGAACAAGTCTCCAACATTGGCGAGCTGGAGCTGTCTCGGCTCCGAAGCTGCTGTTCCCGATAACAGGCGGTTCATGTTCAGAGCCAGCCAACAAGAAGCAGAAGAAAGAAGCGCAAAGAAGGGTACAGCATGTTGGGGTGCAAGGACCCTTCATCAAGTCAAGATGGTCTCACATTCCTATTACCTTCTCCCTAGAGGACCTTCAACTCAAAGATTACCCACACAACGATGCCATGGCTATCTCTTGTGTTATCAAAGGATTTCTGGTTCACAATGTCTTGGTTGATACAGGCAGTGCAGCTGACATCATATTTGCTAAGGCCTTCAGGCAAATGCAAGAGCCAGAAGATAAGATCCATGATGCTACGCACCCTCTTTGTGGCTTTGGAGGGCGGCAGATTGTAGCACTTGGGAAGATTACCATGCCAGTAACCTTCGGATTTGTTAACAACACAAGGACTGCGCAAATTGTGTTTGATATTGTTGACATGGAGTATCCTTACAATGCTATCATTGGTCGCGGTACTCTCAATGCCTTCGAAGCAATTCTTCACCCAGCTTACCTCTGCATGAAGATACCTTCGGACCAAGGGCCTATTGCTATTCATGGAAGCCAGGAAGCTGCTAGAAGGGCCGAAGGAAGCTGGACTGACTCCAAAGCAATCCATAACATAGATGGAGCTGAAGCTTGTGAACAGTACAAATTCAGAAGGGAGAAAGCAGCTTCAGCAGATCAGCCGAAGCCCATGCTCTTATGTGAGGACATAGCAGAGCAGAAGGTACTGTTGGGTTCTCAATTATCCGAAGAGCAGGAAAAAACCTTGATAAGGTTTTTGTTTAACAACAAAGATGTTTTTGCATGGTCAGCTAATGACCTCTGCGGAGTAAATCGGGATGTTATTGAACACTCGCTCAATGTTGACCCATCCTTCAGACCCCGAAAGCAGAGGCTTCGGAAAATGTCTGATGACAAGGCCGAAGGGGCTCGCAATGAAGTAAAAAGACTCCTCAGTGCAGGAGTTATCAGAGAAGTAAAGTACCCAGAATGGCTAGCTAACACTGTTATGGTAAAGAAGGCCAACGACAAGTGGAGAATGTGTATCGATTTCACAGATCTCAACAAGGCTTGTCCGAAGGACGAATTCCCATTGCCAAGGATAGACTCTTTAGTTGATGCAGCAGCTTCTTCAGAGCTCATGAGTCTGCTAGATTGTTACTCAGGCTATCACCAAATCTGGATGAAGAAGGAAGATGAGCCGAAGACTAGCTTCATAACCCCAAGTGGCACATATTGCTATCTTCGGATGCCTGAGGGGCTCAAAAACGCTAGAGGAAGTTTCAGCAGAATGACTGCGAAGGTCCTCCAGTCTCAGATAGGCAGAAATGTGCTAACTTATGTTGATGACATCATTGTAAAAAGCACGAAGCAGGAAAATCATATTGCTGATTTGCAGGAGACCTTCGCCAGTTTCAGACAAGCTGGTTTAAAGCTGAATCCAGAAAAATGTGTCTTCGGAGTAAAGAAGGGGAAATTTCTTGGATGCTTGGTTTCAACAAAGGGAATTGAAGCTAATCCAAATAAAATTGAAGCTATACTTCGAATGGAGCCACCAACTACAAGAAAGGGGGCCCAAAGATTGACAGGAAGGCTGGCATCTCTCAATAGATTCATATCCAGATCAGCAGAAAGAAATTTACCATTCTTCGAGGTGCTGAAGTCAGCTGAAGTCTTTCAATGGGGACCAAGCCAACAAAAAGCCTTCGAAGAGCTGAAGCAATATTTGATAGATCTAACAACATTAACTCCACCAACGCCAGGGGCTCCTTTGTTGTTATATGTGGCAGCTTCGCACTCGGCAGTAAGTGCAGCACTTGTCCAGGAGAAGCTTGTTGGCCAAGTCAAGAAGCAGGTTCCAGTGTATTTTGTATCTGAAGTCCTTAGTATATCAAAGAAAAACTATACAGAACTGGAGAAGGTATTATATGCCGTTTTGATGGCATCCAGGAAGCTTCGGCATTATTTTCAAGCATACAATATTGTTGTTCCTTCTTCGCAGCCATTGAAGGATATTATGAGAAATAGAGAAGCTACTGGACGGATTGGAAAATGGGCTGCAGAGCTCAATGAATTTTGCATTGATTATGTGCATAGATCCTCGATCCAGTCTCAAGCGTTGGCAGATTTCATTGCCGATTGGACGCCAGGGGCTCAGGATGAAGAAGCAAACAAAGATGCCGAAGTGTGGACAGTGTTTTGTGATGGCTCTTGGGGAACCTTCGGAGCAGGTGCAGCCGCTGTGTTGGTCTCACCAACCAAGGTTAAAACTTGTTATGCGGCAAGACTTGATTTCAGCTGTACAAACAATATTACTGAGTACGAAGCCCTGCTCCTGGGCCTTCGGAAATTAAAGGCAATGGGAATCAGAAGGGCGATTCTTAAAACTGATTCCCAGGTTGTTTCGGGTCATATCGACAAAAGTTGCAAGGCTAAAGATCCGAAGCTTGAAAAATATCTAGACACGGTCCGAAGAATCGAAGCTTCCTTCGAAGGATTTTCTGTCAAAAATATCCCTCGAGGACAAAATGAGCATGCTGATTTGCTAGCCAAGTCAGCAGCACAGGGGCTGCCGTTACCTTCGGATGTGTTCTTCGAAACAATAAAGGCACCTTCAGTGGAGCTCCTTGAAAGAGCAGTCCTCAACATATCTCCTGTTTATAGCGAAGATTGGAGAACTGAGATCATCTCTTACCTTCAGGGTAAGTTCCTATCAGATGACGAAGCTTATAACAGGAGAATAGAGGCAAGAGCTCGTCCATATGTCATGATAGAAGGGGAGTTGTACAAGCATGGAGTTTGTGCTCCGCTACTCAAGTGTTTATCTAGAACCGAAGGTATAGAGTTGATGAAAGAAATACATGCAGGCCTGTGTGGATCCCACATTGGATCTAGCCCGTTACTTGGGAAAGTCTTCCGCCAAGGGTTTTATTGGCGGAAGGCAGCTTCGGATGCAGTGGAGTTAGTTCAAAAGTGCGAAGGCTGTCAGAAATGTGCAAGAGATCAAAAACAGCCTTCGTCTTTAACACAGCTCATACAGCCCATTTGGCCATTGCAAAGGTGGGGCCTTGACTTGTTAGGTCCATTACCACCGGCTCAAGGGAATTTAAGATATGTTATAGTAGCTGTGGAGTATTTTTCTAAATGGATTGAGGCAAAGCCATTAGCCACAATAACTTCGGCCACTGTCCAAAAGTTTTTCTGGCAGAATATTGTCTGTCGCTTCGGGGTACCGAAGGCCATCACTGTAGATAATGGAACGCAGTTCGACTCCGAAGCTTTCAGAAATTTCTGTGATCAAATTGGTACGAAGATCCATTTTGCATCAGTCAGGCATCCGGAGTCAAATGGGCTCGTTGAAAGAGCCAACGGCATTATAATGACAGGAATAATGAAGTTAATCTTCAATCAACCCAGGGGAAAGTGGCCAGATCAGTTAATCAAAGTGGTGTGGAGCCACAATACAACAACATCAAGGTCTACAGGCTTTACTCCATTCAAGTTATTATTCGGTGACGAAGCAATAACTCCGGAAGAAGCTAAAGCTGGATCAATAAGAGTAGTAGCTTCGGCAGAATCAGGTCCTGAAGATGCTTGTCTTGTGGAAAAAGATGCTTTAGAAGGGATCAGGCTTCAAGCTGTGGAGAATATCAATAAATACCAAGCTGAAACAGTCAAATGGCGAGATAGAAAGGTCCGGCTAAAAAATATTGAGCCGGGACACTTGGTGCTTCGGAGAGTGGCCAACCCAGACACAGTGGGCAAGTTACAGTTGAAATGGGAAGGACCTTTCTTAGTAGCATCTTCGTCAAGACCTGGTTCATACAGATTGAAGGACATGGACGGCAACGACATTCCAAGATCTTGGAATGCGGATGAGCTTCGGCGATATTATGTGTAACTTGATGTAACTCTTTTATGTTTTTTTCTTTTTCATGGCACCCTTTTCCTTTCTAATGGGCGAGAAAGGTTTTTAATGGGGCCATCATATGTAATTTCCTTTTTAGTTCTATAAGAGCAAAATCCCCCAAAGAATGTAAATGTAAAAGCTGAGAACGCACCATCGAATGCCGAAACTGAAAAAGCGAAGAAGCTCCAAAGACGTTCCTAAGGGAATGCAGAGCTTACAGCGAAAAGTCAACGCTGATTCCGCCGAAAGTAAAAGGCGAAGAAGCTCCAAAGACGTTCCTAAGGGAATGCAGAGCTTACAGCGAAAAGTCAACGCTGATTCCGCCGAAAGTAAAAGGCGAAGAAGCTCCAAAGACTTTCCTAAGGGAATGCAGAGCTTACAGCGAAAAGTCAACGCTGATTCCGCCGAAAGTAAAAGACGAAGAAGCTCCAAAGTCGTTCCTAAGGGAATGCAGAGCTGATGTGTGATTGATTCTAAGGAACTAATGGCTAAGCGTATGGCTTCGGATATGTGTTTCGGACAATCATTCGCACATCACATTACATCATAGCATTTGCATTCATAAACATTCATTCAGGCATATATAGGATAATCATCATCATGACATAAGTGGTTGTTTCGACATAAAAGAAGAAGCGGTCTTTTATGCTTCGATGAGTGCAAAAAAGAAAGGTTTCGGCAAAAAGAAGAAGTGGTCTTTTATGCTTCGTTGTGTACGAAAAGAAGGGAAGGTGTTTTTTCGCCTCTGGCTCAAAATACTAATTTCGTCCACATCAAAGCACCTCAATGGAAGGGTAAGAATATATTACAAGGTATGTACAAAGTTCATTAAGAACAGTTTAGCTGTGTTTACATAAGTTATTACAAAAGTCTCTTAGGTTTTTTCTACAATGTACTCCTACTGATCTTCACCGGGCTTCAGCTTCGGCGGTATATTTTCTAAGCATCGCTATCAGCTTCGACATCCTACATGAATCAAGGTATTGCAAGTAAAAATCAAGTCTGAAGGAGAAGGTAAGCACAAGGTATGATTTCTTACTGGTTCAAGATGACTTCGAGCTTCGTCTCCAGCCTTCTCTCGCCCGCCTTTTGTCCATATCATTTTTATAAATCTGTTTGAAATACTTCGGGCGAGGTCAGGAATATCGTCTAGAATTGATGGAGACAGAGTGAAATTGGGCCTGTTCACGATTTTTCCATGATCACAGCCGGCCTTCAGGAACGCTGCAGCAGTGCCCCGAGAAGCTACCCAGGCACAGAAGTCACCGTGCCCGGCTATAACTTCGTCAAGCTCATCAATTTCAGCTTCAATATGTTCGAAGGTTCTTGGCAAATTTTCAGCTGAAGGGGTGAACTTTCCACTGCTGGCTCCAACTGAATAAAAGATCTTTTTTAATTGGTTAATACAGTTGTTACTAAATTTCAAACATTTGTCTTGAAGGCTTGTTAATGATTTCTTCAAATCTGAGCTGGTTTGGACTTCGGCCTCAAGTTTTGAATTAAGCTCTAGCTTCTCTTGTTCAAATTGTTTTGATTGGCAGAGAAGCTTCGAATTCAATTCTGCTACTTTAGCTTCAGTTTCTGCCAATAAGCCTTCAGTTGTTTGGAGTTCGAAGTCTTTATTTTCAATAATAGCTGATTGCTCTTTTATCTTGCTCTCTAGATTTTCAATTATAGCTTCGTGTTTCTTATCCTCTAGATCTTGTTGCATCTTCAAAGCTTTGCTCAGTAGCATGCTCTGCACATAAACAACCTTCGTCAGGAGCACTCTCATTATTAAAAACAATAGAACTCAGCGAAAAGTTGTTTACCTTGAAATTGGAGTAAAATAAGCTACCAACGATATGTTGTCGTCGGTAGCGGCTGATATCCGTTTCCAGCTTCGGAAAACCGATACTCTTTGATAGAGTACCGATGACCTTAGCTCCAGTTTGATCCCGAATGCAGCCTAACTTTTCGTCGTCAATACCTCCGAAAAGAAGAGCTCCTGGCTTATATCCGCAAGATTTGGCATATTCTTTAAGCTCTTCTATTTCGGCCTTCGACAGTTCTTGCCCAACTAAATTTTGAAATATGTAGGCTTCGTCTTCCGAAGTATCTTCGGCTATTTCCTTTCCCTTTCCAGGCACTGTGGCCATGGTTTCTTCAGCAGCAGTGGTACCTTCTTCTGCGGCCATGTCTCGCAGAATTTTGTCGATGTCTTCAATTGTAGTTTCCAAGTTCAAATCTTCGGCCGAAGCGGCTTCGGTAGCCGCAACCTCCGAAGGTGCGACTTCGACATTTGTTGTGCCCTCAACCGCTGGCGTTTTCCGAGTTGAAGCCCTCGGTGGCGTCTTGTCAATAACTTCGGTCACTGCAATAATTCTTTGTTTCTTTGTTTTGCTTATCTTCTTCGTTTTTTCCGGCTCCTCCACCTTTCGAAAAAGCTTCGTCAGTTGAGGCCCTAATGGACTTAGCTTCGCGGGCAGGGGTTCAGTCATTACCTTTAAGATTTCCTCCACATCGGTGGTAGAGGGCGATGCAGGAGCCCTCTCTTCATCGGATAATTTTCGCTTCGGAGATGATATTCTTCTTTTCTTCGGAATATTCTTCTTTTTTGATGGTTCTTCCTCATCTTTGTTTAAAGTTTCGGCCACCCTTTTCCTTTTTTGGCCCTCAGCACCCTTATTTAGCTGTTCATAGTCAGGGTACTCAAAACCCAGGGCATCAAACACTCGGTTCAGCCTTCGCTTCGGACGGGTGCCGAAGGCCACGGTCATCAATTGATCCTCTTTTTTCGAATAATTTCCAAGAATTTCATTGCACATTACTTCAATTGTGTCCAGCCACTCTTGGCAAGGTTTTTTAAAGTATTTCTTGAACTTGAAATGGTAAGGAAGCCGGACAAGTTCCCCTTCCTTCTTCTCCCTCTCTAGCTTCGACATTTCCCATTCTTTTAAAGTAGGGAAAACCCTGAAGGCCAAAAACTCTTGAACCAGGTCCCTGGTACTGATATGCTCTGAAATAGTTTTAAACTCACCCAGTGCAGCCCAGGTGGGACCTTCTAATGTCATGTGACATCGCGGTCTTGTTTCTCCGAAGATCAATTCAAGTGGGCTTTGCACCAACTTCTCTTTGTCTTCGTCAACTTTCACATAAAACCACTCTGACTTCCAGCCTGCCGGCCATTTGCTTCGGTAGCTAATAACAGGAAACTTTGTGGTTTTCCGGTAGGCAAAATTGTAGCAACCAAAGTTATCATGTAATCCATCTTTTCTGGCTTTCGTCTGGTAATGCAGCTCATGGACTCGACAAAAGCTGTCGGCAAACGGCTCCACCGCCTGGCTTCGGAGGGCCCAGATATAGACACTAAGCCTAACGATAGCGTTAGGAGTCAACTGATGAAAGTAAATACCAAACTTCTTCAATACATCTGCAATAATCCCATGAAGGGGGAATCTCAGCCCAGCCTTTAGAAAGCTCTTGAAAATGACTATTTCATCCTTCTCTGGCTTCGGGGTAGTTTCTTCCCCCCCGAAGCGAAGTAGCTTCTTCTGACTTTCACTGAAATAACCTGATTTTACCATCTTGGAGAGATCAGCCTTCGAAACGGTCGACTTTCCGAAGTCCAAGTGGCTGGGCTTACTTGGCATGGCAATGCGATAATCATCTTCGGGATCAGTTTCTTCAATGTTCTCCTCTTCTGCTTTGGCAGTTGCTTGTTCTGCTTCAACAGTGGGGATTTCTTCCGCAGTTACCAGTCCGGATCGTTGCATTGCTTCGGAGATGGGAACAGTCTCCGAACCTTCAGCTTCGTCTCCTTCACGCTCAACCCTGGCGGTAGATCGCACTCTGGCCATTTGATTCTGAGTTTGTGGAAATTGAATACTTTTTTCTCCCGAAGCCTTTCCTTCTGACGAAGCAGACTTCGAGTTGGACCTTCGTTCAATTCCGAGAGTCAAGCTTCGGCTATGGTTAAAAATTTTGGCAGCAAAACAGTGCAAATAGCAATGAATGCTGTGGTAACTTCACACCTACCCGTCTGTTTTTATAGTGCTGTAGGTAAGAAGGCGAAACGCCAGAATTTTTACACCAGGCGGACAGTCACTTGCACTCGCTGCGCGGTGGACCGCAAAGACCAAAGAGTAACTCTGCAAGGTGGGCCCGACACGCGCTCGGAAACTGAATCGTTTCTCGACAACGAGCTCAGGGAAGGTGTTTTTTGGACCTTCGGCTTCCCGAAGCTTAAGAGGTTTTTTCACGGATCAAGCTCGTTACGAAAAACAATCTAGCGCCGCGAAAGGGGCTACTGTTGGGACCATGCTTCGTTGCGCCGAAGGTCTTGTAGGAGGAAGAAGCTTCGGCTGAAGTTGTCTCCAGGAGATGACCGAAGGTTCCCCTTCATGAAGCTTTGGCATTACAAACCGACTTAGAGGTAGAATGACCTTTTAATCCATAAAGGTCTGAGTCAATGTTGTAAACTTTTATGAGGGGCATAATTGTAATTCGTCACAGGCTGTGTCCTGTGTCTATAAATAGATGAACAGTACCCCCGTACTGGACACGCTGACTTGTACTCGCACGCGCGTCACACTTGCATTTTTACCTTCTGTCAAGCCGAAGGTACAAATGTAATTCAACATTGTTTTTATTCTTCCATGATTATTTAATAAGAACATATAATAATGCTATGTGATTATTCATGTTATTCTCTCATGTTTTCATTTGCTTCTCCTTTTATCAATAAAAACTGCAATCATGAAGGCATGACCTTCATGACCTTCGTCTGAAGATCGTTATATCCTAAGGGTATTAACGCTTCGTAGGACGAAGGATATTTACCATTAACTTTTTTCTGTGTTGCCTTGTTCTTAATTCATAGCATTTGAGAACAAGTCTCCAACAACCCCCTTAAGTGGTGAGCACACTAGAGCTCTCTAATCCTCTCTAAGTCAAAATCTAACCCTAATCTAAAGATCAAACGTGTTCACTTAGTAAATGGCGCCAAAACCACTTGGTCTGAATACCAAAAAGTTGCCAAACCACCCAAGGCACCCACTGGAAAAGTTTGAAACCGAGCCAAATTCGTTTGACTTGATTTGGCATCACTTTTGTCGCGGAGTGGGCAGAGAGACAAGCCAGATTTGGCTTCCGCAAATCTCCCTACGTAGGGCATATCTCCCCTTGGAACTCACATACAAGAGATAGGGCATACAAGATTCACACGTATGCAATCTTGGCGAGCTGTTGAACTTGGGCAGAAGAACACTTCCACGTGTTCGACACGCCCTGGACGCGCCAGAGCACGCCCAGCGCCCGACCCAGTGCGCCCCACGCCACGCCGAGCCACGCCCGTGTCCTATGCCTATAAAGCCAGCCGAAGCTTCAGCCGTACTCCCCCGCGCGCTCTCGACCTCACTGGAGCACGAGATCACCGGCGTTTGCCCTGCACATGGCGTGCCAGCGGCCGCCCGAACCCCCGCCACCGTAGACCAGCCAGTGTAGCCATTCCCAGCCCCATCCAACCCTCAGAGTAGACTCTACGTGCCTCGGTGAAGCTCCCCGAGCGAGGAATTGGACTCTACCTCACCGGAGACACCGAATCAAGGTCGCCAGACTTCACCCGAGCGCCGGCGTACGTGGACCGAGCTCCACAGTGAGTTATTCTTCGATTCCTTGCACGAGTCGACTCATTGGCACACTGTGAAGCTTCTCGTGCCCTTGGATTGACCTGTATCGCCGTGGATAGGGTGGAGCACTCGTCGCCGACGAGCCCGCCCGCCTGCGCTTGTGGACCGGCCGATTCTGGCCATCACCGACGGCAAGCCATACCTCGACGTGACCGCAGAGACTTCCTAGAGCCAACCCCATCCTTCACCGGACCTCCCTCGCCGCCGGTAAGCCGCGCCGCCCTAATTACTTCCGCGGGTACTGTTCAAAAGGGGGGAGGGACCTCGGGGAAGAAGGAATAGAAGTCGAGGGTATTTTTGAACTGTTAGAGACTCAAATGAGTAGTGGCGCAAGGTATAAGTTGAAGGATTGGTTTAAGAAAAGCCCAGGGTCCTCTGTGTAAACTGGTTTTTCCAGAAAACCTCTTTAATATTTCTAATTTAATTACAAACAGAACTTGTAAAATGTATAACTTCGGTTTTATTCAACCAAATTTGGTCAGACCAATTTTGTCTGACTCTACATAATGTAAACTGCCTAGGAAAAACGCAAAACCCCCTTATTATTGCAGAAGAATTTAAAGTTTGGAATTAATTATTGATTTGGCCAAAAGCCAAATAATAGAGGGAAAAATGGTTACACTGTTAGCCTGAGGTTAAGAAAAATCAGGGAAGTACTTAGTTACCCCCTCAGTATAAAAATAGTTAGCCCCTCACTTCACCAAATTAAGGTAGGTTTTACCATTTAAAATCATTTTTGCTCAAGGTTAAAGAAAAGAGAAAAGGTAGTCAAAAATAAGAACTAGGAAGCAACCACATTTTTGTTGGCTCACTTATTCAGTGAAGTTCACTGAAAAATTTTATTAGACCCTGGTTTAGTACAAAATAAATGGGATGCCTTTTATTTTATAAAAACAATGAAAACTTAAAAAAAATCTTAGGAAAATAATCTTAAGGAGAACCCACCCCAAACCTTGGGATAACTAATAATATGTTATTATGAACCTAGGAAAAATGTAAGTTATGTTGTTTGATATTTTTCAAATAACAAGTTAGTTGTAAGTACCTTTTTGGCCTTAAACTTTAGAAAACCACAACTAAATATACAGTAGGTCTTTTTCTGTGATATTTAACATAGAGGCATAATATCACCTATGAACCTGGACAAAAATAAAAATTGGTACAAAAACTTCACTTAAATCATAGCTATAGTGTAAAATGCCCTTTTACACTTGTTTTTGTTAATTTTGCACAAGTAGTATCTGAATTAATATCCACCTCAAATTGTTGAGAGGTCCCACAAATGTTAATATTTACCCACTATAATTTCTATAACATTTTTGGAAAATTTTAACTAACCCTCATAGTCCACAATGCTTAATAAGAAGCACAATAGAAAGAAAAGGGAAACCTGGGGGAGAAATAGATGAAAGTACAAAGCCCTTAAGGATATCAAAAAGAAACCCTAGGGAAACACTAAACTTAATATTGTTTTACTATGCATAACCCTTACAAATGTTCATGTCACATTTATACTTATATCTCATGCATTGCATTCGATAGATTGTAATCTCGCTAACGGGGAGTACATCCTCGTGCCGGAGCAAGGAGTTGCTCAGGAGGTTGCCCAGGATCCAGCACCCGAGCCTGCCATCGAGGATCTGCCTGCCCCAGCTTTGGAAGGCAAGCCCCGGTTTTATGCATAACCGTTATATATGCTATTTTACTGCACTTAATATTTGTAGGCTTGTACTGTGCACTTAAGTGTAGGAGTTGTCTGAAACCCTAATTGCATTAACTCAGGATTCCTTTTGAGATGGATACTAGTATGCTAGGTCGTGTAGCTGCTTTACTAATTAGGGATCTCAGTAGAAGTCGGGTGATTTTTCTAGCACTCGCGCGAGGTCAGGAATTGATTGTATCCATTTTTATATCGGAATGATGATGGTCTGGGGACAACAGTCTATGGGGATGCGTTGTCTACGAGATGGAAATTGGAATAAGGACTAAGGTGTGGTACCGTGTGTCAAGCGTTTGAACGTACTAAGCACATACCGAGAAATATGGTAAATCGGTAAGCCTAGTACCTGAGTGAACCTAGCAGCAGACTTTACCCCTCACGCAACCTGAGACGTGGTCTCCCATTCCGGTTATGGTGGGTACAAGTGCGGTCACTACACGACGATAGTCGGGGTCAGTGAGGCATTGTACGCCAAGGTGGTGAGCCCTGATCTGCTGACGGGGAATCGATGGGGACGGTGGATGTGTGTGGGGACGGAGTGCCTCGCCATGTCGTGTGTTTAGGTTTACCTTGCAAGGTTTAAAAACTCGATTCGAATCGTCTGCTTCTTGCAGCTAATGAGACTTCTTGATCCATGCTGCTACATTGAGTAATGACTGGCAAAGGATGTTGATTGATACAAATGTTTGATACCATGTATGAGTAGCTAGGTACTCATCTAGTTTAAAAAGGATCATACTAAAACTTGGAAAGCTAAAACTTGATTTTAGACTCAGCTAGTGCTTTTGGCAAACCAAATCCCTCAGCCAAACAACTCCATGTCTAGAGGTAGAGGAGTAGACTCCTCACACCGGGTAAGTCTAGCTGAGTATTAGTATACTCAGCCTTGCTTGTGGCATAATTTTACAGGTTCTTTGGAGGACATGGTGGCTGGAGTGACTTGGCCGTCCACCTTGCCACCGGGTTGGACAGTCGAGTGGGACCGTACCTCGGCGGAGGAGGAGTAGGAGTGATGGGACAGGCTTCCCCATCTCTCCATTTATTTATCGTTCGTTTTATTCCGCCACATTCCGAACAATGGTCACTACTTTTGCTAAAACTCCGATGATGTAATAAATTTTATACTCTTTCATGTTGGTTTTATGTTTTATTGTGTTTGCTCTGTGCCTCACCATCGAGTGAGTACGTGGTACTTGATCCTGTTAGTGGCCTCGTCGGACTAGATCTGAGGGACTGACGAGTTAATCCTATTTAAGTGTGGTCTAACCTCTAAGGTGGGACTTAGGCACTTAAGTTGGAATAATTCGGGCGGTTGCGCCACAGTGGGGACAACCTGGGGTGGGGTGGGTTTTAAAGCAAGGGTGAGTACACATCAACGTACTCAGCAAATATCCCATTTGGCTAAAGTGGACTAGCTGTATGTGGAGTTAAGGTTAAGCAGTTCCTTTTAGTTGGTCAACTATTTATTACTAATAGTAGAGCCAAATTTTAGTAATAAACCCAGTTATTACCCAAATGTACTCCCTCCAAGAGGAAATACCAGAGATCATAATTGTAACCATCATCATTAAACATCATCATAAGAGTATCCAAAATTCTTCTTATCAAAGAGGATCCCAAGGATGCTCTTAAGAGGGAGCACGACTGCTATACCCGTTTCTAACACTCTGCAAAGGTCGCACACTTTACCCACAAGTCGTGATTCCCATTTTGCCCGGAGATCATGACTCTCCATTGATCACTACCAAGGTGAGCAGGGTCTCACTATGTAGCCTTTACAAAGATTTCCCAAAGGTCATAGCCGCCCGTTAGGTTTTTCTAGTTTGATAAACATAGTACCTATCCCCAAAGCAAGGGTGACTAACAAAACCAAATCAAAGAACCTTTGCAACCAGCCTCGGTGGAGCAAGTACTGTGCCTAGACCCCATTGACGGCCCTATGACGAAGCCAACTACACCTCAGGTTCCTCTAATTAATCAGCTAAGGGACTCCCATTCCACCCTCATGGTTGCACTGTTATCCCGGGTGGTCATTCCATGAACTGATCCTTACGGAGAGGTACTGAGGAAACAACCTGAGTCCCCTAAAGTATCACAGGATCATCATCGGGATAACATCATCGTATCATAAGTATTCACATCATGTTCATTGATTAAAGTAAAGCAATAGCATAAAGCTAACCATGATAACCCAAAAGGTAAACTAGGATAAGGTAAATATAGACTAGTCAATCCTTAGGTTTCAATAATGTAATGTGGGACGGTGATATATAAAGTAAGTAGGACATAATAGGTCAGAGGACACTTGCCTTCACCAGGTTGTTGCTCAGGAAGATCTTCGGCAACACGCTCAGGAACCACGGGCTGCTCTTTGTCTAAATAAAGCAATCATGCATTCAATACATTTGAATAGAGACAGGGAACAATACACCAAACAAATGCAATCAAGTGAACACAAGTTTGACAGGATGTTGTAAACACAAAGGATAAACCTAGGTGCTAGGGTGGATTAGTACACTTAGTTAGGGATTTCCTAAATATTATGGACTACATAATTTAATTCCACTGATTTTAGTGAGGCACAAAATATACTAGGGATAAAATCATGCAAGACATCTTATTAATCTCACAAAATTAACACCTAAATATCCTTAGGGTTTTTTTCCTTTTTATTATCTTATTTCATAAACAAACTATTACCTACACTAACCTATAGCTTAGACATAAAATTAAAGTGCACAGACTATGGATGAACATAATTTATTTGAACAGATAATATTCCTATGAACATTTTGCAATTTGAATCACTCAATTTGGAGTTCATATGAAAAAGATATGAAATAAACAAGTTTTGAAGTTTGAAATACAAAATTATGTCCAAATCTATGATTATTAAAAAGGTCGAGGGTCTATTTATAAGAAAACAAGGGCCTGCACGGTAAACTACAGGACGACGGGTTGATATCTGGTGTTGGGGACTTGTTCTCAAATGCTATGAATTAAGAACAAGGCAACATAAAATGTTAAATGTTAATACCCTTCGTCCTATAAAACATTATTTCCCTTAGGATATAATGATCTTCAGACGAAGGTTATGAAGGACATACCTTCATAATCGCAGTATATGTTAACAAAAGAAGAAGCATATGAAATATAAGAGACAATATAAACAATCATATAACATTATCAATTCGTTCTCATTATATTGTCATAGAAAGACAGAAACAATACTGAATTATAAATGTACCTTCGGCTCGATAAAAGGTAAAAGTACAAGCGTAACACACAAGTGAATACACGTCAGCGTGAACAGTACAGGGGCACTGTTCATCTATTTGTAGGCACATGATGCAGCCTGTGTGAAATTACATTCATGCCCTTCATATTCACTATTGACTTAAGAACAAACTGTCGAGGACTAGATAGCCTTTTCCTCCTTAAGTTGGTTCCTCTTTCTGTTACTGAGCCGAAGCTTTCTCGCGCGCACCTTCGGCGTTGGTTCAATCCTTCGTTCCAATCCTGCTTTCCATTCCGTATATGCTTTTAACCCAAGACCGAAGGTACCTGTTCATGTGTTACACTTGGAAAACATTGTTAAATCATGTTTTTGAGGACCTTCGGAGGACGAAGGTCCCCAACAGTAGCCCCTCGCAGTATTAATTTGTTTAAGATGACGAATTCATACTGCGACATGGACGAAGGCCTTAAGCCGAAGGTCCGAAAAAACACCTTCCCTTTGCTAGAATAGCAATAGTCAATGACGAAAGGGACCCCCAATTTGGGACGTGCTGAGCGTATAAATAAGAACTCACACCAGCCACATTTGATACGCTGCTTGTGCCATTTGCTTTATTTTCTCAATTTCATAGCTCTTGCTCACTAACGCTTACTAGTTTTTCAAGCTTTCTGAGCTTCGGTTAAAAAGACGCATCTTCGTCATTTCTAAAGGAGAAATGTCTCAAGACTAAAAGGTTGCTGCTGAGACAAAGCTAACCGAAGAGGAGAAGCTTTTTGAGGAGAAGAAGGCTGTGAATCCTTAGATTGCTGGGTTTATCGAGTCAATGGCAAAAACAAATACAGAGAAGATTACTAAGGAGATACTGGAAGGCCTGTCTGAAGATACTGGTGAAAGAGATAGTTATGATGCGAAAAGCGGGGGTGAAGATTCTGAGGATCGACCCTGGAGGCCAAGTCATTTGATTTTCGGAAAATCGACCATCAAACAAAGTCACATTGAGAACATGAGAGGAAGATACTTTTGGGATATGTCTATTGTAAGGGCTGGCGGCGACAACAACGTCCCTGCCCCCGAGGAAAATGAAGTTGTGATTTACCGAAGCTTCTTCAAAGTGGGCTTTGGTTCCCACTAAGCAGGTTTGTAGTTGAAGTGCTGAAAACCTACCAAATCTTCCTTCATCAGTTGACCCCCGAAGCCATATTGAGGATGGGAGTTTTCATATGGGCAGTAAGAAGCCAAGGGATAGAGCCAAGCGTGAAGTGTTTTTGCAGCATGCACGAACTTCTGTATGAGACGAAGGCCATGGGTAAAGAACAATATCACAACAACTTTGGTTGTTATGGATTTATCTTCCGTCCCAACGCAAGCTACCTAGTGCCAACATTTTGGAAGAGATGACCCGGAACTTGGATGGAAGAATGGTTTTATGTGAAGAATGACTTGACAGCGAGGGAGGACATCAAGGAGGTTATCATGCGCCCCATATGGTCTCGCTTCGGTCTCCAAAAGCCGAAGGTTGAAATTGATGACACCGCCGAAGCGTGTCAGATGTCGTTTGGTACTGTCTGCTTCTTCATTGGTACCAAAGATTTAATTCAAGAGCATATAGCATTTAGAGTATGGCCGCTTGTAGAGTGCTGCGAAATGCCGAAGGAGACCATCACCAAGTCTAGCGAAGGTGAACTGGTTCGGCTGAAGTATACATTCAGGTATGGGGATAAGATCGATGAGCCAAACGATGACTGGCTAAAATGCATTGAGGCTACAAGTGATGAACTGCTTGGATCATATTCCAAGGCAGAAGATAATGCATTATCCACAGCCTTCGGAAGTCGGGGAAAGAAAAGATTGAATAGAGTTTTTGATGCCATTCGCTTCGTCTACCCCGACTACTGCTACCCGCTGCGGGGACAGGGGAAGAAGAGAAAAGCTGCTGCTTTGGTGTAACACCCGGATTTTAGGGGTCCAAAACCCGGGGTTAACATAAACACCAGGTATGCTGGGACCAAGTCTCAAACATATGATGTATAGTGGCACAGGATCGAATGTCACATCTTTATACATAACAGGAGTTCCATACAAAATAAATAATTACATTATAAGGAGACAACGGTCCAGCAACCCAAAGTTGACTGGGAGACGACGGCCTAGACCTCTCACGAACTCATCACAGCATCTTCCATGAGCATCATCCTGCAGTACCTGGTCTTGACCTGTGGTGTATGTGAGACAGCAAGAGTGAGCTCACATACGTTCATCGCTCAACAAGTTGTGGGGAATAATGTGCATGAACTCGCCAAAGGTGGGAGCTCACGTGAAGTGTAAGGCTTACCAAAGAGAATGGTTAGAGCTGAGCATTGCTTTTAAAGTTGGTCAAAATTTTATTAGCAATTACTAAGTATAAGTGAATACCAAACCCAATTAAGTAATAGAACAAAAGTAACAACAACATCACCTGCAATGCAATGCATATGACAAATTGAGTTTAAGTTCCATAATTTAATCATGTGAGGGTCCGAGCTGCTCATGACCGTGAGCACGGCTAGTATACCAGTTTTATACTCTGCAGAGGTTGCGCATCTTTACCCACAAGCCGTGTTACCCATCTGCCAAGGGGTCATGAATCCCATACACCTCTACCAAGGAAGCGAGGCAGGGTAACACTACGAGGCCTTTACAAAGTTCCACTAGCTTCCGAAAACCCGCTACAGTTTATAGGAAGATCCAGTGCAGGAATCCCTTGCAGGACCGCCATCGCAGCAAAATCCTCCCGAGGGCCTCCCTACACTGACCTCTCCCCTACTGCCCTTGCCCCTTTCGGGTAAGGTAGTCTTCCACTAGCTTTCCTAATTAATCAGCCAAGGGCATCCCATACTACCCTTGTGGTAGCACTGTTTTCCCGGGTGGTCGCTCCATGTTCCAATTAACATAATGATCTTAACATGAACCATAAATAACAACTGATAACAAAAGTATAATCATGAATAGTAAGGTGTATCTCTATACCCAAAGCCACATATAGCACTAGCAAGTACTACCCAAAGATTCAGTGGTGAACAAGGTATAAAGATAGTCAAACTAGGGTAACCTATTGGGTCCCATCAAAATTAACCTATGCAGATCATTATGATTAATCAGAACATGAGTGGGTAAAAAGAAGTGATCAAGGGCACAACTTGCCTGGGCCTTGAGATTCCAGATACCAGGATGATCTTCAGGTGACTCGTGACCTCACTGCTAGTCGTAGTAATTCAAACACACATGGTGTAGGCAAAATTAACATTACACCAAACATAAGAACAAAATACACATTAATAATATACATATTAAAATAAGATCATAGGAAAAAGAATTATTAATTTTTGAGTTATAGAATTCAAGTTATGATTTTCCTAAGGTTTAATGTGATTAAAATATGATTAAATGATCAATAAATTTTCTGACAGAGTTCATGTCAAAACAGTGATTCAAAATGGTAGAGAATATTATTACAAAATTTTAGGAATTGGAATGACTCGATTTGGAGCTAAAATGAATTAGTTATGAATTAATTAAGTTTCTGGATTTATTTTAACACTAAAATCATTTTCTAAATCATTTTCTATGATTTTCCTATTCACTGGACTGGGCCACATTTAATGGAAAACGCAAGGGGCTCGGTGTAAGTCGTCCCAGACTCAGTCAACAGGGCCCGAGGGACGGCGGGTTGTTTTCAAATAAACAGAGGGTCTTTTTAACAAAATCGCCACAGCGAAAGGGTATCGATAGATCTGAGCCGTTGGATCACACACAGACGACTGTGATTAGATCTGATCTCCCGCGAAGCGGTATGCGATCCCAGCCGCCAGATCTTGCATCTACGGCCTAGGTTTAATGAGATGAGTGATACACGCTGACCGCCCGATGGGAGATCAACGGTCCAGACCGGACGACGAGCCATTACGCCCGAGATCTAATCCCGAGCGCCCAGCAGGGATCCAACGGCCCAGGTGTTTCCCCCCCCCCAAAACGACCCCGACGGCGGCGGCGCCGCCCACCCCACACGGCGGAGCACGACGGCGAGCGCGCAATCCGGTGATACAGTGCACGGAAACTCAATTAAAGCCTGCTACACCTTGCCCTAAGTGCACTGAATACGATAGACGTGGACTTACCCCGCGATACGAAGCAGAAGACCCTGGCCACGGCGAGCGGCGGATCCGCGGCGGATGACGAAGTGCGACGAGCGATTGCGCTGTGCTCAGTGGCCTACTTCGCCCGCGAACGACTCGACAACCTTCGAATGGACTTGGAGACGCTCCAAGGCCGATCACCGGGGACCCGACGTCGACGACGACGCACTTCGGTCACGGCGGCGAACCGAGATTGGCCCGCGGCGGCGGGTTTCTTATTCTCTCGCGCTCCTTCACGACTTTGGTGAATCCCGGGCGCGGTGCGACACGGGGGAGCTAGGGGAACGACCCGAGCTTTATACCCAGGCGGCGAAGTCCGAGCACGGGCACGAGGAACGAGATTCCCGGCGGGCTTCGCGGAGGTCGTTGCGGTGAAGACCGAGCACGGGGATGAAGACGACGACCGCGTTGAGCCTGCGAACTGGGCCCCACACGACAGAGACAGACGGCGAATGAGTCCGTGCGGAGGGGGGGTGAGTCTGAGCAACGGGGCCCGCGGACCAGAGGAGGGGAGGGATGGAGCGAGCGCGCGCGTGAGAGGCTGCTCGTGGGACCCGCCCGTAAGCGACCGGCGTGAAGCGAGCGACCGCAGGTGGCTGACCCGTGGGCCCTCCATGTCGGCGCCGGAGATCGGAGTTGGGTCGCGCGAAGGTAAGTGCAGGTGGGCCGAAATGGTGGCCGCCGGCCCATGAAGGCATAGTGTTCCTTTTTCTTTTTATTTCCTATTTTCTTTTCTCCATTTTCAAATCCAATTTGAGTTCAAGTTTAAATTCAAACTTTGTGAATAACTTGTCCTTAGTTTGAATGGTATAACTTAACAATATAAATGTGAGGGATGTTTATTCTGATTTTTATTTTATTTTATGTAGTATTTTCTTAGTTCTTCCCTTCTCTTTTTCTATTTTCTATTCCAAATTCAAATTTATACTTCTATTTTAGTTTTCAGATTTTTCAAATGCATCAATTGGAATCCAAAGGTGATTATAAACCATATTATTTTATTATTACTAATTTAAGTTTTATTCTCCTTGTTATCTATTTCATGGGATGTATAAATGGTTTTAAAAGAAAAATTCTTTTTCTCCTCATTTTCTTATTTCCCAATGATACTTTGTTCAGATTTCTTCTACCCATTCCAAATTCAGAATTTGGGTGTTACAAATCCTACCCCCCTTAAAAATAATCTCGTCCTCGAGATTTGTAAGAAAAGGGATGTATACTCATATTGTTCTCGGAACATATGCACAAACAAAGAAATCTCAGCATGAGGTATAATTCTTCAACAAAACATAGGGTCAATAGACCTTATTATTTCTTCTAAAATATTATCATATCATCTACTAACTAAAGTAACACCTAGATCTTACAAATCATCATAATCTATATTTATGTAGCTTGGTGAAGCTGGTGGTGGTGGTGGAGGTTGTTGTTGTTGTTGTCTCTCCAACCGTGCTTGCCTTATTTCTTGACGTGCTTGACGTATTTCTTCGCGTTGTTGTCTTATCTGATTTTGCATCTCGGTCACCAGGTCTGTTAACTGTTGTATTACCAGTCTTTGGGTAGCAACCACTTGATTGATGTCAACAGGTGGAGGATTTGGAGGATTCATTTTCTGTTTGTTGTTATGTGATAATCTTTCCTTTCCTGGTATTGACCATGAAAGTTAGAAGCATATGGTAATAGTTTTGCAAAGGAAATTTATTCAATAAGCGGAATGAATAAGCTTAGTAGCTGGTTATACTCTAAAGGTTCTTTGGTAGGGCTAAATCTTTGTTTTATGTTCAGATTGGGGTAACCAATCGTATAAGGTGAATATCCAAGGGTAAGATAGAATCAGTCAAGATAAGAGATATATATGGGTGAGATAGACTACATGATGTAGGCCAAAAGTTTGTTTGATGTTAGGTGGGAATAGAAAGGTTATACCATTCATCATGGCTCTATGGGTTGGGTTAGCTCATGGTTGTATTGATCCAATGTGCTAAGATAAGTTAATACATGGCTAGTGGGGTCTAATCTCTTCTACTAGTGTCATTAATCTGTTTAAGTGAACCACATTAAGTTAGATAACATTAGACCACACTGGATCAGGTCACATTAGGTAAGATAAAATCTAGATTAAATTGGATATGACTAGATTAGACTAGTTTAGGTTAGATAGGTCCAACAGGGTAGAATATGTTAGGATGTTTTGAGATTAGTTAGATATGTTATGATAAGATAGAGTCTCTTGCTAGTTTATAATTGAGAGGTTATGCAACTATCAGAGGGTTAAGGTAGTTGCATATGGTCAAGTCGATCTGTCATTCTTAATTTAGTGCAGGGTGAACTAAGTTAAGACCTGTTCTATAGGGGTAGAGTTTAAACTTATTTCATCAGTATTATCTAACATGTTTGATAAGTCACTTTAGATTTGATCAGATCTAGGTTAGATTGGTGTGACTAGTTGACTAGATAAGATCTAATTAATTTGCATTAGATCATGGTTGTTAAACCAGGGTGGATAAGTATGCTTATTAGGATAAGACAGATCCATAAAGATAAGATAGATCTATGAGTGTAGGATAGAATTTCTTTAAGATGAGATGAATCTATTAAGATAGGGGAGAATCTTTTAAGATAAGATGATTTGGTTAGAATAAGATCTTTTAGGATAAGATAAATCTCTTATGCTAGATATGTTCCAATGGGGATAATCTAGATTGTCTAGTTATTTTACAAATATATTCTTATACCTATGTGTATATGCAGATGCAATTGTGGACATTACTCCACAACCCATCACACTCAATCAAAGATCCAAATCAAACATGTATCATAAGAACAAACATTCAAGCACATAGATATCTATAAAAATAGTTTTGTTTTTATTCCTAAGATTAGGTCTCCTATTCCTAAAAGTCACTTTAGGTACAGGATTTCAAAGTGTGAAATCCACATTTGTCTTTTAGAAAGAAAAGATAAGAATAATCAGAGTAAAGCGGAAATAGATGAGAAAAGATTAAGAAAAGTTTAGAAAGAATCAGAGTAGCAAAGGTAAGTAAAGAATGGTTGTCCAGTTTTATCTAGGTTTCGTCCTACAGTCAACATTGCTCTGATACCACTTCTGTAACACCCGGATTTTAGGGGTCCAAAACCCGGGGTTAACATAAACACCAGGTATGCTGGGACCAAGTCTCAAACATATGATGTATAGTGGCACAGGATCGAATGTCACATCTTTATACATAACAGGAGTTCCATACAAAATAAATAATTACATTATAAGGAGACAACGGTCCAGCAACCCAAAGTTGACTGGGAGACGACGGCCTAGACCTCTCACGAACTCATCACAGCATCTTCCATGAGCATCATCCTGCAGTACCTGGTCTTGACCTGTGGTGTATGTGAGACAGCAAGAGTGAGCTCACATACGTTCATCGCTCAACAAGTTGTGGGGAATAATGTGCATGAACTCGCCAAAGGTGGGAGCTCACGTGAAGTGTAAGGCTTACCAAAGAGAATGGTTAGAGCTGAGCATTGCTTTTAAAGTTGGTCAAAATTTTATTAGCAATTACTAAGTATAAGTGAATACCAAACCCAATTAAGTAATAGAACAAAAGTAACAACAACATCACCTGCAATGCAATGCATATGACAAATTGAGTTTAAGTTCCATAATTTAATCATGTGAGGGTCCGAGCTGCTCATGACCGTGAGCACGGCTAGTATACCAGTTTTATACTCTGCAGAGGTTGCGCATCTTTACCCACAAGCCGTGTTACCCATCTGCCAAGGGGTCATGAATCCCATACACCTCTACCAAGGAAGCGAGGCAGGGTAACACTACGAGGCCTTTACAAAGTTCCACTAGCTTCCGAAAACCCGCTACAGTTTATAGGAAGATCCAGTGCAGGAATCCCTTGCAGGACCGCCATCGCAGCAAAATCCTCCCGAGGGCCTCCCTACACTGACCTCTCCCCTACTGCCCTTGCCCCTTTCGGGTAAGGTAGTCTTCCACTAGCTTTCCTAATTAATCAGCCAAGGGCATCCCATACTACCCTTGTGGTAGCACTGTTTTCCCGGGTGGTCGCTCCATGTTCCAATTAACATAATGATCTTAACATGAACCATAAATAACAACTGATAACAAAAGTATAATCATGAATAGTAAGGTGTATCTCTATACCCAAAGCCACATATAGCACTAGCAAGTACTACCCAAAGATTCAGTGGTGAACAAGGTATAAAGATAGTCAAACTAGGGTAACCTATTGGGTCCCATCAAAATTAACCTATGCAGATCATTATGATTAATCAGAACATGAGTGGGTAAAAAGAAGTGATCAAGGGCACAACTTGCCTGGGCCTTGAGATTCCAGATACCAGGATGATCTTCAGGTGACTCGTGACCTCACTGCTAGTCGTAGTAATTCAAACACACATGGTGTAGGCAAAATTAACATTACACCAAACATAAGAACAAAATACACATTAATAATATACATATTAAAATAAGATCATAGGAAAAAGAATTATTAATTTTTGAGTTATAGAATTCAAGTTATGATTTTCCTAAGGTTTAATGTGATTAAAATATGATTAAATGATCAATAAATTTTCTGACAGAGTTCATGTCAAAACAGTGATTCAAAATGGTAGAGAATATTATTACAAAATTTTAGGAATTGGAATGACTCGATTTGGAGCTAAAATGAATTAGTTATGAATTAATTAAGTTTCTGGATTTATTTTAACACTAAAATCATTTTCTAAATCATTTTCTATGATTTTCCTATTCACTGGACTGGGCCACATTTAATGGAAAACGCAAGGGGCTCGGTGTAAGTCGTCCCAGACTCAGTCAACAGGGCCCGAGGGACGGCGGGTTGTTTTCAAATAAACAGAGGGTCTTTTTAACAAAATCGCCACAGCGAAAGGGTATCGATAGATCTGAGCCGTTGGATCACACACAGACGACTGTGATTAGATCTGATCTCCCGCGAAGCGGTATGCGATCCCAGCCGCCAGATCTTGCATCTACGGCCCAGGTTTAATGAGATGAGTGATACACGCTGACCGCCCGATGGGAGATCAACGGTCCAGACCGGACGACGAGCCATTACGCCCGAGATCTAATCCCGAGCGCCCAGCAGGGATCCAACGGCCCAGGTGTTTCCCCCCCCCCCAAAACGACCCCGACGGCGGCGGCGCCGCCCACCCCACACGGCGGAGCACGACGGCGAGCGCGCAATCCGGTGATACAGTGCACGGAAACTCAATTAAAGCCTGCTACACCTTGCCCTAAGTGCACTGAATACGATAGACGTGGACTTACCCCGCGATATGAAGCAGAAGACCCTGGCCACGGCGAGCGGCGGATCCGCGGCGGATGACGAAGTGCGACGAGCGATTGCGCTGTGCTCAGTGGCCTACTTCGCCCGCGAACGACTCGACAACCTTCGAATGGACTTGGAGACGCTCCAAGGCCGATCACCGGGGACCCGACGTCGACGACGACGCACTTCGGTCACGGCGGCGAACCGAGATTGGCCCGCGGCGGCGGGTTTCTTATTCTCTCGCGCTCCTTCACGACTTTGGTGAATCCCGGGCGCGGTGCGACACGGGGGAGCTAGGGGAACGACCCGAGCTTTATACCCAGGCGGCGAAGTCCGAGCACGGGCACGAGGAACGAGATTCCCGGCGGGCTTCGCGGAGGTCGTTGCGGTGAAGACCGAGCACGGGGATGAAGACGACGACCGCGTTGAGCCTGCGAACTGGGCCCCACACGACAGAGACAGACGGCGAATGAGTCCGTGCGGAGGGGGGGTGAGTCTGAGCAACGGGGCCCGCGGACCAGAGGAGGGGAGGGATGGAGCGAGCGCGCGCGTGAGAGGCTGCTCGTGGGACCCGCCCGTAAGCGACCGGCGTGAAGCGAGCGACCGCAGGTGGCTGACCCGTGGGCCCTCCATGTCGGCGCCGGAGATCGGAGTTGGGTCGCGCGAAGGTAAGTGCAGGTGGGCCGAAATGGTGGCCGCCGGCCCATGAAGGCATAGTGTTCCTTTTTCTTTTTATTTCCTATTTTCTTTTCTCCATTTTCAAATCCAATTTGAGTTCAAGTTTAAATTCAAACTTTGTGAATAACTTGTCCTTAGTTTGAATGGTATAACTTAACAATATAAATGTGAGGGATGTTTATTCTGATTTTTATTTTATTTTATGTAGTATTTTCTTAGTTCTTCCCTTCTCTTTTTCTATTTTCTATTCCAAATTCAAATTTATACTTCTATTTTAGTTTTCAGATTTTTCAAATGCATCAATTGGAATCCAAAGGTGATTATAAACCATATTATTTTATTATTACTAATTTAAGTTTTATTCTCCTTGTTATCTATTTCATGGGATGTATAAATGGTTTTAAAAGAAAAATTCTTTTTCTCCTCATTTTCTTATTTCCCAATGATACTTTGTTCAGATTTCTTCTACCCATTCCAAATTCAGAATTTGGGTGTTACATTTGGTCGCCCCAGCTGAGCCTGTGCCAAAGGCTTCGGGCAAAAAGATGAAGGTACTTACCCACCATCCGCGTTATATTGAACCGGCTGTGGTGCCTGAGTTTGGCGGGGAGGCCTCTTCAGCTGCTGAATCAAGAGAAACTGTTCCTCCCATGTAGAGGACTGAAGAGCCGGATATAATGCTGAAGGTACCTTCGGTTGAGCTAGTTGAAACGAAGGTTGACAAAGATAAGGCTGAAAAGTCAAAAACTGAAGAAATAACAAAGATGCCAGAGATTTTAAGCCCTTCAACAGAAGCAACAATGCTGAAGACACAAAAAAGTTCTGCCACAACTCCTAAGAGGAGGAGGATGGAAAATGTACTGGATGTCGTATTAGAAACGACAAAAACCTTGAATCCTGCTCCTTCCAGAAAAATTGTCGAAGCTTCTAAGGCACAACGCGAAGCTGAAACGAAGCAAGCAGAAGTTGAAGCTACAATAATTCAAACTGAAACCGAAGCTGGGCCTTCAGAGCCCACTGAGATAAAGCCTGTCGAAATTGAAGAAAATGCAACAGAAGAAAAGGCCACAGAGCAAATTTTGTCTGAAAATGTTGCAACTCCTGCTCCCGAAGCTTTAAAAGAGAGCATTGATTACATCATCCGCCATGCTTTGGGAAAGGGACTTTCTCAGGAAGAAAAACGAGAAGCTCAACATTATGCCTAGAAATTGAAATACCCGAAGGGGGCATTAGTGTTCAATGGCAGTGGGGAAGAAGATTTTTTGTACTGTCTCCCGGATAATAAAGAGATATCCGTCTGCCGGGAGATAGGGAGAAGCTTTAGATTTTCGAAGCTGGAAGATGGCCTTTCAATATTATCAAAGGATGAACTGGCTGACAGTTTAGCGTATAATAGCATAAAGGTATAAAAGTCAATTTTGTATTTTGAAAACGAAATATTTCATTTGTTTATACTTAATGTTGTCCTCCTCTTGTAGGGCTTAATCCTTAGCAATGCCCTTAGAACACAGAAAAACATTGAAGATGAAGGGTATACAATGGCTCTAAACAACCTTCGTTCAGAGGTGATCGAGTTAAGGAATGAAGGCCTTGAAAAAGACAAAATATTGATTTCATTGGTAAACAAAGTAAAAGAAGATGAAGCTAGTTCCAAAGCTCAAGTTGAGATTCAAAAGAATGAGATCGAAGACCTTCGGAAATAATTGGCAGAGGCCAAAGAAAATGCGCTCTCGCAGAAGCTAACTGAGAGGCCAGCAAATATTGGAAAAACTATTTAGAAAAAACAGTTGAAGAACTTCGCGCATCCAAGGAAAGATGTTTTGAAAAATCTTTGGGCTACATGGGGAAGATAAAGGCTAGCTTCGTCAACGTGGGTGCCTATTCAAACGAAGATAACTTCATACGAGGCGACCCTGAGGGTGTTATCGAGTCGATAAGCGGAGAGGCCGAAGCTTTTGAAAAAATTCTAAGTGATCGCGGGATGTCTGCGCGTTCTCCGGTGCAAGAGGAATTTCAGCCATCCTGGAGAAGGCGGGTTGTGACCATGTCAAAACCCTAGCCCAAGCCGAAGCTGCCTTCTCCGTGGATGACATAAAGGATCCCTCAGCTGAAGCAAGCTTAATGGGCGGAAAATTTTACACTGACATCTGGGCAAATGGTGGCCGAGAAATGGCTCACGAACTTATGAAGAAGAGTGAAAAAATATTCATGACGTGCGAGTGGAAGCGAAACAAGCTGAGGAGGCTGCAGAACATGAAAGACATATAGGTATTGTTTCGCAGTATCTAGCTTCGGCATTTGTTTTTGTGACTTCGAACTGATTAATTTTTTCTACTGTAGCTGAACTATCTCCTCCACCGGAACCGTTCGACCCCCTGGCCAACCCAGAAAGGAAGAAAGCAATAGAGATCATCAATATGGCCGAATCTATTGTTGACGAAGTTGTTAACAAGTTGTTAAATGAAGTTGCGGAGAAGGTCCTGAAAGAGGATTAGTACTTATTATAAAACATTTTTAGATGATCAATGTAGCTTTGCTGTATCAAGACTGTAATATTCGATTTGCATATTTTTGAATCTAATATGTAAATTATTTGTAATTCAGTTCTTTGCGATACATGAAACTTTATATACATACTGTTTTTGAGCCTTCGGCGAAAAAACACATTCCCTTCTTTTCATGCTTCGTAAAGAAAAAGATCCATGCTTCGTGAAAATATCCATGCTTCATAAAAACGTCCCAGCTTCGTAAATAAAGGATCCATTCTTTTGCAATAGAGCTGATGAAGTTGTATTTCTCAGCTTACTTTGTGCCTTAGCACATTTTCATTTTTTTAAAGTAGTCTTCGAAGGTCAACTTCGTATTCAATTCGTGTCATCGGTGCAATATGATGTATGATGTGATGCTATGCAGGATGATGTGATGATATGATGCGAAGGATGATGCTAATGCCGAAGATACACACCGACACGCCCACACTGGAACACACCATCTCTGCGTCCCCTTAGGAACAATCGGAATCTCTTTGCCGTTTATTTTTTAGCTTCACCGCTTATTTTTCGGTGTAAGTTCTGCATCCCCTTAGGAACGCCTTTTGAACTTCTTCGCCTTCTATTTCGGTGGTATCACCGTTGACTTTTCGGTGTAAGTTCTGCATTCCCTTAGGAACGTCTTTTGAACTTCTTCGCCTTATATTTCGGCGGTATTTGGCTCTGCATTCCCTTTGGAACGACTTTTGAGCATAAAACTTACACTGCGCTCCCTTAGGAACGACTTTTGAGCCTCGTCAAAACTTACGCTACGCTCCCTTAGGAATGTCTTTTTTTATAGCTTCGGAATTTATCTAGCTCTGTTTCCCTTAGGAAAGACTTTTGAGCCTCGGCAATTTTTGAGCTTCATAAATCTGTGAAAAAGATATATTTCATTTTAATAGAAACGAAACTATTACAAGGAATTAAAACTAAATTTACATTGCTTGTTCCTTATTGAAAAACAAAAATGACATAAAATGTAAGAAATTTTTCAGAGGTAGGATATCTCTCAATAAATGTGCTTTGATTCCGGCATAGTACTGTTGACTGTGCAAGCTTCGGATCCCTCCCTGAATTCCTGTTGCTGTTGAGAGTGCTGGTGCCCTTCTGGCTGCTGGCTTCGGGAATAGGTCGGTTGTAGTGGTGGTGGGGGTGGGAGTTGTGGCCATGAAGCCTGTGAATGGCTAGCCGAAGCAACAGAAGCTGCAGGATGATTGCCCACATACTCTGGTATGTAGGGAGAATGACACGAAGCAGTATGCAAGACCTTCTTCGGCTGATTTTGCCGAGCTTCGGCTTCTGCTATCTCCTTTTGCTTCTGAATAGTGATTTGGCACATTCTTGTAGTATGGCCCTTGTCCTCACCATAGAATAAGCAGTACATCTTTCTAGGCTGATCCCCAATTCTTCCCCTGAAGCCCCTGGCGCCTCTGCCCCTTGGAGCTGGTGGCCTGAAAGAGCTTTGCTGTTGCCCCGAAGATTGTGAGGTGTATTGCAACCTCTGAGGCTGACTCCCTTTGTCATCACTCTGAGTGGAATTATGGATTGACCTGACATGCCTCAGGTGGATTCTTCAAATTCCTTTTCAGCAGCAGCAAGATCTTCTGTAGTCTTGATTTGCCATGTGCTTCTCGAGTTTGCTTGAAGCTGAATATATATTTAGAAATCTTGGTGACGCCTTCAACAAGGTGAATACGTGAAGAGCAGACAGATCTGCCACTGCCTGGGGATGTGCCGTTGGAGGAGCACGTGACCATCCTTCAGCTGCAGGGGTCGACAGAGTTGATGTCCCAGTTGTCGAGCATGTTGTAGGGGTCCCCAGCTCCACCCTGATGGCCATCAGAGACACCACTTCGTAGTTGATGCCGACAAGGGAGAGCGTATGATTTGGGGTGTTGGTAGGGCTAATAGGATAAAGGGCGCGGGTGCCCATATATATACACGGTATGAGGTCAATAAATCGGATCCCAACAAACCCCTATCAGTTGCAACAGATCACAACGAGACATGCAGATAAGGATGAGCGCGGAAGGAAGACGCGTTCAACACGGTTTCCATGTACAATGATTACGATTTTCTATGTGTATTTTATTGGCTGGCATCATAGCGACCTGTCACACCCGGGTTTCGGGGCACCAAGACCCAGGAGCGAACATAATCACTAGGTGTGCTAGGACCAAGTCTCACACATATGATGAATCATGGCACAGGATCGAATGTCACATCTTTACTACAGGAATTCTATACAAAATAAATAATTACATTATAAGGAGACAACGGTCCAGCAACCCAAAGTTGACTGGGAGACGACGACCTAGACCTCTCACGAACTCGCCACCGCATCCTCCAAGCGCCTCATCCCGCGATACCTGTTCTTGACCTGTGGGGGGGGGGTGTGAGACAGCAAGAGTGAGCTCACATACGTTCATCGCTCAACAAGTTGTGGGGAATAATGTGTATGAACTCGCCAAAGGAGGGAGCTCACAAAGTGTAAGGCTTACCAAAGAGGATGGTTGAAGCTGAGCATTGCTTTTAGAGTTGATCAAAATTTTTATTAGCAATTACTAAGTATAAGTAAATACCAACCCAATTAAGTAGTAGAACAAAAATAATAACATCACTTGCGATGCAATGCATATGACAAATTGAATTTAGTTCCTTAAATTATTCATGTGAGGGTCCGAGTTGCTCATGACCGTGAGCACGGCTAGTATACCAGTTTTACACTCTGCAGAGGTTGCGCATCTTTACCCACAAGTCATGTTACCCATCTGCCAAGGGATCATGACTTCCCATACACCTCTATCGAGGAGGCGAGACAGGGTAACACTACGAGGCCATTAAAAAGTTTCACTAGCTTCAGAAAACCTGCTACAGTTTATAGGAAGCTCCAATGCAGGGACCCCTCGCATGACCGCCATCACAGCAAAATCATCCCAAGGGCCTCCCTACACTAACCACTCCCCTACTGCCCTTGCCCCTTTTGGGTAAGGTAGTCTTCCACTAGCTTTCCTAATTAATCAGCTAAGGGCGTCCCATTAAACCCTTGTGGTAGCACTGTTTTCTTGGGTGTTCGCTCCATGTTCCAATTAACATAATGATCTTATCATGAACAATAATAATAAATAGATAATAAAAGTGTGATCATGAATAATGTATCTTCACACCCAAAACCACATAAAGCACTAGCAAGTACTACCCAAAAAGTTCAGTGGTAAACAAGGTATAAAGATAGACAAACTAGGGTAACCTATTGGGTCCCATCAAAATTAACCTATGCAGATCATTATGATTAATTAGAACATGAGTGGGTAAAAAAAGTGATCAAGGGCATAACTTGCCTGGGACTTGAGATTCTAGGTACCAGGATGATCTTCAGGTGACTCGTATCCTCACGCTAGTCGTAGCAATACAAACACACATGGTATAGGCAAAATTAACATTACACCAAACATAAAAATAAGTTGCGTAATAATAATCTAAGCGTCACTATGAGATCGTGGGTTCGAGAACCGCTAAATTCGGAGCTACGGTTAAGAAGTTATGGTTTTCCGAAGATCCACGTGGTTAAACATATCATAGACTAAGTGCAACACTTTAACCTATATTTCATGACAAAACAAAGTTACCCAATTATAATAAATATTATTGTGAGACTAATGCGACTAGAATGGATCAAAACGGAGTTACGTTTATTGAGTTATGAATTTCTGAAGTTATTTAGCACCTAGAATTTATTCAAATGAACAATTTTAATTCAAGTTTCGTGGCTAAACAAAGGTACTAGGTGATAAACAATATTAAAACAAGATTATTGCAACTGGAATGAATCAATTCAGAGTTAGAATGGATTTTCTATGAATTAAATAAGTTTCTTGATTTATTTTGGCACTAGAAACTCATTTTCCATATTCTCTTTCTTATTCCTTCAGAGTACTGGACTGCGCTAGCAATTTATGCATAGGTCAGGGGCTAATCTATGAATTTCCAGGGCATAAATAGAATTATTTAGTACTGGCTGGGGATGGCGGGTTAATTACGAAAAAGAGCAGGGACTCTTTGGAAAAACGACCAGGGCCGAAGGGGTACAAGCGCAGCACAGCCGAGCGATCAAGATCTAACGGCTCAAATTAAATCGTAGCTTATATGAATCGGTACGCAATCGAGACCGTAGGATCTAGGATTGACCGTCTAGATTTTGAACACCAAGATCTGCTCCAAACCGTCCGATCCTAGACCTATGGCCCAGATCTTATGCCTGAAGGGTTATGATTTCGATCTAATCTCCCACGTCCGTTCACAATCAAACGGCAGGGAGCTTTTCTCCACGCATCCGACACAGCCAACGAAGGCGCCGCCCCTGCCGCGGCGGAGGTCTCGCCGGAGGAGGGGCATTGCCACCCTTGTCGCTTCAAACACCAATCCAAAGCGCGCAAAACGAGGAACATGCCCTAGCGAACATAGGAAAGGGCTGCTTACCACGAATCGTGCGAGTAGGAGCGTGGACCACGGTGGAGGGCGGCCCGACGGTGGAGTCACATGTTCGGCGAGCAATTCCAAGCTGACCAGAACACAACTCACCCAGATGAAGCCACAGTCGCGTTCCGCGAGACCTGGCAAAACCCCCAGACCCCCAATCGAGGTCACAGCAGGGGTGAGACCGTGGATCCAAGCTGACGGCCCTTCGGTGGCGGCGGCACTCACCTTCCCCTTGCTCACAACTCTCTTCTGCTCTTGGCCTCATTCTGCTATCCATCTCTGCGCATTGTGACGATTGGATTAGCGGCTCCCGGTTTTATAGAGGTAAGGGCGGAGTCGATCACGCAACGACCGGCGAGCTTTTCGCAGGCGGATTCGGAGAAATTCCTAGCGGCAGCGTCGAATTGAGTTGAACCGAGCTCGGAGGTGAACCTGACCACTAGGGCCCACATGACAGAGGGAGCCAGGGAGGAACCCGCACACGTGAGCGCGACGCCGGCGGAGTCCAAGGTGGGCAAAACAACTAGCGAGCGAACCCCGGCCGGCAGCAAGGTTGTTGCGCTTCCGTCGGTCTTGCGGCGTTGTTGGAGAGGGCGATTCTGACTGGGAGGTCCCACGCGACAGCTAGAGTACTGGGCACACAACATAGTGAGTGGATGACGATGTGGGGCCCCATGATCAGCGATCAGACTTCCATCACGCGCGCGCAGGTGTAGCCGAGCAACGGGCCCCACATGTTGGCGATAGCTAGAAACATCAGTGGGCGCGGTTGTAAGCCAGGAATGGAAGGGAATTGGGCCGCGGCGGAGGGAATCGACCCAGTTGGAGGTTTCTTTTTTTTCTTTTGTTTTTCTTTTACTATTTTCTATTTCAATTCATGGATTTTAAACTAGATTCAAAACCAGTTCAAACTTTGACTCAGTTTTAAATGTGCACTTTAAAACCACAGTATGAAATGTAAGTTTAGTTTATTTTATTTATTATACTATTTAAACAAATGATTTTAAATATGAAATTCATACACACTAAAATAGAAATTAGGTATTTTAAGAATTAAAATCTCTAGTTTATAAAATCCTTTTGAGAATAATTATAAATATTCATTTCAACCAAGGGTAATAAACTCATATAGAGATTATTTTATTTAAATCTTTATTAGGAACATGTTTATTTTAGGTGATGTTGCTTCCAATGTAACAAAATTCTTATTGGAAGGCATTCTAATATCAAAATCCTTGGAGAACTTTTACTAAACTTTCACATTAAGATTTTTGGGTGTTACACGACCTAAGTGCGGCTGGAGAAATAAAGAAAGGAAAAAAACAAAATCGGCAAAGGCGTGAGCTGCTGGTTGATGGTTTATTGCAGGAAATCGGCCTGCAGAAACAAGGTGGCCGCCGAGTCATAAGTCCTTCGTCCTTTTTTTGTTTCACTTTTTTTTCTATTTCTATTTTCTTATATATATATATATTATATATATATATATATATATATAATATACACACATTGTCACTGTTTACAATCGAATAGAGTTTTGAACTCCAAATTAAATGCACAGTCAAAGAAGAGCTCAACATGTAATGCAAGATTTATTTTATTTTATATATCATTTATGTACTTTGTCAAATGCCTCGAATATACAATATTCACATATTATTCCCTTTAGGTAAGTATTATCTTGAACGTGTGATAAAATCAAAAGTTAATTCAAAATAAATATCTCTTTTAACAAATGCCCTAAATATGCTGCGCACATGCATAATCATTTATTTCAAAAATCAATATTCTAACTAGGAACCCATTTTGAAGTTTAGATTCCCAATATCAAATATGATCATATTCCTATTATATTCAATCTTTTATTGTACTTCATTATTTATTCACTGGTTGTTTAACTAATTAGTAATATTAATTGATTATGAATAGGAAGGGTCCCAATAAACTCTCAAAGGTTTCAAAAAAAATTCTAGAGACATTAGTATAGATACTTTTATTTCTTTATTTTATTATTTTAGTATTTTTTTCTCCTTCTACCAATTTTGGGCTTTACAAAATCCCACCCCCCTTAACAGAAATCTCGTCCTCGAGATTCGTAAGAAAAGGGTGTATAACTATATCGTCTCAAAACATATGCACAACCAAGAATCTCAGCATGATGCATAATTTATTAGCAAAACATGCGATCGATTGGACCTTACCATTATTCCTAAAATAATAAAATACTGGTTAGGAGATGGTTAGGAAAATATGGACATAGTATGTCTAGGCATCTATGAGATTCCCTTATGGTCAGTATAGGTCATGGCAAGGAAGAGCATAATAAGGAAAGATTTTATCCTGAACTGTGGATCTTGATTCCTTTTAAAGTTGGATTTGACTCATCTTCTTCCTGGTCGAGGTTGAGCACTCCTTTTTAGACCTTGGTGTCTTCATCCGGGTTAGGGATAAGAGGTTTAGTAGGTAGCTATGAGTTAAATGAGATTAGTCAGAATTTAGTTTGGTTGTTTTCTTCTAGATTGGTTGGATAAGTTATGTAACCTGTTATATACGTCAAGTTGTTGTCTATGGCTGAGTTGTTCTAAGTCACCAATTTAGGCGTAAGTGAATATGGCCTTATCTTTTGTACCAGCATTAAGTAACTCACAATAGATTAGATCACATTAGATTAGATCAGATCTAGATAAGATTGGATATGATTAGTTTAGACTAGTTTAGGTTTGATGGATCTACTAGGGTAGGATATCTATTAGAATAGGATGGATTATGTGGTACAGGTAAGTTAGAATCTCTGTTAGTTAAGACAGAGGGGTTATGCAACTATCAGATGGGTAAAGTAGTTGCATATGGTCAGGTTGGTCGGTCGTGCTTTATTTAGTACACAGTGAGGTAAGGTAAAACATGTTCTATAGGAGTAGAGTCTCATTTGTTTTACCACTGTAAACTGGTTTAAGTGACTGACCTTAGATTAGCTCAACTTAAGATTAGACTTCGTTAGGGTAGATTAACCTATCAGATTGAATCAGATCTAGAATAAATTGATATGACTATTTTAAACTAGATAGGATCTAAATAAATTTTGGATTAGCTCATGGTTTATTCTAGAGTGGAATAAATATGCTAATTAGGGCAAGATGAATCCTATAAGGATAAGGTAGAATCTTTTGAGGCCAGTTAGATTTATTAGAATGACATAAGATTTTTTCAAGATAAGATGAATCTACTAAGGTAATAGAGTATCTTTTAAGATAAGATGGATCTATTTGATATTTTCTAGTGGGGAATATTCTTAGTTGATCTATATTATAAATATTTTCCCTTATGCCTGGGTGTATATGCAGATGTAATTGTGGACAGTACTCCAAAACTCATCACACTCAATCAAAGATCCAAATCAGACAAGTATCATAAGAACAAACATTGAAGTACATAAATATCTATAAAAATAATTTTGTTTTTGTTCCTAAGAGTAGGCCTCCTATTCCTAAAGGTCGCTTTAGGCATAGGATTTCAAAGTGTGAAATCCATGTTTGTCTTTAGAAGGAAAAGGTAAGAACAATCAGAGTAAAGCGGAAATAGATGAGAAAAAATTAAGAAAAGTTTAGAAAAAAACAGAGTAGCAAAGATAAGTAAGTATTGGTTGTCCAGTTCTATCTAGGTTTCGTCCAACAGTCAACATTCCTCTGATACCACTTCTGTCACACCCAGGTTTCGGGGCACCAAGACCCGGGTGCGAACATAATGACCAGGTGTGTTGGGACCAAGTCTCACACATATGATGAATCATGGCACAGGATCGAATGTCACATCTTTACTATATAATAGGAGTTCTGTATTAAATAAATAAATAAATACATTATAAGGAGACAACTCTCCAGCAACCCAAAGTTGACTGGGAGACGACGGCCTAGACCTCTCACGAACTCGTCACAACGTCCTCCAAGCGCCTCATCTTGTGGTACCTGTTCTTGACCTGTGGGGGGTGTGAGACAGCAAGAGTGAGCTCACATACATTCATAGCTCAACAAGTTGTGGGGAATAATGTGCATGAACTTGCTAAAGGTGGGAGCTGACATGAAGTGTAAGGCTTATCAAAGAGGATGGTTAGAGCTGAGCATTGCTTTTAAAGTTGGTCAAAATTTTATTAGCAATTACTAAGTATAAATAAATACCAACCTAATTAAGTAGTAGAACAAAAGTAATAACAACACCTGCAATGCAATGCATATGACAAATTGAATTTAGTTCCATAAATTAATCATGTGAGTGTCCGAGCTGCTCATGACCGTGAGCACGGCTAGTATACCAGTTTTACGCTCTGTAGAGGTTGCGCATCTTTACCCACAAGTCATGTTAACCATCTGCCAAGAGACGGCCAATCCCACACACCTCTACCGAGGAGGCGAGGCAGGGTAACACTACGAGGCCTTTACAAAGTTCCACTAGCTTCAGAAAACCCGCTACATTTATATGAAGCTCCAATGCAGGAATCCCTCGTCTGACCGCCATCGCAGCAAAATCAACCCGAGGACCTCCCTACATTGACCACTCCCCTACTGCCCTTGCCCCTTTTGGGTAAGGTAGTCCTCCACTAGCTTTCCTAGTTAGTCAGACAAGGGCGTCCCATTAAACCCTTATGGTAGCACTGTTTTCCCGGGTGGTTCTCCATATTCCAATTAACATAATGATCTCATCATGAACAGTAAATAATAACTGATAATAAAAGATAATCATGAATAAAATGTATCTCTATACCCAAAACCACATAAAGCAATAGCAGGTACTACCCAAAAATTCAGTGGCGAACAAGGTATAAAGATAGTCAAACTAGGGTAACCTATTGGGTCCCATCAAAATTAACCTATGCAGATCATTATGATTAATTAGAACATGACTGGGTAAAAAGAAGTGATCAAGGGCACAACTTGCATGGGACTTGAGATTCCAGGTACCAACTTGCTCTTCAGGTGACTCGTGACCTCACGCTAGTCGTAGTAATATAGACAAACATGGTATAGGCAAAATTAACATCACACCAAACATAGGAACAAAATACAAAATAATGTTCTACGCATCGTAACGAGATCGTAGGCCCGAGAACTACTAAAATCGGAGCTAGAATGAAGAATTTATCGATAAAATGATATTTTAGGCGCAATCAATCTAATAGATGGGATCTAACATATATTCCATTTAAACTAAGCAGGTATTAAATTAAAATATTTGAACTGGTATTAATCATTAACAATCATTTATAAAATGCATAGGTTAGAACTACAAATTAGATTAACTAGATTATCTAGCTAATTAACATTAATTAATTAATTAAAATACGGCATAACTAAAATAATATTATTACTACGCGTACGCAAAAATTAATATAAACTTAACAATACTGTAAATGGTTGTTACGTTTGGGATCTTCAAAGTCCTTTTCAGAAGCAGCAACATCTTCTGTAGTCTTGATTTGCCATGTGCTTCTCGAGTTTGCTTGATGCTGAATATATATTTAGAAATCTTGGTGTCGCCTTGAACAAGGTGAAGACGTGAAGAGCAGACAGATCTGCCACTGCCCAGGGACGTGCCGTCGGAGGATCACATGACCATCCTTCAGCTACAGGGGTCGACAGATTTGATGTCCCAGTTGTCGAGCATGTTATAGGGGTTCCCAGCTCCGCCTTGATGGCCATTAGAGACACCACTTCGTAGTTGATGCCGACAGGGGAGAACGTATGATTTGGGGTGTTGGTAGGGCTAATAGGATCAAGGGCGCGGGCGTCCATATATATACACGGTATAAGGTCAATAAATCGGATCCCAACAAACCCCTATCAGTTGCAACAGATCACAACGAGACATGCAGATAAGAATGAGCGTGGAAGGAAGACGCGTTCAACACGATTTCCATGTACAATGATTACGGTTTTCTATGTGTACTTTATTGGCTGGCATCATAGCGACCTAAGCGCGGCTTGAGAAATAAAGAAAGGAAAAAAAACAAAATCGGCAAAGGCGTGGGCTGCTGGCTGATGGTTTAATGCTGGAAATCGGCCTGCAGAAACAAGGTGGCCGCCGAGTCATAAGTCCTTCGTCCTTTTTTTGTATCACTTTTTTTTTCTATTTCTATTTTCTTATATATATATAATATATATATATACACACATTGTCACTGTTTACAATCAAATAGAGTTTTGAACTCCAAATTAAATGCATAGTCAAAGAAGAGCTCAGCATGCAATGCAAGATTTATTTTATTTTATATATCATTTATGTACTTTGTCGAATGCCTCGAATATACAATATTCACATATTATTCCCTTTAGGTAAGTATTATCTTGAATGTGTGATAAAATCAAAAGTTAATTCAAAATAAATATCTCTTTTAATAAATGCCTTAAATATGCTGCGCACATGCATAATCATTTATTTCAAAAATCAATACTCTAACTAGGAACCCATTTTGAAGTTTAGATTACCAATATCAAATATGATCCAATTCCTATTATATTCAATCTTTTATTATACTTCATTATTTATTCACTGGTTGTTTAACTAATTAGTATTATTAATTGATTATGAATAGGAAGGGTCCCAATAAACTCTCAAAGGTTTCAAAAAAATTCTAGAGACATTATTATAGATACTTTTATTTCTTTATTTTATTATTTTAGTATTTTTTCTCCTTCTACCAATTTTGGGCTTTACAGCAGGCGACGTGGCTGGGGATCTCGGCGTGCGTGCGCGCTGGTCCATGGCGGTTCGAGGGGAACGCGGAGGTGGCAGGGTGGCCCCATGGCGCAACGAGGGAAAACGGGCGTGTGGAGGAAACGATTTATCGCATTAATGAAATGGGCCCGCGAGGCAGAGACGGAAGAGGGGCGTGCGGGTGAGCAGGCGACTGGCGCCAACAACCCGGCACCACTAGGCAGAGGGAGGGCGAGCAAAGCGCGCGGGGAAAGGAAACCACCGCTGACAGGTGGAGCCAACTGTCAGGTGGCGCGCGCGGCTCTACTGGGCTGGACTAGGCCAGTTTGAGCTGAAATAGGTTTTCTCTTTTTCCAGGAAATTTCTATTGCCTTTTCTTTTATTTTCTCTAGGGTTTTCAATTCAAATTCAAACCAAGTTTCAAATTCAAACCGAATCAAACATGTGCATCAATTCAAAGAGTATTTTGGGCTCATCATGATGCAACAATTCATGGCTTACATCGTTTTGACAAAATAAATAATTAACCTTCTCCTAATTAACTTAAATCTAATCAAAAGAGAGAGAGAGAGAGACTAGACAGAGGCCAAGGGTAACACCTGAATTTGGTAGCTATTTAGAAAGAAATTTTATACCCCCAAATTCAGGGTGTTACAACCACACCCTTGACGAGTTGGGCAAGGCTCGGGCAGAGATTGCGGAATTGTGTGCTGAGCGCGCGGAGCGCCACTATCAGGAGGATGGTTCCCCCACTCCTATCGGGATTCACCACCCTTACTGCTCGCCGCCCTATGGTCGTTATGCTTGTGACACCCCTGACTGCAGGACCCAGATAGATTTGGAGCCATAGATTGACAGGAGTCTGTAATAATGTTTAAGTCAGTGTCAGAGTCTTAGTCAGTCTTAGTTTTAGTTTGCTTATTAGATGTTTTGATGCTTGTCATGATGAACTCGTGATTAAGTTGAATCTTTTTAATGATTTTCAATAAGGGGTGGGCATCCCCTGCAACTTGGTGTAGTTATTAATAAAGTTAGTCATTTAGTTGGGCAACCTTTTATTTCCACTTTCCTCTTTATCCGAGAACCTGTGTTTGGCTGTGTTGAGGGTCAGTGAAGATGCTCATTTGTTCAGTGTTATGAAGACTTCTATATATCTTTTCTTATGATGAAAGACTGTAGGGTTAGGTCTGATGTGTGTATGTTTTCTACAGATGTCTAACAACACGCGCAGAGGTGGAAGGCGTGCTCAACAGGAGCAGTAGGCACCCTAGGAGGAGGCACCTCAGCAACAGTTGCCACCACCACCCTCAATGACTATTGAGCATATGTTTTTGATGTAGACCCAGGCAGTCCAAGCTATTGGCCAGACTCTAGAAGCTATGCAGCAGGTGCAGCAGCAGCAACCCCCACCTCAACCTCAGATGCAAGTGCAGATACCACAGATGCCCAGGGACAAGCTGGTGGAGTTCATGAGGGGTCATCCCCCTGTCTTTGCCCATTCTGCAGACCCCATGGATGCCGAAGATTGGATGCGCACAGTGGAGCGGGAGCTGCATGCCACTTAGTGCAACGATCATGAGAAGGTTCTGTATGGTCCCCGCCTGCTAAGGGGAGCAACACAGTCCTGGTGGGAGTCCTACCTCGCCGCCCATGCAGACCCTGAAGCCATCAACTGGGAGGAGTTCAGAGACAACTTCCATCGTTACCACGTGCCTGAAGGGTTGATGATAGTAAGGAAAGAGGAATTTCTGGCATTTAAGCAAGGTCCCCTGTCTGTTAGTGAGTACAGGGACAAGTTTCTGCAGCTATCTCGTTATGCACCCGAGGACGTCAATACAGATGCCGAGAGGCAGTACCATTTCCTAAGAGGTCTGGTTGACCCTCTCCACTACTAGCTGATGAACCATACCTTCCCTACCTTCCATCATTTCATCGATAGAGCCATCATGATCGAGAGGAAGCGCCGGGAGATGGAAGATAGGAAACGCAAGATTGGTGGATCTCAGGCCAGGAGCAGCAGCCGTCCTCGTTTCTCAGGCAATCCACCCTAGCAATTCGAGCAAGGTCCCCCTCAAGGTCACCAACATCAGCATTAGCGCCAGCACCAACAGTGGTATTAGAGGCAGTTTCCTCAGTAGCAGCATCAGAAGTACCGTTAGCACAACCAACAAGGAGGAAACCAGTACCAGCGGCAGAGCAACCAAACACCTCGCCTTCCTGCCCCAGCAACCAACCAGAACAACCAAGCAGCACCAACGCAAGGAGGAGGTCGTGGATGTCTCCATTGTGGGGAATAAGGTCACTGGATGAACCATTGCCCAAAGAAAGCAGCTCAGCAGCAGCTAGCTTCCAACACCTTAGCAAGATAAGGAGCACCACAGCAAGCACCAGGAGGCCATGGCCAGGCCTACAACCGTGGAAAGGTGAACCACTTGGAGGTCGAAGCAATCTAGGATGCACCAGATGTGGCAGTAGATATGTTTCAAGTCGAATCCCATCCAGCAAAAGTACTATTTGATACTGGTGCCACACATTTTTTGTTTCTACATCATGGGTAGAAGCACATAACATCCTCGTAGAATCTTTAAGAGTTAATTCAGTTGGGGGAAAGTTCAGTCTGATAAGATGTGCCCGAATCTAAGGATTGAAATAGGGGGATAGATTTTCCCGCTAACCTAGTAGCAATGGGTACTCAAGGGTTAGATGTCATCCTAGGGATGAATTGGCTACACAGAAACCAAGCAACTGTCAGCTGTGACAAGAGGACAGTAAAGTTAGTGTCCTCATCTAGGAAAGTAGTAACTGAACTGTTCTTGCCTGATCTAGAAGAAGGATCATGTCACCATATGTCTGTAGATGGTAAGGAGGCCAACCTGCTTGAGGCCATCAGAGTTGTGTCAGAATTCCCCGACGTGTTTCTTGAGGATTTACCAGGCATGCCACCCGAGCGTAAAGTAGAGTTTGCCATAGAGCTTGCACCTAGCATCGCCCCTATTTCCAAGAGAGCCTACAGAGTGTCCGGGCCAGAATTGGTGGAACTCAAGAAGTAGATCGACGAGCTGTTAGAGAAAGGCTATATCAGACCAAGTACTTCGCCTTGGGCCACACCAGTTTTGTTCGTGGAGAAGAAAGATGGGACAAAGAGGATGTGCATTGATTACCGAGGTCTGAATGAAGTCACCATCAAGAACAAGAATCCCTTACCAAGAATAGAAGATCTGTTCGATCAGTTGAGAGGAGCCGGAGTGTTTGAGAGCACCTAGAGGGGGGGTGAATAGGTGATCCGTGAAACTTGAAAACTTAATGCCACAAAAACTTGGTTAAGCGTTAGCACAATAATGCCAAGTGGCTAGAGAGGAGACTTAACAAAACACAATAACCACAAGAGATCAACATAGAGATGGCACAGTGGTTTATCCCGTGGTTCGGCCAAGACCAACGCTTGCCTACTCCACGTTGTGGCGTCCCAACGGATGAGGGTTGCAATCAACCCCTCTCAAGTGGTCCAAGGACCCACTTGAATACCATAGTGTTTTGCTTTGTTCACTATATCCTGATTGCGAGGGATCTCCACAACATGGAGTCTCTCACCCTTACACTTTGATGTTCACAAAGAAGCACGGAGTAAGGGAGGGATGAGAAACTCACACAAGACACAAAGATCACAGCAAATACGCACACACAAGACCCAGACTTGAGCTCAAAAGAGTATCACGAGTTTCTCACTAGAACGGAGCTCAAATCACTAAGAATGTCGAACAAGTGCGCAAGAATGAAGTGTGAGTGATCAACAATGCTCTTAGGACGCTTGGTGTACTCCTCCATGCGCCTAGGGGTTCCTTTTATAGCCCCAAGGCAGCTAGGAGCCGTTGAGAGCATTCTAGGAAGGCAATTCTTGCCTTCAGTCGCCTGGCGCACCGGACAGTCCGGTGCACCACCGGACACTGTCCGGTGCAGATTTCTTTCCTTCTTTGGTGAAGCCGACCGTTGCAGATTCAGAGCCGTTGGCGCACTGGACACTGTCCGGTGCACACCGGACAGTCCAGTGCTCCAATGTGACCGTTGGCTCGGCCACGCGTCACGCGCGGAATCCTCGGCCGACCGTTGGCCTGGCTGACCGTTGGCTCACCGGACAGTCCGGTGCACCACCGGACAGTCCGGTGCACCACCGGACAGACCGGTGATTTTTAGCCATACGCCGTTAATCACTTCTCGAGAGCGACGACTTCGCCTGTGAACGGCTCACCGGACAGTCCGGTGCACCACCGGACAGTCCGGTGATTTATAGCCGTACACCGCCGTCGAAGTCCCGAGAGCAGCAACTTCGCCAGAGCCAGCCTGCCGCACCGGACACTGTCCGGTGCACCACCGGACAGTCCGGTGCACCCAGACTGAGCAGACTTCGGCTGAACAAAGCCATCTCTTTTCCAACTTGATTTTTCCTATTTCCAACACTTAGACACAATACATTAGTCCATAAAACAATGTACTAAGTCTAGAAACATACCTTTACTTTTGATTTGCACTTTGTCCATCACTTGGGATACTTTAACACTTAAGCACTTGTGTTGGCACTCAATCACCAAAATACTTAGAAATGGCCCAAGGGCACATTTCCCTTTCAATCTCCCCCTTTTTGGTGATTTATGCCAACACAACATAAAGCAACTAGAACAAGTGCAATATCAATGCAAATGAAAACTCAAAATTGTTTTGATTCAAATTTGGCATATATGGATCACTCTTTGCCACCACTTGGTTTGTTTTTGCAAATCAAACTCCATTTCCTATCTCTAAGTCAAGTTCACTTGTAGAGACATAAAGAGAGGTATTTCAAAGGAAATTGATCAAAGATTCAAAAACTCCCCCCTTTTTCCCATAATCAACTACTCTCTCCACAAGAAGCCAACTTTTGACAATAGAGACAACAAGAGAGCTTTGACAAACCAAAAGCTCTATTCTACTATTTTCAAAATTCTTCTCAAGTGGTAGCTGATCCATTTATTGCTTTGGCCTTATTTTTCTCCCCCTTTGGCATCAAGCACCAAAACGGGATCAATCTTGGCCCTTGAACCCCATTGCCTCACCAAAATCTTCAAATAAGAATACAAAGGCAATAAGAATACATGTGATGAACTTGGAATTAGTTACCCTCTCATCGGAGTGCAATGGAAGTTTTTCATGGTCCAAGTCCACCTTTTCCCTTTCAAACCTCCTTGGAGACTAAATCAAGCAACTCAAGCACACGGTTAGTCTCAAAGGGTCAAGTTGTAGCACATCTCCCCCTAAATATGTGCATCACTGGCAAAAAGGACTTGTGAGGTCCGGGGAGTGTTTGTACAACTTGAGCACCACAAATAAACAACAAAATGCATAAGGAACATGATCAAGGCATAAACACATGTATGCTATAAATCAATCCAAGTTCCGCGAATCTAAGACATTTAGCTCATTACGCAGCCTGCAAAAGGTCTTCTCATCTAGAGGCTTGGTAAAGATATCGGCTAGCTGGTTCTCAGTGCTAACATAAAACACTTCGATATCTCCCTTTTGCTGGTGGTCTCTCAAAAAGTGATGCCGGATGTCAATGTGCTTTGTGCGGCTGTGCTCAACAGGATTTTCCGCTATGCGGATAGCACTCTCATTGTCACATAGGAGTGGGACTTTGCTCAGATTGTAGCCAAAGTCCCAGAGGGTTTGCCTCATCCAAAGTAGTTGCGCGCAACACTGTCCTGCGGCAACATACTCGGCCTCAGCGGTGGATAGGGCAACAGAAGTTTGTTTCTTAGAGTTCCACGACACCAGGGACCTTCCTAAGAATTGGCACGTCCCCTATGTACTCTTTGTTGGGGACTTGTTCTCAACTGCTATGAATTAAGAACAAGGCAACACAGAAAGAAGTTAATAATAAATATTCTTCGTCCTTCGAAGTGTTATTTCCCTTAGGATATAACGATCTTCAGGCGAAGGTCATGAAGGACATACCTTCATCATTATAGTTTATACTGATAAAAGGAGAAGTATATGAAACATGAGAAAACAACGTGAATAATCACATAACATTATTACATGTCCTTATTATATAATCCTGGAGGAATAAGAACAATATTGAATTACATTTGTACCTTCGGCTTGGTAGAAGGCAAAAATACAAGCGTGACGCACAAGCGTGTTCCAATCAGCGTGAACAGTACGGGGGTACTGTTCATCTATTTATAGACACAGGACACAGCCTGTGACGAATTACAATTATGCCCCTCATAAAAGTTTACAACATTGACTCGGACCTTTATGGACTAAAAGGTCATTCTATCTTTAAGTCGGTTTGTAATACCGAAGCTTCATGAAGAGGAACCTTCGGTCATCTCCTGGGGACAGCTTCAGCCGAAGCTGCTTCTTCCTACAGGACCTTCGGCGCATCGAAGCATGGCCCCAACAGTAGCCCCTTTCGCGGCGCTAGATCGTTTTTCGTAACGAGCTTGATCCGTGAAAAAAGTCTCTTAAGCTTCGGGAAGCCGAAGGTCCAAAAAACACCTTCCCTGAGCTCGTTGTCGAGAAACGATTCAGTTTCCGAGCGCGTGTCAGTCCCACCTTGCAGAGTTACTGTTTGGTCTCTGCGGTCCACCGTGCAGCGAGTGCAAGCGACTGTCCGCCTGGTGTAAAAATCCTGGCGTTTCGCCTTCTTTCCTGCAGCACTATATAAACAGACGGGTAGGTGTGAAGTTACCACAGCATTCATTGCTATTTGCACTGTTTTGCTGCCAAAATTTTTAACCATAGCCGAAGCTTGACTCTCGGAATCGAACGAAGCTCCAACTTGAAGTCTGCTTCGTCAGAAGGAAAGGCTTCGGAAGAAAAAAGTATTCAATTTCCATAAACTCAGAATTAAATGGCCAGAGTGCGATCTACCGCTAGGGTTGAGCGTGAGGGGGGCGAAGTTGAAGATTCGGAGACTGTTCCCATCTCCGAAGCAATGCGACGATCCGGACTGGCAACTTCGGAAGGAATCCCCACTGTTGAAGCAGAACAAGCAACTGCCGAAGTAGAAGAAGAGAATGTTGAAGAAACTGATCCCGAAGATGATTATCGTATTGCCATGCCAAGTAAGCCTAGCCACTTGGACTTCGGAAAGTCTACTGTTTCGAAGGCTGATCTCTCCAAGATGGTGAAGTCGGGCTTTTTCAATGAGAATCAGAAGAAGCTGTTACGCTTCGGGGGAGAAGAGACTACCCCAAAGCCGGAGAAGGATGAAATTGTCATTTTCAAGAGTTTTCTAAAGGCTGGGTTAAGATTCCCCCTACATGAGATTATTGCAGAGGTGCTGAAGAGGTTTGGTATTTACTTTCATCAGTTAACTCCTAACGCTATCGTTAGGCTTAGCGTTTATATCTGGGCCCTCCGAAGCCAAGCGGTGGAGCCGTTTGCAGACAGTTTTTGCCGAGTTCACGAACTGCACTATCAGACGAAGGCTAGAAAAGATGGATTGCATGACAATTTTGGTTGCTATAATTTTGCTTATCGGAAAACCACAAAGTTTCCTGTAATCAGCTACCGAAGCAAATGGCCGGCAGGCTGGAAATCAGAATGGTTCTATGTCAAGGTTGATGACGACAAGGAGAAGCTTGTGCAAAGTCCACTCGAACTGATCTTCGGAGAAACCCGACCTCGCTGCAACATGACACCAGACGGTCCAACACAACAGGCAATGGATGAATTCAGAATTATTGCAGAGCATGTCAGTACAAGAGACCTGGTTCAGGAGTTCTTGGCCTTCAGGGTTTTTCCTACTTTAAAGGAATGGGAAATGCCGAAGCTGGAGGGGGAGAAGAAAGAAGGTGGACTTGTGCGTTTACCTTACTATTTCAAGTTTAAGAAATACTTTAAAACACCTTGTCAAGAGTGGCTGGATACAATTGAAGTAATGTGCAATGAAATACTTGGCAATTACTCCAAAAAAGAAGATCAATTGATGACTGCGGCCTTCGGCACCCGTCCGAAGCGAAGACTGAATCGAGTGCTGGACGCCCTGGGGTTTGAATACCCTGACTACGAAAATCTGAACTAAGGTGCCGGGGGCCAGAAAAGGAAAAGGACAACTGAAGCCCTAAATGAAGATGAGAAAGAACCATCAAAGAAAAGGGTTCCGAAGAAGAGGAAAGCGTCTTCTCCGAAGCAAAAAATATCTGACGAAGAAGAAACCCCCGCATCACCCTCTGCCACTGACGTGGAGGAAATTTTGAAGGTAATGACTGAATCCCTGCCTGCGAAGCTAAGTCCATTGGGGCCTCAACTGACAAAGTTTTTTCAGAAGGAAAAGGAGCCCGAGAAAACGAAGAAGACGACTAAAGCAAAGAGACAAAGAATTATCACTGTGACAGAGGTTATTGACAAGACACCACCAAGAGCTTCGGCTCAGAAGACACCAGCGGCTGAGGAAAGAACAAATATTGAAATCACACCTTCGGAGGTCGCAGCTGCCGAAGCTGCCTCAACTGAAGATGTGAACCTGGAAAGCACAATCGAACACATCAATAAAATACTGCTAGACATGGCTACAGAAGAAGCTACCGCTGCCGCCGAAGAAGCTGTAGTCGCAGCGTCGGGGAAAGGAAATGAAATTGCTGACGAAGCTTCAGAGAACGAAGCGTTCATGTTTCAAAATTTAGTTGGAGAAAAATTGTCAAAACCCGAAATAGAAGAGCTTAAAGAGTATGCCAAATCTTGCGGGTACAAACCAGGAGCACTCCTCTTCGGAGGTATTGATGATGAAAAATTAGATTGCATCCGAAACCAAACTGGAGCCAAAGTTATCAGTACTCTGTCAAAGAGTATTGGTTTTCCGAAGCTGGAAATTGACATTAGCCGCTACCGACGACAACATATCGTTGGTAGTTTATTTTATTCCAATTTCAAGGTGAACTACTATTCCCTTGACTTTTATTGTTTTCAATAATGAAAACATGTCTAATGAAGATTGTTTTCGTGCAGAGTATGCTGTTGATCAAGGCCTTGAAAATGCAGCAAGATTTTGAAGACAAAAAACATGAAGTTATAATTGAAAATTTAGAAAACAAAATAAAGGAGCAATCAGCTGACATTGAGAAGAAAAACTTTGAGCTCCAGGCAACTGAAGGTTCGTTGGCGGAAGCCGAAGCAAAAATAACAGAACTGAACACGAAGCTTCTTTGCCAATCTAAGCAGTTTGAACAAGAAAAGCAAGAACTTAAGGCAAAACTTGAAGCCGAAGCTCAACAGAATTCAGATTTGAAAAAACTATTGGCGGACCTTCAAGAAAAATGTTTGGAATTTAGCAACAAATGCATTCAACGACTAAGAAAATTTTTTCACTCGGTTGGAGCCAGCAGTGATAAATTCACCCCCTCTGCTGAAGATTTACCGAAGACCTTCGAACATATTGAGGGTGAAATTGACGAGCTCGACGAAGTTATAGCTGGGCACGATGACTTCTGTGCCTGGGTAGCTTCTCGGGGCACTGCTGCAGCTTTCCTGAAAGCTGGCTGCGACCATGGAAAGATTGTCAATAGGCCCAATTTCACTTTATCACCATCAATCCTAGATGACATCCCTGATCTCGCCCGAAGTATTTCCAATAGATTTATAAAAATGATATGGACAAAAGGCGGGCGAGAAAAGGCTGGAGATGAAGCTCGGAGTCACCTTGAACAAGTAAGAAATCATACCTTGCGCTTACCTCCTCCTTCAAGCTCGATTTTGACTTACAACATCTTAATTCATGTAGGATGACGAAGCCGAAGTTGATGATTGAAAAGAGTGACGCCGAAGCTAAAAATCCCTCGAAGATTAAGTAGGAGTAGACTGTAGACAGACTCAGGAAACTTTTGAGACAACTTGTGTGAATATAACTAAACTTGTATTTAATGAGTTCTGTTCATACCTTGTATTATGCTCTTACCCTTCTACTGATGTATGTGAAGTGCTTCGTTGTGGACGAAATTATCTTTTTTGAGCCGAAGGCGAAAAAACACCTTCCCTTCTTTTCGTACACAGCAAAGCATAGAAAACAACATTTCCCTTTCTTCCGAAGCTCTCTTTTTTGTACGCGAAGAAGCTCTTCTCTTATGCCGAAGCAACCACTTATGCCATGATGATGATTATCCTATATATGCCTGAATGAATGTTTATGAATGCAAATGCTATGATGTAATGTGATGTGCGAATGAATGTCCAAACACATATCCGAAGCCATACCCTCAGCCATTATTTCCTTAGAAACAATTACACATCAGCTCTGCATTCCCTTAGGAACGACTTTGGAGCTTCTTCGCCTTTTACTTTCGGCGGAATCAGCGTTGACTTTTTGCTGTAAGCTCTGCATTCCCTTAGGAACGACTTTGGAGCTTCTTCGCCTTTTACTTTCGGCGGAATCAGCGTTGACTTTTCGCTGCAAGCTCTGCATTCCCTTAGGAACGACTTTGGAGCTTCTTCGCCTCTTTTTTTTAGTTTTCGGCACTCAATGGTGCGTTCTCAGCTTTTACATTTACATTCCTTGGGGATTTTGCTCTTATAGAACTAAAAAAGGAAATTACATATGATGGCCCCATTAAAAACCTTTCTCCCCCTTTAGAAAGGAAAAGGGTGCCATGAAAAAGAAAAGACATAAAAAGTTACATCAAATTACACATAATATCGCTGAAGCTCATCCGCATTCCAAGATCTAGGAACGTCGTTGCCGTCCATGTCCTTCAATCTGTATGAACCAGGTCTTGACGAAGATGCTACTAAGAAAGGTCCCTCCCATTTCAACTGTAACTTGCCCACTGTGTCTGGGTTGGCCACTCTCCGAAGCACCAAGTGTCCTGGCTCAATATTCTTTAGCCGAACTTTTCTATCTCGCCATTTGACTGTTTCAGCTTGATATTTATTGATATTCTCCACAGCTTGAAGCCCGATCCCTTCTAAAGCATCTTTTTCCACAGAACAAGCATCTTCAGAACCTGATTCTGCCGAAGCTACTACTCTTATTGATCCAGTTTTAGCTTCTTCCGGAGTTATTGCTTCGTCACCGAATAATAACTTGAATGGAGTAAAGCCTGTAGACCTTGATGTTGTTGTATTGTGGCTCCACACCACTTTGGTTAACTGATCTGGCCACTTTCCCTTGGGTTGATTGAAGATTGACTTCATTATTCCTGTCATTATAATGCCATTGGCTCTTTCAACGAGCCCATTTGACTCCGGATGCCTGACTGATGCAAAATGGATCTTCGTACCAATTTGATCACAGAAATCTCTGAAGGCTTCGGAGTCGAATTGTGTTCCATTATCTACAGTGATGGCCTTTGGTACCCCAAAACGACAAACAATATTCTGCCAGAAAAACTTTTGGACAGTGGTCGAAGTTATTGTGGCTAATGGCTTTGCCTCAATCCATTTAGAAAAATACTCCACAGCCACTACTACATATCTTAGATTCCCTTGAGCCGGTGACAATGGACCTAACAAGTCAAGGCCCCACCTTTGCAATGGCCAGATGGGTTGTATGAGCTGTGTTAAAGACGAAGGTTGTTTTTGATCTCTTGCACATTTCTGACAGCCTTCGCACTTTTGAACTAATTCCGCTGCATCCGAAGCTGCCTTCGGCCAATAAAACCCTTGACGAAAAACTTTTCCAAGTAACGGCCTAGATCCAATGTGAGATCCACACAGGCCTGCATGTATTTCTTTCATCAACTCTATACCTTCGGTTCTAGATAAACACTTGAGTAGCGGAGCGCAAACTCCATGCTTGTACAACTCCCCTTCTATCATGACATATGGACGAGCTCTTGCTTCTATCCTCCTGTTATAAGCTTCGTCATCTGAAAGGAACTTACCCTGAAGGTAAGAGATGATCTCAGTTCTCCAATCTTCGCTATAAACAGGAGATATATTGAGGACTGCTCTTTCAAGGAGTTCCACTGAAGGTGCCTTTATTGTTTCGAAGAACACATCTGAAGGTAAAGGCAGCCCCTGTGCTGCTGACTTAGCGAGCAAATCAGCATGCTCATTTTGCCCTCGAGGGATATTTTTGACAGAAAATCCTTCGAAGGAAGCTTCGATTCTTCGGACCGTGTCTAGGTATTTTTCAAGCTTCGGATCTTTGGCCTTGCAACTCTTGTCGATATGACCCGAAACAACCTGGGAATCAGTTTTAAGGATGGCCCTTCTGATTCCCATTGCTTTTAATTTCCGAAGGCCCAAAAGCAGGGCTTCGTACTCAGTAATATTGTTTGTACAGCTAAAATCGAGTCTTGCCGCATAACAAGTTTTAACTTTGGTTGGTGAGACCAACACAGCGGCTGCTCCTGCTCCGAAGGTTCCCTAAGACCCATCGCAAAACACTGTCCATACTTCGGCATCTTTATTTGTTTCTTCATCCTGAGCCCCTGGCGTCCAATCGGCAATAAAATCTGCCAACGCTTGAGACTGGATCGAGGATCTATGCACATAATCAATGCAAAATTCATTGAGCTCTGCAGCCCATTTTCCAATCCGTCCAGTAGCTTCTCTATTTCTCATAATATCCTTCAACGGCTGCGAAGAAGGAACAACAATATTGTATGCTTGAAAATAATGCCGAAGCTTCCTGGATGCCATCAAAACAGCATATAATACCTTCTCCAATTCTGTATAGTTTTTCTTTGATACACTAAGAACTTCAGATACAAAATACACTGGAACCTGCTTCTTGACTTGGCCATCAAGCTTCTCCTGGACAAGTGCTGCACTTACCGCTGAGTGCGAAGCTGCCACGTATAACAACAAAGGAGCCCCTAGCGCTGGTGGAGTTAATGTTGTTAAATCTATCAAATATTGCTTCAGTTCTTCAAAGGCTTTTTGTTGGCTTGGTCCCCATTGAAAGACTTCGGCTGATTTCAGCACTTCGAAGAATGGTAAATTTCTTTCTGCTGATCTGGATATAAATCTATTGAGAGATGCCAGTCTCCCTGTCAATCTTTGTGCCCCCTTTCTTGTAGTTGGTGGCTCCATTCGAAGTATGGCTTCAATTTTACTTGGATTAGCTTCAATTCCCTTTGTTGAAACCAAGCATCCAAGAAATTTCCCCTTCTTTACTCCGAAGACACATTTTTCTGGATTCAACTTTAAGCCAGCTTGTCTGAAACTAGCGAAGGTCTCCTGCAAATCAGCAATATGATTTTCTTGTTTCGTGCTTTTTACAATGATGTCATCAACATAAGTTAGCACGTTTCTGCCTATCTGAGACTGGAGAACCTTCGCAGTCATTCTGCTGAAGCTTCCTCCAGCGTTTTTGAGCCCCTCAGGCATCCGAAGATAGCAATATGTGCCACTTGGGGTTATGAAGCTAGTCTTCGGCTCATCTTCCTTCTTCATCCAGATTTGGTGATAGCCTGAGTAACAGTCTAGCAGACTCATGAGCTCTGAAGAAGCTGCTGCATCAACTAAAGAGTCTATCCTTGGCAATGGGAATTCGTCCTCCGGACAAGCCTTGTTGAGATCTGTAAAATCAATACACATTCGCCACTTGCCATTGGCCTTTTTTACCATAACAGTGTTAGCTAACCATTCTGGGTACTTTACTTCTCTGATGACTCCTGCACTGAGAAGTCTTTTGACTTCATTACGAGCACCTTCGGCCTTGTCATCAGACATTTTCCGAAGCCTCTGCTTTCTGGGTCTGAAGGATGGGTCAACATTGAGCGAGTGTTCAATAACATCCCTATTTACTCCGCAGAGGTCATTAGCTGACCATGCAAAAACATCTTTGTTGTTGAACAAAAACCTTATCAAGGTTTTCTCCTGCTCTTCGGATAATTGAGAGCCCAACAGCACCTTCTGCTCTGCTATGTCCTCACATAAGAGCATGGGCTTCGGCTGATCTGCTGAAGCTGCTTTCTCCCTTCTGAATTTGTACTGTTCACAAGCTTCAGCTCCATCTATGTTATGGATTGCTTTTGAGTCAGTCCAGTTTCCTTCGGCCCTTTTGGCAGCTTCCTGACTTCCATGAATAGCGATGGGTCCTTGATCCGAAGGTATCTTCATGCAAAGATAGGCAGGATGAAGAATTGCTTCGAAAGCATTGAGGGTACCACGACCAATAATTGCATTGTAAGGGTATTCCATGTCAACAATGTTAAACACAACTTGCTCAGTTCTAGTGTTGTTGATGAACCCGAAGGTCACTGACATGGTGATCTTGCCCAGTGCTACAATCTGTCTTCCTCCGAAGCCACAGAGAGGGTGCGTAGCATCATGAATCTTATCTTCTGGCTCTTGCATTTGCCTGAAGGCCTTAGCAAATATGATATCAGCTGCACTGCCTGTATCAACCAAGACATTGTGGACCAGAAATCCTTTGATAACACAAGAGATAACCATGGCATCGTTGTGTGGGTAATCCTTGAGTTGAAGGTCCTCTTGGGAGAAGGTAATAGGAATGTGAGACCATCTCGACTTGATGAAGGGTCCTTGCACCCCAACATGTTGTACCCTTCTCTGTGCTTCCTTCTTCTGCTTCTTGTTGGCTGGCTCTGAACATGAACCGCCTGTTATCGGGAGTAGCAGCTTCGGAGCCGAAGCAGCTCCAGCTTGATCGTTGAACGATGCCATTAGCTCAAGAAAGTGGAAGTGAATTCACCGGAGGTGGGCGCCAATGTTGGGGACTTGTTCTCAACTGCTATGAATTAAGAACAAGGCAACACAGAAAGAAGTTAATAATAAATATTCTTCGTCCTTCGAAGTGTTATTTCCCTTAGGATATAACGATCTTCAGGTGAAGGTCATGAAGGACATACCTTCATCATTATAGTTTATACTGATAAAAGGAGAAGTATATGAAACATGAGAAAACAACGTGAATAATCACATAACATTATTACATGTCCTTATTATATAATCCTGGAGGAATAAGAACAATATTGAATTACATTTGTACCTTCGGCTTGGTAGAAGGCAAAAATACAAGCGTGACGCACGAGCGTGTTCCAATCAGCGTGAACAGTACGGGGGTACTGTTCATCTATTTATAGACACAGGACACAGCCTGTGACGAATTACAATTATGCCCCTCATAAAAGTTTACAACATTGACTCGGACCTTTATGGACTAAAAGGTCATTCTATCTTTAAGTCGGTTTGTAATACCGAAGCTTCATGAAGAGGAACCTTCAGTCATCTCCTGGGGACAGCTTCAGCCGAAGCTGCTTCTTCCTACAGGACCTTCGGCGCGACGAAGCATGGCCCCAACACTCTTCCTATCGACCTTACATCCAGCATAGTCGGAATCTGAATATCCAATCAAGTTAAAGGTAGACCCCTTTGGATACCAGATCCCGAAGCAAGGCGTAGCGACTAAATATCTAAGAATTCGCTTCACGGCCACCAAGTGACACTCCCTTGGATCGGATTGAAATCTAGCACACATGCATACACTGAGCATAATATCCGGTCTACTAGCACATAAATAAAGCAAAGAACCTATCATTGACTGTTATGCCTTTTGATCAACGGACTTACCTCCTTTGTTGAGGTCGGTGTGTCCGTCGCTTCCCATCGGAGTCTTTGCGGGCTTGGCGTCCTTCATCGCAAACCGCTTTAGCAAATCTTGCATGTACTTCGTTTGGGAGATGAAGGTGCCGTCCTTGAGTTGCTTCACTTGGAACCCAAGGAAGTAGTTCAACTCGCCCATCATCGACATCTCGAATTTCTGCGTCATCACCCTGCTAAACTCTTCACAAGACTTTTGATTAGTAGAACCAAATATTATGTCATCGACATAAATTTGGCACACAAACAAATCACCATCACAAGTCTTAGTGAATAAAGTCGGATCGGCTTTCCCAACCTTGAAAGCATTAGCAATTAAAAAGTCTCTAAGGCATTCATACCATGCTCTTGGGGCTTGCTTAAGTCCATAGAGCGCCTTAGAGAGCTTACACACGTGGTCGGGGTACCATTCATCCTCGAAGCCAGGGGGTTGCTCCACGTACACCTCCTCCTTGATCGACCCGTTGAGGAAAGCGCTCTTCACATCCATTTGGAACAACCTGAAAGAATGGTGAGCGGCATATGCTAGCAGAATAAGAATGGACTCTAGCCTAGCCACAGGAGCAAAAGTCTCCTCAAAGTCCAAACCTGCGACTTGGGCATAACCTTTTGCCACAAGTCGAGCCTTGTTCCTCGTCACCACCCCATGCTCGTCCTGTTTGTTGCGGAACACCCACTTGGTTCCCACAACATTTTGCTTGGGATGAGGCACCAGTGTCCAAACTTCATTACGCTTGAAGTTGTTGAGCCCTTCCTGCATGGCCAACACCCAGTCCGGATCTAGCAAGGCCTCTTCTACCCTGAAAGGCTCAATAGAAGAGACAAAGGAGTAATGCTCACAAAAATTAACTAATCTAGAACGAGTAGTTACTCCCTTGCTAATGTCACCCAAAATTTGGTCGACGGGATGATTCCTTTGAATCGTCGCTCGAACTTGGGTTGGAGGTGCCGGTTGTGCTTCTTCCTCCCTCACATGATCATCTTGTGCTCCCCCTTGATCACACACCTCCTCCTGATGAACCTGTTCATCGTCTTGAGTTGGGGGATGCACCATTGTTGAGGAAGAAGGTTGATCTTGCTCCAATTGTTCCTGTGGACGCACATCGCCAATCGCCATGGTGCGCATTGCGGCCGTTGGAACGTCTTCTTCATCTACATCATCAAGATCAACAACTTGCTCTCTTGGAGAGCCATTAGTCTCATCAAATACAACGTCGCTAGAGACTTCAACCAAACCCGATGATTTGTTGAAGACCCTATACGCCTTTGTATTTGAGTCATAACCTAATAAAAACCCTTCTACAGCTTTGGGAGCAAATTTAGAAGTTCTACCTTTCTTCACAAGAATATAACACTTTCTCCCAAATACACGAAAATAAGACACATTGGGTTTGTTACCGGTTAGAAGCTCATACGAAGTCTTCTTGAGGAGGCGATGAAGGTAGACCCGGTTGATGGCGTGGCAAGCCGTGTTCACGGCTTCCGACCAAAAGCGCTCGAGGGTCTTGAACTCTCCAAGCATCGTCCTCGCCATATCGATGAGCGTCATGTTCTTCCTCTCTACCACACCATTTTGCTGTGGTGTGTAGGGAGCGGAGAATTCGTGCTTGATCCCTTCCTCCTCAAGGTACTCCTCCGCTTGAAGGTTCTTGAACTCGGACCCGTTGTCGCTCCTTATCTTTTTCACCTTGAGCTCAAACTCATTTTGAGCTCTCCTTAGGAAGCGCTTGAGGGTCCCTTGGGTTTCAGTTTTATCCTACAAAAAGAATACCCAAGTGAAGGAGGAAAAATCATCAACTATAACAAGACCATACTTACTTCCTCCTATACTTAGATAGGCAACGGGTCCGAAGAGGTCCATATGAAGCATCTCCAAAGGTCTTGATGTGGTCATCACATTTTTGGTGTGATGAGAGCTTCCCACCTGTTTGCCTGCTTGACAAGCTGCACAAGGTCTACCTTTTTCGAAATGCACATTATTTAGACCTATCATGTGTTCTCCCTTTAGAAGCTTGTGAAGGTTCTTCATCCCCACATGTGCTAAGCGACGATGCCACAGCCAGCCCATGCTAGTCTTAGCAATTAAGCATGCATCTAGACCGGCCTCCTCTTTTGCAAAGTCAACTAAATAAAGTTTGTTGTCTAGTACACCCTTAAAAGCAAATGAACCATCACTTCTTCTAAAGACAGACACATCTACATTTGTGAATAAACAATTATATCCCATATTGCAAAGTTGATTCACAGACAACAAGTTATATCCAAGCGACTCAACTAAAAACACATTAGAAATAGAGTGCTCGGATGAAATGACAATCTTTCCTAACCCTTTTACCTTGCCTTGATTCCCATCACCGAATATTATTGAATCTTGGGGATCCTTGTTCTTGACGTAGGAAGAGAACATCCTCTTTTCCCCCGTCATGTGGTTTGTGCATCCGCTATCGATAATCCAGCTTGAGCCCCCGGATGCATAAACCTGCAAGGCAAATTTAGGCTTGGGTCTTAGGTACCCAACTCATGTTGGGTCCTACAAGGTTAGTTACAATAGTCTTAGGGACCCAAATGCAAGTTTTGTCTCCCTTACATTTGGCCCCTAACTTCTTAGCAATTACCTTCTTACCCTTTCTACAAATAGCAAAGGAAGCATTGCAAGCATAATAAATTGTAGAAAGTTCATTAATTACTTTCCTAGGAACATGAACAATATTCTTTTTAGGCACATGATGAATATTTTTCCTAGGCATATCTCTACCATGCACAACATGAGAACTAGGAGCAGTCATAGCATATGAATCATAAGCATGTGAAACAACATTATTGCAATTTCTATCATGATGAACATTCCTAGAATATTTCCTATCATGGTATAAGAAAGCATGGTTCTTTTGAATACTATTTGCCATAGGGGCCTTTCCTTTCTCCTTGATGGAGATGGGAGCCTTATGACATGTCAAGTTCTTGGCTTCCCTCTTGAAGCCAAGTCCATCCTTAATTGAGGGGTGTCTACCAATCGTGTAGGCATCCCTTGCAAATTTTAGCTTATCGAATTCACTTTTGCTAGTCTTAAGTTGGGCATTAAGACTAGCCACTTCATCATTCAATTTGGAAATTGAAACTAGGTGTTCACTACAAGCATCAATATTAAAATCTTTACACCTATTACAAATTACAACATTTTCTACACAAGATGTTGATTTACTAGCTATTTCTAACTTAGCATTCAAATCATCATTTATGCTCCTTAAGCTAGAAATTGTCTCATGGCAAGTAGATAGTTCACAAGAAAGCATTTCATTTCGTTTAACTTCTAGAGCAAGAGATTTTTGCGCCTTTACAAATTTATCATGTTCTTCATACAAAAGGTCCTCTTGCTTTTCTAATAACCTATTCTTATCATTCAAGACATCAATTAATTCATTAATTTTATCAACCTTGGTTCTATCTAGGCCCTTGAATAAACATGAATAATCTATTTCATCATCATCACTAGACTCATCCTCACTTGAAGAAGCATAAGTAGTATTCCGAGTACATACCTTCTTCTCCTTCGCCATGAGGCATGTGTGACGCTCGTTGGGGAAGAGGGCCGATTTGTTGAAGGCAGTGGCGGCGAGTCCTTCGTTGTCGGAGTCGGACGACGAACAATCCGAGTCCCACTCCTTGCCAAGGTGTGCCTCGCCCTTAGCCTTCTTGTAAGCTTTCTTTTTCTCCCTCTTGTTCCCTTGTTCCTGGTCACTACCATTATCGGGACAGTTAGCGATAAAATGACCAATCTTACCACATTTGGAGCATGAGTGCTTCCCCTTTGTCTTGGTCTTGCTTGGCTGCCCCTTGCGACCCTTTAGCGCCGTCTTGAAGCGCTTGATGATGAGGGCCATCTCTTCATCATTGAGCCCCGCCGCCTCAACTTGCGCCACCTTGCTAGGTAGCGTCTCCTTGCTTCTTGTTGCTTTGAGGGCGATGGTTTGAGGCTCATGGATTGGGCCATTTAGCGCATCATCCACGTATCTTGCCTCCTTGATCATCATTCGCCCGCTTACGAACTTCCCAAGAACTTCTTCGGGCGACATCTTTGTGTACCTAGGATTTTCACGAATATTGTTCACCAGATGTGGATCAAGTATAGTAAAAGACCTTAGCATTAGGCGAACGACGTCGTGGTCCGTCCACCGCGTGCTTCCGTAGCTCCTTATTTTGTTGATGAGGGTCTTGAGCCGGTTGTATGTTTGGGTTGGCTCCTCTCCCCTTATCATTGCGAATCTTCCAAGCTCGCCCTCCACCAACTCCATTTTGGTGAGCATGGTAACGTCGTTCCCCTCATGTGAGATCCTGAGGGTGTCCCAGATTTGCTTGGCATTGTCCAAGCCGCTCACCTTATTGTACTCTTCCCTGCACAAAGATGCTAAAAGGACAGTAGTAGCTTGTGCATTTCTATGGATTTGTTCATTTATAAACATAGGACTATCTGAGCTATCAAATTTCATTCCACTTTCTACAATCTTCCATATGCTTGGATGGAGAGAGAACAAGTGACTACGCATTTTGTGACTCCAAAATCCATAGTCCTCCCCATCAAAGTGTGGAGGTTTGCCAAGTGGAATAGAGAGTAAATGAGCATTGGTACATTGCGTAATATGGGAATAATCAAAGGAAAAGTTTGAATTAACTGTCTTCCTTCTCTCGTAGTCGTTGTCGTCGTCCTTTTGGGAAGAGGAAGATTCGTCGCTGTCGTAGTAGATTATTTCCTTGATGCGCCTCGCATTCTTCTTCTTCCCATCTTTTCGTTTGTAGCCCGAGCCCGAGTCGGTAGGCTTGTCATCCTTCAGCTCGTTGACGAAGGACTCCTTCTCCTTATTGTTGATCACAATCCCCTTGCCCTGAGGATCCATCTCTTCGGGCGATTAGTCCCTTTGTGATGAGAACGACTTTGATACCAATTGAGAGCACCTAGAGGGGGGGGGTGAATAGGTGATCCTGTGAAACTTGAAAACTTAATGCCACAAAAACTTGGTTAAGCGTTAGCACAATAATGCCAAGTGGCTAGAGAGGAGTCTTAACAAAACACAATAACCACAAGAGATCAACACAGAGATGGCACAGTGGTTTATCCCGTGGTTCGGCCAAGACCAACGCTTGCCTACTCCACGTTGTGGCGTCCCAACGGACGAGGGTTGCAATCAACCCCTCTCAAGTGGTCCAAGGACCCACTTGAATACCACAGTGTTTTGTTTTCTTCACTATATCCTGATTGCGAGGAATCTCCACAACTTGGAGTCTCTCGCCCTTACACTTTGATGTTTCACAAAGAAGCACGGAGTAAGGGAGGGATGAGCAACTCACACAAGACACAAAGATCATAGCAAATACGCACACATAAGACCCAGACTTGAGCTCAAAAGAGTATCATGAGTTTCTCACTAGAACGGAGCTCAAATCACTAAGAATGTCGAACAAGTGCGCAAGAATGAAGTGTGAGTGATCAACAATGCTCTAAGGATGCTTGGTGTACTCCTCCATGCGCCTAGGGGTCCCTTTTATAGCCCCAAGGCAGCTAGGAGCCGTTGAGAGCATTCCAGGAAGGCAATTCTTGCCTTCAGTCGCCTGGCGCACCGGACAGTCCGGTGCACCACCGGACACTGTCCGGTGCGGATTTCTTTCCTTCTTTGGCGAAGCCGACCGTTGTAGATTCAGAGCCGTTGGCGCACCGGACACTGTCCGGTGCACACCGGACAGTCCGGTGCTCCAATGTGACCGTTGGCTCGGCCACGCGTCACGCACGGAATCCTCGGCTGACCGTTGGCCCGGCTGACCGTTGGCTCACCGGACAGTCCGGTGCACCACCGGACAGACCAGTGATTTTTAGCCGTACGCCGTTAATCACTTCCCGAGAGCGACGACTTCGCCTGTGAACGGCTCACCGGACAGTCCGGTGATTTATAGCCGTACACCGCCGTCGAAGTCCCGAGAGCAGCAACTTCGCAAGAGCCAGCCTGGCGCACTGGACACTGTCTGGTGCACCCAGACTGAGCAGACTTCGGCTGAACAAAGCCATCTCTTTTCTAACTTGATTTTTCCTGTTTCCAGCACTTAGACACAATACATTAGTCCATAAAACAATGTACTAAGTCTAGAAACATACCTTTACTTTTGATTTGCACTTTGTCCATCACTTGGGATACTTTAACACTTAAGCACTTGTGTTGGCACTCAATCACCAAAATACTTAGAAATGGCCCAAGGGCACATTTCCCTTTCAGTGTTCTCAAAGATAGATCTGAGGTCAGGTTACCATTAGCTTAGAATCTGACCTTCGGATATACCGAACATAGCATTTATCACCAAGTAAGGGCTATATGAGTACATAGTTATGTCATTCGAATTAACGAATGTGCTAGCTTTCTTTATGTACTTGATGAATAGTGTGTTCATGGACTACCTCGACAAGTTGGTAGTGGTATTCATCGATGATATTCTCATATATTCTCAAAATGAGGAGGAGCATGAGGAGCATTTGAAGATGGAATTGCAACGGTTACGGGAGCATCAGTTGTATGTCAAGTTGAGCAAGTGTGAGTTCTAGATCAGCGAAGTCCTGTTCTTGGGTCATATCATAAACCAAGATGGATTAGTTGTGGATCTAAAGAAGCTAGCAGATATTCTAGAATGGAAAGCACCAAGAGATGTTTGGGGAATCAAGAGTTTCATTGGAATGGCCGGCTACTCTTGGTGTTTCATTGAAGGTTTATCCAAGATTGTCAGACCAATGATAGCCCTGCTAGCAAAGAAAGTTGAGTTCAAGTGGACCCCAGCATGCCAAGAGTCCTTTGAGACATTGAAGGAGAAGATGACGACAGCACCTTTGTTGATCCTGTCAGATGTTCATAAGCCATTCTTAGTGTACTGTGATGCTTCGTACACTATGTCTGGGATGTGTGTTAATGCAAGAAGGGAGAGTAGTGGCGTAATCGTCCCAACAGTTGAAGATTCATGAGAGAAATTATCCAACACATGATCTGGAGTTAGCAGCAGTGGTTCATGCACTGAAGACCTAGAGGCACTATCTATATGGGCAGAAGTGTGATATCTATACAGACTACAAGAGTCTCAAATATATATTCACCTAGTTAGAGTTGAACATGAGGCAGTGAAGATGGCTGGAACTAATCAAAGACTATGAGCTGGAGATACATTATCACCCAGGCAAAGTAAATGTGGTTGTCGATGCATTGAGTAGAAAAAGTCAAGTCAGCATGATGGTCGCTCGTCCGATGCCATATAAGCTAGGAAAGGAGTTCAACAGGCTAATCTCGGATTTCTAAACAACACCCAAGGAGTGATAGTGGAGCTGGAACCCACTCTAGAGCGAGAGATCAAGGATGGGCAGAAAGATGATGAGAAAATCGACAAGATTCGGCAGCTGATCATAGATGGGAAAGGCAAAAATTTCAGTGAAGACGCAGAAGGCGTGGTATGGTTCAAAGATAGGCTATGCGTTCCCAACATCAAATCAATTCAGGAACTGATTCTCAAGGAGGCTCATGAGACAGCTTATTCCATACACCCTAGCAGCGAGAAGATGTACCAAGACCTGAAGAAAAGATTCTGGTGGTATGGTATGAAAAGGGAGATAGCAGAGTATGTTGCCATATGTGACAGTTGTCAGAGAATCAAGGTAGAGCATCAGAGGCCTGCATGTTTACTGCAGCCATTGCAGATTCCTTAGTGGAAATGGGAAAAGATTGGGATGGAATTAATAGTCGGTCTACCTCGCACTCGAGCCGGTTATGACTCGATCTGGGTAGTAGTGGACCGCTTAACAAAGGCGGCCCATTTCATACCAGCCAAGACCACCTATAATAGTGCAGTGTTGGCAGAGCTATATATGTCCCGGATTGTATGCCTGCATGGTGTTCCTAAGAAGATAGTGTCCGACCGAGGAACCTAATTTACTTCTCACTTTTGGCAGCAGTTGCATGAAGCTTTGGGCATGCACTTGAAGTTCAATTCAGCTTATCACACAGACAGATGGTCAGACTGAGAGAACCAACCAGATTCTTGAAGATATGTTGAGAGCTTGTGCTTTGCAAGACAAGTTAGGTTGGGACAAGAGGCTACCTTATGCAGAATTCTCCTACAATAATAGTAATCAGGCCAGTTTGAAGATGTCACTGTTCCAAGCACTCTATGGGAGAAATTATCAAACTCCGTTACATTGGGACCAACTCGGCGAAAGGCAGGTGTTCGGTCCAGACATTTTGCTGGAAGCCGAAGAGAATATCAGAATGGTTTGGGAGAATTTGAAGACATCGCAGTCCAGGAAGCAAAGTTACGCAGACACAAGAAGAAGAGATCTGAGTTTCAAAGTGGGAGACTATGTTTACCTGAAGGTGTCACCCATCTAAGGAACCAAAAGGTTCGGAGTCAAGGGCAAGCTAGAACCTCGATACATCGGATCGTACCAGATTCAAGCAAGACGTGGATAAGTGGCATATCAACTCAGCCTACCAGAAAGTCTGTCAGCCATGCATGATGTGTTTCATGTGTCTCAGCTGAAGAAATGCTTACGAGTGCTAGAAGAGCAATTGCCAACTGAGGATCTCGAAGTTTAGAAGATTTGACTTATATCAAGAAGCCAACTCAGGTTATGGAGACAACAGATAGAGTCACTCGAAGAAGCACCATCAGGATGTGCAAGTCAAGTGGGGCCATCATTCAGAGGAAGAAGCAACCTGGGAAAGAGAAGATGATGTGAAAGCCAAATATCCCGAACTCTTTGCAAGCAAACCCTGAATCTCGGGGGCGAGATTATTTTTAAGGGCGATAGGTTTGAAACACCATGAATTTGGGGGTATAAAATTTCTTCTCTAATGCCTACAAAATTTAGGTGTTACATCTTGTCTCTCTCTCTTTTATTTAGAGTTATGTCTAGTTTACAATGATTAACTATTTATTTAATATAGCAAAACCTATGTGAGTCATGAAATGTTGCATCATGCTGAGCCTAGATTATTCTTTTGTTTGATGCACATGCTTGAACTAGTTTGAATTTGAATTTGATTTGAATCCCATAAGGGAAAATAAAAAGGAAAAGCCATTAGAAATTCCAGAAAATAGAAAAACTCCATTTCAGCCCATTTAGCCCTATCCAGCCTAGCTTGCCGCCCGCGCCCGCTGGCAGGTGGGGCCAACCAGTCGACGCCCCGCTCGCCCGTGCGCACTCGCTCGTCCTCTCTCTGACCGGTGGGGTGGCCCCGTCAGCGCCGTTGCATGCTCGCGTGCGCCCGCTCTTGCCGATCCACGGATCCCGCCTGTCAGATCCATCCCCTTCCCCGCAACCGCCGCGTCTACGCACATGGCATGGGCCTCGCGCGCGGTCAAATAGCGCCCACGCCCCCACGACTCGCCCACGTCGACCGAGCGCTAGGTGAAGACCCTGTGCACTCCCAAAGCTCAGCCCTGGCCCTCATTCACTCTTTCCCTACCCTCGCACTCACCCAGTCTGCAGTGCCGCCCACTCTGTTGCTTCGTCGTTCCGCCGTCGTCGCTAGGCCTCTACCAGCGCCTTGGCCAGGGTGAGCTTCGCCTGAGCTTTGCACACCGGGAACCCGCGGTGATTTCCCCTTTCCTCGACTCTTTTGTCTGGTCCATGCTCAACCTCTACCCTATGCAGGTCGAAGCTCGCCGGTGCCGCGATACCTCATTGTCCGACCAACCGGAGCCCCCTCATGTCGTGCCAAGCTGCCCCGAGCACCATCTCTGGGTAAGTGACTTTCCCCCCCCCCCCCCTCTTCTGCACCAATTCCGCCTTACCAGGGGGAATTTCGCCTCGCTAGAGTCGCCCCTCGTCGGGCCGCCGTGTCTTCACAGCGTCCCGCCACTGCAGTCCCTCCCCGAGCTTGGACTTAGGCATAGAGCACCCCTACCCTCTCCCCGAAGCCTATGTCGGCTGTAGCGTGCCGGATTAGCCCCCACCACGACGGGTATTGCTCGCCTGAGTGACCTTTGGTTCGCCCAAGGTTTCCCCTCCGCCGTCTGCCCGTCTCAGTCCTGCTCTCACGACCCAGACCTCGCTATAGTGCTTGCCTAGTCCTCCCCAACCTCTTCCGCTACCCAGACCACCCCCAGCACCCCTAGAAGCCCTAGTCTGCCTCGCCTCCAGCGACTGCATCGCCGTGACCGCGAACAGCACCGCCCCTAGCTGACTCAAGAAGATAAAGCCCCTAGTGCCTAATCCTAACCGTTCAGTCTTAAACGGATGGCCTAGATGTGCGAATAACGATTCGTGTGGTCCGTGGAACTAGAACCGTTGGTCTAAGATCTAGCGCCAGTGCGCCCCGCGCCCTCAGCACACCGCTGACCTGTGGGCCCCTCGCATAAGTGCTTTGACCTGCCCCGAGCCCACCTGTCAGACGCTCGCGTCTGCTCGTCCGTGCGCCCGTCTGCCAGATCTAATCCTGGCTGTTGATCGTGGATCTGATGGCTGGCAGGACCCGATACCCCTTCGCGTGGTCATTTTGTTAAAGAGACCCTCTGCTTTCTAGGAAACAACCCGTCATCCCTGGTTTTCGCGTGCAGGCCCTAAGAATTTGCAGAAAAACCCCCGCCATTTTGTTTTATTGCAGAAATTGACCTAATTTTGTATTTTGAATTCCAAAACTTGTTTATTTCATATCTTTTGCATATGAACTCCAAATTGAGTGATTCCAATTGCAAAATGTTCATAAGATTGTTCTCTATCTGTTTAAATTATAATCGTTCACTGTCTGCATGTATTAATTTTATGCCTAGACTATAGATTAGTATTAGTGATGGTTTGTTTATTAAAAAAACCCATCCCTAGTATAATTTGTTTGTCTCATTAAGATGAATGAAGTTAGGTTATGTAATCAATTGAGATAATTAGTACTTAGAGAATCATGAACTTCTAGGTGTGTTAATCCACCCTAGAACCTAAGTTTACCTTTTGTCTTTATATTGTTTTTCCGAGCTTGTGTTCACTTGATTTGTACATGTTTGGTGTATTGTTTCTTTGTCTTTATCCAAATGTATTGAATGCATGATCGCTTTGTTGCAGCCCATGGTTCCTAATTGTGTTGACGAAGATCTTCTTGAGCAACAACCTGGTGAAGGCAAGTGTCCTCTAACCCATTATGTCCTACTTACTTTATAATTCACCATCCCGCATTACATTATGGAAACCTAAGGATTGACTAGTCTGTATTTACCTTGTCCTTGATTACCTTTTGGGTTATTAGGGTTAGCTTTATGCTATTGCTTTACTTTAATCAACAAACATGTTGTGAATATTTATGATACGATGATGTTATATTGATGATGATCTTGTGATACTTTAGGGAACTTAGGCTGTTTCCTGAGTACCTCTTTGTAAGGACCTGTTCGTTGAGTGACCACCCAGGATAACAGTACAACCATGAGGGTGGAATGGGACACTATTAGCTGATTAATTAGAGGAACTTGAGGTGTAGTTGGCTTCGCCATAAGGCCGTCAATGGGGTCCGGGCACATTACTTGCTCTACCGAGGCTGGTTGCCAAGGTTCTTTCGATTTGGTTTTGTTAGTCACCCTTCCTGTGGGGAGAAGTATTGTGTTTATCAATCTGAAGAAACCTAATGGGAGGCTATGACCTTTGGGGAATCTTTGTAAAGGCTACATAGTGTATCCCTGGCCATTCACCTCAGTAGTGAAGATCGGGTGTGTACAACCTGTGGCAGAACCTCCCAAGTTATTGGGCCCACATGCACCTGTCCTTGTCTTAAAGACCTCAAACGGCTATGCATGTGCACCAGATAACTTAACAGGATCCGTCTGAGTGTCCCAAGGACCCCAAATAAACCACTTACAACCAGAATCGCAAGATTAAGTAAACACAAATCACACACCAATATTTTGCAGCGGAATTTCTTTATTACAAAAAGTTACAACAAATTTTACATTATATTTATCGGAGTGATTAAAAAAAGTGATTCAAAGAAATAAACTTTGAAATGTTATAAATTATTTATAAGTTTGAAATATATACTAGCTCAATGACAATCCTCAATAAGAAGTATAGAAGAGCTATTGTAACGTATAAGAAGGTCATGCCCACCGGCGCTTAACACCATCCACAGCAGCACAAGTCTAGTACCTGCAACAACATGGGTTCGAAAACCCTGAGTACGAAGTGTACTTTCGCAAGTCTTACCCGTCTAAGAAAAAAGACTCTTAAGGATATGCTGGCTTTTGGGAATCAAGGTATGGTTTAACAAGATTCAAAGACTCTTTTGCAGAAAAGCTTACTATGAGTGGATCCTTAAGAATTCATTTTCCTTGTCAGGTTAAGTAAAGTTACCTACATCTAGATTTCTTTCTATCCTAGTTCAAGCACTTGGCCTACACTAGCCATCTTTTATCATCCCTTCAGTTCACTGGATTGCTACGTGTAGGGCAGTGACCAAGTCTTCATGTCCGAGAAGTAACGGTGATCCGAATCGATTAATACCAAGCTGGGGTCTCCAACCACACGACATATGTAGCACTTAACCCTTGCATATGTCAACTCACCACCGGGTTTCTCAAGACCAGAATGGGTTCACGCCAACCGAGAGCACAGGTACACCACCGTCCAGCCTCTTGCCATGGAGGGTACATGCTACTCTCGCCATCTCTCCACTCCCATTGTGTGGTGGCCTTTCTGGTATTGGTCCGACCGAGAAAAATCTTACCCATGACGAGGCATGTGGCTAGTTAAAAGGTCCTCAATCATCAAGCCTACATCGACATGATCCTTAATCGACTCAGACGAAGACACTACACCGAGACTTCCTTCTCGTGCAAGTCACACGCCCGGTCTCGTCTTTATTATTTAAAACCCAAAGTTTGGTAACTAGCAGATGTACATCTTTTCAGATGTTGAACCCATCAAGGCCCTGATGGATCCACCGTCACAAGTTTTTCTTTGTAAAAATTTCCATCCAATTTGAAGCATCACCTTTTGTTGTAAAACAAAACATTTTGTTTTTCTAAAGCAATGCTAAGCATCATAAAAATCCTTTTTATAAAACAGAATCAAGGAATGGTGATCGATTTTCCAAGGAAGGAAATGCATCAATTGTTTAGCACACAACTCCTATCACCTAATGCAACATATAAGGTGATAAAGATTTTAAAACACAAGGAAAGGGATAATGCACCGGGGCTTGCCTGGAATAAACACTATGTTAATGTTTGTTAGACGTCGATCACTTGACGACCATCCTTTGTCTTGGCACTTGTTCAGATTATCCATCTTCGGGTTCGTCCATTAGCATCACCTTGAAATTAATCCAGCTCTTGTCCTTCACATCATGTGATCAACTAGCGTACCTCATGAGATGCACGAGGCACATGTATGAGCACGAGTACAAATAGAACAAGGTGGATAATCTACACCGAAGATGATGAAACACTTATAACAAAGCGTTAAGCAAATACTAGCTAGCGATATAAGACTAACTATAATAATTAACATCGACAGACTTATTGATAATTGCTTAAAGCACTAAATTTAACTTGCGCACCACCGATATACCATACACTGCAAAATTACAATCAGTTTAATCATGCTTGACAAATATACCCACCGAAACTCTATTCCCATAACCAATATCTCAAACTGGCGATTTACCACACGACATCGACCAAATTGCTGCAAGCGATTCGGGTATTCCAGTAAATATTATACCTACAATCACAATGCACATATGTTACTGGCAAGAGGACCGACGTAACTAATATATCCATTAATCTATCTATCCATCCCATAGCAAAAAGTATAAAATTAGCTTACCAGTATCAAACGTGACTCAACACTCGGGAGAATGTTGATAAATCCTGGCTCGGGCTTGTTGTCGAACATCTGACGAGTGTCACGCGGCTTCGCTTCTTTCTCCATCAAACAAACTTTGGATTTTCTCTCCAAACTGCAACATAAGCGCAGTAAGCAGGGAGGTCGACCACGTGGCTCCAAAGCACGGCGGACGACTAACATAGCAGTGCTGCGAGGCGAATTCCCGTGACAGTGACTTGGCATGCTGGCGCAGGGGAGGATCGAGATGCTATGTGGTGGGTTCAGCGAGTCCTATGGTGAGCTGAGAGCAGCATCCGACGACCTAGTAGCTTGCACAGCAACAGGAGTGAGCAACCAATGGTGAGGTCGAATGAGGAGCACGACCTCGTGACCAGGCCCAGCTGCAGCGAAAGGGAGACCACATCTAAGATAGAATGAGCGGTTTAATGGCGCGGTTGGGGCGAGTAGGAGGAGAGGCAGATGAGCTCGACAAGGCACAAGGGCTGAGTGACGGCATCCGCGACCGCTGCTCCGACATGAAGTACTTGATGCCGAAGCAGACGAGCATGACGGAGGCTAGGGTCTGGACATCAAGCCAGCGCATCACGTGGTTTGGGAACCGCACCACCCACAGGAAGCGCTCGTCGCTGAGCTTCAGGCCACGCACCAACCGCGTAGAGCTCCAAAATCACGCGTCGGACGGGTGGTCCAGTGGCCGGAGGGCGAGCGCCATGGGAAGCTGAGGGTGAGGAAGGAGATGGGGAGGATGGGGAGCTGCAGATGGTTGGCCCTGCTGTCACCGGCGAGCGATGCTGGGGAGGGCGAGCTGGAGCAGGGATAGTGGCGCGGTCCAAGCTGGGGAAGATGGAGCAGAGAAGAAGCGCTCCATGGGAGATGGGGCGAGCTGGAGGGAGCTCCGACCATGGAGGGACATCGAGGGAGGAGCGCAGTAGGGAGCAAGGCGAGGTCGCGGTCGGGCGAGCTCCATGGCACGGATAGAGAGGGATTCGGCGAGCTAGAGCTAGAGGCCGAGCGCCGGCTAGGGGAAAGAGCATTGTGGCTAGGGATGGAGCTAGGTGCTCGGGCCCTGATGGCTACGACAGGAGGAGTACCTTACCCCGATACCGAAACATCTCTGTAAGTTCTATCCATAGGGCAAGACTAAGGGGTCGAATCTGTTTCCTTTTTGTAACTAGGTAACGCATATGTGTACGACAATCCGGTGGGGTCTGTCCCCAAAAACCCGGCCTATTGGTCTGCACCCATGCATGATGAGTTATAAAGAAAAACTACCCCCTCAGTTGCGCCCCTATGATAGATCCATCTCGCTGCTCCATGGTCCTACCTTGCAGTCTTTCAAATAAGTACTTTTTATCTAACCCACCCGTACGGTTTCCATCTGTCTGACATGACGACACCCGAATTGAGTAGCTAGGCTTGCAGTTTAGGGCCCCCGATACAAAAGTTGGGAGGTCCGACAGCCTAGGAGCCAGCTCCAGAGAACGGGACCCCGTTCCATGGGGTGGTCCGGAGCCTGTGTGACCGCTTAGCTTGGTTCCGTACCCGAAAGCCTGCACACTCCAACACTCCATGACGGGTACCTAGTATTTGGGGCTATAAGTCCTGCGGGTCTGACAACCTCGGGATCGGAGCTAGAGAATGGACATTAGTCTCCTGGGGTGGTCTGGAGCCCGTGTAGCCGCTCAGCCTGGTCCCGTACCGTGGGCCTGCACGCTCCACCGCCCTGCGACAAGTGTCCTAGTATCTAGAGCCGTGACCCAATGGGGTCTGGACATGCAACTTGGCCACCCGAACTGAAACCTACGAGTCCCGAGCATGTATCAAAGGATGACTAATGTCAGACAAGGGACCTTATGGGTGTACTACTAACGCTCCTTAGCTGAAGCTGTGTACAGATCCAGACCTCGGCGAGGCTGCCTCCGGAGAATTATTGACAACATTTTTCAGATACGCTGGTATCCAACCTCAACAAATCAAGCCTGCATCCCAGGCAGAGGGCCAGGTACCAGGAAGGAGTCAACAGTATCGGCATCGCGCACAGCAGAAACAAGTTGAAAATAGATAAGTGCTAATACTGCTTAAATAGTACTCTTGAGTACCTTACAAAAAAGCGAAAGTATTACATCTGATTTCAAGTGGAGCCCTACTTCTGTCTCTACTCTGCAGGAATGAACTACCTCCACACCAGTAGGGCCACGGGATAGCTAGCTCCGAGCGGCTCGCCAGCGGAGGCGACCACCTCAGCACCGACGATGGAGGCCACCTCTGCACCAACGACTCACCAGCGATGGCGATCACCTCAGCACGTGCGCCATTACGAAAAGGTCCTCGCTCCCGTCTTCCTTTGGGGGCGACAACGAGGCCATTAAAGCCAAAGAGTTGGAGGCCCAGCGGCTGGTGGCACTGATGGTCTCGCTAGCGGAGGCAACCACCTCTGTAGTGGGGAGCCTCACCAGCGGCGGCGACCACCTCAGCACTGATGACTGCGGCCACCTGCACACCAGTGCCGTACCAGTGAATGGCAGCCGCCCCAGCGCGCGCAAAGAGGTCCTCACTCCCGTCCTCACTGCGGGAGTGAGGACAAGACCATCCAAGAACGCGGACGCCGCCCCCGTGGCGTATGACGTCTTGTACGACCCCCCGGTGCGGTCGGCAGCGTGGGAGAAGCCGTGGATGTGGCCGACCTGCGCACGGCGAGACCATCGCTCGTGCGGTGGACGGACAGCCATGCCCCGACCAAGCAGCAGGAGGCAGCGCCGGAGGCGGCACCAAAGCCATCTAGGCTGAGGAGCCAGACACGCGGCAGCTGACGGCGCCTGCAGCTGGCCGACCCAGCGTAGCCGAAGTTCGCCTCCTTCGCAAGGCTGGTGAACGCCCTTCTCCCCCGAATGCTGGAGGAAGAAGTGGTCGCCACCCTATGCGGAAGGCAGGACCCCAACTCGGCTCGCCTTCCGCCCCAGCGAGGATGATGAACATCCTTGAAGCTGAGGGCAAGGGGGAGGCCGTAGCCCGGCTCGCTTCTCTCCACCACAAGGCTGGTGGTCATCCCTCTAGATGACCACTGGCGGGGGGTTGCGACCGGGCTTCATGATGAAAATCCTTGAAGCCGAGCGATGGCGGAAGTGCGCCAACCCCAATGGGGTTGTGCTCCTCTAACAACAGCAAGAAGAAGACAAGATCGGCAGCACCACCACGAGCGCGAGCTCTCCGGTGATGAGATCGCCGGAAGGGACAGCCCTAACGCGGATCCCTCCAGAGAACACCGGCGCACCCCATCTGGAGGCCCGGAAGGTGGAAGGGCACGATGAATGCAAGAGGAGCGAGGCATGGCTACTGCCCGGGAGATTGATCCCCTTTTGAAGGCAGATCTCCCCACTCGCGCCCCGAAGCGTCACGGGCAAAGTCTCCCCCGACGTGCACTAGGGTTCCTACCCTAAGACACGGGGGCCAGACCCCACATGCAATACAGACTGGCCCGAACCATGAAGAGGGCGAACCACCGCACAAGGAGCGTGCAACTACCCCGCAGTTATGCGCCCCTTCATTTTCGGAGCAACCAGCTGTCAGGAAAGCAAACCGCCGCACAAGGAGCATGCAACCACCCCGCGGTTAAGCGCTCCCTCATCTTCGCCGAAACCAGCGGTCAAAAAGGCGAACCACCACGCAAGGAGCGTACAACCGCACTGCGGTTGTGCGCCCCCTCAGCTTCGCTGCAACCGGTGGTCCAGCATGAGGGCCCAGGCCCACATGTCATACAACCGGCGCGCCGGTTACCGGGTGCGGAAAAATCGCACCGCCGCTCGCGCCAATGCCACGTCTCCTCGGGGCCGTCGCGGAAGACTAAAAAGATAAGTTTTCAGAACTAGTGCAGCGACTCGAGGTAGCCCGCACATGGCCCAGCGGTGGCATTAAGTACGAAAATCACGGGCCAGTCAACTGTGGGAATAGGCATGGCAGTCGGCATGACCATAAGTGGGTCGGCAGTAATTGCACCAACAGGCGCGCAGGAGCAGCAGGCTAACCGCTAATCAAGCTTTGGCCCCACCTGCAGGCTCGCATCCTCCCCTGAGGCGAGCCCAGGGGCCACTGTCGGTACCCTGAATCAGGGGTACCCTCTTCAACAATATGAAGACGTTGTACCCGTACGATGCCTCCAGGCCACACGGAGGGCGGCACCCGACCCCACCGCATAGGTAGGTCTAAGGGCACCATGTAGCAAGGAGAGATAGTACATCCCAGGATGCACCACTGGGTCCGGACCTCCATAGAAGGACACCGGACCCCTGTATGTACAGGTCTGGAGCTCCCAAGAAGGCATGCCGGGTCCCTCCGAGTAAGTTCCGAGCCTTAGCAAAGTCCCGGGATGGGGGGACCCCGGCTTGAGTAAGGGTCCGGTGCTGAGACGCGTCCAGGCCCTGCCCTACGCACCCCACTCAGGCAGAGGCCCGCTGCTGCCGCATGGCTTGTGGCCCGCGATATAAGCCAATGGGCTGTGCCTAACGTAAGGCCCATGACGCCGCGCAGCCTCTGCATTTATTGCGGAGAGGACGCGCCGCCTACCACCGCACTGACGGGAAATGTGTCCTCTCAACATTTAATGCGTCCAGTCCAATCCACTGGCAGGCGGCGTCAGGGTCACCCAGCAGACGGTGCGCCTGTCCAGTCTGTTGGTAAACAGTGCGCCCATGCCGAGCGGTGCACTGTGGTCATCACCCCTTCTACGAGAAGCCTCCCCTGCACGCCGAAGACGCGCAGATCTCAGATGTCAGGGCACAAGAAGATTGCTCCAGCAGCAAACATTTTTAGCCCCAAGTGCTATATTCTTTATGTCCCTGGGCCCACATGTCAGGGCCCAGTACCTTTGTGCATGCCCCCCTTCAGCTATAAAAGGGGAGGCATGCGACGTTACAAGGGATCCAATCTTAGACTCACAAGCTCATACAAGCCCACAAGCAATACATCACACAGTGGAGTAGGGTGCTACGCTCCAGCGGCCCGAACCACTCTAAACCCTTGTGCGTTCTTGCATTCTTCCCGTTTTCCCAACTAACAAGCGAAACGCCTAGGCCCCTCCTCATCTTAGGATTTAGAGCGGGTGCACTCCGCCACCCAGCCAGAGATTTGCTCTCCGACAGTGAATTTATTTATTTTTTATATTTAGTTTGTGATAACTAATGCTTCTCTTCAATCCTAGAATTTAGTTTGTCCTAAATTCCAATTCAAATTCTATTTTGAACTTCAAAATTCCTAGTGAATAAACTCTACTGTTCACAATAGTATTATTTATTATTTTTCCTTGCCATCTATTTATGGGAGGAAGAAATAGTTTCATCAAATCTCCTTTCTTATTTTCTGTTTGATTTTTATATATACTTTGAGGTCCCAAGTTTAAATTATGACTCTTTATTAAAATGTTTCACCACATTTTCATAAGTATAAAATGCCTATAGTGCATCATTTAATGAAATGAATGGTCATTTATTTGATTGGGAAAACTTTTCTATTACTTTTTTTTCTAAAATAATTCTTGGTTTTCAAAATTCCGTTCTCAATTTTCAACTCTCAAGTATAATTTGAGATATCTAAATTTACTATTTCATTTCTTCATATATTTATTTTATTATTTTTTATACAAATTTTGGGGCTTATACCGAGGGTGACGCTGGTGGCGACCCAGCCCCCATGGGTGTTAGGGCGGGTGTGGTAGCCCTCCCAAGTTATTGGGCCCACGGGCACCAATCCTTGCCTTGATGGCCTCAGATGGCTATGCATGTGTACCGGGTAACTTAACAAGGCTATCACGAGTCAACAATTTGAACTCACTGTCCCAAGGATCTCCCACCATACATGCATATTACACTAATCACATTTGATACACACACACTTCGGAGATAAGAGCGGAAGACTTAATAAAACATTCTTTTCATTTCTAAAACTGAAGGTTATTACATAGGAAGAGTTACATTTATTACAAGTCCTGATATACTCAAACTGCATAACTTATTACAATAGCAGGAAGGTAGGAACCCTCCAAAGCTTACACATAAGCCTAACTAATCTTCCTCTAGAACTGGAAACGCCCTCTAGCCTCAGGAACAATTAGAGTACTCCTCATCACCTACAACAACATGGGCTCGAAAACCCTGAGTATGGAGTGTACTTTTGCAAGTCTTACCCGACTAAGGAAAAAGACTCTCACGGATATGCTGGTTAAATAGGAATCAAGGAAAAGGCTTTATCAAGAATCAAATTAGATACTTTTGCAGAAATAGCTTACTAAAGTGAGTCCTTACTTTCAATATTTTAACGCCAAATTAAATATTAATAGACTCTAGTTGCATCTAGTCTAATTTCACCATCTCATCAATACAACATCATTTTTATTCATAATGTTTACATCTTGACTTATGTTGAAAGTCGGAGATCAAGTCTCCACTCTCCGGGGATATAACGGCAATCCGAATTGATTTACTCAGCTGAGGATCTCTAACCACACGACATATGTTTCTCGTAACTCTTGCATATGTCAACCATTCCCACGAATCCTCCACTGCATGAACAGGTCCACGCCACCCAAGAGCACACCACCCCTTTTAGGCGGTCCTTTGCCAGCAGGGTACGTGCCACTCTCGCCATCTCTCCACTCTCAGTGCGCGATTGTCTTTTCATGTATGAAATAGCCGGGTTCAAGCTTACCCTGTCCCATATCTAGGGCATGTGGCCAGTTAAGATAGTCCTTGATCATACAGGCCTACGTACTCATCCAATCCTTAATTAACCTGGACGGAACATCACCTGTTCCTAGCCCAAGTTCCGATTTAAGTACTTCCATCCTTAGGATTGTTTGTGTTCCTTAGGATGAAAAGAGCATTAAAGGGAACTTTGTAGTAAGATCCCACCATGCTCCCAATGAAAATATTCTTGCAAGTAGAAGCCATCCTTCCTCAGGATAACCCCTGAGCTAGGCAGTATTGCAAAAGACAACCTCTATCCACAAGATCTAAGCAGGGCTAAGCATTTTTTTGTAAACAATATTTGATACTTCACCAGAAGTATCTATATCAGGAATGGATTTCAAGGTAGCCAATGCATCAAAGGGTTTCCAAGCAACTCCTATAAACCTAATGCACATATCACTAGACTTAAATTGTGTAAAAATCATTTAAAAACACAAGGAAGGGGTAAATGCACCATGGCTTGCCTTATTGCAGTGAAGAGGTTCCAGATCCCTCTATCCAATACCCAGTTAGATGGTTCCTCCACTTGATCAGCAGTTACTGGAGTAGACTCCTCCTTTAAACACCACTTCTTCTAGCTGTTCTACAAGTTAAATAGAAATACATATATGCTGATGTAATGATATGAAATGCAGACTCTCACAAGGAAAGGTGGGGAACATAAACACTCATAAATAAACACATGACAAGAATACACATGGTTCCACACCACCAACACTTGCTAAAAGTGGGCAAATCGGATTCACTTAGGCAAACCAGAGAACTAATCCATCTTAGACTCATTCCAAAGCTTAAAACTTCTTAAGCAACTACATCTCTTCCCTAGATAAACTTATCTCCTTTCCAAAGCACTAACCCACACTTGATTAGGGATTAGCCACTCTATTTTGGGGCTTACAAGGTTTCTAGAGCAAAAAGCTTCCAACCAGCCCCAAACCTTTACCAAGTGTTCAATGGCAGATAAAAAGGTTCTCCAAAGAATTTCATGATTTTTGGTTCTTTATTCCTATCTCTAAAATCAAAACAGTCCTTCAAAGAGCACCCTAAATACACTTAAACTTTGCTAACTGATCTAAAAATCATAAAACCAACATTACCAGAGAGCTCTTGATTTTAGACATCCAACAAAATTTGTCCCAAGATTTTTGGAATTTTCTACTATTTTTGGTACTATTCTCAAGTTCCCTAGAAAAGGAAAAAGCCAAAACTGTGAACACTATCAGGCCCAATCTCGCCACTTGGCCCACGCAAGAGGACAAAGCTGGCCCATAGCTGGCTGCACGCGTGCTGGCGCCTACTTTTTTTGTGCAAAGACACATGCCGCAACGCCTAAACGAATCTAAGCCTGATCCACTGTTTCACTGAGTGGCTGACATTCTCACTTAAACCCTTTCTTCTCCTCCTATTTACAATGCTTCGTCCACGACTTCGGTCGAACCGAACGCCGGTGAGTCCACAATGGTCCCTGCCGGAGCCTTCTCCGACCTGGGTAAGAGCACCATCGTGCTCCCCAACGCTCGGCGAACACGTCGGTACCCGACAACGCACAAAAACGCCATAGAACCCCAGCTGGCCATGGCCACAGCGGAACTCGAAGTCCGACGAGCTCGAACCGAACGTGAGGGCACACCAGAGCTCAAATTTAAGGCATAGAAGCACCATCAACTCACCCACACCAATACGCTTACGTAGATCAAACTGGAGAAAGCGGGGATAGACCGGCTGACGATGAGGCGACCCATGAAGATGAGTGACGACGTCGTGGCCACGTTCTGGATGACCTAGAGTAGTAGAGTTTAAACAGGTTGGTGCGTGAGCTTCACTACACCCATGGGAGACCAGAACACGGGATTAGAGGCATCGAACGATGTCAAACAAATCTGGCAACGATGAGGCGGAAATTGGATAGCGCGGCAACGAATAGTAGGGCAAGACGCCTCTCAGGGGGCTCGGGTGAAGACAGGCGGATGGGTTGTGGTTACACAAGCGCAAGAGGGTGGCGAAGCACAGTGTGTTATCAATTTGGGTGATGAACTCGTGGGCACGGCGAATTTTGCCAAACCTGGAGGCAGTAGCGACACTGAGCTAAATGCAGTGGAAGACACAGCTCAAGGTGAGGCTAGACCTGGGAGGATTGGGGTGGTACGCTTTTAGCAGATGCTAGGACATGTTTACACGGCGTCCATGCATATGTACCACGCACGCTCGATATCAGGCCGAGGTCATGTACGCGGGATCAGCGGCGCGCAAACCAGAAATAAACAACCAGGTGAGTCACCGGCGCGGATAACTCACAGGCTGCTCACGACTCAGGCGTCAGCCATGTCAAACTCCTCACCCCTGGTACCCCTCGTGCCCCATTCTTATCCTCAATTCGAGATAGAGCAGCACAAGTGGAGCACGGCAGGGGTGAAGATCTTTTTCAGAGTCTGATCAATCCCTGACATCAGAACTCGACTAAACCCTCCCTAATGACTCCTCTCAAACACCTAACTTCCAATGCTAACAGGTTGACCATAATTCACCAAACCTGCTCACCTCTTTAACCTTGACATAGTAACCCCAAGCCAAAAGTTCACAAATCAAGAGCTATCCTATTCCAAAGTTAACCCAAAATCACTGCCTCACTAAACTGAACATAGTTCAGCACCAAATGGACCTGACAGAGAAAGTTTAGGTGTATTTAACTCAACTCTACATAGCACCAATATTATCTCCCTATAGAGGACTTAGGCACCTAACAATGGTCTTCGACTTTGCCATACCAGGTATAGCTCCTAGCTGCACCGAACAGCTCCAAATAAACTTCAAAGTTGGTCCAACATGACTGAAATGTAGTCTGGATTACTGAACAATATGTAGCGCTCTCTTGCCTGACAGCCCCTTTTTGGATCAACATTTCTCCCAAATTTGTGTAGCACCAAGCCAAACCTACTTAAGGAGATTTGTTCACCAATATATGGTCTTCACTTATTCTATAGAAACCACAGTCCAAAACTTCCAAGATTAGTCACAAGGAAGCTGCAAAGTTGAGCAAAACTCACAGAAATTCAGTTTTAGGTAACTGAACCAAGTTTGAAATCAAAGTCTGACAGCATGCTTTTGGGCACCCTTTCCTTCCAATTCCATGTAGCATTACGGACATGAGCCTTACTAAGGTTTACTCCCCCAACATTGATATCCAAGTTTTCCATAGAAAATATAGTGTAAAAACACAAGGATTGATCAACAAGGAGCTCCAAACTTAACACTTTTTACTGAAATTCAGATTTCAGTACTAACAAAAATTCAGCTAGTGCAACTCTAACAATCCACTTTTGGGCAGATTTTGCTCTACCTTTTATTTGAGATCAAGCCCAACTCTCTTAAAGAAATTTGTTCCCCATCATATGGTCTACAACTCCTATATATAAACCATAGTTCAAAACCTTGTGGATTGTGCACAAGAAAGCTCCAAAGTTAGTTAAACACAACCCTGAAACAGATTTTCAGTGCACTGAATCAGCCCACAATATGTCTGACAGAGGATTTTGCAGCAGGCTATTCTCTAAATTCCATACAGTAGCAAGCCAACTCTTTGCACAAAACTTGTTCATCGACATTTGGTCTATCATTTTGCTACAAACTCTTAACCCAAACCTCTTTGGATTTATTACCACAAGGCCCCAAAGTTGGGTAAAAACACACATATTCAGACTTAGGTTTTATACTGTTTGAATCCCAACACCTGATAGACCAACGTCGAGCACACTTTACTCCACCTTTTGTGTAGCACCAAGAATATCTTACTTAATAAAACTTGTGCTCGGTACTATGGACTACAACGTTTCCACACAGTTCTTAGTCCAAAACCACATGGATTAATTACAAAAACACTCCAAACTAGGCACTCTTCACTGAAATTCCAGATTTTAGCTTTGAATAGACAGTCACTAGCCACCTGATAGTCAAACTTTGAGCAGATGTTACACCACTTTTTATTTGGGGTCATGTCCATTATCCTTTAATAAAGTTATTCACCATTAGGTGTTCTTTACTTCATCTACAAACACCATAGACAAAAACCTTATAGGCTAGCCAGAAACCATCTCCAAAATAGCCATCAAAACACTGAAACTCGGTTTCAGTTACTATTTCCAACCTGAAAATTCAGAAATATAGCAGCACTAGTTGGAACCACTCTTTTTCCTGGGTTCCAAATGTTTCTAGGGGTAAGTTACTTAATAAAGTTTATACTCCTACAGTTTCTCTACAAGTTCGATATAGTGACCATTAACCAAAACCTCCTGGATTCCAAACCACACTAGCCCAAAGTTTGCTCCAAATGCTTAAATTCAAACTCCGAATTCCACTAAGTCTGAAATCCACAATTTCTGACAGCTTTACTTTTTACCAGTTTTTCTCTAAGTTCCATAGAGTGTTAGGGCTAGGTGACTTAACCAAACTTATACTCCTCATATAGCTATATAACTTTGTTATAATGACCACCTTCAAAATGTTTATAGATCAAAATTTATAAAGATCCAAAGTTGACTAGTTGATATAATTTTCAGCAATTCCAATCTGAACTGAACTTTTGTAAATTACTCCAAATTTCTCTATAAAACTAGGAAATCTCCAAATAATAAAGTTATTCATTTTTCCAAGCTCTACAACTTTGAAATATGGGCCTTTGCCAAATTCTTTATGGATTTCAAATTCCTCTTTTGGGACAAATTATGGTTTCAAATGTTATTCCTTTTCATCTAGTGGTTTATCAACTCAATCCATACTCCTAAAAGACAAGTGACTCCTTAATGTCAAATCCAACTCTAGTATATGAAGCTCATGTCCAAAGTGTCCTTGGTTTAGGAGTTGTTTTGTTTATCCACAATTCCAAACAAGGTTTTGAAATCTCACTTAAGGTTTTTAATGTTAATCCAGTTCCTCAATTAATTCTTCCACTCAACCCACCTTTGAGAGCAAAGTTGCTCTAGGTCCTAAGTCTTACCTTTAATACTTTAAATTCCAAGCCAACTTATTACTTGCTCAAGAGACAACTTCTCTTCCCATGTCTTAATCAAAGTTCTTAATCTGAGCCCTATACTCTAATACACAACACCATATTCACTAAAAATTTTTGACCTATTGAATGCATTCTAGGTGTATCAAGTAGTTAATGCAAGTGCAGATGATGACATGACAAAGTTTAGTTATCGTAACACCAGGGGTGTTACAGCCTTCCCCCCTAAAAGAAATCTCGTCCCGAGATTTAAAACTCTAGGCTAGGTAATGGAAAAGGAAATGTGTCACTGACTTATTTCCCATTTACTCCTATAAGGCAAGGGTGTGTCCCTATTGGTTTATACCGGAAATAAACTACACAAACCTTAGGTTTACAAGGCACTAGAAACTCAGGAACACGCTCTTCCAGATACTCCTCCTATTCCTATGTGGTTTCATCTTCCATGGGTTGGTTCCACTGTAGCTTATAAAAATTGATAACTTTTCTTCAAGTGACCAATCCTTTTGATCCAAAACCTTTAAGGAATATTCCAAGTAGGTTAAATCTGGTCCAAGGTTAACATCTAAAATCTCAATAACATGCTTGAGGACTCGAAAACATTTCTTTAACTAGGGCACATGGAACATGTTGTGCACTATTGATAAATTTTTTGGCAACTGTACCTTATAAACTACTTGTCCACCAAATGAACTGAGTTTCAAGGCTTTACGAATAGGAAATGGTAGTATAGAAAAGCAAAGATAGGTAGCATGAATAAGATGGATGAAACATGTACTAAGCTACTACATAGAGGGTTTAACTTAAAATTGTATGTCATGATGCATGCTCGCCCTATTCGTCCTCACAATTCTTGCCAACACATAGTGGCTATCACGTTCTGTGGCGGTGGCAATCCTACTTACTCCATCATTGATCACTAGTCGCGCTTTCCTAGGGTTTAGTTAGTGTACCTGCAGAAAATTGCATTATAGTTGCGGGTTAGTGGTTAGTATCTTAAACTAAGCCACCTTATAGTCCTTAGTTTGAACCATATAATATTTGCACTTTGACTATCAGGATTTGCTTATTCATTCTTAAGTTCTCCAAAATAATTTGGACTCAAAATCCTTTTGAAGTCTATCAAAGGTTTACTTTAATATCCATGCTAATGGGGGATCGCTTCGATACCACTCTGTGGGAGCCCTCCCAAGTTATCGGGCCCACGTGCACCAATCCTTGCCTTGATGGCCTCAGATGGCAATGCATGTGTACCGGGTAACTTAACAAGGCTATCACGAGTTCAACAATTTGAACTCACTATCCCAAGGATCTCCCACCATACATGCATATTACACTAATCACATTCCATACACACACACTTCGGAGATAATAGCAGAAGACTTTATAAAACAATCTTTTCATTTCTAAAACTGAAGGTTATAACATAGGAAGAGTTACATTTATTACAAGTCCTGATATACTCAAAGTGCATAACTTATTATAATAGCAGGAAGGTAGGAACCCTCCAAAGCTTATACATAAGCCTAACTAATCTTCCTCTAGAATAGGAAACGCCCTTCAGCCTCAGGAACAATTAGAGTACTCCTCATCACCTACAACAACATGGGTTCGAAAACCCTGAGTACGGAGTGTACTTTCGCATGTCTTACCCGACTAAGGAAAAAGACTCTCAAGGATATACTGGTTAAATAGGAATCAAGGAAAAGGCTTTAGCAAGAATCAAATTAGATACTTTTACAGAAATAACTTACTAAAGTGAGTCCTTACTTTCAATATTTTAACGCCAGATTAAATATTAATAGACTCTAGTTGCATCTAGTCTAATTTCACCACCTCATCAATACAACATCATTTTTATTCATAATGTTTACATCCTGACTTAAGTTGTAGGTCGGAGATCAAGTCTCCACTCTCCGAGGATATAACGGCGATCCGAATCGATTTACTCAGCAGAGGATCTCTAACAACACGACATATGTTTCTCATAAATCTTGCATATGTCAACCATTCCCACGGATCCTCCACTGCATGAACAGGTCCGCGCCACCCGAGAGCACACCACCCCTTTTAGGCGGTCCTTTTCCAGGAGGGTACGTGCCACTCTCGTCATCTCTCCACTCCCAGTGCGTGATTGTCTTTTCATGTATGAAATAGCCGGGTTCAAGCTTACCCTGTCCCATATCCAGGGCATGTGGCCAGTTAAGATAGTCCATGATCATATAGGCCTACATACGCATCCAATCCTTAATTAACCTGGACGGAACATCACCTGTTCCTAGCCCAAGTTCCGATTTAAGTACTTCCATCCTTAGGATTGTTTGTGTTCCTTAGGATGAAAAGAGCATTAAAGGGAACTTTGCAGTAAGATCCCACCATGCTCCCAATGAAAATATTCTTGCAGGTAGATGCCATCCTTCCTTAGGATAACCCCTGAGCTAGGCAGTATTGCAAAAGACAACATCTATCCACAAGATCTAAGCAGAGCTAAGCATTTTTTTTGTAAACAATATTTGATACTTCACCAGAAGTATCTATATAAGGAATGGATTTCAAGGTAGCCAATGCATCAAAGGGTTTCCAAGCAACTCCTATAATCCTAATGCACATATCACTTGACTTAAAGTGTGTAAAAATAATTTAAAAACACAAGGAAGGCGTAAATGCACCGGGGCTTGCATTATTGCAGTGAAGAGGTTCTAGATCCCTCTATCCAATACCCAATTAGATGGTTCCTCCACTTGATCAGCAGTTACTGGAGTAGACTCCTCCTTTAAACACCATTTCTTTTATGTGTTCTACAAGTTAAATAGAAATACATGTATGCTGATGTAATGATATGAAATGCAGACTCTCACAAGGAAGGGTGGGGAACATAAACACTCATAAATAAACACATGGCAAGAATACACATGGTTCTACACCACCAACACTTGCTAAAAGTGGGCAAATCGGATTCACTTAGGCAAACCAGAGAAGTAATCCATCTTAGACTCATTCCAAAGCTTAAAACTTCTTAAGCAACCACATCTCTTCCCTAGAAAAACTTATCTCCTTTCCAAGCACTAACCCACACTTGATTAGGGATTAGCCACTCTATTTTGGGGCTTACAAGGTTTCTAGAGCAAAAAGCTTCCAACCAGCCCCAAACCTTTACCAAGTGTTCAATGGCTGATAAAAAGGTTCTCCAAAGAATTTCATGATTTTTGGTTCTTTATTCCTATCTCTAAAATTAAAACAGTCCTTCAAAGAGCACCCTAAATACACTTAAACTTTGCTAACTGATCTAAAAATCATAAAACCAACATTACCAGAGAGCTCTTGATTTTAGACATCCAACAAAATTTGTCCCAAGATTTTTGGAATTTTCTACTATTTTTGGTACTATTCTCAAGTTCCCTAGAAAAGGAAAAAGCCAAAACTGTGAACACTATCAGGCCCAATCTCGCCACTTGGCCCACGCAAGAGGACAAAGCTGGCCCATAGCAGGCTGCACGCGTGCTGGCGCCTACTTTTTTTGTGCAAAGACACATGCCGCAACGCCTAAACGAATCTAAGCCTGATCCACTGTTTCACTGAGTGGCTGACATTCTCACTTAAACCCTTTCTTCTCCTCCTATTTACAATGCTTCGTCCACGACTCCGGCCGAACCGAACGCCGGCGAGTCCACAACGGTCCCTGCCGGAGCCTTCTCCGACCTGGGTAAGAGCACCATCGTGCTCCCCAACGCGCGGTGAACACGTCGGTACCCGACAACGCACAAAAACGCCATAGAACCTCGGCTGGCCATGGCCACAGTGGAACTCGAAGTCTGGCGAGCTCGAACCAAACGTGAGGGCACACCAGAGCTCAAATTTAAGGCATAGAAGCACCATCAACTCACCCACACCACGACGCTTACGTAGATCAGACTAGAGAAAGCGGGGATAGACCGGCTAACGATGAGGCGACCCATGAACATGAGTGACAATATCGTGGCCACGTTCTGGATGACCTAGAGTAGTAGAGTTTAAACGGGTAGGTGCGTGAGCTTCACTACACACACGGGAGACCAGAACACGGGATTAGAGGCATCGAACGATGTCAAACAAATCTAGCAATGATGAGGCGAAAATTGGATAGCGTGGCGACAGACAGTAGGGCAAGACGCCTCTCAGGGGGCTCGGGTGAAGACAGGCGGCTGGGTTGTGGTTACAGAAGCGCAAGAGGGTGGCGAAGCACAGTGTGTTATCAATTTGGGTGATGAACTCGCGGGCACGGCGAATTTTGCCAAACACGGAGGCAGCAACGACACTGAGCTAAAGACAGTGGCAGACACAGCTTAAGGTGAGGCTAGACCTGGGAGGATTGGGGTGGTACGCTGTTAGCAGCTGCTAGGACATGTTTACGCGGCATCCATGCATATGTACCATGCACGCTCGATATCAGGTCGAGGCCGTGTACGCGGGATCAGCGGCGCACAAACCAGAAATAAACAACCAGGTGAGTCACCGGCGCGGATAACTCATAGGCTGCTCACGACTCAGGCGTCAGCCACGTCAAACTCCTCACCCCTGGTACCCCTCGTGCCCCCATTCTTATCCTCAATTCGAGCTGGAGCAGCACAAGTGGAGCACGGCAGGGGTGAAGATATTTTTCAGAGTCTGATCAATCCCTGAAATCAGAACTCGACTGAACCCTCCCTAATGACTCCTCTCAAACACCTAACTTCCAATGCTAACAGGTTGACCATAATTCACCAAACCTGCTCACCTCTTTAACCTTGACACAGTAACCCCAAGCCAAAAGTTCACAAATCAAGAGCTATCCTATTTCAAAGTTAACCCAAAATCACTGCCTCGCTAAACTGAACATTGTTCAGCACCAAATGGACCTGACAAAGAAAGTTTAGGTGTATTTAGCTCAACTCTACATAGCACCAATATTACCTCCCTATAGAGGACTTAGGCACCTAACAATGGTCTTCGACTTTGCCATACCAGGTATAGCTCCTAGCTGCACCGAACAGCCCCAAATAAACATCAAAGTTGGTCCAACATGACTGAAATTTAGTCTGGATTACTGAACAATATGTAGCGCTCTCTTGCCTGACAGCCCCTTTTTGGATCAACATTTCTCCCAAATTTGTGTAGCACCAAGCCAAACCTACTTAAGGATATTTGTTCACCAATATATTGTCTTCACTTATTCTATAGAAACCACAGTCCAAAACTTCCAAGATTAGTCACAACGAAGCTCCAAAGTTGAGCAAAACTCACAGAAATTCACTTTTAGGTAACTGAACCAAGTTTGAAATCAAAGTCTGACAGCATGCTTTTGGGCACCATTTCCTTCCAATTCCATGTAGCATTAGGGGCATGACCCTTACTAAGGTTTACTCCCCCAACATTGATATCCAAGTTTTCCATAGAAAATATAGTCTAAAAACACATGGATTGATCACTAAGGAGCTCCAAACTTGACACTTTTTATTGAAATTCAGATTTAAGTACTGACAAAAATTCAGCTAGTGCAACTCTAACAATCCACTTTTGGGCAGATTTTGCTCTACCTTTTATTTGAGATCAAGCCCAACTCTCTTAAAGAACTTTGTTCCCCATCCTATGGTCTACAACTCCTATATATAAACCATAGTTCGAAACCTTATGGATTGTGCACAAGAAAGCTCCAAAGTTAGTTAAACACAACCCTGAAACAGATTTTCAGTGCACTGAATCAGCCCACAATATGTCTGACAGAGGATTTTGCAGCAGGCTATTCTCTAAATTCCATACAGTAGCAAGCCCACTCTTTGCACAAAACTTGTTCATCGCCATTTGGTCTATCATTTTGCTACAAACTCTTAACCCAAACCTCTTTGGATTTATTACCACAAGGCCCCAAAGTTGGGTAAAAACACACATATTCAGACTTAGGTTTTATACTGTCTGAATCCCAACACCTGATAGACCAACTTTGAGCACACTTTACTCCACCTTTTGTGCAGCACCAAGATTATCTTACTTAATAAAACTTGTTCTCGGTACTATGGACTACAACTTTTCCACACAGTTCTTAGTCCAAAACCACATGGATTAATTACAAAAGCACTCCAAACTAGGCACTCTTCACTGAAATTCCAGATTTCAGCTTTGAATAGACAGTCACTAGCCACCTGATAGTCAAATTTTGAGCAGCTGTTACACCACTTTTTATTTGGGGTCATGTCCATTATCCTTTAATAAAGTTATTCACCATTAGGTGTTCTTTACTTCATCTACAAACACCATAGACAAAAACCTTATAGGCTAGCCAGAAACCAGCTTCAAAACATCCATCAAAATACTGAAACTCAGTTTCAGTTACTGTTTCCAACCTAAAAATACAGAAATACAGCAGTTTTTTTTTCTGGAATACGCAGGAGAGCTGCGCATCTTTGTATTAATAGAAGAAAAGAAAAGGGAGGGGGGAGAACCCCAATACAACACACACACCACTAGAGACTAACTACGGATCACCGACTAATACATGTAAGAAACACGACCCACACCTGCTGTTTTAAGCCAGCAACTCATCGACTTGGAGGAAGGACAAGGCCTTGGCACCAGTCATGGACCAGAGCACCGCCTCTTCCCTAGCCATCCTAAGGGCCATGACCAAGCTGGGATTACAACCATCAAAAACACACCTATTCCTATGCTTCCAAATGGTCCAAGCACCTAGAATCACTAAAGAATTGAAACCTTCTCTCACAAGATCCGATGGCCGGGAGCTGCTAGACTTCCACCACGACTCAAAGGAATTCTCATGAGATGGATACAGATCCCGCAGCCCCACTGAATTAAGAAAATCAAGCCAGAACTGCTTAGCAAAAACACACTTGACCAGCAAATGATTTATGGTTTCAGCCTCTTGGTCGCACAAGGGGCACTGCTCTGGTCGGTCTAGCCCTCTTTTTCTGAGCCTGTCAGCAGTCCAGAACCTATTATGTTCCACAAGCCAAATAAAGGACTTGCACTTCCCAGGAGCCCAAGATTTCCACACCCGCTCAGCTGGTTCGAACTGAACTGAACCAAGGAATAGAGCATTATAAGCAGAACTAGATGAATAATCACCTGAAGCGCTGAATTTCCATAAATGACGATCCCTTATTCCAGGCTGGAGCACAACAACATCAAGTACTTCACAAAGTTCCAAGAATTCAGCGATAACTCTGACTGAGATTGCCCCTTGCACATTGGAGAGCCAATGGAAATTAGGGAGAGCATCTTTGACCAACCGACTATTGGCAAGATGCAAAGGCACCAACTTAAACAAAGCAGGAGCTATGTCCTTAATACATCTCCCCTCCAACCATTTGTCCTTCCAGAAAAGGGTATTAGCTCCATCACCGAGCTTAGTAATAATGGCTGCAGCAATCAGATTTTTAACCACCTTACAAACATGAATGGGGAAGTCAGCCCAAGGCCTACTGGGGTCTGTTTTCTGCAGCCACGGCCAGCGAGCTCTCAAAGCCCAACAGAGGTTCTTTAACTCACTAATCCCCAGACCACCCAACTCCTTGGGACGGGTAACCTTAGGCCAAGCCAAGAGTGAAAGTTCCCTTTGACCCGGGAACAGGATCTGGATGTCGCCTAGAGGGGGGGGGTGAATAGGCGAATAAAAATTATCACTTTAAAACTTAAATCTTACTCTACTCGAAGACTTATTACGCAGTGGAGTGAGAAGACTCTTCGAGTAGGTTGCAGCGGAATGGAAGATCCTGTCTCAAAATGTCCTGCACTTCAAATCAAGCTTATACCACAGGTAAGTATTGAAGTGCAGATATAAAGGTGAGTAAGACAGAGAGTCAGGATACAATACAGAACAGAGCACACAGACGCAAGGATTTATCCCGAGGTTCGGCCAAGCCTGAAATGCTTGCCTAGTCCTCGTTGGAGTTAGCCACACCTGGGCTTGGAGTCTATTTCAACTCCTTCCTCCGTTTGCTCAGATCTGTCAGTATGACAGATAGAGCCTTTCACTATTGAGTGGGGTTACAACAGAACCGCGGCTGCTTTACAAACTTCTTGGCAGCACCCCGGCAGAGTAACGATACGCTCAAGACCTTGCTCTAGCTCTAAGCAGCACTTCTCCTCTCTCTAAAGGCTTATAGCTGTGCCTTCTACACAAACTATAGAGTTACACACAAGAGGGAGAGCGAGAATTGATTCCAATGAAGTCTACACTTGTTGGCTGCACTTCTACACTTCTTGGAGGCGCCTAGGAGTCCCTTTCATAGACCCAAGGGGTCTAGGAGCCGTTGAGAGCAAATCCGGAAGGCCATTCTTGCCTTCTGTCGTCGGGGGCACCGGACAGTCCGGTGCACACCGGACACTGTCTGGTGCCCGATTTCTTTCCTTATCTGGCGCTTCCGACCGTTGCAGACTGTCGCAGACCCCGGAGCCGTTGGCGCACCGGACATGTCCGGTGCACACCGGACAGTCCGGTGCCGTCTTCCGACCGTTGGCTCCGCCACGTGTCCCGCGCAGATTGCGCGGCCGACCGTTGGCCCGGCCGACCGTTGGCTCACCGGACAGTCCGGTGCACACCGGACAGTCCGGTGAATTTTAGCCGTACGCCGTCGGCGAATTCCCGAGAGCGGCCAGTTCGAGCCGAGTCAGCCTGGCGCACCGGACACTGTCCGGTGCACACCGGACAGTCCGGTGCTCCAGACCGAGCTGGGTCTTGGCAGCACACAGCCAAGTCTTTTCTCCTCTTCTCTCTTCTTCTTCTTTCTGTTTCTAACACTTAGACAAATATATTAGTATACTAAAACCAATGTACTAAGTCTAGAAACATACCTTCTCTTTATTATATCCATAGTATTTCTCATGCTTGAGCTTTGATGTTGGACTCATAAATCATCAAGTCGGCTTGACTTGATCTAGATTGACATTTCTTAGCTCCAACATCCTGCAAAGGTCACATAGAACATCTCCAAACATAGGAACAACCTAAACTAAAGATTAAGGTGAACTTAGCTCTTTTGAGCTGCTTCCAGTTCTGGTTTTGTCACTTGTTCTCCTTCTAGTGACCTTGATCTCTTTCTTAAAGCTTGGTCTTGAGCCTTATGACTTACACCACATAACTGTAGCTGTTACCTCATTGGCTGTAAGTCACGTTCTTATGTAGTGATCCTTGATGTGCCGTAGCTGTTCTCAACTCGATCACCCTTGACTTTGCAAGCCTTCTTCTTCACCCTTGGCTTTGGGTTCCTCAGCCTCCTTGACCTTCTCCCGTGCACTTGGTACCTCGAAGCTCTTCTTGCCTCCGTCCTTGGCTTGATCAGTTGTCTCCGAGCTACGCACCCGAGTCTCACTTTATGCAATGTCCATCTTACTTGTGATGTCCATCATGTATCCATAATTCAGTTCTTGGACCATCACAATTGTTCACTTGTGTTGAACCCTGTAGGCTTTACCTTAAGCACCTGTTCAACACTTAGTACACTTGTTAGTTCTTTAATTGAGTTGTCATCTAAACACCAAAACTCACAAGAGAGCTTTCAATCTCCCCCTTTTTGGTGATTGATGGCAACACAATTAAAGCTTACATAAGAATAAGATTTGAAGCACAAATTTTGAATTCTAAGTTTATAGAATGCTCCCCCTAAATATGTGCTTACATCAAGAACATAATCCTGACCTCAGACGCCAATTTGCACATATTTAGGCAATTCGAAACATTTCTACACCTTAGCACTTTTTAGGATGCATTGTGTCAAGAATCAAACCATGATACTATAACACACAAATGCACATAATCAAACACAACCATGATACTATAACACACAAATGCACATAATCAAACACACAAATGCACATAATCAGAGTTAAACACCATTCAAATTAGTGGATATATCACAGGAATATCAACCTACCACTATTCACCATTAAGATACCAATTCAAACTAATACCAATTTAAACTAAGACCCTAAATTTAAAGCAATCTTAAAGCACCATTAACCACATGACTATCTATTAGCACCATTAACCACATGACTATCTATTACACTATAGAAGCCAAATAATTCATCGCAGCGGAAACACTAGTCCATATGAGCAACACATATAATACTGCAAGAACATATGATTATCACACTCGGCAAAGCTCAAACTAACACATCACCCATTAGGATAAGCTTTCCTCTCAGGTTGAGATAAGCTTTAATACACAAATTCTCCCCCTTTGACATCAAACACCAAAAACCATACTCAAGCAAGAGCATAGGATGATGTCAAGGGACAGCAGGGTGTTAAGGGGAAAAACGACTATCTAAAACTCCCCCTTACTTATTGAACATATGCACTATCAACATTTAGGTAAGATACATATATGCAAAAAGATTTACTCCCTTTGTACCTTTACCATGTTGTAGTGTACTTCCCATCTTGAAAGTAGTTAATCTCTCGAGAGCTTCTCCACACTTGTGCCTGATTCTTTATCCTAACTTTTCCTTGTTGCTAAGACACCAAACTTAGAACAAGTTATAGTATTGGGCACAAGAAGAAACTTCTATTCTAATGATTACCAAGAGATGTCAAATGAAGCAAACTATCACAACTATCAATTGAAAGGTACCAATTGCAAGTTCATCATGGTTCCATGATATTTAAGAAAACATCTATTATCACCAGATATTATAGAGCATGAACAATCTAAAAATATACAATTACTCATGACTTAAGATACCAATTACTTGACTTACAGAGGTACCCAAGTCCTGATTGCTCCATTTCATGCTCATCTTCTCTTTTCCACCTTGAGACTGTACAAGATTGCTCAAGAAACAGTTAGTCTCAAAAGACACAAGTTATGTGTGCTCCCCCTCAAGTTGTGCATCAAGTATTTGAATGACTTGCACTTTGCACATTCTAGCTTCCTCAGAACTAGAGGGGATCACAACATACCTTGGTCAAGGCATACTCTATCACTGTCATCACACAAGGATGCCAATTTGAATATCAATTGTAAAACCACTTAACACAAATTTAAGGCTAAATGAAGAGTTGACTGAATTCAACAATGCATGCCTTAGGAGCACCTAAGCCATTTGAATACTAACAGAAAGTCTAACATTTCCGCAATTTGGACATGCTTCATACTCAACTATCATTGCATATACCAATTGAAGATCAACACAATCATGTATATCAAGCGTAATGTCTAAGCATGCCATAATTAAGAAGGTTTCTTAGGTGCACAAAAGAAACAACATTTTAAAGGCATAAATTACCTAAGCCAAGATATTACTAATTGAAAGACAAGAACATAGCTATGATCACAGTGAATGGAATTTCAAGAATCTTAAATGAAGTTGCATAGCTCCATTTTCCATACCGTTGCCTTTATGAGAGCCCTTGTTATCACCAATTCAGGACTCCTTTTGCTTACGCACCTCATAGCTCAAAAGGGCACGACATGGATTTGATATTCACACAGTACTAGGCTAGGGTATTTATGTGAGCATGGACTAAACGAAATGTTATAATTGCATATAGCATGACTTACAAGAGTTGCAGGTTTATCCATATACACCAAGAGAGTTAATCATGTGGATATAACAAATGAAAGAGCTACCCATGAATGATTCAAAAGATATATCCTATATAACACCAGTCATGATTAAGCAAACATCATTATGATTCATTTAACACAGGTAATCATAAAGCATAACTACTCTAAGGACAGGTAGCACATCAAGCCAACTTAAGAGCAATACTAAATTGCAATGATGTACTTAAAATACACGGGTACCATCCTTTGGAGAGCAGGTTTCAGATTCTCATCAAGGTCCTTTACTTGATTCACCAATAATGATTCAGGACCTACACACCTTATTTCACTTGAGATGAACATGGGATTAGTGTTTCACAATAAAGGCACCAAAACAATTAACAGCTTAAGCATAGAGTTTAAGATAACCGTCTTAAGCTCTCCCATGGTCTCCAGTCCATCTCAAGGCACCTGCATGGTCTAGTTAGCACAGTTTGGTACCCATCTTGTGATGGGTCCATAATGATAATCTAAATGTGCCTTTGGTACCCAAATTGCCTTTGTGCTAGTTCTAGGTGATCTCGTTATAGATCTAGCACAAGTGTATGATATGGGTCTCCTACCCGAATAAGATTGGCACAAATTCACTTGCTTAGGAATCTTACCTTTATGACATACCTTGGATAGATGACCCTGCTCACCACACTTGTAGCAGAAGCGTCGCTCAACTTGACATGACGCTTGCTGTGTGTTATTTTCCTTGGTGAGGGTCACCTTGGAGGATGCACATCCTTGATTCTTCATGACCGGACATGAAGTGATCGTGTGGTCCTTTTTGTTGCATCCAAAACAACTCCTTGTCCCTTCATTCTTGTCTTTGTACGGACAAGACGCGATGAGGTGGCCTAACTTCTTGCACTTGAAACACCTCCTTTTTCCTTTTCCCTTTTTATACTTGAATGACATGGAGAGAAGGTCAGTGCAAACAACATGATTAATTGAATCCTTACCTTTTTCCTCGTTCATGTTGATTTCATCATTTATAGCTTTGGGAACATTCTTCTTATTGAGCTTAACACTTGCTGCAGTTTTTCCTTTCTCAAGCTTCTTCACCACGCGCCCGTGGATATCTTGAGAGAGTTGAGCTAAGCGTCTTCTCCTCAATTGTCGTTGCTTCTTATTCCCACAGAATTTCTTTTGTGACCCTAAAACTTGTTGCTCAATCAATGATTGGCTTTCTTTTGAGCAACAGGGGTTAGCACATGATGATATACAATTCAAATGCGCACACGTGCGAGAATGAGGTTCACATGAATTTAAGTTTAAAATTACAACCTCATGAGCAACATTAAGCATGATATGGTTATCAACTAATTCACTATGAGAATAAGATAGCATATCATATTTTTCACTTAGAGCAAGTTTTTCTAAATTTATCATTTCCACTTGACTCTTAAGCATAGAATTCTCAGTTTTAAGTTGAGCAACATCAGATAATACATCATGATTATTTCTTTGCTCAAATAAAATAGATTCATACCGTTGGACCAAATTATCATGAGAGCACTTTAGCTCCTCATGTTCTTTGGTCATCTTTTCTAGGCTGTCGTTGGTTTTGATGAGCGACTCCTCTAGCCTGAGAAGCGTTTCGCCTTGTTCCTTGTTCCTTCTCAACAGCTTAACCAAGAGTGCATTGTCCTCTTTGTTGAGATGGATGTAGAAACGGCGAATCTCCTCTTCTTCCACATCATCGGTCTCATTTTCCCTGTCATTAATGTCAGTGGAAACCAAATAGGAAAATGTACCTTGAGGTGATGAAGATTCATCCTCGCTATCATCCTCATATTCCTCCTCATCATGGCGTTTGTCTCCACCATCATTGTTAGCAATAAAACATTTATCACTAGTGGAGAGCAAACCTGTCGATGAGGTGGATTCATCGTTTGGGTGCCATCGTTCTTGTTCCTCTCCCTCTGAATGGTTAGTAACACAAGTAATATAGGGAGTAGGAGCAACACAATTTGCCACAGAATATTTTTCTTTAATTCTACTCCATAAATCATGAGCATCAACAAATAAATCACTATCACTACTCATGATGGAAAAATAAGCACTTCTAGAAAGAGAGTCAACTAAGATGTTGCAAGCATGGTGATTGAGAGATAAACATCTTAGTTCTTCATTGGAAGGATTTTTACTAAAATCAGAGGGAAAAATACTTCTACTAAAGATCTGTCTCAAATCAGAATCAACATTCATGAAAGCTTTGTAAATAGAGACAGACCAAGATTTGTAATTAGAACCATCGCCTAAAAGAAGTTCTACAGTTACCTCTTGTGACGACATCGTTATCTCCGGACGGCTAAGCCCACACTGGAGAGGCCTAGCTCCGATACCAATTGAAAGTTCCCTTTGACCCGGGAACAGGATCTGGATGTCGCCTAGAGGGGGGGGGGTGAATAGGCGAATAAAAATTATCACTTTAAAACTTAAATCTTACTCTACTCGAAGACTTATTACGCAGTGGAGTGAGAAGACTCTTCGAGTAGGTTGCAGCGGAATGGAAGATCCTGTCTCAAAATGTCCTGCACTTCAAATCAAGCTTATACCACAGGTAAGTATTGAAGTGCAGATATAAAGGTGAGTAAGACAGAGAGTCAGGATACAATACAGAACAGAGCACACAGACGCAAGGATTTATCCCGAGGTTCGGCCAAGCCTGAAATGCTTGCCTAGTCCTCGTTGGAGTTAGCCACACCTGGGCTTGGAGTCTATTTCAACTCCTTCCTCCGTTTGCTCAGATCTGTCAGTATGACAGATAGAGCCTTTCACTATTGAGTGGGGTTACAACAGAACCGCGGCTGCTTTACAAACTTCTTGGCAGCACCCCGGCAGAGTAACGATACGCTCAAGACCTTGCTCTAGCTCTAAGCAGCACTTCTCCTCTCTCTAAAGGCTTATAGCTGTGCCTTCTACACAAACTATAGAGTTACACACAAGAGGGAGAGCGAGAATTGATTCCAATGAAGTCTACACTTGTTGGCTGCACTTCTACACTTCTTGGAGGCGCCTAGGAGTCCCTTTTATAGACCCAAGGGGTCTAGGAGCCGTTGAGAGCAAATCCGGAAGGCCATTCTTGCCTTCTGTCGTCGGGGGCACCGGACAGTCCGGTGCACACCGGACACTGTCCGGTGCCCGATTTCTTTCCTTATCTGGCGCTTCCGACCGTTGCAGACTGTCGCAGACCCCGGAGCCGTTGGCGCACCGGACATGTCCGGTGCACACCGGACAGTCCGGTGCCATCTTCCGACCGTTGGCTCCGCCACGTGTCCCGCGCAGATTGCGCGGCCGACCGTTGGCCCGGCCGACCGTTGGCTCACCGGACAGTCCGGTGCACACCGGACAGTCCGGTGAATTTTAGCCGTACTCCGTCGGCGAATTCCCGAGAGCGGCCAGTTCGAGCCGAGTCAGCCTGGCGCACCGGACACTGTCCGGTGCACACCGGACAGTCCGGTGCTCCAGACCGAGCTGGGTCTTGGCAGCACACAGCCAAGTCTTTTCTCCTCTTCTCTCTTCTTCTTCTTTCTGTTTCTAACACTTAGACAAATATATTAGTATACTAAAACCAATGTACTAAGTCTAGAAACATACCTTCTCTTTATTATATCCATAGTATTTCTCATGCTTGAGCTTTGATGTTGGACTCATAAATCATCAAGTCGGCTTGACTTGATCTAGATTGACATTTCTTAGCTCCAACATCCTGCAAAGGTCACATAGAACATCTCCAAACATAGGAACAACCTAAACTAAAGATTAAGGTGAACTTAGCTCTTTTGAGCTGCTTCCAGTTCTGGTTTTGTCACTTGTTCTCCTTCTAGTGACCTTGATCTCTTTCTTAAAGCTTGGTCTTGAGCCTTATGACTTACACCACATAACTGTAGCTGTTACCTCATTGGCTGTAAGTCACGTTCTTATGTAGTGATCCTTGATGTGCCGTAGCTGTTCTCAACTCGATCACCCTTGACTTTGCAAGCCTTCTTCTTCACCCTTGGCTTTGGGTTCCTCAGCCTCCTTGACCTTCTCCCGTGCACTTGGTACCTCGAAGCTCTTCTTGCCTCCGTCCTTGGCTTGATCAGTTGTCTCCGAGCTACGCACCCGAGTCTCACTTTATGCAATGTCCATCTTACTTGTGATGTCCATCATGTATCCATAATTCAGTTCTTGGACCATCACAATTGTTCACTTGTGTTGAACCCTGTAGGCTTTACCTTAAGCACCTGTTCAACACTTAGTACACTTGTTAGTTCTTTAATTGAGTTGTCATCTAAACACCAAAACTCACAAGAGAGCTTTCAAAGAGGCAGTGACCACCACGGAACTCTTTCCTACCCCTCCAGAGGAAGCCCTTCCTCAGCTTATCGATTGCTTTGATGGCCCAAGCAGGAAGGTCAAGTGCTAGAGCTGCATGACAAACTGCACATGAATAGCTCTACCAGCCCTGGTCATAAGTTTAGCTTTCCAACCTGGCAAAAGGCTGGCCACTCTATCAACAATGGCCTGAACCTGGTCCCTTGTGAGTTTCTTGGGAGACAAAGGCAAACCAAGGTACTTACAGGGAAAATCTGAAATATTGCATGGCAGCAAGTCCTGTAAACAATTCACCTCTTCTTCCCCACAGCAGATTGGAAACACACTGCTCCTCTGGACATTAGTCCTTAGACCTGAAGCTGAACCAAATAAATGAAGAATATCCATAACCAAACTGATATCCGGGGCAGTAGGACATAGAAATAACACTGCATCATCCGCATACAACGAGAAGCGGTGCTGCATATTCCTAGAAGAAAGAGGCTGAAGAAACCCTTCCTCAGAGGCTCGCTGCACAAGCAGATTCAAGACATCCATTACAAGAATAAACAACATAGGCGATAGAGGATCACCCTGCCTCAGTCCGCGTTGATGCCCAATACATTCCCCTAGCAGACCATTTAGTAAAATTTTGGTAGAAGATGAAGCTAACAGCCCGCATATAATATCACACCAGATCTGTCCAAAACCCAGCTTTTTCAAGACCTCGAGAAGAAAGGCCCACGATACCGAGTCAAAAGCCTTTGAAATGTCAAGTTTGAGAAGGATACGAGCCTGCTTCTGACAATGTAAGAATCTGGTCGTCTGCTGGACTAGCATGAAGTTGTCAAGAATAAACCGTTTGTTTATAAAAGCGGTTTGATTGGGGGAAACCATATGTTGCAGCCGGTCTACTAATCTGTTAGCCAACAATTTAGTTACCACTTTCGCGAAACTATGAACCAGACTTATTGGGCGGAAGTCTCTCACACTATTGGCCCCCTCCACCTTGGGCAGAAGAGTGATGAATGCTGAATTCAGCGAACCCAAGTTTCTGAAATTTCTGGCCCAAATGCAGCGAATGGCCGCCATAAAATCAGCCCTGATGACCGACCAACAACTCTTGTAAAATCTACAAGTGAACCCATCAGGACCCGGGGATTTGTCCGAAGGGAGGGCCTTAATTGTATCCCAGACCTCCTCCTCCGAGACAGGCGCATCCAGGGCAACGAGGTCAAAGGATGGCATCCCTAGAGCATCCAGATCAACTGTAACATCCCTCACTTCTGCAGTTCCAAGTAACCCTTGATAAAAATTAAAGAAGGCGGCTGCCTTTCCTTCATGGGCAGTCCAGATTTGCCCATCCTCTGAGTGTATTGCTGCAATGAAATTCTTTTTCTTCCTGAACCTTGTTTGTGCATGAAAGACAGATGTATTGGCATCCCCATCTTTGAGCCACCCAATCCGCGATTTCAACCTTGCCACGGTATGAGAGATAGAAGACAGGGCAAGGGAGTGCTTCTTGAGCATGTTCTGGAGCCACAATTCAGCAGGAGATAAAGGGAGGTTGTCTTGCGCAACCTCTAATTGATGAAGGAGCTCCCTAGCCATCTCCAGCTGCAGCTTAATCTTCCCAACTTTTTTGTCATTCCAGCCCTGCAAACTCCTAGCCGTTGCCTTTAACTTCTTAGCGAAAGTAATTAGAGGGCACAACCCTGCAGGAACAGACGCCTAAGAGTGGGCTACCACATCAAGAAATCCCTCCATCTTAGGCCAAAATGCTTGGAAATGAAATCTCCCTTTTCCTCTGCTGAAATCATGAAACCCAAGCAGCAAAGGGCAATGGTCGGAGTCATCCGTGGCTGAACTTTGGAGAAGAGAATCTGGGAATTGATCCTCCCAATCTGTTGTGCAGAAAACCCTATCCAATTTGACCAGGGTAGGATTAGAGTGACCATTCGACCATGTATATTTCCGGCCAACCAACGGAATTTCATTAAGGGCCAAATCATTTGCCCATCTCCTGAACCTACCCATCATGGCACGGTCTAAGTTATTATTATTCTTCTCTTCCTCCCTTAAAATCAGATTAAAATCCCCCAGCACAAGCCATGGCCCGGTACAAAGAGCCCTAATTTCTCTAAGAGATTGCAAAAACTGAATCTTCTCTTGATTCCCTTGCGGACCATACACACATGTAAGCCACCAAGGGGGGCTGCTGCTTGAATGAAAGTTTACAGAGACGCTATGACCGTCCACCCTGCTACTAGCACAAATGCCAATGCTATTTTTCCAAGCCACCAAGATGCCACCACTAGCACCAACAGAGGGTAGGAAGACAAAATTGTCAAAAGCTGGACCAAGCATTCGCAATACGAGGAACCGAGAAATATCCACCATTTTAGTCTCTTGAAGACAAACCACATCAACTCGAGCAGAATCCACCAAAGTACGTACAACATCCTGTCTAGCAAACCCATTAAGACCTCGCACGTTCCAAATAAGAAATTTTGAAGGATCCATAAGAGATGAAAAAAAAGAAACGACTACCAGGGAGGGACCCAACAAATCAGCAGATTGGTCTGCCCTGCAGCAGCTCCAAAGGCCTAGACCAGCCGAATAACGCTGCCATGGCCGTGACCTGAACCTCAGAAAGCCCTTTGCTAAAAACTCTGGCATACTCATCAAGGTCTTCTGGCCTAATAGTCACAGTCTCTTCAGCCTTCACAATACCAAGTTCCTTCAAAATACGTTTCTTGCCCTGTGTGGCCGGTGGAGGAGTAGGCAGCCTCTCCACTCCTGCACCAGCGACCCTTCTACTGCGTCGGGGTATCACCTTAGTGACTGTAGCCTTGCCCTGTCGCGGCCTTCTGACTGGCGCCCTCAGAATCCCACCTGCTGGTCTGGTCAGCTTATCGATGAATTCTTTAGCACCCGAAGGGGGGGGGGGGAGGAGGGGACGGGGACGCGCTAAGCAACTGACTGGGTTGACTATCCTTCTTCCTCCTCTGTCGAAAGTAAGTAATGATGGGGCCTCTCCGAGAAAGGCGTCTCGACGTTCGTGCATCCATCAAGGCTGACATCTGCCCTCCCATGTCGAAAGTGGCCCGAGACGGAGACCCCGGGGGTGACCCCTGAATTGCCTGCTCCTTCTCGCATCCACCCAGAGAGCAACAAACTGTCGGAGCCCTCAAGGGTGAAGAGGGGGAAGATGGACCTGGCAGGGGGGAGTGAACTGGGCAACCACCTGATAGCCCCGACGCCCCAGCCTCCACCATGCAGGCCTGCTCATGACTCCTGCCGAAACAGTCCACATTATCTTCTGACGCCTCAATCAAAGCCTCAATATTTAAATCATTGACAGCAGGGACAAGCTCCTCTAAATTAGAAGAACCATATAAAGATGCCTCCTTTGAAACCTCCTGTTCCAACACTTCCTGTGAAATAGCCACGTGGCGGGGACAGATTGGCAGCGGACCTAGTCTCTCATGCACGGGGCGCCGAACGGCCAACGCGTCGGTAGGGCCTCCCTGCCCTGCCGGAGGAGCTTGCTGTAGGCGACGTCGGCGAGACCTAGTGTCTCGATCATCATCAGACGCCGGCGGCGACGGGGGAGGGGAAACCTCGCCCGCCGGCGGAGAGATCAGAGACACCGAGGCCGTCACCTGATAAGCCAGAAGATTCTTCACAGTGGCCCCCACTTCAAAACTCTGAACCGGCTCCGGAATCAACAGATCAACAGCAACCGGAATGAGCTCTGGATGCCAGCACCAACCAAGAACCCTGAAGGAGGATAAGTCCAGACGAGCAGCAGTGTCGGGATGAAGCTCCAATGCCGTGCAGTGCGCTTGCAACAAACTTCTAGCAGTTTCCACACTCCATGCGTGCAATGGGACTCCATCGAAGCTCACAGACACGAATGAAGGCAGGGAAACCGCTTCAGCGTGTGCAAGCCTTGACCACTTGATGAACTTGAAAGACCCAGAAGGTGAGTTGAGAACTGGAACCACTCTTTTTCCTGGGTTCCAAATGTTTCTAGGGGTAAGTTACTTAATAATGTTTATACTCCTATAGTTCCTCTAGAAGTTTGATATAGTGACCATTAACCAAAACCTCCTAGATTCCAAACCACACTAGCCCAAAGTTTGCTCCAAATGCTGAAATTTCAGACTCTGAATTCAACTAAGTCTGAAATCCACAATTTCTGACAGCTTTACTTTTTACCAGTTTTTCTCTAAGTTCCATAGAGTGTTAGGGCTAGGTGACTTAACCGAACTTATACTCCTCATATATCTATATAACTTTGTTATAATGACTATCTTCAAAATGTTTATAGATCAAAATCTATAAAGATCCAAATTTGACTAGTTGATATAATTTTCAGCAATTCCAATCAGAACTGAATTTTTGTAAATTACTCCAAATTTCTCTATAAAACTGGGAAATCTCCAAATCATAAAGTTATTCATTTTTCCAAGCTCTACAACTTTGAAATATGGGCCTTTGCCAAATTCTTTATGGATTTCAAATTCCTCTTTTGGGACAAATTATGGTTTCAAATGTGATTCCTTTTCATCTATTGATTTACCAACTCAATCCATACTCCTAAAAGACAAGTGACTCCTTAATCTCAGACCCAACTCTAGTATATGAAGCTCATGTCCAAAGTGTCCTTGGTTTAGGAGTTGTTTTGTTTATCCACAATTCCAAGCAAGGTTTTGAAATCTCACTTAAGGTTTTTAATGTTAATCCAGTTCCTCAATTAATTCTTCCACTCAACCCACCTTTGAGAGCAAAGTTGCTCTAGGTCCTAAGTCTTACCTTTAATACTTTAAATTCAAAGCCAACTTATTACTTGCTCAAGAGACGACTTCTTTCCCATGTCTTAAGCAAAGTTCTTAATCTGAGCCCTATACTCTAATACACAACACCATATTCACTGAAATTTTTTGACCTAGTGAATGCATTCTAGTTGTATCAATAAGTTAATGCAAGTGTAGATGATGACATGACAAGGTTTTAGTTATCGTAACACCAGGGGTGTTACAGCGGGCTCCCTTTCTGCTGCTTCTATGAACGTCCACATTGGATCGCCCCCAGTCCGGTCCGAAGATGCTTCGGTGACACATCTTTCTACGGCTCTCGCTGGTCTGGTCGCTCTAGAAGCCAGCGAACCAGACGCTAGGAGCCTGCCGCCTACTGATGGGGCCGAAGTTCCCCCAAGTCACGCTCTTGATATTATTCTCGCTGATCTCCCCTCATCGAGCAATGTACCAACTCTTCCTGCTTTGGGTCTTCCCCTGTTCCTTTCCAATCTTGTTGTGAGTCAACTTTTGCTTTTTACTGTTCTTACTAGCAAACTAGCCTTTTTTGCTTATCTGTCCATGATCATAGGATTTTATTGGCAGTGTATCTGCCCAACTTAAATGTTGTGGTGCTCCTGTCCCCGATCAAGCTTCGTCTCTGATGCAATGGAACCCTCTGCTGCTCCAAAAACAAATAGATGACTTGAGGGCATCAAATATTGGTTAGTGAGCCCACAGTTTCCTTATTTGCTTACATTACTCAGCTTATTCTAAGTCATGCGCTCTTCTTCTGCTGCTTTATAAGATTTGGCTCGGCGGTGCTCTGACATTGAAGAGAAGTATTCTCAGAGCTAGGCCGACTTAATCCAGACTTCTGCTTTCTTGGACAGTGCTCTGTAAACCCTAAATTATAGGTTTAAGAAAATTAGGTAATTTTTTTAATATGGAAGAATAAAATTAGAGTTTATGAGTTATTTTTCTTTCATGCATACAAGCATGTATCTAAATGGATAAAGTAGTGAAAGAATTAAATAAATAAAATTTAATTATGTCTCATGCTGGTTTTTGAATGTGTATCTAGTTTTATTTAAAATATAATCTCAGACTTGAAATTCATATCATATTTGAATATAGTAATCCAAAAATTCGAAATAGAAAATTAAAAAAAAGGGAAAGAACATAATTGTGTTTGGGCCAAAATTTCTCAGCCCATCACATCATCCCATTCCGTCGGCCACACTCCCCCTCCAAAATCCTTTTCTTTATTCATTTGCCAGAACTTGTGTCACCATATCATCACCATGACATAAGAATGCAAATTAACCAATGCGCATGCAAATTAACTAATGCTTGTATCGCAGCCTCATGTACTTCTGCATGCGCTTGCGTCTTTGCTCACCTGTGCTGACACATGGGACACCTTGACAGCTTCCTCTCCCTTGTTCACGAGCATGAACAGAACGAGCAGGTCATTTTCTCCAGGACTCGCGTCTGTTGTTGCCCAGGGCCGTCATGCGCATAGAAATTTCCTCGTCCACTCATGCAACAGATATACAGCCCCTTCCTCTTCGATCGGACCCGTAGTCCAGCCTCTCCCATGCGCATAGCTTATCTCCCACGCGATCATATTCCATTGCAACCACCTCCGTAAAAAAATTGCATGCTCAAGCTCTTCGTTCCTAGTCCGTTGAGATCTCTTCCGTGATTTTCGTGGTCGCTGCAACAAATGGCCATCATCTAAGGACCAACAATTGCTAACATCTCGGGGGCACAGGCGAATCCGTTCGGCCAGACGTATGTACTCTGGCTATGATGCCGATGTATAAATACTACACGATCGACTGCCCCTCTGCTATACCTCGCGCTTTCACCACATGCAGGTGGGCCCTGACTGTCAGAAACTCCTCCTCGCGTGAGCTGTGCGGCCGACTGTGCAGTCTTCTTCAACGGAATTCCGTGTCTGGCGTGGCCGCGCGCAAGCTGCGGACCAGCCAAACCGCCCCTACTGTACCATAAAAGCGCGAGCCCGGTGCTTCTCCTTCCCTCCCAATTCTAGAAAATACCTATCCGAATCCACCATCGGGTTGCGCGGCAGAAGCATGTTGGTCGTGGAGGGAGCCGCCGCTGGGGACTCCGGCTAGCCGATGTTGATCCCTAGGGAGCGGGCCGTGGGGATGGCTGGGTCCACCAAGAGGTCTGTCACGGCCTCGCCTGGCGGGATTGGACCGGTGGCCGGATCACCAGCGTGGGAGCTCCATGTGAAGCGTCCTGTTCGCGTGGACAGCCTATTTGGCCCCCTCATCTCCGGTAAAGAACCACATCCTCCTCTGCACGTTGATCCATTTAGTTTATGGGCTAGATCACCTGGGCGTGGCTTGGAATTTCGTCCATGGCGCCCCATGGCGGGAGGGTCGCCGTCGTCAAGAGTCGAGACATGGTGCAATAGGAGGGCGAGGTGGAAGATGACCTCGGGCCGTTGGGTAATAGATCAACGGTTAGGATTTCACCTGTGTACCGGTTTGGCCAGATGAAATGCAGGCCACCTATCGGTGATCGAGCGGCTCGGGCTCAATCTCGGTGTGGTTGAATCTGGGCCGACAACCTTCAATCAGTTGGTCCTTATTAGCTTACCAATTCAATGAAAGCAACATCTAATCTGGTCGGTCGGTGATCGATCGGATGGTCGTAACCTGCCGATACCCTTTTGGCCAGGGACATTTATCAAAGAGTCCCTAAACTTCCTAGGAACCAACCTGCCATCCCTCGCGTCTGTGCGCTGTGTCTTAGAATCTTTGCGCAGAGGCCCCTTCTTTCTATATAAATTGAGGCGCAGTCCAGGAATTAAATAAAACCGGAAAAATAGATTTAGAAATTGATTTTTAGTATAAAAATAATTGTAAAACTCGGGTAATTCATAGAAAATTCATATTAAGCCCAAATTAATCCGTTCCAATTCCTATAATTTTTAATATTATTGTCTATCATCTAGTACCACTGTTTTGACATGAAAGTCACCTTAAAATTTATATCCCATTTAATCTTGTATAAAACACATAGAATCTTCAGAAAATCATAACTCCTTCGTTTTAACTCCGATTTGATCCATTCAAGTTGCGTTAGTCTCGTAGCAACACGTAGATTATTATTATTTAGTTTTTTTCTTATGTTTGGTGTGATGTTAATTTTATCTATACTATGTTTGTTTGTATTACTACGACTAGCGCGAGGACGCGTGTCATCTGAAAAGCAAGTTGGTACCTAGAATCTCAAGTCCTCGGCAAGTTGTGCCCTTGATTCACTTTTGTTACCCAATAATATTCTTTATAATCATTTATCATGCATAAGTTTAATTTTGATGGGACCCAATAGGTCACCCTAGATTATTTATCTCATTACCTTGTTTACCCCTGAATCACATGGGTAGTTTTCGCTATTGCTTTATATGGTTTTGGGATAATTATTATTTTTTATATCCATGTTCCAGTTATTTTGTTATTCTATTCATGTACATGTCAAGATCATTATATTATTGTTAATTGGAACATGGAGCTTAACTTGAGAAACACGTGCCACCATAAGGGAGGAATGGGACCCCTTGGCTAACTAATTAGGAAAGCTAGTGGAAGACTACCTTACCCGAAAGGGGCAAGGGCAGTAGGGGAGTTGCATGCAAGGAGGTTCTCGAGTTGATTTTGCTGCGATGGCGGTCAGACGAGGGATTCTTGCAAGTGCTCTTCCCATAAACTGTAGTGGGTTTTCGGAAGCTAGTGGAACTTTGTAAAGGCCTCGTAGTGGATCCCTAGCCATTCACCTCGGTAGTGTCTAAGGGTCTAGCTAGCCCTGGCGACATGGGAAACACGACTTGTGGGTAAAGGGTACAACCTCTGCAGAGTGTAAAACTAGTATACTAGCCGAGCTCACGATCATGAGCAGCTCAAGACTCTTTGATGATTAAATTATGGAACTTAAACTCAATTTGCCATTTGCATTTGCATGGGTTTATTATTAATTTTGTTCCATTATTTTATTATGGTTTGGTATTCACTTACACTTAGTAACTGCTAATAAAATTTGACCAACTTATTAAAAGCAATGCTCAGCTTTAACCCCTATTGTTGATCAGCCATACACATCACACGAACTCCCACCTTTGGTGAGTTCATGTCACATTATTCCCCACAACTTGTTGAGCTATGAACATGTGTGAGCACACCCTTGCTGTCTCACACCCCCCCACATGTCAAGAGCAGCTACCCTTGGATTGGATGAGGCGCATGGTGGATGTGCGCTGTGTTCGTGAGAGGTCTAGGTCGTCGTCTCCTAGTTGACTTTCTGCGCCAAGGATGGATTTTACATCCTGTTATACTTATCTTTTGTAAGTCTTCCGCTATATAATAAGTACTCTGATTATATTGTGACATTATCTCTATACACTCTGTTATTATATATGTTGTCTTCTTTGGCGCATGTATGAGATGCACCCGACTTTGTCCCTTAAAGTCCGGGTGTGACAGAAGTGGTATCAGAGGAAATGTTGACTGTAGGACGAAACCTAGATAGAAATGGACAAATCCTTACCTACTTACCTTACTCTGATTCATTCTATACTTATCTTGATCCTGTCTCACCTTTTGCTGTCATACTCTGATTACTCTTATCTTTTCAACTCTAAGACAATATGGATTTCACACCTTGGAATCCTACATTTATGAACTTTTTAAGAGATAGGGGACCTAAGACAAAATTAAAATTATTTTCTCTATTAAAAATGTTGGTTGATTGTTCTGATGATCAATGCCTGATTTGCTTCTTTGATTGATTGAAATAGTATAGACAGGCATCTTAGCATGTACCACCATAAGGTAATGTATTAGCTTTAGTGGATAACACACTAATCTACTTAACTAATAAATCCCCGCAGTAACATTCCTCGTAATTACTCGCCTTGTCTACAATTCTTCCTTTCTTACCCTGTATTTCTAACCCAGATGGGCTACCCCTATAGTGTTAGAAGAGAGCACTATAGACGTGATCCTTGGTATGTCATGGTTAAGAAAGGCAAAGGCAGTATATACACTGTGCTAAGGGAACTGTAGAACTCACAAGTTCCAAAGGACAAATATTTGAAGTTGAAGTTGCAGTAACTAGCACCATCAGACTAGCGGCATTCTTAGTAGATGAGAAGTTTGTGGGTGACAACATCCGTGCAGTTAGAGATTTTCCGGATGTCTTTCCAGAGGAGTTATTAGGGATGCCACCAGATAGGGAAGTTGAGTTGGTCATTGATCTCTTACCTGGGACTGCTCCTATTTCTAAACGACCATACAGGATGTCCATAGAAGAACTAAAGGAACTTAAGAATCAATTAACAGAGTTACAAGAGGATGGGTACATTCGTTCGAATTCTTCACCTTGGGGGAGCGCCAGTTCTATTTGTACAGAAGAAAGATGGATCGCAAGGGATGTGTGTGGATTATGGGACCCTTAATGTTGTCACCTTGAAGAACAAGTATCCATTACCCCGCATTGAAGATTTATTTAATCGAATGAGAGGTGCAAGGGTACTCTCGAAGATTGATCTCCGACCGGGTTACCATCAAATGAAGATTAGGCCATCGAATATTCCCAAGACGATTTTCTCGACCCGATATGGTTTATATGAGTTCACCATTATGTCATTTGGAGTAACTAATGCACCAGCCTATTCTATGGATCTGAAGAATAAGGTGTTCATGATCTGGATAGATTCGTCATGGTTTTCATCGACGATATTTTTTTTATTCCAAGAGTGATAGTGATCATGAGGAACATCTGAGATTGGTGCTACAGAAGCTATGAGATAATCAACTTCATGCCAAGTATAGCAAATGCTAGTTCTAGATTGACGAGATGCCATTCCTTGAACATATCATGGAGGAATATTAGTGGATCCTGCTAATGTCAAGGAGATAATGGCGTGGAGCGTACCCACTACAGTTACGGAGATTCGAAGTTTCTTGGGGCTTGCAGGATATTATCGGAGATTTATTGAAGGATTCTCTAAGATTGCTAAGCCTATGACCTCACATCTGGAGAAGGGAAGAGAGTTTAAGTGGGATGAGCAGTGTCAAGATAGCTCTGATCAATTAAAGACGAGGTTGATGTCACCACCAGTGTTGGTTATACCAGATCTATAGAAGGGATTTGACATTTATTGTGATGCATGTGGCCAAGGTTTGGGACATGCAAGAAGGACATGTGATCGCCTACACGTCTCGTCAGTTTCAGAAACATGAATTGAACTACCCCACTCATGACTTAGAACTGGCAGCCATTGTGCATGCACTTAAGATTTGGAGACACTATATCGTGGGAACCAAGTGCCAAGTGTACATGGATCATAAGAGTTTGAAGTATATATTCACACAGAAGGATCTCAACCTTAGGCAACGTCGTTGGTTGGAGCTTATTAAGGATTATGATTTGGAGATTCACTATCACCCGAGCAAGGCAAATTTGGTTGCAGATGCCTTGAGTCGAAAGGAGCATGTTCATTCAGATGTTGTTGCCCAACTACCCGTTGAGATTGTTGAGGATTTCAGGAGACTTAACCTAGGGATAGTTGCTCACACTGAAGGAGTTACTATTGATGTGGATTCTACTTTGGAGCAAGAGATCCGCAAAGGGCAAATTGGTGATGCTAAGATACAAGAGATTAGGGATCTGATTACTGAAGGTTGAGGTCCGGAATTCACGGAAGATGAACAAGGCAAAATATGGTTCAAGGATCGGATATGAGTTCCTGAGATTGATAGCCTTCGTGAGACTATACTGAAGGAAGCCCATGACTCGGATTATTCTATTCATACTGAGAGTACGAAGATATATCAGGATTTGAAGTAGAAGTTCTGGTGGCATGGATTGAAGAGAGATGTGGCTGCACATGTGGCTATGTGCGATGTATGTCAAAGAGTTAAGGCTGAACACTAGAGGCCAGCTGGACTATTATACCCATTAAAGATACCCGAGTGGAAGTGGGAAGAGTTTGGTAGGGACTTCATTACTGGATTGCCTCACACCCCGAAAGGATATGATTCGATATGGGTGATTGTGGAAAGACTGACCAAAGTGGCTCATTTCATTCCGGTCAAGACTACTTATAAGGGATATCAATTGGTAGAGTGATATATGGCTCGGATTGTGTCTCTACACAGTGTACTAAAGAAGATCATTTTGGATAGAGGATTACAGTTTACCTCCAGATTTTGGAATAGTTTTCATGAGAATATGGATGCGAAGTTGAATTTTAGTTCGGCCTACCATCCTCAAACTGATGGATAGATTTAAAGGACTAATCAAGTATTGGAAGACATGTTGAGAGCTTGTGCTCTTTAGCGTGGTAGTAGTTGGGATAAGGGTCTCCCTTATGCTGAGTTCTCATAAAATAATAGTTACCAGGCCAGTCTGAGGATATCACTGTTCGAGACTTTATATGGCAGGAAATGCAGGACTCCTCTATTTTGGACCAGACTAGAGGAAAACAGTTCTTTGGACCTGAACTTATTCAAGAGGCAGAAAAAAAAGTTCGTATAATCCGAGAGAATTGGAGGGTAGCTCGGACCAGATAAAAGAGCTATGTGAATAATAGAAGAAGACCACTAGAATTTGAGGAAGGTGATCATGTGTACCTAAAGGTGTCACCACTTCGTGGAATGATGAGATTCAAAGCTAAGGGCAAATGGTTCCCTCACTTTATTGGACCATTCTGAGTTTTTAGGCGAGTTGGAGAGATGGACTATCAACTCAAACTACCTGATAATCTATCTGATGTGCATAATGTATTCCATGTGTCTCAACTTAAGAAGTGTCTCCGTGTCCCTGAGGAACAGTTACCAATGGAAGAGCTTAGTGTTCAGGGTGATTTGACTTACACGGAGTATCCTATCAAGAATCTTGATACATTGATTCGAGTTACAAGAAATAGGGTGATAAAAATGTGTAAAGTACAATGGAGTCACCATGGAGAAGATGAAGCTAGTTGGGAGAGAGAAAAAGAGCTTCGCGTAGATTTTCCCCATCTTTTCTCTAGTCCTTCCTAAATCTCGAGGACGAGATTCTTGTTAAGGGGGTTAGGATTTGTAAACCCTAAATTATAGGTTTAAGAAAATTAGGTAATTTTTTTAATTTGGAAGAATAAAATTAGAGTTTATGAGTTATTTTTTCTTTCATGCATACAAGCATGTATCTAAATGGATAAAGTAGTGAAATAATTAAATAAATAAAATTTAATTATGTCTCATGCTGGTTTTTGAATGTGTATCTAGTTTTATTTAAAATATAATCTCAGACTTGAAATTCATATCATATTTGAATATAGTAATCCAAAAATTCGAAATAGAAAATTAAAAAAAGGGAAAGAACATAATTGTGTTTGGGCCAAAATTTCTCAGCCCATCACATCATCCCATTCCGTCAGCCACACTCCCCCTCCAAAATCCTTTTCTTTATTCATTTGCCAGAACTTGTGTCACCATATCATCACTATGACATAAGCATGCAAATTAACCAATGCACATGCAAATTAACCAATGCTTGTATCGCAGCCTCATGTACTTCTGCATGCACTTGCGTCTATGCTCACCCGTGCTGACACATGGGACACCTTGACAGCTTCCTCTCCCTTGTTCACGAGCATGAACAGAACGAGCAGGTCATTTTCTCCAGGACTCGCGTCTGTCGTTGCCCAGGGCCGTCATGCGCATAGAAATTTCCTCGTCCACTCATGCAACAGATATACAGCCCCTTCCTCTTCGATCGGACCCGTGGTCCAGCCTCTCCCATGCGCATAGCTTATCTCCCACGGGATCGTATTCCATTGCAACCACCTCCGTAAAAAAAATTGCATGCTCAAGCTCTTCGTTCCTAGTCCGTTGAGATCCCTTCCGTGATTTTCGTGGTCGCTGCAACAAATGGCCGTCATCTAAGGACCAACAATTGTAACATCTCGGGGGCACAGGCGAATCCGTTCGGCCAGACGTATGTACTCTGTCTATGATGCCGATGTATAAATGTAACACCCCGGGATCCACAAACACCCCAAAATGCTACTAAACTACACAACTAACATTCATATATAAAATTTTGACAACATCTCCTTTGAAAATTTGCATAAACATGAAAGCAATAGAGTATAAACAGATTTCATGATAAGAAAACATACTAGACATTAATAATCTGCTAGTAATGGGAAGATAACCATAACGACATAAACTGAATTAACTAGTGTGCACGACTAGTTAAAAAATAACATCCTTAACAAGAAGTTTCTAATTAAATCATGGTTGTGCCTGGGAAGGGTTATTATGAGAGTGAAGGTGGACATGCTGCTACTTCCCTCATTTCCAACATGAATCAAGTACCTGCATTGAGTAATGCAAGAGTGAGATGAAAACATCTCAGCAAGTAAATTGTTTTGATGAGATATTTAAACCAAAAAAATATTGAATTAATCAACATTTTAAAGGGATCACAATTGAGATCAGAAATACTTGTAGATATAGAACTCAATAGTCCCAAAATAACCAATGCCATCTCATTTCCTCGAACAACCACAATAGGTTGTATAACACTTTCCTGCGTCAACAATACCTGCAAATATCACTTCAATGTATGCATAGGAATGCAATGTGTAAGTCCACTGCGTTCATACCTCTTAGAGTATAAAACCACACCATCTGCAAATATCACTTGAATGAATGCATATGAATGCAATGCATATGTCCTCTGCCTTCATACCTCTAAGGGTATGAAGCCGCATCGTACCCCTCCTCGGGCAACATACGATGCTAAGTTGTACCGGTACGGTCGGACCATAGGTCACGACAAAACTTCAGATGCAAGTGAATCATGCAATGTATATGGCATGCTGCATTTATGAATATACTTCACTTCCTTCATATACAATACAAACCTCAAACAATACTTCGTTTACCTTCAGATACAATACAAACCTCAAATAATACTTCATTTACCTTCAGATACAATACAAACCTCAAATAATACTTCATTCACCTTCAGGGGTGTGAATTAATCTCGTGGGTCATACTCGAATCATCATCATCATCAATATATGATTAAGCATCAATATAATACAATCAAGTAAAGCATCACCATAGAGTTCAATTATAAAAGAATTCGATGATTCTGAATATTAGAGTGTAGGCGATGAAACAACAAGTCAAAACGGTAGCAACCACCGCTACATCCACTTGCCTTCATCGAAGAACAAAAATGTACTAGGCATGATCCGAAGTGTAGACACCTTCTGCCAGGCATAGAACTTAGTACAAATATTTCACAAACATTTGCCAAAAATCAACAAATCGCTCCTACACTTGTAACCAAGACCCAGTGGAATGACTCCTACCCTGAACCACATGCCAAACAGCAGCAGCGCTGTTTGTTAATTTTGTATCTTTAAAATTATAACAGTAGTGATATCAAACAAATAATCTAGGAGTTTCTACACAAAATACTCTACAACTTCGGTATTCAATGGATAATTAAATTTTGCCATCTATAAGTTCTAAAACATCTGACAAGATAACTGACTGAATCTGTTTCAGACAGCAGCATAGTTAACTTCATAATTCGATATCTCCCAAACTACTCAACCAAAAATTCTGAAATTCTGCTGGCAATAAGAACTTTTATCCCTCTACAAAAGTCTCCATAGTTGGAAGAGCCAATTCGGCCATTTACTAGATGAAACCTAGCAGTGAACAGACTAAACGTAACTGGAGTTTCAAAATTCATAAGAATGCCCTCTTTAACAATCTGGAAAGCTTATGAAATTATCTACAACTTATTTACCAACCTAACGTTTAATTCTGTTGATAAAAGTGCCTAAATCTTATGAGAACAGATTCTGCACAGAATTGTTAGACTGAAAACTGCTATAATCAAACTGCAATAACTTTCTGATCTGTTGTCTGATTGGGGTGTTCTTTGCGGCTACGGAAAGATCTACAAATTATCTACGACTCATAGATATACTTTTTATTTTTTTGAGGCCACTAAGAGCAAGGAAAACTGGTATAAACAGAAACTATCGAATCTGCCATTCTGCAGAAACTAATTTCGAGATCAAAAACTAACCACCCATCTAATCCAACCTCTAATCCTTCAATCCCCATGATTCACAACCTCCAAAAACACATAATTATAGGGAGGAACATGGATCTTATCCTTACCTAGGGTTTCCCCAAGAAAAACTGCAAGAAAAGATGGGGGTAGAACATCTCCTTGATCCTCTCTTCCTCTTCAATTCAACGTGCTCCTCCTCTTCTCGATCCTTGCTGCGTGGGGGGAGATCTAGAGGGAGGAGGAAGTTATGGAGAGGGTAGAGGGCAGCAGCTGCAAATGGGGAGGAGAGGAAGAGGGAGGGGGCGGCTGCAACAATTGTGGAGAGGGAGAGGGGGTCGGCTAGGGTTGGGGAGGAGAGGGGGGGCTCCCATCCATCGGATTGAGATCAATGGCCCGAACTCGCTCTCCCATCTGAGCTCCTGACCCCAGCAGAAAAAATGCCAAAAGATCTACTGTTTCCCTGAGGAATGCCTCCCGAAACTCCAAACCCCAATGCCACATAACATGAAAGAAAAGAGAAAAAGAAATTTTACTTCTTTTCAGAAAATTGGGGTATCACACTCTTCCCCCCTTAAAAAGAATTTGTCCTCGAATTCGACCACTCCAAGCAAAGCATCCATGGTACCCCACATAGCACCACCATTCAAAACATGAATCCATTATTAGTCTTAATTAACACAAGAACTTCTACCTCAGACTAATTGTCTAAGGAAACTACACAACCTGATATCCAGCATGAATCAACATGCAATGAAGCTCAAAGCAAGTCATAGATGCAATCAACACTACGATTTCACACCTTCGAATTTGGATGCAGCTATACATCAACATCAATGTATTCAAACAACACTCTTTTATGAAGGGGTAATATGCACTAAGCACAGCCCTTACCAGCTTCAACAATTCATTTTAATTAAATGGTGAAACATCCACACCAGATGAATGTATGAGAAGATCAAACACCTCACCTCAAAGCACCATAAAACAAGTGGTTCTATTGAAACAAAACTCCTAATCTTCCTAAACCTTGTTCTTGCCGTCATGAAAAGATAATCATGTAATCTCACATTCTTTGCACCCCACAAAAGGGAGAAAGTCTACAGAACTAATGGAGCAATAAAGCCGATAAGAAGCCAATAACATTCTGCGCGACACAGTTCATCAAAGAAATGCCAAAACTCCACAAAGAGCACTGACAGCACAACAACAACACAATACTTGCTTAATCAATGTCACTATACTTCATCCAAAACTCAACTAAGAAAAATATCCAAACTAGTAAGGTTAACCTACACATAATATAAGTCTTCATCTACTGTAGTTCAGAAACTTACATTTCATTCTATCATACGATGCACTCAAAGTACCAGACATACAGGGTCAATAATAACCCCGTAAACCTTCACACATTTGACAAACATCTCAAGTTGATGTAAAAACCACATCATTCAGGAATAGGTGACTAACCACACCCAACCAACTCTAGGCTAGGCAATGACTTCATTCAAACCAATAGATAAGTGGTCCAACAATGGCTCCACAAGCATGCATCAGGGAGATAACCATCAGATCCTCAACGTATTAATATATAATCAATGGATCAAGAAAATCAAAGATTTATTTACAATTAGCATGACTAACATGCAACCACTTTAAACCACATCTAGGCTTTGTGGCTACTAAAACACACAATAGAAGTGAGACATGTAAGCCATTCTGGCTATGTAAAGACTTCCCCCAAAAATCCATATAAAGTACCAATATTCATTTCTTTTAGAACTGATTTCTCGACATAAACAATCATTCCTTGCAAAGATAGTTGGAGCTATTGTCACACCCGGCTTTAAGGAACAAAGCCAGGTGCATCTCATACATGCGCCAAGAAGACAACATATATAATAACAGAGTGTATAGAGATAAATGTCATAAAACATCAGAGTATTTATTACATAGCGGAAGACTTATTACAAAATAAAAGAATAAACATAAAACGAACTAAGGATCGTTGGCGCCAATGTCGACTGAGAAACGCCACCTAGATCAGATCAAACTCCTCGATACTTGACTCCACTTGAAACCACCTGTTCTTCTCCTGTGGGGGGGGGGGTGTGAGACAGCAAGGGTGAGCTCACATATGTTCATCGCTCAACAAGTTGTGGGGAATAATGTGACATGAACTCACCAAAGGTGGGAGCTCATGAACTGTAAGGCTTACCAAAGAGAATGGTTAAAGCTGGGCATTGCTTTTAAATAGTTGGTCAAATTTTATTAGCAGTTACTAAGTGTAAGTAAATACCAAACCATAATAAAATAATAGAACAAAATTAATAATAAACCCATGCAAATGCAAATGACAAATTGAGTTTAGGTTCCATAATTTAATCATCGGAGAGTCCTGAGCCGCTCATGACCGTGAGCTCGGCTAGTATACCAGTTTTACACTCTGCAGAGGTTGTACCCTTTACCCACAAGTCGTGTTTCCCATGTCGCCAGGGTTAGCTAGGCCCTTAGACACTACCAAGGTGAATGGCTAGGGATCCACTACGAGGCCTTTACAAAGTTCCACTAGCTTCCGAAAACCCGCTACAGTTTATAGGAAGTTCCAATGCAGGGTTCTCGTCTGACCGCCATCGCAGCAAAATCAAACAAGGACCTCCCTACACTGACCACTCCCCTACTGCCCTTGCCCCTTTCGGGTAAGGTAGTCTTCCACTAGCTTTCCTAATTAGTCAGCCAAGGGGTCCCATTCCTCCCTTGTGGTGGCACGTGGTTCTCAAGTTAAGCTCCATGTTCCAATTAACAATAACATAATGATCTTGACATGAACATAAATAGAATAACAAAATAACTGGAACATGGATATAATGAAATATTAACCCAAAAACCACGTAAAGCAATAGCATCAACTACCCAAGTGATTCAGGGGTAAACAAGGTAATGAGATAAACAATCTAGGGTGACCTATCGGGTCCCATCAAAGTTAAACCTATGCATGGTAAATGATTATAAAGAACATTATTGGGTAACAAAAGTGAATCAAGGGCACAACTTGCCTGGCACTTGAGATTCCAGGTACCAACTTGCTTTTCAGATGACACGAGTCCTCGCTAGTCGTAGCAATACAAGCAAACATGGTATAGATAAAATTAACATCACACCAAACATAAGAACAAACTGAATAATAATGATCTACGCGTTGCTACGAGACTAACGCAACTTGAACGGACCAAATCGGAGTTAAAACGAAGGAGATACGAGTTTCCAAAGGTTTTATGTATTTGATACGAGATTGATTAAGAGATACATTTTAATATGGTTTTCATGTCAAAACAGTGGTACTAGATGATGAACAATAAAGTTACAAAATTATAGAAACTGGAATGAACTAATTTGGACATCATATGAATTTTATATGAATTAAACAAGTTGTAGAATTATTTTTGTATTAAAAACTAATTTCTATAATTATTTCTCTATTTTTACTCCTTTCTGGACTGGGCCTCAAATTCTAGAGACAACAGGGGCTAGCGCGTAAATATTCCCATGACTCATTGAATAGCTAAAGTGGATGGCGCGTTTATTTCCTATAAACAGAGGGGTTCATCTGTAAGTTCGGCATTGCGAAGGGGTACGGACCGAGATTAGCCGTCAGATCTAAATTCCGCGGCCAGGATTAGATCTAGCAGCGAATGAATCGGTAAGCGACGGGAACCGTTGGATCCAAATTCAACGGTGAGGATTTTATTACTCTAGGTCTATTTCTAACCGTTCGTTCCCGATCTAATCTCCACCCTACATCACGGATCCGAAGGCCCCAGAATAAATTGGGCGAAGGGGTAACACGTCATCTAATCTCCACCGACCAAATCTAGATGGACGGCCGAGAAGTCTTCTTCTCCCTCTCAACAGCAGAGTACGGTCGCGCAGGTGCTAACGGCGGCGAGGACATTGCCAGCAACAATAATCTACCAAGCCCCCCTTCTAACAACCGCACAGTGCCAAGCAGAGTACAGACAACAGCGAGCATGACCGAGAACAACCGCCTGCGAATTATGGCGACTATTCTATTCCCTAGGCCAGGAAGACGACGGCTAGCTTGCCATGGAAGCGCCATGGCCGGACTCCCCAAAATCCAAACCCCGGCCACATTACTCAGATCCAAACGAGCTATACGCGGAAAGAACGAAAGCGAAAAAGGTTTAGGTGGCCATTACCAGCGATTGTGATCCTGTGCTCACGGCAGGTTCAATCACGGGCGCGCGCGGAAGAGGAGGCCCATGCAGTGAGCCCCGGCGTCCGAGAAGGTCATAAGCACGCCCCCAGGGAGACCCGACGAGCACCGGCCATGCCCCACGGCAGCGCCATAGTCGCAGGGGCCTTCGTCCTCCTTCTCGCCCAGCTCCGACGCGACGGCCCTCAGCTCTCGGGTTGGTTCCTAGAACCTGGACATGAGGGAGACTGCAGAGGGTAGTCGACGTTTATGGCCGCGAGATGAGCCCGCAAGTGAGGGCAGCGCCTGAGCTTGTTACGGAAGATCCACGAGCGGATGGGAGGGCGGAGAGATCGGATCGCTACGATTTCGCGCAACAGGGAAACAGATTTCTGTTGGGGCGACGAGCCTGCAGTCCGGACCCACCTGGCGGCGGAAGCAACAACGCAGGCGCGAGAGGGAATGCGAGTGGCGCAAAGCGGGGCCGGTCGGCCAGTGGTAACGCTGATGGTGTTATGGGCCGCGCGGTGGAGAATTCTGGCCCAGCTGGTAGTTGGACTGAAGGTTAGGAATAGGGCCCATGCGCAGTGCTCTTTATTTTCTTTTATATTCATCCTTTTCTTTTCCAATTTTTTTGATTTTTCAAAGATTTCTATTGAATTCAAATGTTCAACTGAACTTAAACTTTTGGCTTGTGCACTGGTAATTTTTAAATTACATAGTTAATCCAGTTATGCTAGTAAAAGACTCATTTATATATGTATATTTCTCGTCATGGTACATATAGAGTTTCATTTTCCTCTCTTTTATACATTATTTCCAAACCCTAAAATTTGAATCCTGTTAAAACCCTAATTCTTATTATCAATGTACCTTTATTAATATTGTTATTTTTATGAAATGCACAAACAAACAAAACACCAACATGATGCATCGAGTATTTTGAGTAGTTATTTGTTCACTCAATTAGGATGTTCCATGTCGTAATGAGTAGTTGACAAAACATCTATGGAGATCAACTCTACTTTCTTTGAATACATTTTTGGGTATTACAGCTATCCACCAACCGCCCAACAACTTAAATCCAAATCGATGGTTACCTTGTAACCCAAAACATGCAATTCACACTCCTCTTAGAAACATCCTCAATCAAACATATATAACAATATTATTGTAATAAAACTCAACCATGAAAAACATGTTGACTTCTGCCGCATTATTTAATGCTAGAAACAACAGCTGGAGTGCGTACTTGAGTTGTTCACCTCCAGGAGAAATAAAGAGAATCCCTGCTCCTGCTCCTTGCAGCTTCAGCGATCCATCAAAGTACATTCTCCACACTTCAGTAACTTCTGGGCTATCTGGGACCTGGTACTCAGTCCATTCTGATATGAAGTCGACCAACGCCTGAGTTTTTATCGCCGTGTGGGGCCGAAACTCTATGTCGTGAGCCCCGAGCTCGCATGCCCACTTGGTTATCCTTCCAATAACTTCTTTGTTGTGGAGAATATCCCCTATCAGAAATCTTGTGACTACTATGACTTTGTGGTCGTCAAAGTAGTGCCGGAGCTTATGAGCGGTTAGAAGTACCGCATAAAGCAGCTTCTGGACTTGAGGATACCTTATCTTTGAGGGCCCGAGGACTTCGCTGGTGAAGTAAACTGGATGTTGCACCGGGTATGCATGTCCTTCCTCCTCCCGCTTGACTACTAACGCAGTGCTTACTATGTGAGTCATGCAGGAGATATATAGGAGCAGATCTTCTACCGGCTGACCTAGCGTAGCCCGGCGCGGCGGCTTGAGTACTGGTGGCGTGGTCAAGAACTTCTTCAGTACCTTTAAGGCTTCTTGTGCCTCTGTGGTCCACTGAAACTTGTCCACCTTCTTGAGCAGTTTGTAAAATGGCATCCCTTTCTCTCCTAGCCTCGAAATGAACCTGCTCAGGGCTGCCATGCATCCAGTAAGGCTTTGCACCTTTTTCTGCGATCGCGGCGCTTCCATTCTCATGATGGCCTCGATCTTTTTTGGATTTGCTTCAATTCCTCGATGGCTGACAATGAATCCGAGTAGCTTCCCAGATGGTACTCCGAAGACACACTTTTCTGGGTTCAGCTTCCACCGGTAGCGCCTCAGGCCATTGAAGACCAACTACAAACCTTCGATGAAGTATTCTGAGTTTTCTATCTTGATAACCACATCATTGATGTAGGCTTCCACCCACTTGCCCTAGTGATCGGCTAAACATGTTTGGATTTCTCTAGTAAGTCGCTCCAGTGTTCTTGAGGCCGAACGACATGGAGGTATAGCAGCAAGCTCCAAATGGGGTGATGAAAGCAGTCTTCTCCTCATATTCTTTTGCCAAGCTGATCTGATGATATCCAGAGTAGCAGTCTAGGAAGGAGAGCATAGAACAACCAGCAGTCGAGTCAACTACCTGATCTATTCTAGGGAGCCAGAAGGGATCCTTTGGACAATGCTTGTTGAGATCAGTATAGTCGACGCACATGCGCCAATCCACTTTATTCTTTTTTAGTACAAGAACATTATTCGCTAGCCACTCGGGGTGCAGTACTTCCCTAATGAACCCTGTGGACACTAAGCGAGCTAACTCGGCGTGAATAGCTTCCCTTTTGTCAGGCGTGAAACGATGCAGCTTCTGTCGAATCGGCCTTGCTTGAGGATAGACCTTCAATTTGTGGTCGGCCAGTTCTCTCGGGACTCCCAGTATATCCGCAGGTTGCCATGCGAATACGTCTCGATTATCTTGCAGGAACCAGACGAGCGCGCTTTCCTATTTGTCATCAAGGCTGGAACTGATGATGGCAGTCTTGCGCTCATCAGCAAATCCCAGATTGATCCTCTTTGTCTCTTTAGTCGGCCGTATAGAGGTCACAACCTGAGCTTCATTGGTGGGTATTGTGAGATCCTCCCCCTCTGACCTGGTGTTCGCCTGCATGGGAAGTGCTGTCGAGAGCCTAATAGTGAGAGCTATCTGAATGGCTCCCCAAAAGCACTTTGCGGCGCCTTGGAAGTCAGCGTGCACAGTGATGATTCCTTGAGGTCCCGGCATCTTTAGTATCATGTACGGGTAATGTGGAATGGCCATGAACTTCGGCAGTCCCGGCCTTCCGATGATGGCTTGTACCCACAGTCGAAGCGCGCCACCTCGAACCTCAGGAACTCGATTCTGTAGTTCTCTGGGGTCCCGAAGGTGACGGACATGTAGATGTGCCCGAGCGAGTACTCCCCTTCAGTCGGCATGATGCCGAAGAAGGGAGTATCTGACTCAGTGAGGTCTTTGAGTTCAACCCCTAGGGCCTGGAGCATCTGGGGGAAGGTGACGTTGATGCTGCTTCCCCCGTCTAGTAATACGTTCTTCACCCGGCTCTCTCAAATCACTAGATCAATGAGGAGCGAGTATTTGCAGGGATGATCAAAGTTGAGCCATTGATCAGCTCAGCTGAAGGTTATTGCATGCTCTGACCACCGGTAAGGAGCTGGGGCACTGGTGGTGGCCACTAGGACCTGCCGGTCGTTGAGCTTTTGCTGCCTCCGGTTCTCTTGTTTTCCGTGTCTTTCGAAGATGACGTTGACCTCCTTGTCAACACGTGGGAAAGCTCCGCCCCTCCCCCTCTTACCGCTGAAGCTGCTTGGGCTCACCAGGCCCTCCTCGCGGTGGGGGAGGCGGTAGAGGTTGGAATGGTCGGTCGTGCTCGACAGAGTGCTTAAAGTCCCTATAGTTCTGTAGGGTGTGGCGCATGTCCTTGTGGTATGGGCACTAGGCGTCAAGGATTTCATCCAGTGTCTGTACACCTCCACAAGGCGCACCACGGGCTCGAGCGATGGGTGGTCTGGTGCCGTGCACCTCCTCATGAGGCCTCTTCTCCCAGGGTCTGTCAGGTTGCTGGTTCGTGTCACGCCGTGGCACGGGTGGTGCAGGTTTCGTACCTCCAATGAGGTCCTAGGCCCGCTCATCTGCGGTGATGTACAGGTCTACCTCTCAGAACAGTTGTTCAGAGGTGGCGGGCACTTTATGTAGTATGGCTTGGACGAAGGCCGAGTCATTAGATCCCCGGTAGAAATCTTCAATCACTGCTGCTTTGGCGACTTAGGGGATGTGATTCCTCATGGTCTGAAACCTCTTGAGGTACGACCAGAGTGTTTCATCGCTCTGACGCTTGATGGATTTGAGGTCCCATGGCTGCGCCGGCTTGTAAGAGAGAGACTGGAAGTTTGCGATGAAGCACCGACTGAAGTCGCTCCAATCATCGATGCAGTGTTGTGGAAGATGTCGGAGCACTGTAGTGCGTCTTGCCCTAGGACAACGGGCAAGTATGCTTTCATTACGTCTTCCGTTGCCCCAGCGGCCCATGCGGCAGTCGTGTAGACGGCCAACCAGCCCCTTGGGTCCTGCTTGGGCTCGTACTTGTCGACGTTGGAGACCTTGAAGTTGGGGGCCACTAGATGGCCCAGAGACACGAAGTAAGCGCGGAGACCTCACATGTGTCTTCTTGTCGGTATTCGTGAGGTCGGTCCTAGGGAGGGGAGCCGGTAGTGTGTCGTCTCGACCGTCCCCGGATCGGGCCACTAGTCGAGGCCACAGCCGACTCAACTCGGGTGGCGCGACTTCGGGCTAGGACGTCGTGATCCTGGTCATATTCCTCTCGGCACCTTATCTCACTTTCGTGTCGTCGGTCGTGCGAAGCATTTATGGAGCTTCGCGCGTCTCGTTGCTGTTGATGGCATGGCGTAGGTCGCTCGGAGGATGAGCGATGGGTAGAAGGTGATTAGCTGCTCGAGTAAGCAGCTGCCTATAGCCTTCCGCATCCGGAGTTCGCGGGAGGCCGTCAGCTATCTGCGCCAGCACACCTCCGACTTCACTCGGCATGTTCATTGCGCGAGCAAAGTTGGGGTACAGGTTCCGAGCAAAGAGAGGGTTCTCTCGGCAGCCTTGCACCTTGCTTGACTTGCTCCCGCTCTCGGTCCTGAGCTTGTCGGTGATCACAGCGGCGAGAGTTCCGTCTTTCTCGGTGTACTCGCTCGTCGGGAGTTTCTCCTACTTCTGAAGCTTTGTCCCGGGATACGGGCTACGCCGGATCACGTTCCCTAGCCTCATGATGTTGCCGTACGTTCCGACGTCTGTTCCTTCGTTGCTACGCTTCAGGCTGAGGAGGTTCTTCCCCTTGCATGGTTGGCTTGTCGTCAAAGATGGGAGATGACTGCAATCTCCCCCCGATGAAGAGGATGTCAGGGTAGAAAGGACTTGTCGTGACAGTGCTTTTCTTTCCGTCCTCCTTTGAGGGCGAAGGTGCCGTAAAGATGACTCGGCGAGGTCTCATCCCCTTACTCGGGACGTTTGCCTCCTTCTTTCTAGTGATCTGTGTCTACTCCTTTGTGGGCGAGGTGGACATCAGAGTTCTTTGGGTAGGTAAGCTCCCGATTTTTGGTTTGTAAGAGGTCATCTTCGCTTGAGATGCGGGCGGCTGCGCCACTCGCTGTTCTACTCTAGTTTCCTTCAGGATCTCCGCGGAAAGCTTCTTTTCTGGCGGGTCTGCTATGCGGTGTAGAGTTCCCACCTCATCCACTACGGACGAGATGGTTCCAAAGCAGAACATGGTTCTAGGGCGAAGAGCAATCTTGCACTGGGATGTGATGGCCATTGAGCTAGCTTGGATCAACGACACAGCCCCTACCTGGCGCGCTAGATGTCGGTGTTTAGAGTCCGACCGCACACCTAGGGTTACCCCTTACGGTGCTTTTGGGTAGGACGATGATGTTGACTGTAGCTCAATGGTTCGTGCTAGACACACGAGAGAGGGACATGCAATTTTCTACAGGTTCGAGCCGCTTGGAGAGGCGTAATATCCTACTTCCTGGAGTGGATCTTTATGTGGTGGGTTACAGGTGAAGTCTCCTAAATGGAGAAAAGCTAATGAGATAGGTAGATGGTCGATGGAAATGATGGGGTACCCTCTAGGCCTTATATATTCGACTGTGGGGCACTCCATGTGTACATGAGGATCACATGTCTCCTAAATAATAGTGAATAAGGATGTAAATGGTCGGTAAAATCCGGTAAATTTCCGGTACCGTTTACTAGATTTTTTCGGTCGTTTTCAGATTTGTTGGGATATACGAAAAACGGGATGGAAACGGTTATGTTGTTTCGGAAACGGTACGGTAAACGATGAGACATATTTACTGTCCGTTTTCATATTTCCTGGGAAAATCCCGTATTTTCCAGACCCACAAAACAACCAACAAAATAGTGTTAGCAGTAGCCCTTTGCATGCACATTCCCACCTGCCAATTTGCCATCCGCCCATCCCCACGGCCATGGGCTCATGGCCACATGCCCATGCATGACACATTCACATAGGGTGACAGGGACACAGCTAGCGCCATCCCACGCATGACACATTTTCTTGTATTAAAAGTGTCTTTTATTTGCATTTCAGCTTTCACGCCTGTGCCATCCCTTCCTATAGACATGGAGATTTTAGATGTGATACCTACTTCTTCGGATGTCATAGAAGATATATCAAGTGATCCGGACGACATGCCACATGTATGAGTGTATGACCAATTATATGTGGATAAGATTATGTTTTGTGTACTTTTGTGAATGAAACTTGTATGTGGCTGTGAATGAACGATTGTGTGGTTAGGATTTGTTTATTGTGAGCTTTTCCGATTACAATTACCGTTTCCCGATCAATTCTGAGCTATTTTGCTCGGATTTATTCGTTTTCGATATACCAGAATTTACTGGTCGTTATCCGTTTCCAACATTCCCGTTTACCGATTCTGGCCGAACAAAAAATTATACGGGTGGAAACGGTTAGAGGTTTTTTTTGACCGTTACCGACTGTTTTCACCCTTAATAGTGAACCGACTGAACTGATTTTCCTACAATCTTGCCGACCTATCCCTAATCCGCCCCGATATTCAAGGACGCCATGCGTGAGAAAGTCGGGTGGTTGCAGTGGATAGTGCACGAGTTGGCGGATTGCCTAGGCTTGAGTCTGTTAACTTCTCAGGTCGGCCCATTCCGCCAGTAGCTCTAACCCGGCCCACGAAGGGATGGTCTTTTGGGGTGACTGGCCTGAGGCCCCGCGTGAGGCCTTCTCGCCTTCTAGTGGACCCGGGGGATGTCTGTCCCCCACATGCGGTTGATCACCATCCCCACCACGAGCTAGCATCCCGCAATTGCTGTCTTGCCCCAACGTCACGATGCCTGGCCCGCCCCGGCACCCCGCGTCGTGATGCCCACCCCCACCGCTCACCCCTCCGCACGTCACAACACCAGAGATCTGCATCCTACCCCACCCACCCCCACCGCAACGCCACTACACTGCATCGCATCTCCCTCCCACTCCACTCCAGGCCCCCACTCCCATTCCCCCGCAGTCGTCGTCGTCGCCATGGCCATGGAGAAGATAAACCGAATTTTCGACCTGCAGGACCTCCCCACCTATGCGGACCTCGACCCTCTCCTCGCTCGACAACTACTGTGTCCGTGCGTCCAGTGGCTGCCCAACTCATAGCGGGACACCAGATCTCAAGTTCTGCCATGGATTTGCCATTGTTGTCCCATTCACCTAGCACTCTACATCGTTCGACGGTGCTGCGGCAGAGCTAAGAATCAAAAGTACCCACCCATGGTGGGCACTATGTTCTAACTGTTCCACTTCTCCCGGCTTGATGGAGCACCAGACGGAGCTCGCCCACAGGTACCAAATGGTCTTCTGATTCTTAGGCAAAAAACACAGATGCAAGAACTACTCTTCAGACACAAAAACCATATTTTTCTTTCGTTAGTGTTTATAGGGTTTAAAAACTGAGCTTCATGTTCTGTTTTGGATGTAAGCTCTTCTTAATATTTTACACTAGATTCTATATTGTTGGAGGAATCTTCAAGTAGAACAAGAAAATAAGAAGAAATGTATCCATTTAAGCAATAAATGAGCTTCATTAACACAAGGGGCCTTGAACTAGAGGTCGAAAAGAGAGTTGGGGCTGTTGATTTACTGCATGGCAACATGGAGAAAGCTCCTACAACCCAAACTACCTTCTCTTTTTTGTGACTTGTACAATGTAAATTAGACTAGCAATAATAATTACTTGGATGGTACTGGTATATTTTTCTTCCTTTCAAAATTCATATGTTGTTGGTATCTAATAATGGATAAATCTGGCCTTCTACTATTTATTTTGTACGATAGTTGTGACATCATTGCCGTAGTGCTAGTTTACTGCATGGTAAGACATCAGTCGATTATGAACCTTTTACTATGCAGGAATAATTTTCAATTTGTCTTGACAATATTTTTTAGACTAATAACAACATTATTCGTTTCCATCCCACAAGAAGGAATATCAATGATCTTTTACGAAGGTAGAGTTTACCACATTTTGTACACAAAATTGACTGAGAATGGTAAAGTGTGTATGAGTTTATATGTATGCATTTTCTTTATATCTTCTCTGTATCTTATGGGACCTATTGCTGAATCACACATTCTACATTTTGTTGATGGTTAGGTCTGTCATCTTCTCTAGAGGGTTCAGAACCACCGTGCATTAGCTGTCTTTGAGGAGTACAATAGGAATGGACGATGCTCAAGGGTACCAAGAAGAAGATGGCCATGACTTAGTGCTACAGAAACAAGAATGAATCAAGTATGCCTTGGTCCCCTTCCACCACCTGTTTGTAGTCATCTCTTTAGTCTACCAGGAGGAGTTAACCTCATATCTCTTGCTGGTGTTTGGCCATATAGAACACAAGACATGCTCAAGACTAAACTTATTCTTGAAGATGAATTTGATTGGAGTTTACCTTTGGTGGGCTCAGGCTCAGATGAACATGAAAGGTGCAAACCGAAGTATATTGGTGGGACAAACATTATGGTTTAGTTTTCCTTTGTGCTACAAAAGTGCATCTTGGTTCTTCTAATCCAAGTCTTTTCTATTGCTTGATGCATGTAAAGTTATCTATCAGCTAGACTCATGGCGTATCCAGCACCTAAGTAGGCCTAGGATTTTTTTCTTCTATCTTTAATTAGCAATTGCTTTTTCCAGCAACCCATTCTTATGAATTTCTTTTATTGACAACATGAATTAGTCTATTTTAGTTCATCTCTTTCTTGTCACAAATTTAAATGAATATAATTGTTTGTTTTAGTGGCAATTCTGTGAAGCCCAAAGGTTCCAAGTCACCATGAGAAAAATGAAATGGCGAGATCTCTTAATCTAATTGTTGCACCTTGGAAGGTCTAAACCAGCAGAGTTCAACTGTATCACCCATTTACACAAGTTCCTATCTTTGGACTTTTAGTCTTACAATCTATTTTGTTTCTAGAACTAGAACAAAGATTTAAGGTCTGATGAGCAAGACATGTGGTCCATCCAGAAGCAATTCCTTGTGTTGAAATTTATTAGAAGAAATATGCCTCCATTAAGGTAAACCTTATTTTTCAGTTACAAATACTTATTGTTAATGTGAAGGCCTTAATTTTATGGTCGCTACCATGCCTTGTAGTCTCAAGAACTTTTTTGCTGGGAAGCCAATTCCTTACTGATCTGAGGGACAACATTTTTGTTTGTCTGATAAGGTGATGAAGGTGGCTAGATAACACGATTATGGGTATTTCCTTATCGAGGTATGCCTTTCCTTTTTTGATAATTGAATACGTTTATGGATATTTGTTCGTGAAGCACTATGGATAATTTTTAAATCTCCACTTTCTATCTCATGATACATTCTAAAGTGAAACAAGACATTGTTCTGCCACTGATTATAGTAACCCTATACTAGACTGGCTTAAGAATTCCAGTGATGAGGTAGCAGTGAAGTGTTGTAACACCCCTAGTGTTTAGCATATTCATTCATGGCATGTGCATCATGAAAGCATTATCATGAGCATCGTCAATCATATTATCACTTACATCAAAATCTTAAATTGCCAATAGTGGTTGTGAAGTGAACCCTTGCTTGCACCAGTAGAAAACCTAGTTCTTTTAGACATAGATTATCATAGAGTGCTAGAGTGTGGGTAATCTTCACTTAATAAATTTAGATTGATATCGGTTAATCTTCCAACTCTTGAGTTCAGAAAATGGTAGTTTCTAAACTATATGTGATGATGTGGTTTAGTGACTGTGTGCTTGATGATTGTGATATCCTAACCCCTGGGATGGTGATATCCTGGCCCAAGGCTTAATAGAATTAATAGAGTCTCCATACCAACAAGGTGCATCTTCTTTTTTGGAAGCCTGTCTTGAAAGAACCTCTAAGTTAAGTGTGCTTGACTCAAAGCAATTTACGATGGTTGACCGATCGAGAAGTTTTCTCAATTGCGCATGAGTGAGGACAAAGTGCACAGAAAAGACTCGTGCTGGTCAGCGGGGACAATATATGATCCTAGCTCTCTTCCTCTGTGCATGAGTGAGGACAAGCCAACAGCCACACCTCGCTCATTTGGTTGAGCACTCCACCGCGCCTCACTCGCTCTCTTCCTCTGCTCTCGTCTCGCTCTCAATCGCCCTCGCTCTCGCTCTCGGTTCGAATTCCACCCCACACCGACTGCCATGGCCGTCGCTCACTAGCTCACACTGTAACACCCCTGGTGTTACTTTCACTAAAACTTGACCATAACATCATGTGCATGGGCATATCATGTGTTTGTTACACCTAGAGTGCATTCACTAGGAAAGAATTCAAACAAGTTGTACTGATGTGACTGATACATAACCCTAAATGGGGCTTATGAGTGAAAATGAAGCCCAAATAAGTTAAAACCTCAAAACTCATTAGGAATGATCATAATATATCATCTTTGATAGACTTTAGTGACCCTAAAACCCTAAAGTGCTAAAAACCCTGAAAAGACCCCTAGAAAACCCTGAGATGGAACCCTAGGGGGCTAAGTGTAAATTTTGTGCACTTTTGGACCCAAGTGCAAAAACCAAAGTATTAGAGCACCACAAATCATATGTTTCACACATTTGAGGAATTGCGAATCAAATTATGGGATTTGGGCTTATTTGCAAAAAGCACCACTTAAGCCATATAAGCCTAAGTTTGAAATTTCAGTGAGCCTGAGGCATATTTGGAGCCTTGTATCTCTTAATCCATAAGGAATTTGCCTCGGGTCAATACATCAAATTTGAAGAGCTACCAAAGGAGTATAACTTTGTTCAAGTCATCAGACACAAGTGTTCTGCAAAAGTCGGAGTTAAATGGACTCAAAGTTGGGCTGCCAGTCAGCTCAAAATTTGAAATCCTACTAACAATGGCTTGGGATGAACTTTGGGAGCTCTTTTGAAGATAATCCAGTAAGTATTCGAGTATGGTTACTATAGCAAGATTGTAGCTGGATTATAGGGCTAGAAATTTGTTATAGAGAGATTAACAAGTTGCTACATAGAAATCAGATATTAATGTCCTGCAAATGACCCTATCAGACTGACTGAATGGGGTTCTGAAGGTATAGTACCACAGAAAGATCTCAGGTTCAGCCCCCCTCGCCACCGGTGATCTTGCGCTCAGATTCACGCTGGCGCCGTGATTCACGCCCAGTTAAACATAGATAACGATCCCCGGGTGAAAAGATCCCGCCATGGATGAATTTGGAGCACAGTAGCCGCTTTGTCGCTCATCCACTTACCGGCGACGTGGCCGCATGACCATCACTGTCGTGCCGCCATTCCTCGCGGTTAAGCCACTCTGCCAGCCATCTTACCACATCGCAGTTGATCATAATACATAGCCCTTCTATTGCCTAAGGCCTTGCCACAGTAACAGCCATAGTTACCGCGCCAGTGACACGTTCCCTCTTAACGGTCGCCACCGCGCCATGCTAAATTCAAGAGCCACCACCCCCGAGTCCTATAAATTAAGCATGCCATCGGCTCCGCTACGTAGTCACACACCCAATGCACCAACCCGTGCCTCAGATTGTCCACCAGAGCGCCCCAATTTGAGATTTCCCCCAAATCGGTCCAGAACAGCGCGCATGTGAGCTCATTGTGGCTAGCTCTCCACGGGTCCGATCACACCCTCCTCGCTCTTGTTTTAGCATCCCTGTGTGCTTGTCATGCTTCTCGACCCGGCCAATTGAGCTAGAACCCATAGGATCACCGGGAACGCTTCGAGTTGTCCGTTGATCGCGCTGTCACCATGGGCAGAGAGATTAGGGGCTAGAACCTTGAAATTGGTTGAGGGGAAATGGTTATTAAGGGTTGAATTAGGTGTCGACCACTCCATAGCACCGTTCATTGCGTATCTTGGCTGGTACAGGCTCGCCGGAGCCGCTGCTCTGTCGTCCTCAGTCGAGGACTTCGGTTCACGAAGAATTAAAAAGTGAAGGGTCTCTGCGCAAAGAGTCAGTAGCACACAGGAACAGTGCGTGGGGCTATTAACGGATTTTTCAAACAACCAGGGACCCCTATGCAAAGTAGACACCGCAGGCGCGTGCGCAGGCACGCTTTCGCCTGTCTTGGGCCGACTCGGATTAGATTAAGCCCATCACTGTTGATACTTTTCCTTTTTCTTTTTCTGCTAGACTTAGGAAATCCATAAAAAATTATAGAAAAATGATAAAAATATGAAACTAATTTTGTTGGACTCCTAGATTTCTCTAGTATTTATTAAAAATAGTTCTAGGATTTTTAGTCCAAACAAGAAATTAATCAATATTTAAAAGAGCTTAAACCTATACCTCTAGAATTTTAGAAATTATTTAATGACTCCAAAAATCACCAAACTTTTTGGATAAGTTTAATATGATATTTAGATCCCATGGATAAAGTTTGATATGCTTTGGACATTGTTTGAGTCTCAAACCCAAAACCCTAGTTCCATAGGGCAAAAATGTCTAACCCTACTAAGGCACTGACCTAGAAAAACCCTAGTTACCCTGGTGCACCATGAAGGAAAGTTGTATTCAAGATACAACTTGATACATCTTTTCTATTATTGCATTTTCATAAGCATTACATGAGCATTCATGGTTATATATGACTATGTATAGAGAACGAAGAAGAAATAACTGTTGAAGAGGAAGAGACTACTCCATCGACAGAAAATCCACCTGCCGGAAACTGTTTCTATTTTGGTATTTGTGGAACAGAGCCCGACTCTCCTACAACACAAGGCAAGCCTCGATGCATTTGCCACCTCCTTGCTGTTTTAAACTCTTACCACTTGAATGATGCATTAGGTGGTAGGAGTTGTGTGTTAAACCAGTTGATGCATTTCCTTCCTTGGATCTGTTTACCATTCCTTGATTACCTGTTTTCTTAAAAGGTTTTTCTGATGCTTAGTCCTGCCTTAGAAAAACAAAAGATTTGTTTTTAAACAAAAGATGATGCTTCATAGTGGATGGGATGTTTTCAAAAATATAACTTGATGGTGGATCCATCACGACCATGATGGGTTCAACATCGAAAAAGATATATGTTGGAACTTGCTCTCCTGGGCAAGATGATCCAACGGGGGAACGAAAGGAATGCAAACAAGGTTTTAACTCGAGATGGCGATTGCTCTATTAATCCAACCTCTCAAGGGCACTGTACGAGGGTATTTATAGGTGCATGAGTGCCCAGCGTCTTGATGTAAGGACGCATGTGCCCTCAGGCACCTGGACTATCCCCGGAATATTCCCATAAGGGAGGGTTACAGACTGTCATTACAGAAAAGCCGTTACAAGTCGGGCCCATAACACACTTCTCCGTGCGGGGCCAGTTACAATGGGCCGAATCCCACGTGGGCCTCTAGGTTGGGTGAAGACGTGGGACGGGGCGACCTCGTCGTAGGCTTTCGTATTGTAGTGTAGAGGACGAAGGGTGGACCCCGCTGGTCGTTTTGCCTCCGTCGGTGCAGCAAGATTGACGAAGGCTTGGAGCGAATGGTAGCGTCTTCACCTTCGCCCCAACATTTGCCCTCCGAGGGACCAGTTCGACTAAGTCATCTGGTGCCAAAGATGTCGCTAGATGGTGGAGACGCTGCCCTCGCTCGAAGTGGTTCCGCGGGGGTTTTTGATGTGACCATTGACGGACGCAGTACTGTTGGACTGTGGGTTTCCCGAAGCATCGCATCCTGTGTATAAAAGGGGTGCGGCGCGGGTCAGGTTCTCTAACCTTTCTGTGCGCCGCAAAACCCTAGCCTCCTTTTGAAACTGTTCGCCCGCTCGCCTGCCCTTCATGCTCCTGTTCGTTGGAGATCTGGCCCACGTCAAGCAGACCGCTCGCCGCTGCCGACGGTACGTAGCCATGTCGTCTTCTTCCTCGTCTGCTGCAAACACGCCGCCGGCCGACGCATCGTCCGAGGATACCTTGAGCAATATGGCGGCGGCGGAGCTACATCCAAGTGATACATTGGAGTTCGGCGTTTCGAGGATTTCCTCGGTCCGCGTGCAGGATATGCAGCAGCTGGGGTATTTTGGCAGCGGAGTTGGGCGTGTCCCGGGGGCGGAGGAGGTTCCCGAGCCCGAGGGCGAGTTGATCGTGTTTGAGGCGTTTTTCACCGCTGGCCTTCGCCTGCCTGCACATTGCTTTGTGACGGAGGTCCTGGAGAGATTTGATGTCCAGGTACACCAGCTGACACCAAACGCCGTGGTAGCCCTAGCGATGTATGTCTGGGCGGCGACTTCGTATGGCAGTCAGCCTTCTGTGGAGGTCTTCGCCAAACATTACTGTCTGCATTGGCAAAAAAGAAAAATTGGACACAAGATTGCACAGTTTGGATCATGCACGTTTACGCCGAGGACCGGAATGACTTCGATGGAAGTCATGGAGTTAGTTCCTTGTGCCCGCAATAAGTTGGGCAACTGGTGGGATTTCTGGTTTTATGTTTCCGAGGGCGAAGTCGAAAACCACCCAGGGCTCCCCGTGGCCGTAATGTGCTCCCATTATTATGTGGCGTACCCGCAATTTAAGGTGGCGGAGGATGATGAAAATGAAGGAGCCCTTCGGTGCGCTGCCCGCATGAGTAGCGGGCGCGATTTAGTTGAGGAATTCATCGGGTATGGGGTGTGGCCCTTGGCACATGGCTGGGCATTGGGCGAAGTATGCCCTCACGAGTTGCCCTCCCTGGGTGGGCAGCAAGTGCGAAGTCTAGCCTTCGCGTTGGATCTGCATGGCCGGGATCCCGCCGCATTCGTGCGTGAAGCGGAAGACGCGGCTGCGCATATTGTTGGGCGTTATGTGCCTAGGACGGAGGCCCTGCGGAGTTGGGATATCCGTGGATCCAACGTTTGCCTGAATAGGGTCTTCGAGCTGAATCGCTTGTCATATGGCGGCAATCGCGGGGATGATGCTGTCGACCGCTGTAGGAAGAGGCCAGTGGCCGTGACTGAGGAAGGCCATTCGCAGGAGGCCGCCCCAGCCATGAAGAAGAGAAAAATAGGTACTGCAGTGGGGGGACTGGGGGTCTCCAATAGTTTTGTTGTGGAGTTGATGGGGACGTGCGTAGCCCTCGGGGGAAGGATGTCTTCGCCCGAGCTCCGGGAATCTTCAGCGCGAATGCTGGAGGTTACCAGGGGTCGATGGCCGAAGAATGTTCCGATCCCCCGCGCGGCTGGCGAAGACTTCTTTACGTCTCGCATGGCTCGTGACTTGAAGGTTTTTCCTTACGGACAGAATATTGCTGCTGTTGTATCGGCAGTGATGGAGAAGGACCGTCAAGACGCTGTGTAGAAGCGTCGGGCAGTCGTTAGGATCGCTGATCCTATGCGCGAGGCGAAGAAGGCACGGGGGAGCGAGAAGGCTGCTGCCCCTGGCAACAGCAAACCAGTGCCGGCTGTGAAACTGGCCGCCCCCGGGCACAACAAGGCGTCGGCGAGTGCGAAGGCTGCCGCTTCTGGTGTGAGCAAGCCACCTTTGGGCGGGCCCGTGAAAGGGCGAAGGCTACCTTCGCCGGCATGAACGGGCGGGGCGGCGGCACGTGTTGCCGACGTCGACACGGACATCAGTGTCACTGATTATTTTGTGGTGGAACCGCCCGAATTTTTCCAACTTAAGTGCCTAAGTCCCGCCTTAGAGGCTAGACCGCACTTAAATAGGAATAACACGCCAGTCCCTCAGATCTAGTCCGACGAGGCCACTAACAGGATCAAGTACCACGTACTCACTCGAAGGTGAGGCACAGAGCAAATACAATAAAGCATAAAACCATACATTAAGGAGTATCAAATTATTACATCAACATCGGAGTTTTAGCAAAAGTGGAGATCATTGTTTGGAATGCAGCAGAATAAAACTAACGATAAATAAATGGAGGGATGGGGAAGCCTGTCCCATCACTCCTCATGCTCCTCCTCAGCCAAGGTAGGATCCCACTCGCCTGTCCAACCTGGTGGCAAGATGGACGGCCAAGTCACTCCAGCAACCATATCCTCTAGAGAACCTGTAAAAAATTATGCCACAAGCAAGGCTGAGTATACTAATACTCAGCTAGACTTACCCGGTGTGAGGAGTCTACTCCTCTACCTCTAGACATGCAGCTGTTTGGCTGAGGGGTTTGGTTTGCCAAAAGCACTAGCTGAGTCTAAAATCAAGTTTTAGCTTTTTCAAGTTTTAGTGTGACTCTCTTAAGACTAAATGTATACCTATCTAGTCATACATGGTATCAAACATTTAGCAGCCAACAACTTTTGCCAAGTCATCTCATTTCCACTTGTTACTCAATGTAGCAGCATGGATCAAGCTGTCTCATTAGCTGCGAGAAGCAGACGATTCGAATCGAATTTTTAAACCATGCAAGTTAAACCTAAACACACGACGCGGCGATGCACTCCGTCCCCACACACATCAACCTTCCCCATCGATCCCCTGGCAATAGATCAGAGCTCACCGCCTTGGCATACAATGCCTCACTGACGCCGACAGCCGTCGTGCAGTGACCGCACTTGTACCCACCATAACTGGAATGGGAGACCACGTCTCAGGTCGCGTGAGGGGCAAAGTCTGTGGGCAGGTTCACTCAGGAACTAGGCACACCGATTTACCATATTTCTCAGCATGTGCTTAGTATGTTCAAACGCTTGACTCACGGTACCACACCTTAATCCTTATTCCAATTTCCATCTCGTAGACAACCAATCCCCATGGATTGTTGTCCACAGACCAACATCATTATGATAAGAAAGTGGATACAACCAATTTCCTGACCTCGCGCGAGCGCTAGAAAAATCACTCGACTTCTACCGAGATCCCTAATTAGTAAAGCAGCTACTCGACCTAGCATACTAGTATTCATCTCAAAGGGAATCCTGAGTCATGCAACTAAAGTTCCAAACAACTCCTACACTTAAGTGCGCATTCATTCCTACAAACAATAAGTGTAGTAAAATAGCATAATAAGTAGGTTATGAATAAAACTGGGGCTTGCCTTCCAAAGCTGGGGCAGGCAGATCCTCGATGGCAGGCTCTGGTGCTGGATCCTGGGCTACCTCCTGAGCAACTCCTTGCTCCGGCACGAGGATGTACTCCCCGTCAGCGAGATTACAATATATCGAATGCAATGCATGAGATATATGCATAAGTATGACATGAACATTTGTAAGGGTTATGCATAGTAAAACAGTATTACTTTATTGTTTCTCCAGGGTTTCTTTTTGGACATACTTAAGGATTTTGTACTTTCATCTATTTCTCCCCAAGGTTTCCCTTTCCTTTCTATTGTGCTTCTTATTAAGCAGTTTGAACTATGAGGGTTAGTTAACATTTTCCAAAAATTGTTTTAAAAATTACAGTGGGTAAATATTAACCTTTGTGGGTCCTCCCAAAAATTTTGAGGTGGATATTAATTCAGATACTACTTGTGCAAAATTAACAAAAACAAGTGTAAAAGGGCATTTTACACTATAGCTATGATTTTAGTGAGGTTTCCTTACCAAATTTTATTTTTGTCCAGATTCATGGGTGGTATTAGGCCTCTATGTTAAATATCACAGAAAAAGACCTACTGGATATTTAGTTGTGAATTTCTAAAGTTTAATGCCAAAAAGGTACTTATAATTAACTTGTTATTTGAAAAATATCAAACAACAGAATTCATATTTTTTCTATGTTCATAATAACAAAGTATTAGTTATCCTAAGGTTTGGGGTGTTTTCTCCTCAGGATTATTTCTCTAAGATTTTCCTAAGTTTTCATTGTTTTCATAAAATAAAAGGCATCTCATTTTTTTGGTACTAAACAAGGGTCTAATGAAATTTTCTAGTGAACTATATTAAATAAGTGAGCTAACAAAAATGTGGTTGCTCCCTGGTTTCTATTTTAATTTACCTTTTCTATTTTCTTTATCTTTAAGCTAAAAATGATTTAAATGGCAAACCCTTCCTTAATTTGGTGTACTAAGGGGTTTACTATTTTTAAATAGATGAGGGAGTGATTAAGTACTTCTCTGATTTTTCTTAACCTTAGTCTAACAGTGTAACTATTTTTCCTTCTATTATTTAACTTTTGGCCAAAACAATATTTAAATCCAAACTTTAAATTCTTTTGCAATACTAAGGGGGTTTTGTATTTTTCCTAAGTAGTTCACATTATTTAGAATCAGGAAAAATTGGTTTGACCAAATTTGGTTGAATAAAACTGAAGTTATGAATTTTACAAGCTCTATTTGTATTTAAATTAGAAATATTAAAAGATTTTCTTGAAAAACCAGTTTACACCGAGGACCCTGGGCTTTTCCTAAACCAATCCTTCAACTTATACCCTTGCGCCACTATTCATTTCAGTCGCTGACACCTCAAAACCCCCCTGACTTTCTTTCCTTCTTCCCCGAGGCCCCTCCCCCGTTTTGAACAGTACCCGCAGAAGCAATTAGGGTGGCGCGGCTTACCGACGGCGAGGGAGGTCCAGTGAAGGATGGGGTTGGCTCCGGGGAGTCTCTGCGGTCACGTCGAGGTACGATTTGCCGTCGGTGATGGCCGGAATCGGCCGGTCCACGAGCGCAGGCGGGTGGGCTCGTTGGCGGCGAGTGCTTCGGCCTATCCACGGTGATACAGGTCAATCCAAGGGCACGAGAAGCTTCACGGAGTGCTGATGAGTCGACTCGTGCAAGGAATCGAATAATAACTCACTGTGGAGCTCGGTCCACGTACGCCGGCGCTCGGGTGAAGTTCAGCGACCTTGATCCGACATCTCCAGTGAGGCAGAGCTCGATTCCTCGCTCTAGGAGCTTCACCTAGGCAAGTAGAGTCTGCTCCGAGGGTTGGATGGGGTTGGGGATGGCTCTGCTGGCCGGTCTACGGTGGCGGGGGATCAGGCGGCCGCTGGCACGCCGTCTGCAGGGCAAACGTCAGTGATCTCTGGCTCCGTTGAGGTCGAGAGCGCGTGGGGGAGTACGGTTGAAGCTTCGGTGGGCTTTATAGGCATGGGCGCGGGCAGGAGACACGGGCGTGGCCTGGCACGGCGTGGGGCGCGCGAGGTCGGGCACTGGGCGTGCTCTGGCGCGTTCAGAGCGCGTCGAACACGTGGAAGTGTTCTTCTGCCCTTGTTCAACAGCTCGCCGAGATCGCAAACGTGCAAATCTTGGCAAAAATCCGGCGCAAGCCTCCTCCTAGCACCTAGGGCTGTCTCTTGTATGTGAGTTCCAATGGCATATATACCCTAGGTAGGGAGATTTGCAGACGCCAAATCTGGCTTGTCCCTCTGTCCACCTCGCGACAAAAACGATGCCAAATCTTGTCAAACGACTTGGGATTGGTTTCAAACTTTTCTAGGGGGTGCCTTAGGTGGTTTGACACCTTTTTGGTATTCAACCCAAGTGGTTTTGGTGCCATTTACTAAGTGAACACGGGGATCTTTAGATTAGGGTTAGATTTTGACCTAGAGAGAATTAGGGAGCTCTAGTGTGCTCTCTACTTAAGGGGTGAAATTGGGGTCTTTAAGGGGTCTTTTTGTAATGTTCCCTCCCTGCATTTGGTAGGTTACAATGTTACAAAACTTGTTTAAGGACTAGGATCATGTTTTGGCAATTTGATTAACTTATCCCTAATCCCTTGCTTGGAAGTCTAGTGCCCTTAGGTGTCTTTAGGGTTTAATCACCTTGGCTCCAACATGACCATTGTTCCAAATGTGTGGGTGAAGCCTTTGCCATTAACCCCTCTTAACTAACCCATGCTTCCAAGGTTTTAGGTTCTACTTCTCCTCCACTTAACCACATATGATCACAAGTCATCAGGGCATAGATGAAACTATTGCCTTGTAACACCTGAGGTGTTACAGCCCTCCCCCTTAAAGGAATCTCGTCCCGAGATTTTTGGGTAGGGATCCTTTAGGGGTACTAAGAAGGTGTGTTGGTATGTTGCCTTTTTCCATTAGTCAAGTTCCTCTATTTAACTGCTCTTCGAATGTCGTCCTCTTTGCAACTTCAGAAGGAATTCCTTTTAAAGTTATTTTCAAAGCTTACTATACCTTTAACGTCTAAGTTTCTCTTATATTTAGATTCAAAGGGTAGGTGGTGGTGGGGTTTTGGATTACGTACCGATTCCTTTGGGCAGAAAGTCGGGGAAGCGAGAACGTAGAAAATCCTCAGTCTCCCACGTAGCCTCTTCCACTGAGTGATGACACCACTGAACCTTTTGATCCAATACCTTGACGGGGTGCTCTTGATAGGATAAGTCTGGTTCTATCTCCAATTCTGGTTCAGGTAGTACTTCCGTGGGTAAGCGGACACACTTCCGCAGCTGAGATACGTGGAATACATCATGAACTGCTAACATATGGGGTGGCAACTTCAATTGATATGCCACAGGTCCACGAATCTCTATGATCTCATAGGGCCCAATGTAGTGAGGAGCTAACTTGCCCTTGATTCCAAATCTCTGAACACCTTTGGTGGGTGATACCTTAAGATAAACATGGTCTCCCACTTGAAACTGTAAAGGCTTCCTTCTCTTGTCATGACAGCTCTTTTGCCTAGCCTGAGCAGCTTCTAAATTCCTCTTAATGACTCTGACTTTCTCCTCAGCTTCAAGAACCAGGTCAGGTCCAAAAATTTCCCTTTCCCCAGCTTGAGACCAATTCAGCGGTGTCCTACACCTTCTCCCATACAAGGCTTCAAAAGGTGCCATCTTCAAACTTGTTTGGTAGCTGTTATTATACGAGAACTCTGCCAGTGAAAGACACTTGTCCCAATTCTTTCTATAGTGTAGCACACATGCCCTCAACATGTCTTCCAAAATCTGATTCACCCTTTCTATCTGACCATCTGTTTGAGGGTGGTATGCTGAGCTTCTTATTACATGAGTCCCAAGTGATTCTTGCAATTGCTCCCAAAAACGTGCCACGAATGGTGCTCCTCTGTCTGATACGATAGTCCTGGTATTCCATGCAAGCGAACTACCTGGTCAATGTAGATTTCTGCATATTTCTCTGCCCTGTGGGTGGTGTGCATTGGCAAGAAATGAGCTGTCTTGGTCAATCTGTCCATAATGACCCAAATAGAATCGTGGTGTCAGGAGGTATTGGGCAATCCCACAATGAAATCCATGCAAATATCCTCCCATTTCTAGGATGGTATGGGAAGGGGTTGTAAGGTGCCTGCTACCTTCAAATGACTGGCCTTGACTCTCTGGCAAGTGTCGCATTCAGATATATACTTCGTAATTACCCTCTTCATTCTGGTCCACCAGTACAAGGATCTGAGGTCATGATACATCTTGTTACTGCCCAGGTGCATGGAGAATTTGGAAAGGTGAGCTTCATCCAATATTTTCTTTCTGAGCTCAGGGTTCTTGGGAACAACCAATCGGTCTCCAAACCATAGAATCCCTATGCTGTCCTGATAGAAGCATTTGTATTTATCCACCTTCTATTCGATCATTTCCTTAATGACTTGGACACCCTTGTCACCAACCTGTGCCACGACTATTTGCTCATGTAAGGTGGGCTCCACTGAAATATAACTCAAAGCACCGGAGGAAATGACTTCTACGTTCAGCTTGCACAACTCATCACACAGGGTGGTGATTCTTGCATCCATATTCATATAATTGCACTAGGTTTTCCTGCTTAAGGCATCTGCCACCACATTGGCTTTGCCAGGATGGTAATGCACCTCCAAATCATAGTCCTTGATTAACTCTAACCATCTGCTCTGCCTCATATTAAGATCAGCCTGGGTGAAGATATATTTGAGACTCTTATGATCAGTGTAAATATTACAGTGAGCTCCCATCAAGTAATGTCTCCAAATCTTGAGAGCATGAACTACAGCTGCTAACTCCAAGTCATGTGTGGGGTAGTTCTGCTCATGGGGTCTGAGGGCTCGGGAGGCATAAGCAATGACCCGGTTGTCTTGCATCAAGACACATCCCAATCCAGTGCCTGAAGCATCGCAATAAACAACAAAAGATTTTGTGCTGTCCGGTTGAGCTAACACGGGTGCTGTTGCCAAATGTTGCCTTAGTGCATGAAAGGCATCCTCACATTTCTGACTCCATTCATACTTGACTCCTTTCTTCAACAATTCAGTCATTGGCTTGGCAATACTGGAGAAATCCGGAATAAATTGCCGATAATACCCTGCCAATCCCAGAAAACTCCGAATCTGCCATACAGTGGTAGGAGGTTTCCAATTCATCACTTCTTGTACTTTCTCAGGATCAACTGATACCCCATCCTAAGAAATGGTATGACCCAAAAACTTGAATTCCCTTAGCCAAAAAACATTTGGATAATTTAGCATACAACTGATGGTCACACAGTCTCTGAAGTATGGTATGCAAATGTTTAGTATGCTCGGCTTCATTTTTGGAATACACCAGAATGTCGTCAATGAAAACTACCACAAACTTTTCCAGCTCTGGCATAAAGACTGAATTCATCAAATACATGAAGTAAGCCGGGGCATTAGTCAGCCCAAAAGACATCACCAAATACTCATAAAGCCCATATCTGGTAGAGAAAGCCGTCTTCGGAATATCGCTGGCCCTGATCTTGATTTGATGGTAGCCCGAGTGAAGGTCTATCTTGGAGAATACCTTGGCTCCCACCAACTGATCAAACAATACATCAATGCGAGGCAATGGGTACTTGTTCTTGATGGTCACCGCATTGAGAGGGCGGTAATCGACACACAATCTCAGACTCTCATCCTTCTTCTTCACAAATAAGGAGGAACATCCCCATGGTGAAGTACTTGGGCGAATAAACCCCTTGTCCAACAACTCTTGCAGCTGCTTTTTCAACTCCGCCAACTCTGCTGGAGGCATCCTATAGGGTCCCTTGGATATTGGTGCGGTCCGGGTTGTAATTCAATTGCGAACTCTATGTCTCTGTCGGGTAGCATTCCTGGTAACTCATCCGGAAAAACATCTGGGTAGTCACAGACCACTAGGATTTTCTCAACAGGTGACTCTATCACGGTGAAGGCACAGGAACAGGTACATCCCTGGTCAGGTAGGTACAAGGTGATCTCGCCATCCAGTGGGGAGTGAATTTCTATGGCTTTGGCTACGACATCAATTACCGCACGATGTCGCGACAACCAATCAGTCCCCAGGATGATATCCACACTATCCAATCCCATGATCAGGAGAGTGGTTTTAAATATGAAGCTACCCAACTTTATTGGTACGTGTCTATTAATTTGATAGGTGGCAACCCTGCCTCTGGGTGTAGAAATTGTAATACCCCCATTAGTGTGGTGCAAAGGTAACTGGCACTTGGCACTAAATTTGGTACTGATAAAACTGTGTGATGCACCAGAATGAAAAAGAATTATTGCAGGATAATTCAAAACTGAAAAGATACCAGTCAAGATGGGTGCTCCCTCTGGAATATCAGCCATGGTGGTGAAGTTTAGCCTGCCTTGCCTCACTTGCACCTTCTGCCTCTTGCCTTGGTTCTGGTTGGAATTCTGTCCCTGCCTCTGCTGGTTCCTACGGCAATTCTTAGCATAATGCCTGGTGTTACCACAAGTGAAACACTTGTTGTCATTAGCCTGACGGTACTGCTGCTGCTGTGGTTGATTGTTCCTCTGATCTGGGGCTGAGAGCGGTTGGGTGCCTGCTACTGCTGCTGTGGTCGGATCACCCAACATCCTTGATGTTGCTGGGGTCCCCTATTCTAAGGGTCAGATATAATCCTGAAGCGCTGTGGCTGAGCTAAAGGTCCTGCCACAGGGGTCTTCCTCTTCTTTTCTGCCTGACGAGATGTGATGCAGTCCTCCAGAGATATGGCCATGTTGAATAACTCATTGTAACTGTTGGCCCTGACGGTGTTGAGATGGTCGCAGAGCTTAGTGCTGAGCCCCCTCCTGAACCTGTCCCTCTTCTTCTCATCAGTGTCTGCATGATATCCGGCATACTAGCACAGGTCATTGAAAGCCTAAGCGTACTGTAACACTGTACGATTCCCCTGAGTGAGTGCCAGAAACTCATTTAGCTTGCGATCTATAATGCCTGCTGGTATGTGATGCCCTCTGAAAGCTGCCTTGAATTCTCTCCATTCCACCACGTGGCCATCTGGCTGCATAGCGAGAAAGTGATCCCACCATGTCCGCGTGGGTCCACGAAGCTGCTGAGTGGCGAAACGAACTTTGGCCGCATCTAAACAATTGCCGATAAGTAATGGGAATTTGGATTCCACTACCCTGATCCACACATCAGCATCAAGTGGATCCTCTGCCCGAGTGAACAATGGCGGCTGAGTGCTGAGGAACTCCTGATAAGTGGCTGCTGCTGGGGGACGCTGATGGTGATCACCACCACCATAGTGCTGAGGTGGTGGCTGTCACTGAGCCAACTGCCGCAGAATCTCGTTCTGCTGAGCCATCAATTCCTACATGGTAGGAGGCGGTGGCGGGGGTGGAGGAATGTGCTCATTCTGTCCACGACGCGCTCTTCCTGCCATCTGAAAAATTTAAGGATGCTCTCAACATTATGCTTCAGATGTCAGGGTCCATATGTGGTGAAAGATTTGAAAGGGTAAAACCAATATTTTCTTGCATAATTCATAAAAAGATTCCACATGGCATAAAAACCTTCCGTCATAAATTAAAACTGACATCATTTATCATCCATACTTCCAAAAGAGTTTGCTAAGATTACATCAGCGACCCAAAAGACTCAACTCTGTCTAGCCTAGTACCCCAAGGGTGCAAAAGCTAAGCTAGCCTCGAGGAGTTTTACCGCCACACACTGCTAACCCTATCTAGGCGACCTAGTGAGCAAACGAGGCAATGCTCGACTTGGGGCAAGGGGGTCTCCCTGAGCCAGCAGTGTCCAAGCTAGAGGCAGGCTCCGGCTCCTCTCCTCCCTCGATGTCGACATCCTCGTTGGCCTCCATGTCCTGGATCTCCTGGTGGTGCATATCCAAATGTTGGTTAGCTTCCGTGAGTTGCTGCTGAGTGTTGATGAGCTGATCCTCGAGAACCTCAATGGTGTTCTCTCTGGTTCCTACCAGCTCCTCAAGCTCCTGAATCTCATTAGACATTTGTTCCACTTGTAGATCCTTTTCCACCATCTCAGTGGATAGGTCTACCACAAGTTCCTCTCTGTTATCCAAGGTAATCTTGGTAGCCTCCAATAATGCCATCAGATGAGACATTGCCTCTCCTCGCCTCACCTGCAGACGATACAGAGCATCCATGCATCGAACCGTCAAGTGCGCAGTCTGCCCTAGGTAAAGAGCCCAGATATCCTTGGCATGCTCCACTCTATCTTTCCACATTGGGTCGTCCTCCTTTTTAGCAGGGAACAAGCCAATGGGATGAGTAGACAGCTCTAAGGGGTGAAAACCACAGAAGGTGGTCAACCCATGAAGAGCAATCGCCTCAATAGTATCCTCAGCACGGTATCCGAAAGACTCGGAGTCCAACGAATGCCAGCCTGGCTGTAGGGGGTGAGGCTCCAGGGTCATCCTCACCCTACAGCGGGGCACTCGGTGCTTCTCAAACAGCTGCACCGCATACTGGGGAGGCATCGTGTAACCGGCTCCCTGAAGTACCTCCCACAAGATATGGGGAAAAACCTCTCATGCAAGTCCGTCCGTGTGGGAATGTGCGTTCCCCCCTTCCGAGGATCCGTGAGAAGTCATTTGTGTATGGTTAAGTGTAAGTGAAAAAGAAAAAGAAGTATAAAATAAAAAGGGATCAGAACTCAGCCTCTCTATGACTTATGACAATGGCACTGGGTGTACTTAATATTGTCATTATCGTGTATTAAAGTTCTTACCAAATTATCAAGTAGTTTAAGTAAGGATGCATGCATGTTCGTCCTAAACGACCTTACTTCAACCTAGAGGGAAATAGGGAAGAACTCCCATCCCTTATAGTAGCCTGTAGGGCTTACTCAAATAGCCACCTAGCTACCCCTTCTATCATCCTAAGGCTTCACGTCCTAGGTCTATCCTTATCGTCCTGACGATCTATCCAACATTTGTTTCTATCAAGTTTTACTTTTGGAAAGGATGGTATTTATAGTTTATTGATTCCTCTGTGGTGGTACAAGCTCCGATACCAGCTATGGCGGAACCTCCCAAATTATTCCAACTTAAGTGCCTAAGTCCCGCCTTAGAGGCTAGACCGCACTTAAATAGGAATAACACGTTAGTCCCTCGGATCTAGTCCGACGAGGCCACTAACAGGATCAAGTACCACGTACTCACTCGAAGGTGAGGCACAGAGCAAATACAATAAAGCATAAAACCATACATTAAGGAGTTTCAAATTTTTACATCAACATCGGAGTTTTAGCAAAAGTGGAGATCATTGTTCGGAATGCAGCGGAATAAAACTAACGATAAATAAATGGAGGGATGGGGAAGCCTGTCCCATCACTCCTCATGCTCCTCCTCAGCCGAGGTAGGATCCCACTCGACTGTCCAACCTGGTGGCAAGATGGATGGCCAAGTCACTCCAGCAACCATGTCCTCCAGAGAACCTGTAAAAAATTATGCCACAAGCAAGGCTGAGTATACTAATACTCAGCTAGACTTACCCGGTGTGAGGAGTCTACTCCTCTACCTCTATACATGCAGCTGTTTGGCTGAGGGGTTTGGTTTGCCAAAAGCACTAGCTGAGTCTAAAATCAAGTTTTAGCTTTTTCAAGTTTTAGTGTGACTCTCTTAAGACTAAATGTATGCCTATCTAGTCATACATGGTATCAAACATTTAGCAGCCAACAACTTTTGCCAAGTCATCACATTTCCACTTGTTACTCAATGTAGCAGCATGGATCAAGCAGTCTCATTAGCTGCGAGAAGCAGACGACTCGAATCGAGTTTTTAAACCTTGCAAGGTAAACCTAAACACACGACGCGGCGAGGCACTCCGTCCCCACACACATCAACCGTCCCCATCGATCCCCTGGCAACAGATCAGGGGTCACCGCCTTGGCGTACAATGCCTCACTGACCCCGACTGCCGTCGTGCAATGACCGCACTTGTAGCCACCATAACCGGAATGGGAGACCACGTCTCAGGTCGTGTGAGGGACAAAGTCTACGGGCAGGTTCACTCAGGTACTAGGCTTACTGATTTACCATATTTCTCGGCATGTGCTTAGTATGTTCAAACGCTTGACTCACGGTACCACACCTTAATCCTTATTCCAATTTCCATCTCATAGACAACCAATCCCCATGGATTGTTGTCCACAGACCAACATCATTATGATAAGAAAGTGGATACAACCAATTTCCTGACCTCGCACGAGTGCTAGAAAACCGAGATCCCTAATTAGTAAAGCAGCTACTCGACCTAGCATACTAGTATTCATCTCAAAGGGAATCCTGAGTCATGCAACTAAAGTTCCAAACAACTCCTACACTTAAGTGCGCATTCATTCCTACAAACAATAAGTGTAGTAAAATAGCATAATAAGTAGGTTATGCATAAAACCGGGGCTTGCCTTCCAAAGCTGGGGCAGGAAAGATCCTCGATGGCAGGCTCTGGTGCTGGATCCTGGGCTACCTCCTGAGCAACTCCTTGCTCCGGCACGAGGATGTACTCCCCGTCAGCGAGATTACAATCTATCGAATGCAATGCATGAGATATATGCATAAGTATGACATGAACTTTTGTAAGGGTTATAAATAGTAAAACAGTATTACTTTAGTGTTTCTCCAGGGTTTCTTTTTGGACATACTTAAGGGTTTTGTACTTTCATCTATTTCTCCCCAAGGTTTCCCTTTCCTTTCTATTGTGCTTCTTATTAAGCAGTTTGAACTATGAGGGTTAGTTAACATTTTCCAAAAAATGTTATAAAAATTACAGTGGGTAAATATTAACCTTTGTGGGTCCTCCCAAAAATTTTGAGGTGGATATTAATTCAGATACTACTTGTGCAAAATTAACAAAAACAAGTGTAAAAGGGCATTTTACACTATAGATATGATTTTAGTGAGGTTTCTGTACCAAATTTTATTTTTGTCTAGATTCATGGGTGATATTAGGCCTCTATGTTAAATATCACAGAAAAAGACCTACTGGATATTTAGTTGTGAATTTCTAAAGTTCCATGCAAAAAAGGTACTTATAATTAACTTGTTATTTGAAAAATATCAAACAACAGAATTCATATTTTTCCTATGTTCATAATAACGAAGTATTAGTTATCCCAAGTTTGGGGTGTTTTCTCCTCAGGATTATTTCTCTAAGATTTTCCTAAGTTTTCATTGTTTTCATAAAATAAAAGGCATCTCATTTTATTGGTACTAAACAAGGGTCTAATGAAATTTTCCAGTGAACTATATTAAATAAGTGAGCTAACAAAAATGTGGTTGCTCCCTGGTTTCTATTTTAATTTACCTTTTCTATTTTCTTTATCTTTAAGCTAAAAATGATTTAAATGGCAAACCCTTCCTTAATTTGGTGTACTGAGGGGTTTACTATTTTTAAACAGATCAGGGAGTGATTAAGTACTTCTCTAATTTTTCTTAACCTGAGTCTAACAGTGTAACTATTTTTCCTTCTATTATTTAACTTTTGGCCAAAACAATATTAAATCCAAACTTTAAATTCTTTTGCAATACTAAGGGGGTTTTGTATTTTTCCTAAGTAGTTCACATTATTTAGAATCAGCCATAATTGGTTTGACCAAATTTGGTTGAATAAAACTGAAGTTATGAATTTTACAAGCTCTATTTGTATTTAAATTAGAAATATTAAAAGATTTCCTGGAAAAACCAGTTTACACCGAGGACCCTGGGCTTTTCCTAAACCAATCCTTCAACTTATACCCTTGCGCCACTATTCATTTGAGTAGCTAACACCTCAAAAAAACCCCTGACTTTCTTTCCTTCTTCCCCGAGGCCCCTCCCCCCTTTTGAACAGTACCCGCAGAAGCAATTAGGGTGGCGAGGGAGGTCCGATGAAGGACGGGGTTGGCTCCGGGGAGTCTCTGCGGTCACGTCGAGGTACGGCTTGCCGTCGGTGATGGCCGAAATCGGCCGGTCCACGAGCGCAGGCGGGCGGGCTCGTCGGCGGCGAGTGCTCCGGCCTATCCATGGCGATACAGGTCAATCCAAGGGCACAAGAAGCTTCATAGGGTGCTAATGAGTTGACTCGTGCAAGGAATCGAAGAATAACTCACTATGGAGCTCGGTCCACGTACGCCGGCGCTCAGGTGAAGTCCAGCGACCTTGATCTGACGTCTCCGGTGAGGCAGAGCTCGATTCCTCACTCTAGGAGCTTCACTGAGGCACGTAGAGTCTACTCCGAGGGTTGGATGGGGTTGGGGATGGCTCTGCTGGCCGGTTTACGGTGCCAGGGGATCAGGCGGCCGCTGGCACGCCGTCTACAGGGCAAACGCCGGTGATCTCTGGCTCCAGTGAGGTCGAGAGCGCGCGGGGGAGTACGGTTGAAGCTTCGGTGGGCTTTATAGGCGCAGGCGTGGACAGGAGACACGGGCGTGGCTTGGCGCGGCGCGGGGCGCGCGTGGTTGGGCGCTGGGCGTGCTCTAGCGTGTTCAGAGCGCGTCGAACATGTGGAAGTGTTCTTCTGCCCTTGTTCAACAGCTCGCCGAGATTGCAAACGTGCGAATCTTGGCAAAAATCCGGTGCAGGCCTCCTCCTAGCACCTAGGTCTATCTCTTGTATGTGAGTTCCAATGGCAGATATGCCCTAGGTAGGGAGATTTGCGGACGCCAAATCTGGCTTGTCCCTCTGTCCACCTCGCGACAAAAATGATGCCAAATCTTGTCAAAGGACTTGGGCTCGGTTTCAAAATTTTCTAGGGGTGCCTTAGGTGGTTTGACACCTTTTTGGTATTCAACCAAAGTGGTTTTGGTGCCATTTACTAAGTGAACACGGGGGATCTTTAGATTAGGGTTAGATTTTGACTTAGAGAGATTTAGGGAGCTCTAGTGTGCTCTCTACTTAAGGGGTGAAATTGGGGTCTTTAAGGGGTCTTTTTGTAATGTTCCCTCCCTGCATTTGGTAGGTTACAATGTTACAAAAACTTGTTTAAGGACTAGGATCATGTTTTGGCAATTTGATTAACTTATCCCCTGATCCCTTGCTTGGAAGTCTAGTGCCCTTACGTGTCTTTAGGGTTTAATCACCTTGGCTCCAACATGACCATTGTTCCAAATGTGTGGGTGAAGCCTTTGCCATTAACCCCTCTTAACAAACCCATGCTTCCAAGGTTTTAGGTTCTTCTTCTCCTCCACTTAACCACATATGATCACAAGTCATCAGGGCATACATGAAACTATTGCCTTGGTAACACCTGAGGTGTTACATATTTTGTTGGTAAGTAAGTTTTTTTTGAAGACTAGGTCTTTAACCAGTATCATGGTGTAGGGTCAGATGGGGGGCAACTGGCTGTTGTCCCGCCTCCGGTGGCAACCACTTCGACAACGGCGGTGGTTGAGGCAAAGGGTGCCACGCGGGACTCGTGGGCCACCTTCTGCGCGAGTGGCAAGATTCTGTCGACCGCTGCCGCTAAGGACGTGGCGGGCTCCATGTCTCAGCAACTGAGGCAAGCGTCGCAGCAGCTGTCACAGCAGCTGAAGCAAGTAAGTTGTGTTGGACTTCGATGGTTGTTGTTCTTATGAGGGTTTGGGTCTCATGGGTTTATGTGTCAGGCGACCGACTTTGCCGACCACGTCGCATCGGGTGCCTTGACTGCAGACTTTGCTGCCGAGGTCGAAAGTCTCCGGGCGCAGCATGCTGATGCTGTGTTTGAGAAGTCAGCTACGGAAAGTAAAAGCCGCAAGCTGTCGGAGAAGGTGGCCGCCATGGAGGACGAGAGGGCGGATCTCCGGCGCCAGCTGGCGGAGGAGAGGAGGGAGGCGAACAAGGCCATCGCTGATGTGCAAGCTATGCAAGCCGAAGCCAAAGTGGCGCAGGTGGAGGGCAGTCTCGCCCGCCAGCGCGCCGAGGAGCTAGAGGCGAGGCTCAATGCCCTACACAACCGTGTGGACAAGGCCGAGGCCGCGACGCGCGCGAAGGTCGAGCGGACGCATGCGCAGTTTGTGGACGCGTACCGGGAGTTGGGTGCGTGGACCGCTGACTTCGAACTGCCTAGCCAAGAAGCGGGCCTTCGCTTTCTTGAATGGTTGAAGGAGGAGCTAGGGGTGCTCCCGACCATTGTGACGGGTTTCATGTCCTTCGCCTCCGACGTCACCTGCGAGGGGGCCGTGAACGCTTTGTCCCACGAGGGGTGCAGGCATTACGAGGTCTTCGACCAAGCAGACGAAACCTTTGAACGTGAAATTTTCAAGGTCGAAGACCCTGTGCTGAAGCAGTCGGTGGGGGCGCTCTTCGATAGGATGTGGGGACCGCACGGCCGAGAGGCGGTCAGGGAGCGGTCCGACCGGGCGATAGATCAGGTAAAGGCTATATTTTGTGTGGTTATATGTGTGGGTATGTGTGGTTTTGCTGAATGAGTGTGATGATGCTGCAGATGGCGCATGCCGAGGACGTGAAGTACCTTGGTGGTTTGGACGGCGCTTTGCCCGATGCTGCGGATGTCGTCCCGGTGCCGCCCTCTGATGTCGGTGAGGGCCCCTCGGTGACCCCCGCGCTGACTGCAGCCGGCGAAGACCCCGCACCAGCCCTTGCGCCGACGGGCGAAGACGCCTTGAAGGTGGTGGCCGAGCCGGCTGCTGAGCCGGCAGCCGAAGACCCCACAGCCACGGCCGGGCCTTCGCAGGTGGCTGAATAGGTGTTGAGGAGTTTGTAAATTTTGTCTATGTGATACTGAACCTCGGTTGCTGCGCAGGTTCTGAGGTTTGGGCCTGCGCACGCAACCGCTACTGACAATGCTATTTTTGTGGCGGCTTCGACCGTGGCTGCTGATGACGATTCGCTTGGCTCTGTGTCTAAGTGTTTTGAGTCTGATGATTCTGGGAGTTCGATTGCATGGACGGACGAGTCTTCAGATGAGGACTTGGATTATTTTGCAGCGTTAGATGTGGCTGCAGCGGAGCCTTCGCCGCGCGCGGAGGGTTCCGAGGAGCTCCCTGGCGCGAGTACTGGGTATAGGCGGCGAAGGGCGGTGGCGAAACGGAGAGTGAGTGAATTGTCGCGAAGCGGTAGGCATCATCGTAGTGAGATGGAGAGTGGTCATCTTCGCGTGGATGGGACTAGTAAGCGAGAATTGTTGTCCTCGCCGATTGGGGTGAGTGTAGGTGAGGGGGAGCTGCGAAATCTTTTTGAGGGTGAGGAATTGAGGATAATGCTGTTCAACTACAGGGAGATGGGTATCATCCGGAAGGTTGAGCCAATGTAATATATGATGCCCTCGCTGTGTGTATGTAACCGTAATTTGTATTATAAGGCTGCGCGCCTTCGTTGATCCGGCCGCGCCCGTAGGCGACTTCTGCACAGAGTCTTTTGGGAATGACTTCGATCTTCGCGTACTTGTTGTGTTGTTCCGTCTTCGCCCGTAAGCGACTTTTGCACGGAGAGTCTTTTGGAAAAGACTTCGATTTTGCGCACTTGTTGTGCTATTCCGGCTGCACCCTTAGGTGACTTTTGCACGGGGAGTCTTTTGGAAAAGACTTTGATTTTGCGCAATTCTTGTGCTATTCCGGCTGCACCCTTAGGCGACTTTTGCATGGAGTGTCTTTTGGAAAAGACTTCGATTTTGCGCACTTGTTGTGCTATTCCGGCTGCACCCTTAGGCGACTTTTGCATGGGGAGTCCGGCTGCACCCTTAGGCGACTTTTGCATGGGGAGTCCGGCTGCAATCTTAGGCGACTTCGATTTCCTGCGGGGTCATGGCCTCCGATCCGTATAGCAGGCAAAAGGGAGTGAATTCGGTCGCTCGGCATTCGGTTGTGTTCAGCGCCCAGACTGCTTCAGGTAGCAGGTCGGCCCACTTACCCTTCTTGTCGTTGAGAAGCATTTTCTTGATGGCAGTGAAAATCTTGTCGTTGGCGCGCTCCACGACGCCATTAGATTGTGGGTGATATACTGAGGCGAAGGCAAGCTTGGTGCCAATGGAGAAGCAAAAGTCCCTGAAGTCCTGGCTGTCAAACTGTTTGCCATTGTCGACTGTGAGCTTAGACGGGACTCCGAACCGGCAAATAATGTTTTGCTAGAAAAATTTCTAGGCAGACTTCGACGTTATTGTGGATACTGCCCTTGCCTCGATCCACTTGGTAAAATACTCGACGGCGACGAAGGTGAACTTGAGGTTCCCTTGGGCCGTGGGTAGTGGCACGACAATGTATAGCCCCCAGCGTTGAAGTGGCCATTTGTGGGCGATCAACTTTGTGAATTGCAAGAGGTTGCCCGAACAGGAAGAGAACTTCTGGCAGGCTTCGCACGACCTCGTGACTCGATTTGCGGCGCAGATTATGGCAAGCCAGTAGAAACCTTGACGGATCACCTTGGCAGCGAGAGCCCTAGGCCCCGAGTGAGAGCCGCAAATGCCGCTGTGGACTTTGCGCAGGATCTGGAGGCCTTCGGTCTCTGTGACACATTTGAGCATGGGTTGACTGATCCCTTTCTTGTATAGCTGGCCCTCAATAATTGTGAAATCCCGGCTTCGGTGTTTGAGGCGCTTGGCCTCGTTGACATCACCTGGATGGTAATATCCTTGCAAGAACAGGGTTATTAGGGCTCGCCTGTCTTTGGCCATGATGAGGTTGACAATGCGATGGCCCTCGGCGTTGGTGGTTATTTGCAGACCCTCTCGGTTGCGGACGACTGGTGTGCCAATGACGTGGTAGAACACGTCAGAGGGCAGGGCTTTGCATCTGGCTGCTGCTTTGGCTAACGCGTCGGCTTCTTCATTCCTAGCGCGGTCCACATGCTGCAGGGTGAAACCCTTGAATTGTTTCTCAAGACTGCGAACGGCCGTAAGATACTGCAGAAGTGCAGGGTCTTTTGCTAAATAGTCTTTTTCGATCTAGCCAGAAACGACTTTGGAGTCTGTCTTGATTATGCAGGTGGTCACGCCGAGTGCTTTCAGCTTGCGAAGGCCCAGGATAACGACTTCGTATTCTGCTATATTATTTGTGCACCTGTCGGATTCCAAAGCAAAGCTGAGGCGTGCTGCGTATCTATGCTTGACGCCGGTGGGTGATGTGATAATTGCAGTCGTGCCTGCCCCCGCATGGCACCATGCGCCGTCATAGTGGATGGTCCACACTTTCTCTGAGGGCTCTTCTTGTTGTCGTGTCGGCCCTGTCCAGTCGACGATGAAATCTGCGAGGACTTGTGACTTGATTGTTGTCCTGGGCTCGAAGGTGATGTGGTATTCAGAGAGTTCGGCTGCCCATTTGGCGATATGGACAGACGCCTCTGGATTTCTGAATAATTCGTCGAGTCCCCTGTCCGTGGTGACCCGCACCTTGAACGCTTCGAAGTAGTGGCGCAACTTGTGTGATGCCATGACGACTGCGTAGGCAATTTTTTCCAACTCCGTCATGTTGCATTTGGAAGTCGTGAGGACTTCAGAGACATAATAAACTTGACACTGCCGAGTTGTGCCCTCTCTGTCCTGCTCTTGGACCAACGCTGCGCTGACTGCGTGTGGCGAAGCTGCGACGTAGAGCAACAGAGGTAGCGAGGGGTCGGGGCTTGTAAGGGTTGCCAACTCTGATAGGTGCTGTTTCAGTGATGCGAAGGCTGCCGCTTGCTCTGGACCCCATGCAAAGTCTTTTGCGCCACATAGCTTCTTGAGGAAAGGTAGGCTTCGCTCTGCGGACATGGAAATGAATTTGTTGAGGGCGGCCAATCTGCTTGTCAGGCATTGGACATCTCTGGTTGACTGTGGAGGCATCATGTTGATGATAGCCTGGATCTTGGTCGGGTTGGCCTCGATCCCGGGGTGCGACACCAGGTAGCCCAGTATCTTCCCCTGGCAAACTCCGAAGACGCACTTCTCGGGGTTTAGGCGAAGTCGTGCTTCCCGCTTGTTCGTGAATGTTTCTGCGAGGTCGGCCAGATGATCCTCTTTGTTTTTGCTGGCGACGACGATGTCATCCACATACGTGAAAATGTTCCAGTCTACTTGGCTCTCGAGCACCATCTTGGTGAGGCGAGAGAAGGTGTAACACCCTAATCTAGCAAATGCAAACAACCTTATTCGAATTATTAAATTTCAGTAGAAAGGAAAAATATTTATGTTTTCAGATAAGGAAACCTGGGTATATATAGTCTAAAGAATTTCTTGAATAGATAAAATTTAATCAAGTGTTTGAAGCATTCATGCTGGAGTATAAATTTTGGTTGAATTGATTTGCAAATACGATCTTTGATTTAATCATATGAAGGAAATCTCGTTTTATAAAATAATAAAGAATTATTATTACATTATCGTTATAATATGTATTTTATTTTGTTAATAACTTTTAAATAATGGTACTTGCAAAAGCTCCATTTTTATTAAAAGTTTATTTTCTTTTGGTGAAGATCTTTATTTAAAAAGAGAGTTCTTTCTAAAACAATATTCTTCTACAAAACAAATATTTATTTATGATAATATTATTTTGGGAGTTTTTTTCTCTGCAGTGTGTATATATATTTATATTTATATACATTCTAAATATTAAAAAAAAGAAACCAAACCCTAGAACTACCGCCAAATCAGCCCATTAAGGCCCAACCGCGCGCCCACCTCCCTTCCCCCTCCCCGCCTCTCACTTGCAGGCGGGCCCGCCCTGGCCTTCTTCCCCAACCGCGCCGCCGCCCCTGGCTGCTCTAGCCGCGCGCCCTAGCTCCCTGCCTCCTAGCCGCCGTTCCCTGGCCACTTCTTCCTTCTCCCTCCCCACCTTTCTCTCTCCTCCCCTCGCTTCTCTCCGACGCGGCTGCACCTCGACCTGACCACGCAGCCGCGCCATGCGCCCAGCGTGCCAGGACGCGCTCCTAGCGTGCCCCTGACCCGAGCAACCCGAGCGCCCGCTCGTTGGCCCGACTCCAACCTATCGCTAGGCGTCAGAGACCGTCGCGCGCGCTCAAGCCGAGCCCAGCCCCGAGCCGCCCCAGCCCGGTGCCAGGACCCCGACCGCGCCACTGCGCCCAAGGACCAACCCGCCCGGCCACGCCGCAAATCCCGACGCCGCGCGCTAGGAGCCCCTGCACCCGAGTCGGTCGAGCAGTGGCCGCGACCCGACGCGCCCGACCGAGTGCGCCCAGTCCCCGCGTCCGACTCCAACCTCGCCCTGCCTAGCACCAGGATGCCAAGTCCCGCCCGCGCCCGTCCAAGCGACCCCGTCGACCGTTCGTATTTGAGTTATTGGAGAATCAACTCGTCCGTTTCTCTCCCTCCATTCAAGCTCCGTGAATGCCATTGATGACCATCTTGAAGCCATGGCCGGCCATCTCTACCTCTCCCCTCCCTCCCTCTCTCTATACACTACAGGAAACACCTAAATTTTCGTGGGCCAAAAGCCCACGAAAATAAGCCTAAACCGATGAAAATAGACTATTTTCGTCGGCAGACCGACGAAAATAGCCGCCGAAAATAAGTTCGACGAAAATAGGCACCTATTTCCGTCGGTACCGACGAAAAATACCTATTTTCGTCGGCTCTCCCAAGGCCGACGAAAATAATTGGTCGACTGACTATTTTCGTCGGCCTTGGGAAAGCCGACGAAAATACGTGCGCAGGCTATTTTCATCGGCCAGGTGAGGCCGACGAAAATATGTTCCCAGGATATTTTCGTCGGCCACCACCGAGGCCGACGAAAATTGATGGTTCCCCCCAAAACAGATTTTTCTGCACCTATTAATAATTCACAGCAAAATACACAATATCACAATTCACATATATATAGATTCACAATCAAAATACATAATTCACAAAACACATTGACATATACATATCACAAAACACATTCACATATACATAAATAGTCCATAGTCCATAAGTCCATAGTCCATAAGTCCATAGTCCATACATAGTTTCAATACCATAAGTCCATAGTTTCAAACAAACTCACTACTCACTAATCACTCCTGCGGGCTGTGGGAGTTTTGGCCACTCCCTCCTCCACCACCAGGAAGGTGGCCACTCCCTCGAGAACCATGGACGAGGAAGTCGTGGACGTTGACAGCACCCTCCTGAGCATGTGACGCTGAACCCTGCAATTCATCAATCATTCAAATAAGGCTGTGTTTTGCTATCCCTATACCTATACTGGCTATGTTTGGTCACTATTTGCATAAAACTAAACATGGAACGTCACCTGTGATCCATGGTGATAAGGAGGCTGTGCATGCATCCACGGGTACTGTTGTGCTGGCCACCCCTGAGGTGGTGGCACCCACCCCGTCGGTGGCGGTGCCATCCACGCTTGAAATGGCTGCGATCCTTGGGGTGGTGGAGGCGTCCAAGTGCCTGGAGGTGCCTGCGTCCACCCAACACCGGTCCACTGTGGCTGCGACGCTGGAGCTTGTCCTGGCCATTGTCCCCATCCTTGTGCCTGCGATCCATTTTTGATAATAAAAAAAGAGTTGCTATGGAATTGAAGTGTTCAGATAGTGTTACCTGGGGAGGGCGAAAAGCGGGCAAGTTCATATCAGGGCCGAGTCGAGTAGTCATTTCCTGCAAATGGATGAAACGTTAGAATCGCAACACTATACTTTGAATTCAATGACACGTGATGAGATAGACGAATTACCTGAAAATAAGAAGTCATATACTGCGTCAGCTGTCCGACCTGCTCCTGCGCTGCTCGAGCCTGCTCCTGTGCGAGTCGAGCCTGCTCCTGTGCTGCTCGAGTCTCCTCCTCCAGCTGAGCCTCTCGAGCAGACTTGGAGCGAGAACTCCCTGCCGAAGACGATGCCTTCCCTTGACCTATGGTCCTGTTGTACTCCACAACGCCGGTGCCAAAGGCAAACCTGCATGATACACATAGTTGAGCCATTAAGTGGACACATTCTTGTTAATGAAATTGTCGAATCAAAGACAACCACCTCACCTGCCATGCTTTCTACCCCCACCACTGTGGTACAACGCCGAGGCATCTAAGTCTGAATGCATCCAGTCGAAATCAGGCCCATGGCGTTGAGTCATTTCCTCCCCATATGCATTCTGCAAAGAAAGTTAGAGTTGGAGTTAGACACAAATCATGCAATTTAATTCGTAAATACAAACTTGTTTACCATTTTCTCCCTTGCCGCCTCGCTGCATAGCTCATCAGGGTTCGCTGGATCAGGGCCACGGTGACCACGGACGTAAACCTCCATAAAACTTGGAGCAACTCCACTTTCAGCTTCCTGCATGAAAAAGAAGAGTTAAACCATAGAATTGTAATAGATGTAACATACAAGTTTGATTTATACACTTACCATGCGGCGTGCGGTACCAAGGTGTCCATCGGCGCCGTACCTATGCCCCGGTCCTTCAGTGCCACGGTTGGCACGGTGCTTGTTGGACTCTGCAATCCACTCAGGCGACGCCCATCTCTTAGCCAACCACCTCCAGGCTTCCATGTCCTTTGCCAGCCAATCCACAACGCTCTCCAAGTACTGCTCCTCTGTGAGGTAGATCTCATTGGCCCCTAATGCTTTGCTCATTTTCTGCCCCTTTATCTTCTTGTAGTAGTAGTTGACGGCCGCGATGCGAGCATTGTACATGGCATCCTTGATGACCTTATCAGCGCACTTCCGAAAGTGTCTCTTCACACGTGCCCACTAAGCCTGATCCGCCTCGATGTCATCCGGCAATTGGAACCTCCCCTACATATCAATGGAGAAGTTAAGTTAAAGTAAGATTAGGAGAAGCAATAATGCAGTGAATTGCTTATATACGAAAGTAAACTCACCCAGAACTCGTCCCACACAGCCACCTGACAAGTCCTTGGTTTTTGTTCTGAACTTCCCCCTCCGCTACTGCTTTCCCCTGGCTGGACATAGTCCTTCAGACCCCAGTCGCCCCACTGCATAGCCGCGAATCTCTCGCCATTGAGCTCCACCATGCCAGGGTAGTAGAAGCGACAGAGGCTACCCAACACCGCGTTCACCTTGGGACGTCTGCCTATACCGTCCCAAGTCAAGTCTTCCCATGACCTACAAACATTAATAAAACAAGTAAACCAGTGCAATCACGTTCATATTAAAAAATTAACACAACAGAAATAAGCCCCACCATTCTCCATGCGGCCGGATGAGCCTCCTCTCAGCAGGCCTCGGACCAAGCGCATTGCTCTTCTTATACCTAAGTATACAAGTAAATTAAATATGATGAAATGATTTAAAACTAATATCAATTAAACTAATATGCATAATAATACCTGAAGGATGTAGAACCATCTGACGCGTCGCCCGCGCTGCCTGCCCCCATAGGGTCAACCTCCTCATCCTGCTCACCCTCCTCATCTTGCTCATCCTCCTCACCCTGCACATGAGCATCCTGCTGAGGAGCCTCCTGCTCACCCTCCTCACCATGCACTTCATCTAGACAGTCGAGAAGTTGCTGCTGCCTCTGTCGGCTCTGTGAGGTGCCCTGAAAAAGCCCACTGCCCGAGCTGTCCTCGCTGGCCGCGCTGCCCCCACTCCTCCTCGATCTCCTATGCTTGAACATGTTCAACTGTAGATAAATTAATGTCAAACCACAGTATATGAAACAAATAATATGAAAATTAATAATGTGAAAATTGGAATACATAGCTTAATTGATTAAATAAAAGAAACATACTAATCAAAAGTCATCCGCATCCGATGATGCTTCTTCGGCTCGTTGTTTATTCATACGCTCTTGATTTCGTTGGATCCTTACTGATCTTCTAACGACGACAGGTCGTTTGCGCTTTGACCTAGGTTCTTCAATTAAGTCGCTTGAATTGTAATAGAGATTTTCAAGGCCTTCTCCATTGGTCACATGGAATCGGTGAGCTATGTCTTGATTCGACACCGCTTCTGGTTGAAAAACAGCGTCATCGTTGTCCCTGCTCGTATTCACGTAGTCAGCACTCTCTGGAGCGACGACTTGTGGGTTGACTTTGATTGCAACCCACCAAGCCCTAAGGCTTGGGTGAGGATATGGCAGGTAGTAAACTTGTTTTGCCTGATTTGCAAGGACAACATCGCTCATACTGCTCGGAATCCTAGAGCTATGCTTCACCTCGACATTACCATACTTGTCGACACGAGTCCCACTATGAGCATCAAACCAGTCGCACTCGAAAAACACGACTTTAAGTTCCTTGGGGCCATCGAAAATCAACTCTACAATGTTTTGAAGAACACCGTAATAGTCCACTACTTTGTCATCGTCAACATATGAACTTGCCAACACACCACTATTGGTGGTGGCTGCCAATGGTCGACTCTTCTCCAATTTCGCGGTTCGGAAGCGATATCCATTTACATCATAGCGAGTATAGTTCCGGACGGACACAGAGGTATGTGCCATTTGCTGCAAGTCCGGGTGCACAGAGTTTTTGGAAACCTATACAAGGAATTAGTATATGCATTATATCTTCGAAGTCCAAAATTCAAAGATTAAGTATGGACAATGAGAGAACGACAATTACTAACATAATTACGAAACCACTGCACGAAGTTTGGTCCACCTTTCAACCCATCACGTCGAAGATTTTCTAATTGGATGGTCGTAGGTTTACTAGTAGATTTCCAACATTCTTCATCAAACATGCTGGACATATTAGAAACATGGAGATTACACACTATAGAAATTATGAGATGAGAAAATGGAAGTAACTATGAGGAAAACTTACTCGAACGCCTCCTGTGTGCTGTCAATATTGCTATACATATATAGCATTAGCGTGTTCAAATCTGATCCTTCAATGTGACGTACACTTCCTTTTCCAACTGCTTTACCCGGATTCGCAAAAATTTGAAGGGTGCTTTGGGGCGATTCATTTTCGACATGAAGTCGCACTGAAGGAGCAAACACATTGTTGGCTCGAGCGAAATACCTGGTTGAGAATTGAGATATCTCCTTAAGGGCAAAAGCCTCCGCAATACACCCTTCGACTCTAGCCTTGTTGCGAACAGACGCCCTGAGCTTTTTCAACGCCCTTTCTATAGGATACATCCACCTGAATTGCACTGGTCCGCCTACTAAAGCTTCCCAAGGCAAATGCACAATTAGATGTTGCATCACATTGAAGAATCCTGGCGGGAAAACCTTTTCAAATTTACAAATAAGAATTGGAATTTCTTTCTCAAATTTCTGCATCAACCTCTTCGATACCGTCTTTGCGCATACTTCCCTATAGAAGTAACTCAGCTCTGCAAATATGCTCCAAAGCTCATCCTTAAAATAGCCTCGAAACATCACGGGCATCAGCCTCTCCATAATAATATGGTAGTCATGGCTTTTCAAACCGATCAATTTACCGGTCTTCAGATTGACTGCCCGTTTCAGATTTGCCGCATATCGATCTGGAAATTTCAGATTCTTCAACCACTTAAATATTTCTTTCCTTTCATCTGGCTTGAGGCAGTAATCAGCTCGCGGCCTACTCTCATGCCCTTTATCGCTTACTTTCAACTCGAGCATCGGTCTCTTACAAATTTCAGTCATGTCTTTTCTTGCCTTCATATTATCTTTCGTTTTATCAGTCACATCGAAACATGTGCTTATGATGCTTTCAGCAACATTACGCTCTTGGTGCATCAAGTCTATGTTGTGCGGCATGATCAAGGCTTTTGCATACGGAAGCTCCCATATTGATGAAATATGGGTCCAGTTGTGGTCCTCCCCGTAGCCTTGAAACCTATCATTTTCTCCTTGCTTCAGACAAGCATGCCATGCCATTATCTGCGGTGCAGTTTGCCTCTTTGGTGGCCCATTTCTGATTTTGGCTCCACTTCTGAATGCAGTAAGCGAATTCCTGAAATCATGCTTGAATGGAGTCCAACATCGATGAGCATCAAAGAATGACACTTTCCCACCATGCTTCAATCTGAATGCATCCGTATCATTCATACATATGGGACAGCACAACCGACCATGAACACACCATCCAGACCAATCTCCATACGCCAGCAGATCATGCACTGACCACAAATAAGCAGCGCGCATGGTAAACTCCTTTTCAGTATGGCTGTCATAAGCCTTCACACCTCTCCACAATTGTTTCAGCTCTTCAATTAAAGGGCGAACAAACATATTCAGCTTTGGCCCTGGATGCTCGGGGCCTGGGATGACTAGTGCAAGGAACATGAACTCTTCTTTATTGACCAACTCAGGAGGAAGATTATATGGCACAATGAAGACAGGCCAACACGAGTAAGGGCTTGCACTGGTATTGAAAGGTGTGAATCCGTCCGTCGATAGACCAAGCCGTACACTCCTAGGGTCGTTTGCAAATTCGGGATCAAACTCGTCAATTGCCTTCCACGCATCACCGTCCGACGGATGGACCATTATGTCTGGATCAGTGACGAGACGTACACCATTCTTTGGCCACGTCATATGCAGAGCTATTTCCTTGTTGAGGAACAACCTTGAAAGCCGAGGAATGATGGGCAACCGACGAAGTTGCTTAGCTGCGACCTTCGTAACTACCAATTCACCCTCATCATTTGTCACCTCGACATATCTAGAAGCTTCGCAATGCTTACAACGGTCCAGCTTGTCATCCTCCTCAAAGAATAGCATGCAACTGTTGGGACACACGTCGATCTTCTCATATGTCATCCCAAGACCAGCCAACATCTTCTTTGCGAAGTACATATTCTTTGGCAACTTATGATTCTCCGGGAGAACCTCGCCCATCAGTTGGACGATGTCGTTGTAAGCACTGTTTGAAATGTTGTGCTTCGACTTTATCGCCATTAGTCTTGTGAGAGTCCCAAGAACTGACATCTGAGTGTGCTCGTGCAATCTCTCTTCTCCCGCGGCGAGTAGCCGAAAGAATTCCTGAGCATCGCGTGGAAGCTGCCCCGGCTCCTCAGTGTTCATTTCAACCTCCCTACCAAGATCATGCAACATGTCATCCATCCTATCATGATCGTCATCAAGCTCCACCTCCGCGTCAACGTGTCTAATAGACTCTCCATGCCGGTACCATACAAGGTAGTTCGGCATAAACCCACTTTTGCAAAGGTGTTTCTCCATTTCTTCCTTCTTCTGAGGCCACTTGTTCTCGCAGCGATTGCAAGGACACTTCACTAGACGACCAGTTGCATCTTTGAAAGCGTGCTCAAGAAAAGCCTTTGTTACAACCATCCATTCATTCGAATGTGCCCCATCTTTTCTCCACCCGTCATACATCACCATCCGATCACCGTCCATTTCAAAGGCTAAACAAAAGACAAAGAACATCAACGATCGTCCGTGGCTTAGGTGAACTCCCTATTAGGTAAAGGCCCTAAACCCACCCAAGAGTGTAGACCGATGCTTGTGATTTATGACGTGTAGCCTACGATTGCCACGAAATTTCGGCAGCATAACCCCGCTGCTCTCCAAGCACACGCCCGAACATGGTGTGTTGGAGAACAACTGGGTTACACAACCGAAATTCCGCGTCAATCGTAAGGCACATGTCATAAATCACAAGCATCGACCTACACTCTCAGGCTGTCCAAAATACATGGACAATTCCGGAACGACGAACCTCACAATCCAATGTGACGTTCGCCGTTCCCTAACGGGTGACGCATACGGTTCGCTACGGTTAACGATTAAAACTAAACTCTAAACATTAAACTAAACTCTAAAATTAAGATAATAGAATGAGACATTGAGGATAATGAGGCACTGATCACTGATGATCACTGATCACCACTGATCTAGCATGCACTCTTCACTATACAAAACCAATTAAGCAACTGTATCACAATGAGATTACTAATGAAGAATGATGCACACTGCAATCAGAAAAACAAAACCAAGAAAAATATAATAATTGTTAGCTAGTTGTAAATCAAGCGATACATTGGATAAGAAAAGCTAGCTGTAAATCACCAGTTCACCACCGCCTTAACAATCTGTATAACGGTTAACGACCGCCACGGCACGCGCACGGCACGCCATGGCCGCCATGTGCATCAAATGAAGAAGGGAGACGTGGAGGCTCACTGCGAGGAACGAGGGCGGCGTCGACGGATGTCGGGCGCGGCGTGGATGGACGGCAGGCTCCCTTCTTTGCGACGACGGCCACAGTCTCCCTTCTTCGCGGGCGGGCGTGTTGCTGGCGGCGCGGCGAAGGCACGTGGGCTGCGTGCGGCGGAGCGCTAACTTCTTCGCCGGCGGGCGGGCGCGGGCGGAGCGCGTCAAGGGCGCGAGGGTCGCAGGCGGCGCGGCTAGCGCGGGGCGAGGGCGGGCGGGCGCGGCGCGGGGCGTGCGGGGCGAGCGCGCGGCGAGCGCGGGGCGAGGGCAGGCGGGCGAGGTGCGGCGAGCTCGGGCGGGCGGGCGGGCGGGCGCGGCGAGCTCGGGCGGGCGGGCGGGCGGGCGCGGCGCGGCGAGCTCGGCGACGGCGGTCGGGCGGCGGCGCTACTAGAGATGGACGAGCGAGAGAGAGCGAGAAGATGCGCGCGGAGGCCGGATGGACGATTAACGTACTCTATTTTCGTCGGCCTCAGTAAGGCCGACGAAAATAGAGGTCGGTTACTGACATATTTTCGTCGGCCTGGCTGAGGCCGACGAAAATAATCCACGTATTTTCGTCGGTCTGGCTAAGGCCGACGAACATATCTCACATTTTCGTCGGTCTTGAGGCCGACGAAAATATCTTTCGTATTCCCGTGGGCCTACCGACGAAAATATTCACTGGCCCACGAAAATAGACAACATATTCGTCGGTCACGCTGGCCCACGAAAATACAATGTTATTTTCGTGGGTCGGCCGACGAAAATAGCACGGCCCACGAAAATTTAGTCGTTTCCTGTAGTGATAAAAGGACAGCCGAGTCCTTCTCCCTCTCTATTCCCAAGCTCCCTTTCTCTCTCGCGCTCCTCACACCCATTGCTCGCACACTACGCAAAGCCGCGCCTTTGCTCAACTCGCGACAGTGTATTGTTGTTCCATTGCCACTCGTCACCCACACACCCACCGTCGAGCCCCTGCTCGCGTCGTGTGCAGCTCGCCGTCATGAAGCTCATTGCCGGACTGAGCGCATCTGTACGCCGTTCGCCATCCGTGGAACTCCGTCGGAGCTCCGTGGAACGCAGCACGAGGATCGCGTCATTCCCTGCTCGACGCCAAACCCGCTGTCCCTCCCCTACACGGTCGAAACCCCCTCGACGACGTTCATCCCTACACATGAGCGAACTCAAGGTTGAAGACAACCCCAACCCATTATTGTATTTTCTAAATCATGTTTGAATTACTTTATTGATCTTATGAATTATTATTGTAATATTGATGCGATTTGGCGATTCAAGCATATGATTTTTAGAGATGCGAGGTATACGTGTAGCCAAAATCGAACACCACGACAATACTTTGAATATGCGTATGATTTTATAATTTTAAAAATGAGTATGGTCACTATTCACTACTTCCGTGATTTCATACTAGAAAACGTTTACAAATTGAATTTCGCTTTAGTGTTTGTGGAACAATAATTGTTAGTAGTATTTTAAGTGTAAACTTATGGATATAAGAAATTGAAATAGGAATTAAGCCATGTATTTCCGGTCGAATGAAAATATAGATTTTTACTATTCATAATAAATATATTCATAAGTATAGAACTTAATTACTTAGAATTTGTAAAATACTTATTTATGTCATAATAACCTGAATAAGTTATTAAAGTCTCATTTAGTAATTTACAATTAATTCTTAGTATATTAATGTCAGAAGATATAAATAAACAATTTTTAGTATACGTATAATTTCTATGTAGGAAAGAAGGGAAGAAAACCGAAAGGATAGAATTTTATAATAATGTTAGAATAACTTAATTAGACACCCATGCTTTCCTAATAAAGAAATTGATAGTTATGTTGGTAAATATAGATTATTGTTTTTCCTAATATAATGATAATAATTTATTATCCCTTCACATAAAACTCATTTAGTCTCATATTTAAGTATCCATAATTACATGCTTTACAATAGTAATATGTCATATAACTTTTCTAATAATGGTATAATGACTTAATTAAGTGCTCACACCGTCATAACTAAAATGATAGTTAATAATATACCAATAAATATAGTATTCATTTTAATTATCTGGATCATTTGTTCCTACAATAGAATTGAAGATAATTAATAGATTAATTATCCTTTATCATAATTTATTAATCAAACCTATAGTCAATTTGTTCTTAACTAGGTTTATGGCATGATTAATGATTTTATAGAATTTAGTGCACAGTATATACGAATCACTTAGTTTTTCCTAAAGGAATAAAATAAAGTAATAGGAGTTTAAGTTCCTTTATAACTTAAAATGTTACTTTATATATTGACTTTGAATATAATAATATAGGCTATGTATTTTCAAATGAAATTAAAAGATAATTGTTTGTTCATTGTCTGTTACATAAAAGCTCATTTAATGCATATACCATAACTTTCCATAAATAGGTGTTTAATTATAATAATGACCTTTTCACATAAAACCTGTTTAGACTTATATCTTAATTTATCATAAGTGATGGGTTTAACAATGAATTATATGTTCCATAATGCTTCATAAATTAACAATGTATTTCATAACGCATTAATCCTAGATATATAACTTATACCTTTTCTAAAAAGGTTTAATATCGTTATAACGTGTTTATCGTGTTAAAAACCCTTAATCTAGACGTATCGCGTATGATGTGTTTATAAAAGATTAAATTAGTGAACCTAATATTTGTATAGTTCAATTGTAATACCCAACTTGTAATTTGTGGAGGATAACCTCAAAGGAGAAATGATATTCCTGTGTATATATGTGTGTTATCCACATTTATCATTCTATGAGAACATCACATGAAAACAAACAAATAAATAACAAAAGATACCCAAAAACAAATTATGAATCATGCTGGAATTTTATTTTGTGTGCATTTTATGACAAAATAGAAAATGAGAAAAAGAAATTGTAATGAAGACATTTATTCCTCCCATAAATACATAACAAGGAAAATAATAAATAATAATATTAGAGGTTATATTCACAATAATACTAATTTGACACTTGGGAAAAAATTGAAAGTGCAAAATGAGAATTTGAATTTGGTTTGGGTACTTGAAATTGAAAAAAAAAACAAAAAAATCCATAAAAGAAATAGAGAAGAACCACCATCGCTCATGGGCTGATTTCCCAATCCGGCCCAGCATGCCTCTGTCTGCGCCAGCCCAGTGGCAATGCTGCGCTGACCAGTGGGGCCGGGCGCCAGCCTCCTTGCACTCTCGGTCGCGGGTGCGCCTAGCTCATGGATGACCTGTGGGCCCGCGCGTTAGCTACGCATGACTCGCAACGTGGGTGTGTCACCTCCCCAAGCCACTTGCGGGTGGGTCCACACCAACGGCTTCATCCTCATCCGTAGAATCCGTAGCCATCTCCTTCACCGCGTAACAAACGCCATGGATCCGCCGTTAGTGGATCTCAAACCGGTGATCCCCCCTGGCTACTATTCCTCTTCTCTGCTCAAGCAGCTTCGGCATGGGCTGTTGCATGCGTCGCATGTCCGAAGGGGTCGTTTCTAGCGCTGGGGATTAAAACCCCGATGGATCCGTGACCTTCCTCCCTCCTCTATCCCCTGCTCGCGCTAGCACACCACTCCCGCTGGATCGCCATCCTAGTAGCCAGAGCACAGAGATTAGGAGAATTTCCACTAGAATCGATCGGGTGCTCTTCATCGCCGCGCCCCTAGTGTTGTGCGGGGAGGCTGCATCAGACCACGGGGAACTGGAAAACGACGGCCACAAGGGTTCTCGCTGGGGGTCGCTGACCGCGTCTCTCTATAGCTTGACGGGTCACCGCTGTGATTCACGGTAGGACAGCCTCCAGTGAATTCGCTTGTGCATTCACTCTGTGTTGTGCTCGGTAGTGCTCAGATTGGAACTTGGGCCTCGGTGGAGCACTTTGCCGATGTTGCGCCGCCGTGGCACCGCGCAGTGTCGCAATTCGGAGTACGAGCTCGAGGTTAGGATTTGTGCAGTGGGCCATGTGTTTCGGGGTGGTCTGGGCGTCGTTCACCTAGGATCTGGAGCAAGATTAGAGCCCAGCGTCGCCTATTCATGTGCCCCGGCTGGGATGGCGGTGGAGCTCTGGCTCACTATCGCAGTGGATGGAGGAAAGAAGGAAGACGAGCGTTGGACGGTCGATGGGCAGATCGACAGTCCAGTGAGTGCCACGGCATGGATGAAACCTGGGCCACTCGATCTGGAATAGACGCTAGGGATTAGTCGCAGAGTAGCGTTTCAGCCGCGTAAATTGTGATCCATAGGATCCTGATCGGAGGGATACAGGCAAATCGCGCTAAAACTAAATCTGTGCCGTAGAATTCGAATCCTGCGGCCTCGGTGAGATACCGATTTGGGCCGGGCCAATCTAATCCTCGTCGTCGGTGATCAATCGGACGACCGAGAACCGATAATACCCTTTCGGTCGGTGGTTTTACAAAAGAGACCCCATGTTTTAACCAAATAAACCCACCGTCCTGTGCAGTGCGCTCTATGTCTTGGGAACACTTGCGCTGTAGCCCCTGAACTTTCTAGTTATTGGCGCCCGGTCCAGGAAACTATAAATATCTGGAAAATTAATTAGAAAAGGATTTTTAATGTAAAAATAAACCCCTAGAATTGGTTTAATTCATAGAAAATTCATATGATGTCCAAAATAATCCATTCCAATTCTTATAATTTTGTAATAATTTTGTTTATGACATAGTACCTCTGTTTTGACATGAATATCACATTAAAATTAATATCCTAATTAATCTATTATCCAACACTTAAAACTTCATAAATTCATAACTCCTTCATTTTAATTCTGATTTAACTCGTTCCAGTTGTGTTAGTTTCGTATGAGTATTTACTACACAGTAACAATATTGATTATACCATGTCTCATTATTTTATAATTAGATCTTTATTTAATCTATGTTGGTTAGTCTCGTTAATCTACTTATCATTATAATCTAATAGAATAAATCTATGGTCAAGTTATAACTTAGATTAAGTTGAGGTATTTATTTATAGAATAATCTCTTATATTTATAATAAAGTTTAATATTTTAATCACATAAATCTTTTATAAAATCATAACCCTTTAATCGACTCTGATCTTAGTAGTTCTCGATCCTGCGATCTCGTAGCGACGCGTAGATCATTATTACTCGTTTTGTACTTATGTTTGGTATGATGTTAATTTTATCTATACCATGTTTGTTTGTATTGCTACGACTAGTAGTGCGGTCACGAGGATCTGAAGAATCACCCTGGTAGCTGGAATCTCAAGTGCCAGGCAAGTTGTGCCCTCCATTCACTTTTGTTACCCAATAATGTTCTTTAATATCATTTATTCATGCATAGGTTAATTTTGATGGGACCCAATAGGTCACCCTAGATTGTTTATCTCATTACCTTGTTTACCCCTGAATCACTTGGATAGTTTGCTATTGCTTTACATGGTTTTGGGATAATCATTTATTATATCTGTGTTCCAATTATTTTGTTATTCTATTTATGTTCATGTCAAGATCATTAATGTTAATTGGAACATAGAGCTTAACTTGATAAACACGTGCCACCACAAGGGTTTAATGGGACGCCCTTGGCTGACTAATTAGGAAAGCTAGTAGAAGACTACCTTACCCGAAAGGGGCAAGGGCAGTAGGGGAGTTGCATGCAAGGAGGTTCTCGGGTTGATTTAGTTATGATGGTGGTCAGACGGGGGATTCTTGCAAGTGCTCTTCCCATAAACTGTAGCGGGTTTTCGGAAGCTAGTGGAACATTGTAAAGGCCTCGTAGTGGATCCCTAGCCATTCACCTCGGTAGTGTCTAAGGGCCTAGCTAACCCTGGCGACACGGGAAACACGACTTGTGTGTAAAGGGTACAACCTCTGCAGAGTGTAAAACTGGTATACTAGCCGAGCTCACGGTCATGAGCGGCTCAGGACTCTGTGATGTTTAAATTATGGAACTTAAATTCAATTTGTCATTCGCATATGCATGGGTTTATTATTAATTTTGTTCTATTACTTTACTTATGGTTTGGTATTTACTTACATTTAGTAACTGCTAATAAAAGTTTGACCAACTTATAAAAGCAATGCTCAGCTTTAACCCCTATTGTTGATAAGCCTTACACTTCATGAACTCCCACCTTTGTGAGTTCATGTCCACTGGTTCTCCACAACTTGTTGAGCGATGAACATGTGTGAGCTCACCCATGCTGTCTCACACCCTCCCACAGGAGAAGAACAGGTGGTTCAGGAGAAGCCACAAGGCGACGAGTTTGATCTGATCTAGGTGGCGTTTCTCAGTTGACTTTGGCGTCGACGATCCTTAGTTCGTTTTATATTTATATTTTATTTTGTAATAAGACTTCCGCTATGTAATAAATACTCTGATGTTTTATGACATTTATCTCTATACGCTCTGTTATTATATATGTTGTCTTCTTTGGCGCATGTATGAGATGCACCCGGCTTTGTCCCTTAAAGCCCGGGTGTGACAGAAGTGGTATCAGAGGAAATGTTGACTGTAGGACAAAACCTAGATAGAAATGGACAAAACTCTTACCTACTTACCTTACTGTGATTCTTTCTATACTTATCTAGATCCTGTCTCACCTTCTACTGTTCTACTCTGATCATTCTTACCTTTTCTACTTTAAGACAAGATGGACTTCACACCTTGGAATCCTACCATTATGACCTTCTTAAGGGATAGGAGACCTAAAAAAATTAAAATTATTTTCTCTATTAAAAGTGTTGGTTGATTGTTCTGATGATCAATGCCTGATTTGCTTCTTTGATTGATTGAAATAGTATAGATGGGCATCTTAGCATGTACCACCATAAGGTAATGAATTAACTTTAGTAGGTGACACACTAATCTACTTAGCTAATAAATCCCCCGTAGTAACATTCCTCGTAATTACTCGACTTGTCTACAATTCTTCCTTTCTTACCCTGTATTTCTAACCCAGATGGACTGCCCCTATAGTGTTAGAAGAGAGCAGTATAGACTTGATCCTTGGTATGTCATGGATAAACAAAGGCAAAGGCAGTATATACGCTGTGCTAAGGGAACCATAGAACTCACCAGTTCCAAAGGACAAAGATTTGAAGTTGAAGTTGCAGTAACTACCACCATCAGACTAGCGGCATTCTTAGTAGATGAGAAGTTTGTGGGTGACAACATCCGTGCAGTTAGAGATTTTCCAGATGTCTTTCTAGAGGAGTTATTAGGGATGCCCCTAGATATGGAAGTTGAGTTGCTATTGATCTCTTACCTGAGACTACTCCTACTCCCAAATGGTCATACAGGATGTTCGTAGAAGAGTTAAAAGGACTTAACAAGCAGTTAACGAAGTTACAGGAGGTTGGGTACATTCGTCTGAGTTCTTCACCTTGTGGAGCACCGGTTCTGTTTGTACAAAAGAAGGATGGATCGCAAGGGATGTGCGTGGATGATAGGACCCTCAATGATGTCACTGTGAAGAACAAGTATCCATTACCCCGCATTGAAGATTTATTTAATCGGATAAGAGGTGCAAGAGTATTCTTGAAGATTGATCTCCGATCGAGATACCATCAAATGAAGATTAGGCCATCGGACATTCCCAAGACAATTTTATCGACCCGATATGGTTTATATGAGTTCACCGTTACGCCATTTGGACTAACTAATGCACCAGCCTATTTTATGGATCTAAAGAATAAGGTGTTCATAATCTGGATAGATTCGTCGTAGTGTTCATCGACGATATTCTTATTTATTCCAAGAGTGAAAGTGATCATGAGGAACATTTGAGATTGGTGCTACAGAAGCTACGAGACAATCAACTCTATGCCAAGTATAGCAAATGCGATTTTTGGATTAGCAAGGTGCCCTTTCTTGGACATATCTTTTTAATGGAGGAATATCAGTGGATCCTGCTAAAGTCAAGCAGATGATGGAGTGGGGCGTACCCACTACAGTTACGGAGGTCCAGAGTTTTTTTGGGGCTTGCAGGATATTATCAGAGATTTATTGAAGGATTTTCTAAGATTGCTAAGCCTATGACCTCGCTTCTGGAGAAGGGAAGAGAGTTTAAGTGGGACAAGAAGTGCCAAGACAGCTTTGATCAATTAAAGAAGAGATTCATGACGCCACCAGTGTTGGTTATGCCAGATCTATGGAAGGGCTTTGACATTTATTATGATGCATGTGGCTAAGGCTTGGGATGTGTACTTGTGCGAGAAGGACACGTGATTGCCTACGCATCTCGTCAGTGGCGGAAACATGAATGGAACTACCCCACTCATGACTTAGAATTGGCGGCCGTTGTGCATGTGCTTAAGTTATGGAGACATTATATCATGGGAACTAAGTGTCAAGTGTATACGGATCATAAGAGTTTGAAGTGTATATTCACTCAGAAGGATCTCAACCTTAGGCAACGTCGTTGGTTGGAGCTTATTAAGGATTGTGATTTGGAGATTCACTATCTCCCGGGCAAGGCAAATTTGGTTGCAGATGCCTTGAGTCGAAAGGAGCATGTTCATTCAGCTGTTGTTGCCCAGCTACTCGATGAGATTATTGAGGATTTTAGGAGACTTAACCTAGGGATAGTTGCTCACACTGAAGGAGTTACTATTGATGTGGAATCTACTTTGGAGCAAGAAATCCGCAAAGGACAAATTGGTGATGCTAAGATACAAGAGATTAATGATCTGATTACTGAAGGTCGAGGTCCGGAATTCACGGAAGATGATCAAGGCACAGCATGGTTCACGGATCGGATATGTGTTCCTGAGATTGATAGCCTTCGTGAGACTATGCTAAAGGAAACCCATGACTCGGATTATTCTATTCATACTGGGAGCACGAAGATGTATCATGGTTTGAAGTAAAAGATACTGGTAGTATGGATTGAAGAGAGATGTGGCTGCACATGTGATTATGTGCAATGTGTGTCAAAGAGTTAAGGCAGAACACCAAAGGCCAGCTGGACTACTGCACCCGCTAAAGATACCTGAGTGGAAGTGGGAAGAGATTGGTATGGATTTCATTACTGGATTGCCTCGCACACAGAAAGGATATGATGCTATATGGGTGATTGTGGATAGATTGACTAAAGTGGCTCACTTTATTCCTGTCAAGATTACTTATAAAGGTTCTCAACTAGCAGAGTTATACATGGCTCGGATTATGTGTTTATATGGAGTACCAAAGAAGATCGTGTCTGATCGAGGTTCACAGTTTACCTCAAGATTTTGGAGAAGCTTTCATGAGAACATGAGCATGAAGTTGAATTTTAGCACGACTTATCACCCTCAGACTGATGGACAAACTGAAAGGACTAATCAAGTATTGGAAGACATGTTGAGAGCTTGTGCCCTTCAGCATGGTAGTAGTTGGGACAAGAGTCTACCTTATGCTGAGTTCTCATATAATAATAGTTACCAGGCCAGTCTGAAGATGTCACCGTTTGAGACTTTGTATGGCAGGAAATGCAGGACTCCTCTATATTGGATCAGTCTAGAGGAAGACAGTTCTTTGGACCTGAATTGATTCAAGAAGCAGAAGAAAAAGTCCGTATAATTCGAGAGAATTTGAGGGTAGCTCAAATCAGGCAAAAGAGCTATGCAGATAATAGAAGAAGACCACTGGAATTTGAGGAAAGAGATTATGTGCACCTCAAGGTATCACCACTTCGTGGAATGAGGAGATTCAATGTTAAGGGCAAATTGTTCCCTCGCTTTATTGGACCCTTTAGACTTTTTTAGGCAAGTTGGAGAGATGGCCTACCAACTCGAGTTACCTAATAGTCCATCTGACGTGCACAATGTGTTCCATGTGTCTCAACTCAAGAAGTGTCTCTGTGTCCCTGAGGAACCGTTACCAATGGAAGAGCTCAGTGTTCAGGGAGATTTGATTTACACGGAGTATCCTATCAAGATTCTTGATACATTGACTCAAGTCACAGGGAGCAAAGGTGATAAAGATGTACAAAGAACAATGGAGTCATCATGAAGAAGATGAAGCTACATGGGAAAGAGGAGAAGAACTTCGCATAGATTTTTCCCATCTTTTCCCTTTCCTTACAAATCTCGAGGACGAGATTCTTTTTAAGGGGGGTAGGATTTGTAATACCCAACTTGTAATTTGTGGAGGATAACCTCAAAGGAGAAATGATATTCCTGTGTATATATGTGTGTTATCTGTAAGGAAAATGGACCCCAGGCCATTTGGCTAATTGAGTTTTGGTGTTTGATGAACAACACAATCCGTGAACTAATAAGTTTTCTAGTGTTTGTGTTTGTAGTTCACAGGATGCGAAGAGAATTGGACCAAGGCAATGAGGATGCAACACCTCAAAAGAAGACATAAAAAGATACATAGGAGTCCAATACTCAAGAACAAAGAAGCCCGAAGAAATCAGCGAAGAAATCCAAGATGAGGGCTGTCAGCCAGCGCCTGGTGGCGCACCGGACATTGGTGTCTGGTGTGCATCGGACTGTCCGGTGTGGCACCGGACAGTCTGCGCAGAGAGGCCGCAGACAGGCGCTCTCTGGCTATAGCACCGGACTGTCCGGTGTGCCAACGGGCAGACGGCAACGGTCGGATCCAACGGTCGACTGCTACAGGCGCCAACGGTCAGCTGACGTGGCGTGCACCGGACATCCACTGTGCAGTGTCCGGTGGTGCACCGGACTGTCCGGTGCACCCGACGACAGAAAGCTGCTGCTTTCTGTCCAACGGCTAGTTGGGGGTGTGGAGGCTATAAATACCACCCCAACCGGCCATTCTCAAGTGTGAGAGCCCAAGCAACATACCAAGACACATAGTGCATATTTCCAAGTGCTCAAACACCCAAGTGCTTAATAGAATCACTCGGTGATTAGCGTAGGTGCTTTGCGAAGTGCTTAGGTTAGTTAGACCGCTTTAGCGCTTGCTCTAGGTGAACCCTAGTTAGTGGAGTGAGTTTTGTAAAACCACACAACCCCTCGGCTCTTGCATGAGTCGTTGTAATTGTACCGAGTGGGGCGAGAGTCTTGCGAGACCGTGACAACCGCGTTTGTGTCACGGCCGCCACCATGTACCGGAGGGAACGAGGTCCGCGGCGTTTCGGCCGGAAGCTCGATAGTGGAGACGGCGAGAAGCGTCCGAGAGGAGCCGGAAGCAGAGCACCACTTGCGCGTGGAGAAGGCCCGTGGCTCTCTACGGAGTTACTCGAGCGTGGTGCTTGGCCCTCGCGTGGGCTTCCCTTTGCGTAGGGGCACCAACGAGGATTAGTTGGGACCTTTCGTGGTTCCGGATACCTCGGTAAAAATACCGGCGTCATCCACGAGAGTTTGCTTCTCTACTTAGCTCTTTACATTCCGCATTTATATTAAGCATTTAAGTTTCAATCTTGTAGTCATACTTATTTAGTGTAGATTGAAACTTAGCCTTTGCGGTAGAGATAGCAACACTTAGACAAAACCTAGTTTGCACATTCTAGTTTTGATTATTTGCATAGGTTTTGCTCTAGGGATTTATTTGTGGCCTAGTTAAGTAAAAGTTTTAGAAGTCCTAATTCACCCCCCCCCCCTCTTAGGCGTCACCCGTTTCCTACAAGTGGTATCAAAGCCCGGTTTGGCTCATTTGAAATGCTTTAGCTTCACCGCTAAAAGAGCCGACGCTTTTTAGAGGAAGGGATGGATACCCATAGGCCACCACACTTTGACGGCACTAACTTCCCATATTATAGTGCTAGAATGGCTTGTTACCTAGAGGCCGTTGATCTAGGTGTTTGGAGAGTCACTCGTGACGGGATGAAACCCCTCAAGAATCCCGAGAAACCCACCACGAGTGAGGAAAAAGAAATCCATTTAAATGCTAGAGCCAAAAATTGCTTGTATGAATCTCTTAGCATGGATATTTTCAATCAAGTATTTACCCTGAAAACTGCTAATGAGATTTGGCTAAAATTGCATGAGCTCCATGACAGCACATCCAATGTCCGTGAGCAAAAACATTGCCTAGTCTTAAATGAGTATAATTCTTTTGCTATGAAAGATGATGAGCTTGTTAGAGACATGTATTCTCGTTTGAATCTAATTATCAATGATCTCAATTCGATTGGCATTAATAAGCTAGGTGATGCGGACATTGTGAGGAAGATTATCTCCATGCTACCACAACAAAGATATGGGAGCATCATCACCATCCTTCACAACATGGAGGACTTGAGCAACATGACCCCGACCATCGTGATTGGGAAAATCGCGGCTTTTGAGATGTCGCGAAAAATGAGTCGGGGAGATGAGCCAACTTCCTCAAGACCATATGCTTTTACATGTGATGAAAGGAAGGGCAAAAAGAAGGCTCCCACTCCAAGTTCCTCAAGCGAAGAAGAGGAAGAAGAAGAAGAAAGTGATGATGATGAAGATAATCAACCATGCACATCATCCTCCAAGGACGAAGAAACAATCCGACGCGTCGGAAAGGTAATGAGGATGATCCGCAAGATTAATCTAATGGGTGTGCCCCTGCAGGTCGAGTATCTTCTCTTTAACATTGACGGGAAAAAGCAAAGGAAGAGAGGATGCTTCGCATGTGGGGAGAAGGGCCACTTCAGGGACAACTGTCCAAATATGGCCAAGCCCAAAAAGGAGAGGAGCAAAGGCAAGGCGCTAACAAGTGTTAGAACTTGGGATGATTCTTCAAGTGAAGATGAACCTCCAAGGACGCGCAGCCACCGGTCCTCGTCACGATCATCACGGTCATCACACAAATGCCTTATGGCAAGAGGTAACAAAAGCATTCCATCCTCTAGTGATGAAAGTAGTAGTGATGATGAAGGTGAGGGAAAGCCCTCTCTAGATGAGCTTGCGGAAGCCGTAAAATTTTTCCAGGATGTTTGCACTAAGCAAAAAGCTCAACTTAAAACTTTGAAAAATAAGTTGGTTAGCTCTCAAATTGATTACAAAGGTTTGCTAGAAAAATTTGAAACTTTTGCAAACTTAAATAGTGAGCTGTCAACTAAAATTGAGCTATTAGAATCTAGTGCTCCATCCACTGCTACCGATAATAGCCTTATTAAAAAGAATGAAAAACTTAAGGCTAAGTTAGCTAGCTCCCAAGAAGCTATTGAAAATTTGCTAGAGAAAATGGAAATTCTTAGCATACACAATAATGAGCTAACTACTAAGCTAGAAAACATTGGTAGCACCCCAGCAGCATCTTTAGTTGAAATACCTAAAATAATTAAGAAAGATGCTTCTACTTCCTGCTTTGATTTAATTGATGATTCTAACCCCTGCAACCAAGTCGTTGTTGAGAATATTGTTGTAGAGACATGTTCGGATGAGGTTGCAAAGGAAAATGAACAATTAAAGCAAGAAGTGGCTCGCCTTGGCAAGGCTTTGTATGACAAGAAAGGCAAAGCCAAACAAATCCGACCTCCACAGGATAACACCACTGCGGGAGTGAACAAGCCTGTAGAGGGAGAAACTGTGATTTGTAGGCTATGCCACAAGGAAGGCCACAAGTCTTTCCAATGCAAGGCGATGACCGAGGATAAACAAAGGCAAAAGCTCAAGCAAAAGCCATCAAGCAAAATCTCCAACACCTACATCAAAAAGGTGAACAAAAAGGATGCTACACCATATTTGATCAAGAAGAAAAAGAACGGAAAGGTGATAGCAATCAAGGCCAACAAGCAAGCCAACAAAGGAAAGGAGGCCAAACGCATCTGGGTGCCAAAGGAGATAATCTCAACCATGAAAAGCACCAAGAAGGTTTGGATCCCGAAAGGGAAGTGAGTGGACCGAAAGTCTACGGGAAATTTGGAGACTTGGCAAAATTGGGATGTATATCATGGGGTACATCATATTGGATCAAGCTTATTGCCAAGTGGGTTAGTGAAAACTTTGGACCCAAATTTCCCACTCATGACTAAGGTAACTAGTTTTATTGTATTCTTCGTTTTTAGATATGCGTATCTATTTACCGTTTATCTAGTTTACCTTTCTTGCCTAGTATTACATTTGGTATGTACGTTTGTTTAAAATCATGCATACTAGGTAAATCATATGGTAGGATTGCTTGTTTTTAATTCATATACTTAAGCAAACCTACATGGCTTAAAATGTTTAGTTAAAGCACGGCACATAGCTTTTATATCACTCCATAGTAAATGATGCATAAATTGAAAATTTTGATTTCTACAAAGTGTATCATTTAACTTATATGTGCCAAAGTTTGGATTATGGATAATTTGCCCCTCTTGATATCAAATCAAAGTGCATGTCTCCTACAAGTATTCAAAACTTGTATGCACACCTTTAGGGGGAGGTTACTCTATAATCTAACACTTTGAGACTAACACCTTTTCAAGTCTATTTCATGTGATAGTCTCATTGTAAGGAAAATGAAGTCCCCGGAGAAAGACAACAATTTTCCACTGCAAAATCTCCAAGAACTCTCATGTCTCTCAAGCTCACCATTGACTTTCAATTGATATCTTTTGAGACTACTTTCAGTATTATTTACATGTCTTCTCCAAAATTTGATTAGACTATAATTCATATCATATGCTTCCATGTTGCTAAAAATGCATAAGTAGTTAACTCATATTCTGTTACCTATGCATAAGGGAAGTTAGCCTTTTCAAATCATGTCTTGCACCTCTAATTTTCACATGCTTTTTCCTAAGTAGAGGATCTCTGTCAAGGGGAGTATTTCTTCATCTCTAAAGGGGGAGAAAAACTCTTTCTAAAGGAGACAACTCATTTAGGGGGAGTAATCTTTTGAGGACTCTTTCAAGTGGTATCACTCACATAGTTTAATTTAATATCCTTCTAGTGATATCATTTGATACAATTCTTGATGAGGGCAAGCTTTTATTTACTTCCTACATGCTTTTAATGTCTTCCTTTTCGGTGGTTGATGCCAAAGGGGGAGAAGTTTAGGGACCAAAGCAATGAACTATATCAAACACCAAACACCACCAATTTAAAATTTTATATCTAGTTATTTGGTCCAAAAATAGGAAGTAAGTGAATTATGGAGTTAGGGGGAGGCTTAAGTCCATAATATCACATTGTGGGGACAATCATGCATCTTAGCAAGTAAATTGCATATTTTCATTCAAATACTTGTATTATTTGCTTGCTTTGGTTGTGTTGTCATCAATCACCAAAAAGGGGGAGATTGTAAGGAAAATGGACCCCGGGCCATTTGGCTAATTGAGTTTTGGTGTTTGATGAACAACACAATCCGTGAACTAATAAGTTTTCTAGTGTTTGTGTTTGTAGTTCACAGGATGCGAAGAGAATTGGACCAAGGCAATGAGGATGCAACACCTCAAAAGAAGACATAAAAAGATACATAGGAGTCCAATACTCAAGAACAAAGAAGCCCGAAGAAATGAGCGAAGAAATCCAAGATGAGGGCTGTCAGCCAGCGCTTGGTGGCGCACCGGACATTGGTGTCCGGTGTGCACCGGACTGTCCGGTGTGGCACCGGACAGTCTGCGCAGAGAGGCCGCAGACAGGCGCTCTCTGGCTGTAGCACCGGACTGTCCTGTGTGCCAACGGGCAGACGGCAACGGTCGGATCCAACGGTCGACTGCTACAGGTGCCAACGGTCGGCTGACGTGGCGTGCACCGGACATCCACTGTGCAGTGTCCGGTGGTGCACCGGACTGTCCGGTGCACCTGACGATAGAAAGCTGCTGCTTTCTGTCCAACGGCTAGTTGGGGGTGTGGAGGCTATAAATACCACCCCAACCAGCCATTCTCAAGTGTGAGAGCCCAAGCAACATATCAAGACACATAGTGCATATTTCCAAGTGCTCAAACACCCAAGTGCTTAATAGAATCACTCGGTGATTAGAGTAGGTGCTTTGCGAAGTGCTTAGGTTAGTTAGACCGCTTTAGCGCTTGCTCTAGGTGAACCCTAGTTAGTTGAGTGAGTTTTGTAAAACCACACAACCCCTCGGCTCTTGCGTGAGTCGTTGTAATTGTACCGAGTGGGGCAAGAGTCTTGCGAGACCGTGACAACCGCGTTTGTGTCACGGCCGCCACCGTGTACCGGAGGGAACGAGGCCCGCGGCGTTTCGGCCGGAAGCTCGATAGTGGAGACGGCGGGGAGCGTCCGAGAGGAGCCGGAAGTGGAGCACCACTTGCGCGTGGAGAAGGCCCGCGGCTCTCTACGGAGTTACTCGACCGTGGTGCTTGGCCCTCGCATGGGCTTCCCTTTACGTAGGGGCACCAACGAGGATTAGTCGGGACCTTGCGTGGTTCCGGATACCTCGGTAAAAATACCGGCGTCATCCACGAGAGTTTGCTTCTCTACTTAGCTCTTTACATTCCGCATTTATATTAAGCATTTAAGTTTCAATCTTGTAGTCATACTTATTTAGTGTAGATTGAAACTTAGCCTTTGCGGTAGAGATAGCAACACTTAGACAAAACCTAGTTTGCACATTCTAGTTTTGATTATTTGCATAGGTTTTGCTCTAGGGATTTATTTGTGGCCTAGTTAAGTAAAAGTTTTAGAAGTCCTAATTCACCCCCCCCCTCTTAGGCGTCACCCGTTTCCTACATTATCCACATTTATCATTCTATGAGAACATCACATGAAAACAAACAAATAAATAACAAAAGATACCCAAAAACAAATTATGAATCATGCTGGAATTTTATTTTGTGTGCATTTTATGACAAAATAGAAAATGAGAAAAAGAAATTGTAATGAAGACATTTATTCCTCCCATAAATACATAACAAGGAAAATAATAAATAATAATATTAGAGGTTATATTCACAATAATACTAATTTGACACTTGGGAAAAAATTGAAAGTGCAAAATGAGAATTTGAATTTGGTTTGGGTACTTGAAATTGAAAAAAAAACAAAAAAATCCATAAAAGAAATAGAGAAGAACCACCAGCGCTCATGGGCTGATTTCCCAATCCGGCCTAGCACGCCTCTGTCTGCGCCAGCCCAGTGGCAATGCTGCGCTGACCAGTGGGGCCGGGCGCCAGCCTCCTTGCACTCTCGGTCGCGGGTGCGCCTAGCTCATGAATGACCTGTGGGCCCGCGCGTTAGCTACGCATCACTCGCAACGTGGGTGTGTCACCTCCCCAAGCCACTGGCGGGTGGGTCCGCACCAACGGCTTCATCCTCATCCGTAGAATCCGTAGCCATCTCCTTCACCGCGTAACAAACGCCATGGATCCGCCGTTAGTGGATCTCAAACCGGTGATCCCCCCTGGCTACTATTCCTCTTCTCTGCTCCGGCAGCTTCAGCATGCGCTATTGCATGCGCCGCATGTCCGAAGGGGTCGTTTCTGGCGCTGGGATTAAAACCCTGATGGATCCGTGACCTTCCTCCCTCCTCTATCCCCTGCTCGCGCTAGCACACCGCTCCCGCTGGATCGCCATCCTAGTAGCCAGAGCACAGAGATTAGGAGAATTTCCACTAGAATCGATCGGGTGCTCTTCATCGCCGCGCCCCTAGTGTTGTGCGGGGAGGCTGCATCAGACCACGGGGAACTGGAAAACGACGGCCACAAGGGTTCTCGCTGGGGGTCGCTGACCGCGTCTCTCCATGGCTTGACGGGTCGCCGCTGTGATTCACGGTAAGACAGCCTCCAGTGAATTCGCTTGTGCATTCACTCTGTGTTGTGCTCGATAGTGCTCAGATTGGAGCTTGGGCCTCGGTGGAGCACTTTGCCGATGTTGCGCCGCCGTGGCACCGCGCAGTGTCGCAATTCGGAGTACGAGCTCGAGGTTAGGATTTGTGCAGTGGGCCATGTGTTTCAGGGTGGTCTGGGCGTCGTTCACCTAGGATCTGGAGCAAGATTAGAGCCCAGCGTCGCCTATTCATGTGCCCCGGCTGGGATGGCGGTGGAGCTCTGGCTCACTATCGCGGTGGATGGAGGAAAGAAGGAAGACGAGCATTGGACGGTCGATGGGCAGATCGACAGTCCAGTGAGTGCCACGGCATGGATGAAACCTGGGCCACTCGATCTGGAATAGACGCTAGGGATTAGTCGCAGAGTAGCGTTTCAGCCGCGTAAATTGTGATCCATAGGATCCTGATCGGAGGGATGCAGGCAAATCGCGCTAAAACTAAATCTGTGCCGTAGAATTCGAATCCTGCGGCCTCGGTGAGATACCGATTTGGGCCGGGCCAATCTAATCCTCGTCGTCGGTGATCAATCGGACAACCGAGAACCGATAATACCCTTTCGGCCGGTGGTTTTACAAAAGAGACCCCCTGTTTTAACCAAATAAACTCGCCGTCCTGTGCAGTGCGCTCTGTGTCTTGGGAACACTTGCGCTGTAGCCCCTGAACTTTCTAGTTATTGGCGCCCGGTCCAGGAAACTAGAAATATCTGGAAAATTAATTAGAAAAGGATTTTTAATGTAAAAATAAACCCCTAGAATTGGTTTAATTCATAGAAAATTCATATGATGTCCGAAATAATCCATTCCAATTCTTATAATTTTGTAATAATTTTGTTTATGACATAGTACCTCTGTTTTGACATGAATATCACATTGAAATTAATATCCTAATTAATCTGTTATCCAACACTTAAAACTTCATAAATTCATAACTCCTTCATTTTAATTCTGATTTAACTCGTTCCAGTTGTGTTAGTTTCGTATGAGTATTTACTACGCAGTAACAATATTGATTATACCATGTCTCATTATTTTATAATTAGATCTTTATTTAATCTATGTTGGTTAGTCTCGTTAATCTACTTATCATTATAATCTAATAGAATAAATCTATGGTCAAGTTATAACTTAGATTAAGTTGAGGTATTTATTTATAGAATAATCTCTTATATTTATAATAAAGTTTAATATTTTAATCACATAAATCTTTTATAAAATCATAACCCTTTAATCGACTCTGATCTTAGTAGATCTCGATCCCGCGATCTCGTAGCGACGCGTAGATCATTATTACTCGTTTTGTACTTATGTTTGGTGTGATGTTAATTTTATCTATACCATGTTTGTTTGTATTGCTACGACTAGCAGTGCGGTCACGAGGATCTGAAGAATCACCCTGGTAACTGGAATCTCAAGTGCCAGGCAAGTTGTGCCCCTGATTCACTTTTGTTACCCAATAATGTTCTTTAATATCATTTATTCATGCATAGGTTAATTTTGATGGGACCCAATAGGTCACCCTAGATTGTTTATCTCATTACCTTGTTTACCCCTGAATCACTTGGATAGTTTGCTATTGCTTTACATGGTTTTGGGATAATCATTTACTATATCTATGTTCCAATTCTTTTGTTATTCTATTTATGTTCATGTCAAGATCATTAATGTTAATTGGAACATAGAGCTTAACTTGAGAAACACGTGCCACCACAAGGGTTTAATGGGACGCCCTTGGCTGACTAATTAGGAAAGCTAGTGGAAGACTACCTTACCCGAAAGGGGCAAGGGCAGTAGGGGAGTTGCATGCAAGGAGGTTCTCGGGTTGATTTAGTTACGATGGTGGTCAGACGGGGGATTCTTGCAAGTGCTCTTCCCATAAACTGTAGCGGGTTTTCGGAAGCTAGTGGAACATTGTAAAGGCCTCGTAGTGGATCCCTAGCCATTCACCTCGGTAGTGTCTAAGGGCCTAGCTAACCCTGGCGACATGGGAAACACGACTTGTGGGTAAAGGGTACAACCTCTGCAGAGTGTAAAACTGGTATACTAGCCGAGCTCACGGTCATGAGCGGCTCAGGACTCTCCGATGTTTAAATTATGGAACTTAAATTCAATTTGTCATTCGCATATGCATGGGTTTGTTATTAATTTTGTTCTATTACTTTACTTATGGTTTGGTATTTACTTACATTTAGTAACTGCTAATAAAAGTTTGACCAACTTATAAAAGCAATGCTCAGCTTTAACCCCTATTGTTGATAAGCCTTACACTTCATGAACTCCCACCTTTGTGAGTCCATGTCCACTGGTTCTCCACAACTTGTTGAGCGATGAACATGTGTGAGCTCACCCTTGCTGTCTCACACCCCCCCACAGGAGAAGAACAGGTGGTTCAGGAGAAGCCACAAGGCGAGGAGTTTGATCTGATCTAGGTGGCGTTTCTCAGTTGACTTTGGCGTCGACGATCCTTAGTTCGTTTTATATTTATCTTTTATTTTGTAATTAGACTTTCGCTATGTAATAAATACTCTGATGTTTTATGACATTTATCTCTATACACTCTGTTATTATATATGTTGTCTTCTTTGGCGCATGTATGAGATGCACCCGGCTTTGTCCCTTAAAGCCCGGGTGTGACATTAATTAAGACATTTTAAGCTCATGTCTTGTTTTATAAAGTATAGATCACACATTTTTGAAAAGAATACCTTTTTATTATAACCCTTGCGTGTAATGTTTTCGAAAAGCGAACGCTCTTCTCGTTAGGCTTTCTTTTAGCTTTACGTATGGTGAATGTTGTATGTTATTGAGTGGTGTTTGTTCTTCTTGTTTGTTTGTGTGATATTCAGTGGTTGATCTAGTAGTTGAGAATCAAGATATATTCCGTGGAAGAACCTCGAGTTTTCAATAAGCAAGGCAAGTGGACTTCTCCCTCTGCATACTCTGTTTGATCCCAAACAATACATTTAATAAAGTTTATTCTTTTGGATATATATGCACAATTTGACGGGTTACCTATTTAGATAACCTTTCCAACCTTATTCCTTGATCAAACCTGGGAATTATACTTTACCTTCGTAGCTATGCTATTGCTACAACTTAACTTTATGCAGTCACTCCCGCTTATGACATTAATGTTCCAAAATGGTAAGTTTACATTATTGTTGTTAACCCGATGGTTAAACAAGATTATTGCATATTAATTGGAACATGGAGTGACCACCCGGGAAAACAGTGCAACCACGAGTGCTATCATGGCTCTAGCTTTGGTAATTAGCTTTATATGCTTAGTGCCTGGCAACCTTACCTGAAATATGGGCAAGAGGGGGAACGGTAGGTGTTGGCAGCCCACATTAACATGGGGACGTATTCTTGGCTAAGGTACCTCACCCAGGGGGCCACCACCATCGTCTTTAGAAACCTTAGCGGGTTGCTTCGTATTAAGTGTATTTTGTGAAAGCCTCATAGTGGATCCCTAGCCACTCACCTCGGAAGTGTTTACGGGTTTTGGCCGACCCAGGCTAGAGGGGATACACGGCTTGTGGGTAAAGTTGTACCACCTCTGCAGAGTGTAAAACTGATATATCAGCCATGCTCACGGTTATGAGCAGCCTTGACTCCTCACATGATAATTGAACTTGAAGATGGAAATAAATCAAGATCCGATGATCTACCAATGGTTTGCTTAAGTGGTTTCACTTAAGTGTTTTTGAAATACTCTTGTACCTTTGCTTAATGGGAATACTTGGGATTCACACTTATTAGTAAGACAGGTGTTGTTAATAAAATGTTGACCAACTAAAATGCTTACTGCTCAACCTTAGCCTCACCTTGTTACCTTGCATTAGTTTTTCCCCCACTTGCTGAGCCCCGACCATAAGTGAGCTCACGCTTGCTTAATTTTGATCAGAAGTTGCAGATGAAGATATGATGCTGAACTCCATGGATGCTAGTCTAGTGATACCCCCGGTCATCTTCCTATGGATGGATGTCCATGTCTCGCTGTACTTTGATGAATAAAGGTTAAGACATTATGTCTGTTCAAAGTGTAATATGTTAATATAATCATTATTTACGCTTTTATGCATTGTTCTTTTGATATATTACACTTGTGACGTCAACATATGTGTGGAAATAGATCCTAGCACACATATGCTATGCACCCGGCTCTGCCCCTCAGAAACGGGTGTGACAGAAGGTGGACCCAGCGTTCTTTAGTCCCTTCGGCATTCTAACGAAGCAATACATGCCGAAGGGCATGATGAAACTAGTACTGGCCTTGTCTTCCTCCTTCATATATATTTGGTGATAGCTAGAGAAGCAGTCGGGGAGTGACATGACTTCGCATTCGGCCGCACTATCGACGATCTCATCGATCCGAGGTAGCGGGAAATTATCCTTGGGGCAGGCCTTGTTGAGGCTGGTGAAGTTGATGCACATCCGCCACTTGCCGCTCTTCTTTTGCACCATGACTACGTTAGCGAGCCATGTAAGGTAGGCGACTGGTTCGATGAAATTGGCCTCAAGCAGGCGGTGTACCTCGGCTTTGGCGGCTTCTGTTTTTTCATCAGACATTTTGTGCAGCCTCTGCTTCTTTGGACGCACCGAAGGGTCGATGCCTAGACTGTGTTCGATGATAGTGCGACTGACTCTGACTAGGTCGAGGGCAGACTAGGCGAAGACGTCCTTATTTCTTGACAGACAGGAGATGAGTCTCTCCTCGTCTTGCGAAGTCAGGTCTTCGCTTATGATGACCGTTTGCTTGGGCGTTGCCTGGTTAAGGGGAACTGTCTTCGTTCCATCGTTGCTCTGTAGCTGTGCCTTTTCATGCTCATTGGCGGTTGGGTGGGTAGCCTCGGGGACTTCGCGCTACGTTGTAAGGCAGTGTACGTTCCGTTGCCCTAGAACGAAGTCACTTTCAATGTTGCGTGCAGTCTGCTGGTTGCCATAGACTGTGATCACGCCTAGCGGACCCAGGATTTTCATGCACAGGTAAAGTCCGTGAATGGCCGCTTCAAACTTGTTGATGGAGCCCCGACCCATTATGGCGTTGTACGGGTATACCATGTCGACGATGTCGAAGGTGACCTGCTCACTTCGTGCATTGGGTGCTACACCGAAGGACAAGGGTAGCTCTATCTTGCCCACAGGAAAGGTGCCCTTACCGCCGAAGCCATATACGGGGTTGTTCGAAGGCTTAAGTAAACTATGGCTGATGCCCATGCGCTCGAAGGCGTGGAGGAAAATGATGTCCGCCTGGCTGCCGTTGTCAACTAAAACTTTGTGCAGGTCTCAGCCTGCCACACTGCATTTGATTACCATGGCGTCAATGTGGGGTGCGCTGCGCAGGTCGACATCTCTGGCGTCGAAGGTCAGCGGCACGTGGGACCACTTCGTTTGCACGACTGGGCCGGTGACGGTGACATGGTTGATGCTTCAGTAGTGGTCCCTCTTCTGTCTCTTCGTGTCAAAGTTGACGCTGGACCCCCTAGTGATCATGTGAATGACTCCGCGATACGGCTGATCAGCGAAGTCTTCTTGTTTTGGTGCTTGGGGGTGATTTGGGTGGTGGATATTTGGCTCATGCGGGTGCTGAGGCGGGATTGGGGGTGGTACGACTTGTACCTCCTGGTGGTGTTGGTATGCGTGGTTAGGTGGATGCTGAGCGGGGCCGTGGTTGTATGGTTGTGGGAGGTAGTGTTGATATGTGTGCGCGACAACTCTTGGGTTGTTGGCTGGTTGCGCCCGAGACATCCTGTCCCTGGTGGCCTTCGTTTCTGGGCAGTCCCTCACTGGGTGCGCGCAGTCTTCGTCGTGAAACAGGCAGTAAAATCTACGCGGCTGCAATGCCCGTCCTCGACCCCGACCACGAGTGCCATTGCCGCGGCACTGGGGGGGATAATCTTGACGGTGAGGGGCCTCACCGGTGGGGTGCTGGTTGGCAATGTTATGCACCTGCTGCTGACTGCGGCTGTCCCGACCGGAGTCTGACTGCAAAGGTCTTGTCCATGTTCGGCTGGACTGTGGAGGGTCCTTGGGTTTCCTCTGGGACTCGACCTTGCGCTGGTGGAGCTCTTCGGATCTGGCATATTTTTCAAATAGCTGATAGAGCTCTTGGAGGTTCTTGGGTGGGTCCCTGATGCAGTGACTGTAAAGGACGCCAGCCCGAAGGCCACTGATGGCATAGTGAATGGCAATTTGGTCGTCGACCGAAGGCAGTTGTGACTTGAGAGTCAGGAACTTGTGGTAGTACTCCCACAGGGTTTCTTTCTCCAGCTGCTTGCAGAGTGAGTTCGGCCAAGGCATCGGTGTCTGGGCGGTACCCTTGGAAGTTGAGCAGAAATTTGTCCCGGAGACTTCTCTAGGAGTCGATGGACAACGGGGGCAACCTGGTGTACCAGGTTAGGCCAGACCTTCAAGGGCGATGATGAAGGACTTGGCCATCGTGGCATTGTCCCCTCCGGATGATGCGACAACGACTTGATAGCTCATGATGTACTATGCTGGGTCGGTGCTGCCGTTGTACTTGGGGTAGGTCCCTGCCCTGAAGTTGGTGGGCCATGGTGACACTTGCAGTTGCGGCACCAGGGGACTCCGCTCATCAAGGTAGTTGACGCCTTGAAATGCTACGGCGTGTGGGATGAAGGGTCCGTGCTGAAGAATGAATAGGTCTCCAACTGGCGCGCGCTGTTGGAGGGGTAGCCCGTGCTGCAGATCATGTTGGCCTTCGCGCTGCATGAGCGCAATCTCTTGCTCGAGTTCCTGAGCCCTCTACTCCTTGTCTCGTATCATCTAGCGCACCTTGGCCTGCGTGGAAACACGTTGGCACTTGGCCTCGAGGATTTCTTTCTGCTTCTGGAGGTTGCGGTTCTTGATGCGGAGGGCCTGCAGCTGTAGCTGTTCTTCTACTGAAACACCGATGACTTCGCCGTCCTCTGTGGCGTCCTCGCCCTCTAACGGAGCGAAGCCTGGCTGTCCTCTGGAGCTGCAGGTGCGGAGGCTGCCCTTGGGAGTTGGTTGGTCGTTGCGCTGTCTCTTGCTGGCAGCGTCGTCTTCGCAGGCTTCTTGATGGGTAGTGTCTGCAAGGGCCTTGCCCTTTTTCTCGGCTACTAGCGCCGCCTTCGCTGCTTCATCAACGGATGGGGCTGCCTTTAAGCTAGCTCTCTTGGGTGCCATCGCGGGTGGTTTGTTCGTAGCACGAATGGTGGGTGCCAAATGTTGGAACTTGCTCTCCTGGGCAAGATGATCCAACGGGGGAACGAAAGGAATGCAAACAAGGTTTTAACTCGAGATGGCGATTGCTCTGTTAATCCAACCTCTCAAGGGCACTGTACGGGGGTATTTATAGGTGCCTGTGTGTGGCGGAACCACCCGAATTATTCCAACTTAAGTGCCTAAGTCCCACCTTAGGGGCTAGACCACACTTAAATAGGAATAACACGCCAGTCCCTCGGATCTAGTCTGACGAGGCCACTAATAGGATCAAGTACCACGTGCTCACTCGATGGTGAGGCACAGAGCAAATGCAATAAAGCTTAAAACCATACATTAAGGAGTATTAAATTTATTACAACATCATTGAAGTTTTAGCAAAAGTAGTGATCATTGTTCGGAATGCAGCGGAATAAAACTAACGATAAATAAGTGGAGGGATGGGGAAGCTTGTCCCATCACTCCTCATGATCCTCCTCAGCCGAGGTAGGGTCCCACTCGACTGTCCAACCTGGTGGCAAGATGGACGGCCATGTCACTCCAGCAACCATGTCCTCCAGAGAACCTGAAAAAAATTATGCCACAAGCAAGGCTGGGTATACTAATACTTAGCTAGACTTACCCGGTGTGAGGAGTCTACTCCTCTACCTCGAGACATGAAGCTGTTTGGCTGAGGGGTTTGGTTGCCAAAAGCACTAGTCGAGTCTAAAAATCAAGTTTTAGCTTTTTCAAGTTTTAGTGTGACTCTCTTAAGACTAAATGTGTACCTATCTAATCATTCATGGTATCAAGCATTTAGCAATCAACAACTTTTTGCCAAGTCATCACATTTCCACTTGTTTCTCAATGTAGCAGCATGGATCAAGCAGTCTCATTAGCTACAAAAAGCAGACGATTCGAATCGAGTTTTTAAACCTTGCAAGGTAAACCTAAACACACGACGTGGCGAGACACTCTGTCCCCACACACATCAACCGTCCCATCGATTCCCTAGCAACAGATCAGGGCTCACCGCCTTGGCGTACAATGCCTCACTGACCCCGACTGCCGTCGTGCAGTGACCGCACTTGTACCCACCATAACCGGAATGGGAGACCACGTCTCAGGTCGCGTGAGGGGTAAAGTCTGCGGGCAGCTTCACTCAGGTACTAGGCTTACCGATTTACCATATTTCTCAGCATATGTTTAGTACGTTCAAATGCTTGACACACGGTACCACACCTTAATCCTTATTCCAATTTTCGTCTCGTAGACAACCAATCCCCATGGATCATTGTCCACAGACCATCATCATTATGATATGAAAATGGATACAACCAATTCCTGCCCTCGCGCGAGTGCTAGAAAAATCTCTCGACTTCTACCGAGATCCCTAATTAGTAAAGCAACTACTCGACCTAGCATACTAGTATCCATCTCAAAAGGAATCATGAGTTAATGCAACTAGGGTTTCAGGTAACTCCTACACTTAAGTGCACATTACAAACCTAAAATCATTAAGTGCAGTAAAATAGCATATATAACGGTTATGCATAAAACCAGGGCTTGCCTTCCAAAGCTGGGGCGGGCAGATCCTCGATGGCAGGTTCTAGTGCTGGATCCTGGGCTACCTCCTGAGCAACTCCTTGCTCCGGCACAAGGATGTACTCTCCGTCAGCGAGGTTGCAATCTATCGAATGCAATGAATAAGAGATACGTATGCTATGATATACAGAATTTAGTAACCATTATGCATAGTGAAGAAAAACTAAGTTAGTTGATAACTTAGGGTTTCCTTGTTATAATAAGCTCTTAGTGGTTTATGCGTAGCAACCTAGGTTTGAGGTTTTGCTTAGAGGCAAACGTAGTGGATTAAGACTTGAATTGCCCCTTAAGGTTTTAGTAGGTACTCAAGGGGTTTTGCTTGGTTGGTTAGGGTAACATTAATTTCCACTACTAATTCCCCTTTTCATTTTCGATTTATGCTCTTAAGGTGGGTTTGAACTACAACAGTGATTTTAAATTTTCCAAAAATTCTGTAAAAATTACAGTGGGTTAACATTGGTCACTCTGGTCTGTCCTATAAATTTGAGGTCAAAAAATAAATAGAATATGTCCTGGACAAAAATAACAAAAGTTGGGGCAGAGGGGTCACTTTGCACTACAACTCTCATCTAGGTGTGGGTTCTGTACTAAGAGTTATTTTTGCTGGTATCTATGGGTAATAACATGCTTTTGTGCCAAAAATCACAGAGGGTTACTTAGTGGTTATTTAGTTATGATTTTCTAAAGTTTAATGCCAAAAAGACACTTATAACTAACTGGCTATTTGAAAAATATCAAACAACAGAACTTGTATTTTTCCTAGGTTCTTCTTAGCACAAGAGCAGTCATTTCTAGGGTAGGGGTGTTTTCCCCTTAGGATTATTTTCTTATGACTTTTCAAAGTTGTCTCTGTTTTCATGAATAAATGTGAGTGCAATTTCTTTTCACTGGACTATGGTTCAACAGATTTTTCTTCTGAACTACATCACTTAGGCATGCTAGGAAAAATATGGTTGCCCTCTGGGTTCCATTTTCAATCCCTTTTCTTCATTTTCCTAAGTTTGAGCATAAACAAGTTTTAGTGAATAACTCTTCCTTAACCTTGTGTACTGGGGTGTATATTAATTTTAAATAGTGTAACTACTAGGTTAGTGTCTCCACTATTTTTCTCAACCCTGGTCTAACAACATTTCTATTTTTCCCTTTATTATTAAGTTTTGGGTAGTTTTCTTATTTAAATCAAAACTCTATAAAACATTATAGGAACTATAGGGTTTACTATTTTTGCTTGATAGTTTATATTTCACAAAGTCTAGCAAAATTGGTTTGACTAAATTTGGATGATTATTCTTCAAGTTATGTATTTATTAAGTTTTCTGCAATATTTAAAAGAAAACTAAATTCAAAATGGGAAAAGAAAACAGATTTGCACTGAAGTCCCTGGGCTTTCTTCCCCCTTTTCTCTCACAAAACAGCCTCGGTCTACTATTTGCATGAGTCACTGACCTTACACAAAACCCCCTGGACTTAACCTAAATCTAACCCGCGATCCTTGGCTGGCTGGAACAGTACCCGGGGCGAAAGTCATGGCGGCGAGGCTTACCGGCGGCAGTAGAGCTCCGGTGGGTTGGTCAGCGACGTTGGGGAGGTCACGGCGGTCACGTCGGTGTGCGGGTCAGCGTCGGAGCTGGCCGAAGCTACTGTGGCCACGAGCGCAGGCAGCGGAGGTCGTCGGCGGCACCTGCTCTGGCCAAACCATGGCGGTAGGGTTCAATCAAAGTGCACGAGGAGCTCCACTGGGTGATGTAGAGGTTATGCGCGCAAGGAATCGAGAAATGGTTCTGTGGTTTACCCGGTCCACGTGCTTCGGCGGGGTCACGAACTCCAGCGAGCGTGATCTCACTGCTCCGGTGGGGCTGGTCCTTGGTTCAAGCTTGGGAGAGCTTCACGGCCTCTCGGGGAAGCTATCCGAGGGCTCGGATCGAGCGGAGGTGGGCGGGAATGGTTTGGCCATGGCGGGCGCCCTCGGGCGGCTCTAGCGGGTCGCGGGGAGGTCGCCGGAGCTGCGGGCGAGCTCGGGAAAGCCAGGCGTGTGGCGGAACCACCCGAATTATTCCAGCTTAAGTGCCTAAGTCACGCCTCAGGGGCCGTAACGCACTTAAATCAGAATAACCCATCAGTCCCTCAGATCTAGTCTGATGGAGCCACTTAACCAGGATCAAATTCCACAATCTCACACGAAGGTGAGTCACAGATGAAATACAATAAAATAGGAATCCACAAATTAAGTACTGAGTTATTACATAAATCGGAGTTTTTGAGTAGCCAATGAGAGTTCACAAAATAAAGTGCAGCGAATAATCGATGTCGTCGGTATTGAGGAAATGGGCAAGGCCTAGCCCACTACTCCTCGTGCTCCTCTCCTGTCGGAGCAACATCCCACTCGACCGTCCAACCCGGTGGCAGGGTGGTAGGCCAAATCACACCATCAACCATTTCCTGAATGGTACCTGCAAAAAAATTGTGCCACAAGCAAGGCTGAGTATACTAATACTCAGCTAGACTTACCCGGTGTGAGGAATCTACTCCTCTACCTCTAGACTATGCAGCTGTTTGGCTGAGGGGTTTGGTTTGCCAAAAGCACTAGCTGTTTCTAAAATCAACTTTTAGCTTTTCAAATTCTATCATCATTACTTAGCTTGATTTACTTCTTCTAAGCATACATGGTAACAAGCATTTAGATCAATTAACAAGTTATCTCATGTAACCTCATTTCACTTCTTACTCGATGCAGTACAAGGAATCAAGCAGTCTCATTAGCTGCGAGAAGCAGACGATTTGAATCGAGTTTTAACCTTGCAAGGTAAACCTAAACACACGGCATGTCAGGGTACTCCGACCCTGCACATGACAACCATCCCCATCGATTCCCCGTTCGTGTCCAGGCCTCACCGCTTTGGCATACAATGCTCCACTGACCCCGGCTGCCGCCGTGCAGTGACCGCACTTGTACCCACCATAGCTAGCATGGGAGACCCAGTCTCAGGTCGCATGAGGGATAAAGTCCGCGCCCGGCTTCACTCAGGTACTAGGTTTACTGGTTAACATATTTCCCGGCATGTGCTTAGTACGTTCAAAAGCTTGACTCAGGTATCCACACATTAATCCTTAATTCTTTTTCCCGTCTCATGGACAAGACATCCTCCCTGGATCCAAGTCCATGGACCAACATATACCCCATTATCAAGATGAATACAATCAATTCCTGACCTCGCGCGAGTGCTAGAAAAATCACTCGACTTCTACCGAGATCCTGATTTGCAAAGCAGCTACTCGACCTAACATACTAGTATTCATCTCAAAAAGGAATCCTAAGTTCATGCAACTAGAGGTTTCAAGCAACTCCTACACTTGTGCACATTACAAACCTACAAACATTAAGTGTAGTAAAATAGCATATATAAACGGTTATACATAAAACCGGGGCTTGCCTTCAATTGCTGGGGCTGCAGGGAGATCCTCGATAGCAGCCTCTGAAGCCTGCTCCTGGTCCTCCTCTTGGACAGGTCCTTGCTCGGGGATGAGCACGTACTCTCCGTCAGCAAGATTACAATCTAATGAATGCAATGCGTAAGATACATGCATGATATGATATGTACTTTTAGAAATTACAACTTTTGACGGTGTATGATCCACTTGATTTAAACAAGGTTAACTTTACCTATGTAAGACCCTTGGGTGGTATACTTGGTAAATTAAGTTAAACTTTAGCTAAGGCAAGTGGTAGGTTTTACTTTTAGGGGTTCCACTGAATTCTTTTTAAGTCTCAGGGAGGATTGATAAGTATTCAGGATAGGCTTATTGGGGTGAGGTTTATTTCTTCTTTCCCTTTCTTTTATTCTCTTAAAAGTTTGGGAGTAGGTTTAAACTACAAGTTGCTTTTATAAAATTCTAAAAATTCTGCAAAAATTACAGTGGCTTGGCACTGGTGTATGTTTCTCTGTTTCAAAATTTGGGGATCAGAAAGTGAATAGTTTTCTCTGGACAAAATTATTCAATTCTAGGGCAGAAGGGGTGCTTTGAACTACAACTATTATTTAACAGTGGGTAGTTCTATAAAACTTATTTTTGCTGGCTTTTAAAGGGTTGTAACATGACTTGATACAAATTTCTAGCCATTAATACCTTTTAGTTATTTTACTATGGTTTTCTCAAGTTTCTAGCCAAATAGGTGCTTTCTACTACCACTATATTTGAAAAATATCAAACAACAGAGTTCTTATTTTTCTTGGTTATTATTTTGTGCAAGAGCAATCATTCTGAAGTTTGGCATCTTTTTGCTTAAGGGAAGGGGTGGTATGCATTATTTGAATTTAGTGGCCTTTCTCATAAAACAGTAGCAATAGATAAGAATTTGCTTCCTTTTCATGGGTTTGCATTTTTCTCTGATGGTTTATCTCATTATGGACTTAGCTAATTTTTGGTTGCCCATTATCATATTATTAGGGGTTGCTTATGATTTATTTGGAGAATGCCTCATTATCATTTTATATTTATTCTCCTTACTTAAAAAGTTGAACTGAGGTGTTCTTTATTTTTGTAGTGGGGCTCTAGTGGTTGTAAGTCTACTGGATTTTTATTATCCATTTTGGGTATAGTTTTGTAATTCTAATAATTGATTTTCAGTTCAAATAGAGCTAAATAAGTCATTTTAATTTGAAACTGATCTGGACTAATGGTCTCTTTATTTTTCCTAGGTTCTTTGTTACTTAAGCAAACTAGGAAAAATAATTTTCCTTACTGTTCATTAGTTTCTAATGCCTTTCTGATTTTTCCTAAGTTTTGGGCAAAATAGCTTTAAATGAATATCTACATCACATTTTTCAATACTGGGGTTCCTACTATTTTTAAACAGTGTCTAAATGAGGTTTGAATACCCACAAATTTTCTTAAGTTTAGTACAGAAGAAAAACTAATTTTCCTTAATTAAACAAGATTTGGCTAGTTTCTGTTTTTAATTCTAAACTAAAAATTCAGAACAGAAAGCATAGGGTTTACCATTTTTAAATGATAGTTCATAAAATTTAGGATCTAGCAAAATTGGTTTGACATCTTTTGACTACGAATTCATCAAGTTATGGATTTTACAAGTTCTCTGGTTATTTAAAAAGGTTTACAGAATTGATTAAATGGAAAACCACTTTGCACTAGGGTCCCTGGCGGATATTCTAAGTTTTCTTCGTAGATTAGTCCTTAGTTTACTATTCACATGAGTCACTGACGTTACAGAAAACCCCTCGGGTTCTTCACCTCCCAACCCGAGGTCCTTCTCCTAAGTTAAACAGTAACCGCGGCGGAAGAAAGGGCGGAGGGGCTTACCGGCGGCGAGATGGCTCCGGTGAAGTGGTCGAGGACGTAGGGGAGGTCTCGGGGATCACAACGAGGTGCGGGTCGCCGTCGGGGATGGCCGGAGTCGGTCGGTCCACGCGCGCAGGCGGGGATTCTCGTCGGCGGCGAGGAGTCCGGCCTGGTCACGGCGAGATAGATCAATTGGACGGGTTAGAGGGGTTCACGGGATGCCAGAGAAGATATGGGTGCAAGGAATTGGACGGAGACTCACTGGTTAGCTCAGTCCACGCGCGGCGGCGGAAGACCGAAGTCCGGTGAGGTCGATCTCGGGCCTCCGGTGAAGTCCGGCCTGGTCCGAGGGCTTGGCAAGCTTCACGGGCTACTGGCGGAGCTAGTCGAAGCACTGGCTCGACTCGAGGGTGGCTGGGGTGGGCTGGCCACGGTGGCCGAAGCTCTGGCGGCAATGGCGGGTGGAATTGAGCTCGCTGGAGCTAAGGGAAGGCGGCCGGCTGGCGCTGGTGAGTGCGGGGTGAAGTGAGGCGCTCCTAGGGAGGCTTTATAGGCACGGCGCGGTGCACGGGCGGTCGTGGACCGGCGAGCGCGCGCGGGCGTGCATTGGAGGCACGGGTGCGTGAACGGGCGTGAACCGGGGGTGTCAGCCACGGTCGAACACGTGTGCCCGATGCTTCTGCCCGAGTTCAACGCTGATTGGGAGCAAATCTTCGCGAATTTGGGCAAGATCGCTGTGAAGGATTTGTTCACCTGACCAAGCTTTGTCTTTTATGTATGGACGTCACGCGGTTTTAGGCTAGGGACAGGAAGTTGTAGCGTCACCAAGGTGACAGTGTCAGAATGTCTGGTCCCGAGGTCAAACCGCGCCAAAACCGTGTCAAATGAACTTGGTTTGAGTTCAAACATTTCTAGGATGTGTTCAAGGGAATTTGGCACAACTTTGATATTTGGATCTCCTGGTTTTGAGTTTCGAAAAACAGAGAATGCATTTGATCTTTGGAAAGAGGTCTGAATTTCAGAAATTCAGAAATCTGAATTTCTCCATGGGTGCTTAGTTCAAGGGCTGATTTGAGAATTTATTTAAGTTAATTTGGCTAAGCTTTCTCAACCTTTCTTGTTGCTTATTTAATGTACTTTAACTTTTATAATTGGCTCAAGTCATAATTTTAAATTTTTCATACCCTTCTCCTTATTTTCTTAAATTTTGCTCATGGGGCTTATTTAGGGTTTTTATTAGGGTTACATATTCTTACCTTTTAAAATACTCAATTGTCTTGATCATGACACTTCTAAGTATATGCTTGGGGAAATCTTCATTCTTAATTTAATTTGATGCTCATGCTTACTTTGGTTCTCATAAAATGGTGGTTCTTGGTTTGGCATTTTAAGAGAAGCCCTAAGTGACAATGGGGTGTCACAGCCTTCCCCCCTTAAAGGAATCTCGTCCCGAGATTCGGGCCAAAGTCCTCCCGGGGTGAAGCGAAGGGTGAGACTTAAAGGAAATGGGCGATTGTTGTTATTATTTTGTTAAAACTGCTCTTCGAATGTCATTCACTTTGCAACTTCCGAAGGAAGTCCTTTTTAAGTTTTTCTCCATAATTACTTCATTCTGAATTAAGATTATATTTTTGAAAATTAGATTCGAAGGGCAGGAGGAGGGGTTGGGTGTGATTACATACCAGCTTCCTTGGTTAGGCAATCGGGGAAGTTGGATCTCAGGAATTCCTCGGTTTCCCAAGTAGCTTCCTCCTCTGAGTGATTAATCCACTGGACCATGTACATCTTGATCGATTTGGCCCGAGTTGATCTCTCCTTGCAATCCAGAATCTTGGAGGGGTACTCTTGGTACGATAGATCTGACTCTATCTCCAATTCTGGCTCTGCTAAGATCTCAGTCGGCAATCGAACACACTTCTTCAGCTGAGATACATGGAATACATCGTGAATGGCAGACATTTTTGAAGGTAACTTCAGCTTGTATGCCACGGGTCCACATGCCTCTATGATCTCATAAGGTCCAATGTAACGAGGGGCTAGCTTGCCTTTGATCCCAAACCTCTGCACTCCCTTGGTGGGTGATACCTTGAGGTATACAAAGCTTCCCACCTTGAACTGGAGAGGTTTCTTTCTTTTATCATGGTAACTCTTCTGCCTGGCCTGAGCAGCTTCTAGATTCTTCCTGATTAGTTTGACCTTCCTTTCAGCTTCAGTCACTAAGTCAGGTCCAAAAACTTCTCTTTCTCCAGGTTGAGACCAATTGAGTGGTGTTCTACACCTTCTTCCATAGAGAGCTTCAAAAGGTGCCATCTTTAGGCTGGATTGATAACTATTGTTATAAGTAAACTCTGCTAAGGAGAGGTGCTTATCCCAGTTCTTGCCACAATCGATCGCACAAGCTCTCAGCATATCCTCCAGAATTTGGTTTACCCTTTCCGTCTGACCATCAGTCTGTGGGTGGTAAGCTGAACTCCTGATTAGCTTGGTTCCCAAAGACTCCTGCAATTGTTCCCAAAATCTGGCAACAAATTGGGCTCCTCGGTCAGAAACAATGGTTCGAGGTAATCCGTGCAAACACATGATCCGGTCAATATACAATTCTGCATACTTCTGAGCCTTATCAGTGGTGTGCACAGGAAGAAAATGTGCCACTTTTGTCAATCGGTCCACAATAACCCAAATTGAGTCATGATGACGAGAGGTGTTGGGCAGACCCACAATGAAATCCATGCTGATGTCGTCCCACTTCCACGAAGGTATGGACAGGGGTTGCAAAGCTCCAGCTGACTTCAAGTGGCTTGCCTTTACCCTCTGACAGGTGTCACATTCTGATACATACTAGGCTATCTCCCTCTTCATTCTGGTCCACCAGTACAAAGGCTTCAGATCATGGTACATCTTGGTGCTTCCTGGATGCATAGAGAATTTGGAGAGATGAGCCTCATCCAAAATTTTCCTCTTGAGATCCTGGTCCTTAGGAATCACCAATCTGCTTTTAAACCATAACACACCCTTTTCATCCTGGCGAAAACAATTATACTTCTCAACCTTCTGATGAAGATTCTTCTTGATAATTTGCACTCCCTTGTCACTGAGCTGGGCCATGATAATCTGGTCTTGCAAAGCTGGCTCAACAGAAATGTGAGACAAAGAACTAGAAGGAATCACTTCAATTTGCATCTTGCTCAACTCATCACACAAGGTGTTAATGCGAGAATCCATCAGAATACAATTGCACTGCATCTTCCGGCCCAAGGCATCTGCTACCACATTAGCTTTTCCTGGGTGATAATGTACCTCCAGGTCATAATCCTTGATCAGCTCTAGCCATCTTCTCTACCTCATGTTGAGATCATCCTGAGTAAAAATGTACTTAAGGCTCTTATGATCAGTGAAGATGTTGCAGTGGGTCCCCATTAGATAGTGCCTCCACATCTTTAATGCATGAACCACTGCTGCTAACTCGAGGTCATGAGTGGGATAGTTTTGCTCATGAGGCCTGAGTGCTCTTGAGGCATAAGCAATGACTCGGTTGTCTTGCATCAAGACACAACCTAGCCCTGTGCCAGAGGCATCGCAATATACATCAAAAGGCTTGCTGTTGTCAGGCTTCGCCAACACTGGTGCGGTGGTCAGATGCTGCCTTAATGCATGGAAGGCATCTTCGCACTTCTGACTCCAGACAAATTTGACTTCTTTCTTCAGCAACTTAGTTATAGGCTTCGCAATTCGAGAGAAGTCCGGAATAAATCTTCGGTAATAACCAGCTAATCCCAGAAAACTCCGAATCTGACGAAAAGTTGTTGGTGGCTTCCAGTTCATCACCTCTTGCACTTTATCAGGATCAACAACTATTCCTGCCTGAGAGATAGTGTGACCCAAGAATTTGATTTCCTTCAGCCAAAAATCGCACTTGGATAACTTGGCATACAGGTGGTGCTCTCGCAGACGTTGAAGCACTACATGCAAATGCCCGGCATGTTCTTCTTCGCTCTTTGAGTACACCAAGATGTCATTGATGAAAACCACCACGAACTTGTCCAATTGAGGCATGAAAACAGAATTCATCAGATACATGAAATATGCTGGTGCATTTGTCAGCCCGAATGACATCACCAAGAATTCATATAGCCCATATCTGGTCGAGAATGCCGTCTTCAGAATATCGCTTGCTCGTATCTTGATCTGATGGTAGCCAGAGCGAAGGTCTATCTTGGAAAATACCTTGGCCCCGACCAACTAGTCAAAAAGAACATCAATACGAGGCAAAGGATACTTGTTCTTGATAGTTACCGCATTAAGAGGGCGGTAATCTATACATAGCCTCAAGCTTTCATCCTTCTTCTTTACAAATAGTGCTGGACACCCCCAAGGCGAAGTGCTTGGGCGAATAAATCCTTTATCCAGCAACTCTTGCAATTGCTTCTTCAACTCTGCCAACTCAGCGGGTGGCATTCGGTAGGGCCTTTTGGAAATTGGGGCCATTCCCGGTTGCAACTCGATGGCGAATTCAATATCCCGGTCCGGTGGCATTCCTGGCAATTCATCAGGGAAGACATCTGCATACTCACAGACCACTGGGATCTTCTTCAAAGGTAACTCCGTCATAGAGAAAGCACATGACTGAGTAGGACCTTGATGGGGCAGAATTAAAGTGAAGTTCCCACAGAACGGAGAATTAACTTCCACGGTACGACTGGCTATATCAAGCACAACTTGGTGCAAGGTCATCCAATTAGCTCGTAGAATGATGTCCACATTTTCCAATCCCAACACAAGAAGGGTGGTTTTGACAATGTGGCTCCCCAGTTGAATAGGCACACTTTGGTTTAATTGATTAGTTGCAATTTTACCCCCAGGTGTGACTATCATGAATGACCCTTTAGAGTGAGAGAATGGCAGTCTGCATCTAGCACTGAACTTTTGGCTAATGAAACTATGAGATGCACCAGAATCAAACAGAATTAAAGCAGGTTGATTATAAACTGAAAAGATACCGGTCATGATAGGAGCTCCCTCAGGTATTTCCTCAAGAGCGGTGAAGTTGAGCTTCCCCTGCCTGACTTGCACCTTCTGCTTTCTTCCCTTGTCTTGATTCGGTGCTGGCATCTGCCTCTGCTGGTCCTGGGACAATTCTTGGCATAGTGGCCCACATTGCCACAAGTGAAACACTTGTTCCCATTGCCCTGGCGAAACTGCTGCTGCTGAGGCTGGTTGTTTCTTGGAGCGGGAGCTGGAAAGCGATTGGGTGCCGGCTGCTGCTGCTGAGGTGGCCTGATCACCCATCTGCCTGCCTGCTGCTGAAAACCCCTGCTCTGATTGTGAGAAACAATCCGTAACCTCTGAGCCTGAGCGGATGGTGCTGCCATTGGTGCCTTTCTCTTCTTCTCTGCCCGGTGAGCTATAATGAAATCCTCCTGGGAGATGGCCATATTGACCAACTCGTTGAAGCTATCAACCCGGACAGTGTTGAGTCATTCCCGCAGCTTGGTATTGAGACCCCTGCGGAAGCGATCCCTCTTCTTCTCATCAGAATCAGCATGGTACCCTGCATACTGGCATAAGTCGCTGAAAGCTTGCGCATACTGCAGTACCATGCGGGTTCCTTGATTAAGGGCCAGGAATTCATTCAACTTCCGATCAAGAATGCCAGCTGGGATGTGGTGTCCTCTGAAGGCAGTCTTGAACTCCTCCCAAGACACCTCACTTTCAGCGGGGAGCATAGCACGGAAGTGATCCCACCAAGTCCGAGCAGATCCGCGAAGCTGCTGCGCGGCGAAGCGGGTCTTGGTAGCATCAGGGCAGTCTCTCGTGAGGAGGGGAAACTTGGACTCGACGACGCGAAGCCATACGTCGGCATCCAACGGATCCTCTGCCTTGGTGAACAAGGGCGGCTGCGTGCTCAGAAACTCCTGGTAAGTTGCCATTGCCGGAGGTCGCTGAGGCTGGCCTCCACCATGCTGCTGAGGGTGGGGCTGGCGCTGCAAGAGCTGTCGCAGAATCTCATTCTGCTGGGCCATCAGCTCCTACACTGTGGGAGCTGGAGGAGGTGGCGGGGGAACCTGCTCGTTATGCCCGCGACGCTGCCTAGCTGCCATCTGAAAACAGAGATTGCCGCCATTGTTATCCCAACTCACCGTTTCGAACGTCAAGATATTATCCCATATGGAAGGAAAAAAATGCCATAATCATAATATTAGGTTCGAATTTAAGATAACATGGTGACAAATATCCCACAGAATCCAAAAGTTCACAGGGTTACATCAATTAGGAGGAAGTACCCATAAGCCTAGTCCAAAATCTGATATTAACTAAGCTCGCATAGGTTTCTATCCGCCTAAGAGTGTCGAAGTGACTGCTTAACCCTGAGCGGTGGAAGCGACACTGGATGCGGGTGAAGGGGGCATCGCGGAGGTAGTCCCATTGGCACCAGGGGCTGGTCCTAGCTCCTCGGGATCCTCTTCTCCCTCGCTTCCGGCTTCATTGGCCTCCATCTCCAAGTGGTGCATGTCCAGGTGGTCATTTGCTTCTTTGAGTTCCCTCTATACATCGTGAAGCTGGTTCTCCAAGACATCAATAGTGTTGTCTCGGATCTCCACCTGCTGCTCCAAGGTGGCAATGCGCTGGCTCAGCCTCTCCACCTGTAGATCCTTCTCTACCAACTCGGTGGATAGGTCAACAACAAAATCTTCTCGACTATCGAGAGTGAGCTTAGTGGTTTGAGCGATGTTGGCAAGGTGTGCCATAGCGTCGCTCTGAAGGGCCTGAAGGCGGTACAGCGCACTCATGCACTGAATAGTGACCCTCCCAACCAAGTCAGGATACATTGCCCACACATCCTTCACATGGCTCACGCGGTTACACCACATGGGATCATCCTTCCTCTCAGCAGGGAAGAGTCCCAAAGGGTGCATCACCATCTCCAGGGGATGGTAGCCACAAAAAGTCGTCAGAGTCTTCATGGCTGCTGCTTCGACGGTGTCGTCCATCCTGAGTCCAATCGTTTCAGAATCAAGAGAACGCCAACCCGGCTGAAGGGGATGAGCCTCCAAAGTTAGCCAGACCCGACAACGAGGTACCGGATGCTCCTCATACAACTGCACCGTGTACAAAGGGGGCGTAGGGTAACCAGCGGAGTTAAGCACTTCCCACAAGATGGAAGGAAAACCATCGCGAGAAAGGAAGTCAGAACTGAAACTAGAGTCTCCTCCACTGGCGGGGGTGGGTGAATTCATCTACGGAAGGGAATCAAAGGTAAAGATTATGGTGGAAGGAAAAAGAAAAAGAGAGCCCGGATGGTTCTAAGAAAGTGGGTTAGCTCAAATTTTAATTCCTCTTTGTGTTTTATGATGCATGCATGCTGGGAAAAAGAAAACGTTGCCTCTCGAAATAAAATAGGGTGCTTTTCAGGGCATCCTTGAAAATATAAGTACTGGCCCACGGGGCCTAAGTAATTAGCCACCCATTTTCCCTCTATGCCTAAGGCCTTTCGTCCTAGGTCTAACGGTCTAGTCCTGACGATCCTTAGCAGTTTCTAGGCATGTTTTAGATTTTGAAAATTGCTATTCATGGTTCATTGTCCTTCTCTGTGGTGGAATTTGCTCCGATACCAGCTGTGGCGGAACCACCCGAATTATTCCAGCTTAAGTGCCTAAGTCACGCCTCAGGGGCCGTAACGCACTTAAATCGGAATAACCCGTCAGTCCCTCAGATCTAGTCTGATGGCGCCACTTAACCAGGATCAAATTCCACAATCTCACACTAAGGTGAGTCACAGAAGAAATATAATAAAACAGGAATCCACAAATTAAGTACTGAGTTATTACATAAATCGGAGTTTTTGAGTAGTCAATGAGAGTTCACAAAATAAAGTGCAGCGGATAATCGATGTCGTCGGTATTGAGGAAATGGGCAAGGCCTAGCCCACTACTCCTCGTGCTCCTCTCCTGCCGGAGCAACATCCCACTCGACTGTCCAACCCGGTGGCAGGGTGGTAGGCCAAGTCACACCATCAACCATTTCCTGAATGGTACCTGCAAAAAAATTGTGCCACAAGCAAGGCTGAGTATACTAATACTCAGCTAGACTAACCCGGTGTGAGGAATCTACTCCTCTACCTCTAGACTATGCAGCTGTTTCAGAAATTCAAAAATTCAGAAATCTGAATTTCAGAAATTCAGAAATCTGAATTTCTCCATGGGTGCTTAGTTCAAGGGCTGATTTGAGAATTTATTTAAGTTAATTTGGCTAAGCTTTCTCAACCTTTCTTGTTTCTTATTTAATGTACTTTAACTTTTATAATTGGCTCAAGTCATAATTTTAAATTTTTCATACCCTTCTCCTTATTTTCTTAAATTTTGCTCATGGGGCTTATTTAGGGTTTTTATTAGGGTTACATATTCTTACCTTTTAAAATACTCAATTGTCTTGATCATGACACTTCTAAGTATATGCTTGGGGAAATCTTCATTCTTAAGTTAATTTGATGCTCATGCTTACTTTGGTTCTCATAAAATGGTGGTTCTTGGTTTGGCATTTTAAGAGAAGCCCTAAGTGACACTGGGTGTCACAAGGCGCGGTGCGGAGGGGGCAACAGGGAAGGTGGCCGTGCATGGGGGTGGGCTTTATAGCCACTCGCGGGCACGACATGGGCATGGGCATGGGGGCGGCCGAGGGCGCGTGAGGGTGCGCGTGCGGGCGTGCTCTGGGCGCGTTCCCGAGTGTCTGCCCACGTCGAACACGTGGTGGTTTACTTCTGCCAGTGTTCAACGGCCTGTTTGGTCGCCTTAGAGTGCAGATCTCAGCAAAAATCCCATGTATAGTCTCTTCTCTGCAACATATCCTATCTTTTCCATGTGAGTTCCAAGCAAAGATATGGTCGGGGTTGAGAGATATTGTGTTGTGAAGTTGGCTCTGTCTGAGTTATCCAGACCGAGACAAAAACCATGTCAAGTCATGTCAAATGACTTAGGGTTGGGTTCAAAATTTTCCAGGGTGTTCTAGGGGTCTTTAGGCGCCATTTTGTTATTTGGGCCCCACGGTTTTGAGGTTTGGAAAAAGGTGAACATGTTTGATCTTTGAAAGAGGGCTGGTTTTGAAAGTGAGAAAAATCTGATTTTTCTTTTATGCCCTTCTCTTTGGTGACCTTTTTGGGGTTTTTCTGAAATCTTTTTGGGGTCACTCTCTTACTAATTTTTGTAGGGTATTAAGTGTACTACAACTTTTATAATTAGCCCAAGTCATGATAATGTGGTTTACATTGCTTTTTTGCTATACTCCCGTCTAGGGCTCCATTTGCCTAAGGGAGTTGAATTAGGGTTTGAGCCATTCTCTCCTCTTTAGGTGCATGATAAGGCCAAAGCATGACTTCTAAGATGGGTTACACCTATTTAGGATCTTGACCCCCAAGTTTGGTGTCTTTTGCTCAAACTAAACCACATGTGATGATGGGTTCAATAGTGTAGGCTTGAGTGAAAACCCTAAGTAACACCTGGGGTGTTACAGCCCTCCCCTCTTAAAGGAATCTCGTCCCGAGATTTTGGTAGGGGTCCTTTAGAGGGGGTACTAAGAAGGTGTGTTGGGGTGTTGCATTTTCCTTTATCCAAGTTTCTCTAGTTAACTGCTCTTCGAATGTCATTCTATTTACAACTTCAGAAGGAAGCCCTTTTAAAATCATTTTCAAAGCTTACAATACCTTTAACATCTAAGTTTTTCTTATATTTAGATTCAAAGGCCAGGTGGGGTTGGGTTTTGGATTACGTACCGACTCCTTTGGGCAGAAAGTCGGGGAAGCGAGAACGTAGAAAATCCTTAGTCTCCCATGTAGCCTCCTCCACTGAATGGTGACTCCACTGAACCTTATACATCCTGATCGACCTCACCCGCGTTGATCTCACCTTTTGATCCAATACCTTGACAGGGTGCTCTTGATAAGACAAGTCTGGTTCTATCTCCAATTCTGGTTTAGGTAGTACTTCTGTGGGTAAGCGGACACACTTTCGCAGCTGAGATACGTGGAATACATCATGAATTGCTGACATATGGGGTGGCAACTTCAATTGATATGCTATAGGCCCACAAGTTTCTATGATCTCATAGGGCCCAATGTAGCGAGGAGATAACTTGCCCTTGATTCCAAATCTCTGAACACCTTTGGTGGGTGACACCTTAAGATAAACATGATCTCCCACTTCAAACTGTAGAGGCTTCCTCCTCTTGTCATGATAGCTCTTTTGCCTGGTCTGAGCAGCCTCTAAATTCCTCTTAATGACTCTGACTTTCTCCTCTGCTTCAAGAACCAAGTCAGGTCCAAATATTTCCCTCTCTCTAGCTTGTGACCAATTTAGCGGTGTCCTACACCTTCTCCCATACAAGGCCTCAAAAGGTGCCATCTTCAGGATGGACTGGTAGCTGTTATTATAAGAAAATTCTGCCAAGGAAAGACACTTGTCCCAATCCTTCCCATAGTGTAGCACACAAGCCCTCAAAATGTCTTCCAAAATCTAATTTACCCTTTCTGTCTGACCATTTGTTTGAGGGTGGTATGCTGAGCTTCGTATTACGTGGGTCTCAAGTGATTCTTGCAATTGCTCCTAGAAACGGGCTACAAATGGTGCTCCTCTGTCAGACACAATAGTCCTTGGTATTCCATGCAGAAGAACTATCTGGTCAATATAAATTTCTGCATACTTTTCTGCCCGGTGGGTGGTATGTACTGGCAAGAAATGCACTGTTTTGGTCAACCTATCCACAATGACCCAAATGGAATCGTGGTGCCGGGAGGTATTAGGCAATCCCACAATGAAATCCATGCAAATATCCTCCCATTTCCAAGATGGTATGGGAAGGGGTTGTAAGGTGCCTGCCATCTTCAAATGACTGGCCTTGACTCTCTGGCAAGTGTCGCATTCAGATATATACTTAGCAATTTCCCTTTTCATTCTGGTCCACCAGTACAAGGATCTGAGGTTATGGTACATCTTGTTACTGCCGGGGTGCATGGAAAATTTGGAAAGGTGAGCCTCATCCATTATTTTCTTTCTGAGCTCAGGGTTCTTGGGAACAACCAATCGGTCTCCAAACCATAGAATTCCTTTGCTGTCCGGACGAAAGCACTTGTATTTTTCCACCGTTTGTTTGATCATTTCCTTAATGACTTGAACACCCTTGTCACCAATCTGTGCCATGACTATTTGCTCATGTAAGGTGGGCTCCACTGAAATATAACTCAAGGTACCTAAGGGAATGACTTCTAGGTTCAATTTGCATAACTCATCTCACAGAGTGGCGATCTTAGAGTCCATGATCACATAGTTGCACTGGGCCTTCCGACTTAAAGCATCTACCACAACGTTGGCTTTGCCAAGATGGTAATGCACTTCCAAATCATAGTCCTTGATGAGTTCCAACCATCTTCTCTACCTCATATTAAGATCTTCTTGAGTAAAGATATACTTGAGACTCTTGTGATCAGTATAGATATTACAATGAGTTCCCATCAAGTAATGTCTCCAAATCTTGAGAGCATGAACTACGGCTGCTAACTCCAAATCATGTGTGGGGTAGTTCTGCTCATGGGGTCTGAGTGCTCGGGAGGCGTAAGCAATGACTCTGTTTGTCTTGCATCAAGACACATCCCAATCCAGTACCGGAAGCATCGCAATAAACCTCAAAAGGTTTGGTGTTGTCAGGCTGAGCTAGCACGAGTGCTGTTGTCAAATGCTGCCTTAGTGTATGAAAGACATCCTCACACTTCTGGCTCCATTCATACTTGACTCCTTTCTTCAACAATCCAGGTATTGTCTTGGTGATCCTGGAGAAATCCGGAATAAATCGTCGATAATACCCTACCAATCCTAGAAAACTACGGATCTGCCGTACTATGGTAGGAGGTTTCCAATCCATCACTTCTTGTACCTTCTCAGGATCAACTGATACCCCATCCTAAGAAATGGTGTGACCTAGAAATTTAATCTCCCTCAGCCAGAAATCACATTTGGATAATTTAGCATATATTTGATGGTTGCGCAGTCTCTGAAGTACGGTATGCAAATGCTTAGTGTGCTCGGCTTCATTCTTGGAATAAACCAGAATGTCATCAATGAAGACCACCACAAACTTGTCCATCTCTGGCATAAATACTGAGTTCATCAAATACATGAAATAAGCCGGGGCGTTGGTCAGCCCAAAAGACATCACCAAATACTCATAAAGCCCATATCTGGTAGAGAAAGCCGTCTTCGGAATATCACTGGCCCGAATTTTTATCTGATGATAGCCAGAGCGAAGGTCTATCTTGGAGAATATTTTGGCTCCTACTAACTGATCAAACAATACATCAATGCGGGGCAATGGATACTTATTTTTGATTGTTACCGCATTAAGAGGGCGGTAGTCCACACACAATCTCAGACTCTCATCTTTCTTCTTCACAAATAAGGCGGGACATCCCCATGGTGAAGTACTTGGGTGAATGAACCCCTTGTCCAACAACTCTTGTAGTTGCTTTTTCAATTCTGCCAATTTTGCTGGAGGCATCCTATAGGGTCTCTTGGATATAGGTGCAGTCCCAGGTTGTAAATCAATCATGAATTCTATGTCTCTGTCGGGTGGCATCCCTGGCAATTCATCAGGAAAAACATCTGGGTAGTCATAGACAACTGGGATTCTCTCAACTGGTGACTCTATCACGGTGAATGCACAGGAACGGGTACAACCCTGATCGGACAAATATAATGTGGTTTTACCACAAGTAGGCGAGTGCACCTCAATGGACCTTGCTGCAATATCAATTACTGCCTGATGTCTTGTTAACCAATCAGTTCCTAAAATGATATCCACACTATCCAATCCCAAAATGAGGAGGGTGGTTTTAATTATCAGACTACCAAACTTTATAGGCACATGCCTGTTGATTTGATAGGTGGCAACCCTGCCTCCTGGTGTCGAAATTGTAATACCCCCATTGGTGTGGTGGAAGGGTAACTGGCATTTGGCACTAAATTTTGCACTGATAAAACTGTGTGATGCACTAGAATCAAAAAGAATGATTGCAGGATAATTCAAAACTGAAAAGATACTAGTCATGACGGGTGCTCCCTCCGGAATGTCAGCCATGGTGGTGAAATTCAGCCTGCCTTGCCTCACTTGCACCTTCTTCCTCTATCCTTGGTTCTGGTTAGAATTCTGTCCCTGCCTCTGCTGATTCCTGGGGCAATTCTTGGCATAATGTCCAGGGTTACCACAAGTGAAACACCTGTTGTCATTGGCCTGACGCTACTGCTGCTGTTGTGGCTAATTGTTCCTCTGAACTAGGAGCTGAGAGCGGTTGGGTGCCTGCTGCTGCTGTTGCTGTGGTCGGATTACCCAACATCCTTGTTGCTGCTGAGGGCCCCTGTTCTTAGTGTCCGATACAATTCTGAAGCGCTGTGGCTGAGCTGATGATCCTGCCACAGGGGTCTTCCTCTTCTTTTTGGCCTGACGGGCTGTGATCCAGTCCTCCTGGGAAATGGCCATGTTGACTAACTCATTGTAACTGTTGGCCCTGATGGTGTTGAGACGGTCGCAGAGCTTAGTGCTGAGCCCCCTCCTGAACCTGTCCCTCTTCTTCTCATCGGTGTTTGCATGATATCCGGCATACTGGCACAGGTCATTGAAGGCCTGAGCGTACTACAACACTGTCCGATTTCCCTGAGTGAGTGCCAAAAACTCATTGAGCTTGCGGTCCATAATGCCTGCTGGTATATGCTGCCCCCTGAAAGCTGCCTTGAACTCTCTCCATTCCACCTCATGGTCAACTGGCTGCATAGCAAGGAAGTGGTCCCACCATGTCCGTGCGGGTCCGCGAAGCTGCTGGGTGGCGAACCTGACCTTAGTCACATCTGAACAAACTCCATTGAGTAGTGGGAATTTGGATTCCACTACCCTAAGCCATACATCAGCATCCAGCGGATCCTCAGCCCGAGTGAACAAAGGCGGCTGCGTACTGAGGAACTCCTGATAAGTGGCTGCTGCTGAGTGTTGATTAGCTAATCCTCGAGAACCTCATGGTGTTCTCCCTGGTTCCCACTAGCTCCTCAAGCTCCTGGATCTCATTTGACATCTGTTCCACCTGTAGGTCCTTTTCCACCATCTTAGTGGACAGGTCTACCACAAGTTCCTCTCTGTTATCCAAGGTGATCTTGGTAGCTTCCAACAATACCATTAGCTGAGACATTGCCTCTCCTCGCATCACTTGCAGACGATACAGAGCATCCATGCATCGCACCGTCAAGTGAGCAGTCTGCCCTAGGTAAAGAGCCCATATATCCTTGGCATGCTCCACTCAGTCTTTCCACATTGGGTCATCCTCCTTTTCAGCAGGGAACAAGCCAATGGGATGAGTAGACAGCTCCAAGGGGTGAAAACCACAGAAGGTGGTCAGCCCGTGGAGAGCAATCGCCTCGATAGTATCCTCAGCCTGGTATCCGAAAGACTCGGAGTCCAACGAACGCCAGCCTGGATGTAAAGGATGAGGCTCTAGGGTCATCCTCACCCTATAGCAGGGCACTCGGTGCTTCTCGAACAGCTGCACCACGTACTGGGGTGGCATCGTGTAACCGGCTCCCTGAAGTACCTCCCACAAGATACGGTGAAAACCCTCTCGTGCAAGTCTGTCCATGTGGGACTGTGTGTTCCCTCCTTCTGAGGATCCGTGAGAAGTCATCTGCGTATGGTTAAGCGTAAGTGAAAAAGAAAAAGAATTATAAAATAAAAGGGGATCAAAACTCGACCTCTCGAGGGTTACGACAATGTCACTGAGTGTACTTAATCTGCCATTATCATATATTAAATTTTTTACCTAATTATCAAGTAGTTTAAGTAAAAGATGCATGCGTGCTTGTCCTAAACGGCCTCATTTCAACTTAGAGGGAATAGGGAAAAGCTCCCATCCCTTATAGTAGCCTGCAGGGCCTACTCAATAGCCACCTAGCTACCCCTCTATCGTCCTAAGGCTTCACGTCCTAGGTCTATCCTGATCGTCCTTACGATCTATCCAACATTTGGTTCTATCATGTTTTACTTTGGAAAAGGATGGTATTTATAGTTTATTAATTCCTCTGTGGTGGTACGAGCTCTGATACCAGCTGTGGCGGAACCGCCCGAATTATTCCAACTTAAGTGCCTAAGTTCCACCTTAGGGGCTAGACCACACTTAAATAGGAATAACACGCCAATCCCTTGGATCTAGTCCGACGAGGCCACTAACAGGATCAAGTACCACGTGCTCACTCGATGGTGAGGCATAGAGCAAATGCAATAAAGCATAAAACCATACATTAAGGAGTATTAAATTTATTACAACATCATCGGAGTTTTAGCAAAAGTAGTGATCATTGTTCGGAATGCAGCGGAATAAAACTAACGATAAATAAGTGGAGAGATGGGGAAGCTTGTCCCATCACTCCTCATGATCCTCCTCAGCCGAGTTAGGGTCCCACTCGACTGTCCAACCTAGTGGCAAGATGGATGGCCAAGTCACTCCAGCAACCATGTCCTCCAGAGAACCTGAAAAAAAATTATGCCACAAGCAAGGCTGAGTATACTAATACTCAGCTAGACTTACTCGATGTGAGGAGTCTACTCCTCTACCTCTAGACATGCAGTTGTTTGGCTGAGGGGTTTGGTTGCCAAAAGCACTAGCCGAGTCTAAAAATCAAGTTTCAGCTTTTTCAAGTTTTAGTGTGACTCTCTTAAGACTAAATGTGTACCTATCTAATCATTCATGGTATCAAGCATTTAGCAATCAACAACTTTTTGCCAAGTCATCACATTTCCACTAGTTACTCAATGTAGCAGCATGGATCATGCAGTCTCATTAGCTGTGAGAAGCAGACGATTCGAATCGGGTTTTAAACCTTGCAAGGTAAACCTAAACACACGACGTGGCGAGGCACTCCGTCCCCACACACATCAACCGTCCCCATCGATTCCCTGGCAACAGATCAGGGCTCACCGCCTTGGCGTACAATGCCTCACTGACCTCGACTGCCGTCGTGCAGTGACCGCACTTGTACCCACCATAACTAGAATGGGAGACCACGTCTCAAGTCGCGTGAGGGGTAAAGTCTGCGGGCATGTTCACTCAGGTACTAGGCTTACCGATTTACCATATTTCTCGGCATATGTTTAGTACGTACAAAAGCTTGACACACGGTACCACACCTTAATCCTTATTCCAATTTCCGTCTCGTAGACAACAAATCCCCATGGATCGTTGTCCACAGACCATCATCATTATGATATGAAAATGGATACAACCAATTCCTGACCTCGCGCGAGTGCTAGAAAAATCACTCGACTTCTACCGAGATCCCTAATTAGTAAAGCAACTACTCGACCAAGCATACTAGTATCCATCTCAAAAGGAATCCTGAGTTAATGCAACTACGGTTTCAGGTAACTCCTACACTTAAGTGCATAGTACAAACCTACAATCATTAAGTGCAGTAAAATAGCATATATAACGGCTATGCATAAAACCGAGGCTTGCCTTCCAAAGCTAGGGCAGGCAGATCCTCGATGGCAGGTTCTGGTGCTGGATTCTGGGCTACCTGCTGAGCAACTCCTTGCTCCGGCACGAGGATGTACTCTCCGTCAGCGAGGTTGCAATCTATTGAATGCAATGAATAAGAGATATGTATGCTATGATATGCAGAATTTAGTAACCATTATGCATAGTGAAGAAAAACTAAGTTAGTTGATAACTTAGGGTTTCCTTGTTACAATAAGCTCTTAGTGGTTTATGCTTAGCAACCTAGGTTTGAGGTTTTGCTTAGAGGCAAACGTAGTGGATTAAGACTTGAATTGCCCCTTAAGGTTTTACTAGGTACTCAAGGGGTTTTGCTAGGTTGGTTAGGGTAACATTAATTTCCACTACTAATTCCCCTTTTCATTTTCTATTTATGCTCTTAAGGTGGGTTTGAACTACAACAGTGATTTTAGATTTTCCAAAAATTCTACAAAAATTACAGTGGGTTAACATTGGTCACTCTGGTCTGTCCTATAAATTTGAGGTCAAAAAATAAATAGAATATGTCCTGGACAAAAATAACAAAAGTTGGGGCAGAGGGGTCACTTTGAACTACAACTCTCATCTAGGTGTGGGTTCTGTACTAAGAGTTATTTTTTCTGGTATCTATGGGTAATAACATGCTTCTGTGCCAAAAATCACAGAGGGTTACTGTGGCGGAACCGCCCGAATTATTCCAACTTAAGCGCCTAAGTCCCGCCTTAAAGGCTAGACCACACTTAAATAGAAATAACACATCAGTCCCTCGGATCTAGTCCGACGAGGCCACTAACAGGATCAAGTACCACGTACTCAGTCAATGGTGAGGCACAGAGCAAATACAATAAAGCATAAAACCATACTTTAAGGAGTATTAAATTTATTACATCATCGTCGGAGTTTTAACAAAAGTAGTCATCATTGTTCGGAATGCAGCGGAATAAAACTAGTGATAACTAAACAGAGAGATGGGTAAGCCTGTCCCATCACTCCCCATGCTCCTCCTCTGCCGAGACAGGGTCCCACTCGACTGTCCAACCCGGTGGCAAGGTGGACGGCCAAGTCACTCCAGCAACCATGTCCTCCAGAGCACCTGTAAAAATTATGCCACAAGCAAGGCTGAGTATTCTAATACTCAGCTAGACTTACCCGGTGTGAGGAGTCTACTCCTCTACCTCTAGACATGCAGCTGTTTGGCTGAGGTGTTTGGTTGCCAAAAGCACTAGGTGAGTCTAAAAATCAAGTTTTAGCTTTGTCAAGTTTTAGTGTGACTCTCTTAAGGCTAAATGTGTACTATCTACTCATTCATGGTATCAAGCAATTTAGCAATCAACATCTTTTGCCACATCATCACATTTCCACTTGTTACTCAATGCAGTACAATGGATCAAGCAGTCTCATTAGCTGTGAGAAGCAGACGATTCAAACCGAGTTTTTATCCTTGCAAGGTAAACCTAAACACACGGCGTGGCGAGGCACTCCATCCCCACACACATCAACCATCCTCATCGATTCCCTGGCAACAGAAAGGGGCTCACCGCCTTGGCGTACAATGCCTCACTGACCCCGACTGCCGTCGAGCAGTGATTGCACTTGTACCCACCATAACCGAAATGGGAGACCACGTCTCAGGTCGCGTGAGGAGGGCAATCTGCGGGCAGGTTCACTCAGGTACTAGGCTTACCGATTTACCATATTTCTCAGCATGTGCTTAGTACGTTCAAACGCTTGACACAGGTATCCGCATGTTAATCCTTATTCCAATTTCGTCTCGTAGACATCGCAATCCCTATGGATCCGAGTCCACAGACCATCATCATACCTGATATGAAGAGTGGATACAATCAACTCCTGACCTCGCGCGAGTGCTAGAAAAATCACTCGACTTCTACCGAGATCCCTAATTAGTAAAGCAGCTACTCGACCTAGCATACTAGTATCCATCACAAAAAGGATTCCTGAGTTCATGCAACTAGGGTTTCAATCAACTCCTACACTTAAGTGCACAATACAAGCCTACAAACATTAAGTGTAGTAAAATAGCATATAGAACAGGTTATGCATAAAACCGGGGCTTGCCTTCCAAGGCTGGGGCAGGCAGATCCTCTGGGGTAGGCCCTAGTGCTGGATCCGGGGCTACCTCCTGAGCAACTCCTTGCTCTGGCATGAGGATGTACTCTTCGTTAGCTAGGTTGCAATCTATCGAATGCAATGAGTAAGAACATGTATGCTATGATCATGCAGAATTTAGAAATCATCATAATAAGTGAAGAAAATTAAGTTAATGGATAACTTAGGGTTTCCTGGTTATAAGAGGCTCTTAGGGTTTAAAGCTTTTAAGTTTGAGGTGCTTGCCTAAGTGTAATGGATTAATATTTGGAATGCCCCTTACATGTTTTAGTAGGTAGTCAAGGGGTTTTGCTGGTTTGGTTAGTGTCACATTAGTCTCCACTATTAATTCCTCTTTTCATTCTTCTCTTATGAATTTTAGTGTGGGTTTGTAAATTTTTACTATTGGTCACTGTAGTTTGTCCTATGAGTTTGAGGTCCAGAAAAATTAGAATATGCCCTGGACAAAAATAACAAAGGCTGGGGAAAAAGGGTCACTTTATACTACAACTCTTATCTAGGTGTGGGTTCTGTGCTAAGAGTCATTTTTGCTGGTATCTATAGGTAATAACATGCTTCTGTGCCAAAAATCACAGAGGGCTACTTAGTGGTTATTTAGTTATGATTTTCTAAAGTTTAATGCTAAAAAGAAACTTACAACTAACTTGTTATTTGAAAAATAACAAACAACAGAACTCATAATTTTTCTATGCTTATAATAACAAAACGTTAGTTATCCCAAGGTTTGGGGTGTTTTCTCCTCAGGATTATTTTTCTAGGGTTTTTCTAAGTTTTCCTTGATTTCCTAAAACAAAGATATCTCTTTATTTTTATACTAGGCAAAGGTATAATAAATTTTTCTAGTGAACTACACTGAATAAGAGAGCTAACAAAAATGTGGGTGCTCCCTGGTTCTTTATTTAAACTACCTTTTATATTTTGTTTGACTTTAAGCAAAAAGTGATTTAAATGGCAAACTCTACCTTAATGGAGTGTACAGAGGGGTTTATTATTTTTAAACAGGTTAGGAAGTGATTAAGTACTTCTCTAAATTTTCTTAATCCCAGTCAAATAGTGTAGCTATTTTTCCTTATTTCTTTTAGCTTTTGACCAATTAATCATTTAATTCAAAACTTTAAAGCTTTCTGTAACACTTAGGGGTTTTATATTTTTCCTAAGTAGTTTACATTATTTAGGGTCTGGCAAAATTTGTTTGACTCGATTTGGGTGAACAAAACAGAAGTTATGAATTTTTCAAGTTCTGTTTGGATTAAAAATCAGATTATTAATAAGGTTTCCTGGAAATCCACTTTGCACCGAAGACCTCGGGTTCTTTCTAAACTAACTCTTTCAGTCATACCCCTGCGCCACTATTCTCTTGAGTCACTGACAGCGCACAAAACCCCCTGCCCTTTTCTTCTTCTTCCCCGGGGTCCCTCCCCTTATGCAAACAGTAACCGCGAAAAGGAAAAGGACAGTGCGGCTTACCGACGGCGAGAGAGGTCCGGCGAGGGGCGGGGTTGGCTTCGGGAGGTTCTGGCGGTCACAGCGAGGTACGGCTCGACGGCGGTGGTGGCCGGAATCGACCGGTCCACGCGCGCAGGCGGGTGAACTCGTCGGCGGCGAGAGCTCCGGCCTAACCACAGTGATCTAGTTCGATTAAACGGCACAATGAGCTCCACGGGATGACGTAGAGGCTATGTGCGCAGGGAATCGGAAAATGGCGCAGAGACTTACCCGGTCTACGTTCACCAACGATCGGGTGACGCCCGGCGACCGTGGACTGGCTTCTCCGGTGAGGCAAAGTCCGATTCCTTGCTTGTGGAGCTTCACCGAGGCATGCACAGTCTACTCCAAGGGTCGGGCGCGGCTGGGAGGGGCTCTGCTGACCGGTCTACGGTGGCGGGGGGTTCGGGTGGCCGTGGGCACGCCGTGCACGGGCAATGCCGGTGATCTGGTGCTCCGGTGAGGTCGAGCGGGCGCGAAGGAGTACAGTGAAGGTCCCTGGGGGTTTTATAGGCGTCGGCGCGGGCAGCGGCGCCGGCTCGGCTTTGGCATGACGCGGGGCAAGCGGGGGCGCGCGTCGGGCGTGCCCTGGCGACCTCAGAGCGCGTCGAACACGTGTGTGTTTGCTACTGCAATGGTTCAACGGCCGATTGGAGCACCTTAGCGTGAAGATCTTGGCAAAACCACTGTGGACGATCTCTTCCCTGCACCATATCCTACCTTTTTGATGTGTGCCCCAAGCCAAGATACGGTCGGGTAGGGAGAGATAGGGGTGGGAAGTTGCCTCTGTCCAAACCGAGACAAAACTTGTGCCAAGTCATGTCAAACGACCTAGGGCTGGGTTCAAACTTTTCCAGGGTATTCCAGAGGTATTTTGGCACCACTTTGTCAATTGGGTCAAATGGGTTTGAAGTTTGAATGAGGGTGAACATGTTTGATCTTTGAGAAAGGGTTGGTTTTAGACTTAGAAAAATTCTGATTTTTCTTTTATGCTCAACCCTTCTGTGAACCTTTTGGGGTTTTTCAGTAATCTTTTTGGGGTCACTTTCTTACTATTATTTGTAGGGTATTAAGTGTACTACAACTTTTATACTTGGCCCAAGACATGATCATGGGGTTTTCATAGCCTTTTGATCATACTTACCTCTAGTGCTCCACTTGTCCAAAGGGGGGTTTGAGTTAGAGTTTGGGTAATTCTCCCCCTAATATGTGCATGACAAACCAAGGTATGACTTCTAAGATGGGGTGCACTTACTTAGGATTTTGAGCTTTAAGTTTGGGATACTTTGCTCAAACTAAACCACATGTGATGATAAGTTTACTTGTGTGGCCTTGAGTGGAAAACTCTAAGTAACACCTGGGGTGTTACAGTTACTTAGTGGTTATTTAGTTATGATTTTCTAAAGTTTAATGCCAAAAAGACACTTATAACTAACTGGCTATTTGAAAAATATCAAACAACAGAACTTGTATTATTCCTAGGTTCTTCATAGCACAAGAGAAGTCATTCCTAGGGTAGGGGTGTTTTCCCCTTAGGATTATTTTCTTATGACTTTTCAAAGTTTTCTCTATTTTTCATGAATAAATGTGAGTGCAATTTCTTTTCACTGGACTATGGTTCAACAGATTTTTCATGTGAACTACATCACTTAGGCATGCTAGGAAAAATAAGGTTGCCCTCTGGTTTCCATTTTCAATCCCTTTTCTTCATTTCCCTAAGTTTGAGCATAAACAAGTTTTAGGGAATAAATCTTCCTTAACCTTGTGTACTGGGGTGTATATTAATTTTAAACAGTGTAACTACTAGGTTAGTGTCTCCACTATTTTTCTCAACCCTAGTCTAACAACATTTCTATTTTTCCCTTTATTATTAAGTTTTGGGAAGTTTTCTTATTTAAATCAAAACTCTATAAAACATTAAAGGAACTATGGGGTTTACTATTTTTGCTTGATAGTTTATATTTCACAAAGTCTAGCAAAATTGGTTTGACTAAATTTGGATGATTATTCTTCAAGTTATGTATTTATTAAGTTCTCTGCAATATTTAAAAGAAAAGTAAATTCGAAATGGGAAAAGAAAACAGATTTGCGCTGAAGTCCCTGGGCTTTCTTCCCCCTTTTCTCTCACAAAACAGCCCTTGGTCTACTATTTCCATGAGTCACTGACCTTACACAAAACAGCCTGGACTTAACCTAAATCTAACCCGCGACCCTTAGCGGGCTGGAACAGTACCCGGGGCGAAAGTCACGACGGCGAGGCTTACCAGCGACAGTAGAGCTCCGGTGGGTTGGTCAGCGACGTCGGGGAGGTCACGGCGGTCACGTCGGTGTGCGGGTCGGCGTCGGAGGTGGCCGAAGCTGCTCTGGCCACGAGCGCAGGCGGCGGAGGTCGTCGGTGGCACCTGCTCCGGCCAAACCACGGTGGTAGGGTTCAATCAAAGTGCACGAGGAGCTCCACTGGGTGATGTAGAGGTTATGCGCGCAAGGAATCGAGAAATGGTTCAATATGTTATTGGCTGAAAGAATATTATTGAATGATTTTTTTGCTTACCAGGAAACTAAAGGCTTGGTGGACATCTGAAAATATTGAGATTGGTGGACATCTAAAAATATTGCAAAAATTAGTAAATGTGACCATGAAGCAAAAAAAAATGGTAGAAATTGAGTGCTTTATATAACTACCTGCTTGTGGATCTCGTTTCTAAGCCACAACAATCGGACACGTGGCCTCTGGCTATTCAGAAATATTTTTCTGTTCTCCTCGCACTTAAACACACCCATTGCCGCTGCCATCTCCTCTTCAGTTAATTCTTCCATCGACTCTAACACACGAACACACTTTCCAATACAATAGTCTTCCTTCTTGTTACATCCCTCAGCATATTGATCAATCTGATTTACCACATCAAGCAACTTATCATTATGTTGCCTTTTGTAATCCAAATATTCCTCAAGAACCCTAGCAATCTGACTTTGCTTACGCTTCCTTCCATGACTCTCCGCTCGCTGTTTTGAAGATGCCGGGGTGCGGTCATGTCCACCAATCTCAACACGGGTACTTGAAGATCCCAACCCATGCAAATTTGAAGAGATTTGGTTCAAATCAGGGTTAACCCCAAGGTCATCATCAATCCTGAAAGAGCTCATAGCTTTAGCTTCAACTTCAGCTTGAATATGTAATTGTTGTCGGGTTGATGTATGTTGCTGAGTTGATGTAAAATTGAGATCACCGGTGGCACAACTGCCATCACAGAGTGCTGACAACTAATTATACAAAGGGAATGGCCTTGACTGAAATTTCTTGACCTTTGGATTACTCTATTCATTATATAAAAAATATACTACAATTAGATTGTAACCAAAATCAAAAGTAAATTGTAACACCCAGGTGTTACCTAAGGCCCTAACTCCATAACATACACTGGTGCATTGTATCACATGTGTTTGAGTGGAGGAGAAGAAGCACCTAGAACCTTGGAAGCATGGGTTAGCTAAGGAAGGTTAGTGACAAAAGCTTCACCCATGCATTTTGAACAATTGTCATCTTGAGCCAAAGAGGTTAAGCCCTAAAGACCCCTAAAGGCACTGAACTTCCAAGCAAAGGATCAATGGATAAGTTAATCAAATTGCCAAACCTTGATTCTAATCCTTAACCAAAGTTTAAGTAACATTATAACATACAAAATGCAGAGGGGAAACATTACAAAAAGACCCATTAAAACCCCCAAAATTCACCCCCTTAAGTGGTGAGCACACTGGAGCTCTCTAATCCTCTCTAAGTCAAAATCTAACCCTAATCTAAAGATCAAACGTGTTCACTTAGTAAATGGCGCCAAAACCACTTGGTCTGAATACCAAAAAGTTGATAAACCACCCAAGGCACCCACTGGAAAAGTTTGAAACCGAGCCAAATTTGTTTGACTTGATTTGGCATCACTTTTGTCGTGGAGTGGGCAGAGAGACAAGCCAGATTTGGCGTCCGCAAATCTCCCTACCTAGGGCATATCTCCCCTTGGAACTCACATACAAGAGATAGCCATAGGTGCCAGGAGGAGGTCTGCACCGGATTTTTGCCAAGATTCACACGTATGCGATCTCGGCGAGCTGTTGAACTTGGGCAGAAGAACAGTTCCACGTGTTCGACGCGCCCTGGACGCGCCAAAGCACGCCCAGCGCCTGCCCAGCGTGCCCCGCGCCGCGCTGAGCCACGCCCATGTCCCGTGCCCGCGCCCGCGCCTATAAAGCCAGCCGAAGCTTCAGTCGTACTCCCCCGCGCGCTCTCGACCTCACTGGAGCACGAGATCACCGGCGTTTGCCCTGCACACAGTGTGCCAGCGGCCGCCCGAACCCCCGCCACCGTAGATCGGCTAGTGCAACCATTCCCAGCCCCATCCAACCCTCAGAGTAGACTCTACATGCCTCGGTGAAGCTTCCCTAGCGCGGAATTGGACTCTACCTCACAGGAGATGCCGAATCAAGGTCGCTGGACTTCACCCGAGCACCGGCGTACGTGGACCGAGCTCCACAGTGAGTTATTCTTTGATTCCTTGCACGAGTCGACTCATTGGCACCCTGTGAAGCTTCTCGTGCCCTTGGATTGACCTGTATCGCCGTGGATAGGCCGGAGCACTCGGCGCTGACGAGCCCGCCTGCCTGCGCTCGTGGACCGGCCGATTCCGGCCATCACCGACGGCAAGCCGTACCTCGACGTGACCGCAGAGACTTCCCGGAGCCAACCCCGTCCTTCACCGGACCTCCCTCGCCGCCGGTAAGCCGCGCCGCCCTAATTACTTCCGCGGGTACTGTTCAAAAGGGGGGAGGGACCTCGGGGAAGAAGGAATAGAAGTCGGGGGGATTTTTGAACTGTCAGAGACTCAAATGAATAGTGGCTAAAGGGTATAAGTTGAAGGATTGGTTTATGAAAAGCCCAGGGTCCTCGGTGTAAACTGGTTTTCTAGAAAAGCTCTTTAAAATTTCTAATTTAATTACAAATAGAACTTGTAAAATGCATAACTTCGGTTTTATTCAACAAAATTTGGTCAAACCAATTTTGTCTGACTCCACATAATGTAAACTACCTAGGAAAAAAGCAATACCCCCTTAGTATTGCAGAAGAATTTAAAGTTTGGAATTAAATATTGATTTGGCCAAAAGCCAAAAAATAGAGGGAAAATGGTTACACTGTTAGCCTGAGGTTAAGAAAAATCATGGAAGTACCTAGTCACCCCCTAATCAATATAAAAATAGTAAACCCCTCAGTGCACCAAATTAAGGTAGGTTTTACCATTTAAAATCATTTTTGCTCAAGGTTAAAGAAAAGAGAAAAGGTAGTCAAAAATAAGAACCTGGAAGCAACAACATTTTTGTTGGCTCACTTATTTAGTGAAGTTCACTGGAAAATTTTATTAGACCCTTGTTTAGTACAAAATAAATGGGATGCCTTTTATTTTATAAAAACAATGAAAACTTAAAAAAAATCTTAGGAAAATAATCTTAAGGAGAACCCACCCCAAACCTTGGGATAACTAATAATATGTTATTATGAACCTAGGAAAAATGTAAGTTCTGTTGTTTGATATTTTTCAAATAACAAGTTAGTTGTAAGCACCTTTTTGGCCTTAAACATTAGAAAACCACAACTAAATATACAGTAGGCCTTTTTCTGTGATATTTAACATAGAGGCATAATATCACCTATGAATCTGGACAAAAATAAAAAATGGTACAAAAACTTCACTTAAATCATAGCTATAGTGTAAAATGCCCTTTTACACTTGTTTTTGTTAATTTTGCACAAGGAGTATCTGAATTAATATCCACCTCAAAATTTTGAGAGGACCCACAAATGTTAATATTTACCCACTGTAATTTCTATAACATTTTTGGAAAATGTTAACTAACCCTCATAGTCCACAATGCTTAATAAGAAGCACAATAGAAAGAAAAGGGAAACCTGGGGGAGAAATAGATGAAAGTACAAAGCCCTTAAGGATATAAAAAAGAAACCCTAGGGAAACACTAAACTTAATATTGTTTTACTATGCATAACCCTTACAAATGTTCATGTCACATTTATACTTATATCTCATGCATTGCATTCGATAGATTGTAATCTCGCTGACAGGGAGTACATCCTCGTGCCGGAGCAAGGAGTTGCTCAGGAGGTAGCCCAGGATCCAGCACCCGAGCCTGCCATCGAGGATCTGCCTACCCCAGCTTTGGAAGGCAAGCCCCAGTTTTATGCATAACCGTTATATATGCTATTTTACTGCACTTAATGTTTGTAGGTTTGTACTGTGCACTTAAGTGTAGGAGTTGTCTGAAACCCTAGTTGCATGAACTCAGAATTCCTTTTGAGATGGATACTACTATGCTAGGTCGAGTAGCTGCTTTACTAATTAGGGATCTCAGTAGAAGTCGGGTGATTTTTCTAGCACTCGCGCGAGGTCAGGAATTGATTGTATCCATTTTTATATCGGAATGATGATGGTCTGGGGACAAAGGTCCATGGGGATGCGTTGTCTACGAGACGGAAATTGGAATAAGGACTAAGGTGTGGTACCGTGTGTCAAGCGTTTGAACGTACTAAGCACATACCGAGAAATATGGTAAATCGGTAAGCCTAGTACCTGAGTGAACCTGGCAACAGACTTTACCCCTCACGCGACCTGAGACGTGGTCTCCCATTCCGGTTATGGTGGGTACAAGTGCGGTCACTGCACGACGGCAGTCGGGGTCAGTGAGGCATTGTACGCCAAGGCGGTGAGCCCTGATCTGCTGACGGGGAATCGATGGGGACAGTTGATTTGTGTGGGGACAGAGTGCCTCGCCATGTCGTGTGTTTAGGTTTACCTTGCAAGGTTTAAAAACTCGATTCGAATCGTCTGCTTCTCACAGCTAATGAGACTGCTTGATCCATGCTGCTACATTGAGTAATAAGTGGAAATGAGATGACTGGCAAAGGATGTTGATTGATAAAGATGTTTGATACCATGTATGAGTAGCTAGGTACTCATCTAGTTTAAAAAGGATCATACAAAAACTTGGAAAGCTAAAACTTGATTTTAGACTCAGCTAGTGCTTTTGGCAAACCAAACCCCTCAGCCAAACAGCTGGATGTCTAGAGGTAGAGGAGTAGACTCCTCACACCGGGTAAGTCTAGCTGAGTATTAGTATACTCAGCCTTGCTTGTGGCATAATTTTACAGGTTTTTTGGAGGACATGGTGGCTGGAGTGACTTGGCCGTCCACCTTGCCACCGGGTTGGACAGTCGAGTGGGACCCTACCTCGGCGGAGGAGGAGCAGGAGGAGTGATGGGACAGGCTTCCCCATCTCTCCATTTACCAGTCCACCTTTCCAAAAATAGCTGTTGTATTTTCGTCGGCCAACGAGGCCCACGAAAATAGCTGTTGTATTTTCGTCGGCCAACGAGGCCCATGAAAATAGCTGTTGTATTTTCGTCGGTCTCCGAGGCCCACGAAAATAGCTGTTGTATTTTCGTCGGTCTCCGAGGCCCACGAAAATAGCCAGTTTATTTTCGTCGGCCTTGGAAAAGCCGACGAAAATATGTTATTTTCGTTGGTGCCGACGAAAATAGTTGCTTATTTTCATCTAACATATTTTCGGTGGCTATTTTCGTCGGTATGCCGACGAAAATAACCTATTTTCGTCGGTTTAAGCTTATTTTCATGGGTTTTTGGCCCATGAAAATTTAGGTGTTTCCTGTAGTGAGGAGGAGTGATGGGACAGGCTTCCCCATCTCTCCATTTATTTATCGTTAGTTTTATTCCACTGCATTCTGAACAATGGTCACTACTTTTGCTAAAACTCCGATGATGATGTAATAAATTTGATACTCTTTCATGTTGGTTTTATGTTTTATTTTATTTGCTCTGTGCCTCACCATCGAGTGAGTACGTGGTACTTGATCCTGTTAGTGGCCTCGTCGGACTAGATCCGAGGGACTGACGAGTTATTCCTATTTAAGTGTGGTCTAACCTCTAAGGTGGGACTTAGGCACTTTAGTTGGAATAATTCGGGCGGTTCCGCCACAGCTGGTATCGAAGCTTGTACCACCACAGAGGAATCAATAAATTGTAAATACCATCCCTTTTTAAAAATAAAACTTGGTAGAAACAAATGTTGGATAGATCGCCAGGACGATCAGGATAGACCTAGGATGTGAAGCCTTAGGATGGTAGAGGGGTAGCTAGGTGGCTAATTGAGTAAGTCCTACAGGCTACTATAAGGGATGGGAGTTCTTCCTTATTCCCTCTAAGTTGGAATGAGGTCGTTAGGACAAGCATGCATGCATCCCTACTTAAACTATTAATAATTAGGTAAGAATTTTAATACTTGATAATGACAGATTAAGTATACTTAGTGATATTGTCGTAACCATGGGGAGGCCGAGCGTTGATCCCTTGTTATTTTATAATTCTTTTTCTTTTTCACTCACGCTTAACCATACACAGATTACTTCTCACGGATCCTCGGATGGAGGGAACGCACAGTCCCACACGGAAGGACTTGCACGAGAGGGCTTTCCCCGTATCTTGTGGGAGGTACTTCAGGAAGCCAGTTACACAACGCCTCCCCAGTATGCAGTGCAGCTGTTCGAGAAGCACTGAGTGCCCCGCTGTAGGGTGAGGATGACCCTGGAGCCTCATCCCTTACAGCCAGGCTGGCGTTCGTTGGACTCCTAGCCATTTGGATACCGGGCTGAGGATACTATCGAGGCGATTGCTCTCCATGGGCTAACGACCTTCTGTGGTTTTCACCCCTTGGAGCTGTCTACTCATCCCATTGGCTTGTTCCCCGCTGATAATGAGGATGACCCAATGTGGAAAGATCAAGTGGAGCATGCCAAGGACATATGGGCTCTTTACCCAGGGCAGACTGCTCACTTGACAGTGCGATGCATGAATGCCCTTTATCGTCTGCAAATGATGTGAGGAGAGGCAATGTCTCATCTGATGGCATTGTTGGAGGCTACCAAGATTACCTTGGATAACAGAGAGGAACTTGTGGTAGACCTGTCCACTGAGATGGTGGAAAAAGACCTACAGGTAGAACATCTGTCCAATGAGATCCAGGAACTTGAGGAGCTAGTGGGAACCAGGGAGAACACCATTGAGGTTCTCGAGGATCAGCTGATCAACACTCAGTAGCAACTTGCGGAAGCTAACCAACATTTGGATATGCACCACTAGGAGATCCAGGACATGAAGGCCAACGAGGATGTCGACATCGAGGGAGGAGAAGAGCCAGAGCCCGCATCTAGTCTGGACACTGCTGGCTCAGGGAGACCACCTTCCCCCGAGTCGAGCGTTGCCTCGTTTGCTCACTAGGTTGTGGAGATAGAGTTAGAAGTGGGTAGGAAGAACTCCTTGGAGCTAGCTTAGCTTTTGCACCCTTGGGGTACTAGGCTAGACAGAGTTGAGTCTTTTGGGTCACTGATGTAATCATAACAAACTCTTTTGAAAGCTAGGATGATGAATGATGTCAGCTTTAATTTATGAAGAAAAGATTTATGCCACGTAGTATCTTTTATGAATTATGTAAGAAAATATTGGTTTTACCCTTTCCGATCTTTCACCGCGTATGAACCCTGACATCAGAAGTATAATGTTGAGAGCATCCTTAAATTTTTCAGATGGCAGGGAGAGCGCGCCGTGGACAGAATGAGCACATTCCTCCACCCCCGCCACCGCCTCCTACCATGCAAGAACTGATGGCCCAGCAGAATGAGATTCTGTGACAGTTGGCTCAGCGTCAGCCGCCACCGCAGCACTATGGTGGTGGTGATCACCATCAGCATCCCCCAGCAGTGGCCACTTATCAGGAGTTCCTCAGTACTCAACCACCGTTGTTCACTCGGGCAGAGGATCCACTTGATGCTGATGTGTGGATCAGGGTAGTGGAATCCAAATTCCCATTACTTACCGGCAATTGTTCAGATGCGGCCAAAGTTCGTTTTGCCACTCAGCAGCTTCGCGGACCTGCGGACATGGTGGGATCACATTCTCGCTATGTAGCCAGATGGCCACGTGGTGGAATGGAGAGAATTCAAGGCAGCTTTCAGAGGGCATCATATACCAGCAGGCATTATGGATCGCAAGCTTAACGAGTTTCTGGCACTCACTTAGGGAAATCGGACAGTGTTGCAGTACGCTCAGGCCTTCAATGACCTGTGCCAGTATGTCGGATATCATGCAGATACTGATGAGAAGAAGAGGGACAGGTTCAGGAGGGGCCTCAGCACTAAGCTCCGCGACCGTCTCAACACCATCAGGGCCAACAGCTACAATGAGCTGGTCAACTTGGCCATTTCTCAGGAGGACTGCATCACCGCCCGCCAGGCAGAAAAGAAGAGGAAGACCCCTGTAGCAGGACCCTCAGCTTAGCCACCGCGCTTCAGGATTGTATCTGACACTTAGAACAGGGGACCTCAGCAACAGCAAGGACGTTGGGTGATCCGACCACAACAGCAGCAGCAGGCACCCAACCGCTCTCAGCCCCCTGTTCCGAGAAACAACCAGCCACAGCAGCAGCAGTACTGTCAGGCCAATGACAACAGATGCTTCACTTATGGCAGCACTGGACACAATGCCAAGAATTGTCCCAAGAACTAGTAGAGGCAGGGCAAAATTCCAACCAGAACCAAGGAAAGAGGCAGAAGGTGCAAGTGAGGCAAGGCAGGCTGAACTTCACCACCATGACTGATATTCTAGAGGGAGCACCCATCATGACTGGTATCTTTTCCATTTTGAATAATCCTGCAATCATTCTTTTTGATTCTGGTGCATCACACAGTTTTATCAGTGCAAAATTTAGTGCCAAATGCTAGTTACCTTTCTATCACACCAATGTGGGTATTACAATTTCAACACCAGGGGGCAGGGTTGCCACCTATCAAATCAACCGACATGTGCCCATAAGGTTTGGTAGTCTTATAATTAAAACCACCCTCCTCATCTTAGGATTAGATAGTGTGGACATCATTCTAGGAACTGACTAGTTATCAAGGCATCAGGCAGTAATTGATATTGCAGCAAGGGTTATTGAGATACACTCCCCTACGTGTGGCAAAACCACATTATATTTGCCCAATTAGGGTTGTACCCGTTCCTGTGCCTTCACTATGATAGAGTCACCCGTCGAAGGAATCCCAGTGGTTTGTGACTACCCAGATGTTTTTCCGGATGAACTACCAGGGATGCCACCCGACACAGACATAGAGTTCGCGATTGAACTACAACCCGGAACTGCCCCTATATCTAAAAGACCCTATAGGATGGCTCCAGCAGAGTTGGCAGAATTGAAAAAGTAGTTGCAAAAATTGTTGGACAAGGGATTCATTCGCCCAAGTACTTCACCATGGGGATGTCCTGCTTTATTCGTAAAGAAGAAAGATGAGAGTTTGAGGTTGTGTGTTGACTACCGCCCTCTCAATGCGGTGACCATCAAGAATAAGTATCCGTTGCCCCGCATTGATGTATTGTTTGATCAGTTGGTGGGAGCTAAAGTATTCTCCAAGATAGATCTTCGCTCTGGCTATCATCAGATAAAAATCAGGGCCAGTGATATCTCGAAGACGGCTTTCTCTACCAGATATGGGCTTTATGAGTATTTGGTGATGTCTTTTGGGCTAACCAATGCCCCGGCTTATTTCATTTATTTGATGAACTCGGTATTCATGCCAGAGCTGGACAAATTTGTGGTGGTCTTCATAGATGACATTCTGGTTTATTCCAAAAATGAAGATGAGCATACTGAGCATCTACACATTGTACTTCAGCGACTGCGCGATCATCGTCTATATGCTAAGCTGTCCAAATGTGAGTTCTGGCTGAAGGAGATAAAATTTCTGGGCCATACCATTTCTTAGGATAGGGTATCAGTTGATCCTGAGAAAGTACAAGAAGTGATGAATTGGAAACCTCCTACCACCGTACGGCAGATTCGGAGTTTTCTGGGATTGGCAGGGTATTATCGGCGATTTATTCTAGATTTCTCCAGGATTGCCAAGCCAATGACTAAATTGTTGAAGAAAGGAGTCAAGTATGAATGGAGCCAGAAATGTGAGGATGCCTTTCATGCACTAAGGCAACATTTGACAACAGCACCCGTGTTAGCTCAACCGGACAACACAAAATCTTTCGAGGTTTATTGTGATGCTTCAGGTACTGGATTGGGATGTGTCTTGATGCAAGACAACCGAGTTATTGCTTATGCCTCCCGAGCACTCAGACCCCATGAGCAGAACTACCCCACACATGATCTGGAGTTAGCAGCTGTAGTTCATGCTCTCAAGATATGGAGACACTACTTGATGGGAGCTCATTGTAATATCTATACTGATCATAAGAGTCTCAAGTATATCTTCACACAGGCTAATCTGAATACTGATCATATGATTTGGAAGTACATTACCATCCTGGCAAGGCCAATGTTGTGGTAGATGCTTTAAGTCGAAAGGCCCAGTGCAACTGTGTAACGATGGACTCTAAGATTGCCACCCTGTGTGACGAGTTATGCAAGTTGAGCGTAGAAGTTGTTTCTTCAGGAACCTTGGAGTATATCTCAGTGGAACCCACCTTACATGAGCAAATAGTCATGGCACAGATTGGTGACAAGGGTGTTCAAGTCATTAAGGAAATGATCGGACAAAAGGTGGACAAGTACAAATGCTTCCGTCAGGACAGCAAAGGAATTCTATGGTTTGGAGACCGATTGGTTGTTCCCAAGAACCCCGAGCTTAGAAAGAAAATATTGGATGAAGCTCACCTTTCTAAATTCTCCATGCATCCCGACAGCAACAAGATGTATCATGATCTCAGATCCTTGTACTGGTGGACCAGAATGAAGTGGGAAATTGCTAAGTATATATCTGAGTGTGACACTTGCCAAAGAGTCAAGGTCAGTCATTTGAAGGTAATAGGCACCTTACAGCCCCTTCCCATACCATCTTGGAAATGGGAGGACATTTGCATGGATTTTATCGTAGGATTGCCCAATACCTCCTGACACCACGATTCTATTTGGGTCATTATGGATAGGTTGACTAAAACAATGCATTTCTTGCCAGTACATACCACCCACCGGACAGAAAAGTATGCAAAAATTTATATTGACCAGATAGTTTGTCTCCACGGAATACCAAGGACTATTGTGTCTGACCGAGGAGCACCATTTGTAGCACGTTTCTGGGAGCAATTGCAAGAATCACTTGGGACCCATGTAATAATAAGCTCAGCATACCACCCTCAAACAGATGGTCAGACAGAAAGGGTGAATCAGATTTTGGAAGACATGTTGAGGGCATGTGTGCTACACTATGGAAAGGATTGGGACAATGTCTTTCATTGGCAGAGTTCTCTTATAATAATAGCTACCAGTCCAGTTTAAAGATGGCACCTTTCGAGGACTTGTATGGGAGAAGGTGTAGGACACCGCTAAATTGGTCTCAAGCTAGAGAAAGGGAAATATTTGGACCTGACTTGGTACTTGAAGCAGAGGAGAAGGTCAGGGTCATTAAGAAGAACCTAGAAGCTGCTCAGGCCAGGCAAAAGAGCTATCATGGCAAGAGGAGGAAGGCTCTGCAGTTTGAAGTGGGAAGTCATGTTTATCTTAAGGTGTCACCCACCAAAGGTGTTTAGAGATTTGGAATCAAGGGCAAGTTAGCTCCTCGCTACATTGGGCCCTATGAAATCAAGGAGACTTGTGGACCTGTAGCGTATCAATTAAAGTTGCCACCCCATATGTCACCAGTTCATGATGTGTTCCACGTATCTCAGCTACGAAAGTGTGTCTGCTTACCCACCGAAGTGCTACCTGAGCTAGAGTTGGAGATAGAACCAGACTTGTCCTATCAAGAGCACCCCGTCAGGATACTAGACCAAAAGGAGAGATCAACCTGGGCAAGGTCGATCAGGATGTATAAAGTTCAGTGGAGTCACCACACAGAAGAAGAGGCTACGTGGGAGACTGAGGATTTTCTACGTTCTCGCTTCCCCGACTTGCTGCCCGAAGGAGTCGGTACGTAATCCAAAAAAAACCCACCCCACCTGCCCTTTGAATCTAAATATAAGAAAAACTTAGTTGTTAAGGGTAAAGTAAGCTTGAAAAGTAACTTTAAAAGGACTTCCTTCTGAAGTTGCAAAGAGGATGACATTCAAAGAGCAGTTAATTAGAGAAACTTGGCTTAAAGAATCTACATCACACAGACCCAACTTCTTGGCACACTCTAAAGGATCCCTACCCAAATCTCGGGACGAGATTAAGTTAAGGGGGGAGGGCTATAACACCCAGGTGTTACCTAAGGCCTTAACTCCATAACATACACTGGTGCATTGTATCACATGTGTTTGAGTGGAGGAGAAGAAGCACCTAGAACCTTGGAAGCATGGGTTAGCTAAGGAAGGTTAGTGACAAAAGCTTCACCCACGCATTTTGAATAATTGTCATCTTGAGCCAAAGAGGTTAAGCCCTAAAGACCCCTAAAGGCGCTGGACTTCCAGGCAAAGGATCAATGGATAAGTTAATCAAATTGCCAAACCTTGATTCTAATCCTTAACTAAAGTTTAAGTAACATTATAACATACAAAATGCAGACGGGAAACATTACAAAAAGACCCCTTAAAAACCCCAAAATTCACCCCCTTAAGTGGTGAGCACACTAGAGCTCTCTAATCCTCTCTAAGTCAAAATCTAACCCTAATCTAAAGATCAAACGTGTTCACTTAGTAAATGGCGCCAAAACCATTTGGTCTGAATACCAAAAAGTTGCCAAACCACCCAAGGCACCCACTGGAAAAGTTTGAAACCGAGCCAAATTCGTTTGACTTGATTTGGCATCACTTTTGTCGCGGAGTGGGCAGAGAGACAAGCCAGATTTGGCGTCCACAAATCTCCCTACCTAGGGCATATCTCCCCTTGGAATTCACATACAAGAGATAGCCATAGGTGCCAGGAGGAGGTCTGCGCCGGATTTTTGCCAAGATTCGCACGTATGCGATCTCGGCGAGCTGTTGAACTTGGGCAGAAGAACAGTTCCACGTGTTCGACGCGCCCTGGACGCGCCAAAGCACGCCCAGCGCCTGACCCAGCGCGCCCCGCGCCGCGCCGAGCCACGCCCGTGTCCCGTGCCCGCAACCGCGCCTATAAAGCCAGCCGAAGCTTCAGGCGTACTCCCTCGCGCGCTCTCGACCTCACCGGAGCACGAGATCACCGGCGTTTGCCCTGCACACGGCGTGCCAGCGACCACCCGAACCCCCGCCACCGTAGAACGGCCAGTGCAGCCATTCCTAGCCCCATCCAACCCTCAGAGTAGACTCTACGTGCCTCGGTGAAGCTCCCCGAGCGAGGAATTGGACTCTACCTCACCGGAGACGCCGAATCAAGGTCGCCGGACTTCACCCGAGCGCCGGCGTACGTGGACCGAGCTCCACAGTGAGTTATTCTTCGATTCCTTGCATGAGTCAACTCATTGGCACCCCGTGAAGCTTCTCGTGCCCTTGGATTGACCTGTATCGCCGTGGATAGGCCAGAGCACTTGCCGCCGACGAGCCCGCCTGCCTGCGCTCGTGGACCGGCCGATTCCGGCCATCACCGACGACAAGCCGTACCTCGACGTGACCGCAGAGACTTCCCGGAGCCAACCCCGTTCTTCATCGGACCTCCCTCGCCGCCGGTAAGCCGCACCGCCCTAATTACTTCCGCGGGTACTGTTCAAAAGGGGGGAGGGACCTCGGGGAAGAAGGAATAGAAGTCGGGGGGATTTTTGAACTGTCAAAGACTCAAATGAATAGTGGCGCAAGGGTATAAGTAGAAGGATTGGTTTAAGAAAAGCCCAGGGTCCTCGGTGTAAACTGGTTTTCTAGAAAACCTCTTTAATATTTCTAATTTAATTACAAACAGAACTTGTAAAATGCATAACTTCGGTTTTATTCAACCAAATTTGGTCAAACCAATTTTGTCTGACTCCACATAATGTAAACTACCTAGGAAAAAAGCAATACCCCCTTAGTATTGCAGAAGAATTTAAAGTTTGGAATTAAATATTGATTTGGCCAAAAGCTAAATAATAGAGGGAAAAATGGTTACACTGTTAGCCTCAGGTTAAGAAAAATCAGGGAAGTACCTAGTCACCCCCTAATCAGTATAAAAATACTAAACCCCTTAGTGCACCAAATTAAGGTAGGTTTTACCATTTAAAATCATTCTTGCTCAAGGTTAAAGAAAAGAGAAAAGGTAGTCAAAAATAAGAACCTGGAAGCAACCACATTTTTGTTGGCTCACTTATTCAGTGAAGTTCACTGGAAAATTTTATTAGACCCTTGTTTAGTACAAAATAAATGGGATGCCTTTTATTTTATAAAAATAATGAAAACTTAAAAAAAATCTTAGGAAAATAATCTTAAGGAGAACCCACCCCAAACCTTGGGATAACTAATAATATGTTATTATGAACCTAGGAAAAATGTAAGTTCTGTTGTTTGATATTTTTCAAATAACAAGTTAGTTGTAAGCACCTTTTTGGCCTTAAACTTTAGAAAACCACAACTAAATATACAGTAGGTCTTTTTCTGTGATATTTAACATAGAGGCATAATATCACCTATGAATCTGGACAAAAATAAAAATTGGTACAGAAACTTCACTTAAATCATAGCTATAGTGTAAAATGCCCTTTTACACTTGTTTTTGTTAATTTTGCACAAGTAGTATCTGAATTAATATCCACCTCAAATTTTTGAGAGGACCCACAAATGTTAATATTTACCCACTGTAATTTCTATAACATTTTTGGAAAATGTTAACTAACCCTCATAGTCCACAATGCTTAATAAGAAGCACAATAGAAAGAAAAGGGAAACCTGGGGGAGAAATAGATGAAAGTACAAAGCCCTTAAGGATATCAAAAAGAAACCCTAGGGAAACACTAAACTTAATATTGTTTTACTATGCATAACCCTTACAAATGTTCATGTCACATTTATACTTATATCTCATGCATTGCATTCGATAGATTGTAATCTCGCTGACGGGGAGTACATCCTCGTGCCGGAGCAAGGAGTTGCTCAGGAGGTAGCCCAGGATCCAGCACCCGAGCCTGCCATCAAGGATCCGCCTGCCCCAACTTTAAAAGGCAAGCCCCGGTTTTATGCATAACCGTTATATATGCTATTTTACTGCACTTAATGTTTGTAGGTTTGTACTGTGCACTTAAGTGTAGGAGTTGTCTGAAACCCTAGTTGCATGAACTCAGGATTCCTTTTGAGATGGATACTACTATGCTAGGTCGAGTAGCTGCTTTACTAATTAGGGATCTCAGTAGAAGTCGGGTGATTTTTCTAGCACTCGCGCGAGGTCAGGAATTGATTGTATCCATTTTTATATCGGAATGATGATGGTCTGGGGACAAAGGTCCATGGGGATGCGTTATCTACGAGACGGAAATTAGAATAAGGACTAAGGTGTGGTACCGTGTGTCAAGCGTTTGAACGTACTAAGCACATACCGAGAAATATGGTAAATCGGTAAGCCTAGTACCTGAGTGAACCTGGCAACAGACTTTACCCTCACGCGACCTGAGACGTGGTCTCCCATTCCGGTTATGGTGGGTACAAGTGCGGTCACTGCACGACGGCAGTCGGGGTCAGTGAGGCATTGTACGCCAAGGCGGTGAGCCCTGATCTGCTGACGGGGAATCGATGGGGACAGTTGATTTGTGTGGGGACGGAGTGCCTCGCCATGTCGTGTGTTTAGGTTTACCTTGCAAGGTTTAAAAACTCGATTCAAATCGTCTGCTTCTCACAGCTAATGAGACTGCTTGATCCATGCTGCTACATTGAGTAATAAGTGGAAATGAGATGACTGGCAAAGGATGTTGATTGATAAAGATGTTTGATACCATGTATGAGTAGCTAGGTACTCATCTAGTTTAAAAAGGATCATACTAAAACTTGGAAAGCTAAAACTTGATTTTAGACTCAGCTAGTGCTTTTGGCAAACCAAACCCCTCAGCCAAACAGCTGGATGTCTAGAGGTAGAGGAGTAGACTCCTCACACCGGGTAAGTCTAGCTGAGTATTAGTATACTCAGCCTTGCTTGTGGCATAATTTTACAGGTTTTTTGGAGGACATGGTGGCTGGAGTGACTTGGCCGTCCACCTTGCCACCGGGTTGGACAGTCGAGTGGGACCCTACCTCGGCGGAGGAGCAGGAGGAGTGATGGGACAGGCTTCCCCATCTCTCCATTTATTTATCGTTAGTTTTATTCCGCTGCATTCCGAACAATGGTCACTACTTTTGCTAAAACTCCAATGATGATGTAATAAATTTGATACTCTTTCATGTTGGTTTTATGTTTTATTGTATTTGCTCTGTGCCTCACCATCGAGTGAGTACGTGGTACTTGATCCTGTTAGTGGCCTCGTCAGACTAGATCCGAGGGACTAACGAGTTATTCCTATTTAAGTGTGGTCTAACCTCTAAGGTGGGACTTAGGCACTTAAGTTGGAATAATTCGGGCGGTTCTGCCACATAAATAAGAATGATTAGTCAAATGAAATAAGAATGATTAGTAAAAAAACTTACGACAATTATATTTGCCCATATTGGTGGTTCCACAATGATCATACCCATGGCATCATTCCATCCAACACCACTTTTCTTGCGGGCTTCCTTCAGCACCTTATAGTTTGCCTTAAGTTCCTTTTCTTTTTCCTAGATCTGTGCCTTTGTAAACTTAGCCAAAGAGCACTTCTCATTGAACATTTGTGTCATAGAACGCCAACCTTCTGGTGCCCAACCATTCTGGCCCCGATACTTCACATGATTGTGCTCGTGCAAGATGTCAACAAGAATCTTCTCATAGTTCATATTCCATGATGCTCTAGCCATGACTACATAGTATACGATAGCCAATGACTATTCCATCAAAATAATACTAATGATTATTATAATCATTCCACATCTGCATAGCAATTTGATCTCTAAGAGCATTTCCAGCATTGGACTGACTACTATACTGATAATTGCTATCTCCCTCTAGTAATTCAACAAATTGACTAGAATTGATGTTAGTTGGGTGTTGATCCAATCATCCATCTTCACCATTTAAACCTCTAATCATGTTATGAAATGAAACTGCTGCTGATGGAATCAAAACCTGAGTCTCTATGGGATAAAAGGTGCCCACTTTGAGGATGGGAAATCGCTTCTTCAAGACACCAATGGACCTTTCTATGTGGTTGCGAAGGAGGGCATGAGAATGATTAAATAACTCCTTATAATCAGCATATACAGTACTTGACCCTCGCCTCCGATATTCACTTAGATGGTAGGAAACTCCTCGATATGGGGCAACAAAAGAAGGAGTGTTTGCATATCCCCCATCTACAAGATAGTATTTACCAGCAGGCACTCTGAAACCCTTTCTTAAAGCTGATTGAAGAACCCCTGCATCAGATGCGGACCCTTCCCACCCACATGAGATGAATGTGAAATTCAAATCGAAGTCGCACACCAACATCACGTTTTGAGAAAGGGTTCCTTTTCAATTTCTAAATGGAGGGGCTCTCTCTTCACTAATAGTTATGGGGACGTGTGTCCCATCAATTGCACCAATACAATTCTAAAAGTAAGGCCAAAACCAAGGATTGGATGTAATCTTCACATGTGGATGGTTTACACTTGGGAGCTTCACAAATCTTTGAGTTAGAGTAGGGATTATAGCAAAGAACTCGCTTATCTTTCTATGTATGGTTTCCCCGCTATGCTGAAATTCTTTTTGCAAGATCGTATTGCTAGCATTTTGAGATATCATGTACATGAATATCCCAAGATGCTCCTCAATGCTCTTATTTGAAGTGTCTTGCAATAGTCCTTCCCTTCTAAGATAGCTTGCTACAGCTCTAAAGATTTTTGGCTCCATTCGAAACTCAGATTTGCACCAGCTCTCATGACCATCGAGCATTTCTCTAATTTTTTGTGCACCACTATGGCAAGAATTGTGTACTGGCCTCTTTTTAGAATAAAGGGAAGCATATATAGCTGGAACTAACACAAAAAATAACTTGTTGGGGCCGTGCTTCGGTGTGCCGAAGGTCTTACACGAAGAAGCAGCTTCGGCTGAAGTCGTCTCCAAGAGATGGCCGAAGGTTCCTTTTCATGGAGCTTCGGCGTTACAAACCGACATAGAGATAGAATGACCTTTTTATCCATAGAGGTCTGAGTCATTGTTGTAAACTTTTGTAAGGGGCATAATTGTAATTTGTCACAGGCTGCGACCTGTGCCTATAAATAGATGAACAGTACCTCTGTACTGTTCACGTGAACCTGTTATTTGCCTTCGCATCACACTTGTACTCTTGCCTTCCTCAGGACCGAAGGTACATTTGTAATTTGAAATCATTTATATTCGTTCATGTTAGTAAAAATGAAAATGATTCTATGTTAACATTTAAATGTCTATTTCATACATCATGATTTATACGAATACTTCATCCTTCGTTATTATGTTTACGAAGGTACGTCCTTCGTAACCTTCGTCCGAAGTTCCTTATATCCTGAAAGGATATAATGTGGTGAAGGACGAAGGACCTTAATATTTAACATTTTCTGTGTTGCCTTGTTCTTAACTCTTAGCACTTGAGAACAAGCCCCCAACATAACTCATAATCATCTTCCTCCTGTTTCAAATGTTTCCTTATCAACTCAATTCTAGAACCCATTAGTATCCCTAAAACAAGAGAACATGTTTGAGAAATATGACAAGAAGTGTGTACATGGTTGAGTATGTAGGATCCCATATTTAGGAAACATGTAGGGACATCGCAGCAACTCTAAATAAATGAATGAACTAACCATATAAGATCCAGATAAATACTTTGTTCAGGCCTAAATATAAAAAGTGGTCCAACTAAAAATAAAAAAAATACATCCTAGTTAAAATGCAGGCCTTATGCAGTAAAAAAAGTTCAGAGAAATACTTTGTCAAATAAGATATTCGCATACTACAAGGCTACAAACAAAGGCAAAAGAAGTTCAGGAAACATGTAGGGACAGTGCAGCAACACTAAATAAATGAATGAACTAACCATATAAGACTAGTAGATATCGTGTATGGGCTTGATTTCTCTACAGGAAATAACAGACCTTGAACCAAGAAAGAAACTAGAAGTAGCAGCACAAGCATGGTTGAGCAAAAAGACGTTGTGCTGCCATCTCTACAGGAAAAAAGGTATTGCTTTCTAATGTAAGTGCAATATATACCAGGTAGAGCAGAATGCTCAGACTCAAAATGCATATGTACTGAACATGTTGGCCATAAAATTACAAGGGGTGTTGGTTGTAGAGATACTGCACAAAGGGGCTCATCAACTTCCTTAATTTAGATCAAATGCTTTAGTCCAGTTTTATTGAAGATCTTAACAGCTAAAACCTAAATCCAAGACTATGATTACTAGCTACTTTACACGACAATACAAAAAGATGGTCGAACACGCACAGGTAAATGCATTCGCACCTAGGACAGAGACGTCAGAAAGCAAAATCAGAACGCAACATCAGAGGGTAGGAGCACGTGATTCTTACCTAGGACAGGCGACAACGGAGATTGAAGATATTGGAGGAACTTGATGGTAGATTTGTCTGTGTCATGAGAAGCAGTTGAGGTGATTTGCTTCTTCAGATTTGGAAGTTGTGACCATTGAGACGTCGAGGGCGCAAGCTGAGGAGGCACGACAAAGAGGAGGAGGCTACAATGGGTGGCAGCGAAGTTCGCGAGGGTGGTCTGTGTGAGGAAGAGGAGGGGGCTCCGATGGTTTGCGCGAGGAAGAGGAGGGAGCTTCGGTGGGCGGCGGTGGCTTTGAGAGGGAGAGACAGGGAAACCCTTCCCGACCATGTGACAGCGGGGACAGAAACTCCGTGCTGCCCCGCGGATGCCCCGCGGATGAGATCGGGTGCGTGGTCACCAAATAAAAAAAACTTTTCCCTTGGGAGGATTGGGCCCGTGGCTTTCTCAGTCAGGGATTTTACCGAGATCCTCCTGGGATCCTAGGATGCCAAAGTGGCCTTAATAGGGGAATTCCCCACGGGTTAGCAGGTATCGGGTCCCCGTTGACATCTCTAGGGCTTGATAAAAGGATGGCTAGTATAGGCCAAGTGCTTGAACTAGGGTAGAAAGAACTCTAGAGACAGGTAATAACTTAACATGCTAATAAAACTGGATTTTTAAGGATCCACTATTAGTAAGCACTTTTGCAAAATAGAGTCCTGATTCTTGATTAAGCCTTACCTTGACTCCCTTAAACCAGCATATCCTTGAGAGTCTTTTATTTTGACGGGTAAGACTTGCGAAAGTACACTTTGTACTCAGGGTTTTTGAACCCATGTTGTTGTAGGTGATGAAACAGCAGACTTGTACTGGTTCTGCACTAAGGTGGTACCAAAGGATGTGGTGCCCAAGGACGAACCTCAACAGTAACGTGGTTGCGGAAGGATGTGGTCCTTCCTTTTGAAAACATTATACTTTTATGCGGAAGGGGTTTTTGCCTCCCAGGGTTGTAATAATGATACTTATGCACTCTTTTAACCTGGTGATGTAATACTCTTTCTATATTTTAATGAATGTAAATTAAGTTATTGTAATTCGCTTCCGCTTATTCGTTCCTTCGATGTGTTGTAATATCTGCGTGATGGGTGAAACGCTCTTGGGAAAGGTAAAGGATACAGATACCAAACTTGTCGAGTGATTATGTGCAGCTACAGGGTTGTCCGAGGTCCGTTGGATAAGGACAACTGTAGGTGGGCCTAATGACTTGGGAGGTTTCGTCACACAGACCCGCGCTCCCATCGCCCGCCATTACTAAAAGGGAAATAGGCTTACACCTTTTCCTAAATAATTTTGGTGGTTGAATTGCCCAACACAAATAATTGGACTAACTAGCTTGCTCTAGATTATAAGTTTTACAGGTGACAAAGGTTCAACACAAACCAATAAAAAGTCCAAGAAAGGGTTCAAATAAAAAGAGCAAAAGACAACCCAAAGGCAGCGCTGGTCTGGCGCACTGGACTGTCCGGTGTGCCACCGGACAGTGTCCGGTGCACCAGGGAGTTCCACTCTGAATTTGCCGGGAATTTGGGGAGGCCACTCCGCTATAATTCACCGGACTGTCCTGTGTAGCACCGGACTGTCTAGTGTGCCAAGTGGAGCAACGGCTCCAAGCGCCAATGGTCGTCTGCAACGCTACAGTGCGCGACTGCGCGCGCAGAAGTCAGAGCAGGCGCCAGAAGGCGCACCGGACAGTGAACAGGACCTGTCCAGTGCACCAGCAGACTATCCGGTGGCCCTGTTGTCAGAAGCTCCAACAGTCAGAACCCAACGGCCTGGTGACGTGGCTGGCGCACCGGACTGTCCGGTGCGACATATGACAGAAGCCCTCACAAACGGTTCTTTTGGTGGTTGGGGCTATAAATACCCCCCCCCAACCACCACACTTCAATGCATCCAAGTTTTCAGCCATCAAACCTCATACAAGAGCTCTAGACTTCATTCCAAGACACAAACAAAGAGATCAAATCCTCTCCCAAGTCCGGAATCACTCCAAACAAATTAGTGACTAGAGAGAGAGACTTTTGTGTTCTTTTGAGCTCTTGCGCTTGGATCATTTTTCTTCTTCCTCTATTCTTGTGTTCAACTCACTTGTAATCAAAGCAAGAGATACCAATTGTGTGGTGGTCCTTGTGGGGACTTAGTGTCCCGTTTGATTGAGAAGAGAAGCTCACTCGGTCTAGGTGACCGTTTGAGAGAGGGAAAGGGTTGAAAGAGACCCGGTCTTTGTGACCATCTCAACAGAGAGTAGGTTTGCAAGAACCGAACCTCGGTAAAACAAATCACCGTGTCATTCGCTCTTATTCGCTTGTGATTTGTTTTCGCCCTCTCTTTCGGACTTGATTATATTTCTAAACGCTAACCCCGGCTTGTAGTTGTGCTTAAACTTTATAAATTTCGGATTTGCCTATTCACCCCCCCCTCTAGGAGACTTTCAATTGGTATCAGAGCCCGGTACTTCATTAGAGCCTAACCGCTCGAAGTGATGTTGGGAGCATCCGTCATGAGGGAGATCGTGACCGGCGACAAGTCCGCAAGCTCGGGGAGAACACACTCAAGGGAGTCCGCCCACAAGCACAAGGAGGAATCCTCTTCCTCCATCAAGTCCCAACAGAAAGGTGACAAGAAGAAGAAGATGAAGAAAGTGGTCTACTATGAGACCGACTCTTCGTCACCCTGCACCTCTGGCTCGGAATCGGCATCCGCCACTTCTAAACGCCACAAGCGCAAGAAGTACAGTAAGATGCCCCTTTGCTACCCTCGTATTTCAAAACGCACACCATTACTTTCTGTCCCATTAGGCAAACCACCTATGTTTGAAGGTGAAGATTATTCTATGTGGAGTGATAAAATGAGGCATCACCTAACCTCACTCCACAAAAGCATATGGGATATTGTTGAGTATGGAGCGCAGGTACCAAAGAAAGGGGACAAGGATTATGATTCGAAGGAGGTCGAACAAATCCAACATTCAACTCCCAAGCCACTACTATACTCCTCGCCTCCCTAAGTCGAGAGGAGTATAATAAGGTGCAAGGGTTGAAGAGTGCAAAGGAGATTTGGGACATGCTCAAGACCACGCATGAAGGAGACGAGGTGACCAAGATCACCAAGAGGGAAACGATCGAGGGGGTGCTCGGTCGCTTCATGCTTCACCAAGGAGAGGAGCCACAAGCAATGTACAACTGGCTCAAAACCTTGATGAACCAAGTGCGCAACCTCGGGAGCACCAAATGGGACGACCATGAAATGGTCAAGGTTATACTTAGATCACTTGTATTTCTTAACCCTACTCAAGTTCAATTAATTTGTGGTGATCCAAGATATAAACTAATGTCTCCCGAGGAAGTAATAAGAAAGTTTGTGAGCTTTGAACTAATGATCAAAGGCTCCAAACAAATCATCGAGCGAGGCGCCACCTCCACACCCGAGGTGCAACCCATCGCCTTCAAAGCGACGGAGGAGAAGAAGGAAGAGTCTACGTCAAGTAGGCTTCCCATCGACGCCTCCAAGCTCAACAACGAGGAGATGGTGCTCATCATCAAGAGCTTTCGCCAAATCCTCAAGCAAAGGAGGGGGAAGGATTACAAACCCCGCTCCAAGAAGGTTTGCTACAAATGTGGTAAGCCTGGTCATTTTATCGCTAAATGTCCTTTATCTAGTGATAGTGATAGGGATAACGACAAGAGGGGGAAGAAGAAGGAAAAGAAGAAGTAATACAAGAAGAAGGGCGACGATGCCCATGTGTCGGTGTTTCGGACCCGGGGGGCCCTCAACCGACTAGTGAATTTTATGCTGCGTGTCTCTGCCCGGATGGATTGATGCAAGATGAAACACAAGGTTTATCCTAGTTCGAGCTAAGAAGGCCCTACTTCCAGTAGAGGGAGGATGAGACTTATATTATCTTGCACCGGGGTGCTTGTAGTAGGGGTTCCGGATCCCGGATCTCTTGAGAGATCAAGTGTTGCGGAGAGAAGGTTTGCACTGAAGTGTTTCTTGTGGGTGTTGTATGAGCTGTATGGGTGGTGAACATGTATGGTGTCGAGTGTTCGATGGTTGTGAACTTATCAGGCCTAAAGAACCTAAAGAGCTTCAGCGCTTCCAAAAGCTTTCCTTGGGAAGGCCCTGGGCATCTCCTTTTATAGGTACAAGGAGGTGATCCAGCTGTACATGTGGGGGTGTAGCTATGCACTAATATGGACGGCGGAGAAGTGCCTGAGCCATATAGAAGCATGGCCAGCGGCTCGGCCCCAAGTCCTGACCCCTGTAGCAGCGCGGCCGACTCCGCCGAGTTGAAGCCGAGCTCTGTAGCACCGTGGCCGGCGATATGGCCTAGTCGTCGAGGTGGCCATGAAGTGTGTGCCCTGCTGACGTTTCTTTGACTTTGTAGAGAGCTGAGGACGATCTGCGGCACGGGCGCACGCCGAGGATCATCATTACCTGTTACTGGAGTAATTTGATGTGACACTGGTCCTGTTCCTTCGTAGCCGAGGTGGCTAGCTAGGGGAAGAATAGTGTTGTATTCCCTGTTCGCGTAGTCGGTCCGAGGCCGTCTCGGGCGAGGCGGTGTTTTCTCCCGAAGCCGAGGCCTAGGTCGGGCGAGGCGAAGATCTCCTCCCGAGGCCGAGGCTGAGGCCGAGGCCTGGGTCGAGCGAGGTGGAGATTCATCTCGAGGCCACGCCCATGTTTGGGCGTGGTGCCGATCCGTCCCGAGGCCGAGGCCGGGGTCGGGCGAGGCGGAACTCCCTGTTGCGCCCGAGGCTGAACTCGGGAGAGGCGGTAACTACTGTTGTTAGTCTTACCCCGGTGGTTGGCACAGTGGTCGGAACGGGGTGAATAGTGTCGTTATCCTGTCAAAATGATCAATAAAAGGGTGAAGTGACTGCGGTCATTTCGACCTTGCCAACGGCGGCGCGTGTGTCGGGATAAGGTGTCAGGTGATCCCTGCATTAAATGCGCACGTGATACGGTCGGTGGTAAGGTGGTTTGGCCGAGGCCGCTATACGACAAAGTTCACCCGAGTTTTGCCTCGGGCGAGCCGGGGGTGCGCCCCTTGCCTGTGGGGACCCTCGGGCGAGCCGTGAATCTATACGGGACTACTGTTATTGCCCGAGGCTAGGCTCGAGTGAGTCAGGACCACGTCCCTTGGTAGATGAGGCCTTGACTTGAACCGTGCTTACCAGTTTTTACGTTTTGTTTTAAAGATGTTCTCCAGCCACGTTTAGGAGTACTGTGGGCACCCCTAATTATGGTACCCGACAGTAGCCCCTGAGCCTCAAAGGGAGTGTAGGCACTCGCTTGGAGGTTCTACCGGATTTCTGCAAGGTGACTGGTCTTTTTTAGTAGCATTTTGTTTCGATGGGTGCGAGCGAGCGGACCCATCGGGTGTAGCCCCCGAGGCCTCGGAGGAGTGGGTTGACTCCTCTGAGGTCTTAATTCTTCTTGTGATTCCTTGGTCGGCCTTGTTGTTCCCTCATGCGGCCTCGCCACAACCCGGGTGCATGGTCAGGCTCCGAGTTTTTAAGTTAGTTTCGTTGACGCTGTCAACAATTTAGCCGCAGCCTGGTGCGAGAGTAGCCCCCGAGCCTCTGCACGGAGAGAGAGGACGATCAAGGACCGTCTCGGCTTTTTATAGTACGCCCCTTCGTCGCCTTTCCGCAAGGAGGAAGGGGGGAACGCGCCATGTTACCCTCGGTGGGCACCGAACATGGTGTTTCCAGTGAGTTGCTAACGGGTAATCCGAGTGGATGCCCGAGCCCCGTTCGATAAGGGTCGGCAAGTGGCCCAGAGGTGCGCTCCAAAAGTACTTGCTGGTGATTCGCTGGTCCCGAACCCGTTCGATAGGGTCCGAGGGCTCAGTGCCTCCCTCTGGTGGGATTCCATTACAAATCGTTCCCGCTGGTCTCGGAAATGTCCTAGGGTACCTCGGGAGCATAGCCCGAGCCTCGGCCATGTAACAGACGTACCTAGGGTCATCCCTGACTCTGCTGCTCTGGGACGGCTGTCGAACCCTTCCGAGGGGCCAGCCTTCGAACCCCTAATCAGTAGAGGGCTCGGAGCCCAAGTGCCCTGGGGCAGTCACCGAACCCCGCAGGGCGCAACCTTCGAACCCCTGATTAGTAGGAGGGCTCGGGGCCCATTTCCTTTGCTAAGAAGGATTCTTTCAAAATATCTCCTTTCCCGATCCCTGCGGAGAGAGAGAGAGGGGAAAGGAAGAAAGGAAATAAACTAAAACAGTGTGGCACACCTTTTGAGGCGGTCATCATGATGGAGGCGAAACGGTGCCCGCTCGCCTGCCAGGGGTGATGCATATTCTTTCAGAGAGTTAATGCAATGGGACGGGTGACTCGTGGGCTGCCCGTTGCGCGTGCGCGAGCCATTCGAGGAACAGAAAAAACCGTTTTGATTTCGAATTTAAAATTCACGAGGGGCTCGGGCGAAGTTTTGGGTGGATTTTGCCCGGGCCTTTATATACCTAGGAGAGGGACCGGCAGTGGTTCTTTACCCTGCTATTTGCGCTTTCGCCCTTGCCTTCTGCCTTTGCTTTCGCAACCTGAGATAGTAGACAGAGAGAAGAGGAAACCTCACACCTTGTCCCCTCCGCCACCACCGCTTCCACTCGGCAATGGCTGACAAGACGACCGTCATTCCGCCACACGACCCGTGGCCCTTTTCCATCGTTACTGCGGAGGATCCGCAGGCCCTCATTACCGAGGGTCTGCTCCATCCTCTCTCTGGCGGGCCACAGCCTGAGTGGTTGGCCCCCGGGAGCGAGGCCGACCCGACTCTGCCACCGGGGTACGTGGTCAGCTTCACCCCTTTTCATGAGCGGGGGTTTGGGATGCCGGCGAGCTGCTTCATGCGGGCGCTCCCACACTACTACGGGGTGGAGCTTCACAACTTCAACCCCAACTCCATCGCGCAGGCGGCCATTTTCATGGCGGTTTGCGAGGGGTTTTTGGGGATTGACCCCCATTGGGACCTATGGACCCATCTCTTCTCCGCGGAGTTCTCCGCCGTGTCGACGGACCTGAAGAAGGTCCGTATGGCGGTGTGGGCTAGCAGCTGCACTCTCTAGCTGAGGTCGAGGCGTGCACAACAGTACATCCCTTCCTCCCTTGTGTCTTCGAACAAGGGGTGGCAGAACCGGTGGTTTTATCTCCGGAATGACGACGGGGTGCTGCCGCCCTTTTCTCAACGAGTGGTGACCGCCGCCGGCGATAACTGGCGCTGGGAGGCCACACGCGAGAACCAGGAAAAGCTCCAGCCCCTTCTCCGTGCCCTGCAGAAGCTCCAAGACGAAGGCCTTACCGCCGCGGGGGTTGTCGCCACTATCCACCGCCAGAGGGTGCTCCCTTTGGCAGAGCGGCGGTTGCGACTTTCGGAAATGAAGCCGGGGTCAATTTGGAGGGTTCACGGATGTCCCCGACCCCCTCTCCACCGACGACCTCCTTAGACGGATAGCGGGCACGGTGGGGAGGCTGGACGCTGGCGTCCTTAACCAGCCCCCGGTGCGTCCCGACCACGGGTATGTGTCCCTGGTATGTGTCTGACCCTTCCTCTGTTTTGTGTCTTGTTTCTTACATTTTTAGCTCTTACCCTTGCGATTTTTGCTCGTCCCTAGGGGCTGAAGAACTTTAAAACCTCCCGGCCACCGGTCCCGGAGGACGCGGCGCGCCGAACCGCGCGTAGGCTCGCCGCGGAGAAGGATAAGTAGGAAAAAGACGTGGAAAAGGCCCGAGCTCGAGAGAGGATGCGGGCTCGAGAAACCTTGGAGAAGCGTTGTCGGAGGCAAGAAAGGGACGGGCTCCCGTTGGAGCCGTCGCCAGACACGCCCGACGACGACGATGATGATGATGATGATGACGATGAGGACGACGACATGGCGGCCCGACTTGGCCTCAGTCCAGATCCAAGGCTGGGCTAGGGGTCATCAAGCCAGCCTCCAGGTGGGCTGGCATCACCAGTGTTTGGGGTTGGGATGCCAAGGTCCCGGTCCGAGGAGCGGAGGTGGGCCGAGGGGGTACTTGACCCATTGGCCGAGATAATTGGGGTGGCTGAAGGGGGTCAGGCCGACCCGCAGGCCCCCCAAGAGCAAGTGCCCGCGCCAGCCGTGCGGGAAGTTGTTCCCTCGGCTGTCACGACATCGCCTGGGCAGGCCGCCCCCCGGCGCCTCGAGCGTCCGAGGAGGAGGCGGCGTCAAAGCCGGCCGCTAGCCAACCCTCGGCAGCGTCTGCAGAGGCTAGGGTCTGAGAGGTCTCCCCGCAGGCGCAATTGGCTCTGCCTCGGAGCGGGTAAGTATCCGAGGGCACCCTTGTTTCAGCCATTTTTCTGTGTATCTTGATTTTGTCTTTTCTTCCTTTTAGCAAGCGGAGGCAGGGCTTGGTTGGTCTGGCCCCCACGAAGGCCCTTAAGACGGGGCCGGCCTCTTCAGCTAGAGCTGCGGAGCGCCACGCTGGTTGGTTGGCCTCTGCACAAGGCGCCCTCGGACGAGGGGCCTAGGAGGCACGGGCTGCCATGGGGCAAGCCTCCCAGGTCGATCCCCCTGTTGGAGCGACCATCGTGCCAGGGGAGGCGGTTGACTTGGCTGCGGCCTTGAGCCCGCTTTCCTCGACACCGACACCGACGTTGATTCCTGCCGGGGCCGCCGCTGGTGCGCCCATGGTGCCACCCGCCGCCGCCGATGTCGAGATGGCTGAGGTGCCTCTGCCCCCGGCTCCTTCGGTCCTGGTCATCCCCGATTCCCCAGTTTTCGACCATTGGGAGGGGGCGGCCATTGTTGCCGAGGCTGGTGAGCAGAGGCCTGGCGCCTTGACCGAGGAGAGGCCCAATGCGTCGGCTGCAGAGGGACCCGAAGCCTCGGTCGTGGGGCGCGCAGATCCTTGGCCCGTCGTGGGGAGCAGCGGCCTCATCCCCATGCAGCTCAATCCCAATGAGTGGGGAGCGCAGCCGCTCGTGTTCTGGGGCCACGATACCTCAGAGCCTCTCCTTTCCCTCAATGATGAGAGAGAGGAAAGGCTACGGAAAGTTTTCCACGACTATAGCGAGGCGGTGATGAGGTCGCTTAAGACGGCCACGGATGTCTTTTCCCAAGACATCCCCAGGGTCTTCCAGGTAAGGATTTAGACGCACACCTCATGTGGTCAGAGCATTCTTTGTGACATTCTATTTTTCTTTTTAGGAGCTCGCAGACATGAGCACCACTAAGTCGCTGTTCCTCTGCCGTAAGAGCAGCGTTTGGGAATCACTGCGGCTCCAAGGGGCCGCGCTTATCGAGGCCAACGAGCACCTCTCCCAACAGAGCGCCGAGGTGGCGGACCTTCGGCTGCTCTGTGAGGAGCTAAAGTCGGAGGCAGCGGCGGCGCGGACAGAGGCGGCGTTGGCACGGACGGAGGCTTCATCGGCTAGGAAGCAGGTGGCTTCCTAGGCCGAGGAGATGCAGCAGCGGTAGCAGGATCTTGGCCAGGTCACCAGCGAGCAGGACCAACTCTGGGGCCAAGCTGTCGAGGCTGCGAGCCAGGCTGAGACCTTTAAGGGACAGCTGGCTGAGGTCACGGAGCGGCTAGCTGAGGCGACTGCTCGGGCCGGGATCAGCCTGGTCCGCCTAAGCTATGGCTTCACAGCAGAGTGCCCGGGCCTAGCCGTAGTCGTCGGGTCAGCCTGGTCCGCCTAAGCTATGGCTTCACAGAAGAGTGCCCGGGCCAAAGGTATGTTTTGCCTGCTTTGTGATTTTGCTTTAGCTTAACTCCTCTCCTCGTGTCTGAATATTGTCTGGCTGTCTTTAGAGTTTGAGACGGCTCTTAATGAGTCCGTCAAGAACTGTAAGGCGCTTGCCCAGGCGGCCAAGCAGAAGGAGGCTGATCGCACGACCATGTCCGAGGCCATGTCGGCCTTTTGCCAGACCTTTGGCCTTGACGACGTCCCCTCGGGCAGCTCCCCCCAGAGTCTTCTGCAGGCCTTAGGCGGCCACGTACGTAGCAGACTCCGCGGGGCGCTGCATCACGGTGTTAGGTGGGCCTTCGCTGTCCTCGCTTCCCACTACGACGTGGATTTGGAGCGGGTCAGCGAGGGGTACTGCCTACCCGATGACGAGGATGCCGCCTTGGCCGAGGCCCAAAGGCTTAATGCGGTTGCCGAGGGTCCTGGCATGGCGCTGGCTTCCTTTTTTGAGGTGGAGACCTTCCGCCTGTGTCGCCGTCCGAGGCCGGGCCACATTCTGCCACCCCTGCCAGCGAGGCTGCTTAGTCTGCCGCAGGTGGAAACAACACCGAGGGTGCTGCTCCTCCCCCTGCCGACGCCTGAACCTGTGTAGAACGATTATTTAAGTATGTATATGTTTTCTGAGGTTGCCTAGGCCCGAACATTTGGATGTCTGAGTATAAAGCTGTGTTGCTCTTGAGTCGTGTTTTCGACTTGCTTTTTTCGTGGCATCACCGTTAGAACCCGAGGGATCCCCTAGACGAAAAGGTGGTGAGTGGGGTATCCGTATCCCGGAGGCGTAGGAGTTCTTGTGGCTTAGCCGGCCTTATCATTTTAGGGTTGTCCCTGTCATTCAGTGTTTTCACGTGCAGCAGATCTGAAGTCACGAGTGCCCTTGCGTTTCTTTCCTCTCGTTTCGAGCATTAGGACTTGTTCGATAGCGGAATCACTTATCCAAGCGTGAGTTACCCTTCGCGGAAGGTGGTGAGTGAGGTATCCGTATCCCGGAGGCGTAGGAGTCCCTCGGCTCGACCGGCCTTGCCGTTCGAGGTCTCTCTCATTCGTTTTAGAATTCCGTTATCGATACGGTCGAAAGGCACGAAAGTCATTTTGGTAGAAAACTTTTCCGAGGAAAGAAAAGGGTGACACAGAAAGAAAATTTTGACGCAGAGAGGGTTCCCCCCTTCTAGCCCATGAGGGAGGGTTGGTCTTTGCCGGGGCAAGGCCGATCCTTCCTCGACGGTTAGACTTTATTTATATATGTAAAGGAATCGAGATACATGAACGGCTTGAAACATTTAAGGGTAAAAGCGGCATAGCTGTTCGATGTTCCAAGCGTTGCTGTAGACCTCGCCTTGATCGTTGGCCAGCTTGTATGTCCCGGGCTTCAACACTTTGGCGATGATGAACGGCCCTTTCCAGGGAGGAGTAAGCTTGTGGCGTCCTCGGGTGTCTTCTCGTAGCCGAAGCACCAAGTCTCCAACTTGGAAGCCTCGGGGTTGAATCCTTCGGGCGTGATAGCGTCGCAGAGACTGCTGATACCGCGTTGAGTGCAGCAAGGCTACGTCCCAAGCCTCTTCCAGCTGGTCCAATGAATCCTCTCGGCTGGTTTGGTTGTTTTGGTCGTCGTATGCCTTTGCCCTCGAGGAACCGTATTCTAAGTCCGTGGGTAGGATGGCCTCGGCCCCATAGACTAGGAAAAATGGCGAGAAACCTGTGGCTCGGCTCGGTGTTGTCCTTAGACTCCAAACCACCGAGGGTAGCTCTTTTATCCACCGCTTGCCAAACTTGTTAAGGTCGTTGTAGATCCTTGGTTTTAGTCCCTGCAAAACCATGCCATTGGCGCGCTCCACCTGTCCATTTGTCATCGGGTGAGCTACGGCGGCCCAGTCCACACGGATGTGGTGGTCCTTGCAGAAGTCTAGGAACTTTTTCCCAGTGAACTGCGTGCCATTGTCGGTGATGATGGAGTTTGGGATCCCGAAGCAGTGGATGATATTTGTAAAGAACGCCACCGCCTGCTCAGACCTGATGCTGGTTAAGGATCGGACTTCGATCCACTTGGAGAATTTGTCGATGGCAACCAGTAGGTGCGTGAAGTCCCCGGGTGCCTTCTGCAAGGGACCAACGAGGTCCAGACCCCACACAGCAAACGGCCAAGTGATAGGTATTGTCTGTAGAGCCTGAGCGGGTAGGTGCATCCGTCTCACATAGAATTGACACCCTCGATAGGAGCGTACAATCCTAGTGGCGTCGGCTACCGCGGTCGGCCAGTAGAAGCCTTGTCGGAAAGCGTTTCCTACAAGGGTCCGAGGTGCTGCATGGTGACCATAAGCCCCGAGTGTATTTCACATAACAGCTCTTGTCCTTGGGTGATGGATATGCATCATTGGAGAATGCCTGAGGGGCTGCGATGGTACAACTCTTTTTCATCACCCAGTAAAATGAATGATTTGGCGCACCGAGCTAGTCGCCGGGCTTCGGCCTTGTCGAGGGGCAGCTCTCCTCGGAGGAGATATTCTAGGTACGGGATCTGCCGGTTTAGGACTGGTGTGACCCCATTCTGCTCTACCTCGACGTGCAGGGCCTCACCCTCGGCGGCCGAAGGTACCTCGAGCTGGGCCGAGGTCCCTTCGGGTTCGGGCTCGTCGTTGAGTTTTACGGATGGTTGATATATGTCTCTAGAGAAGAGATTCCGGAACTGTTGTCTGTCCCGAGGCTATCTTAGCCAGCTCATCTGCAGTCTCGTTGTACCGTTGAGCAACATGGTTGAGTTCCAACCCATAGAACTTATCTTCCATGCGCCAAACTTCGTCACAGTAGGCCTCCATTTTTTGGTTGTGGCAGTGAGAGTTTTTCATGTCTTGGTCAATAACGAGCTGCGAGTCGCCACAAGCGTCGAGGCGCCGAACCCCTAGCTCGATGGCAATGCGCAACCCATTCACCAAGGCCTCGTATTCGGCCATTGTTCAACGCCGGAAAATGGAGGCGTATTACATAACGCACATGTTCTCCGAGGGGTGAGACGAAGAGCAAGCCAGCGCCTGCTCCGGTCTTCATGAGCGACCCATCGAAGTACGTGGTCCAAAGTTCACCTTGGATTAGAGCTGTTGGCAATTGGGTGTCGGTCCATTTAGCCAAGAAGTCGGCCAAGACTTGGGATTTTATGGCCCTCCGAGGGGCAAATGAAAGTGTTTCCCCCATGAGTTCCACTGCCCATTTTGCTATCCTACCCAAGGCCTCTCGGCACCGGATGATCTCCCCCAGGGGGAAGGATGACACCATAGTTGCCAGATGAGACTCGAAGTAGTGTCGAAGCTTTCGCCGTGTTAGAATCACTGCGTAAAGTAGCTTCTAGATTTGTGGGTAGCGGATTTTGGTCTCGGATAGCACCTCGCTGATGAAGTAGACCGGCCTCTGGATGGGCAGCGCATGCCCTTCTTCTCGTCTCTCGTCTATGACTGCAGCGCTGACCACCTGAGTGGTTGCGGCGACGTAAATCAAGTGGGCTTCTCCTGCAGCGGGGGGCACCAAGATGGGTGCATTAGTAAGGAGTGCCTTAAGGTTTCTGAGGGCTTCTTCGGCCTCGGGAGTCCAAGTGAAGCGTTCGGTCTTCCTTAAAAGGCGGTACAAGGGTAATCCTTTCTCGCCGAGGCGCAAGATGAAGCGGCTCAGAGCCGCAAGGCATCCCATGACCCTTTGTACTCCCTTCAAATCTTTGATGGGCCCCATGTTGGTGATGGCTGCGATTTTCTCTAGGTTGGCCTCGATGCCTCGTTTGGAGGCGATGAATCCTAGGAGCATGCCTCGGGGGACTCCGAAGACACACTTCTCGGGATTGAGTTTTATGCCCTTCGCTCACAGGCACCCGAATGTTACTTCAAGGTCGGAGAGGAGGTCAGAGGCCTTCCTTGTTTTGACAACGATGTAATCGACATAAGCCTCGACCGTTCTGCCGATGTGCTCTCCGAACACATGGTTCATGCACCTTTGGTATGTAGCACCTGCATTCCTCAAGCCAAATGGCATAGTAGTATAACAATACATGCCGAAAGGTGTGATAAAAGAAGTCGCGAGCTGGTCGAATTCTTTCATCTTGATTTGGTGATAGCCTGAATAGGCATCAAGGAAAGACAGGGTTTCACACCCAGCCAGCAGTGGAGTCCACAATTTGATCAATGCGAGGCAGAGGGTAGGGAACTTTTGGACATGCTTTATTCAACCCAATGTAATCAACACACATCCTCCATTTCCCCCCTTTTTTCTTTACAAGTACAGGGTTAGCTAACCCTATTGCCATTAGCTTGTGGACCTCCTCGCCTATGGCCCTGCGCTTTTCTTCATCAAAACGGTGCAGGTGCTGTTTCACGGGTCGGGAGCCGGCTCGGATGTCCAATGAGTGCTCGGCGACATCCCTCAGTATGCCTGGCATGTCCGAGGGACTCCACACAAAAACCTTGGCGTTTGCATGGAGAAAGTCGATGAGCACTGCCTCCTATTTGGGGTTGAGCTCGGAGCCGATCCTGACTTTTTGTCGGCGCCGTTGCTGGGGTCGAGAGAGACAGACTTAACTGCCTTGGCTGGCTCGAAGTTGCCAGCATGCCGCTTCGGGTCGGGCACCTCTTTGGAGAGGCTCTCTAGGTCGGCGATGAGGGCCTCGGACTCGACGAGGGCTTCGGCATACTCAACACATTCCACGTCACACTCGTAAGTGTGGCGGTACGTGGACCCAACGGTGATGACCCCCTTGGGGCCTAGCATCTTGAGTTTGAGGTACGTGTAGTTGGGAACGGCCATGAACTTGGTGTAGCATGGTCTTCCCAACACTGCGTGATAGGTTCCTCGGAACCTGACTATCTCGAAAGTGAGGGTTTCCTTTCAGAAGTTGGAGGGAGTTCCGAAGCAGACGGGCAAGTCAATCTGCCCAAGGGGCAGGATACACTTGCCGGGGGCAATCCCATGAAAAGGTGCTGCACCGGCTCGGATCTTGGATCGATCGACCCCCAAGAGCCCTAGGGTCTTGGCATAGATGATATTGAGGCTGCTGCCTCCATCCATGAGGACCTTGGAGAGCCTAGTGTTGCCGCTGACAGGGTCGATGATGAGCGGGTACCTTCCTAGGTTTGGTATGTAGTCGGGGTGGTCATCCTGGTCGAAGGTAATGGGCATGTCGGACCAGTCTAGGTAGGCTGGTGTTGCTACCTTCACCGAGCAGACCTCCTGGCACTCCTGCTTGCTGCGTCGAGCAGAGACATTCGCCACTTGCCCACCGTAGATCATGAAGCAGTTGTGGACCTTCAGGAACTCTTCTTCCTTGCTGCCTCCCTTATTGTTGTTGCCTTGGTCCTTAACATCTTCTGCCGAGGGCCCAGCCTTATTGAAGTAACGCCGGAGCATGTCGCACTCTTCAAGGGTGTGCTTGACGGGACCCTTGCGATAGGGGCACGACTCCTTGAGCATTTTGTCGAACACGTTGGCCCCTCTGGAGGGTCTCCAAGTGTTCCTACGCTCAGCAGCAGCGACGAGATCTGCTTCGACGGCGTTGCGTTTTGCTTGCGTCTTCTTCTTGCTCTTTTTCTTTGTGCCACGCTGGACGGACGCCTCAGGGGCGTCTTCCTTCTGCCTTCCCTGAGGCTGCTTGTCTTTCCGGAAGATGGCTTCGACGGCCTCATGTCCAGAGGCGAACTTGGTGGCTATGTCCATCAATTCACTTGCCTTGGTGGGAGTTTTGCGTCCCAGCTTGCTTACCAGATCTCGGCAAGTGGTCGGCAAGGAATGCTCTGATGACGTCCGAGTCGGTGATGTTAGGCAACTCGGTGCGCTACTTTGAGAACCGTCGGATGTATTCTCACAGGGATTCCCCTGGCTGCTGCCGGCAGCTCCGGAGATCCCATGAGTTCCCAGGGAGCACGTATGTACCCATGAAATTTCCAGCGAAGACCCTGACTAGGTCGTCCCAGTCGAAGATCTGCGCAGGAGGCAGATGCTCCAGCCAGGCTCGGGCAGCGTCGGAGAGGAAGAGGGGGAGGTTGCAGATGATGAGGTTGTCGTCGTTCGTCCCTCCCAACTGGCATGCCAGCCGGTAATCCATTAGCCATAACTCCGGCTTTGTCTCCCCTGAGTATTTGGTGATGGTAGTCGAAGCTCGGAACCGGGCCAGGAACGGCGCTCGTCGTATGGCTCAGCTGAAGACCCGCGGGCCTAGTGGTTCGGGTGAGGGGCTCCGATCCTCCTCACTGTCGTAGCATCCTCCGCATCTGGGGTGATAGCCTCGGTGCACCCTTTCATCGAGGCGGGCTCAACGGTTGCGGTGATGTTGCTCGTTGCCGTGGCGGTCTAGGACCATAGGGGTCCTATCTCTTGTGGGCTCGGTATGGACCGAGGCTTCTCGCACGTGTCTGGAGGGCTCGGCGTGATGCTCCGAGGGGCATCCCTGTAACACCCCTAGTGTTACTATTACTAAAACTTGAGCATAACATCATAAGCATTGGCATTGCATATGTTTGACACACCTAGAGTGCATTCACTAGGCAAAAATTTCAAACAAGTGATATTGATATGGCATTTTGCAAACAAGACCCTAGTGTACGATGCTTAACCCTAAACAGGGATCAAAAGGGTAAAGCAAGACCCAAATATAGAAAACCCTAAAGTTTAAGGGAAATAATCATAAAATATTACTAAGGATGGATCTAAGTGGCATTCATACCCATAAATACCAAAATCCCTAATAAGGACCCTAGAAAACCCTAAAACCATACCCTAGGGGGTTAAGTGCAAAATTAGTCCACTTCTGGACTAAAGTGCAAAAACCAGGTTAAATAAGTATCCTAAGTCATTTGGTTCACAAATATGTGGATTTGTAAGCTAAACCCTGGGTTTTGGACCTAATTGCAAAAAGGGACCCCATTTGGGTTCTATGCTAAGTCTGAAAATAGTGTTATAAGCTCAACTTTGGAGCTTTATAAATTTCAAAATAGTGAGAATTCACCTTAGGGCACCACATCAACTTTATAGCTTTATGAAAGGAGAACAATTTTGCTTAAGAGTGTAAGCATAGTTATTAAGAAGAAATTGGAGATAAGTAAGCCCAAAGATGGGCTATCAGACTAAAACAAGCTAAAGATTATATGATCAGTGGCATTGGATCATCTTTGGAGACAAATTGTGGCTAATCCAGTAAGAATTTGTCTTGGGATGCTAAAACAAAGATGAAGATGGTATATTGGTCTACAATTTTGCTGTAGAGCCTCGGATAAGTTGCCAAGTAAAATTTGGAGAAAACTTAGCTTCAATCGATCTGTCAGGCCAACTGAAGCAACTGCGCCATGGTACAGTAACTGAAATGGATCAGACCGCCAGCGCGGCAATCTCACCGCCGGCGACCTCTCCGCGCGTGGATTTGTGCCGCCGCCATCCTGATTCGTGTGTGGTATGGAGTGGATAACGTCGGGGAGGGATAACCTTTACGTGGCGCCATCTCTCAGGCCCAGCCGGAGTCTTCACCGGCGGCCACCGTGATCAGTAACTTTTGTCGCGGTGTCACCCATGCCTCAATCTCCCTCACTGTATCTATTTTCGACGTGGTATACATGCGCTTGCGATGCTATCCGTGGCTAGAGATCGTCTGTTGGGTCGCCGTGGCTATAAATAGCATGGTGGTCCACGGCGAGGTGTTTACCTCTTCACCAGTGAACCAATCGCAAAGCCAAATTCGCGCTGCCTCTACCCCCTCCTCTCAAATTGATTGTGCACGGTAAAACTAGAGTCCCTTGTGGCCGTATAGCCCCAAGCTCCACCCTTAATTTCACCCAAGCACGCCACGACGCCGTTTTCCCCCAAATCGGTCAGCCGTGCCGCCGAGAACAGCGCGTCCGAGGCCAGCCCACTCTGGTAAGATTCCGTCCAATCCAAGCATTGTTTTAGTAGCTCTGTGTGCTTGTGAAGCTTGTCGTGGCAACCGTTAGCTCAATTCGGCCATGGTTATGTGGGAACGCGAGCTCGTGGTCACGGTGTCTGCCATGCACGTGAGCAGACCGTTCTCCAAGTGTTCAAGCCAAAGTGAAGCATGTTCCTAGGTCGCCTTGGGTAGGTTATGCTCCCCTGTCGCTCGACTGAGCGTCCGTCGCTGGCCAGGGCCAGTCCGTGCGGCGTCGGTGATGAACGGTAAGCACGCCGTAGCCAGGGACGTTTGTGGAGAAGAAATAGAAGTACGAGGACATTTCTGCATAATGTCAGCGACTGTTTGAAATAGTGTTTGGACTCCTTCGGGTTATTCAAAACTGCAGGGCCTTATTCGCAAAGTCGCCACGGGCGCACGCGCGCGGGCGCGCTTCTGCTGTTGTTGGGCCGACCTAGGTCAAATTTGGTCCAATACTGTTACAAGTTTTTCTTTTTCTTCCAGAGCCAAATAAATTCTAGAAAATGGTAGAAAAATCCTAAAAATGTCAAACCAATTTTCCTAGATTCCTTATTTTCCATAGTATTTAATAAAAATAGTTTTATGATTTTTAGGACAAATAGGGAATTTTGGAGCATTTAAAATAACTTAAACCATTGGTTCTGGATTTTCAGAAAATAGATAATAAATCCAAAAATATCCAAACTTTTTATTTGAACTCTAAGCATTATTTAGAAGCGTTGGGTAGAATTTGGTTCAATTTGGACCTTGTTTGATAATTAGCACCCAAGACCATACCCCCTTCTCTTTGAACTTCACTATTAACTCCAGAAACTCTAGTTTCTCGAAGTTCCGTGAAGGAAAATTGTATTCAAGACTTTAGATAATAAATTCTTATTATCTTTGCACTCTCATGAGCATTACATGGCATTCATTCTTATATATATATGGTTATATCTACAAAATGAAGAGGAGGTTGAAGTAGAAGAAGAGAAGACTTCACCACCACCACCTGCGGAACATCAGGCATGGAATTGTTTTTACTTTGACATCTGCGGATCCGAGCCTGACTCACCTATAAACGAAGGCAAGCCCCGGTGCATTTGCCACCTCCTTGACTCTTTTAAAATCTTTCTCACTTGCTTGATGCATTAGGTGATAAGAGTTGATTGATAAAACAATCCCTGCATTACCTTCCTTGAATTTGATTACCTTCCTTTGGATCCCTGTTTTATAAAAAGTTTTTACTATGCTTAGTCTTGCTTTAGCAAAGAAAAGATTTTGTTTTTTTTACAAAAGATGATGTGGCAAAGTGGGAGGGATGTTTTTTATGGTGGATCCATCATGGCCATGATGGGTTCAACATCAGAAAAGATGTACCTCTGCCAGGTACCAAACTTTGGGATTGAAATGATTAAGCTGAGATCGGGCAGGTGACTTGCACGAGAAGAGAGTCTCGGTGTAGTGTCTCTGTCTGAGTTGATTAAGGACCGTGTCGATGTAGGCTTGCTGACCGAGGACCCTTTAACTAGTCACATGCCTCGTCATGGGTAAGCCTTGCCTCGGGCAGACTAAGGCCAGAATAAGATACCACGCAATATGAGTGGAGAGATGGCGAGAGTAGCGTGTACCCTCCATGGCAAGAGGCTTGACGGTGGTGTATCTGTGCTCTCGGTTGGCGTGAACCTGATCTGATCTTAAGAACCCCGGTAGCGGGTTGACATATGCAAGGGTTAAGTGCTACATATGTCATGTGATTGGAGATCCTCAGCTGAGTATAATCGATTCGGATCGCCGTACCTTCGCGGTTATGAAGACTTGGTCACTGCCCTATACGTAGAACTCCAGTAAAGATAAAGGGTTGCTAAGAAATTGGCTAGTGTAGGTCAAGTGATTGAACTAGGGTAGAAAGAACTCTAGAGACAGGTAATCTTACCTCACCTGACAAATAAAATTTGGATTTTTAAGGATCCACTTTAGTAAGCATTTCTGCAAACAACGTCTTTGAATATTGAGAAACCTTACCTTGACTCCCTAATGACCAGCATGCCCTTGAGAGTCCTTTCTTTAGTCGGGTAAGTCTTGCTTAGTAATTCTGTAACACCCCTGGTGTTACTGTAACTAAAACTTGAGCATGACATCATAAACATTAGCATTTCATATGTTTGACACACCTAGAGTGCATTCACTAGGTAAAAATTTCAAACAAGTGTATTGTTTTTGGTGTTTTGCAAATAGGACCCTGGATAGGGAACCTGACCCTAAATAAGGCTCAAGGGGCAAAACTTAACCCAAATGAAGAAAACCTAAAGGCTTTAGGGGAATAGTCATAAAATGATCCCAAGACTTAAGTGGAATTACACTTAGACCCCTGGGATACCAGAAACCCTAATTGGAACCCTAGAAAACCCTAAAACCAAACCCTAGGGACCTATGTGCAAAATCAGTCCACTTTTGGACTAAAGTGCAAAAAAACCAAGTCAAATAAGTATCTTAAGTCATTTGGTTCACAAATGTGTGGACTTGTAAGCCAAATATTGGATTTTGGACTTAAATGCAAAATGGACCTCAATTAGGTTCTATTCTAAGTCTGAAATTCAGTGTTGAGGGCTCAACTTTGGAGCATTGTATCTTTCAAATTCTAGGGTTTTTGCCCTAGGTCACCAAATCAGAATTGTAGCCAAATTAAAGAAGAACAACTTTGCTTAAGAGTGCAAGCCATGTTCTTGTCAGAAATTTAGAGATAATCAGGCCTGAAGTCAGGCTGTCAGGCTGGTTTGGTCTGAATTTTCAGACTGACAGTGAACTACCACCAACTTCTAGCCCAATTTCAGACATGATTCAATGATTTTCAGTGGCAACACCATATGGCAACATTGTAGATGGTACATTACTCTACAATTTTGCTATACAGCTTGACATGGATTATCATTAGGAATTGAGAGGAAATTTGGTTCCAAACTTGTGTGTCAGGCTGTCTGAAACGAGCTCGCCATGGTACAGTACCCAAACTGAAACAGATCACGATTCACCCCCCCTTGCCCGTCGCCGGTGGCCCGTCGCCGTCGATTGCCGCTCGCCGTGATTCGTGCGTCGTGGCCATCGGATAAACATCGCTCGGTAAAAATCCTCGCCGCCGGTGGGCTGGACGCCACCCCGGCCAGCCGCGGTACTTCTCCCCTTGCTCACCGCCCGGGGATAAGGATTTCACCGCCGTTGTGCCGTCGCCGTTGTCCGCCGCGTGGCTCTCACTTTCCACCGCATCGCCGTAAGCCTTAGCGGCTCCCCGTTGATCGCCGGAGCAACTGCCACGCCACTGGACACGTATTCACCGCGCCAGGGTTCTTCCTCATCTCCGGTCACCCGCACTGTCCGCTCAAATTCAGCGCCACCGCCCCGGGGATCTATAAATTGACCCCGCAGTGAGCTTCACAACATCATCGCGCACCCAGCCACCACGTATTGCTAGCAAATGTTCACCCGAGCTCGCGAATTTCGAATTCACCCCAAATCCATTCTCCGCCACCCAAAACTCGACATCACCGCGGCCAGCCTTCCCCAGGTCTGCTCATTCCCTTCTCGTTCTTGTTCTAGCACCCTTACATGATAGTGATGCTCCCCGACCCCTTTAATCGAACCAAACTGCCTGGGATCGCCGGGAACACAACGCTTTAGCCGCCATGTTCACGGCCACCGTGGCCAGAGCTCCGTAGTTGATCCTAAGCGCAATTAAGTTGGGGAAAATGATCATGGTAGCCCCGATTTCATGTCTGTTGCTCGGAGAGCCTAGCCGTTGCCCCAATCGGCCGGTACAGAGGCTCGCCGGACTTTGGCCGTGCGTGAATGTCGTCGTGGACCTTGGTCTGCGAAGGAATAGAAGTTTAAGGACCTATCTGCAATCTGTCAGTGACTTTGCGCAATAGTAAATGACCCTGCGTCGAGTTATTCATTTGTTTAAGGTCCTTTTTGCAAAATCACCAGCGCGCGCGGGCGCGGACGCACTTCTGTCCATTGTTGGGCTGTTTGGGCTGAAATCAGCCCAATACTATTCACTCTTTCTCCTTTTCTTTTTCAGAATAACTTTAGAAATCCCTGGAAAAATGTAGAAAAATCCTAAAATTGTGAGAATTTTCCTAGCCTTCTTATTTTCCCTAGAATTTAATAAAAATAGTTTCATGATTTTTAGGGTAAATTAGGAATTTTAAGGTATTTAAAATAGTTTAAGATAGTAGTTCTGGATTTTTAAAAGATAAATGGTAATCCCAAAAATGCTCAAAATTTTTATATGAGTTCCTCATATTGTTTAGAAGCCTTGGGTAGAAATTGGGTTGATTTGGACCTTGTTTGATCACCAAACCCCAAAACACCCCCCCTACCCTGTGAACTCCTTTACCGACTCCAGAAACCCTAAGTTCTCGGAGTTCCGTGAAGGAAAATTGTATTCAAGACTTAGATAATAAGTTTATATTATCTTTGCACCTTCATGAGCATTACATGGCATTCATTCTTATACATATGTATGGTTATAATTAGAACACGAGGAAGAAGTGGAAGCCACTGAAGAGCAAGTACCACCACCTTTGGAAACACAGGCTGAGAACTGTTTCTACTTCGATATTTGTGGATCTGAGCCTGACTCACCCATAAACAAAGGCAAGCCCCGGTGCATTTGCCACCCCCTTGTGTTTTAAAATCTTTCTCACTTACTTGATGCACTAGGTGATAGGTGTTGATTGCTTAAACAATTCCTGCATTACACTTCCTTGGATTTGATTACCTTCCTTGAAACCATGTTTTTTTCCAAAAAGGTTTTACTATGCTTAGTATTGCTCTAGAAAAGCAAAAGGATTTGTTTTACAAAAGATGTTTGGCAAAGTGGGAGGGTTGTTTTCAAAATAAAACTTGATGGTGAATCTGTCAAAGGCCTTGATGGATTCAACATCGGAAAAGATGTACCTCTGCCAGGTACCAACCTTTGGGGTGAAATGATTAAGCTGAGACCGGGCGGGTGACTTGCACGAGAAAGAGAGTCTCGGTGTAGTGTCTCCGTTTGAGTCGATTAAGGACCTTGTCGATGTAGGCTTGATGATCGAGGACTCTTTAACTGGTCACATGCCTCGTCATGGGTAAGCCTTGCCTCGGGCAGACTAAGGCCAGAATAAGATAACACGAAATGGGCGTGGAGCGGTGGCGAGAGTAGCGTGTACCCTCCGTGGCAAGAAGCTGGACGGTGGTGTATCTGTGCTCTCGGTTTGCGTGAACCTGATCTGGTCTTAAGAAACTCGGTGGCGGGTTGACATATGCAAGGGTTAAGTGCTACATATGTCGTGTGATTGGAGATCCTCAGCTGAGTATAATCGATTCGGATCGCCGTACCTTCGCGGTTATGAAGACTTGGTCACTGCCCTACACGTAGCAATCCAGTGAAGATGAAGGATGAATTAAGAACTTGGCTAGTTCAGGATAAGTGTTTGAACTAGGTTAGAGAGAACTCTAGAGATAAGTAAGTTTACTTAACTTGACCAATAAAACTGGATTTTTAAGGATCCACTTTAGTAAGCATTTCTACAAAACAGAGTCTTTGACTCCCTTAAACCAGCATACCCTTGAGAGTCTTTTCCTTAGTCGGGTAAGACTTGCTGAGTAATTCCATACTCAGGGTTTATTCCCCCGTTGTTTTTAGGTGAGAAGACAACAAACTTTTGTTGTTTTTGTACCAAGGTGGTGAAAAGTGAAGATAATCAAGAATGAAGCTGCCGGAGGACCGGGTCCTCCTTAAAAACTTTTATGTAAAGAACTTAATGGGAGGAGTTTTTGCCTCCCAGGTATTGTAATAATACTTTTCAGCACTCTCTGGTCTGTATTATATGACTTACTCCTACTTTTTAAATAAATGTAAGTTTATGTAACCACTTCCGCATTTCCGCATCTCCGATGAGCATACTGTCTGTCAGACGGGTGAAACGTTCCTGGAAAGGTAAGGAAAAAGATACCGAACTTATCAAGTAGTTCAGGGGCACCTACAGGGTTGTCTGAGGTCCGAAGGACAAGGACAACTGTAGGTGGGCCTAATTACTTGGGAGGTTCCGTCACAGCTGGTATCGGAGCGTAGCCCTTCTTGGCAGATACTATGTAGCACCTCCAAAAGGATTTTCTTAAACTTATCTAGAAAATTTCTTCTCTTCTTACCTAAGCATCTCTGAAGAGTTTATTTCAAAGACCAGATAGGAAGAGTGCAATGTATAGAAGGTTGAATCAACTAGGGTTGATTCTGTAATTATTCATGCATCATGCTAAGAATTATACTAATAAATTTCCCCCCTTAGAAAATGCCGCCACGTACAAGGAAGACGGCACGAAAGCATACTGGGCCTATCGGTGTACCTCGACACCAACTTGCCCCATGGGTGCCAGATAGCTGTAGTGGGAGCAACGATCCAATTGGTGATCTCGAAGCTCGCGTGAATCAACTTCAAACAGAGTTACAACGCAGGACCAATTTATGGGTTGCGGATGGTGACCGAATAAATGAATTAAGAAGTTACATCTGCGCCCTGCAAGATCAACTAGTTGATCGAGATTTGGCGCTTGATTGGGCAGTACAGTCTCGTTCAGTAGCTTGGGCTAAGGAAGCGAAGGCTCGAGCACGAGTCGACGAACTCAGCACTGCTATTGACAACTTGCAGGCATATTGCAATACTTTACATGAGGAAGTTCATGTACTGTATTCGCAATTACACCCACATGTTCCTGCGGATCCTGTCAGGTCAGAAGCCGGACGCTCGCATAATGCGGGAGAAGCGCTTGGTGGTGAGTTAGACCTTTTTAGGCCCCCTCCTTCTATGAGGCTGGTCGACGAATGGTCTCCCACACCTAACATCGAAGCTGCCAAGAGCAACCAGAAGCAGGAGTAGTAGTGTTGTGTAGAAATAGAAGTAGTATGTTGTATAATAGGTTGAACTAATGTATAATGGGTAATGTATCCTATTGTGTAACATCGAGTCTGTATCATTACTTTTGATAGTAATGTAAAATGGGAGGTTTCTCTGGCATATTATATTTATTTCAAATGTTCTTTGCCTCAGATGCCTACCAGGACTCGAGGACAGGATGCAGCAGGAACTTCTGGGGGAAGGGATGTTACCCCAAATCCACCTCCGGTTCCTCCCACATTGGCCGAGGCGATTGCCGCCTTGGTGAACGCAACTGCAGACAATACCCGCTTTTTGAGAGAAATGGCGGGCCAACAATTCCAGCAGCAGGGTGGAAGGGGTTATCAGCAAGGCCCCCGTGAAACCACATATCTGGATTTCTCTGAAACCCGTCCACCACTATTTGTCAAGGCTGAGGACCCATTGGAAGCTGATGAGTGGATACGGGTTATTGAGCAAAAATTTGGTCTTCTCTGCTGTTCAGAGACACAGAAGCCGTTGTTCACAGCGCAACAACTGCGCGGCCCTGCCAGCACCTGGTGGGGAAATTTTGTGGCTATTCAACCTACCAACCATCAAGTAACCAGGGAAGATATTAATGTAGCCTTCCGCGAGCACTACATACCCGAAGGTGTTTTGCATATGAAGCAAGAAGAGTTCATGAAGCTAAAACAAGGAGGAGATACTGTCAATCAGTACCTCAACAAGTTCAATCACCTGTCATAATATGCAATTGATCAGGTGAACACTGATTTAAAAAAGAAGAATTGCTTTATGAGAGGTCTGAATGATCGATTGCAGAGAAAAATGGCGGCCTGCATAGATCTGACGTATGGAAAGGCTGTCAGTACAGCCCTATCTGTTGAAGCAAAATATGCAGGTGCCGGGAAGAACAAGGGATTTTGTGGTGAGAAGTCTAATCAGGGCCAGGCAAAAAGGCAACGGTTTGTGATCCGGCCTTCTAGCCAAAATCGCTCTTTTTCTCGACCACCCTCATTCCCTTTCAAGCAACCAATCATTATTCGTCCCAACAATACCCCCACTACCCCAAATCAGCCGAGTGCCCCAGGCACTCGATTCCCTGCTTTGCCCAGCTCTTCAACCGGGTGTTTCAATTGTGGCGAGTTGGGACATTTTATTAAGGATTGCCCATATCCCAAGCAGAATCAATCAAATGCTCAGCAAGGATCTGGGAAATCAGCTCAGCCCAAGGGAAATAATGTGGGGAGGAATACGAAGAAGACAGGGAGGGTATACTATACTCAGGTGGCCACTACACTGGAAGGTGAACCGGTGATGATGGGTACGTTTCTCGTGGCCAGTCACCCTGCAATTATTCTTTTTGATTCTGGTGCTTCGCATACATTTATTAGCAAGACATTTGTGGAGCAACATCACATTTCATGCCATGAATCAAAAGAGGGGTTTAAAATTCATTCACCTGGGGGACACATTTTTACTAAAGAAGTGGCCTATCAAGTGCCAGTAACAATGGCCGGACGGAACTTTCCTGCTAACATGATCGTTCTGAAAGGCCAGCATATAGACGTGATTTTGGGTATGAATTGGTTAACCCAACACAAGGCAATTCTCAACACTGAACTCAGAACCGTCAGGTTGAGCTATAATCAAGAAGAGATTCTTTTATCCATCCCCGTAACCAATCCAGCCAAAGCTTCTGGTAGAATATATGAAGCCATTGTACCGGAGATCAAGGATATTCCGGTAGTATGTGAGTTTCCAGATGTATTTCCGGAAGATTTGCCTGGACTGCCCCCAGAGAGAGATGTAGAATTTGTAATTGAGCTAAAGCCTGGTACGGCTCCCATTTCTCGAAGATCGTACCGTATACCCCCTAATGAGTTGGCGGAATTGAAGATTCAATTACAAGATCTACTGAATAAGGGATTCATCCGGCCAAGCTCGTCTCCTTGGGGTTGCCCCGCCATTTTTGTTAAGAAGAAGGATCAAACCTTACGAATGTGCGTGGATTATCGACCCCTGAATGAGGTCACCATCAAGAACAAGTACCCTCTTCCAAGGATCGACATCTTATTTGATCAACTGACTGGGGCGAGGGTATTTTCCAAAATTGATCTCAGGTCGGGCTATCACCAAATCCGTATTCGGCCCGAGGATATACCGAAGACCGCGTTTACTACGCGGTATGGTTTATTTGAATATTTGGTAATGTCCTTTGGGCTAACAAATGCTCCTGCCCATTTCACTTATTTGATGAACTCGGTGTTTATGCCCGAGTTGGACAAGTTCGTGGTGGTCTTCATCAATGATATCTTGATATATTCTAAAAATGAAGAGGAGCATGCTCAACATTTGCGGATTGTATTGACGCGCCTGAGGGAACATCAGTTGTATGCCAAGTTCAGCAAGTGCGCGTTCTGGCTGGAGGAAATTCAATTTTTGGGGCACGTGTTATCTGCCAAAGGAATTGCGGTAGATCCTAGCTAAGTCAAGGATATTCTAGAGTGGAAACCCCCAACCACTGTTCACCAAGTCCGAAGTTTTCTTGGACTAGCTGGATATTATCGCAGATTCATACCAGATTTTTCTAAGCTTGCGAAGCCAATCACAAGTTTATTGAAGAATGACATTAAATTCAATTGGTCTTCTAAGTGCAATGAAGCTTTTGAGCAATTGAAGACATTATTAACCACTGCTCCGGTATTGGCTCAACCAGACATCACCAAGCCTTTTGATGTATATTGTGATGCGTCAGGCAGTGGACTCGGCTGTTTATTAATGCAAGAGGGCCGAGTAATTGCATATGCTTCAAGGCAGTTGCGCCGAAATGAGGAGCATTACCCAACTCATGATCTGGAGCTAGCTGCTGTGGTTCATGCCCTAAAAATTTAGCGTCACTATCTGCTGGGAAATATCTGTCATATATATACAGATCATAAAAGCTTGAAGTATATCTTCACCTAGTCAGAATTAAATATGAGGCAAAGGCGGTGGCTTGAGCTTATTAAGGACTATGAACTAGAAATTCATTATCACCCAGGCAAAGCCAATGTTGTGGCAGATGCACTGAGCCGTAAGGTTTCCTGCCACTGTCTTATGGCGAAGACCTCTGACAATACTTTATGTCAAGAGATGGAGAAGTTAAACCTAGGGATAGTCCAACAAGGAACCCTGAATCAGCTAAAGCTTGAGTCTATCATCTTGCAAAGAATAATTGATGCTCAAAAGGATAATGTGGGTATGAAGCACATACGGGAAAAGATAAGGGCTGGAACAGCCAAATGTTTCAAAGAAGACGATCAAGGTGTGGTATGGTTCAATAACCGCATAGTAGTGCCGAAGAACGAAGAACTCCGCCAGCAAATTTTAGATGAAGCGCATCTTAGTCGCTATTCTATTGATCCGGAAAGCACTAAGATGTATCATGATCTAAAACAGCACTACTAGTGGACGAAGATGAAAATTGAAATTGCACGCTATGTGGCTAATTGTGACACTTGCAGACGTGTCAAAGCCATACATATGAAAACTGCTGGTTCATTACAATCTTTGCCGATCCCAACATGGAAATGGGAAGATATAAGTATGGACTTTATCGTGGGATTGCCCAGGACCGCAAAAGGGTATGACTCTATTTGGGTTATCATTGATCGACTGACCAAGATCGCCCACTTCCTCCCTGTCAAAGTAAAATATCCCGTCATTACCTATGCGGAGTTATACATTGCTCGTATTCTTAGTCTGCATGGTGTTCCGAAGACCATTGTGTCGGATCGTGGACCACAATTTGTAGCCAAGTTTTGGGATGCACTTCACAAATCCTTGGGTACTAAGTTGCTCCATAGTTCGTCATATCATCCACAAACCAGTGGACAGACTGAGAGGATTAATCAAGTACTCGAAGATATGTTGCGAGCATGTGTTCTGGACTTCTCACCAAAATGGGATGAATGTTTTCCTTTGGCGGAGTTTTCATATAATAACAGCTATCAAGAAAGTATCAAGATGGCACCTTTTGAAGCTTTATATGGGCGACGGTGTCGAACTCCGCTAAATTGGTCTGAACCTGGAGAAAGGTATTTCTTTAGGCCCGATATAGTGAAGGAGGCCGAGGAGAAGGTTCAGAAAATTATTCATAATATGAAGAAAGCACAAGCCCGTCAGAAGGGTTATGCAGACAAACGGCGAATGCCCTTATATTTTCATGAAGGGGACTATGTCTACCTGAAAGTTTCACCCATGAAGGGGGTATCGCGTTTCGGGGTTAAAGGGAAACTTGCACCCAGGTACATTGGTCCATTTCCGGTACTTGAGCAATGTGGACCAGTGGCGTATCGACTGCAGCTCCCCAAAATTCTGTCTGCTATCCATAATGTGTTCCATGTGTCGCAATTGAAGAAGTGTCTTCGGGTTCCCGATCGAACCATTGAAGTGACAGATGTTGTCCTGGAACCAGACTTAACGTACTCGGAACATCCTATTCGAGTTCTGGATCAAAAGGACAGGGTTACCCGGAGAAAAACTCTCAAGTTTTATAAGATACAATGGAACCAACATTCTGAAGAAGAGGCTACTTGGGAAACTCAAGACTTTTTAGACAAGAATTTCCCAGGCTTTATAGCCTCTTGTAATTTGTAAAGTGTATATAGTTACTGTAATAAAGGAGTGAACCCCCACACCACCCCTGCCTTGTACCAGAAATAAGGAAATAAAAATGTGACACATTTCCTTTTCCATTACTCACCCTAGGACTTTAAATCTCGGGACGAGATTCTTTTATGGGGGGAAGGATGTAACACCCCTGGTGTTACTGTAACTAAAACATGAGCATGACATCATAAACATTAGCATTGCATATGTTTGACACACCTAGAGTGCATTCACTAGGTAAAAATTTCAAACAAGTGTATTGTTTTTGGTGTTTTGCAAATAGGACCCTGGATAGGGAACCTGACCCTAAATAAGGCTCAAGGGGCAAAACTTAACCCAAATGAAGAAAGCCTAAAGGCTTTAGGGGAATAGTCATAAAATGATCCCAAGACTTTAGTGGAATCACACTTGACCCCTGGGATACCAGAAACCCTAATTGGAACCCTAGAAAACCCTAAAACCAAACCCTAGGGACCTATGTGCAAAATCAGTCCACTTTTGGACTAAAGTGCAAAAAAACCAAGTCAAATAAGTATCTTAAGTCATTTGGTTCACAAATGTGTGGACTTGTAAGCCAAATATTGGATTTTGTACTTAAATGCAAAATGGACCTCAATTAGGTTCTATTCTAAGTCTGAAATTCAGTGTTGAGGGCTCAACTTTGGAGCATTGTATCTTTCAAATTCTAGGGTTTTTGCCCTAGGTCACCACATCAGAATTGTAGCCAAATTATAGAAGAACAACTTTGCTTAAGAGTGCAAGCCATGTTCTTGTGAGAAATTTGGAGATAATCAGGCCTGAAGTCAGGCTGTTAGGCTGGTTTGGTCTGAATTTTCAGACTAATAGTGAACTACCACCAACTTCTAGCCCAATTACAGACATGATTCAATGATTTTCAGTGGCAACACCATATGGCAACATTGTAGATGGTACATTACTCTACAATTTTGCTATAGAGCTTGACATGGATTATCATTAGGAATTGAGAGGAAATTTGGTTCCAAACTTGTCTGTCAGGCTGTCTGAAACGAGCTCGCCATGGTACAGTACCCAAACTGAAATAGATCACGATTCACCCCCCCTTGCCCGTCGCCGGTGGCCCGTCGCCGTCGATTGCCGCTCGCCGTGATTCGTGCGTCGTGGCCATCGGATAAACATCGCTCGGTAAAAATCCTCGCCGCCGGTGGGCTGGACGCCACCCCGGCCAGCCGCGGTACTTCTCCCCTTGCTCACCGCCCGGGGATAAGGATTTCACCGCCATTGTGCCGTCGCCGTTGTCCGCCGCGTGGCTCTCACTTTCCACTGCATCGCCGTAAGCCTTAGCGGCTCCCCGTTGATCGGCAGAGCAACTGCCACGCCACTAGACACGTATTCACCGCGCCCAGGGTTCTTCCTCATCTCCGGTCGCTCGCACTGTCCGCTCAAATTCAGCGCCACCGCCCTGGGGATCTATAAATTGACCCTGCAGTGAGCTTCACAACATCATCGCGCACCCAGCCACCACGTATTGCTAGCAATTGTTCACCCGAGCTCGTGAATTTTGAATTCACCACAAATCCATTCTCCGCCACCCGAAACTTGACATCACCGCGGCCAGCCTTCCCCAGGTCTGCTCATTCCCTTCTCGTTCTTGTTCTAGCACCCTTACATGATAGTGATGCTCCCCGACTCCTTTAATCGAACCAAACCGCCTGGGATCGCCGGGAACACAACGCTTTAGCCGCCATGTTCACGGCCACCGTGGCCAGAGCTCCGTAGTTGATCCCAAGCGCAATTAAGTTGGGGAAAATGATCATGGTAGCCCCGATTTCATGTCTGTTGCTTGGAGAGCCTAGCCGTTGCCCCAATCGGCCGGTACAGAGGCTCGCCGGACTTCGGCCGTGCGTGAACGCCGTCGTGGACCTTGGTCTGCGAAGGAATAGAAGTTTAAGGACCTATCTGCAATCTGTCAGTGACTCTGCACAATAGTAAATGACCCTGCGTCGAGTTATTCGTTTGTTTAGGGTCCTTTTTGCAAAATCACCAGCGCGCGCGGGCGCGGACGCACTTCTGTCCATTGTTGGGCTGTTTGGGCTGAAATCAGCCCAATACTATTCACTCTTTCTCCTTTTCTTTTTCAGAATAACTTTAGAAATCCTTGGAAAAATGTAGAAAAATCCTAAAATTGTGAGAATTTTCCTAGCCTTCTTATTTTCCCTAGAATTTAATAAAAATAGTTTCATGATTTTTAGGGTAAATAAGGAATTTTAAGGTATTTAAAATAGTTTAAGATAGTAGTTCTGGATTTTTAAAAGATAAATGGTAATCCCAAAAATGCTCAAAATTTTTATATGAATTCCTCATATTGTTTAGAAGCCTTTGGTAGAAATTGGGTTGATTTGGACCTTGTTTGATCACCAAACCCCAAAACACCCACCCTACCCTGTGAACTCCTTTACCGACTCCGGAAACCCTAAGTTCTCGGAGTTCCGTGAAGGAAAATTGTATTCAAGACTTAGATAATAAGTTTATATTATCTTTGCACCCTCATGAGCATTACATGGCATTCATTCTTATACATATGTATGGTTATAATTAGAACACGAGGAAGAAGTGGAAGCCACTGAAGAGCAAGTACCACCACCTTTGGAAACACAGGCTGAGAACTGTTTCTACTTCGATATTTGTGGATCTGAGCCTTACTCACCCATAAACAAAGGCAAGCCCCGGTGCATTTGCCACCCCCTTGTGTTTTAAAATCTTTCTCACTTACTTGATGCACTAGGTGATAGGTGTTGATTGCTTAAACAATTCCTGCATTACCCTTCCTTGGATTTGATTACCTTCCTTGAAACCATGTTTTTTTCCAAAAAGGTTTTACTATGCTTAGTATTGCTCTAGAAAAGCAAAAGGATTTGTTTTACAAAAGATGTTTGGCAAAGTGGGAGGGTTGTTTTCAAAATAAAACTTGATGGTGAATTTGTCAAAGGCCTTGATGGATTCAACATCGAAAAAGATGTACCTCTGCCAGGTACCAATGTTTGGGGTGAAATGATTAAGCTAAGACCGGGCGGGTGACTTGCACGAGAAAGAGAGTCTCGGTGTAGTGTCTCCGTTTGAGTCGATTAAGGACCTTGTCGATGTAGGCTTGATGATCGAGGACCCTTAAACTGGTCACATGCCTCGTCATGGGTAAGCCTTGCCTCGGGCAGACTAAGGCCAGAATAAGATAACACGAAATGGCGTGGAGCGGTGGCGAGAGTAGCGTGTACCCTCCGTGGCAAGAGGCTAGACGGTGGTGTATCTGTGCTCTCGGTTTGCGTGAACCTGATCTGGTCATAAGAAACTCGGTGGCGGGTTGACATATGCAAGGGTTAAGTGCTACATATGTCGTGTGATTGGAGATCCTCAGCTGAGTATATTCGATTCGGATCGCCGTACCTTCGCGGTTATGAAGACTTGGTCACTGCCCTACACGTAGCAATCTAGTGAAGATGAAGGATGAATTAAGAACTTGGCTAGTTCAGGATAAGTGTTTGAACTAGGTTAGAGAGAACTCTAGAGATAAGTAAGTTTACTTAACTTGACCAATAAAACTGGATTTTTAAGGATCCACTTTAGTAAGCATTTCTGCAAAACAGAGTCTTTGCTTATTGAGAAGCCTTACCTTGACTCCCTTAAACCAGCATACCCTTGAGAGTCTTTTCCTTAGTCGGGTAAGACTTGCTGAGTAATTCCATACTCAGGGTTTATTCCCCCGTTGTTTATAGGTGAGGAGACAACAAACTTTTGTTGTTTTTGTACCAAGGTGGTGAAAAGTGAAGATAATCAAGAATGAAGCTGCCGGAGGACCGGGTCCTCCTTAAAAACTTTTATGTAAAGAACTTAATGGGAGGAGTTTTTGCCTCCCAGGTATTGTAATAATACTTTTCAGCACTCTCTGGTCTGTATTATATGACTTACTCCTACTTTTTAAATAAATGTAAGTTTATGTAACCACTTCCGCATTTCCGCATCTCCGATGAGCATACTGTCTGTCAGACGGGTGAAACATTCCTGGAAAGGTAAGGAAAAAGATACCGAACTTATCAAGTAGTTCAGGGGCACCTACAGGGTTGTCTGAGGTCCGAAGGACAAGGACAACTGTAGGTGGGCCTAATGACTTGAGAGGTTCCGTCACAGCTGGTATCGGAGCGTAGCCCTTCTTGGCAGATACTATGTAGCATCTCCAAAAGGATTTTCTTAAACTTATCTAGAAAATTTCTTCTCTTCTTACCTAAGCATCTCTGAAGAGTTTATTTCAAAGACCAGATAGGAAGCGTGCAATGTATAGAAGGTTGAATCAACTAGGGTTGATTCTATAATTATTCATGCATCATGCTAAGAATTATACTAATAAATTTTCCCCCTTAGAAAATGCCGCCACGTACAAGGAAGACGGCACGAAAGCATACTGGGCCTATCGGTGTACCTCGACACCAACTTGCCCCACGGGTGCAAGATAGCAGTAGCGGGAGCAACGATCCAATTGGTGATCTCGAAGCTCGCGTGAATCAACTTCAAACAGAGTTACAACGCAGGACCAATTTATGGGTTTCGGATGGTGACCGAATAAATGAATTAAAAAGTTATATCCGCGCCCTGCAAGATCAACTAGCTGATCGAGATTTGGCGCTTGATTGGGCAGTACAGTCTCGTTTATTAGCTTGGGATAAGGAAGCGAAGGCTCGAGCACGAGTCGACGAACTTAGCACTGCTATTGACAACTTGCAGGCATATTGCAATACTTTACATGAGGAAGTTCATGTACTGTATTCGCAATTACACCCACATGTTCCTGCGGATCCTGTCAGGTCAGAAGCCGGACCCTCGCATAATGCGGGAGAAGCGCTTGGTGGTGAGTTAGACCTTTTTAGGCCCCCTCCTTCTATGAGGCTGGTCGACGAATGGTCTCCCACACCTAACAACGAAGCTGCCAAGAGCAACCAGAAGCAGGAGTAGTAGTGTTGTGTAGAAATAGAAGTAGTATGTTGTATAATAGGTTGAACTAATGTATAATGGGTAATGTATCCTGTTGTGTAACATCGAGTCTGTATCATTACTTTTGATAGTAATGTAAAATGGGAGGTTTCTCTGGCATATTATATTTATTTCAAATGTTCTTTGCCTCAGATGCCTACCAGGACTCGAGGACAGGATGCAGCAGGAACTTCTGGGGGAAGGGATGTTACCCCAAATCCACCTCTGGTTCCTCCCACATTGGCCGAGGCGATTGCCGCCTTGGTGAACGCAACTGCAGACAATACCCGCTTTTTGAGAGAAATGGCGGGCCAACAATTCCAGCAGCAGGGTGGAAGGGGTTATCAGCAAGGCCCCCGTGAAACCACATATCTGGATTTCTCTGAAACCCGTCCACCACTATTTGTCAAGGCTGAGGACCCATTGGAAGCTGATGAGTGGATACGGGTTATTGAGCAAAAATTTGGTCTTCTCCGCTGTTCAGAGACACAGAAGCCGTTGTTCGCAGCGCAACAACTGCGCGGCCCTGCCAGCACCTGGTGGGGAAATTTTGTGGCTATTCAACCTACCAACCATCAAGTAACCTGGGAAGAATTTAAAGTAGCCTTCCGCGAGCACTACATACCCGAAGGTGTTTTGCATATGAAGCAAGAAGAGTTCATGAAGCTAAAACAAGGAGGAGATACTGTCAATCAGTACCTCAACAAGTTCAATCACCTGTCACAATATGCAATTGATCAGGTGAACACTGATTTAAAAAAGAAGAATTGCTTTATGAGAGGTCTGAATGATCGATTGCAGAGAAAAATGGCGGCCTGCATAGATCTCACGTATGGAAAGGCTGTCAGCACAGCCCTATCTGTTGAAGCAAAATATGCAGGTGCCAGGAAGAACAAGGGATTTGGTGGTGAGAAGTCTAATCAGGGCCAGGCAAAAAGGCAACGGTTTGTGATCCAGCCTTCTAGCCAAAATCGCTCTTTTTCTCGACCACCCTCATTCCCTTTCAAGCAGCCAATCATTATTCGTCCCAACAATACCCCCACTACCCCAAATCAGCCGAGTGCCCCAGGCACTCGATTCCCTGCTTTGCCCAGCTCTTCAACCGGGTGTTTCAATTGTGGCAAGTCGGGACATTTTATCAAGGATTGCCCATATCCCAAGCAGAATCAATCAAATGCTCAGCAAGGATCTGGGAAATCAGCTCAGCCCAAGGGAAATAATGTGGGGAGGAATACGAAGAAGACAGGGCGGGTATACTATACTCAGGTGGCCACTACACCGGAAGGTGAACCGGTGATGATGGGTATGTTTCTCGTGGCCAGTCACCCTGCAATTATTCTTTTTGATTCTGGTGCTTCGCATACATTTATTAGCAAGACATTTGTGGAGCAACATCACATTTCATGCCATGAATCAAAAGAGGGGTTTAAAATTCATTCACCTGGGGGACACATTTTTACTAAAGAAGTGGCCTATCAAGTGCCAGTAACAATGGCCGGACGGAACTTTCCTGCTAACATGATCGTTCTGAAAGGCCAGGATATAGATGTGATTTTGGGTATGAATTGGTTAACCCAACACAAGGCAATTCTCAACACTGAACTCAGAACTGTCAGGTTGAGCTATAATCAAGAAGAGATTCTTTTATCCATCCCTGTAACCAATCCAGCCAAAGCTTCTAGTAGAATATATGAAGCCATTGTACCGGAGATCAAGGATATTCCGGTAGTATGTGAGTTTCCAGATGTATTTCCAGAAGATTTTCCTGGACTGCCCCCAGAGAGATGTAGAATTTGTAATTGAGCTAAAGCCCGGTACGGCTCCCATTTCTCGAAGATCGTACCGTATACCCCCTAATGAGTTGGCGGAATTGAAGATTCAATTACAAGATCTACTGAATAAGGGATTCATCCGGCCAAGCTCGTCTCCTTGGGGTTGCCCCACCATTTTTGTTAAGAAGAAGGATCAAACCTTACGAATGTGCGTGGATTATCGACCCCTGAATGAGGTCACCATCAAGAACAAGTACCCTCTTCCAAGGATCGACATCTTATTTGATCAACTGACTGGGGCGAGGGTATTTTCCAAAATTGATCTCAGGTCGGGCTATCACCAAATCCGTATTCGGCCCGAGGATATACCGAAGACCGCGTTTACTACGCGGTATGGTTTATTTGAATATTTGGTAATGTCCTTTGGGCTAACAAATGCTCCTGCCCATTTCACTTATTTGATGAACTCGGTGTTTATGCCCGAGTTGGACAAGTTCGTGGTGGTCTTCATCGATGATATCTTGATATATTCTAAAAATGAAGAGGAGCATGCTCAACATTTGCGGATTGTATTGACGCGCCTGAGGGAACATCAGTTGTATGCCAAGTTCAGCAAGTGCGCGTTCTGGCTGGAGGAAATTTAATTTTTGGGGCACGTGTTATCTGCCAAAGGAATTGCGGTAGATCCTAGCAAAGTCAAGGATATTCTGGAGTGGAAACCCCCAACCACTGTTCACCAAGTCCGAAGTTTTCTTGGACTAGCTGGATATTATCACAGATTCATACCAGATTTTCCTAAGCTTGTGAAGCCAATCACAAGTTTATTGAAGAATGACATTAAATTCAATTGGTCTTCTAAGTGCAATGAAGCTTTTGAGCAATTGAAGACATTATTAACCACTGCTCCGATATTGGCTCAACCAGACATCACCAAGCCTTTTGATGTATATTGTGATGCATCAGGCAGTGGACTCGGCTGTGTATTAATGCAAGAGGGCCGAGTAATTGCATATGCTTCAAGGCAGTTGCGCCGACATGAGGAGCATTACCCAACTCATGATCTGGAGCTAGCTGCTGTGGTTCATGCCCTAAAAATTTGGCGTCACTATCTGCTGGGAAATATCTGTCATATATATACAGATCATAAAAGCTTGAAGTATATCTTCACCTAGTCAGAATTAAATATGAGGCAAAGGCGGTGGCTTGAGCTTATTAAGGACTATGAACTAGAAATTCATTATCACCCAGGCAAAGCCAATGTTGTGGCAGATGCACTGAGCCGTAAGGTTTCCTGCCACTGTCTTATGGCGAAGACCTCTGACAATACTTTATGTGAAGAGATGGAGAAGTTAAACCTGGGGATAGTCCAACAAGGAACCCTGAATCAGCTAAAGCTTGAGTCTATCATCTTGCAAAGAATAATTGATGCTCAAAAGGATAATGTGGGTATGAAGCACATACGGGAAAAGATAAGGGCTGGAACAGCCAAATGTTTCAAAGAAGACGATCAAGGTGTGGTATGGTTCAATAACCGCATAGTAGTGCCGAAGAACGAAGAACTCCGCCAGCAAATTTTAGATGAAGCGCATCTTAGTCGCTATTCTATTCATCCGGAAAGCACTAAGATGTATCATGATCTAAAACAGCACTACTGGTGGACGAAGATGAAAATTGAAATTGCACGCTATGTGGCTAAGTGTGACACTTGCAGACGTGTCAAAGCCATACATATGAAAACTGCTGGTCCATTACAATCTTTGCCGATCCCATCATGGAAATGGGAAGATATAAGTATGGACTTTATCGTGGGATTGCCCAGGACCGCAAAAGGGTATGACTCTATTTGGGTTATCATTGATCGACTGACCAAGATCGCCCACTTCCTCCCTGTCAAAGTAAAATATCCCGTCATTACCTATGCGGAGTTATACATTGCTCGTATTCTTAGTCTGCATGGTGTTCCGAAGACCATTGTGTCGGATCGTGGACCACAATTTGTAGCCAAGTTTTGGGAAGCACTTCACAAATCCTTGGGTACTAAGTTGCTCCATAGTTCGGCATATCATCCACAAACCAGTGGACAGACTGAGAGGATTAATCATGTACTCGAAGATATGTTGCGAGCATGTGTTCTGGACTTCTCACCAAAATGGGATGAATGTTTTCCTTTGGCGGAGTTTTCATATAATAACAGCTATCAAGAAGTATCAAGATGGCACCTTTTGAAGCTTTATATGGGCGACGGTGTCGAACTCCGCTAAATTGGTCTAAACCTGGAGAAAGGTATTTCTTTAGGCCCGATATAGTGAAGGAGGCCAAGGAGAAGGTTCAGAAAATTATTCATAATATGAAGAAAGCACAAGCCCGTCAGAAGGGTTATGCAGACAAACGGCGAATGCCCTTATATTTTCATGAAGGGGACTATGTCTACCTGAAAGTTTCACCCATGAAGGGGGTATCGCGTTTCGGGGTTAAAGGGAAACTTGCACCTAGGTACATTGGTCCATTTCCGGTACTTGAGCAATGTGGACCAGTGGCGTATCGACTGCAGCTCCCCGAAATTCTGTCTGCTATCCATAATGTGTTCCATGTGTCGCAATTGAAGAAGTGTCTTCGGGTTCCCGATCGAACCATTGAAGTGACAGATGTTGTCCTGGAACCAGACTTAACGTACTCGGAACATCCTATTCGAGTTCTGGATCAAAAGGACAGGGTTACCCGGAGAAAAACTCTCAAGTTTTATAAGATACAATGGAACCAACATTCTGAAGAAGAGGCTACTTGGGAAACTCAAGACTTTTTAGACAAGAATTTCCCAGGCTTTCTAGCCTCATGTAATTTGTAAAGTGTATATAGTTACTGTAATAAAGGAGTCAACCCCCACACCACCCCTGCCTTGTACCAGAAATAAAGAAATAAAAATGTGACACATTTCCTTTTCCATTACTCACCCTAGGACTTTAAATCTCGGGACGAGATTCTTTTATGGGGGGAAGGATGTAACACCCCTGGTGTTACTGTAACTAAAACATGAGCATGACATCATAAACATTGGCATTGCATATGTTTGACACACCTAGAGTGCATTCACTAGGTAAAAATTTCAAACAAGTGTATTGTTTTTGGTGTTTTGCAAATAGGACCCTCGATAGGGAACCTGACCCTAAATAAGGCTCAAGGGGCAAAACTTAACCCAAATGAAGAAAGCCTAAAGGCTTTAGGGGAATAGTCATAAAATGATCCCAAGACTTAAGTGGAATTACACTTGACCCCTAGGATACCAGAAACCCTAATTGGAACCCTGGAAAACCCTAAAACCAAACCCTAGGGACCTATGTGCAAAATCAGTGCACTTTTGGACTAAAGTGCAAAAAACCAAGTCAAATAAGTATCTTAAGTCATTTGGTTCACAAATGTGTGGACTTGTAAGCCAAATATTGGATTTTGGACTTAAATGCAAAATGGACCTCAATTAGGTTCTATTCTAAGTCTGAAATTCAGTGTTGAGGGCTCAACTTTGGAGCATTGTATCTTTCAAATTCTAGGGTTTTTTCCCTAGGTCACCACATCAGAATTGTAGCCAAATTATAGAAGAACAACTTTGCTTAAGAGTGCAAGCCATGTTCTTGTGAGAAATTTGGAGATAATCAGGCCTAAAATCAGGCTGTTAGGCTGGTTTGGTCTGAATTTTCAGACTAACAGTGAACTACCACCAACTTCTAGCCCAATTTCAGACATGATTCAATTATTTTCAGTGGCAACACCATATGGCAACATTGTAGATGGTACATTACTCTACAATTTTGCTATAGAGCTTGACATGGATTATCATTAGGAATTGAGAGGAAATTTGGTTCCAAACTTGTCTGTCAGGCTGTCTGAAACGAGCTCGCCATGGTACAGTACCCAAACTGAAACAGATCACGATTCACCCCCCTTGCCCGTCGCCGGTGGCCCATCGCCGTCGATTGCTGCTCGCCATGATTCGTGCGTCGTGGCCATCGGATAAACATCGCTCGGTAAAAATCCTCGCCGCCGGTGGGCTGGACGCCACCCCGGCCAGCCGCGGTACTTCTCCCCTTGCTCACCGCCCGGGGATAAGGATTTCACCGCCGTTGTGCCATCGCCGTTGTCCACCGCGTGGCTCTCACTTTCCACTGCATCGCCGTAAGCCTTAGCGGCTCCCCGTTGATCGGCGGAGCAACTACCACACCACTGGACACGTATTCACCGTGCCCAGGGTTCTTCCTCATCTCCGGTCGCTCGCACTGTCCGCTAAAATTCAGCGCCACCGCCCCGGGGATCTATAAATTGACCCTGCAGTGAGCTTCACAACATCATCGCGCACCCAGCCACCACGTATTGCTAGCAATTGTTCACCCGAGCTCGCGAATTTCGAATTCGCCCCAAATCCATTCTCCGCCACCCGAAACTTGACATCACCGCGGCCAGCCTTCCCCAGGTCTGCTCATTCCCTTCTCGTTCTTGTTCTAGCACCCTTACATGATAGTGATGCTCCCCGACCCCTTTAATCGAACCAAACCGCCTGGGATCACCAAAAACACAACGCTTTAGCCGCCATGTTCACGGCCACCGTGGCCAGAGCTCCGTAGTTGATCCCAAGCGCAATTAAGTTGGGGAAAATGATCATGGTAGCCCCGATTTCATGTCTGTTGCTCGGAGAGCCTAGCCGTTGCCCCAATCGGCCGGTATAGAGGCTCGCCGGACTTCGGCCGTGCGTGAACGCCGTCGTGGACCTTGGTCTGCGAAGGAATAGAAGTTTAAGGACCTATCTGCAATCTGTCAGTGACTCTGCGCAATAGTAAATGACCCTGCGTCGAGTTATTCGTTTGTTTAGGGTCCTTTTTGCAAAATCACCAGCGCGCGCGGGCGCGGACGCACTTCTGTCCATTGTTGGGCTGTTTGGGCTGAAATCAGCCCAATACTATTCACTCTTTCTCCTTTTCTTTTTCAGAATAACTTTAGAAATCCCTGGAAAAATGTAGAAAAATCCTAAAATTGTGAGAATTTTCCTAGCCTTCTTATTTTCCCTAGAATTTAATAAAAATAGTTTCATGATTTTTAGGGTAAATTAGGAAGTTTAAGGTATTTAAAATAGTTTAAGATAGTAGTTCTGGATTTTTAAAAGATAAATGGTAATCCCAAAAATGCTCAAAATTTTTATATGAGTTCCTCATATTGTTTAGAAGCCTTGGGTAGAAATTGGGTTGATTTGGACCTTGTTTGATCACCAAACCCCAAAACACCCCCCTGCCCTGTGAACTCCTTTACCGACTCTGGAAACCCTAAGTTCTCGGAGTTCCATGAAGGAAAATTGTATTCAAGACTTAGATAATAAGTTTATATTATCTTTGCACCTTCATGAGCATTACATGGCATTCATTCTTATACATATGTATGGTTATAATTAGAACACGAGGAAGAAGTGGAAGCCACTGAAGAGCAAGTACCACCACCTTTGGAAACACAGGCTGAGAACTGTTTCTACTTCGATATTTGTGGATCTGAGCCTGACTCACCCATAAACAAAGGCAAGCCCCGGTGCATTTGCCACCCCCTTGTGTTTTAAAATCTTTCTCACTTACTTGATGCACTAGGTGATAGGTGTTGATTGCTTAAACAATTCCTGCATTACACTTCCTTGGATTTGATTACCTTCCTTGAAACCATGTTTTTTTCCAAAAAGGTTTTACTATGCTTAGTATTGCTCTAGAAAAGCAAAAGGATTTGTTTTACAAAAGATGTTTGGCAAAGTGGGAGGGTTGTTTTCAAAATAAAACTTGATGGTGAATCTGTCAAAGGCCTTGATGGATTCAACATCGGAAAAGATGTACCTCTGCCAGGTACCAACCTTTGGGGTGAAATGATTAAGCTGTGACCGGGTGGGTGACTTGCACGAGAAAGAGAGTCTCGGTGTAGTGGCTCCGTCTGAGTCGATTAAGGACATTGTCGATGTAGGCTTGATGATCGAGGACCCTTTAACTGGTCACATGCCTCATCATGGGTAAGCCTTGCCTCGGGCAGACTAAGGCCAGAATAAGATAACACGAAATGGGCGTGGAGCGGTGGCGAGAGTAGCGTGTACCCTCCGTGGCAAGAGGCTGGACGGTGGTGTATCTGTGCTCTCGGTTCGCGTGAACCTAATCTGGTCTTAAGAAACTCGGTGGCGGGTTGACATATGCAAGGGTTAAGTGCTACATATGTCGTGTGAGTGGAGATCCTCAGCTGAGTATAATCGATTCGGATCGCCGTACCTTCGCGGTTATGAAGACTTGGTCACTGCCCTACACGTAGCAATCCAGTGAAGATGAAGGATGAATTAAGAACTTGGCTAGTTCAGGATAAGTGTTTGAACTAGGTTAGAGAGAACTCTAGAGGTAAGTAAGTTTACTTAACTTGACCAATAAAACTGGATTTTTAAGGATCCACTTTAGTAAGCATTTCTGCAAAACAGAGTCTTTGCTTATTGAGAAGCCTTACCTTGACTCCCTTAAACCAGCATACCCTTGAGAGTCTTTTCCTTAGTCGGGTAAGACTTGCTGAGTAATTCCATACTCAGGGTTTATTCCCCCGTTGTTTTTAGGTGAGGAGACAACAAACTTTTGTTGTTTTTGTACCAAGGTGGTGAAAAGTGAAGATAATCAAGAATGAAGCTGCCGGAGGACCGGGTCCTCCTTAAAAACTTTTATGTAAAGAACTTAATGGGAGGAGTTTTTGCCTCCCAGGTATTGTAATAATACTTTTCAGCACTCTCTGGTCTGTATTATATGACTTACTCCTACTTTTTAAATAAATGTAAGTTTATGTAACCACTTCCGCATTTCCGCATCTCCGATGAGCATACTGTCTGTCAGACGGGTGAAACGTTCCTAGAAAGGTAAGGAAAAAGATACCGAACTTATCAAGTAGTTCAGGGGCACCTACAGGGTTGTCTGAGGTCCGAAGGACAAGGACAACTGTAGGTGGGCCTAATTACTTGGGAGGTTCCGTCACAAATTCCATACTCAGGGTTTTATTCCCTATTGTTTTAGGTGAAGAAGCAACAAACTTTTGTTGTTTCTGTTCCAAGGTGGTCCCGAAAGAAGAAAACCAAGAATAGAGCTACGGGAGGAAGGGTTCCTCCATAAAAACTTTTGTTTGATACTTATCAGGAGGGGTTTTTGCTATATCCTGGTCTGTAATATATAACTTTGTCTTACTTTTAAATAAATGTGAGTTTATGTAATCGCTTCCGCATTTTCGTATCTCCGATGATTCAGGAACACCTGCAGGGTTGTCTAAGGTCCGTTGGACAAGGACAACTGTAGGTGGGCCTAATGACTTGGAAGGTTCCGTCACAATCCCCGCCTTCGGGAGGTAGAGCTCTTGGCTTGTTGGACTGCAGAGTTTTCAAGGAGGCCCTTGAGTTCACCCTGGGCACATCGCCCCTCGGTGGTGGATGGCTCTGGCATTGTTCGGACTATCATCGTCGCTGTAGCCAGGTTCTGGCTGGCCCTGTTGAAGGTCGGGGGCAGCTCTGCCCTGGCGTCGTCAATAATACGGTGCTGGACATCCCGGGCTCGCTGACGCGCTCCTCCAGCGAGGGCTCGGCTTGCCCACTCTTGCACGAGGTTTTGTCAGAGCTGCATAAGTCGCTCCCTTTCTTTATCGAGCTTGGCCTGCATCTCGCGGAGTTGCTCAAGCTGTGTGTCCTGACCCCCCATAGGGGTTTGGCCTCAGCTAGCTCCCGCGGGATCTCGACGCGAGACACAGATGCAGGGGCGTCGTTGTTTCTTGGCATGCCGAGGTGGTTGTCTCCATCATGCTCCTCCTGATCGATGGGGAAGCACTCGCGAGTTGGGTCGTAACCCTCGTCGTCAAGGCTGTGGCCATCGTCAGAGTCGCTGGAGAGGCAGTGGTCGCATGCGGTCATGAAGTATCGCATGGCTCTGGGATCATGGAGTTCGGAGAAATCCATACTGAAGTTGGGGTCGTCGTCTTCCTCGGGACCCGCGGGTTCGGAGATAGAGGCGACCGTCAGTAGGTCCCAAGTTGACCACATATGGTACTCTGGGAGGTCAGGATATGTCCTTGTGGAAGCGCTCGCCGAAGTGGGGTTGCCTGGCGGATTGAAGCTGAATCTAAAAGGAACAGGATGGAAAACCGATGGTACCTCCCGGTCGGTGGATGGTGGTGAGGTTGCAATGGAGATGAAACGTGTCGCCATCTCAAGCGCGAGACTAATGCCCGACAAGTCCCTCGCAAGGGTGCCGGCATCATCAATCCGCCTGGGGTTGACAAGTTGTCGGGAAGCGACGCCCGTCATTGTCCCAGGTGCGAGGCTAACGCCCGACATGTCCCCCGCAGGGGCGCCGGCGCCGTCAACTCGCTCTGGTCCGACAGCCGACGAGGTGCTGCCTCTTGCCTAGCCATGGTTGCCCCGTCTCCGTCTCCTTCAGTGAGGAGGATGGTGGGGTAGACTCGAGTGTCCCTCTTCCGCCCTGGGGAGAGGTCGTCGTCGGGTTTGCCTCCGCCGGGCGAGCCGACAACAGTCATTGGTGTTGTGCTGCGATGGGAGGAGTATCATGTCGTAGCTGCCGTCGAGGGACATGAACTCGAGACTCCCAAAGCGGAGCACCGTCCCAGGCTGAAGAGGCTGCTGAAGATTGTCCATCTGGAACTTCACGGGAAAGTATTGTCAACACGCAGCGATCCCCTACCTAGCGCGCCAACTGTCGGTGTTTCGGACTCGGGGGGCCCTCAACCAACTAGTGAATTTTATGCTGCGTGTCCCTGCCTGGATGGATTGATGCAAGATGAAACACAAGGTTTATCCTAGTTCGAGCTAAGAAGGCCCTACTTCCAGTAGTGGGAGGATGAGACTTATATTATCTTGCACCGGGGTGCTTGTAGTAGGGGTTACAAGCTTTGCGAGAGAGGGAACGGATCCCGGATCTCTTGAGAGATCAAGTGTTGTGGAGAGAAGGTTTGCACTGAAGTGTTTCCTGTGGGTGTTGTATGAGCCATATGGGTGCTGAATGCGTATGGTGTGGAGTGTTCGAAGGTTGTGAACTTATTAGGCCTAAAGAACCTAAAGAGCTTCAGCGCTTCCAAAAGCTTGCCTTGGGAAGGCCCTGGGCATCTCCTTTTATAGGTACAAGGAGGTGACCCAGCTGTACATGTGGGGGTGTAGCTATGCACTAATGTGGACGGCGGAGAAGTGCCTGAGCCTTATAGAAGCGTGGCCGGCGGTGCGGCCCCAAGTCCTGACCCCTTAGCAGCGCGGCCGACTCCGCCGAGTTGAAGTCGAGCTTTGTAGCGCCGTGGCCAGTGATATGGCCTAGTCGTCGAGGTGGCCTTAAAGTGTGTGCCCTGCTAACGTTTCTTTGACTTTGTAGAGAGCTGAGGACGATCAGCGACATGGGCGCACGCCGGGGATCATCATTACCTGTTACTGGAGTAATTTGATGTGACACTGGTCCTGTTCCTTCGTAGCCGAGGTGGCTAGCTAGGGGAAGAATAGTGTTGTATTCCCTGTTCGCGTAGTCAGTTCGAGGCCGTCTCGGGCGAGGCGGTGTTTTCTCTGGAAGCCGAGGCCTAGATCGGGCGAGGCGAAGATCTCCTCCCGAGGCCGAGGCTGAGGCCGAGGCCTGGGTCGGGCGAGGCGGAGATTCATCCCGAGGCGGAGCCCATGTTCGGGCATGGTGCCGATCCCTCCCGAGGCCGAGGCCGGGGTCGGGCGAGGCGGAACTCCCTGTTGCACCCGAGGCTGAACTCGGGAGAGGCGGTAACTACTGTTGTTAGTCTTACCCCGGTGGTTGGCACAGTGGTCGGAACAGGGTGAATAGTGCGGTGATCCTGTCAGAACGATCAGTAAAAGGGTGAAGTGACTGCGGTCATTTCGACCTTGCCAACTGCGGCGCGTGTGTCGGGATAAGGTGCCAGGTGATCCCTGCATTAAATGCGCACGTGATACGGTCGGTGGTAAGGCGGTTTGGCCGAGGCCGCTATACGACAAAGTTCACCTGAGTTTTGCCTCGGGCGAGCCGGGGGTGAGCCCCTTGCCTGTGGGGACCCTCGGGTGAGCCGTGAATCTATATGGGACTACTGTTATTGCCCGAGGCTAGGCTCGGGTGAGTCGGGACCGTGTCCCTTGGTAGACGAGGCCTTGACTTGAACCGTGCTTACCAGTTTTTACGTTTTGTTTTAAAGATGTTCTCCAGCCACGTTTAGGAGTACTGTGGGTACCCCTAATTATGGTACCCAACACCATGTTTGCCGGGAGTGGGACACTGACGAGAGCTCCACCGACTCCTCCTCCGACAAGGACACCACCAACATCGCCATCAACAAAGGCCTCCTCTTCCCCAACGTCGACCACAAGTGCCTCATGGTAAAAGACGGCAAGAAGAAGATGGTAAAATCTAGATCCTCCACTAAGTATGCAACTTCTAGAGATGAGGATAATTCTAGTGATGATGAGGATAACTTGCTCACTCTTTTTGCCAACCTAAACATGCAACAAAAAGAAAAATTGAATGAATTGATTAGTGCTATTCATGAGAAGGATGAACTCTTGGATATCCAAGAGGACTTCCTTATTAAGGAAAATAAGAAGCATGTTAAGCTTAAAAATGCTTATGCTCAAGAAGTAGAAAAATGTGAAAAATTAACTAATGAGCTAAGTTCTTGCCATGATACTCTTGCCAACCTTAGGAATGAAAATGATAAATTAATTGCTAAGGTTGAGAGTTCAAATGTTTGTGATGATTCAATTGTTAGTCTTAAGAATGATAATGCTAAATTAATTGCTAAGATTGACAAATTGAATGCATCTCTCTCTAGCCTTAAAATTGAGAATGAAAAATTAATTGCTAAGGCTAAAGATTTAAACGTTTGCAATGTTTCTATTTCCAATCTTAGAGATGAAAATGCTATTTTACATGCTAAGATTGTTGAATTAAATGCTTGCAAACCCTCTACATCTACCATTGAGCATGTTACTATTTGTACTAGATGTAGAGATATTAATGTTGATGCTATTCATGATCACCTAGCTTTAATTAAACAACAAAATGATCACATAGCTCAACTTAGTGCTAAGATTAATGAGCATGAATTAGAAAATGAAAAATTTAAATTTGCTAGAAGCATGCTCTATAGTGGGAGACGCCCGGGCATTAAGGATGGCATTGGTTTCCACAAGGGGGACAATGTCAAGCTTAATGCCCCTAAGAAATTGTCTAATTTTGTTAAGGGTAAGGCTCCCATGGTTCAGGATAACGAGGGTTACATTTTATACCCTGCCGGTTATCGCGAGCATAAAATTAGGAGAATTCACTCTAGGAAGTCTCACTCTGGCTCTCATAATGCTTTTATGTATAAGAGTGAGACATCTAGTTCTAGGCAATCAACCCATGCTAAATTGCCTAACAAGAAAACTCCTATTGCATCAACTGAACCTAATATTTCATTTAAGACTTTTGATGCATCATATGTTTTAACTAATAAATCATGCAAAGTAGTTGCCAAATATGTTGGGGGCAAACACAAGGGGTCAAAGACTTGTGTTTGGGTACCCAAGGTGCTTGTTTCTAATGTGTAAGGACCCAAGACCGTTTGGGTACCTAAGAACAAGGCCTAAAATTGTTTTGTAGGTTTATGCATCTAGGGGCTCAAGTTGGATCATTGATAGCGGATGCACAAACCACATGATAGGGGAGAAAAGGATGTTCTCCTCCTACGAGAAAACCATGATCCCCAAAGAGCTATCACATTCGGGGATGGAAATCAAGGTTTGGTCAAAGGACTTGGTAAAATAGCTATATCTCTTGACCACTCTATTTCGAATGTTTTTCTTGTAGATTCTTTAGATTACAACTTGCTTTCTGTTTCTCAATTATGCAAAATGGGCTACAATTGTCTTTTTACGGATATAGGTGTTACTGTCTTTAGAAGAAGTGATGATTCAGTAGCATTTAAGGGAGTGTTAGAGGGTCATCTATACTTAGTTGATTTTAATAGAGCTGAACTCGACACTTGCTTAATTGCTAAGACTAACATGGGTTGGCTCTGGCATCGCTGACTAGCCCACGTTCGAATGAAGAATCTTCATAAGCTTCTAAAGGGAGAGCACATTTTGGGACTAACAAATGTTCATTTTGAGAAAGACAGGGTTTGTAGCGCATGTCAAGCAGGAAAGCAAGTTGGTGTTCATCATCCACACAAGAACATCATGACGACCGACAGGCCGCTTGAGCAACTCCACATGGACCTATTCAGCCCGATAGCTTACATAAGCATCGGCGGGAGTAAGTATTGTCTTCTAATTGTGGATGATTATTCTCACTTCACTTGGGTGTTCTTTTTGCAGGAAAAATCACAAACCCAAGAGACCTTAAAGGGATTCTTGAGACGGGCTCAAAATGAGTTCGGATTGAGAATCAAAAACATAAGAAGCGACAACGGGACGGAGTTCAAGAACTCTCAAATTGAAGGCTTCCTTGAGGATGAGGGCATCAAGCATGAGTTCTCTTCTCCCTACATGCCACAACAAAATGGTGTAGTGGAGAGGAAGAATAGAACTCTATTGGACATGGCAAGGACCATGCTTGATGAGTACAAGACTTCGGATCAGTTTTGGGCCGAGGTGGTCAACACCACTTACTACGCCATCAACCGGTTATATCTTCACCGAATCCTCAAGAAGACATCATATGAACTCCTAACCGGTAAAAAGCCCAATGTTTCATATTTTAGAGTCTTTGGTAGCAAATGTTTTATTCTTATTAAAAGAGGTAGAAAATCTAAATTTGCTCCTAAGGCTGTAGAAGGTTTGTTTACTTGGTTATGATTCAAACACAAGGGCATATAGAGTCTTTAACAAGTCCACTAGACTAGTTGAAGTTTCTTGTGACATTGTGTTTGATGAAACTAACGGCTCTCAAGTAGAGCAAGTTGATCTTGATGAGTTAGATGATGAAGAGGCTCCATGCGTCGCCCTAAGGAACATGTCCATTGGGGATGTATGTCCTAAGGAATCCGAAGAGCCTCCACATGCACAAGATCAACCATCTTCCTCCATGCAAGCATCTCCACCGACCCAAGATGAGGATCAAGCTCAAGATGATGAAAATGAAGATCAAGAGGAGCCACCTCAAGAGGAGGACAATGATCAAGGGGGAGATGCTAATGATCAAGACAAGGAAGATGATGAGGGTCCAAGTCCGCCACACCCAAGAGTCCACCAAGCAATACAACGAGATCACCCCGTGAACACCATCCTCGGTGATATTCAAAAGGGGGTAACCACTCGATCTCGTGTTGCTCATTTTTGTGAACATTACTCCTTTGTGTCTTCTATTGAGCCATATAGGGTGGAAGACGCATTAAGGGATTCTGATTGGGTGTTGGCAATGCAAGAGGAACTCAACAACTTCACGAGGAATGAGGTATGGCATTTAGTTCCACGTCCTAACCAAAATGTTGTAGAAACCAAGTGGGTCTTCCGCAACAAACAAGATGAGCATGGTGTGGTGATAAGGAACAAAGCCCGACTTGTGGCCAAGGGATATTCACAAGTCAAAGGTTTGGATTTCGGTGAAACCTATGCACCCGTAGCTAGGCTTGAGTCAATTCGTATATTACTTGCCTATGCTACTTACCATGGCTTTAAGCTCTATCAAATAGACGTGAAAAGTGCCTTCATCAATGGACCAATCAAGGAGGAGGTCTATGTTGAGCAACCTCCCGGCTTTGAAGATAGTGAGTACCCTAACCATGTCTATAAACTCTCTAAGGCGCTTTATGGGCTCAAGCAAGCCCCAAGAGCATGGTATGAATGCCTAAGAGATTTGCTTATCGCTAATGGCTTCAAAGTTGGAAAAGCCGATCCTACTCTTTTTACTAAAACTATTGAAAAAGATTTGTTTGTATGCCAAATTTATGTTGATGATATTATATTTGGGTCTACTAACAAATCTACATGTGAAGAGTTTAGTAGGATCATGGTACAAAAAATCGAGATGTCTATGATGGGGAGTTGAAGTATTTTCTAGGATTTCAAGTCAAGCAACTCCAAGAAGGCACCTTCATTAGCCAAACGAAGTACATTCAAGACATACTCACCAAGTTTGGGATGAAGGATGCCAAGCCCATCAAGACACCCATGGGAACTAATGGGCATCTCGACCTTGACACGGGAGGTAAATCCGTAGATCAAAAGGTATACCGGTCGATGATAGGATCTTTACTCTATTTATGTGCATCTCGACCGGATATTATGCTTTCCGTATGCATGTGTGCAAGATTCCAAGCCGATCCTAAGGAAGTTCACCTTAGGGCCGTGAAACGAATCTTGAGATATTTAGTTTATACTCCTAAGTTTGGCCTTTGGTACCCCAAGGGATCCACATTTGATTTAATTGGTTATTCAGATGCTGATTGGGCAGGGTGTAAGATTGATAGAAAGAGCACGTCAGGGACTTGCCAGTTCTTGGGAAGATCTCTAGTGTCTTGGGCTTCAAAGAAGCAAAATTCTGTAGCTCTTTCTACCATCGAAGCCGAGTACATTGCCGCAGGCCATTGTTGCGCGCAATTGCTTTGGATGAGGCAAACCCTTAGGGACTATGGTTACAAATTAACCAAAGTTCCTCTCCTATGTGATAATGAGAGTGCAATCCGCATGGCGGATAATCCTGTTGAGCACAGCCACACTAAACACATAGCCATTCGGTATCACTTTTTGAGGGATCAACAACAACGGGGAGATATCGAGATTGCTTACATTAACACCAAAGATCAATTAGCCGATATCTTTACCAAGCCAATAGATGAGAAAACCTTTACCAAACTTAGGCATGAGCTAAATATTCTTGATTCTAGGAATTTTGATTGATATTTTGCACACATAGCTCATTTATATACCTTTGATCATCTCTCTTTCATGTGCTATGACTAATGTGTTTTTCAAGTGTATTTCGAGCTAAGTCATAGATTGAAAGGGAAATGGAGTCCTCGGCGAAGACAAGGCTTCCACTCCACTCCATCGAATTATTCATCCTTCGCCATGCCTCCGCACTGTTCTCCAATTTGGTATAATCTTCACGCATATTTTATTTACCAATGGGGGAGAAAGTTTAAAAAGGGCTTATATTTCACTCACAAGTATCCATTTTTGGCGATTCATGCCAAAGGGGGAGAAAGTATTAGCCCAAAGCAAAAGGACCGCACCACCACCAATTTCACCAATTTCAAAAATGTAGTCTTTCAAATGTGTTTTAAAAGAAGGTTTTTCAATTGGTATCTTATTTTGATAGAATTTTCAAATTTGTATAACCCCTTTCAAAATTAATATCTAAAACCCTCTTGAACACTAAGAGGAGAATTTGATTGAGGGGGAGTTTTGTTTAGTCAAAGGAAAAGCATTTGAAACAGGGGGAGAAAATTTCAAGACGTGAAAATGCTTCTCAAAACCTTATTCGTTTACCTTTGACCATTTGCAAAAAGACTTTGAAAATAATTTCCAAAAAGAATTTGCAAAAACAAAACAAGTGGTGCAAGCGTGGTCCAAAATATTAAAATAGAAGAAAGCATCCATGCATATCCTATGAGAATATATATTGGTTTAATTTCAAGTAACCTTTGCACTTACATTATGCAAACTAGTTCAATTCTGCACTCATATATTTGCTTCGGTTTGTGTTGGCATCAATCACCAAAAAGGGGGAGATTGAAAGGGAAATAGGCTTACACCTTTTCCTAAATAATTTTGTTAGTTGAATTGCCCAACACAAATAATTGGACTATCTAGCTTGCTCCAGATCATAAGTTTTACAGGTGACAAAGGTTCAACACAAAACAATAAAAAGTCCAAGAAAGGGTTCAAATAAAAAGAGCAAAAGACAACCCAAAGGCAGCCCTGGTCTAGCGCACCGGACTGTCTGGTGTGCCACCGGACAGTGTCCGGTGCACCAGGGAGTTCCACTCTAAACTTGCCACCTTCGGGAATTTGGGGAGGCCGCTCCGCTATAATTCACCGGACTGACCGGTGTGCCAAGCAGAGCAACGGCTCCAAGCGCCAATGGTCGTCTGCAACGCTACAGTGAAACGCTACAGTGCGCGACTGCGCGCGCAGAAGTCAGAGCAGGCACCAGAAGGCGCACCGGACAGTGTACAGGACCTGTCCGGTGCACCACCGGACTGTCTGGTGGCCCCGTTGTCAGAAGCTCCAACAGTCAGAACACAACGGTCTGGTGACGTGGCTGGCGCACCGGATAGTGTCCGGTGGCGCACCGGACATTCCGGTGCGCCATACGACAGAAGCCCTCACCAACGGTTCTTTTAGTGGTTGGGGCTATAAATACCCCCCCCCCCCCACCACCACACTTCAATGCATCCAAGTTTTCAGCCATCAAACCTCATACAAGAGCTCTAGACTTCATTCCAAGACACAAACAAAGAGATCAAATCCTCTCCCAAGTCCCGAATCACTCCAAACAAATTAGTGACTAGAGAGAGAGACTTTTGTGTTCTTTTGAGCTCTTGCGCTTGGTTCGTTTTTCTTCTTCCTCTATTCTTGTGTTCAACTCACTTGTAATCAAAGCAAGAGACACCAATTGTGTGGTGGTCCTTGTGGGGACTTAGTGTCCCATTTGATTGAGAAGAGAAGCTCACTCGGTCTAGGTGATCGTTTGAGAGAGGGAAAGGGTTGAAAGAGACCCGGTCTTTGTGACCACCTCAACGGGGTGTAGGTTTGCAAGAATCGAACCTCGGTAAAACAAATCACCGTGTCATTCGCTCTTATTCGCTTGTGATTTGTTTTCGCTCTCTCTTTCGGACTCGATTATATTTCTAAACGCTAACCCCGGCTTGTAGTTGTTCTTAAACTTTATAAATTTCGGATTTGCCTATTCACCCCCCCTCTAGGCGACTTTCAATTGGTATCAGAGCCCGGTACTTCATTAGAGCCTAATCGCTCGAAGTGATGTTGGGAGCATCCGCCATGAGGGAGATCGTGACCGGCGACAAGTCCGCAAGCTCGGGGAGAACACACTCAAGGGAGTCCGCCCACAAGCACAAGGAGGAATCCTCTTCCTCCATCAAGTCCCAACGGAAAGGTGACAAGAAGAAGAAGATGAAGAAAGTGGTCTACTATGAGACCGACTCTTCATCACCCTCCACCTCCGGCTCGGAATCGGCATCCGCCACTTCTAAGCGCCACAAGCGCAAGAAGTATAGTAAGATGCCCCTATGCTACCCTCGTATTTCAAAACGCACACCATTACTTTCCGTCCCATTAGGCAAACCACCTATGTTTGAAGGTGAAGATTATTCTATGTGGAGTGATAAAATGAGGCATCACCTAACCTCACTCCACAAAAGCATATGGGATATTGTTGAGTATGGAGCGCAGGTACCAAAGAAAGGGGACAAGGATAATGATTCAGAGGAGGTCGAACAAATCCAACACTTCAACTCCCAAGCCACTACTATACTCCTCGCCTCCCTAAGTCGAGAGGAGTATAATAAGGTGCAAGGGTTGAAGAGTGCAAAGGAGATTTGGGATGTGCTCATGACCGCGCATGAAGGAGACGAGGTGACCAAGATCACCAAGACGGAAACGATCGAGGGGGTGCTCGGTCGCTTCATGCTTCACCAAGGAGAGGAGCCACAAGCCATGTACAACCGGCTCAAAACCTTGGTGAACCAAGTGCGTAACCTCGGGAGCACCAAATGGGATGACCATGAAATGGTCAAGGTTATACTTAGATCACTTGTTTTTCTTAACCCTACTCAAGTTCAATTAATTCATGGTGATCCAAGATATAAACTAATGTCTCCCGAGGAAGTAATAGGAAAGTTTGTGAGCTTTGAACTAATGATCAAAGGCTCCAAACAAATCATCGAGCAAGGCGCCACCTCCACACTCGAGGTGCAACCCATCGCCTTCAAAGCGACGGAGGAGAAGAAGGAAGAGTCTACGTCAAGTAGGCTTCCCATCGACGCCTCCAAGCTCGACAACAAGGAGATGGCGCTCATCATCAAGAGCTTTCGCCAAATCCTCAAGCAAAGGAGGGGGAAGGATTACAAACCCCGCTCCAAGAAGGTTTGCTACAAATGTGGTAAGCCTGGTCATTTTATCGCTAAATGTCCTTTATCTAGTGATAGTGATAGGGATAACGACAAGAGGGGGAAGAAGAAGGAAAAGAAGAAGTACTACAAGAAGAAGGGCGACGATGCCCATGTGTCGGTGTTTCGGACCCGGGGGCCCTCAACCGACTAGTGAATTTTATGTTGCGTGTTTCTGCCCGGATGGATTGATGCAAGATGAAACACAAGGTTTATCCTAGTTCGAGCTAAGAAGGCCCTACTTCCAGCAGTGGGAGGATGAGACTTATATTATCTTGCACCGGGGTGCTTGTAGTAGGGGTTACAAGCTTTGCGAGAGAGGGAACGGATCCCGGATCTCTTGAGAGATCAAGTGTTGTGGAGAGAAGGTTTGCACTGAAGTGTTTCTTGTGGGTGTTGTATGAGCCGTATGGGTGGTGAATGCGTATGGTGTCGAGTGTTCGATGGTTGTGAACTTATTAGGCCTAAAGAACCTAAAGAGCTTCAGCGCTTCCAAAAGCATGCCTTGAGAAGGCCCTGGGTATCTCCTTTTATAGGTACAAGGAGGTGACCCAGCTGTACATGTGGGGGTGTAGCTATGCACTAATGTGGATGGCGGAGAAGTGCCTGAGCCCTATAGAAGAATGGCTGGCGGCTCGGCCCCAAGTCCTGACCCCTGTAGCGGCGCGGCTGACTCCGCCGAGTTGAAGCCGAGCTCTGTAGCACCGTGGCCGGCGATATGGCCTAGTCGTCGAGGTGGCCATGAAGTGTGTGCCCTGCTGACGTTTCTTTGACTTTGTAGAGAGCTGAGGACGATCGGCGGCATGGGCGCACATCGAGGATCATCATTACCTGTTACTGGAGTAATTTGATGTGACACTGGTCCTGTTCCTTCGTAGCCGAGGTGGCTAGCTAGGGGAAGAATAGTGTTGTATTCCCTGTTCGCGTAGTCGGTCCGAGGCCGTCTTGGGCGAGGCGGTGTTTTCTCCCGAAGTCGAGGCCTAGGTCGGGCGAGGCGAAGATCTCCTCCCGAGGCCGAGGCTGAGGCCGAGGCCTGGGTCGGGGGAGGTGGAGATTCATCCTGAGGCCGAGCCCGTGTTTGGGCATGGTGCCGATCCGTCCCGAGGCCGAGGCGGGGTCGGGCGAGGCGGAACTCCCTGTTGCGTCCGTGGCTGAACTCGGGAGAGGCGGTAACTACTGTTGTTAGTCTTACCCAATGGTTGGCACAGTGGTCGGAATGGGGTGAATAGTGCAGTTATCCTGTCAGAATGATCAATAAAAGGGTGAAGTTACCGCGGTCATTTCGACCTTGCCAACTGCGGCGCGTGTGTCGGGATAAGGTGTCAGGTGATCCCTGCATTAAATGCGCATGTGATACGGTCGGTGGTAAGGCGGTTTGGTCGAGGCCGCTATACGAAAAAGTTCACCTGAGTTTTGCCTCGGGCGAGCCGGGGGTGCGCCCCTTGCTTGTGGGGACCCTCGGGCGAGCCGTGAATCTATACGGGACTACTTTTATTGCCCGAGGCTAGGCTCGGGTGAGTCGGGACCGTGTCCCTTGGTAGATGAGGCCTTGACTTGAACCATGCTTACCAGTTTTTACGTTTTGTTTTAAAGATGTTCTCCAGCCACGTTTAGGAGTACTGTGGGTACCCCTAATTATGGTTCCCGAGAGTAGCCCCTGAGCCTCAAAGGGAGTGTAGGCACTCGCTTGGAGGTTCTACCGGATTTCTGCAAGGTGACTGGTCTTTTTAGTACCATTTTGTTCCGATGGGTGCGCGCGAGCACACCCATCAGGTGTAGCCCCCGAGGCCTCGGAGGAGTGGTTTGACTCCTATGAGGTCTTAATTCTTCTTGTGATTCCTCGGTCGGCCTTGTTGTTCCCTCATGCGGCCTGGCCACAACCCGGGTGCATGGTCAGGCTCCGAGTTTTTAAGTTAGTTTTGTTGACGCTGTCAACAATTTAGCCGTAGCCTGGTGCGAGAGTAGCCCCCGAGCCTCTGCACGGAGCGAGAGGACGATCAAGGACCATCTTGGCTTTTTATAGTATGCCCCTTCGTCGCCTTTCCGCAAGGAGGAAGGGGGGAACGCGCCATGTTACCCTCGGTGGGCACTGAACATGGTGTTTCCAGTGAGTTGCTAACGGGTAATCCGAGTGGACGCCCGAACCCCCTTCGATAAGGTTCGGCTAGTGGCCCAGAGGCGCGCTCCAAAAGTACCTACTGGTGATTCGCTGGTCCCGGACCCATTCGATAGGGTCTGAGGGCTCAGTGCCTCCCTCCGGTGGGATTCCATTACAAATCGTTCTCGCTGGTCTCAGAAATGTCCTAGGGTACCTCAGGAGCATAGCCCGAGCCTCGGCCATGTAACGGACGTACCCAGGGTCATCCCTGACTCTACTGCTCTGGGGCGGCTATCGAACCCTTTCGAGGGGCCAGCCTTTGAACCCCTGATCAGTAGAGGGCTCGGAGCCCGAGTGCTCTGGGGCGGTCGCCGAACCCCGCAGGGCGCAACCTTCGAACCCCTGATCAGTAGGAGGTCTCGGGGCCCATTTCCTTTGCTGAGAAGGACTCTTTCGAAATATCTCTTTTCCTGATCCCTGCGGAGAGAGAGAGAGGGGAAAGGAAGAAAGGAAATAAACTAAAACAGTGTGGCGCACCTTTTGAGGCGGTCATCATGATGGAGGCAAAACGGCGCCCGCTCGCCTGCCAGGGGTGACGCATATCCTGCCAGAGAGTTAATGCAACGGGACGGGCGACTCGCGGGCTGCCCGTTGCGCGTGCGCGAGCCATTCGAGGAACGAAAAAAAACCCTTTTGATTTCAAATTTAAAATTCACGAGGGGCTCGAGCGAAGTTTTGGGTGGATTTTGGCCGGGCCTTTATATACCTGGGAGAGGGACCGGCAGCGGTTCTTTACCCTACTATTTGCGCTTTCGCCCTTGCCTTCTGCCTTTGCTTTCGCAACCTGAGAGAGTAGACAGAGAGAAGAGAAAACCGCCCACCTCGTCCCCTCCGCCTCCACCGCTTCCGCTCGGCAATGGCTGACAAGACGATCGTCGTTCCGCCGCGCGACCCATGGCTCTTTTCCACCGTTACTTGGAGGATCCACAAGCCCTCGTTGCCAAGGGTCTGCTCCGTCCTCTCTCTGGCGACCCGCAGCCTGAGTGGTTGGCCCCCGGGAGTGAGGCCGACCCAAGTCCGCCACCGGGGTACGTGGTCAGCTTCACCCCTTTTCATGAGCGGGGGTTTGGGATGCTGGCGAGCCGCTTCATGCGGGCGCTCCCACACTACTACGGGGTGGAGCTTCACAACTTCAACCCCAACTCCATCGCGCAGGCGGCCATTTTCGTGGCGGTTTGCGAGGGGTTTTTGGGGATTGACCCCCATTGGGACCTGTGGACCCATCTCTTCTCCGCGGAGTTCTCCGCCGTGTCGACGAACGTGAAGAAGGTCCGTATGGCAGTGCGGGCTGGTGGCTGCACCCTCCAGCTGAGGTCGGGGCGCACACAGCAGTACATCCCTGCCTCCCTTGTGTCTTCGAACAAGGGGTGGCAGAACCGGTGGTTTTATCTCCGGAATGACGACGGGGTGCTGCCGCCCTTTTCTCAACAAGTGGTGACCACCGCCGGCGATAACTGGCGCTGGGGGCCACACGCGAGAACCAGGAAAAGCTCTAGCCCCTTCTCCGTGCCCTGCAGAAGCTCCAAGACGAAGGCCTTACCGCTGCGGGGGTTGTCGCCGCTATCCACCGCCGGAGGGTGCTCCCTTTGGTAGAGCGGCGGTTGCGTCTTTCGGAAATGAAGCCGGGGTCAATTTGGAGGGTTCACGGATGTCCCCGACCCCCCTCTCCACCGACGACCTCCTCAGACGGATAGTGGGCACAGTGGGGAGGCTGGACGCTGGCGTCCTTAACCAGCCCCCAATGCGTCCCGGCCACAGGTATGTGTCCCTGGTATGTGTTCGACCCTTCCTCTGTTTTGTGTCTTGTTTCTTACGTTTTTAGCTCTTACCCTTGGGATTTTTGCTTGTCCCTAGGGGCTGAAGAACTTTAAAACCTCAAGGCCACCGGTCCCGGAGGACGCGGCGTGCCGAACCGCGCGTAGGCTCGCCGCAGAGAAGGATAAGTAGAAAAAAGACGTGGAAAAGGCCCGAGCTCGAGAGAGGATGTGGGCTCGAGAAACCTTGCAGAAGCGTCGTCGGAGGCAAGAAAGGGACGGGCTCCCGTTGGAGCTGTCGCCGGACACGCCCGACGACGACGATGATGATGACGATGACGATGAGGACGATGACATGGCGGCCCGACTTAGCCTCAGTCCGGATTCGAGGCTGGGCCAGGGGTCATCAAGCCAGCCTCCAAGTGGGCTGGCATCACCAGTGTTTAGGGCCTGGATGCCAAGGTCCCGGTCCAAGGAGTGGAGGCGGGCTGAGGGGGTACTTGACCCCTTGGCCGAGATAATTGGGGTGGCTCTAGGGGGTCAGGCCAACCCACAGGCCCCCCAAGAGCAAGTGCCCGTGCCAGCCGTGCGGGAAGTTGTTCCTTTGGCTATCGCGACATCGCCTGGGCAGGCTGCCCCTCGGCGCCTCGGGCGTCCGAGGAGGAGGCGGTGTCGAAGCCGGCCGCTGGCCAACCCTCAGCAGCGTCTGTAGAGGCCAGGGTCCGAGAGGTCTCCACGCAGGCGCAATTGGCTCTACCTCGGAGCGGGTAAGTATCCGAGGGCACCCTTGTTTCAGCCATTTTTCTATGTATCTTGATTTTGTCTTTTCTTCCTTTCAGCAAGCGGAGGCAGGGCTCGGCTGGTCTGGCCCCCATGAAGGCCCTTAAGATGGGGCCGACCTCTTCAGCTGGAGCTGCGGCGCGCCACGCTAGTTGGTTGGCCTCCCCGCAAGGCACCCTCCGGCGGGGGGCCTAGGAGGCACAGGCTGCCATGGGGCAAGCCTCCTAGGTCGATCCCCCTGTTGGAGCGACCATCGTGCCAGGGCAGGCGGTTGACTTGGCTACGGCCTTAAGCCCGCCTTCCTCGACGCCGATGCCGACATCGATTCCTGCCGGGGCCGCCGCTGGTGCGCCCATGGTGCCACTCGCTGCCGCCGATGTCGAGATGACTGAGGTGCCTCCGCCCCTGGCTCCTTCGGTCCTGGTCATCCCCGATTCCCCAGTTTTCGACCATGGGGAGGGGGCGGCCGTTGTTGCCGAGGCTGGTGAGCAATGGCCTAGCGCCTTGACCGAGGAGAGGCCCGATGCATCGGCTGTAGAGGGACCCGAAGCCTCGGTCGCGGGGCGCGCAGATCCTTGGCCCGTCGTGGGGAGCAGCGGCCTCATCCCCATGCAGCTTAATCCCAATGAGTGGGGAGCGCTGCCGCTCGTGTTCTGGGGCCACGATACCTCAGAGCCTCTCCTTTCCCTCAATGATGAGAAAGAGGAAAGGCTGCGGAAAGTTTTCCGCGACTATAGCGAGGCGGTGATGAGGTCGCTTAAGACGGCCACGGATGTCTTTTCCCAAGACATCCCCAGGGTCTTCCAGGTAAGGATTTAGACGCACACCTCGTGTGGTCAGAGCATTCTTTGTGACATTCTATTTTTCTTTTTAGGAGCTCGCAGACATGAGCACCGCTAAGTCGTTGTTCCTCTGCCGTGAGAGCAGCATTTGGGAATCGCTGCGGCTCCAGGGGGCCGCGCTTATCAAGGCCAACGAGCACCTTGCCCAACAGAGCGCCGAGGCGGCGGACCTTTGGCTGCTCTATGAGGAGCTAAAGTCGGAGGCAGCGACGGCGCGGACAGAGGCGTTGTTGGCACGGACGGAGGCTTCATCGGCTCGGAAGCAGGTGGCTTCCTAGAACGAGGAGATGTAGCAGCGGCAGCTGGAGCTTGGCCAGGTCACCAGCGAGCAGGACCAACTCTGGGGCCAAGCTGTCGAGGCTGCGAGCCAGGCTGAGACCTTTTAGGGACAGCTGGCTGAGGTCATGGAGCGGCTAGCTGAGGCGACTGCTCAGGCCGGGATCCTTTCGGAGGGCCTAGCCATAGCCGTTGGGTCAGCCTGGTCCGCCCAAGCTATGGCTTCACAGCAGAGTGCCCGGGCCAAAGGTATGTTTTGCTTGCTTTGTGATTTTGCTTTAGCTTAACTCCTCTCCTTGTGTCTTAATATTGTTTGACTGTCTTCAGAGTTCGAGACGGCTCTTAACGAGTCTGTCAAGAATTGTAAGGCGCTTGCCCAGGCGGCCAAGCAGAAGGAGGCTGATCACACGGCCATGTCCGAGGCCATGTCGGCCTTTTGCCAGACCTTTGGCCTTGACGACGTCCCCTTAGGCAGCTCCCCCCCAGAGTCGCCTGGGGGCCTTGGGCGGCCACGTGCGCAGCAGACTCCGCGGGGCGCTGCATCACGGTGTTAAGTGGGCCTTTGCCATCCTCGCTTCCCACTACGACGTGGATTTGGAGTGGGTCAGCGAGGGGTACTGCCTACCCGATGACGAGGATGCCTTTGCCCTCGGGGAACCGTATTCTAAGTCCATGGGTAGGATGGCCTCGACCCCATAGACTAGGAAAAATGGCGAGAAACCCGTGGCTTGGCTCGGTGTTTTCCTTAGACTCCAAACCACCGAGGGTAGCTCTTTTATCCACCGCTTGCCAAACTTGTTAAGGTCGCTGTAGATCCTTGGTTTTAGTCCCTGCAAAACCATGCCATTGGCGCGCTCCACCTGTCCATTTGTCATCGGGTGAGCTTCGGCGGCCCAGTCCACATGGATGTGGTGGTCCTTGCAGAAGTCTAGGAACTTTTTCCCAGTGAACTGTGTGCCATTGTCGGTGATGATGGAGTTTGGGATCCCGAAGCGGTGGATGATATTTGTAAAGAACGCCACCGCCTGCTTGGACATGATGCTGGTTAAGGGTCGGACTTCGATCCACTTGGAGAATTTGTCGATGGCGACCAGTAGGTGCGTGAAGCCCCCGGGTGCCTTCTGCAAGGGACCCGACGAGGTCCAGACCCCACACAGCATACGGCCAAGTGATAGGTATTGTCTGTAGAGCCTGAGCGGGCAGGTGTGTCCGTCTCGCATAGAATTGACACCCTCGGTAGGAGCGTACAATCCTAGTGGCATCGGCTACAGCGGTCGGCCAGTAGAAGCCTTGTCGGAAAGCGTTTCCTACAAGGGTCTGAGGTGCTGCATGGTGACCATAAGCCCCGAGTGTATTTCACGTAATAGCTCTTGTCCTTGGGTGATGGATATGCATCGTTGGAGAATGCCTGAGGGGCTGCGATGGTACAACTCTTTTTTATCACCCAGCAAAACGAATGATTTGGCGCGCCGAGCCAGTCGCCGGGCTTTGGCCTTGTCGAGGGGCAGCTCTCCTCAGAGGAGATATTCCAGGTACAGGGTCTGCCAGTTTAGGACTGGTGTGACCCCATTCTGCTCTACCTCGACGTGCAGGGCCTCACCCTCGGCGGCCGAAGGTACCTCGAGCTGGGCCGAGGTCCCTTCGGGTTCGGGCGCGTCGTTGAGTTTTACGGATGGTTGATATATGTCTCTAGAGAAGACTTTCGGGGGAACTGTTGTCCGTCCTGAGGCTATCTTAGCCAGCTCATCTGCAGTCTCGTTGTACAGTCGAGCAACATGGTTGAGTTCCAACCCATAGAACTTATCTTCCAAGCGCCAAACTTCGTCACAGTAGGCCTCCATTTTTTGGTCGCGGCAGTGAGAGTTCTTCATGACTTGGTCAATAACAAGCTGTGAGTCGCCACGAGCGTCGAGGCGCCGAACCCCTAGCTTGATGGCGATGCGCAACCCATTCACCAAGGCCTCGTATTCGGCCACATTGTTCGACGCCGGAAAATGGAGGCGTATTACATAACGCACATGTTCTCCGAGGGGTGAGACGAAGAGCAAGCCAGTGCCTGCTCCGGTCTTCATGAGCGACCCATCGAAGTACATGGTCCAATGTTCGGCTTGGATTGGAGCTGTTGGCAATTGGGTGTCGGTCCATTCAGCCAGGAAGTCGGCCAAGACTTGGGATTTTATGGCCCTCTGAGGGGCAAATGAAAGTGTTTCCCCCATGAGTTCCACTGCCCATTTTGCTATCCTACTCGAGGCCTCTCGGCACTGGATGATCTCCCCTAGGGGGAAGGATGACACCACAGTTGCCGGATGAGACTCAAAGTAGTGTCGCAGCTTTCGTCGTGTTAGAATCACTGCGTATAGTAGCTTCTGGATTTGTGGGTAGCGGATTTTGGTCTCGGATAGCACCTCGCTGATGAAGTAGACCGGCATCTGGATGGGCAGCGCATGCCCTTCTTCTCGTCTCTCGACTACGACCACAGCGCTGACCACCTGAGTGGTTGCGGCGACATAAATCAAGAGGGCTTCTCCTGCAGTGGGGGCACCAAGATGGGTGCATTAGTAAGGAGTGCCTTAAGGTTTCTGAGGGCTTCTTTGGCCTTGGGAGTCCAAGTGAAGCGTTCGGTCTTCCTTAAAAGGCGGTACAAGGGTAATCCTTTCTCACCGAGGCGCAAGATGAAGCGGCTCAGAGCCGCAAGGCATCCCATGACCCTTTGTACTCCCTTCAAATCTTTGATGGGCCCCATGTTGGTGATGGCTGCGATTTTTTCTAGGTTGGCCTCGATGCCTCATTTGGAGACGATGAATCCTAGGAGCATTCCTCGGGGGACTCCGAAGACACACTTCTTGGGATTGAGTTTTACGCCCTTCGCTCATAGGCACCCGAATGTTACTTCAAGGTCGGAGAGGAGGTTAGAGGCCTTCCTTGTTTTGACAATGATGTCATCGACATTAGCCTCAACCGTTCTGCCGATGTGCTCTCCGAACACATGGTTCATGCATCTTTGGTATGTAGCACCTGCATTCCTCAAGCCAAATGGCATAGTAGTATAATAATACATGCCGAATGGTGTGATAAAAGAAGTCGCGAGCTGGTCAGATTCTTTCATCTTGATTTGGTGATAGCCTGAATAGGCTTCGAGGAAAGACAGGGTTTCACATCGAGCAGTGGAGTCCACAACTTGATCAATGCGAGGCAGAGGGTAGGGAACTTTTGGACATGCTTTATTCAACCCAGTGTAATCTACACACATCCTCCATTTCCCCCCTTTTTTCTTTACAAGTACATGGTTAGCTAACCATTCTGGATGGAATACCTCTTTGATGAACCCTGCTGCCAATAGCTTGTGGACCTCCTCGCCTATGGCCCTGCGCTTTTCTTCATCAAAATGGCGCAGGTGCTGTTTCACGGGTCAGGAGCCGGCTCAAATGTCCAATGAGTGCCCGGCGACATCCCTTGGTATGCCTGGCATGTCCAAGGGACTCCACGCAAAAACCTCGACGTTTGCGTGGAGAAAGTCGACGAGCACTGCCTCCTATTTGGGGTTGAGCTCGGAGCCGATCCTGACTTTTTGTTGGTGCCGTTGCTAGGGTCGAGAGAGACAGACTTAACTGCCTCGGCTGGCTCAAAGTTGCCGGCATGCTGCTTCGGGTCGGGCACCTCTTTGGAGAGGCTCTCTAGGTCGGCGATGAGGGCCTCGGACTCGACGAGGGCTTCGGCGTACTCAACGCATTCCACGTCACACTCGTAAGTGTGGCAGTATGTGGACCCGACGGTGATGACCCCCTTGGGGCCTGGCATCTTGAGTTTGAGGTACGTGTAGTTGGGGATGGCAATGAACTTGGCGTAGCATGGTCTTCCCAACACTGCGTGATAGGTTCCTCGGAACTCGACTACCTCGAAAAGTGAGGGTTTCGTTTCGGAAGTTGGAGGGAGTTCTGAAGCAGACGGGCAAGTCAATCTGCCTAAGGGGCAGGATACGCTTGCCGGGGGCAATCCCATGAAAAGGTGCTGCACCAGCTCGGATCTTGGACCGATCGACCCCCAAGAGCCCTAGGGTCTCGGCATAGATGATATTGAGGCTGCTGCCTCCGTCTATGAGGACCTTGGAGAGCCTAGTGTTGCCGATGACAGGGTCGATGATGAGCGGGTACCTTCCTGGGTTTGGTATGTAGTCGGGGTGGTCGTCCTGGTCGAAGGTAATGGGCCTGTCGGACCAGTCTAGGTAGGCTGGTGTTGCCACCTTCACCGAGCAGACCTCCCGGTGCTCTTGCTTGTGGCGTCGAGCCGAGGCATTCGCCACTTGCCCACCATAGATCATGAAGCAGTTGTGGACCTCTGGGAACTCTTCTTCCTTGCCACCTCCCTTATTGTTGTTGCATTGGTCCTTGACATCTTCCGCCGAGGGCCTAGCCTTATTGAAGTAACACCAAAGCATGTCGCACTCTTCAAGGGTGTGCTTGACGGGACCCTTGTGATAGGGGCACGACTCCTTGAGCATTTTGTCGAACACGTTGGCCCCTCTGGAGGGTCTCCGAGGGTTCGTGCGCTCGACAGCAGCGACGAGATCTTCTTCGACGGGGTTGCGTTTTGCTTGTGCCTTCTTCTTGCTCTTTTTCTTTGTGCCGCGCTGGACGGACGCCTCGGGGGCGTCTTCCTTCTGCCTTCCCTGAGGTTGCTTGTCTTTCCGGAGGATGGCTTCGACGGCCTCCTGTCTAGAGGCAAACTTGGTGGCTATGTCCATCAATTCGCTTGCCTTGGTGGGAGTTTTGCGTCCCAGCTTGCTTACCAGATCCCGGCAAGTGGTGCCGGCAAGGAATGCTCTGATGACGTCCGAGTCAGTGATGTTAGGCAACTCGGTGCGCTGCTTTGAGAACCGTCGGATGTATTCTCGCAGGGATTCCTCTGGCTGCTGCCGGCAGCTTCGGAGATCCCATGAGTTCCTAGGGAGCACGTATGTACCCTGGAAATTTCTGGCGAAGACCCTGACTAGGTCGTCCCAGTCGAAGATCTGTGCAGGAGGTAGATGCTCCAGCTAGGCTCGGGCAGCGTTGGAGAGGAAGAGGGGGAGGTTGCGGATGATGAGGTTGTCGTCGTTCACCCCTCCCAACTGGCACGCCAGCCGGTAATCCACGAGCCATAACTCCGGCTTCGTCTCCCCTGAGTATTTAGTGATGGTAGTCGAAGCTCAGAACCGGGCCGGGAACGGCGCTCGTCGTATGGCTCGGCTGAAGACCCGTGGGCCTGGTGGTTCGGGTGAGGGGCTCCGATCCTCCTCACTATCGTAGCGTCCTCCGCGTCTGGGTGATAGCCTCGGTGCACCCTTTCATCGAGCGGGCTCGATGGTCGCGGCAATGTTGCTCGTTGCCGTGGCGGTCTAGGACCGCAGGGGTCCTGTCTCTTGTGGGCTTAGTATGGACCGAGGCTTCTCGCACGTGTCGGGAGGGCTCGGCGTGATGCTCCGAGGAGCATCCCTGTAACACCCCTAGTGTTACTATTACTAAAACTTGAGCATAATATTATAAGCATTGGCATTGCATATGTTTGACACACCTAGAGTGCATTCACTAGGCAAAAATTTCAAACAAGTGGTATTGATATGGCATTTTGCAAATAAGACCCTAGTGTAGGATGCTTAACCCTAAACAGGGATCAAAAGGGTAAAGCAAGACCCAAATAGAGAAAACCCCAAAGTTTAAGAAAAATAATCATAAAATATTACTAAGGATGGATCTAAGTGGCATTCATACCCTTGAAATACCAAAAACCCTAATAAGGACCCTAGAAAACCCTAAAACCAAACCCTAGGGGGTTAAGTGCAAAATTAGTCCACTTTTGGACTAAAGTGCAAAAACCAGGTTAAATAAGTATCCTAAGTCATTTGGTTCACAAATATGTGGATTTGTAAGCTAAACCCTGGGTTTTGGACCTAATTGCAAAAAGGGACCCCAATTGGGTTCTATGCTAAGTCTGAAAACAGTGTTATAAGCTCAACTTTGGAGCTTTATAACTTTCAAAATAGTGAGAATTCACCTTAGGGCACCACATCAACTTTATAGCTCTATGAAAGAGAACAATTTTGCTTAAGAGTGTAAGAATAGTTATTAAGAAGAAATTGGAGATAAGTAAGCCCAAAGATGGGCTGTCAGACTAAAACAAGCTAAAGATTATATGATCAGTGGCATTGGATCATATTTGGAGACAAATTGTGGCTAATCCAGTAAGAATTTGTCTTGGAATGCTATTACAAAGATGAAGATGGTATATTGGTCTACAATGTTGCTGCAGAGCCTCGGATAATTTGCCAAGTAAAATTTGGAGAAAACTTAGCTTCAAATCGATCTGTCAGGCCAACTGAAGCAACTGCACCATGGTACAGTAAATGAAATGGATCAGACCACCAGCGCGGCAATCTCACCGCCGGCGACCTCTCCGCGTGTGGATTCGTGCCACCGCCGTCCTGATTCGTGCGTGGTATGGAGTGGATAACGCCAGGGAGGGATAACCTTTACGTGGCGCCATCTCTCAGGCCCAGCCGGAGTCTTCACCGGTGGCCACCGTGATCAGTAACTTTTGCCGTGGTGTCGCCCATGCCTCAATCTCCCTCACTGTACCTCTTTCCGACGTGGTATGCATGCGCTTGTGATGCTATCTGTGGTCGGAGATCGTCTGTTGGGTCGCCGTGGCTATAAATAGCACGGTGGTCCACGGCGAGGTGTTTACCTCTTCACCAGTGAACCGATCGCAAAGCCAAATTCGTGCTGCCTCTGCCCCCTCCTCTCAAATTGATTGTGCACGGTAAAACTAGAGTCCCTTGCGGCCGTATAGCCCCAAGCTCCACCCTCAATTTCACCCGAGCACGCCACGACGCTGTTTTCCCCCAAATCGGTCAGCCGTGCCGCTGAGAACAGCGCGTCCGAGGCCAGCCCGCTCCGGTAAGATTCCGTCCAATCCAAGCATTGTTTTATAGCTCTGCGTGCTTGTGAAGCTTGTCGTGGCAACCGTTAGCTCAATTCGGCCTTGGTTATGTGGGAACGCGAGCTCGTGGTCACAGTGTCCGCCATGCACGTGAGCAGACCGTTCTCCAAGTGTTCAAGCCAAAGTGAAGCACGTTCCTAGGTCGCCTTGGGTAGGTTATGCTCCCCCTGTCGCTCGACTGAGCATCCGTCGCCGGCCAGGGCTAGTCCGTGTGGCGTCGGTGATGAACGGTAAGCACGCCGTAGCTAGGGACGTTTGTGGAGAAGAAATAGAAGTACGAGACATTTCTGCATAATGTCAGCGACTGTTTGAAATAGTGTTTGGACTCCTTCGGGTTATTCAAAACTGCAGGGCCTTATTCGCAAAGTCGCCACAGGCGTGCGCACGCGGGCGCGCTTCTGCTGTTGTTGGGCCGACCTGGGTCAAATTTGGTCCAATAATGTTACAAGTTTTTCTTTTTCTTCTAGAGCCAAATAAATTCTAGAAAATGGTAGAAAAATCCTAAAAATGTCAAACCAATTTTTATAGATTCCTTATTTTCCATAGTATTTAATAAAAATAGTTTTATGATTTTTAGGACAAATAGGGAATTTTGGAGCATTTAAAATAGCTTAAACCATTGGTTCTGGATTTTTAGAAAATAGATAATAAATCCAAAAATATCCAAACTTTTTATTTGAACTCTAAGAATTATTTAGAAGCCTTGGGTAGAATTTGGTTCAATTTGGACCTTGTTTGATATTTAGCACCCAAGACCCTGCCCCCTGCTCTTTGAACTTCACTATTAACTCCAGAAACTCTAGTTTCTCGGAGTTCCGTGAAGGAAAATTGTATTCAAGACTTTAGATAATAAATTCTTATTATCTTTGCACTCTCATGAGCATTACATGGCATTCATTCTTATATATATATGGTTATATCTAGAAAACGAAGAGGAGGTTGAAGTAGAAGAAGAGAAGACTTCACCACCACCACCGGCAGAACATCTGGCAGGGAATTGTTTTTACTTTGATATCTACGGATTCGAGCCTGACTCACCTATAAACGAAGGCAAGCCCCGGTGCATTTTCCACCTCCTTGACTCTTTTAAAATCTTTCTCACTTGTTAGATGCATTAGGTGATAAGAGTTGATTGATAAAACAATCCCTGCATTACCTTCCTTGAATTTGATTACCTTCCTTTGGATCCCTATTTTATAAAAAGTTTTTACTATGCTTAGTCTTGCTTTAGCAAAGAAAAGATTTTGTTTTTTTTACAAAAGATGATGTGGCAAAGTGGGAGGGATGTTTTTGAAAATAAAATTTGATGGTGGATCCATCATGGCCATGATGGGTTCAACTTCGGAAAAGATGTACCTCTGCCAGGTACCAAACTTTGGGATTGAAATGATTAAGCTGAGACCGGGCGGGTGACTTGCACGAGAAGAGAGTCTCGGTGTAGTGACTCCGTCTGAGTTGATTAAGGACCATGTCGATGTAGGCTTGCTGACAGAGGACCCTTTAACTGGTCACATGCCTCGTCATGGGTAAGCCTTGCCTCGGGCAGACTAAGGCCAGAATAAGATACCACGCAATGGGAGTGGAGAGATGGCGAGAGTAGCGTGTACCCTCCGTGGCAAGAGGCTGGACGGTGGTGTATCTGTGCTCTCGGTTGGCGTGAAACTGATCTGGTCTTAAGAACCCCGGTGGCAGGTTGACATATGCAATGGTTAAGTGCTACATATGTCGTGTTATTGGAGATCCTCAGCTGAGTATAATCGATTCGGATCACCGTACCTTCGCGGTTATGAAGACTTGGTCACTGCCCTATACGTAGAACTCCAGTAAAGATAAAGGGTTGCTAAGAAATTGGCTAGTGCAGGTCAAGTGATTGAACTAGGGTAGAAAGAACTCTAGAGACAGGTAATCTTACCTCACCTGACAAATAAAATTTGGATTTTTAAGCATCCACTTTAGTAAGCATTTCTGCAAACAGCGTCTTTGACTATTGAGAAACCTTACCTTGACTCCCTGATGACCAGCATGCCCTTTAGAGTCTTTTCTTTAGTCGGGTAAGTCTTGCTGAGTAATTCCATACTCAGGGTTTTATTCCCTATTGTTTTAGGTGAAGAAGCAACAAACTTTTGTTGTTTCTGTTCCAAGGTGGTCCCGAAAGAAGAAAACCAAGAGTAGAGCTGCGGGAGGGTTCCTCCATAAAACCTTTTGTTTGATACTTAATGGGAGGGGTTTTTGCCTCCCTTGGTTCTGTAATAATAATACTCTGCACTCAGTTAAGTATATCCTAGTCTGTAATATATAACTTTGTCTTACTTTTAAATAAATGTGAGTTTATGTAATTGCTTCCGCATTTTCGTATCTCCGATGATCTGTAATGTCTGCGTGACGGGTGAAACACTCTTGGGAAAGGTAAGAAAAGCAGATACCGAACTTACCAAGTGATTCAGGAACACCTGCAGGGTTGTTTGAGGTCCGCTGGACAAGGACAACTGTAGGTGGGCCTAATGACTTGGAAGGTTCCGTCGCAGCTGGTATCGGAGCGAAGCCCTTCTCTGCAGATATTATGAGGCATCTTCAAAAGAATTTTCTAAAGACTTATCTAGAAAATCTCTTCCCTTCTTACCTAAGTATTTCTGAAGAGTTTGTATGAAAGACCAGATTGGAAGAGTGCAATGTATAGAAGGTTGAATCAACTAAGGTTGGTTCTGTAATTACACATGCATCATGCTAAGAACTATGTTAATAAGATTTTCCCCCTTAGAAAAATGCCGTCGCGCACAAGGAAAACTGTGCGAAAGCATACTGGCCCAATTGGTGTGCCACGTCATCAACTTGCCCCAAGGCACGAGGATAGTAGTAGTGGGAGTAATGATCCGATCAGGGATCTTGAAGCGAAAGTTAATCGGCTTCAAACAGAACTCCAATGCAGGACTGACATATGGGTCGTGGATGGCGACAGAATCAATGAATTGAGAAGCGACATCCGCCGCCTGCAAGATCAGCTCGCAGATCGAGATTTGGCGCTCTACTGGGCAGTTCATTCTCGTTCGCTTGCTTGGGCTAAGGAGGCAAAAGCTCGAGCCCGAGTAGAAGAACTTAGCTCAGCTATCGATACCTTGCAGACCTATTGTAATACTCTACATGAAGAAGTTCATGTATTGTACTCACAACTACACCCCAGCGTACCTGCGGATCCTGTCGGGACAGAAGCCAGACCTTCTCAAGTAGCGGGAGAAACTTTTGGTGGTGAATTGGACCTTTTCAGGCCCCCTCCCTCTATGAAGTTGGTTGATGAGTGGTCTCCTACGCCCGACAGTGAGGCTACCAAGAGTGACAGGACGCAGGAATAGTATAGGATAGAAGTAGTACTATTGTGTAATAGGGGGTGTAATCCTATTGTAAAGTACGAGTCTGTAACATTACCTTTTAAAGTAATGTGAAATGGATGGTTTGTATGGCATATCATATTGCTCCCAATGTTCCTGTTGGGGGCCTTCGTCCTCCGAAGGTCCTCAAAAACATGATTTGACAATGTTTTCCAAGTGGATTATGTGAACAGGTATTCTCGGATTCAGAATTATGAATACGAAGCACGGCCAGGACGAAGCCTGAACCAGACGAAGTACGAGCGTAGCCGAAGCTGTGTGCGGGGAAGCTTCGTCACGATAGCAGAAAAGGGAACCGACTTGAAGATGAAAAGACTACGTGGGCCTCGGCAGATTTCCATAAGTCACTAACAAATGTAGTGGACATGGATGTAATTTTACGTGGGCTGCGTCCCACGTCTATAAATAGATGAACAGTACTCCCGTACTGTTCACGCTGACCGGGCATTGACATTTGCGTCACGCTTGTACTTTTACCTTCTCTCAGGACCGAAGGTACATTTGTAATTTATAATCATTTCTATTTTTCTGTGTTAATAAAATAGAAATGATTCTATGATTTACAATTCATGTTTCATATGAATCCTTCGTTACCACTTGTTGAATCTACGAAGGTATGTTTTTTGTGACCTTCGTCCGGAACTCATTATCCCCGAAGGGGAATAATGTTTGGGAGGACGAAGGGCCTTAACATTTAACACTTTTTATGTTGCCTTGTTCTTAATCCGAAGCATTTGAGAACAAGTCCCCAACATTGGCGCCCACCTCCGGTGAACTCACTTCCACTTCGAGCTTTTTTGAACACCTTCGGAAGCTATAGACCTTCGCTATGGCGCCGAAGAAAGCTTCAGCGATTGGGGCTTCAGCACTGCAACCGCTGGACCACAACCAGGAGACCGTCTCTCTTCGGGAGGCCCGAAGCCAGAAGAGAAAGGCCGTCAGCCCGACGCTCGAGGAAGAAGAGCTAGACCAAGAAATCAGGGATATGGAGATGCTACATCAACAAGTGCAGAGGAAGAAGGAGAAGATGGCCCGCCTAGCTGAGTTGCAGAGGCAAATAGACGAAGCCTCTGAGGAAGTTCGCCATCTTACTCACGATGAGCAGAACAGAAGGCCTCATCAGAAAGACCTTCATCAGGAGGGCTTCGTCAACGAAGATGACTGGTATGACAATTTCCATCAGGGAAATTTTGTTTTTGATGATGCTTCTCCTCTGTCCGCTGAGCTGCAGGCTACACCTTGGCCTCCATCCTATAAGCCACCTCAGCTTCCCATGTTTGACGGCCACTCCGACCCGAAGCAATTCTTGATGAGCTACGAAGCAACAGTGTCTTCGTACGGGGGCAATGCTGCAGTCATGGCGAAGTCTTTCGTTATGGCTGTCAGGAATGTTGCTCAGACCTGGTATTCCTCCCTTCGGCCAGGAACAATCACTTCATGGCAGAAGCTGAAGGACATGTTACTGACCAGCTTTCAAGGATTTCAGACAAAGCCGGTCACAGCTCAAGCCTTGTTCCAGTGTGTTCAGGATCACGAAGAATACCTTCAGGCGTATGTCCGAAGGTTCTTACGATTGAGGGCGCAGGCACCAACGGTGCCCAATGAAATTGTTATCGAAGCCATGATTAAGGGGCTTCGTCCTGGACCTGCAGCTCAATACTTTGCTCGGAAGCCTCCTCAGACCTTGGAGAAACTGCTCCAAAAGATGGATGAGTACATTCGGGCTGACAATGACTTTCGCCAAAGAAGGGAGGAGGCCTTCAGATTTTCTGAAATGACCAGGGGCTTCGGAGGGAGATACTACCCGAGGCATGTCCGGTCCATCCACAACACTCAGAATGATTGTAAGGGGAGTCAGCAGAACAGACCGCAGTGCTCCTCACAGGCTTCGGGGCAACAACAAACTTCCTTCCGGCCACCAGCTCCAAGAGGCAGAGGCGCCAGGGGCTTCGGCGGAAGATTCGGAGATCAGCCAAGGAGACTGTTTTGCTTGTTCTGTGGAGAAGGCAAGGGCCATACCACTAGGTCGTGCCATATTACAATCCAGAAGCAAAAGGAAATTGCCGAAGCTGCATCTCAACAAGCTCAGCCGAAGCAGGTCATGCATACTGCTTCGTATCATCCGCCTTATATCCCACAATACATAGACAACCACCCTGCAGCTTCTGTAGCTTCGGCAAGTCAACCTCAAGCTTCCTGGCAACAGCTTCCGCCCTCACCTCCATTGCAGCAAGGTCAACAGCCAGAAGGGAGTCAATGCGCTCCACATCAGAGGGACTTCAGAGAGCAGTCCGAAGCTCGCACAGTCAACAGCACTGTGCCAGAGTCGAAGCACATTTATTGACACATATCCTACCTTTGATAGCAGTCTTTCCTATTCAGTTTTATTTTCTGTGAAGCAAAAAACATTGATAGTTTTCATGTAATAATTTCGTTGTTTTCCACGAGGAAGATCTATTTGCTCCACAAGCTTAAGTTGCTGAAGCTTAAAATTTTTTCCGTTACCAAGGAGGACCTTCGAATTAAAAATCCTTCGAAGTAACAGAAAGTCGTTCTAAGGAACGCAGAGTAAGTTTGTGAAGTCACAAAAAGTCGTTCCAAAGGGAGCGCAGTGTAAGTTTTCTGCTCAGAAGTCGTTCCTAAAGGAATGCAGAGCCTACAGCGAAAAGTCAACGCTGATACCGCCTAAGTAAAGGGCGAAGAAGCTCCTAAGGGAGGCTTACAGCGAAAAGTCAACGCTGATACCGCCTAAGTAAAGGGCGAAGAAGCTCCTAAGGGAGGCTTACAGCGAAAAGTCAACGCTGAGATCGTCTAAGTAAAAGACGAAGAAGCTCCAAAGACGTTCCTAAGGGAATGCAGAGCTTACGAATATATTTTATGTGTATCTTCGGAACAAATGTCACATGCATAGCATAACATCATCACATCATTTTGCATAGCATAAGCATCATACATCATATTGCATTTGGCAAAAGAAGGTGACACTCTCAACCTTCGGAAGGATGCTTTGAGAAAGTGACATCGAAATTGTATAGCTTCGGAATACAGCTTCGGATAATGATTTCACGAAGCATGGATGTGATTCATCAGAATAATTTTAACGAAGAATGTCTTCTTCACGAAGCATGAAAAGAAGGGAAGGTGTTTTTTCGCCGAAGGCTCAAAAATGGTATGTATTTAAAGTTTCATGCATCGTAAAGAATTGAATAATGGAAAGAAACTTGTATATTACATTCAAATGTACAAAATGTTACATAGATCACACTTTAACTGTTTTTCTAAATAGCATCTAGTCTTCTTTTAATACTGCTTCGGCGGCTTCATTTAAATGTTGATCAACAACTTTGTCCATGATAGCTTCGGCCATTTGTTTAATTGCATCATCCCCTTCTGTGTGGGGGTCGGCAGTCGATCCAACAGCATCTGAGGGGAGAGAACATTTCTTCATTACTATTACAAATCGTGAGCAAAATTTGAAATAAAAATTACAACACAATAAGAACGGCTAATTAATACCTAATTGCCTTTCGGGCTCTGTACTTCTTTCGGCAGCTTCTGCCACTTTCCTAGCATCATGGATGCCTTTTTCGCTCCTTTGGATGATTTCTTGCGCCATTCCTCGGCCACCGTCGTTCCAGATATCAGTAAAAAATTTGCCACCAACAACGCTTGCTTCGGCCGAGGGGTCCTTGATGTCTTCGGAAGATAAGGCAGCTTCGGACTGAGCTAAAAATTTTACATGCCCTTAACCTTTCTTCTCTAAGACAGAAGCAATTCCTCTGGCGCCCGAAAAAGCGCAGATGTCGCCACGACTGCTCAGGATCTCTTCGAAGGCCTCTGCTTCGTGACTTATCCATTCCAGTGGACCTTCGGGATTACCTCGAGAGAAATTCTCTTCGCTGGAAAAGGCGCCCACGCTGGCGAAGCTGCTTTTAATTTTATTCACGCATTCTACAGATTTAACATAGCACTTTCTTTGAAAGGCACGAAGCTCCTTAACCCTTAACTCCAACTTATCCACCATATGATCACTAAGTTCTCGTTTTGTTTCCTCAAGAACACGTTCTTCTTTCGCCCGGGCTAATTGTTTCTGAAGATCTTTGATCTCGTGTTTCTGAGCTTCGGCCTGAATCTTTGCAGCAGCTTCGTCCTTTTTTATCTTGTCTACTAGAGTAACCAGAATTTTGTCTTTTTCTAGAGCTTCGTTCCTCAGCTTTATGACTTCGGAACGTAAATTGTTAAACGCAATTTCATAGCTTTCATCTTCGGCGCTCTTTTGGGCTCTTAGTGCGTTGCTTAGGATCAGGCCCTATACGAAAAAAGAATCCATATAAGAATAAAAGGAATGAGTTGCGTAAAAAATAATAAGGGGGTTTTTCAAGCATTTAATTCCCATACCTTCAGGCTGTTGTACGCAAGACTGTCTGCGAGATCTTCTTTCGTCATGGCGCTTAATCCAGATTCAAGCTTCGGGAAACCAATACTCCTGGCCATCTCTCGGCAGACAGATAGCTCTTTGTTGTCAGGCAGGCAGTATAAGAAATCATCTTCATTTGTCCCATTGAATATTACTGCCCCCTTCGGATATTTTAGCTCCTTCGCATAATGGTTAGCCTCATGAGTTTCTTCTTCAGATAGTTTTTTCCCCGAAGCATGTCGTATGATGTAATCACACATGCTGGCAGGCGCTTCGGGGATGGCAGTGTCAGTTTCTTCAACTAAAATTGGTTCTGGTATTTTTATTGCTTCGGCTTCCAAAGTTTGCTCCTTGAAGGGCTCTGAAGGCCCAGCTTCAGCTTCAACCTGTTGTGATGGAGCTTCAGAAGTTGCTTCAGCAATTTCAACACTCTTTTTTGGAGTTGTGCTTGAAGACTTAATTGTCTCCAAGACATCTAGTACATTTACCATTCTTTTCCTTTTTGGGGTCACCATTGGACCCTTTTGGTTTCTTGCTGTTTCGGCATTTGCTGCAGGACTCAAAACTTCTGATGCTTTTTCCTTAGTCGGTTTTTTCACTTCTTCCATTTTTACTGTGGATGGCGCTTCGGCCATCACTGCAATTTCTGGCAGCAAGGTTGGCTGTTCAGCTTCGGCGGCCGAAGATGTTTCTCCGGTAAACTCAGGCACCGAAGCTGGTTCAATATGGCGTGGCCGGTGTGTGAGGACCTTTAACCTTTTTCCTTTCGGTTCTGGCTCGCTAGGAGCAGTTGCGGCTTCTTCTTTTTCAGAGGTTGTGATTTTCCTTTTTTGCCCTCGAATGGGATAACGATAATCAGGGTAGAAGAACCCAACTGCATCAAACACCCGGTTGAGTCTCTTCTTTTTTCGGCCTCCGAAGGCTGCTGATAACGCAGTGTTCTCAGCCTTCGAGTATGCCCCAAGCAGTTCGTCACTTAATGTTTCAATGCTTTTCAACCAGTCGTCATCAGGTTCAATAAATTTATCTGCATATTTGAATGTGTACTTCAGTCTGACCAGTCCGCCTTCGTCGGACTCTTTGATAGTATCCTTCGGCATTTCCCATTTTTCTGCAAGTGGCCATACCCTGAAGGCTATGTGCTCTTGGACCAAGTCCCTTGTCCCAATGAAAGAGCAGACTATGCCGAAAGCTCTTTGGCATTCCTCGGCTGCTTCATCCATTTCAACCTTCGGCCTTCGAAGTCCGAAGCGTTGCCAGATGGGGTGCATAATGATACTTTTGACATCTTCTTGTACTGATAAGTCATTCTTTACATAGAACCACTCTGACATCCAGGCTCCGGGCCACCTTTTCCGAAAGGTTGGCACAGGGCAGCTTGACCCGGAGCGGGCACCGAAGCTATAACACCCAAAATTGTTGTGGTATTGTTCTTTTCCCCAGGGCTTTGTTTCGTATAATAACTCATGAATGTTGCAGAAGCTTTTAGCGTTTGGATCCAAACCTTGGCTCCTCACAGCCCAGACAAATATCCCCATTCTTATGATAGCTTCGGGAGTAAGTTGATGAAGGTAGACTTGAAATGTTTTCAGTACCCCGACAACAAAGTTGCTCAGGGGGAATCGAAGCCCAGCCTTGAGAAAGCTTCGGAAAATCACAACTTCATCTTCTTCGGGGGTGGGAGAAGTTTTTTCTCCAGCATCAGCCCTCACAATAGACACATCTCGAAAATATCGCCCCCTCATATTATCAATATGGCTCTGCTTAATAGTAGTTTTCCCGAAAACCGTGTGACTTGGCCGCCATGGACGATCTTCGGCCTCCTCCCCGCCACTTTCTACATCATAGCTGTCGCTGTCACCAGTATCTTCGGACAAACCTTCGAGAATCTCCTTGGTAATTTTCTCTGTATTGGTCTCCGCCATTGCAATCAGGAACCCCAGATTCTTCTCTTCCTCGAGGCTCAGCTTCGTATCCGCAGGGATCTTCTTGCCTTCTGACATCTTCGGAAATGCTAAAAAACCTAAAAAGCTGTTTTCGGGGCCGAAGCTTCAAACTCAAAAAGGTCACCAATCTTAATGCACAAGAGCTAAAAATTTTTAGTGGGCCAAAGCAGATGGCAAGTGCGCGTACCAAATGAGTTTGCGGTGCGATCTTATTTATACGCCCAGGGCGTTGAAAATTGAAAGGTCCCGCTTGTTAGTGAAGGTTGCTATTCTAGCAAAGGGAAGGTGTTTTTTCGGACCTTCGGCTCAAGGCCTTCGTCCATATCGCAATCTGAATTTATTATTAACAAATTAATATTGCGAGGGGCTACTGTTGGGGGCCTTCGTCCTCCGAAGGTCCTCAAAAACATGATTTGACAATGTTTTCCAAGTGGATTATGTGAACAGGTATTCTCGGATTCAGAATTATGAATACGAAGCACGGCCAGGACGAAGCCTGAACCAGACGAAGTACGAGCGTAGCCGAAGCTGTGTGCGGGGAAGCTTCGTCACGATAGCAGAAAAGGGAACCGACTTGAAGATGAAAAGACTACGTGGGCCTCGGCAGATTTCCATAAGTCACTAACAAATGTAGTGGACATGGATGTAATTTTACGTGGGCTGCGTCCCACGTCTATAAATAGATGAACAGTACTCCCGTACTGTTCACGCTGACCGGGCATTGACATTTGCGTCACGCTTGTACTTTTACCTTCTCTCAGGACCGAAGGTACATTTGTAATTTATAATCATTTCTATTTTTCTGTGTTAATAAAATAGAAATGATTCTATGATTTACAATTCATGTTTCATATGAATCCTTCGTTACCACTTGTTGAATCTACGAAGGTATGTTTTTTGTGACCTTCGTCCGGAACTCATTATCCCCGAAGGGGAATAATGTTTGGGAGGACGAAGGGCCTTAACATTTAACACTTTTTATGTTGCCTTGTTCTTAATCCGAAGCATTTGAGAACAAGTCCCCAACAGTTCCTTGCCTCAGATGCCTTCTAGGACTCGCGCTCAGGATGGGGCTGGTACCTCTCATGGGAGGGAGGCGACCCCGAATCCACCTCCAATACCCTCGACACTTGCCGAGGCCATCGCTGCCTTGGTAAACGCTACAGCAGAGAACACCTGCTTTCTGCGGGAGATGGCAGGCCAACCACTTCAACAATAAGGCGGACGGGCCTATCCACAAGGCCCCCGGGAGACATCTTATCTAGACTTCTCCGAGACGCGCCCTCCGTTGTTCGTCAAGGCGGAAGACCCTTTAGAGGCGGATGAATGGATCCGTGTCATTGAGCAAAAATTTGGACTTCTTCGGTGCTCTGAAACTCAGAAGCCCCTGTTCGCAGCTCAGCAATTGCGTGGCCCTGCCAGCACCTGGTGGGGGAACTTTGTTGCCGTACAACCGGCTGGTCATCAAGTGACCTGGGATGAATTCAAGCTGGCATTCAGGGAACATTACATACCTGAAGGAGTACTCCACATGAAACAGGAGGAATTCATGAAGTTGAAGCAAGGCGGAGATACTGTCACCCAGTATCTCAATAAATTTAATCACTTATCTCAGTAAGCGATTGACCAAGTCAACACCGACATAAACAAGAAGAACTGTTTCATGAGGGGTTTAAATGATCGGATGCAAAGGAAAATGGCTACCTGCATCGACCTCACCTACGGGAGGGCTGTCAGTACAATACTGGCAGTTGAATCTAAATATGCAAGTTCTGGAAAGTCCAAGGGGAATGGGGGCAACAGGCCTAATCAGGGCCCCGAGAAAAGGCAACGGTTAGTTCTCCGGCCTTTTAATCAGGGTCGTTCTTCATCACGCCCACCCTCCGTTCCATCCAAACAACCTGTGTTCATCCATCCCAATGCTGCCCCCACTACAACCAGTCAGTCAGGTGCCCCTGGCACTCGTTTCCCTGCCCTCCCCAGTCCGGCAGCAGGCTGCTTCAATTGCGGAAAATCTGGGCACTTTATCAAGGATTGCCCCAACTCGAAACAGAATCGTCCTAACAATCAACAAGGTACTGGGAATTCTTCTCAAGCTAAGGGAAATACGGGCAAGAACATAAAGAAGACGGGACAAATTTATTACACTCAAGTGGCCACCACACCGGACGGTGAACCAGTAATGATGGGTACGTTCCTAGTGGCTAATCATCCCGCAATTATTCTCTTTGATTCTGGTGCTTCTCATACATTCATCAGTAAGAAATTTGTGGAGCAACATTGCATTCCATACCATGAATCAAGGGAAGGGTTTAAAATTCATTCACCTAGGGGACAAATATTTACTAAGGAAGTGGCTTTCCAAGTGCCTGTAACATTGGCCGGACGGGACTTTCTTACTAATATGATTGTTCTGAAAGGCCAAGACATAGATGTGATCTTGGGCATGAATTGGTTGGCCCAACATAAAGCAACCCTCAACACTGATCAAAGAACCATCAGGTTGAGTCATAACCAAGAGGAAATTCTTTTGTCTATCCCCATTCCAGCTAAAACTACTGGCAGAATATATGAAGCCATTATACCGGAGATCAAGGTTATTCCGGTAGTATGTGAGTTTCCAAATGTCTTTCCAGAAGATTTGCCTGGATTGCCACCTAAAAGAGATGTAGAGTTTGTAATTGAGTTGAAGCCCGGTACGGCTCCCATTTCTAGAAGATCGTATCGGATGCCTCCAAATGAGCTAGCAGAACTGAAGATTCAATTACAAGATCTACTAGAGAAAGGATTCATCCGGCCAAGCTCGTCACCATGGGGTTGTCCCGCCATATTCATCAAGAAGAAGGATCAAACATTACGGATGTGCGTGAATTATCGACCCCTGAATGAGGTCACTATCAAGAACAAGTACCCTCTTCCACGGATTGACATTTTATTTGATCAACTGACTGGAGCAAGGGTATTTTCTAAAATTGATCTCAGGTCAGGCTATCATCAGATCCGTATTCGGCCCAAGGATATACCAAAGACCGCATTTACCACGCGGTATGGTTTATTTGAATATTTGGTAATGTCTTTCGGACTGACGAATGCTCCTACCCACTTCACTTATCTGATGAACTCGGTATTCATGCCTGAGTTGGACAAATTTGTGGTGGTCTTCATAGATGATATTTTGATATATTCAAAGAATGAAGAGGAGCATGCTCAACATTTACGGATCATATTAACGCGCCTAAGGGAACATCAATTATATGCTAAGTTCAGTAAGTGCGCGTTTTGGCTGGAAGAAATTCAATTTCTGGGACATGTATTATCTGCTAGGGGGATTGCAGTAGATCCCAGCAAGGTCAAGGATATTTTGGAGTGGGAACCCCCAACCACTGTTCATCAAGTCCGAAGTTTTCTTGGACTAGCTGGCTATTACCGCCGATTTATACCAGATTTTTCTAAGCTTGTGAAGCCAATCAAAAGTCTATTGAAGAATGAGACTAAATTCAATTGGTCTTCAAAGTGTAATGAAGCTTTTGAGCAACTGAAGATATTGTTAACCACTGCTCCGGTATTAGCTCAACTGGACATTAATAAGCCCTTTGATGTGTATTGTGACGCATCAGGCAGTGGTCTCAGCTGCGTATTAATGCAAGAGGGCCGAGTAATCACGTATGCTTCAAGGCAGTTGCGCCGGCATGAGGAGCATTACCCCACTCATGATCTAGAGTTAGCTGCAGTGGTTCATGCCTTGAAGATCTGGCGTCATTATCTACTGGGAAATGTCTGTCATATTTATATAGTCCACAAAAGTTTGAAATCTCTTTACCCAGTCTGAACTCAATATGAGACAAAGGAGATGGCTCGAGTTAATCAAGGATTATGAACTGAAGATTCATTATCACCCAGGAAAAGCAAATGTAGTGGCAGATGCACTCAGTCGCAAGGCCTCTTGCCATTGTTTAACCATGAGGACTTCTGACATTACATTGTGCCAGGAGATGGAAGATCTGAACCTGGGAATGATTCAGCAAGGAACTTCAAATCACTTGAAACTGGAGTCAGTCATCCTACAAAGGATAATTGACGCACAAAAGAATGATGAGGGTATGAAACATGTACGTGAGAAGATAAGGGCTGGAAAGGCCAATTGTTTCAGAGAAGATGACCAAGGTGTGGTATGGTTCAACAATCGCATAGTGGTGCTGAAAAAGGAAGAATCCGCCAGCAAATTCTAGATGAAGCCCATCTTAGTCACTATTCTATTCATCCTGGAAGCACTAAGATGTATCAAGATCTAAAACAACATTATTGGTGGACGAAGATGAAGATCGAAATCACACGCTGTAGGAAACGGGTGACGCCTAAGAGGGGGGAGGTGAATTAGGACTTCTAAAACTTTTACTAAACTAGGCCACAATTAAATCCCTAGAGCAAAACCTATGTAAATAATCAAAACTAGAATGTGCAAACTAGGTTTTGTCTAAGTGATGCTATCTCTACCGCAAAGGCTAAGTTTCAATCTACACTAAATAAGTATGACTACAAGATTGAAACTTAAATGCTTAATATAAATGCGGAATGTAAAGAGCTAAGTAGAGAAGCAAACTCTCGTGGATGACGCCGGTATTTTTACCGAGGTATCCGGAACCACGCAAGGTCCCGACTAATCCTCGTTGGTGCCCCTACGCAAAGAGAAGCCCACGCGAGGGCCAAGCACCACGGTCGAGTAACTCCGTAGAGAGCCGCAGGCCTTCTCCACGCGCAAGTGGTGCTCCGCTTCCGGCTCCTCTCGGACGCTCCCCGCCGTCTCCACTATCGAGCTTCCGGCCGAAACGCCGCGGGCCTCGTTCCCTCCGGTACACGGTGGCGGCCGTGACACAAACGTGGTTGTCACGGTCTCGCAAGACTCTCGCCCCACTCGGTACAATTACAATGACTCACGCAAGAGCCGAGGGGTTGTGTGGTTTTACAAAACTCACTCAACTAACTAGGATTCACCTAGAGCAAGCGCTAAAGCGGTCTAACTAACCTAAGCACTTCGCAAAGCACCTACGCTAATCACCGAGTGATTCTATTAAGCACTTGGGTGTTTGAGCTCTTGGAAATGTGCACTATATGCCTTGGTATGTTGCTTGGGCTCTCACCCTTGAGAATGGCCGGTTGGGGTGGTATTTATAGCCTCCACACCCCCAACTAGCCGTTGGACAGAAAGCAGCAGCTTTCTGTCGTCGAGTGCACCGGACAGTCCGGTGCACACCGGACACTGCACTGTAGCATGTCCGGTGCACGCCACGTCAACCGACCGTTGGCGCCTGTAGCAGTCGACCGTTGGATCCGACCGTTGCCGTCTGCCCGTTGGCACACCGGACAGTCCGGTGCACACCGGACAGTCCGGTGCTATAGCCAGAGAGCGCCTGCCTGCGGCATCTCTGCGTAGACTGTCTGGTGTCACACCGGACAGTCCGGTGCACACCGGACACCGATGTCCGGTGCGCCACCAGGCGCTGGCTGACAGCCCTTCGTCTTGGATTTCTTTGCTGATTTCTTCGGGCTTCTTTGTTCTTGAGTATTGGACTCCTATGCATCTTTTTATGTCTTCTTTTGAGGTGTTGCATCCTCATTGCCTTGGTCCAATTCTCTTCGCATCCTGTGAACTACAAACACAAACACAAGAAAACTTATTAGTTCACGGATTGCGTTGTTCATCAAACACCAAAACTCAATTAGCCAAAAGGCCCGGGGTCCATTTTCCTTACAATCTCCCCCTTTTTGGTGATTGATGACAACACAACCAAAGCAAGCAAATAATACAAGTATTTGAATGAAAATATGCATTCTACTTGCTAAGATGCATGATTGTCCCCACAATGTGATATTATGGACTTAAGCCTCCCCCTAACTCCATAATTCACTTACTTCCTATTTTTGGACCAAATAACCAAAACCACTTGAAAAGCCATTTGTAGATATAAAATTTTAAATAGGTGGTGTTTGGTGTTTGATATAGTTTTCATTGCTTTGGTCCCTAAACTTCTCCCCCTTTGGCATCAACCACCGAAAAGGAAGACATTAAAGGCATGTAGGAAGTAAATAAAAGCTTGCCCTCATCAAGAAATGTATCAAATGATATCACTAGAAAGATATTAATTTAAACTATGTGAATGATACCACTTGAAGGGGTCCTCAAAAGATTACTCCCCCTAAATGAGTTGTCTCCTTTAGAAAGAGTTTTTCTCCCCCTTTAGAGATGATGAAATACTCCCCTTGACAGAGATCCTCTACTTAGGAAAAAGTATGTGAAAATTAGAGGTGCAAGACATGATTTGAAAAGACTAACTTCCCTTATGCATAGGTAACAGAATATGAGTTATCTACTTATGCATTTTTGCAACATGGAAGCATATGATATGAAATATAGTCTAATCAAATATTGGAGAAGACATGTAAATGATACTGAATGTAGTCTCAAAAGATACCAATTGAAAGTCAAAGGTGAGCTTGAGAGACATAAGAGTTCTTGGAGATTTTGCAGTGGAAGATTGTTGTCTTTCTCCGGGGACTTCATTTTCCTTACAATGAGACTATCACATGAAATAGACTTGAAAAGGTGTTAGTCTCAAAGTGTTAGATTATAGAGTAACCTCCCCCTAAAGGTGTGCATACAAGTTTTGAATACTTGTAGGAGACATGCACTTTGATTTGATATCAAGAGGGGCAAATTATCCATATCCAAACTTTGGCACATATAAGTTAAATGATACACTTTGTAGAAATCAAAATTTTCAATTTATGCATCATTTACTATGGAGTGATATAGAAGCTATGTGCCGTGCTTAAATAAACATTTTAAGCCATGTAGGTTTGCTTAAGTATATGAATTAAGAACAAGCATCCCTACCATATGATTTACCTAATATGCATGATTTTAAACAAAAGTACATACCAAATGTAATACTAGGCAAGAAAGGTAAACTAGATAAAAGATAAATAGATACGCATATCTAAAAACGAGAAATACAATAAAACTAGTTACCTTAGTCATGGGTGGGAAATTTGGGTCCAAAATTTTCACTAACCCACTTGGCCATAAACTTGATCCAATATGATGTATCCCATGATATACATCCCAATTTAGCCAAGTCTCCAAATTTCCCGACGACCTTCGGTCCACTTACTTCCCTTTCGGGATCCAAACCTTCTTGGTGCTTTTCATGGTTGAAATTATCTCCTTTGGCACCCAGATGCGTTTGGCCCCCTTTCCTTTGTTGGCTTGCTTGTTGACCTTGATTGCTATCACCTTTCCGTTCTTTTTCTTCTTGATCAAATATGGTGTAGCATCCTTTTTGTTCACCTTTTTGATGTAGGTGTTGGAGATTTTGCTTGATGGCTTTTGCTTGAGCTTTTGCCTTTGTTTATCCCCGGTCATCGCCTTGCATTGGAAAGACTTGTGGCCTTCCTTGTGGCATAGCCTACAAATCACAGTTTCTCCCTCCACAGGCTTGTTCACTCCCGTAGTGGTGTTATCCTGTGGAGGTCGGATTTGTTTGGCTTTGCCTTTCTTGTCATACAAAGCCTTGCCAAGGCGAGCCACTTCTTGCTTTAATTGTTCATTTTCCTTTGCAACCTCATCCGAACATGTCTCTACAATAATACTCTCAACAACGACTTGGTTGCAGGGGTTAGAATCATCAATTAAATCAAAGCAGGAAGTAGAAGCATCTTTCTTAATTATTTCAGGTATTTCAACTAAAGATGCTGCTGGGGTGCTACCAATGTTTTCTAGCTTAGTAGTTAGCTCATTGTTGTGTATGCTAAGAATTTCCATTTTCTCTAGCAAATTTTCAATGGCTTCTTGGGAGCTAGCTAACTTAGCCTTAAGTTTTTCATTCTTTTTAATAAGGCTATCATCGGTAGCAGTGGATGGAGCACTAGATTCTAGTAGCTCAATTTTAGTTGATAGCTCACTATTTAAGTTTGCAAAAGTTTCAAATTTTTCTAGCAAACCTTTGTAATCATTTTGAGAGCTAACCAACTTATTTTTCAAAGTTTTAAGTTGAGCTTTTTGCTTAGTGCAAACATCCTGAAAAAAATTTACGGCTTCCGCAAGCTCTTCTAGAGAGGCCTTTCCCTCACCTTCATCATCACTGCTACTTTCATCACTAGAGGATGGAATGCTTTTGTTACCTCTTGCCATAAGGCATTTGTGTGATGACCGTGATGATCGTGACGAGGACCGGTGGCTGCGTGTCCTTGGAGGTTCATCTTCACTTGAAGAATCATCCCAAGTTCTAACACTTGTGAGCGCCTTGCCTTTGCTCCTCTCCTTTTTGGGTTTGGCCATATTTGGACAGTTGTCCCTGAAGTGGCCCTTTTCCCCACATGCGAAGCATCCTCTCTTCCTTTGCTTTTTCCTGTCAATGTTAAAGAGAAGATCCTCGACCTGCAGGGGCACACCCATTAGATTAATCTTGCGGATCATCCTCATTACCTTTCCGACGCGTCGGATTGTTTCTTCGTCCTCGGAGGATGATGTGCATGGTTGATTATCTTCATCATCATCACTTTCTTCTTCTTCTTCTTCCTCTTCTTCACTTGAGGAACTTGGAGTGGGAGCCTTCTTTTTGCCCTTCCTTTCATCACATGCAAAAGCATATGGCCTTGAGGAAGTTGGCTCCTCTCCCCGACCCATTTTTCGCGACATCTCAAAGGCCGCGATTTTCCCAATCACAATGGTCGGGGTCATGTTGCTCAAATCCTCCATGTTGTGAAGGATGGTGATGATGCTCCCATATCTTTGTTGTGGTAGCAGGGAGATAATCTTCCTCACAATGTCCGCATCACCTAGCTTATTAATGCCAATGGAATTGAGCTCATTGATAATTAGATTCAAACGAGAATACATGTCTCTAACAAGCTCATCATCTTTCATGGCAAAAGAATTATACTCATTTAAGACTAGGCAATGTTTTTGCTCACGGACATTGGATGTGCCGTCATGGAGCTCATGCAATTTTAGCCAAATCTCATTAGCAGTTTTCAAGGTAAATACTTGATTAAAAATATCCATGCTAAGAGATTCATACAAGCAATTTTTGGCTCTAGCATTTAAATGAATTTCTTTTTCCTCACTCGTGGTGGGTTTCTCGGGATTCTTGAGGGGTTTCATCCCGTCACGAGTGACTCTCCAAACACCTAGATCAACGGCCTCTAGGTAACAAGCCATTCTAGCACTGTAATATGGGAAGTTAGTGCCGTCGAAGTGTGGTGGCCTATGGGTATCCATCCCTTCCTCTAAAAAGCGTCGGCTCTTTTAGCGGTGAAGCTAAAGCGTTTCAAATGAGCCAAACCTGGCTTTGATACCACTTGTAGGAAACGGGTGACGCCTAAGAGGGGGGGTGAATTAGGACTTCTAAAACTTTTACTAAACTAGGCCACAATTAAATCCCTAGAGCAAAACCTATGTAAATAATCAAAACTAGAATGTGCAAACTAGGTTTTGTCTAAGTGATGCTATCTCTACCGCAAAGGCTAAGTTTCAATCTACACTAAATAAGTATGACTACAAGATTGAAACTTAAATGCTTAATATAAATGCGAAATGTAAAGAGCTAAGTAGAGAAGCAAACTCTCGTGGATGACGCCGGTATTTTTACCGAGGTATCCGGAACCACGCAAGGTCCCGACTAATCCTCGTTGGTGCCCCTACGCAAAGGGAAGCCCACGCGAGGGCCAAGCACCACGGTCGAGTAACTCCATAGAGAGCCGCGGGCCTTCTCCACGCGCAAGTGGTGCTCCGCTTCCGGCTCCTCTCGGACGCTCCCCGCCGTCTCCACTATCGAGCTTCCGGCCGAAACGCCGCGGGCCTCGTTCCCTCCGGTACACGGTGGCGGCCGTGACACAAACGCGGTTATCACGGTCTCGCAAGACTCTCGCCCCACTCGGTACAATTACAACGACTCACGCAAGAGCCGAGGGGTTGTGTGGTTTTACAAAACTCACTCAACTAACTAGGATTCACCTAGAGCAAGCGCTAAAGCGGTCTAACTAACCTAAGCACTTCGCAAAGCACCTACGCTAATCACCGAGTGATTCTATTAAGCACTTGGGTGTTTGAGCTCTTGGAAATGTGCACTATATGCCTTGGTATGTTGCTTGGGCTCTCACCCTTGAGAATGGCCGGTTGGGGTGGTATTTATAGCCTCCACACCCCCAACTAGCCGTTGGACAGAAAGCAGCAGCTTTCTGTCGTCGGGTGCACCGGACAGTCCGGTGCACACCGGACACTGCACTGTAGCATGTTCGGTGCACGCCACGTCAGCCGACCGTTGGCGCCTGTAGCAGTCGACCGTTGGATCCGACCGTTGCCGTCTGCCCGTTGGCACACCGGACAGTCCGGTGCACACCGGACAGTCCGGTGCTACAGCCAGAGAGCGCCTGCCTGCGGCCTCTCTGCGCAGACTGTCTGGTGTCACACCGGACAGTCCGGTGCACACCGGACACCGATGTCCGGTGCGCCACCAGGCGCTGGCTGACAGCCCTTCGTCTTGGATTTCTTTGCTGATTTCTTCGGGCTTCTTTGTTCTTGAGTATTGGACTCCTATGCATCTTTTTATGTCTTCTTTTGAGGTGTTGCATCCTCATTGCCTTGGTCCAATTCTCTTCGCATCCTGTGAACTACAAACACAAACACTAGAAAACTTATTAGTTCACGGATTGCGTTGTTCATCAAACACCAAAACTCAATTAGCCAAAAGGCCCGGGGTCCATTTTCCTTACACACGCTATGTGGCTCGATACGACACTTGTAAGCGTGTCAAGGCCATACACATGAAAGCTGCTGGGCCATTGCAATCATTACCAATCCCAACCTGGAAATGGGAGGATATTAGTATGGACTTTATTGTGGGACTGCCCAGGACTGCCAGAGGGTATGATTCTATCTGGGTGATCATTGATCGACTCACAAAGATTGCCCACTTCCTACCCGTCAGGACAAAATACACAGTGGCCACATATGCAGCATTATACGTTACCCGTATTCTCAGTTTGCATGGTGTTCCGAAGACGATAGTGTCAGATCGTGGATCGCAATTCGTGTCCAAATTCTGGGAAGAACTTCATAAATCCATCGGTACCAAATTGCTCCATAGCTCGGCCTATCATCCTCAAACAAGTGGGCAGACTGAGAGGGTCAATCAAATACTTGAAGATATGCTGCGGGCATGTGTGTTGGACTTCTCACAGAAATGGGATGATTGTTTACCATTAGTGGAGTTCTCATATAATAATAGCTATCAAGAAAGCATTAAGATGGCACCCTTTGAAGCTTTATATGGACGACGATGTCGTACTCCGCTAAATTGGTCTGAACCTAGTGAAAGGTACTTCTTTAGGCATGATATGGTAAAAGAAACCGAAGAAAAAGTTCAAAGAATAATTCATAATTTGAAGAAAGCTCATGCTCGTCAAAAAAGATACGCAGACAAGCGACGACAACCCTTATATTTTCTTGTGGGAGATTATGTTTACTTGAAAGTCTCACCAATGAAGGGCATATCGCGTTTCGGGGTTAAAGGGAAGCTTGCACCTCGGTACATTGGTCCATTCCCTATACTTGAACAGTGTGGACCAGTGGCATATCGACTTCAACTACCCGAAACCTTGTCTGTTGTGCATAATGTGTTCCACGTGTCTCAGTTGAAGAAATGTCTTCGGGTTCTGGAACGAACTATTGAAGTGACAGATGTTGTCCTAGAGCCAGACTTGACGTATTCTGAGCACCCTATTTGAGTCTTAGATCAAAAGGACAAGGTTACCTGAAGAAAAACTCTCAAGTTTTACAAGATATAGTGGAACCAGCATTCCGAAGATGAGGCTACTTGGGAAACTCAAAACTTCTTAGACAAGAATTTCCCAGGCTTTTTAGCCTCTTGTAATTTGTAAAGTGTATAAAATTGTTGTAATAAAGGAGTGAGCCCCCAACCCACCCCTGCCTTGTACCAAAACACAGGAAATAAAAGCGTGAAGCATTTCCTTTTCCACTACTTACCCTATGACTTTTAACCTCAGGACGAGATTCTTTTATGAGGGGAAGGATGTAACACCCCTAGTGTTACTATTACTAAAACTTGAGCATAACATCATAAGCATTGGCATTGCATATGTTTGACACAGATAGAGTGCATTCACTAGGCAAAAATTTCAAACAAGTGGTATTGATATGGCATTTTGCAAATAAGACCCTAGTGTAGGATGCTTAACCCTAAACAGGGATCAAAAGGGTAAAGCAAGACCCAAATAGAGAAAACCCTAAAGTTTAAGGGAAATAATCATAAAATATTACTAAGGATGGATCTAAGTGGCATTCATACCCTTGAAATACCAAAAACCCTAATAAGGACCCTAGAAAACCCTAAAACCAAACCCTAGGGGGTTATGTGCAAAATTAGTCCACTTTTGGACTAAAGTGCAAAAACCAGGTTAAATAAGTATCCTAAGTCATTTGGTTCACAAATATGTGGATTTGTAAGCTAAACCCTGGGTTTTGGACCTAATTGCAAAAAGGGACCCCATTTGGGTTCTATGCTAAGTCTGAAAACAGTGTTATAAGCTCAACTTTGGAGCTTTATAACATTCAAAATAGTGAGAATTCGCCTTAGGGCACCACATCAACTTTATAGCTCTATGAAAGGAGAACAATTTTGCTTAAGAGTGTAAGCATAGTTATTAAGAAGAAATTGGAGATAAGTAAGCCCAAAGATGGGCTGTCAGACTAAAACAAGCTGAAGATTATATGATCAGTGGCATTGGATCATCTTTGGAGACAAATTGTGGCTAATCCAGTAAGAATTTGTCTTTGGATGCTATAACAAAGATGAAGATGGTATATTGGTCTACAATTTTGCTGCAGAGCCTCGGATAAGTTGCCAAGTAAAATTTGGAGAAAACTTAGCTTCAATCGATCTGTCAGGCCAACTGAAGCAACTGCGCCATGGTACAGTAACTGAAATGGATCAGACCGCCAGCGCGGCAATCTCACCGCCGGCGACCTCTCCGCGCGTGGATTTGTGCCGCCGTCGTCCTGATTCATGCGCGGTATGGAGTGGATAACGCCGGGGAGGGATAACCTTTACGTGACGCCATCTCTTAGGCCCAGCCGGAGTCTTCACCGGCGGCCACCGTGATCAGTAACTTTTGCCGCGGTGTCGCCCATGCCTCAATCTCCCTCACTGTATCTCCAAGTGTTCAAGCCAAAGTGAAGCACATTCCTAGGTCGCCTTGGGTAGGTTATGCTCCCCATATCGCTCGACTGAGCATCCGTCGCCGGCCAGGGCCAGTCCGTGCGGCGTCGGTGATGAACGGTAAGCACGCCATAGCCAGGGACGTTTGTGGAGAAGAAATAGAAGTACGAGCACATTTCTGCATAATGTCAGCGACTGTTTGAAATAGTGTTTGGACTCCTTCGGGTTACTCAAAACTGCAGGGCCTGATTCGCAAAGTCGCCACGGGCGCGCGCGCGGGCGCGCTTCTGCTGTTGTTGGGCCGACCTGGGTCAAATTTGGTCCAATACTGTTACAAGTTTTTCTTTTTCTTCCAGAGCCAAATAAATTTTAGAAAATGGTAGAAAAATCCTAAAAATGTCAAACCAATTTTCCTAGATTCCTTATTTTCCATAGTATTTAATAAAAATAGTTTTATGATTTTTAGGACAAATAGGGAATTTTGGAGCATTTAAAATAGCTTAAACCATTGGTTCTGGATTTTTAGAAAATAGATAATAAATCCAAAAATATCCAAACTTTTTATTCAAACTCTAAGCATTATTTAGAAGCCTTGGGTAGAATTTGGTTCAATTTGGACCTTGTTTGATAATTAGCACCCAAGACCCTACCCCCCTGCTCTTTGAACTTCACTATTAACTCCAGAAACTCTAGTTTCTCGGAGTTCCATGAAGGAAAATTGTATTCAAGACTTTAGATAATAAATTCTTATTATATTTGCACTCTCATGAGCATTACATGGCATTCATTATTATATATATATATGGTTATATCTAGAAAACGAAGAGGAGGTTGAAGTAGAAGAAGAGAAGACTTCACCACCACCACCTGCAAAACATCAGGCAGGGAATTGTTTTTACTTTGACATCTGCGGATCCAAGCCTGACTCACCTATAAACGAAGGCAAGCCCCGGTGCATTTGCCACCTCCTTGACTCTTTTAAAATTTTTCTCACTTGCTTGATAAAACAATCCCTGCATTACCTTCCTTGAATTTGATTACCTTCCTTTGGATCCCTATTTTATAAAAAGGTTTCACTATGCTTAGTCTTGCTTTAGCAAAGAAAAGATTTTGTTTTTTTACAAAAGATGATATGGAAAAGTGGGAGGGATGTTTTTGAAAATAAAATTTGATGGTGGATCCATCATGGCCATGATGGATTCAACATCGGAAAAGATGTACCTCTGCCAGGTACCAAACTTTGGGATTGAAATGATTAAGCTGAGATCGGGTGGGTGACTTGCACGAGAAGAGAATCTCGGTGTAGTGTCTCCGTCTGAGTTGATTAAGGACCGTGTCGATGTAGGCTTGCTGACCGAGGACCCTTTAACTGGTCACATGCCTCGTCATGGGTAAGCCTTGCCTCGGGCAGACTAAGGCCAGAATAAGATACCACACAATGGGAGTGGAGAGATGGCGAGAGTAGAGTATACCCTCCGTGGGAAGAGGCTGGACGGTGGTGTATCTGTGCTCTCGGTTGGCGTGAACCTGATCTGGTCTTAAGAACCCCGGTGGCGGGTTGACATATGCAAGGGTTAAGTGCTACATATGTTGTGTGATTGGAGATCCTCAGCTGAGTATAATCAATTCGGATCTCCGTACCTTCGTGGTTATGAAGACTTGGTCACTGCCCTATACGTAGAACTCTAGTAAAGATAAAGGGTTGCTAAGAAATTGGCTAGTGCAGGTCAAGTGATTGAACTAGGGTAGAAAGAACTCTAGAGACAGGTAATCTTACCTCACCTGACAAATAAAATTTGGATTTTTAAGGATCCACTTTAGTAAGCATTTCTGCAAACAGCGTCTTTGACTATTGAGAAACCTTACCTTGACTCCCTGATGACCAGCATGTCCTTGAGAGTCTTTTCTTTAGTCGGGTAAGTCTTGCTGAGTAATTCCATACTCAGGGTTTTATTCCCTATTGTTTTAGGTGAAGAAGCAACAAACTTTTGTTGTTTCTGTTCCAAGGTGGTCCTGAAAGAAGAAAACTAAGAATAGAGTTGTGGGAGGAAGGGTTCCTCCATAAAAACTTTTGTTTGATACTTATTGGGAGGGGTTTTTGCCTCCCTTGGTTCTATAATAATAATACTCTGCACTCAGTTAAGTATATTCTGGTCTGTAATATATAACTTTGTCTTACTTTTAAATAAATGTGAGTTTATGTAATCGCTTCTGCATTTTCATATCTCCGATGATCTGTAATGTCTGCGTGACGGGTGAAACGCTCTTGGGAAAGGTAAGAAAAGCAGATACCGAACTTATCAAGTGATTCAGGAACACCTACAGGGTTGTCTGAGGTCTGTTGGACAAGGACAACTGTAGGTGGGCCTAATGACTTGGAAGGTTCCGTCGCAATCCCCGCCTTCGGGAGGCAGAGCTCTCGGCTTGTTGGACTGCAGCGTTTTCCAGGAGGCCCTTGAGTTCACCCAGGACACATCACCCCTCGGTGGTGGATGGCTCCGGTATTGTTTGGAGTATCATCGCCACTGTAGCTAGGTTCTGGCTGGCCCCGTTGAAGGTCAGAGGCAGCTCTATAATACGGCGCTGGATGTCTCGGGCTCACTGACGCGCTCCTCCGGCGAGGGCTTGGCTTGCCCACTCTTGCTCGAGGTTTTGTCAGAGCTGCATAAGTCGCTCCCTTTCTTTGTCGAGCTTGGCCTGCATCTCACGGAGTTGCTCAAGCTGTGTGTCCTGACCCCCCGCAGGGGTCCGGGCCTCAGCTAGCTCCCGCGGGATCTCGACGCGAGACGCAGGTCTAGGGGCATCGTTGTTTCTTGGCATGCCGAGGTGGTTGTCTCCATCGTGCTCCTCCTGATTGATGTGGAAGCACTCACGAGTTGGGTCGTAACCCTCGTCATCAAGGCTGTGGCCATCGTCAGAGTCGCCGGATAGACAGTGGTCGCTTGCGGTCATGAAGTCTCGCATGGCTCTGGATCGCGGAGTTCGGAGAAATCTGTACTGAAGTTGGGGTCGTCCTCTGCCTCGGGACCCGCAGGTTCAGAGGTAGAGGCTACCATCAGTAGGTCCCAAGTTGACCACATATGGTACTCGAGGTCAGGATATGTCCTTGTGGAAGCGCTCGCCGAAGTGGGGTTGCCTGGCGGATCGAAGCTGAATCTAAAAGGAACAGGATGGAAAACCGATGGTACCTCCCGGTCGGTGGATGGTGGTGAGGTTGCAATGGAGATGAAACGTGTTGCCATCTCAGGCACGAGACTAATGCCCGACAAGTCCCTCGCAAGGGTGCCGGCGTCATCAGTCCGCCTGGGGTTGACATGTTGTCGGGAAGCGACGCCCGTCATTGTCCCAGGTGCGAGGCTAACGCCCGACATGTCCCCCGCAGGGGCGCCGGCGCCGTCAACTCGCTCTGGTCTGACAGCCGATGAGGTGCTGCCTCTTGCCTGGCCATGGTTGCCCCGTCTACGTCTCCTTCGGCGAGGAGGATGGTGGGGTAGACTCGAGTGTCCCTCTTCCGCCCTGGGGAGAGGACGTCGTCGGGTTTGCCTCCACCGGGCGAGCCGACGACCGTCATTGGTGTTGTGCTGCGATGGGAGGAGTATCATGTCGTAGCTGCCGTCGAGGGACATGAACTCGAGACTCCCAAAGCGGAGCACCGTCCCGGGCTGAAGAGGCTGCTGAAGATTGTCCATCTGGATCTTCACGGGAAAGTATTGTCAACACGCAGCGATCCCCTACCTAGCGCGCCAACTGTCGGTGTTTCGGACTCGGGGGGCCCTCAACCGACTAGTGAATTTTATGCTGCGTGTCCCTGCCTGGATGGATTGATGCAAGATGAAACACAAGGTTTATCCTAGTTCGAGCTAAGAAGGCCCTACTTCCAGCAGAGGGAGGATGAGACTTATATTATCTTGCACCGGGGTGCTTGTAGTAGGGGATACAAGCTTTGCGAGAGAGGGAACGGATCCCGGATCTCTTGAGAGATCAAGTGTTGTGGAGAGAAGGTTTGCACTGAAGTGTTTCTTATGGGTGTTGTATGAGCCGTATGGGTGCTGAATGCATATGGTGTCGAGTGTTCGATGGTTGTGAACTTATCAGGCCTAAAGAACCAAAAGAGCTTCAGCGCTTCCAAAAGCTTGCCTTGGGAAGGCCCTGGGCATCTCCTTTTATAGGTACAAGGAGGTGACCCAGCTGTACATGTGTGGGTGTAGCTATGCACTAATGTGGATGGCGGAGAAGTGCCTGAGCCCTGTAGAAGCGTGGCCGGCGGCGCGGCCCCAAGTCCTGACCCCTGTAGCGGCGCGGCCGACTCCACCGAGTTGAAGCCGAGCTCTGTAGCGCAGTGGCTGGCGATATGGCCTAGTCGTCGAGGTGGCCTTGAAGTGTGTGCCCTGCTAACGTTTCTTTAACTTTGTAGAGAGCTAAGGACGAACGGCGGCATGGGCACACGCCGGGGATCATCATTACCTGTTACTGGAGTAATTTGATGTGACACTGGTCCTGTTCCTTCGTAGCCGAGGTGGCTAGCTAGGGGAAGAATAGTGTTGTATTCCCTGTTCGCGTAGTCAGTCCGAGGCCGTCTCAGGCAAGGCGGTGTTTTCTCCCGAAGCTGAGGCCTAGGTCGGGCGAGGCGAAGATCTCCTCCCGAGGCCGAGGCTGAGGCCGAGGCCTGGGTCGGGCGAGGCAGAGACTCATCCCGAGGCCGAGCCCGTGTTCGGGCATGGTGCCGATCCTTCCCGAGGCCGAGGCCGGGGTCAGACGAGGCGGAACTCCCTATTGTGCCCGAGGCTGAACTCGGGAGAGGCGGTAACTACTGTTGTTAGTCTTACCCCGGTGGTTGGCACAGTGGTCGGAACGGGGTGAATAGTGTCGTTATCCTGTCAGAACGATCAGTAAAAGGGTGAAGTGAATGCGGTCATTTCGACCTTGCCAACTGCGGCGCGTGTGTAGGGATAAGGTGTCAGATGATCCCTGCATTAAATGCGCACGTGATACGGTCGATGGTAAGGTGGTTTGGTCGAGGCCGCTATACGACAAAGTTCACCCGAGTTTTGCCTCGGGCGAGCCGGGGGTGCGCCCCTTGCCTGTGGGGACCCTCGGGCGAGCCGTGAATCTATACGGGACTACTGTTATTGCCCGAGGCTAGGCTCGGGTGAGTCGGGACCATGTCCCTTGGTAGACAAGGCCTTGATTTGAACCGTGCTTACCAGTTTTTATGTTTTGTTTTAAAGATGTTCTCCATCCACGTTTAGGAGTACTGTGGGTACCCCTAATTATGGTACCCGACACCATGTTTGCCGGGAGTGGGACTCTGACGAGAGCTCCACCGACTCTTCCTCCGACGAGAACACCGCCAACATCGCCATCAACAAAGGTCTCCTCTTCCCCAACGTCGGCCACAAGTGCCGCATGGCAAAAGACAGCAAGAAGAAGAAGGTAAAATCTAGATCCTCCACTAAGTATGCAACTTCTAGTGATGAGGATAATTCTAGTGATGATGAGGATAACTTGCTCACTCTTTTTGCCAACCTAAACATGCAACAAAAAGAAAAATTGAATGAATTGATTAGTGCTATTCATGAGAAGGATGAACTGTTGGATATCCAAGAGGACTTCCTTACTAGGGAAAATAAGAAGCATGTTAAGGTTAAAAATGCTTATGATCAAGAAGTAGAAAAATGTGAAAAATTAACTAATGAGCTAAGTTCTTGCCATGATACTATTGCCAACCTTAGGAATGAAAATGATAAATTAATTGCTAAGGTTGAGAGTTCAAATGTTTATGATGATTCAATTGTTAGTCTTAAGAATGATAATGCTAAATTGATTGCTAAGATTGATAAATTGAATGCATCTCTCTCTAGCCTTAAAATTGAGAATGAAAAATTAATTGTTAAGGCTAAAGATTTAAATGTTTGCAATGTTTCTATTTCCAATCTTAGAGATGAAAATGCTATTTTACATGCTAAGATTGTTGAATTAAATGCTTGCAACCTCTACATCTACCGTTGAGCATGTTACTATTTGTACTAGATGTAGAGATATTAATGTTGATGTTATTCATGATCACCTAGCTTTAATTAAACAACAAAATGATCACATAGCTCAACTTAGTGCTAAGATTAATGAGCATGAATTAGAAAATGAAAAATTTAAATTTGCTAGAAGCATGCTCTGTAGTGGGAGACGTCCGGGCATTAAGGATGGCATTGGCTTCCACAAGGGGGACAATGTCAAGCTTAATGCCCCTAAGAAATTGTCTAATTTTGTTAAGGGTAAGGCTCCCATGGTTCAAGATAACGAGGGTTACATTTTATACCCTGCCGGTTATCCCGAGCACAAAATTAGGAGAATTCACTCTAGGAAGTCTCACTCTGGCTCTCATCATGCTTTTATGTATAAGAGTGAGGCATCTAGTTCTAGGCAATCAACCCATGCTAAATTGCCTAAGAAGAAAACTCCTATTGCATCAACTGAACCTAATATTTCATTTAAGACTTTTGATGCATCATATGTTTTAACTAATAAATCAGGCAAAGTAGTTGCCAAATATGTTGGGGGCAAACACAAGGGGTCAAAGACTTGTGTTTGGGTACCCAAGGTGCTTGTTTCTAATGTGTAAGGACCCAAGACCGTTTGGGTACCTAAGAACAAGGCCTAAAATTGTTTTGTAGGTTTATACATCCGAGGGCTCAAGTTGGATCATTGATAGCGGATGCACAAACCACATGACAAGGGAGAAAAGGATGTTCTCCTCCTACGAGAAAACCATGATCCCCAAAGAGCTATCACATTCGGGGATGGAAATCAAGGTTTGGTCAAAGGACTTGGTAAAATAGCTATATCTCCTGACCACTCTATTTCCAATGTTTTTCTTGTAGATTCTTTAGATTACAACTTGCTTTCTGTTTCTCAATTATGCAAAATGGGCTACAATTGTCTTTTTACGGATATAGGTGTTACTGTCTTTAGAAGAAGTGATGATTCAGTAGCATTTAAGGGAGTGTTAGAGGGTCAGCTATAATTAGTTGATTTTAATAGAGCTGAACTCGACACTTGCTTAATTGCTAAGACTAACATGGGTTGGCTCTGGCATCGCCGACTAGCCCACGTTGGAATGAAGAATCTTCATAAGCTTCTAAAGGGAGAGCACATTTTGGGACTAACAAATGTTCATTTTGAGAAAGACAGGGTTTGTAGCGCATGTCAAGTAGGAAAGCAAGTTGGTGTTCATCATCCACACAAGAACATCATGACGACCGACAGGCCACTTGAGCAACTCCACATGGACCTATTCAGCCCGATAGCTTACATAAGCATCGGCGGGAGTAAGTATTGTCTTCTAATTGTGGATGATTATTCTCGCTTCACTTGGGTGTTCTTTTTGCAGGAAAAATCACAAACCCAAGAGACCTTAAAGGGATTCTTGAGACGGGCTCAAAATGAGTTCGGATTGAGAATCAAAAAGATAAGAAGCGACAACGGGACGGAGTTCAAGAACTCTCAAATTGAAGGCTTCCTTGAGGATGAGGGCATCAAGCATGAGTTCTCTTCTCCCTACATGCCACAACAAAATGGTGTAGTGGAGAGGAAGAATAGAACTCTATTGGACATGGCAAGGACCATGCTTGATGAGTACAAGACTTCAGATCAATTTTCGGCCGAGGCGGTCAACACCGCTTGCTACGCCATCAACCGGTTATATCTTCACCGAATCCTCAAGAAGACATCATATGAACTCCTAACCGGTAAAAAGCCCAATGTTTCATATTTTAGAGTCTTTGGTAGCAAATGTTTTATTCTTATTAAAAGAGGTAGAAAATCTAAATTTGCTCCTAAGGCTGTAGAAGGTTTTTTTACTTGGTTATGATTCAAACACAAGGGCATATTGAGTCTTTAACAAGTCCACTGGACTAGTTGAAGTTTCTTATGACATTGTGTTTGATGAAACTAATGGCTCTCAAGTAGAGCAAGTTGATCTTGATGAGTTAGATGATGAAGAGGCTCCATGCGTCGCCCTAAGGAACATGTCCATTGGGGATGTATGTCCTAAGGAATCCGAAGAGCCTCCACATGCACAAGATCAACCATCTTCCTCCATGAAAGCATCTCCACCGACCCAAGATGAGGATCAAGCTCAAGATGATGAAAATGAAGATCAAGAGGAGCCACCTCAAGAGGAGGACAATGATCAATGGGGAGATGCTAATGATCAAGACAAGGAAGATGATGAGGGTCCAAGACTGCCACACCCAAGATTCCACCAAGCAATACAACGAGATCACCCCGTGAACACCATCCTCGGCGATATTCAAAAGGGGGTAACCACTCAATCTCGTGTTGCTCATTTTTGTGAACATTACTCCTTTGTGTCTTCTATTGAGCCATACAGGGTGGAAGACGCATTAAGGGATTCAGATTGGGTGTTGGCAATCCAAGAGGAACTCAACAACTTCACGAGGAATAAGTATGGCATTTAGTTCTAGGTCCTAACCAAAATGTTGTAGGAACCAAGTGGGTCTTCCGCAACAAACAAGAGGAGCATGGTGTGGTGACAAGGAACAAAGCTCGACTTGTGGCCAAGGGATATTCACAAGTCGAAGGTTTGGATTTCGGTGAAACCTATGCACCTGTAGCTAGGCTTGAGTCAATTCGTATATTACTTGCCTATGCTACTTACCATGGCTTTAAGCTCTATCAAATGGACGTGAAAAGTGCCTTCATCAATGGACCAATCAAGGAGGAGGCCTATGTTGAGCAACCTCCTGGCTTTGAAGATAGTGAGTACCCTAACCATGTCTATAAACTCTCTATGGCGCTTTATGGGCTCAAGCAAGCCCCAAGAGCATGGTATGAATGCCTAAGAGATTTGCTTATCGCTAATGGCTTCAAAGTTGGAAAAGCCGATCCTACTCGTTTTACTAAAACTATTGAAAAAGATTTGTTTGTATGCCAAATTTATGTTGATGATATTATATTTGGGTCTACTAACAAATCTACATGTGAAGAGTTTAGTAGGATCATGGTACAAAAATTCGAGATGTCTATGATGGGGGAGTTGAAGTATTTTCTAGGATTTCAAGTCAAGCAACTCCAAGAAGGCACCTTCATTAGCCAAACGAAGTACATTCAAGACATACTCACCAAGTTTGGGATGAAGGATGCCAAGCCCATCAAGACACCCATGGGAACTAATGGGCATCTCGACCTTGACACGGGAGGTAAATCCGTAGATCAAAAGGTATATCGGTCGATGATAGGATCTTTACTCTATTTATGTGCATCTCGACCGGATATTATGCTTTCCGTATGCATGTGTGCAAGATTCCAAGCCGATCCTAAGGAAGTTCACCTTAGGGCCGTGAAACGAATCTTGAGATATTTAGTTTATACTCCTAAGTTTGGCCTTTGGTACCCCAAGGGATCCACATTTGATTTAATTGGTTATTCAGATGCTGATTGGGCAGGGTGTAAGATTGATAGAAAGAGCACATCAAGGACTTGCCAGTTCTTGGGAAGATCTCTGGTGTCTTGGGCTTCAAAGAAGCAAAATTCGGTAGCTCTTTCTACCGCCGAAGCCAAGTACATTGCCGCAGGCCATTGTTGCGCGCAATTGCTTTGGATGAGGCAAACCCTTAAGGACTATGGTTACAAATTAACCAAAGTTCCTCTCCTATGTGATAATGAGAGTGTAATCCGCATGGCGGATAATCCCGTTGAGCACAGCCGCACTAAACACATAGTCATTCGGTATCATTTTTTGAGGGATCAACAACAACGAGGAGATATCAAGATTGCTTACATTAACAGCAAAGATCAATTAGCCGATATCTTTACCAAGCCACTAGATGAGAAAACCTTTACCAAACTTAGGCATGAGCTAAATATTCTTGATTCTAGGAATTTTGATTGATATTTTGCACACATAGCTCATTTATATACCTTTGATCATCTCTCTTTCATGTGTTATGACTAATGTGTTTTTCAAGTGTATTTCGAGCTAAGTCATAGATTGAAAGGGAAATGGAGTCCTCGGCGAAGACAAGGCTTCCACTCCACTCCATCGAATTATTCATCCTTCGCCGTGCCTCCGCACCGTTCTCCAATTTGGTATAATCTTCACGCATATTTTATTTACCAAAGAGGGAGAAAGTTTAAAAAGGGCTTATATTTCACTCACAAGTATCCATTTTTGGCGATTCATGCCAAAGGGGGAGAAAGTATTAGCCCAAAGCAAAAGGACCGCACCACCACCAATTTCACCAATTTCAAAAATGTAGTCTTTCAAATGTGTTTTAAAAGAAGGTTTTTCAATTGGTATCTTATTTTTGATAGAATTTTCAAATTTGTATAACCCCTTTCAAAATTAATATCTAAAACCCTCTTGAACACTAAGAGGAGAATTTGATTGAGGGGGAGTTTTTGTTTAGTCAAAGGAAAATCATTTGAAACAGGGGGAGAAAATTTTAAGATGTGAAAATGCTTCTCAAAACCTTATTCATTTACCTTTGACCATTTGCAAAAAGACTTTGAAAATAATTTCCAAAAAGAATTTGCAAAAACAAAACAAGTGGTGCAAGCGTGGTCCAAAATATTAAAATAGAAGAAAGCATCCATGCATATCCTATGAGAATATATATTGGTTTAATTTCAAGTAACCTTTGCACTTACATTATGCAAACTAGTTCAATTCTGCACTCATATATTTGCTTTGGTTTGTGTTGGCATCAATCACCAAAAAGGGGGAGATTGAAAGGGAAATAGGCTTACACCTTTTCCTAAATAATTTTGGTGGTTGAATTGCCCAACACAAATAGTTGGACTAACTAGCTTGCTCTAGATCATAAGTTTTACAGGTGACAAAGGTTCAACACAAACCAATAAAAAGTCCAAGAAAGGGTTCAAATAAAAAGAGCAAAAGACAACCCAAAGGCAGCCCTGGTCTAGCGCACCGGAATGTCTGGTGTGCCACCGGACAGTGTCCGGTGCACCAGGGAGTTCCACTCTGAACTTGCCACCTTCGGGAATTTGGGGAGGCCGCTACGCTATAATTCACCGGACTGTCCGGTGTGCCAAGCGGAGCAACGGCTCCAAGCGCCAACGGTCGTCTACAACGCTACAGTGAAACGCTACAGTGCGCGACTGCGCGCGCAGAAGTTAGAGCAGGCACCAGAAGGCGCACCAGACAGTGAACAGGACCTGTCCGGTGCACCACCGGACTGTCCGGTGGCCCTGTTGTCAGAAGCTCCAACAGTCAGAACCCAACGGCCTGGTGACGTGGCTGGCGCACCGGACAATGTCCGGTGCGCCATACGACAGAAGCCCTCACCAACGGTTCTTTTGGTGGTTGGGGCTATAAATACCCCCCAACCACCACACTTCAATGAATCCAAGTTTTCAGCCATCAAACCTCATACAAGAGCTCTAGACTTCATTCCAAGACACAAACAAAGAGATCAAATCCTCTCCAAGTCCGAAATCACTCCAAACAAATTAGTGACTAGAGAGAGACTTTTGTGTTCTTTTGAGCTCTTGTGCTTGGATCGTTTTTCTTCTTCCTCTATTCTTGTGTTCAACTCACTTGTAATCAAAGCAAGAGACACCAATTGTGTGGTGGTCCTTGTGGGGACTTAGTGTCCTGTTTGATTGAGAAGAGAAGCTCACTCGGTCTAGGTGACCGTTTGAGAGAGGGAAAGGGTTTAAAGAGACCCGGTCTTTGTAACCACCTCAACGGGGAGTAGGTTTGCAAGAACCAAACCTCGGTAAAACAAATCATCGTGTCATTCGCTCTTATTCGCTTGTGATTTGTTTTTGCCCTCTCTTTCGGACTCGATTATATTTCTAAACGCTAACCCCGACTTGTAGTTGTGCTTAAACTTTATAAATTTCAGATTTGCCTATTCACCCCCCCTCTAGGCGACTTTCAATTACCCAAACCAAGCCCCGCGATCGCTCCACCGACTCGTGCACCTGTCTCGACACCTCTTTCCCGAGCCGAAGGACGACCGAAGCACCATCGTCGATGCCACCGTTCCTCGGCTTCTGCCGACGTGCGTGGACCGAGCGTCGTCATCCACCATTCGCAAATCCGAGGACACCATTGAGTTCGTTGTCAACTGTCGCTACTCGCTGACCGCCACCTCGACTCGTCCTACCGCTAGATCGCAGGAGGAAGTACCGGTGGAGATTGTCGAGGAGATCCCAGGAATTCTCGTGGAAGAGGGTGAACCCGAAGCTGAAGCTCAGGAGTGTCCTGACCACCGCTCAGTTTCTTCGAGAAAGGCGAGCCCCGGCATCAAACTTCCTATATTTGCAACACGTTAATTTATTCACTACCTACCTATATTATTGCATTAAGTATAGGAGTTGATTGAAACCAATTGCTGCATACACCCTTGATCTATTGGTTATCTTGTCCTTGCCACCCATTTAAATTAAGCACGCTTAAAATGCTTAGGCCTGCTTAGACGGTAGAAGTCGGGCGCTATCCTATCGCCTGCGAGATTAGGTGATTTCTTATTCTTGATTGGAAGAAGTTTATGGGTAATATCCATGCAGAAAATAAAGGTTTAAGATGAGACCGGGTGGACTCTTATGGGTGCCATGTAGGCCATAGTGATCCCACCTGTGTTGATTAAGGACCGTACCATTGTGGTCCCTCGAGTCATGTTGAATTTATGCCTATTCACTTAGCTAGTCGGATAACTCATTCCAACCGCGAAGCCAGAACACCATTCCAGTCGGATTTGACCTTGCGGTCCACCTACTGTTGTGGTTGAGGAGTGACAGGGACACGGTGAGATGACTGTCGGTACCCTGAAACTAGGGTACCCCTTACTGCTGTATAAAAACGCAGTACCCATGCGGCTATTTTTAGTCGCGTGGTAAAAGAGTGGTATGTGGTACTAGGCCATGACTCGCCCAAGCCTCGGGCGACTACTCTGGGCCAGCAACAGCAACTGACCCCACCACATGGGTGGGTCCGATGCCTCCGCGTGTCCAAAGAAAGTGACATACTCGAGGCATCACCAGTGAGTCCGGACCCCCATGGGAAGGTGTCGGACCCCTGTATATACGGTTCGGGCCTCCAAGTTCGGTCCAGGACCTCCACGTGTGTGAACCGGACCCCTGGAATGGGATTCGGACCCCCTGTATGGGGTTTGGGCCACCCACAATGGGGTCCCAGGGTTCCAGGACAGAACATACCTGGGCCTTAATCAGGACCCAGGCGGGGGTCCGGTGCCGACACGTGTCCAGACCTGATCTGGTGGGATCCGGACCTTATCACTTACACTCCTGCTCCTCGCCTAGGCGAAGACCCGATGCTGCCACGTGGCCTACTGCGCACGACGTAAGCCAACAGGTGGAACCTGGCATGAAGCCTCTAGGCTACGCGCGTCTTTGCATTCATTACGGATAAGACGTGCGCCTGTCCATTCTAGTGACAGGCAGCATGCCCAGTCCACGCTGTGTGGGCCGTGCTGTTACTCACACGTTACAATAGCAAGGACAATGACTCACCATTACTCGCGTGTTTCCAAGTAAAGGGTCACTGCCTATCAATGCTGCAAGGACTGCAGTCATCATGACTCCCGCTGATTACTCATGTGTTACTAAGGCGGAGGGAATCTTAACGGCTCTACCTATACGCCTCTACGTACAACAGGCGTACTAGGCTACTCTGTATTCTACTGCAACAAGCCATCACCCACCTGCGGACACGGCAAGACGTGGCAGTAGCCAGTCAGAGAAGTAACACAGCGTCTAGCAAAGATCTTTGTGTGCTGTCAGCATTAATTATTCACATAATGTATTCCTTCCATTATGCTCCTGGGCCCGCATGTCAGAGCTCAGCATCCTTGGATGTACCTCCCTTAAACTATAAAAGGGAGGGGACACAGTGTTACAAGGGACATGGTCAATACAACTTACGGACAGTGGATGTAGGGTATTACGCTCCAGCGGCCTGAACCACTATAAACCCTCGAGTGTTCTTGTGTTCATCCAAAATTCACCAATCTGGCAAGCGCTTAGGCCCCCTCCTCAGCTTAGGATTAGGGCGGGTGCATTCTGCCACCCGGTCGGAGGATTTTCCCACTGACATTTGGCGCGCCAAGTAGGGGGTGTGGCCTTGGGTTTTTCACCTATTCTCTTGCTCGACATGATGGTTCAGATCGTCGAGCACCACGACTTGTCTTCTAAGGACTTCTCGATGGAGGAAGGGGCAGCATCTTCTATGCCACGAGGCTCTAACCGCCCTACGCCTGGTGCTGCTGCTATGCACGCTGTGCAACAGCACACGCCCGCGTAGACATCCAGGACTCCGTCGAGGGCTGCTCCTGGTGGGGCATTGTCTGCAGCCAGGGAGTTGCAATGTAACCCTCCAAGTTCCACGGCCTCGCCGGGGGCCATGAGGTAGTGGCGCGAAGATGTTGACCGTCTCCTCAGCATTGCCCATCCTGGCTCGGCCAGGTCCAAGCCTCGATCATTCTGACATCAACGCGAGGCATCGGCATCTGTGAGCTCACCCTCAGTGAGGGGTGCACGGACTGACGACCTGTGGGCAGATCTCAACCGCAGGCGTGCGGGCGAGGATGATTGAGTCTCTCTGGAGAGGGCGCATGAGCGCCGGCAAAACTTCGAGGGTCGCAACCTCGACCAAGTCTTAGCTACAGTTGCACCACAAACTCCAAGGGGTGCTCGAATCCAGGCGGGTGTCCCATTGGTCGGCGTGGGTTGTGCCGCACTAGCGGATCATCTCCGTGCAACGACATGGCCACCCAAGTTCCGGCCACACCTATTGGAGAAGTATGACGGTACATCAAACCCGTCGGAATTCTTGCAGGTCTACGTCACCACCATTACGGCAGCTAGTGGAAACACTGCCGTAATGGCAAGCTACTTCCATGTAGTCTTGACCGGGTCGGCCCAGACCTGGCTCATGAACCTCACCCCAGGGTCGATCTACTCCTGGGAAGAGCTCTGTGCGCGGTTCACAGCAAACTTCGCAAGTGCTTATTAACAGCATGTTGTGGAGGCTCATCTCCATGCAGTAAGGCAGGAACCCGAGGAGACTCTCCGGGCTTTCATCTCCCGCTTCACCAAGGTACGAGGGACTATACCTCACGTCTCTGATGCCTCCATTATCACTGCTTTCCGACAGGGGGTGCGTGATGAGAAGATGTTGGAGAAATTAGCGACGCATGACGTAGAAACCATCACTACGCTCCTTGCTCTGGCCGACAAATGTGCTAGAGCTGCCGAGGGCCATGCATGGCACTCGACACCGCAGACCGGAGTTACCTAGATGGGTGGCTCAGGTGCCGCCACCTAGGGCGGTGGCAAGAAAAAGAAGAACCCCGGTCACGATAAGCCGCAGTCTGGTGCTCCGGTCGCCGCAGCTGCGGCTGGTGTAACACCCCTGGTGTTACTGCCACTAAAACTTGAGCATAACATCATAAGCATTGGCATATCATGTGTTTGTCACACCTAGAGTGCATTCACTAGGCAAAAATTTCAAACAAGTTGTATTGATATGGCATTTTATGGGTAAAACCCTAGAGTAGGATACTTAACCCTAAATTGGGCTCAGAAGGGTAAAGCAAAGCCTAATAAGAGAAAACTTCAAAACTCATTAGAGATGGTCATAAAATGTCACCATGGATGAACTTAAGTAGCATCCAAACCCTAGAATCACCAAAAACCCTAAATAGAACCCTGGAAAACCCTAGACTAAAACCCTAGGGGGCTAAGTGCAAAACTAGTGCACTTTTGGACTAAAGTGCAAAAACCATGAAATTAGGGTATCTTAATTCATGTGATTCACATGTGTGTGGATTTGCAACTTAAACCCTAAGTTTTGGACCAAATTGCAAAAAGCCCTACTTGAACTACATTGGGTGAAGTCTGAAATTCTGTGCATTTGGCTCAACTTTGAAACTCTGTAACTTTCAAATTATAAAGTTTTTGCCTTAGGTCAACACATCAATGGTTTAGAGCTATAATAGGAGTACAACTTTGCTTAAGGGATTAAGCATTGTTGTTATGCGAAGTTGAGAGAAAACTGGGCCCAAAGTTGGGTTGTCAGTCAGTCTCAAGTCTGAAACTCTGGTTAACATTGTGTAGGATCAACTTTGGAACCATGTAGCGCTCGATTCAGTGGTTGTTTAACCAAAACCTCTATGGAAAACTTAAAGCTGGTTTGGTGAACTACAATTTTGATGTAGAGTATTGGTCTGGTCACTACACAAAATTTGGCACAAATTGCCCTCAAAGGAGCTCTATCAAACCAACTGAATAGGATTCGCGATGGTACAGTATCCCGATTGGATCGCCAGCTCAGTCCCTCGCCCCGATGATCTGCACATCTGGATTCGCGCCGCAGGCCGTCGTGATTCATGTCTTGAGCTAGTGGATTATGCTCGACATGAAAAGATCTTGCCCTAGATAAACATAAGTCACTAGGGTAGCTCTGCCTTTTGCCCACTTGCGCCGGTGACGTGGCCGCGCGGCCATTACTGCGGGCACCACCGTTTCCCCGGTCACGCCACGCTATGACCCTTTTTACCACGTCACAGTAGCTCGGCTTGCGGTGTCTGTTCATCGCCGGTGAGTTCGCCACGATGAAAGACACCAATCACGCGCGCCAGTAACTTCCTGTTTCTCTGACCGTCGTGCGTCTTCATCCAAATCGCCGGCCACCGCTTAAGCCCGCTATAAATTGAGTGCACTGCGAGCTCCGTAGGGTAATCACCCATCCATAGCACCCACGCTTGCCTCCAATCGTTCACCAGAGACCGTGAATTTCTCATTACCCCCAATCTATGTTTCCGCCACCGAAGAAACACCTCGCCGTGGCTAGCTTGCTCCATGTCAGTTCATACTCTCTTGTCATTCGTTTTAGTATCCTTAGGTTCTCCTAATGCTGCTCGACCCCTCCAATTGAGCTAGAGTCCCTAGGATCACCGGGAACGTGCTTGGTTAACCGTGGTGTTCGCTGTCACCGTGGGCAAGGCGTGTTAGTGCGCCACTGGTGAAATTTGTTGGGGGGAAACACTCCTTAGGACTGGAATTAGGTTTAGACCAAAGAAGAGCACCGGTCAGTGAGTAATTCGACCGGTATGCGCTCGCCGGAGCTCGGCTCCCCGCCGTTCACCGTCGTGGACCTCGGCCTGCGAAGAAATAGAACATGGGGAAGGTTTTTGTAATGTGTCTGTGACTCAGTTAAAAAGGGCGTAGGGTCGTCTATAGATATTTAAAATCTGGAGGGCTCCCGTGTAAAACTACCCCGCGGGCGCGCATGGATTTCTCCCCTGCAGTGGGCTGGTTGGGCTGAATTCAGCCTAACACTATTCATTGCTTTTCCTTTTCTTTTTCTCCCTGGACTAAAGAATTCTTAGAAAATTGTAAAAAAATTCTAAAAATGTCAGACAAATTTTGTTAGACTTCTAATTTCATATAGTATTTAATAAAAATAGTTTCATGATTTTTAGTTCCAATAGGGAATTTTGGGACATTTACAACAGCCAAAAACCATGCTTCTAGATTTTTAGGGAATAAATAATAAATCCAAAATTCACTAAACTTTTAGGGTAAACTCTAAATAATATTTAGAAGCCTTGGGTAAAATTTGGTATGATTTGGAACATGTTTGGTACTTAGAACCCAAAACCCTAGTTCCCCTGTCCTATGAACTTCACTATTGACACCAAAAACCCTAAGTTCTCGAAGATCCGTGAAGGAAAGTTGTATTCAAGACCTTAGATAATAAACTTTTATTATCTTTGCATCTACATGAGCATTACAAGAGCATTCATGATTATATATGGCTATATCTAGAAAACGAGGAGGAAATAGAAGTCGAAGAAACAAGGACTTCATCACCACCACCACCTGAAGAACATCAGGCAGGCAACTATTTTTATTTTGATATCCGCGGAATAGAGCCTGATTCACCAGTAACACAAGGCAAGCCCTGGTGCATTTGCCACCTCCTTGTTCCTTTTAAAATCTTTCTCACTTGCTTAATGCATTAGGTGATAGGAGTTGTGTGCTAAAACAATTCCTGCATTTCCTTCCTTGGATTTGATTACTTCTCCTTAATCCCTGATTTATAAAAAGGTTTTTCTTATGCTTAGCTTTGCTCTAGAAAAACAAAAAAATGTTTTGTTTTGACAAAAGATGATGCTTCAAAGTGGGTGGGATGTTTTCAAAAACAAAACTTGATGGTGGATCCATCATGGCCATGATGGGTTCAACATCGGAAAAGATGTACCTCTGCCAGGTACCAAACTTTGGGTTTGAAATGATAAAGTTGAGACCGGGCGGGTGACTTGCACGAGAAGAGAATCTCGGTGTAGTGTCTCCGTCTGTGTCGATTAAGGACCTTCTCGATGTAGGCTTGCTGATTGAGGACCCTTTAACTGGTCACATGCCTCATCATGGGTAAGCTTTGCCTCGAGCAGACTAATACCAGAATAAGATAACATGCAATGGGAGTGGAGAGATGGCGAGAGTAGCATGTACCCTCTGTGGCAAGAGGCTGGACGGTGGTGTATCTGTGCTCTCGGTTGGCGTGAACCTGATCTGGTCTTAAGAACCCCGGTGGTGAGTTGACATATGCAAGGGTTAAGTGCTACATAAGTCATGTGATTGGAGAACCTCAGCTGAGTATAATCAATTCGGATCGCCGTAACTTCGCGGATATGAAGACTTGGTCACTGCCCTACACGTAGCAATCCAGTGAAGATGAAGTGTTGTTAAGAAATTGGCTAGTGTAGGTCAAGTGATTGAATTAGGGTAGAAAGAACCCTAGCTGCAGGTAATTTTACTTAACCTGACAAATAAAACTGGATTTTTAAGGATCCACTATTAGTAAGCATTTCTGCAAACAGAGTCATTGATTATTGATAAGCCTTACCTTGACTTCCTTAAAGCCAGCATATCCTTGAGAGTCTTTTACTTTGACGGGTAAGTCTTGCGAAAGTACACTTTGTACTCAGGGCTTTATCCCATGTTGTTTTAGGTGAAGAAGCAGCAAACTTTTGTTGCTTCTGTTCCAAGGTGGTACCAAAAGAAGAGAATCAAGACTAAAGCTGCGGGAGGAAAGGTCCTCCATTAAGAAAAACTTTTACTGTTTGTTTGGGAGGGGTTTTTGCCTCCCATGTTATGTATTAATAATACTCTGCACTCATATATTTTGTTCTGGTCTGTAACTATATAACTCTGTCTTACTTTTTAATAAAGTAAGTTATTGTAACTGCTTCCGCACTTTCGTATCTCCGATGAATTGTAATGTCTGCGTGACGGGTGAAACGCTCTTGGGAAGGTAAGGATTTCACATACCGAACTGATCAAGTGATCAGGTGCACCTACAGGGTTGTCTGAAGTCCGTGGGACAAGGACAACTGTAGGTGGGCCTAATGACTTGGGAGGTTCTATCACAGCTGGTATCGGAGCGAAGCCCATCTCTGCAGATATTATGAGACATTTTCAAAAAAGAATTTTCAAAGACTTATCTAGAAAATTTCTTTCCTTCTTATCCAATCACCTTCTAAGCTACTTATTTTAAAGACCAGATAATAGAGTGCAATGTATAGAAGGTGTGACTCAACTAAGGTTGATTCTGTAATTATACATACATCATGTTAAAAAGTATGCTAATAAGATTTTCCCCTCATGGAGATATGCCGCCGCGCACAAGAAAGACCGCGCGCAAGTCTACCAGGCCGATTGGCGTACCCCGCCATCAACTAGCCCCAAGGCATGAAGACAGTAGCTGTGGTAGCAATGATCCAATCGGGGATCTAGAAGCTCAAGTTGAACAGCTTCGATCAGAGCTCCGTCACAGGAACGATATATGGGTCGAGGATGATGAGAGAATAAATGAATTGAGAACTGCCATCCACCACCTGCAAGACCAACTTGCTGAACGAGATCTAGCGCTCGATTGGGCTGTGAACTCTCGTTCACTTGCTTGGGCCAAGGAAGCCAAAGCTCGAGCCCGTGTGGAGGAGCTTAGCTCAGCCGTGGACAGCTTGCAGGTTTATTGTAATACATTACATGAGGAGGTTCATGTATTGTATTCAAAACAGCACCGTAACGTCCCTGCGGATCCTGTCGGGATGGAAGCCACACCTTCTGGAGTAGCGGGAGAAGCACTTGGTGGTGAACTGGACCTTTTCAGGCCTCCTCCCTCTATGAAGCTGGTTGATGAATGGTCTCCTACACCCGACAGCGAGGCTACCAAAAGTGACAACAAGCTAGAATAGTGTAGTATAGAAGTAGTGATAATGTGTAATAGTGTCGGCGTTCCGAGACCGGGGGGTCCCCGAGCCGACGAGTGAGAGTGCCGCGTGCCCCAGCCCAGATGGGTCGAGCGCGTGGGCGAGCGCGAAGGGGGGAACAGAGAGAGAGGTCGGTGGCCGGAGCCAGGTCGTGAGGGAGTCGGAGAATTCCCGCGGCCTTCGTGTTCGTCCCGCGCCCAGGTCGGGTGCGCTTGCAGTAGGGGGTTACAAGCGTCCGCGCGAGGTGAGGGGAGTGAGCGGCCCCGAGAGAGCGCCTGCCCCTGCCCTTCGTCCCCGCGAGGCCAACCTTCTCTAAGAAGGCCCTGGTCCTTCCTTTTATAGTCGTAAGGACAGGGTCCAGGTGTACAGAATGGGGGTGTAGCAAGGTGCTACGTGTCTAGCGAGGGAGAGCTAGCGCCCTATGTACATGCCAAGGTGGCAGCCGGAGAGATCTTGGCACCCTGTTGGTGTGGCGTCGTGGCTGTTGGAGGAGTAACGGAGCCGGACGGGGGGACAGCTGTCGAAGGGGCTGGGCCCTTGCTGACGTTCTCTTGCTTTCGTAAGGGAGCTGAGAGCCACCGTCGTCATGATCTAGCGGGGCGCCATCATTGCCTATCTGGCGTAGCTGGCCAGATGGGACGCCGGTCTTGTTCTCTGCGACCCGAGTTGGCTCAGGGCAGGGTGATGATGACGCTTCCTGTCGACGTGGCGGTCTCGTGTCCTAGGTCGGGCGTCGTGGAGGCTCCTCCGAAGCCGAGGTCGAGTCCGTCCTGCAAGACAGAGGCAAAGTCCGAGCCCTGGGTCGGGCGAGGCGGAGATCGTTCGGCAGAGGCCGAGGCGGAGTCCGAGCCCTGGGTCGGGCGAGGCGGAGTTCGTCGTCTTCCGGGGCCTTAGCCCGAGTCCGAGCGCTTGGTCGGGCGGAGCGGAGTTCGCCGTCTTCCGGGGCCTTAGCCCGAGTCCGAGCCCTGGGTCGGGCGGAGCGGAGTTCGCCGTCTTCCGGGGCCTTAGCCCGAGTCCGAGCCCTGGGTCGGGCGGAGCGGAGTTCGCCGTCTTCCGGGGCCTTAGCCCGAGTCCGAGCCCTGGGTCGGGCGGAGCGGAGTTCGCCGTCTTCCGGGGCCTTAGCCCGAGTCCGAGCCCTGGGTCGGGTGGAGCCTCCTATGGCACCTCTAGCGAAGTCTGGTCGCCCGTTGGTCTTACCTTTTGCGTTAAACGCCCCGGTGACTCGGTCGGTTGGCGCGGTGATTTAGTCAGGGTTTCTTCTTATCGAAGGCGGGGCCTAGGGTGAGCCGGAGATGCGTCTGCCGTGAAAGAGGAGGCCTCAGGCGAGACGGAGTCATCTTAGGGTCGGCTGCCCTCGCCCGAGGCTAGGCTCGGGCGTGGCGTGGTCAAGTCACTCGTATGGACTGATCCCTGACTTAATCAAACCCATCAGGCCTTTGCAGCTTTATGCTGATGGGGGTTACCAGCTGAGAATTAGGCGTCTTGAGGGTACCCCTAATTATGGTCCCCGACAGTAGCCCCCGAGCCTCGAAGAGAGTGTTAACACTCGCTTGGAGGCTTGCGTCGCACTTTTTTGCAAGGGGACCAGCCTTTCTCGGTGGTACTTTGTTCCGGTGGGTGCGCGCGAGCGCACCCGCCGGGTGTAGCCCCCGAAGCCTCGGAGGAGTGGTTTCACTCCTTCGAGGTCTTAATGCCTTGCGTAATGCCTCGGCTGGTCTGGCGGTTCCCTCATGCGAGCAGGGCGTAACCCAGGTGCACTGTCGGGGCCCAAGTTCTCGGGCTGGTATGTTGACGCTGTCAACGGTTTGGCCGGAGCCGGGTTTGCGAGAGCAGCCCCCGAGCCTTCGCACGGAGCGAGAGGACGATCAGGGACATACTCGACTTTTTATATACGCCCCTACGTCGCCTTTCCGCAAGGAGGAGGGGGGGAGTGCGCCATGTTACCCTCGATGGGCACCGAACATGGTGTCTCCGGTGAGCTGCAATCGGGTAATCCGAGTGGACGTCCGTGCCCCGTTCGTTGGGGGTCGGCTAGGGGCCCGGAGGCACGCCCAAAAGTACCTGCGGGTGATCTGCCGGACCCGGTCCCCTAGCGACGGGGTCCGAGGGCTCGTTGCCTCCCTCCGATGGGATTCCGTTACAGAGTCGTTCCCGCTGGTCTCGGAAATGTCCTAGGGTACCTCGGGAGCGCAGCCCGAGCCTTGGTTATGTATCGAACGTACCCCTGGTCATCCCTCGCTCGGCGTCTGAGGCGACTGTGAACCCTTCGACAGGCCAGCCTTCGAACCCCTGATCAGTAGGGGGCACGGAGCCCTAGTAGCCTGAGGCGGTCATGGAACCTTTCGGGAGGCCGACCTTCGAACCCCTGACCAGTAGTGGGTGTCGGGCCCACGCGATCTGAAGCGGCTGTTGAACCCCTCGGGGGGCCAGCCTTCGAACCCCTAATCAGTAGGGAGGCTCGGAGCCTAGTTCCTTCACGGGGAAGGATCCCTTTGGGGTTATCCCCCTTCTCGGTCCCTGTTGCAAGAGATAGAGAAAGAAGGAAAAGGGAAAAAGGATTCGAAATTGAACGTCGGAGCGTACCTTTTTCGGCGTGGTCGTTTTGGCGAAGGTGAAACGTCACCAGCCGCTCCCGCCCGTAGCGCTGTCCGCCGAGCCGCGGAGTTAATGCGCCGGGGTGAGTAGTTGGCGAGGTTGCCGTTGCGCGTGCGCGAGCCGTTCGAGGTACGGGTCACGGGCGCGTCGTCTTCACGCCGTGAGAGGGGGCTCTCTTGCTGCCTCCGGATGGGACATGAGCTTGGCAGACGGCGTGACCGCTGCTCTCGCGCGCCTGCCACCGTCATTACTGCCGGCCCATTTTTGACCGCTTTTGACCGCTGCGCCAGGCTGGCGCTGCCGGGTCGCGGGCTGGGTCGCCTTGAATCGCGGTATCGGTTCCGCAATCGAGGAGGTGCGGTGGTGGAGCGAGTGGCATAGCGGTTCGCATGCAGCGCCCGGCGCGCCAGTTGCACGACGCGTGGGCTGGAGCCGTCGCGCTGGCCTGTCAGGAATCGGAGAGGCGTGTCCACTTGGCGCGGTTGCATGCCGCCTGCATGGCCGCCTGCCCCTTTCGCCCGCTGGTCCGGGCAAAAGTGGAGGGTTACATGTAACCGCTGGGTGGTTGCGTGCGTCGTGCGCGGCGGTTCGGCTTCTTCTGCTTAGAGCCGGTCTGCATGACAGGCGGGCCCCAGCCCCCGCGCCGCAGGGAAGGGCTTTGGAGGCGTGTTGGAGAAGACTCAGCCCGTGACGGTTGAGGGCGCAAGCAGGGGGAGTTGCCTTTAAAAGGAGGGCGACCCCCTTCGTGAGGTAACCATGTCTCCTTCCTCCCCAATGCATTGTGTCTCTCCATCTTCCGAGCCCCCGGATGGGGGGAAACCGCCGTCTTTTCGCTCCATCGCTGGAGGAACGCAACTCCGTGGGAGTTGGTACCTTTCAGCCATCGTTCGGCTTCAAGGATTTTCATCATGCAGCCCGGCTGCACCCCTCCACCGGCGGTCACCCAAGAGGGCGACCTCCGGCTTGATGGTGGGGGAAAGCGAGCCGGGCTGCGGCATCCGCCCCTTCCTCAGCCTCAAGGATTTTCATCACCAGGGCTGAGGAGGGGCGTGTGCCGGGTCGGGGTTGGTCCCTGCGCGGGTGGTGACCCGCTCCTTCCCTCAGTGATCGGGGGGAAGGGCGGGAGTCGCCCGTGGCGCCAACAGCTGCAGCGTGCCCGGCTCTCTGAGCCGAGCACTCTCGGAGCCGCCCCCGGTGCCGCCTCCTGCCACGGCAGCTGGAAGAGGTTCTTCCGCCGGCGCGACGGCCGAGGTTGGACACGGGCCGACCTCCGACTCTACGGCCTTCTGTCCGTCCTTGCCTCTCGAGTTTGGGCAAGGGCGGGGGCCTCCCAGCAGTAGTATCCACCCTGAGGCCATCACTGCTGCTGTTGGGCTCCCCGGGACAGACGTCTTCATCGTCGCCGCTGCCGGGGCGGGGCGGCGACGTGCCGTTCGTCGGTCTTCTGCTGCCCCGCAGGCCCTCCCCCGTCGAGTGGGGTTGATCGTACCTGCGGGGGGGAACCGGAGTTCCGTTTGTAATGGCACTTCGAGTGCCGGGTTTTTTGTTCATTTTGGCTTTCGGGGCCTGAACATGTATGTAACTCCGGCACAGAGCCGTGTTTTTTTCCTCATTCCCGAGCGCTAAGGCTCGTCCGCTGATTGTCTGAACCGCTTCACCAAGCGTGAGTTGCCCCGTGTCAAGGTGACGAGTGAGGTATCCGTATCCCGGAGGCGTAGGAATCCCTCGGCTCGGTCGGACCTGTTGTCCGAGGCTCCTCTAGCTTAGTTAAAGAGACCCCTCGGCCGCTCTTTGACGAGCCGAGGCCAGGGGTAGCGATATCAGCATGAGCAGAGGCGTTGTCGGCTCGGAAATGAAACCTGGTTGGCCGGAGCCTAGCCGGGTTGTTTGTTGGCAGGATCGACGTCGGAGCTGTTCAGCCGAGGCTTCGAACCGAGCTGGCGCCCTCGGAAGGTGGTCGGCCGAGGCCCCGGAGGTGGTCGGCCGAGCCGTCCGCTCGGGCCGGGTTCTCGGAGAAGTCCCTGGCAGAGATTGCTCGAGCGTGGTGATGACGTCGCCCTTCAGAGCGGAGGCCCTCGGACCGCGTCGCCGTCCGAGGCTAGGTCGGGCCTTGCCGAAGGTGCTGTTGACGCCGAGGATGTCTTCGCCCTCTTCCAGCGTCAAGATCCGAGCCTGCAGGGTCAAATCGCCTTGTAGCGTGGGCCTTGCGCGGCCGTTGAGGCCAGAACACATACCCTTGTTGCGTTATAAAGCTGCGTCTCTTTTCCTCTCGTTTCGAGTATCTGGACTTTCTGTCGGTAGCAGGGATGTTAGTGCGAGCAAGAGTTGCTTCTCGCGGAAGGTGATGAGTGAGGTATCCGTATCCCGGAGGCGTAGGAGTCCCTCGGCTCGGTCAGCCTTGCCGCTTACGCGTACTTTTACCCGCCCATGAAGCCCTATCACCGACTCGGTCGAGAAGGCTCGAAGAATCGCTTTGACAGAAGAGCTCCCGTACGTAAAGACTCGTTCGATCTGCGGATTCGCCTTATCCGAGCGCGAGTTACTTATCGCAGAAGGTGATGAGTGAGGTATCCGTATCCCGGAGGTGTAGGAGTCCCTCGGCTCGGTCAGCCTTGACTGCTTACGTGTACTCCGTCGTTTCCAGGACCCACTTTTCGAAGTAATCAAAAAGCGCGAAAGATGTTCTGGTAAAAGAGATTTTTTGTTCGAGGAAAATTTTGACGCAGAGGGGGTTTCCCCCCTTTTAGCCCCCGAGGGAGGGTCGGGCTCTGCCGAGGCGAGGCTGACCCTTCCTTGTTGACTAAACTTTGCGTGGGTGCGAGGTATATAAACAACTTGGAAACATCTTAAGGGTAGAAGCGACGTAGCTGTTGGACGTTCCAAGCGTTGCCGTAGACCTCGCCTTGACTGTTGGCCAGCTTGTACGTTCCGGGCTTCAGTACTTTGGCGATGATGAACGGCCCCTCCCAGGGGGGCGTGAGCTTGTGCCTCCCTCGAGCGTCTTGCCGCAGCCGAAGCACCAGATCACCCACCTGGAGATCTCGGGGTCGGACCCCTCGGGCGTGGTAGCGTCGCAGGGACTGCTGATACCGCGCCGAGTGTAGTAAGGCCCTTTCCCTAGCCTCGTCCAGCTGGTCCAGCGAGTCTTCTCGGCTAGCTTGGTTGCTTTCTTCGTTGTAGGCCCTCGTCCTCGGGGAGCCGTATTCCAGGTCCGTGGGCAGGATGGCCTCGGCCCCGTAGACCAGGAAGAACGGCGTGAAACCCGTGGCTCGGCTTGGCGTCGTCCTCAGGCTCCAGACCACCGAGGGGAGTTCCTTCATCCATCGCTTGCCGAACTTGTTGAGACTGTTGTAAATCCGAGGCTTGAGCCCTTGTAGGATCATGCCGTTGGCACGTTCCACTTGCCCATTCGTCATGGGGTGAGCTACGGCGGCCCAGTCTACCCGGATGTTGTGATCATTGCAAAAATCCAAGAATTTTTTGCCGGTGAACTGGGTGCCATTGTCGGTGATGATGGAGTTCGGGACCCCGAAGCGATGGATGATATTGGTGAAGAACGCCACCGCCTGCTCGGACCTGATGCTGTTCAGGGGTCGGACCTCGATCCACTTGGAGAATTTGTCGATGGCGACCAGCAGGTGCGTGTAGCCCCCGGGCGCCTTCTGCAGAGGGCCGACGAGGTCCAGACCCCACACAGCGAAGGGCCTGGTGATGGGTATCGTCTGCAGAGCCTGAGCGGGCAGGTGGGTCTGCTTCGCATAGAATTGGCACCCTTCGCAGGCGCGGACAACTCTAGTGGCGTCAGCCACCGCCGTTGGCCAGTAGAAGCCTTGGCGGAAAGCATTCCCGACGAGGGTTCGGGGTGCTGCATGATGACCGCAAGCCCCCGAGTGTATTTCCTGCAGGAGTTCCTGGCCCTCGGCGATGGAGATGCATCGCTGGAGGATGCCCGAGGGGCTTCGGTGGTAGAGCTCCTTCTCATCGCCCAGCAAGACGAACGATTTGGCACGTCGCGCTACCCGCCGAGCCTCGGCGCGGTCGAGGGGCAGTTCTCCTTGGCGGAGATATTGCAGGTACGGGGTTTGCCAATCTTGATCTGGCACGACCCCGTTCTGCTCCTCCTCGATGCGCAGTGCTTCGCCCTCGGGCTCCGAGGGTTCCTCGGGGTGAGCCGAGGATGGCTCGGGCTGGGCCGAGGTCACCTCGGACGAGGCCGAGGGTGCTTCGGGCTCGGGCACGTCGCCTATGTTGACGGAGGGTTGGTGCAGATCCTGGGAGAAGACATCCGGGGGAACCGTCGTTCGCCCCGAGGCTATCTTCGCCAGCTCGTCCGCAGTCTCGTTGTAGCGCCGAGCGATGTGGTTAAGCTCGAGCCCGTAGAACTTGTCTTCCAGGCGTCGAACCTCCTCACAGTAGGCCTCCATCTTCGGGTCGCGGCAGAGGGAGTTCTTCATGACTTGGTCGATGACGAGCTGCGAGTCGCCGCGTGCGTCGAGGCGTCGGACCCCTAGCTCGATGGCGATTCGCAATCCGTTGATCAGAGCCTCGTACTCAGCCACATTGTTGGACGCCGGGAAATGGAGGCGAAGCACGTAGCGCAGGTGTTTCCCGAGGGGCAAGACGAAAAGCAGGCCCGCGCCAGCTCCCGTCTTCATCAGCGACCCGTCGAAAAACATGGTCCAGAGCTCTGGTTGGATCGGAGCCGTTGGTAACTAGGTATCGACCCATTCGGCTACGAAATCCGCCAGTACCTGGGACTTGATGGCCTTCCGAGGGGCAAACGAGATTGCCTCGCCCATGATTTCCACCGCCCACTTCGCGATCCGTCCGGAGGCTTCTCGGCACTGGATGATCTCCCCCAGGGGGAAGGATGACACCACAGTCACCGGATGGGACTCGAAGTAATGTCGCAGCTTTCGCCTCGTCAGGATCACTGCATATAGCAGCTTCTGGACTTGTGGGTAGCGGATCTTGGTTTCGGACAGCACTTCGTTGACGAAGTAGACTGGCCTCTGAATGGGCAAAGCATGCCCCTCTTCCTGCCTTTCGACTACGATCGCGGCGCTGACCACCTGAGTGGTTGCGGCGACGTAGACCAGGAGGGTTTCTCCATCAGCTGGGGGTACCAAGATGGGCGCCTGGGTGAGGAGCGCCTTCAGGTTCCCGAGGGCTTCCTCGGCCTCGGGAGTCCAAGTGAAGCACTCGGCCTTCCTTAAGAGGCGGTACAGGGGCAGGCCTCTTTCGCCGAGGCGCGAGATGAAACGGCTCAAGGCCGCGAGGCATCCCATGACCCTCTGTACGCCTTTTAAGTCCTTGATGGGCCCCATGTTTGTGATCGCTGCGATCTTCTCCGGGTTGGCTTCGATGCCCCGCTCGGAGACGATGAACCCCAAGAGCATGCCTTGGGGCACCCCGAAGACGCACTTCTCGGGATTGAGCTTGACGCCCTTCGCCTTGAGACACCGGAATGTCAGTTCGAGGTCGGAGAGAAGGTCAGAGGCTTTCCTCGTCTTGACTACGATGTCATCGACGTAGGCCTCGACCGTGCGACCAATGTGTTCGCCGAACACATGGTTCATGCACCGCTGGTACGTTGCACCCGTGTTTCTCAACCCGAACGGCATTGTGACATAACAGTACATGCCGAAGGGCGTGATGAAAGAAGTCGCGAGCTGGTCGGACTCTTTCATCTTGATTTGATGATACCCTGAGTAGGCATCGAGGAAAGACAGGGTTTCGCACCCTGCAGTGGAGTCCACAATTTGGTCGATGCGAGGTAGAGGGTAGGGGACCTTCGGACATGCTTTGTTGAGACCAGTGTAGTCTACACACATCCGCCACTTCCCCCCTTTTTTCCTCACAAGTACAGGGTTGGCAAGCCATTCGGGATGGAATACCTCTTTAATGAACCCTGCTGCCATCAGCTTGTGGACCTCCTCGCCTATCACCCTGTGCCTTTCCTCGTCGAATCGGCGCAGAGGCTGTCTGACCGGCTGGGCTCCGGCCCGAATATCCAGCGAGTGCTCGGCGACATCCCTCGGTATGCCGGGCATGTCCGAGGGACTCCACGCAAAAACGTCGGCGTTTGCGCGGAGAAAGTCGACGAGCACTGCTTCCTATTTGGGGTCGAGCCCGGAACCGATCCGGATCTGCTTGGAGGTGTCGCCACTGGGGTCGAGAGGGACGGCCTTAACCGTCTCCGCTGGCTCGAAGTTGCCGGCATGCCGCTTCACGTCCGGCACCTCTCGGGAGAGGCTTTCTAGGTCGGCAATGAGGGCCTCGGACTCGGCGAGGGCCTCGGCGTACTCCACGCACTCCACGTCGCATTCGAATGCGTGTTTGTACGTGGGGCCGACGGTGATGACCCCGTTGGGGCCCGGCATCTTGAGCTTCAGGTAGGTGTAGTTGGGGATGGCCATGAACTTCGCGTAGCATGGCCTTCCCAACACTGCGTGGTAGGTTCCTCGGAACCCGACCACCTCGAACGTCAAAGTCTCCCTTCGGAAGTTGGAGGGTGTTCCGAAGCAGACAGGGAGGTCGAGCTGTCCGAGGGGCTGGACGCGCTTCCCGGGAATGATCCCGTGGAAGGGCGCAGCGCCTGCTCGGACGGACGACAAGTCGACGCGCAGGAGCCTGAGGGTCTCGGCGTAGATGATGTTGAGGCAGCTGCCTCCATCCATCAGGACCTTGGTGAGCCTGACGTCGCCGATGACGGGGTCGACGACGAGCGGGTACTTCCCCGGGCTCGGTACGTGGTCGGGGTGGTCGTCCCGGTCGAAGGTGATGGGCTTGTCGGACCAGTCTAGGTAGACTGGCGCCGCCACCTTCACCGAGCAGACCTCCCGACGCTCTTGCTTACGATGCCGAGCCGAGGCGTTTGCCGCATGCCCTCCGTAGATCATGAAGCAATCGCGGACCTCCGGGAACTCTCCTGCTTGGCGATCCTCCCTTTTGTCGTCGGCGTGAGCCCTGCCACCCTCTGCGGGTGGCCCGGCCCTGTGGAAGTGGCGCCGAAGTATAACGCACTCTTCGAGGGTGTGCTTGACGGGCCCCTGATGGTAGGGGCACGTCTCCTTGAGTGCCTTGTCGAAGAGGTTAGCACCTCCGGGGGGCTTCCGAGGGTTCTTGTGCTCGGCGGCGGCGACAAGGTCTGCATCGGGAATGTCGCGTTTTGCTTGCGACTTCCTCCTGCCTTTCTTCTTGGCGCCGCGCGGAGTAGACGCCTCGGGAGCATCTTCCGACGGGCGGCCCTGGGGCTGCTTGTCCTTTCGGAAGATGGCCTCAACCGCCTCCTGGCCGGAGGCGAACTTGGTGGCGATGTCCATCAGCTCGCTCGCCCTGGTGGGGGTCTTGCGACCCAGCTTGCTCACCAGGTCGCGGTAGGTGGTGCCGGCGAGGAACGCGCCGATGACATCGGAGTCGGTGATGTTGGGCAGCTCGGTGCGCTGCTTCGAGAACCGCCGGATGTAGTCTCGGAGAGACTCCCCCGGCAGTTGCCGACAGCTTCGGAGGTCCCAGGAATTCCCGGGGCGCACGTACGTGCCCTGGAAGTTCCCGGCGAAAGCCTGGACCAAATCTTCCCAGTTGGAAATCTGCCCCGGAGGCAGGTGCTCCAACCAGGCACGAGCGGTGTCGGAGAGAAACAGGGGGAGGTTGCGGATGATGAGGTTGTCATCGTCCGTCCCACCCAGTTGACAGGCCAGGCGGTAGTCCGCAAGCCACAATTCCGGTCTCGTCTCCCCCGAGTACTTCGTGATAGTAGTCGGGGGTCGGAATCGGGGCGGAAACGGCGCCCGCCGAATGGCTCGGCTAAAGACCTGCGGACCGGGTGGTTCGGGCGAGGGACTCCGATCCTCCCCGCTGTCGTAGCGTCCCCCACGCCTGGGGTGGTAGCCTCGGCGCACCCTTTCGTCGAGGCGTGCCCGACGGTCACGATGAGGGTGCTCGTCGCCGAGGTGGCCAGGGGCCGCAGGCGCGGTGTTGCGCGTGCGCCCGGTGTAGACCGAGGCTTCCCGCGTGAGTCGGGAAGTCGCGGCACGAGGTTCCGAGGGGTATCCCTGCCTTCGGGAGGCAGAGCTCTCGGCCCGCCGGGCCGCAGCGCCTTCCAGGAGATGCTTGAGTTCTCCCTGGATTCGCCGACCCTCGGTGGTTGATGACTCCGGCATCGCGCGGAGGAGCATCGCTGCAGCGGCCAGGTCCTGACCGGTTCCGCCGGATGCGGGTGGCGGTCTGTCCCTGGCATCGTTGGCGATGCGGTGCTGGAGATCTTGGGGCAGGTGACGTATTCCTCCGGCCGGGGGCTGGCTCGCCCATACCTGCCCGATGTTCTGGCGGATTGCCTCGAGCGCTCCTGCTCCCTCATCGTGCCCGGCCTGCGCCCCGCGGACTTGCTCGAGATGTGGGTCGTGACCCCCCGCCGGAACGGGGACCACAGCTAGCTCCCGCGGGATGTCGGAGCGAGGCGCTGGCCTAGGGGGATCACCATCCTCCGGCATGCCGAGACAGCCGCCTCCAGAGGGATCCCCTAGCTCGATGTGGAAACATTCGCGACTCGGGCCGCAGTCCTTGTCGCCAAGGCTGCGGCTGCCGTCAGAACAGTCGGAGAGGCAGTAGTCACATGCGGTCATGAAGTCCCGCATGGCACTAGGGTTGCCAGATCCGGAGAAATCCCAGCAGATGCTGGGGTCGTCATCTTCCTCGGACCCAGAGGGTCCGTAGGTCGAGACACCCGTCAATCGGTCCCAAGGCGACCGCACACGAAACCCCAGAGAGGTTGCACTCGCCTCAATGTGAGCGCCCGCCAAAGCGAGATCGCCAGGCGGGCTGAGGCCGAGTCGAAATGACGAAAGACGGGTAGCAGTCGGTACCTTTTTGTCGACGAGGGGCGATGAAGTCAAGTCGGGGGCTGACCGCGCCGTCGTCTTGGGTACGAGGGCAACGTCCTGCAGGCCCTCCGTGAGCGTGCTGGCGTCGTCCACTTGCTCGGGGTCGACGTGTTGCGGGGGGATGGCGCTCGCGTTTGCCTCGAACGCGAGGGCGACGCTTGGCGTGTCCTCCGTCGAGGCGCCGGGGATGTCGATTTGCTCGACAGCCGTCGGAGCGCGGCCTCCCGCTCGGCCCTGGTTGCCCCGCCTCCTCCTCCTCCGATGGCGAGGGAGAGGATGGGGCGAGCTCGAAAGTTGTCCTTCCCCCACGCGGGAAAGACGTCGTCGATTCCGCCGCCGGCGGGCGGGCTGTCTGCCACCATTGTCGCTGCCGCGCGGCGGTGGAAGGAGTACCATGTCGTAGTTGCCGTCGAGAGACATGAACTCGAGGTTCCCGAAACGGAGCACCGTCCCGGGTTGAAGAGGTTGTTGGAGACTGCCTATCTGGAGCTTGACGGGAAATCGAACGTCAACACGCAGCGTGCCCCTACCTGGCGTGCCAACTGTCGGCGTTCTGAGACCGGGGGGTCCCCGAGCCGACGAGTGAGAGTGTTGCGTGCCCCAGCCCAGATGGGTCGAGCGCGTGGGCGAGCGCGAAGGGGGGAACAGAGAGAGAGGTCGGTGGCCGGAGCCGGGTCGTGAGGGAGTCGGAGAATTCCCGCGGCCTTCGTGTTCGTCCCGCGCCCAGGTCGGGTGCGCTTGCAGTAGGGGGTTACAAGCGTCCGCGCGAGGTGAGGGGAGTGAGCGGCCCCGAGAGAGCGCCTGCCCCTGCCCTTCGTCCCCGCGAGGCCAACCTTCTCTAAGAAGGCCCTGGTCCTTCCTTTTATAGTCGTAAGGAGAGGGTCCAGGTGTACAGAATGGGGGTGTAGCAAGGTGCTACGTGTCTAGCGAGGGAGAGCTAGCGCCCTATGTACATGCCAAGGTGGCAGCCGGAGAGATCTTGGCACCCTGTTGGTGTGGCGTCGTGGCTGTTGGAGGAGTAACGGAGCCGGACGGGGGGACAGCTGTCGAAGGGGCTGGGCCCTTGCTGACGTTCTCTTGCTTTCGTAAGGGAGCTGAGAGCCACCGTCGTCATGATCTAGCGGGGCGCCATCATTGCCTATCTGGCGTAGCTGGCCAGATGGGACGCCGGTCTTGTTCTCTGCGACCCGAGTTGGCTCAGGGCAGGGTGATGATGACGCTTCCTGTCGACGTGGCGGTCTCGTGTCCTAGGTCGGGCGTCGTGGAGGCTCCTCCGAAGCCGAGGTCGAGTCCGTCCTGCAAGACAGAGGCAAAGTCCGAGCCCTGGGTCGGGCGAGGCGGAGATCGTTCGGCAGAGGCCGAGGCGGAGTCCGAGCCCTGGGTCGGGCGAGGCGGAGTTCGTCGTCTTCCGGGGCCTTAGCCCGAGTCCGAGCCCTTGGTCGGGCGGAGCGGAGTTCGCCGTCTTCCGGGGCCTTAGCCCGAGTCCGAGCCCTGGGTCGGGCGGAGCGGAGTTCGCCGTCTTCCGGGGCCTTAGCTCGAGTCCGAGCCCTGGGTCGGGCGGAGCGGAGTTCGCCGTCTTCCGGGGCCTTAGCCCGAGTCCGAGCCCTGGGTCGGGCGGAGCGGAGTTCGCCGTCTTCCGGGGCCTTAGCCCGAGTCCGAGCCCTAGGTCGGGCGGAGCCTCCTATGGCACCTCTGGCGAAGTCTGGTCGCCCGTTGGTCTTACCTTTTGCGTTAAACGCCCCGGTGACTCGGTCGGTTGGCGCGGTGATTTAGTCAGGGTTTCTTCTTATCGAAGGGCCTAGGGTGAGCCGGAGATGCGTCTGCCGTGAAAGAGGAGGCCTCAGGCGAGACGGAGTCATCTTAGGGTCGGCTGCCCTCGCCCGAGGCTAGGCTCGGGCGTGGCGTGGTCAAGTCACTCGTATGGACTGATCCCTGACTTAATCAAACCCATCAGGCCTTTGCAGCTTTATGCTGATGGGGGTTACCAGCTGAGAATTAGGCGTCTTGAGGGTACCCCTAATTATGGTCCCCGACAAATAGGTAATGTAATCTTGTTGTAAAGTCGAGTCTGTAACATTACCCTTTTAAGAAATGTAAAATGGATGGTTTACTTTGGCATATTATATTTTTTCCAAATGTTCTTTGCCTCAGATGCCATCCAAGACTCGCGCACAGGATGGGGCAGGAACCTCCCGTGGGAGGGAAGCAACCCCTAATCCACCCCCAGTACCTCCAACATTAGCTGAGGCCATCGCTGCATTAGTTAATGCCACAGCTGACAACACCCGCTTTCTGCGGGAAATGGCGGGGCAACAAATGCAACAGCAAGGCGGGCGAGCGTATCTGCAAGGACCCCGTGAAACGTCATATCTGGATTTCTCAGAGACACGTCCCCCATAGTTTGTCAAGGCAGAAGATCCTCTAGAAGCGGATGAGTGGATCCGCGTTATCGAGCAAAAGTTCGGGCTTCTCCGATGCACGGAGACTCAAAAGCCCTTATTTGCAGCACAACAGTTGCGAGGCCCTGCCAGCACATGGTGGGGAAATTATGTAGCCGTTCAGCCGGCCAGCCATCAAATTACATGGGACGAGTTCAAATTGGCTTTCCGGGAGCACTATATACCTACAGGGGTACTCCATATGAAGCAGGAGTTTATGAAGCTCAAACAGGGTGGGGATACTATCACTCAGTATCTCAACAAATTCAACCACTTGTCCCAATATGCTATCGATCAAGTCAACACTGATTTAAAGAAGAGAAATTGCTTCATGAGAGGCCTTAATGATCGAATGCAACGAAATTGGCCACCTGCATTGATCTTTCTTATGGAAGGGCTGTCAACACGGCGCTGGCAGTTGAAGCCAAATATGCAGGCCCAAGAAAATCAAAGGGCAATGGACACAACAGGCCCAATCAGGGGCCTGAGAAAAGACAAAGGTTGGTAATCCGACCTTTTAATCAGAATTGTTCTTCATCGCGTCCACCCTCCTACCCTTTCAAACAACCGGTTTTTATCCGTCCTACCACTGCCCCCACCTCCACAAATCAGCCGGGTACCCCTGGTACTCATTTCCCCGCCCTCCCAAGCTCCTCAACAGGCTGCTTTAATTGTGGAAAGTCCGGACATTTTATCAAGGACTGTCCATACCTGAAGCAGAACATATCAAATAATCAGCAGAGTTCTGGGAGTTCCGCTCAAGTCAAGGGAAATGTGGCAAGCAATACCGCATGCAAAAATATGCGGAAAATGGGCCGGATTTATTATACTCAAGTGACCACAACACCGGAAGGCGAACCGGTTATGATGGGTACGTTTGTCGTGGCCAATCACCCTGCAATTATTCTTTTTGATTCTAGCGCTTCACATACATTCATAAGCAAGAAGTTTGTGGAGCAATATTGCATTCCATACCATGAATCAAGGGCAGGATTTATAATTCATTCGCCTGGGGGACAAATATTTACTAAAGAGGTGGCTTACCATGTGCCCGTAACATTGGCTGAATGGGACTTTCCTACAAACATGATTGTTCTAAAAGGCCAAGATATAGATGTAATTTTGGGCATGAATTGGTTAGCCCAGCATAAAGCAATCCTCAACACTGATCTGAGAACCATCATGTTGAGTTATGGCCAAGAAGAGGTTCTTTTGTCCATCCCCGTAGCTATTCCAGCTAAACCATGTGGCAGAGTATATGAAGCCATTATACCAGAGATCTAAGATATTTCGGTAGTATGTGAATTCCCGGACGTCTTCCCGGAAGATCTGCCTGGATTGCCTCCAGAAAGAGATGTAGAATTTGTGATTGAGTTGAAGCCCGGTACAGCTCCTATTTCTAGAAGGTCGTACCAAATGCCTCCGAATGAATTGGCAGAACTCAAGAACCCATTGCAAGATCTACTTGAAAAAGGATTCATCCGACCAAGTTCATCACCTTGGGGTTGTCCAGCCATCTTTGTCAAGAAGAAGGACCAAACATTACGGATGTGCATGGATTATAGACCCCTTAATGAGGTCACCATCAAGAATAAGTACCCTCTTCCCCGGATTGACATTCTATTTGATGAACTTACCGGAGCTAGGGTATTCTCCAAGATTGACCTCAGGTCGGGATATCATCAGATCCGTATCCGACCCAAAGATATACCAAAGACCGCATTCACCATGCGGTATGGATTATTTGAATATCTAGTTATGTCTTTCGAGCTAACAAATGCTCCTGCCCACTTCACATATCTGATGAACTCGGTATTTATGCCCAAGTTGGACAAATTTGTGGTGGTATTCATTGACGATATCTTGATATACTCCAAGAATGAAGAGGAGCATGCTCGGCATTTGTGGATCGTATTAACGCGCTTAAGGGAACACCAATTATATGCTAAGTTCAGTAAGTGCGCATTCTGGCTGGAGGAGATTCAATTTCTGGGACATGTATTATCTGCCAAGGGGATTGCGGTGGATCCTAGCAAAGTCAAGGATATTTTGGAATGGAAACCCCCAACCACTGTACATCAAGTCCGAAGTTTCCTTGGACTGGCTGGTTATTAGCGCCGATTCATACCAGATTTTTCCAAGCTTGTGAAACCAATCACAAGTTTATTGAAGAATGATACTAAATTTAATTGGTCTTCAAAATGTAATGAAGCCTTTGAGCAGCTGAAAGTATTATTAACCACTACTCCGGTATTGGCTCAACCGGATATTGAAAAGCCCTTTGATGTGTATTGTGACGCATCAAGCAGTGGCCTCGGCTGTGTTTTGATGCAAGAGGGTCGAGTAATAGCTTGTGCTTCAAGGCAGTTGCGCCGGCATGAGGAACATTATCCAACTCATGACCTAGAGTTAGCTGCGGTGGTTCATGCCCTAAAAATATGGAGTCATTATCTGCTGGGAAATATCTGTCATATTTATACAGATCATAAAAGTTTGAAGTACATCTTTACCCAGTCAGAGCTTAATATGAGGCAAAGGAGGTGGCTTGAGCTGATCAAGGATTATGAATTAGAGATTCACTCTCACCCAAGCAAAGCTAATGTAGTGGCAGATGCATTAAGTCGCAAGGCTTCCTGCCATTGTTTGACGATACAGACTTCTGACATTACGTTATGCCAAGAAATGGAGAAGTTAAACCTGGGAATGATTCAGCATGGAACTTCAAATCACTTAAAGCTTGAGTCAGTCATCCTACAAAGAATAATTGACGCATAAAGAAATGATGATGGAATGAAACACATTCATGAGAAAATAGAGGCCGGTAAAGCTAACTGCTTCAGAAGAGATGATCAAGGTGTTGTATGGTTCAACAACCGCATAGTTGTGTCTAAAAACGATGAGATCCGCCAGCAAATTTTGGATGAAGCATATCTTAGTCGCTATTCTATTCATCCCGGAAGCACTAAGATTTATCATGATCTAAAACAACATTATTGGTGGACAAAGATGAAGACTGAAATCGCACGCTATGTGGCAAGATGTGACACTTGTAAACGTGTCAAGGCCATACACGTGAAAGTTGCTGGTCCATTACAATCTCTACCTATACCAACGTAGAAATGGGAGGATATAAGCATGGACTTTATTGTGGGATTGCCCAAGACCGCCAAACGATATGATTCTATCTGGGTCATTGTTGATCGACTTACAAAGATTGCCCACTTCCTTCCAGTCAGGGTAAAGTATACAGTGGCCACATATGCAGAATTATACATTGCCTGTATTCTCAGTTTGCATGGTGTTTTGAAGACTATAGTGTCGGATCGTGGACCAGAATTCGGGTCCAAATTTTGGGAAGAACTTCACAAGGCTTTGGATACTAAGTTGCTCCATAGTTCGGCCTACCATCCTCAATCCAGTGGGCAGACTGAGAGGGTGAATCAAATACTTGAGGACATGTTACGAGCTTGTGTTTTGGAATTCCCACAGAAATGGGATGATTGTTTACCATTAGCGGAGTTCTCATACAATAATAGCTATCAAGAGAGCATCAAAATGGCACCTTTTGAAGCCTTGTATGGACGATGGTGTCGTACACCGTTAAACTGGTCTGAACCAGGTGAAAGAAATTTCTTCAGGCCTGATATGGTAAAGGAGACAGAAGAGAAAGTTCAACGAATAATTCATAATTTGAAGAAAGCTCAAGCTCGTTAGAAGAGTTATGCAGACAAATGACGCAAACCCTTGTACTTTCAAGTTGAAGATTATGTCTACCTGAAAGTTTCACCAATGAAGGGTGTACCATGTTTCGGGGTAAAGGGGAAGCTTGCACCTCGATACATTGGTCCTTTTCTTATCCTTGAAAGATATGGACCAGTGGCATACCGACTTCAATTACCCGAAACCTTGTCTGCAGTACATAATGTGTTCCACGTGTCTCAATTAAAGAAGTGTCTTCGGGTTCTCGATCAAACCATTGAAGTAACGGATGTTGCCCTAGAACCAGACTTGACATATTTGGATCATCCTATTCGAGTCTTGGATCAAAAGGACAGAATTACCCATAGAAGAACTCTCAAGTTTTACAAGATACAGTGGAACCAACATACAGAGGATGAAGCTACTTGGGAAACCCAAGACTTTTTAGATAAGAATTTCCCAGGCTTTTTAGCCTCATGTAATTTGTAAAGTATGTACAATTGTTGTAATAAAGAAATGAGCCCCAAACCACCCCTGCCTTGTACCAAAAATAAGGAAATAAAGATATGTCGCATTTTTTATTCCATTACTTGCCCTAGGACTTTTAATCTCGGGACGAGATTCTTTTATGGGGGGAAGGATGTAACACCCCTGGTGTTACTGCCACTAAAACTTGAGCATAACATCATAAGCATTGGCATATCATGTGTTTGTCACACCTAGAGTGCATTCACTAGGCAAAAAATTCAAACAAGTTGTATTGATATGGCATTTTATGGGTAAAACCCTAGAGTAGGATACTTAACCCTAAATTGGGCTCAGAAGGGTAAAGAAAAGCCTAATAAGAGAAAACTTCAAAACTCATTAGAGATTGTCATAAAATGTCACCATGGATGAACTTAAGTAGCATCCAAACCCTATAATCACCAAAAACCATAAATAGAACCCTGGAAAACCCTAGACTAAAACCATATGGGGCTAAGTGCAAAACTAGTGCACTTTTGGACTAAAGTGAAAAAACCATGAAATTAGGGTATCTTAATTCATGTGATTCACATGTGTGTGGATTTGCAACTTAAACCCTAAGTTTTGGACCTAATTGCAAAAAGCCCTACTTGAACTACATTGGGTGAAGTCTGAAATTCTGTGCATTTGGCTCAACTTTGAAACTCCGTAACTTTCAAATTATAAAGTTTTTGCCCTAGGTCAACACATCAAAGGTTTAGAGCTATAATAGGAGTACAACTTTGGTTAAGGGTTTAAGCATTGTTGTTATGCAAAGTTGAGAGAAAACTGGGCCCAAAGTTGGGTTGTCAGTCAGTCTCAAGTCTGAAACTCTGGTTAACAGTGTGTAGGATCAACTTTGGAACCATGTAGCACTCGATTCAGTGGTTGTTTAACCAAAACCTCTGTGGCAAACTTAAAGCTGGTTTGATGAAGTACAATTTTGATGTAGAGTATTGGTCTGGTCACTACACAAAATTTGGCACAAATTGCCCTCAAAGGAGCTCTGTCAGACCAACTAAATAGGATTCGCGATGGTACAGTATCCTGATTGGATCGCCAGCTCAGTCCCTCGCCGCTGATCATCTGTGCAAACGGATTCGCGCCGCCAGCCATCGCGATTCATGTCTTGAGCTAGTGGATTATGCTCGACGTGAAAAGATCTTGCCCTGGATAAACATAAGTCACTGGGGTAGCTCTGTCTTTTGCCCACTTGCGCTGGCGACGTGGCCGCGCGGCCATTACCGCGGGCACCGCCGTTTTCCCCGGTCACGCCACGCTATGACCCTTTTTACCACGTCGCAGTAGCTCGGCTTGCGGTGTCTGTTCATCGCCGGTGAGTTCGCCACGACGAAAGACACCAATCACGCGAGCCAGTAACTTCCTGTTTCTCCGACCGCCGCGTTTCTTCGTCCAAATCCCCGGCCACCGCTTAAGCCCGCTATAAATTGAGCACACTGCAAGCTCCATAGGGTAATCACCCATCCATAGCACCCACGCTTGCCTCCAATCGTTCACCAGAGACCATGAATTTCTCATTACCCCCAATCTGTGTTTCCGCCACCGTAGAAACACCTCGCCGTGGCTAGCTTGCTCCAGGTCAGTTCATACTCTCTGGTCGTTCGTTTTAGTATCCTTAGGTTCTCCTAATGCTGCTCAACCCCTCCAATTGAGCTAGAGTCCCTAGGATCACCGGGAACATGCTCGGTTAACCGTGGTGTCCGCTGTCACCGTGGGCAGGGCGTGTTAGTGCGCCACTGGTGAAATTAGTTGGGCGGAAACACTCCTTAGGACTGGAATTAGGTTTAGACCAAAGAAGAGCACCGGTTAGTGAGTAATTCGACCGATATGCGCTCGCCGGAGCTCGACTCCCCGCCATTCAACGTCGTGGACCTCGGCCTGCGAAGAAATAGAACATGGGGAAGGTTTTTGTAATGTGTCAGTGACTCAGTTAAAAAGGGCGCAGGGTTCGTCTATAGATATTTAAACCCCAAAGGGCTCCCATGTAAAACTGCCTCGCGGGCGCGGGCTCGCGTGGATTTCTCCCCTGTTGTGGGCTGGTTGGGCTGAATTCAGCCCAACACTATTCATTGCTTTTCCTTTTCTTTTTCTCCCTGGACTAAAGAATTCTTAGAAAATTGTAAAAAATGCTAAAAATGTCAGACAAATTTTGGTAGACTTCTAATTTCTTATAGTATTTAATAAAAATAGTTTCATGATTTTTAGTTCCAATAGGGAATTTTGGGACATTTAAAATAGCCAAAAACCATGCTCCTGGATTTTTAGGGAATAAATAATAAATCCAAAATTCACTAAACTTTTAGGGTAAACTCTAAATAATATTTAGAAGCCTTGGGTAAAATTTGGTATGATTTGGACCATGTTTGGTACTTAGAACCCAAAACCCTAGTTCCCCCTGCCCTATGAACTTCACTATTGACTCCGAAAACCCTAAGTTCTCGAAGATCCGTGAAGGAAAGTTGTATTCAAGACCTTAGATAATAAACTTTTATTATCTTTGCATCTTCATGAGCATTACGTGAGCATTCATGATTATATATGGCTATATCTAGAAAACGAGGAGGAAATAGAAGACGAAGAAACAAGGACTTCATCACCACCACCACCTAAAGAACATCAGGCAGGCAACTATTTTTATTTTGATATCCGCAGAACAGAGCCTGATTCACTAGTAACACAAGGCAAGCCCCGGTGCATTTGCCACCTCCTTGTTCCTTTTAAAATCTTTCTCACTTGCTTAATGCATTAGGTGGTAGGAGTTATGTGCTAAAACAATTCCTGCATTTCCTTCCTTGGATTTGATTACTTCTCCTTAATCCCTGATTTATAAAAAGGTTTTTCTTATGCTTAGCTTTGCTCTAGAAAAACAAAAAAATGTTTTGTTTTGACAAAAGATGATGCTTCAAAGTGGGTGGGATGTTTTCAAAAACAAAACTTGATGGTGGATCCATCATGGCCATAATGGGTTCAACATCGGAAAAGATGTACCTCTGCCAGGTACCAAACTTTGGGTTTGAAATGATAAAGCTGAGACCAGGCGGGTGACTTGCACGAGAAGAGAGTCTCGGTGTAGTGTCTCCGTCTATGTCGATTAAGGACCTTCTCGATGTAGGCTTGCTGATCGAGGACCCTTTAACTAGTCACATGCCTCATCATGGGTAAGCTTTGCCTCAGGCAGACTAATACCAGAATAAGATAACACGCAATGGGAGTGGAGAGATGGCGAGAGTAGCGTGTATCCTCCATGGCAAGAGGCTGGACGGTGGTGTATCTGTGCTCTTGGTTGGCGTGAACCTAATCTGGTCTTAAGAACCTCGGTGGCGAGTTGACATATGCAAGGGTTAAGTGCTACATATATTGTGTGATTGGAGAACCTCAGCTGAGTATAATCGATTCGGATCGCCGTAACTTCGCGGATATGAAGACTTGGTCACTGCCCTACACGTAGCAATCTAGTGAAGATGAAGTGTTGTTAATAAATTGGCTAGTATAGGTCAAGTGATTGAATTGAGGTAGAAAGAACCCTAGTTGCAAGTAATTTTACTTAACCTCACAAATAAAACTGGATTTTTAAGGATCCACTATTAGTATGCTTTTCTGCAAACAGAGTCATTGATTATTGATAAGCCTTACCTTGACTCCCTTAAAGCCAGCATATCCTTGAGATTCTTTTACTTTGACGGGTAAGTCTTGCAAAAGTACACTTCGTACTCAGGGCTTTGTCCCATGTTGTTTTAGGTGAAGAAGCAACAAACTTTTATTGCTTCTGTTCCAAGGTGGTACCAAAAGAAGAGAATCAAGACTAAAGCCGCAGGAGGAAAGGTCCTCCATTAAGAAAAACTTTTACTATTTGTTTGGGAGGGGTTTTTGCCTCCCATGTTATGTAATAATAATACTCTGCACTCATATATTTTGTTCTGGTCTGTAACTATATAACTTTGTCTTACTTTTTAATAAAGTAAGTTATTGTAACTGCTTCCGCACTTTCGTATCTCCGATGAATTGTAATGTCTGCGTGACGGGTGAAACACTCTTGGGAAGGTAAGGAATTCAGATACCGAACTTATCAAGTGATCAGGTACACCTACAGGGTTGTCTAAAGTCCATGGGACATGGACAACTGTAGGTGGGTCTAATGACTTGGGAGGTTCTGTCACAGCTGGGGGCCGAGAAGAGCGCGGCAAGCACCCACGGCAACAGGGAAGTAACAGTGGGTCTTGCCCTGTCCATCCCAACAGTCGCCACAGTGCCTCGGAATGCCGAGAGATCCTCAAGCTCGTGAAGCGCATCAGCGAGCGGCGCGAGCAGGCCTCCAAGGATGGCTCACTATAACACCCCATGTGTTACTGTCACTAAAACTTGAGCATAACATCATGAGCATTAGCATATCATGTGTTTGTTACATTTAGAGTGCATTCACTAGGCAAAAATTTCAAACAAGTTGTATTGATGTGACTTAGTATGTTAGTAACCCTAGGTTAGGGTACTTAACCCTAAAGCAGACTCAGGAGTGTCAATAAAGCCAAATGAGTGAAAGCTTCAAGATTCATGAGAAATGATCATAAGAAATCCCACTTAATGAACTTAAGTAGCATTCAAACTCTAGAAGTGCCAGAAACCCTAAAAAGGACCACTGAAAACCCCAAATTGAAACCCTAGGGGGTTATATGTAAATTTTGACCACTTTTGGACCCAAGTGCAGAAACCAAGGTATTAGGGTACCTCAAATATAAGGTTCACACATTTGAGGATTTCCAAGTCAAAAGGTGTGAATTGGGCTTGTTTGCAAAAAGCCACTCAATTCCTCTCATATGACTAAGTCTGAAAACTGATGAGCCAGGCCGACTTTGGAGCTCTGTAGATCTAAAAATACAAAGATTTTGCCTAGGGTCAACATATCAAAAGTCTAGAGCTACTATAGGAGTACAACTTTGCTTAAGGGATTAAGCATTGTTGTTATACAAAAAGTGGAGATAACTGACCCTAAAGTCTGGCTGTCAGACTAAGGCTCCCTCATATTCAGAGAAAGCAGTAGATTGGATCAACTTTGGGACCATGTGGAGCTCGAATTCATGGATATTTAACAAAAACCTCTGTGGCAAATGTAGAGCTGGTTTATTAGGCTACAACTTTGATATAGTTAGATGATCAAGTCACTGCATAAATATTGGAACAAATCTCCCTGCCATTCGCTCTGTCAGGCTGACTGAAGAAGTTCTTGATGGTACAGTAAGCAAAAAGATCTGGTGGTTCAGTGAACTTGCCACCGGCGACCCCCGTGTGTGGATTCACGCCGCCGAGGTGATTCGTGCTCACTGGTGCCCGAATAACGCCTCGGGGTGGAAAGATCTTCACCGCTATTGAGCTTAAGGCACTGTTCCGCCTCGGCCACCGTGTCTGCTTGGCTCACGGCCGAATTCAGATAAGTTCACCGGAGTTAGCCGCATACCACTCGGATGACACGTGCCTAGATGCAGTACTTCGTCGTAGTGACTCGCTCTAGCACATCCGGTTATCGCCGGTGAGCTTGCCACGGTAATTGCCACCAATCGATTACATTAGTGCACCTCCTTCTCTCCGACCACCACCGCGCGAGCATAAATTCACTGGCCACCGCTCAAGAGCCCTATAAATTGAGCACACCCTTGGCTCCATTAGGTATTCAAGCATCCAATCCACTCGCTCGTGCCTCCAGTTACTCACCAGATAGCCCCAATTTGGGATTTCCCCCAAATCGGTCCGAAACACCGCGCACAGTGACCTCGCCGTGGCTAGCCCGTTTCAGGTCTGTTCATGCTCTCTGCTCTTCCGTTTCAGTGTCCTTAGGTTCTCCTGATGCTCCTCGACCCATTCAATTGAGCTAAACCACGCTAGATTGTCGGGAACACTTTTGTTCATCTGTAGTTCGCACTGTCTCCGTGGACAGGGCGATTTAGGGCTCGGATTGTGCAATTGAGCGAGGGTAAACATTTGTTAGGTGTTGAATTAGGCCTCAGCCAAATTAGGGCACCGGCCATTGCTTATCTTGGCCGGTACAGGTTCGTCGGAGCTCAGTTCTTTACCGCTCGCCGTCGAGGACCTTAGGTTGTGAAGAATTAGAACATGGAGGGCTTCGGTGTAAATGTCAGTGACTGAAGCAATAGTGTCGCGGACTCTTTCGGGTTGTTTAAAAAGCCAGGGTCTTTGGTGCAAAACCGCCGCGCGGGCGCGCGCACGCGGTCGCGTTTACCTGTTCTTGGGCTGACTTGGGCCAGTTTCGGTCCAGTACTGTTGGTGTTGGGGACTTGTTCTCAACTGCTACGAATTAAGAACAAGGCAACATAAAATGTTAAATGTTAATACCCTTCGTCCAACGAAACATTATTCCCTTAAGGACTAATGAACTTTGGACGAAGGTTAAAGTCGATACGATTACGAAGGTTGAATCTTCGCAATTGAATTATAATAAATCGTATAAAGTAATATAAAATATAAAATGTCAAAGGTAAGTAAATTACAAACGGGAAACGTTACTTTCATACTATATTGATTTAATTTATTACAACATTGGATACAATTATACCTCTGCCTTGACAAAGGTTGATTCCCGAATGATGCGATTGCAATTACAGGAATCCGTGAATAGTAAAGGAATACTGTTCACTATTTATAGGCACAGGACATAGCCTGGGAGGAATTACAACCATGCCCCTTATAAGGAATTACAACAACGACTCAAACATTTATGGACTAAAAGTTCATTCTACTCTTAAGTCGGTTTGTAATTCCGAAGCTTCATGAAAAGGAACCTTCGGTCATCACATGCGGACAGCTTCAGCCGAAGCTGTTTCTCCCTTCAAGACCTTCGGCAACGAAGCATAATCCCAACAGTAGCCCCTTCGCGGTGCTAGATCGTTTTTCGTAACGAGCTTGATCCGTGAAAAAGTCTCTTAAGCTTCGGGAAGCCGAAGGTCTAAAAAACACCTTCCCTGAGCTCGTTGTCGAGAAACGATTTAGTTTCCGAGCGCGTAGCGGTCCCACCTTGCAGCGGGTGCAAGCAGCTGTTCGCCTGGTGTAAAAATCCTGGCGATTCACCTCCTTACCTGCATCACTATATAAACAGATGGGTAGATGTGAAGTTACCACAGCATTCATTGCTATTTGCACTGTTTTGCTGACAAATTTTTAACGATTGCCGAAGCTTGACTCTCGGAATCAAACGAAGCTTTAGTTTGAAGCCTACTTCGTCAGAAGAAAAAGCTTCGGAAGAAAAAATATTTAGTTCCCAAAAAATTCAGAATTAGATGGCTAGAGTGCGCTCTACCGCTAGAGTTGAGCGTGAGGGAGGCGAAACTGAAGAATCGGAGACTGTTCCCATCTCCGAAGCGATGCAACGATCCGGACTGGTAACCTCGGAGGGAATCCATACTGCCGAGACAGAACAAACTGTTCCCATCCTCGAAGTTGCTGCCGAAACGGAAGAAGGAAATATTGAAGAAACTGATCCCGAAGATGATTATCATATTGCCGTGCCAAGTAAGCCCAGCCACTTGGACTTCGGCAAGTCGACTGTCTCTAAGGCTGATCTCTCCAAGATGGTGAAGTCGGGTTATTTCAGCGAGAGTCAGAAGAAGCTACTTCGCTTCGGGGGGAAGAAACCACCCCGAAGCCAGAGAAGGATGAAATAGTCATTTTCAAGAGTTTTCTAAAGGCTGGGCTGAGATTCCCCCTCCATGGGATTATTGCAGATGTATTGAAGGAATTTGGGATCTACTTTCATCAGCTGACTCCTAACGCTATCGTTAGGCTTAGTGTTTATATCTGGGCCCTCCGAAGCCAGGCGGTTGAGCCGTTTGCCGACAGCTTTTGTCGAGTTCATGAACTACATTACCAGACGAAGGCTAGAAAAGATGGATTACATGATAACTTTGGTTGCTATAATTTTGCCTATCGGAAAACCACAAAGTTTCCTGTAATTAGCTACCGAAGTAAATGGCCGGCAGGCTGGAAGTCAGAGTGGTTTTATGTGAAGGTTGACGAAGACAAAGAGAAGCTAGTACAAAGCCCTCTTGAATTGATCTTCGGAGAAACAAGACCGTGATGCCACATGACATTAGAAGGTCCCACTTGGGCTGCACTGGGTGAGTTTAAAATTATTTCAGAGCATATCAGTACTAGGGACCTGGTTCAAGAGTTCTTGGCCTTTAGGGTTTTCCCTACTTTAAAAGAATGGGAAATGCCGAAGCTAGAGGGGGAGAAGAAGAAAGGGGAGCTTGTGCGGTTACCTTACTATTAAAAGTTTAAAAAATACTTTAAAACGCCTTGCCAAGAGTGGCTGGACACAATTGAAGTAATGTGCAATGAGATACTCGGTAATTACTCCAAAAAAGAAGATCAGTTGATGACTGCGGCCTTCGGTACCCGCCCGAAGCGAAGACTGAATCGAGTGCTAGACGCCTTGGGTTTTGAATACCCTGACTATGAACAACTGAATAAAATTGTCAAAGGCCAAAAAAGAAGGGTAGCCGAAGCTTTAGATGAAGATGAGAAAGAACCGCCAAAAGGGAAGAATATTCTGAAGAAGAGAAAAGTATCATCTCCGAAGCGAAAAGTATCTGACGAAGAAGAGACTCCCGCATCACGCTCTGCCACTGACGTGGAAGAGATTTTGAAGGTAATGACTGAATCCCTGCCTGTGAAGCTCAGTCCATTAGGGCCTCAACTGACGAAATTTTTTCAGAAGGAAAAGGAGCCCGAAAAAACGAAGAAAACAACAAAGAGACAAAGAATCATTGCAGTGACCGAAGTCATTGACAAGACACCACCGAGAGCTTCAGCTCGGAAAACACCAGCGGCTGAGGAAATATCAAATGTTGAAGTCGCACCTTCGAAAATCGCGGCTACCGAAGCCACCTTTGCCGAAGATTTGAACTTGGAAACTACGATTGAACATATCGACAAAATACTGCTAGAAATGGCCACAGAAGAAGCTACTACCGCCGCCGAAGAGACCATGACCGCAGTGTCTGGGAAAGGAAAAGAAATAGCTGGCGATACTTCGGAGGACAAAACCTTCATGTTTCAAAATTTAGTTGGACAAGAATTGTCAAAAACCGAAATAGAAGAGCTTAAAGAATATGCCAAATCTTGCGGCTATAAACTAGGAGCACTCCTCTTCGGAGGTATTGACGATGAAAAATTAGGCTGTATCCGGGATCAGACTGGAGCTAAGATTATCGGTACTCTATCAAAGAGTATCGGTTTTCCGAAGCTAGAAACAGATATTAGCCGCTACCGACGACAACATATCGTTGGTAGTTTATTTTATTCCAATTTCAAGGTAAACTACTTTTCCCTTGACTTTTATTGTTTTTAATAATGAAAACATTTCTAACGAAGGTTGTTTATGTGCAGAGTATGCTGTTGAGTAAGGCTTTGAGAATGCAGCAGGATCTGGAAGACAAAAAACACGAGGTTATGATCGAAAATTTAGAGAACAAAATAAAAGAGCAATCAGCTGCTATTGAAAAGAAAGACTTCGAGATTCAGTCAACTGAAGGCTTATTGGCAGAAACCAAAGCTAAAATAGCAGAATTGAATACGAAGCTTCTCTGCCAATCTGAACAGTTTGAACAAGAGAAGCAAGAACTTAATGCGAAACTTGAAGCCGAAGTCCAACAAAATTCAAATTTGAAAAAATTATTTCAAGCCTTCAAGACAAATGTTTGGAGTTTAGCAATAAATGTATTGAGCGACTGAGAAAGATCTTCCACTCAGTTGGGGCTAGCAGCGAGAAATTCACTCCGTCAACTGAAGATTTACAAAAGACCTTCGAACATATTGAGGGTGAAATTGATGAGCTTGACGAAGTTATAGCCGGGCACGGTGACTTCTGTGCCTGGGTAGCTTCTCGGGGCACTGCTGCAGCTTTTCTGAAAGCTGGCTGCGACCATGGAAAAATTGTTAACAGGCCCAATTTCACCCCGTCACCATCAATTTTAGATGACATTCCTGACCTCGCCCGAAGCATTTCTAATAGATTTGTAAAGATGATATGGACAAAAGGCGGGCGAGAAAAGGCTGGAGACGAAGCTCGGAGCCATCTTGAACCAGTAAGAAATCATACCTTGTGTTTACCTTCTCCTTCAAACTTGGTTTTGGCTCACAACTTAATTCATGTAGGGTGACGAAGCCGCCGAGACCGATGCTTGAAGAGTATGACGCCGAAACTGAGGCCCCATGAAGATCAGTAGGAATAGACTGCAGAAAAACTCAAGAAACTTTTGAAATAACTTTTGTAAATATGGCTAAACTGTTCTTAATGAATTTTGTTCATACCTTGTAATATGCTCTTACCCTTCCATTAATGTATGAGGTGCTTTGATGTGGACGAAATTATCTTTTTGAGCCTAAGGCGAAAAAACACCTTCCCTTCTTTTCGTACACAGCGAAGCATAAAAACAGGTTTTCCTTTCTGCCGAAGCTCTTCTTTTCGTATACGACGAAGTACAAAAGACAGTTTTTTCCTTTTTGCCGAAGCAGCCACTTATGCTATGATGATGGTTATCCTACATATGCCTGGATGAATGTTTATGAATGCAAATGTTATGATGTAATGTGATGTGCAAATGAATGTTCAAACACACATCCGAAGCCGCAATCACAACCGTTATTTCCTTAGAGACAATCACATATCAGCGTTGACTTTTCGCTGTAAGCCTCCCTTAGGAGCTTCTTCGCCTTTTACTTTCGGCGGTATCAGCGTTGATTTTTCGCTGTAAGCCTCCCTTAGGAGCTTCTTCGCCTTTTACTTTCGACGGTATCAGCGTTGATTTTTTGCTGTAAGCTCTGCATTCCCTTTGGAACGACTTCTGAGCAGAAAACTTACACTGCGCCCCCTTTGGAGCGACTTCTTTAGTAGCTTCGCCGTGCTCCGCATCCCCTTAGGGACGGCTTTCGAGCTTCTTCTCTGTTTCTTTTTTTCTTTTTCGGCACTCGATGGTGCGTTTTCAGTTTTTACATTTACATCTCTGGGGGATTTTGCTCTTATAGAGGTAAAAATAAAAAAGAAATTACATGTGATGGCCCCATTAAAAACCTTTCTCCCCCTCTAGAAAGGAAAAGGGTGCCATAAAAGAAAAATAGAAAATATAAAAAATTACATCAAGTTATACATAAAATCGCCGAAGCTCATCCGCATTCCAAGATCTAGGAATGTCGTTGCCATCCATATCCTTCAGTTTGTATGAACCGGGTCTTGACGAAGATGCTACCAAAAAAGGTCCCTCCCATTTCAACTGCAACTTGCCTACTGTATCTGGGTTTGCCACTCTCCGAAGTACCAAATGTCCTGGCTCAATATTCTTTAGCCGAACCTTTCTATCACGCCATTTGATTGTTTCGGCTTGATATTTATTGATGTTCTCCACAGCTTGAAGCCTGATCCCTTCTATAGCATCTTTTTCTACAGAGTGATCAGCTTCGAAATCTAATTCTACCGAAGCTACTACTCTTATTGATCCGGTTTTAACTTCCTTCGGAGTTATTGCTTCGTCACCAAACAATAATTTGAATGGAGTAAAGCCTGTTGACCTTGATGTTGTTGTATTGTGGCTCCACACCACTTTGATTAATTGATCTGGCCACTTTCCCCTGGGTTGATTGAAGATTAACTTCATTATTCCTGTCATTATGATGCCATTGGCTCTTTCAACAAGTCCATTTGACTCCAGATGTCTAACTGATGCAAAATGGATCTTCGTGCCAATTTGATCACAAAATTGTCTGAAATCTTCGGAGTCGAACTGTGTTCCATTATCTACAGTGATGGCCTTTGGTACTCCGAAACGACAAACAATATTCTGCCAGAAAAACTTTTGAATGGTGGCCAAAGTTATTGTGGCTAAAGGCTTTGCCTCAATCCATTTAGAAAAATATTCCACGGCTACTACAACATATCTTAAGTTTCCTTGGGCCGGTGGTAACGGACCTAACAAGTCAAGGCCCCACCTTTGCAATGGCCAGGTGGGTTGTATCAGCTGAGTTAAAGATGAAGGTTGTTTTTGATCTCTTGCACATTTCTGACAACCTTCGCACTTTTGAACTAACTCCGCTGCATCCGAAGCTGCCTTCGGCCAGTAAAACCCTTGACGAAAAACTTTTCCAAGTAACGGCCTAGATCCAATGTGAGATCCACACAGGCCTGCATGTATTTCTTTCATCAATTCTATGCCTTCGGCTCTAGATAAACACTTGAGTAATGGAGAACAAACTCCATGCTTGTACAACTCCCCTTTCATCATGACATAGGGACGAGCTCTTGCCTCTATCCTCCTATTATAAGCTTCGTCATCTGAAAGGAAGTTACCCTGAAGGTAAGAGATGATCTCAGTTCTCCAGTCTTCACTATAAACAGGAGATATATTGAGGACTGCTCTTTCAAGAAGCTCCACTGAAGGTGCTTTTATTGTTTCGAAGAACACATCCGAAGGTAAGGGTAGCCCCTGTGCCGCTGACTTAGCTAGCAAATCAGCATGCTCATTTTCTCCTCGAGGAATATTTTTAACAGAAAATCCTTCGAAGGAGGCTTCAATCCTTCGGACCGTGTCTAGATATTTTTCGAGCTTCGGATCTTTAGCCTTACAACTCTTGTCAATATGACCGGAAACAACCTGGGAATCGGTTTTAAGAATGGCCCTTCTGATTCCCATTGATTTCAACTTCCGAAGACCCAAAAGCAAGGCTTCGTACTCAGTAATATTGTTTGTACAACTAAAATCGAGTCTTGCCGCATAACAAGTTTTAACTTTGGATGGTGAGACCAGCACAGCAGCTGCTCCTGCTCCGAAGGTTCCCCACGACCCATCGCAAAACACTATCCACACTTCGGCATCTTTATTTGTTTCTTCATCCTGAGCCCCTGGCGTCCAGTCGGCAACGAAATCTGCCAATGCTTGAGACTAGATCGAGGATCTATGCACATAATCAATGCAAAATTCATTGAGCTCCGCAGCCCATTTTCCAATCCGTCCAGTAGCCTCTCTATTTCGCATAATATCCTTCAACGGTTGCGAAGAAGGAACAACAATATTATATGCTTGAAAGTAATGCCGAAGCTTCCTGGATGCCATCAAGACAGCATATAACACCTTCTCCAATTCTGTATAGTTTTTCTTTGATACACTAAGAACTTCAGATACAAAATATACTGGGACCTGCTTCTTGACTTGGCCATCAAGCTTTTCCTGGACAAGTGCTGCACTTACCGCTGAGTGCGAAGCTGCCACATATAATAACAAAGGAGCCCCTGGTGTTGGTGGAGTTAATGTTTTCAGATCCATCAAATATTGCTTCAGTTCCTCGAAGGCTTTTTGTTGGCTTGGTCCCCATTGAAAGACTTCGGCTGATTTCAGCACTTCAAAGAATGGTAAATTTCTCTCTGCTGATCTGGATATGAATCTATTGAGAGATGTCAGCCTCCTCGTCAATCTTTGGGCCCCCTTTTTTGTATTTGGTGGCTCCATTCGAAGTATAGCTTCAATTTTACTTGGATTAGCTTCGATTCCCTTTGTTGAAACCAAGCATCCAAGAAATTTCCCCTTCTTTACCCCGAAGACACATTTTTCTGGATTCAGCTTTAGACCAGCTTGTCTAAAATTGGCGAAGGTCTCCTGCAAATCAGCAATGTGATTTTCTTGTTTCGTGCTTTTTACAATGATATCATCAACATAAGTTAGCACATTTCTGCCTATCTGAGACTGAAGAACCTTCGAAGTCATTCTGCTGAAACTTCCTCCAGCGTTCTTGAGCCCCTCAGGCATCCGAAGGTAACAATATGTTCCACTAGGGGTTATGAAACTGGTCTTCGGCTCATCCTCCTTCTTCATCCAAATTTGATGATAGCCTGAATAACAGTCTAAAAGACTCATAAGCTCTGACGAAGCTGCTGCATCAACTAAGGAGTCTATCCTTGGCAATGGGAATTCGTCCTTCGGACAGGCCTTGTTGAGATCTGTAAAATCGATACACATTCGCCATTTGTCATTGGCCTTTTTTACCATAACAGTGTTAGCTAGCCATTCTGGGTACTTTACTTCTCTGATAACTCCTGCACTGAGGAGTCTTTTGACTTCATTCCGAGCTCCTTCGGCCTTGTCATCAGACATTTTCCGAAGCCTCTGCTTTCTGGGTCTGAAGGATGGATCAACATTGAGCGAATGTTCAATAACATCCCTGTTAACTCCGCAAAGATCATTAGCTGACCATGCAAAGACATCTTTGTTGTTGAACAAAAACCTTATCAAGGTTTTCTCCTGTTCTTCGAATAATTGGGAGCCCAACAGCACTTTCTGCTCTGCTATGTCCTCACATAAGAGCATGGGCTTCGGCTGATCTGCCGAAGCCGCTTTCTCCCATCTGAATTTGTACTGTTCACAAGCTTCAGCTCCATCTATATTATGGATTGCTTTTGAGTCAGTCCAGTTTCCTTCGGCCCTTCTGGCAGCTTCCTGACTTCCATGAATAGCAATGGGTCCTTGATCCGAAGGTATCTTCATGCAAAGATAAGCAGGATGAAGAATTGCTTCGAAAGCATTGAGGGTGCCACGACCAATAATTGCATTGTAAGGGTATTCCATGTCAACAATATCAAACACAACTTGCTCAGTTCTGGTGTTGTTGATGAAACCGAAGGTCACTGGCATGGTGATCTTGCCCAGTGCTACAATTTGTCTTCCTCCGAAGCCACAGAGAGGGTGCGTAGCATCATGGATCTTGTCTTCGGGCTCTTGCATTTGTCTGAAAGCTTTGGCAAATATGATATCAGCTGCGCTGCCTGTGTCAACCAAGACATTATGGACCAGGAATCCTTTGATCACACAAGAGATAACCATAGCATCATTGTGTGGGTAATCCTTGAGTTGAAGATCCTCTTGGGAGAAGGTAATTGGAATGTGGGACCATCTTGACTTGATGAAGGGTCCTTGCACCCCAACATGCTGTACCCTTCTCTGTGCTTCCCTCTGCTTTTTGTTGGCTGGCTCTGAGCATGAACCACCTGTTATCGGGAGCACCAGCTTCGGGGCCGAAGTAGCTCCAACTTGATTGTTGAACGAAGCCATCAGCTCAATAAGTGGAAGTGAGTTGGACCGGAGGTGGGCGCCAATGTTGGGGACTTGTTCTCAACTTCTACGAATTAAGAACAAGGCAACATAAAATGTTAAATGTTAATACCCTTCGTCCAACGAAACATTATTCCCTTAAGGACTAATGAACTTTGGACGAAGGTTAAAGTCGATACGATTACGAAGGTTGAATCTTCGCAATTGAATTACAATAAATCGTATAAAGTAATATAAAATATAAAATGTCAAAGGTAAGTAAATTACAAACGGGAAACGTTACTTTCATACTATATTGATTTAATTTATTACAACATTGGATACAATTATACCTCTGCCTTGACAAAGGTTGATTCCTGAATGATGCGATTGCAATTACAGGAATCCGTGAACAGTAAAGGAATACTGTTCACTATTTATAGGCACGGGACATAGCCTGGGAGGAATTACAACCATGCCCCTTATAAGGAATTACAACAACGACTCAAACATTTATGGACTAAAAGGTCATTCTACTCTTAAGTCGGTTTGTAATTCCGAAGCTTCATGAAAAGGAACCTTCGGTCATCACATGCGGACAGCTTCAGCCGAAGCTGTTTCTCCCTTCAAGACCTTCGGCGACGAAGCATAATCCCAACAGTTGGCTCTTTTTCTTTTTCTGCCAGGATTAGAGAATTCATAGAAAATGGTAGAAAAATGATAAAAATACGATCAATTTTGCTAGGTTCTCGGGGCTTTGAACCAAAACCGAGCTTGTTCACCTTGATCCTTAGCTCTAATCCTAATGCTCCCATTGACAAAAATGTGCCTAACTAACCCCTCTACCTCATACCAGAAGATGGCATCAGGACGCGTGCCTTGGACACGTCAAACCCGAGATCTTCTCTCTGTGCTCGGCAGTGAGACAAACCCATCTTCACCCTCCATATCTCTTGATCCAGTCAGCAAAACCTGGAAGCTTCCACACACAAACGACAAGGAATGTCAGGGGAAGAGATCTCTCAACGGGATCATGGCCATAATCTCAAAGATTTGGAGCCAATCTGCGCTTGAACACGACCTCTCTCTGCGCTGCCTCGTGCTCGACGCTGTGCCAGACACCAGAGCGCGCACTGGCACTCACCCGCGCATGCCCCGAGCGCTTGTCAGAGCCTCCCCTCGGCCGCGCACACTCGCGCCTTTAAAACCTCCCCCGGGCATGCCTCACCTCACCCCGTGCTCACCCTCGCTAGCCAGGCGCCCCTCCTTACCTCCGGCGAGCTTTCCTCCGCCCGCCGTCACCGCCCGAGCCTCGACCACCGCGGCCAACTCACTCCAGCCACGTCCAAATTGCGCCTGCCCCTCGGTTAGCTTCGCCAGTGGCCTGTGGAGCTTTCCAAGCTCTCGGACCCGACCGAACCTTACCGGAGACCCGAGATCATCTTCGCCGGACTTCGGTCGCCCGCGGCCGCGCGTGGACCGAGCAATCCGGTGAGCCATTCTCTGATTCCTTGCACACACATCTTCCTTGATCTCTGGTGAAGCTTCCTGGCCCATTTAATTGAACTGTATCGTCCTGGTTAGGCCGGACTCCTCGCCGCCGACGAACTCCCCCGCCTACGCACGTGGACCGGCCGACTCTGACCATTCCCGATGGCGACCCGCACATCGCCGTGACCCTCAGGACCTCCCCTATATCCCCGACCACATCACCGGAGCAGTCTCGCTGCCGGTAAGCCCCTCTGCCCCTTTCTTCCTCTGCGGTCACTGTTCCATTAGGGAAGGACTGCGGGTTTGATTTTGCAAAACCCTAGGGGGTTTTCTGCAGAGTCGTAGACTCATGTGAATAGTGCACCGAGGACCTGTCTGTAATTTGTTTAAAATCTTTCGCTAGGGACCCCAGTGCAAAACCATTTTTCCTTTAACCATTTCTATTTAACCTTTTTAAATTCAGCAGAGAACTTAGAGAATTTATATCTTGAGTTATATTCAACCAAATTTGACCAAACCAATTTTGTTGGATTCAAAATGTTATGGACTATCAATTAAAAATACTGAACCCTATGCTTTCTGTTTTAAATTTTAGAGTTTGAAATTAATTAAAGAAAATGACCAAACCTTATTAAATTAAAGAAAATTAGTTATGCTTCTGTGCTAAACTTAAGAAAATTTGTAGAAGTGTAAACCCCCCTTAGGCATTGTTTAAAAATAGTGAACACCCCAGTATTGAAAATTTAAGTAGGGTTATCTTTTAAAAGCCATTTTTGCCCAAAACTTAGGAAAACCAGAAAGGCATTAGAGAATAATGAACAGTGAATACAATTATTTTTCCTAGTCCACTTAAGTAATAGAGAACTTAGGAAAAATAAAGGGATCCCTAGTAACAAATTCTAGGAGAAATGTTTTATTAAGCACTAATCAAACTAGAAAAAAATATTAGAATTATGAAAACAATTTCAAAATTGCTAATAAAAATCCAGTGGACTTGTAATCACTAGAACCCCACTACAAAAATGATAAACACCCCAGCCCATCATTTTAAGTAGGGTAAACAAATAGAACTTGTTATTGAGCCATATTGAAATTAAATCATGAGCAAACCAAAAAGAGTGCAATAATGGGCAAATAAATTTTTACCAAATTAATAAGGAGGCCACCAGAGAAAATTGTAAAACCCAATTGAAAGCTGCAAAATACTACCCATTGCCAATACTTCATAAAAAAGGCCATTTAATCCAAATAAATCCTACCACCCTTCCCTCAAGCAAAAAGTTGCCAAATTTCAGAATGATTGCTCTTGCACAAAGAAGAAGATAGGAAAAATTAGAAATTTGTTGTTTGATATTTTTCAAATATAGTGGTAGTAGAACGCACCCCTTTGACTAGAAACTTTAGAAAATCATAACAAAATAACTAATAAGTATTAATGGCTAAAAATTTGTACAAAGTCATGTTATAACATCTAGATGCCAGTAAAAACATGTCTTAAAGAATAACCCTCTGTTAGAAGGTAGTTGTAGTTCAAACACCCCCTCTGCCCTAATATTTGCTAATTTTATAGAGAGAGAACCACTCACTTTTTAAGCCCCAAATTTTGAGACAGAGACTTATACACCAGTAAGAAGCCACTGTAATTTTTGCAAAATGATTGAAAATTTATTGAGCTATCTTGTAGTTCAAACCCACCTTAAAAGCATGAAGGGAATAAAAGAGAAAAAGGGGGAATAATAAATCTCACTCTAATGATTCAGCTAGAAACCCTAATAAACTCTCACTAAGACATTAAAGGAAATCAGTAGAAGCCCAAAATAAACTTACCAATTAGCTTAACCAAGCTTGACCCTAATTTGCCAAGTATACCACAAGAATCTTCAGTAGCAAGATTAAGCCCTACCTTATTAAATTGATCTTTTTCCCCCATCAAATCTTAATTGTAATTACATATCATGCCATGCATATATCTTACTCATTGCATTCATTAAATTGCAATCTCGCTGACGGAGAGTACGTGCTCATCCCCGAGCAAGGAGCTGTCCACGAGGAAGACCAGGAGCAAGCTCCCGAGACTGCAATCGAGGATCTCCCAGCAGCCCTAGCTATTGAAGGCAAGCCCCGGTTTTATGCATAACCAAGTTATATATATGTGCTACTTTACTACACTTAATGTTTGTAGGATTGTAATGTGCACTTAAGTGTAGGAGTTGCATGAAACCCTTAGTTGCATGAATTCAGGATTCCTTTTTGAGATGGATACTAGTATGCCAGGTCAAGTAGCTGCTTTGCTAATCAGGATCTCGGTAGAAGTCGAGTGATTTTTCTAGCACTCGCGCGAGGTCAGGAATTGATTGTATTCATCTTGATAACGGGATCTATGTTAGTCTATGGACTTGGATCCAGGGAGGATGCCTTGTCCATGAGACGGGAAAAAGAAATTAAGGATTAATGTGTGGATACCTAAGTCAAGCGTTTGGATGTACTAAGCACATGTCGTGAAATATGGTAACCGGTAAACCTAGTACCAGAGTGAAGCCGGGCGTGGACTTTACCCCTCACACGACCTTAGACTGGGTCTCCCATGCTAGCTATGGTGGGTACAAGTGCGGTCACTGCACGGCGGCAGCCGGGGTCAGTGGAGCATTGTATGCCAAGGCGGTGAGGCTTGGCCGCGATCGGGGAATCGATGGGGACGGCTTACATGTGTGGGGACGGAGTGCCCTGACATGTCATGTGTTTAGGTTTACCTTGCAAGGTTAAAACTCGATTCGAATCGTCTACTTCTCGTAGCTAATGAGACTGCTTGACCCCTTGTACTACATTGAGTAAGAAGTGAAATGAGGTTTACTTGAGATAACTTGTTGATTGTACTAAATGCTTGCTACCATGTCTACTTAGAAGGAGCAAACTTAGCTAAGATAATGATGCTAGAAATTGAAAAGCTAAAAATTGATTTTATACTCAGCTAGTGCTTTTTGGCAAACCAAACCCCACAGCCAAACAGCTGCATGGTCTAGAGGTAGAGGAGTAGACTCCTCACACCGGGTAAGTCTAGCTGAGTATTAGTATACTCAGCCTTGCTTGTGGCATAATTTTTGCAGGTACGCTTCAGGACATGGTTGATGGTGTGACTTGGCCTACCACCCTGCCACCGGTTTGGACGGTCGAGTGGGATGCTACTCCAATGGGAGAGGAGCAGGAGGAGTAGTGGGCTAGGCCTTGCCCATTTCCTCGCTACCGACGATATCGATTATCCGCTGCATCTTATTTTGTGAACTTTTACCAGCTACTTGAAAAACTCTGATTTATGTAATAATTCAGTACTTTAATTTGAGGTTTTTCCTGTTTTATTATATTTCTTCTGTGACTCACCTTCGAGTGAGTTTGTGGTATTTGATCCTGGTTAAGTGGCTTTATCAGACTAGATCTGAGGGACTGACGGGTTATTCCGATTTAAGTGTGTTATGGCCCCTGAGGCATGACTTAGGCACTTAAGCTGTAATAATTCGGGCGGTTCTGCCACACAGAGCCCGATTCCCCTATAACACAAGGCAAGCCCAGTGCATTTGCCACCTCCTTGCTATTTTAAAATCTTTCTCACTTGCTTGATGCATTAGGTGATAGGAGTTGTGTGCTAAACAAATTGCTGCATTTCCTTCCTTGAGATTTTGATTATCTTTCCTTGATCCCCTGTTTTAAAAAAAAGGTTTTTCTTATGCTTAGCCTTGCTCTAGAAAAACAAAATGTTTTTGTTTTGACAAAAGATGATGCTTCAAGTGGGATGGGATGTTTTCAAAATAAAACTTGATGGTGGATCCATCATGGCCGTGATGGGTTCAACATCGGAAAAGATGTACCTCTGTCAGGTACCAAACTTTGGGTTAAATAATAAAGCTGAGACCGGGCGGGTGACTTGCACGAGTAGGGAGTCTCGGTGTAGTTTCTCCGTCTGAGTCGATTAAGGACCTTGTCGATGTAGGCTTGTTGATCGAGGACCTTTTAACTAGTCACATGCCTCATCATGGGTAAGCTTTGCCTCGGGCAGACTAATACCAGAATAAGATAACACGCAATGGGAGTGGAGAGATGGCGAGAGTAGCGTGTACCCTCCGTGGCAAGAGGCCGGACAGTGGTGTATCTGTGCTCTTGGTTGGCGTGAACCTGATCTGGTCTTAAGAACCCCGGTGGCGAGTTGACATATGCAAGGGTTAAGTGCTACATATGTCATGTGATTGGAGATCCTCAGCTGAGTATTAATCGATTCGGATCGCCGTTACTTCTCGGACATGAAGGCTTGGTCACTGCCCTACACGTAGCATTCCAGTGAACAAGAAGGCTTGATAAGAAATTGGCTAGTATAGGTCAAGTGCTTGAACTAGGGTAGAAAGAACTCTAGAACTCAGGTAATGACTTAACTTGCTAATAAAACTGGATTTTTAAGGATCCACTATTAGTAAGCATTTTTGCAAACAAGAGTCTTGATTATTGATTAAGCCTTACCTTGACTCCCTAAGCCAGCATATCCTTGAGAGTCTTTTATTTTGACGGGTAAGACTTGCGAAAGTACACTCCATACTCAGGGTTTTTGAACCCATGTTGTTGTAGGTGAGGAAGCAGCAAATTTTTGTTGCTTTTGTTCCAAGGTGGTGCCCAAGGAAGAAAACCATTATTGAATCCTCGGGAGGAAGTGTCCTCCTTTAAAAACTTTTTACTGTTAATCGAGAGGGGTTTTGCCTCCCAGGATTGTAATAATATTACTCCAGCACTCTTATATTTTACTGGTCTATATTAATACTACTCTTTCTATAATTTAATATAAAATAAGTTGATGTAACTGCTTCCGCATACTCGTTCCTCCGATGTGTTGTAATATCTGCGTGACGGGTGAAACGCTCTTGGGCAAGGTAAAGAATTCAGATACCGAACTTGTCAAGTGACTAGGTACATCTACAGACTTGGGAGGTTCTGTCACAGCTGGTATCAGAGCGAAGCCCATCTCTGCAGATGTTATGAGGCATTTTCAAAAAGAATTTTCAAAGACTTATCTAAGAAAATTTCTTTCCTTCTTATCTAACTACCTTCTGAAGTTTTTATTTTAAGACCAGATAGTAGAGTGCAATGTATAGAAGGTTGTGAATCAACTAAGGTTGATTCTGTAATTATGCATGCATCATGTTAAAAACTATACTAATAAAGTTTTCCCCCTTATGGAGATATGTCGCCTCGCACGAGGAAAACCGCGCATAAGTCCACTGGACCAATTGGCGTGCCTCGCCACCAGCTGGCTCCAAGGCATGAGGAGAGCAGCAGCGGCAGCAATGACCCCATTGGAGATCTAGAAGCTAGGTGGAGCAGCTTCGAATAGAGCTACATCACAGAAATAGTGTGTGGGTTGAGGATGGTCAGCGTATAAATGAGTTAAGAACTGACATTCAACATCTGCAAGATGAGCTTGCCGAACGGGATTTGGCACTCGATTGGGCCATCAACTCACGTTCCATTGCTTGGGACCGGGAAGCCAAAGCTCGAGCCTGTGTGGAGGAGCTTAGCACGGTCGTTGATAACTTGCAAGTGTATTGCAATACATTACATGAGGAAGTCCATGAATTGTATTCGTGACTACACCCAGACGTACCTGCTGACCCTATCGGAATGGGAGCTGGACCTTCTGGAACAGCAGGTGAAGCACTTGGTGGGGAAATGGATCTTTTCAAGCCCCCTCCTTCTATGAACCTGGCTGACGAATGGCCCCCTACACCCGACAACGAAGCTACTAAGGATGATAAATACTAGCAGTAGTATAGTTTAGAAATAATGTTAATGTAAAATAGGTAATGAAGTCATGTTGTACATTGAGTTTGTAACATTACATCTTAAGTAATGTAAAATGATGGTATGTATCAGCATGTGATATTTTCCAAATATTTCTTTGCTTCAGATGCCATCTCGAACTCGTGCACATGACGGCACGGGAACATCCCGTGGTCAACAAGATATACCCAATCCACCGCCGGTACCACCCACGCTGGCCGAGGCTATCGCTGCCTTGGTCCCCGCGATTGCTGACAACACCCGCTTCCTACGTGAAATGGCGGGACATCAACTTCAGCAATAAGGCGGGAGGGCTTATCTGCAGGGACCCCGCGAAACTTCGTACTTGGATTTCTCGGAAACCCGTCTCCCACTATTCGTCAAAGCCGAAGATCCCCTCGAAACTGACGAATGGGTTCGGGTCATTGAGCAGAAATTTGGACTCATCCGATGCACGGAGACCGAGAAGCCATTATTTGCGGCTCAGCAGTTAAGAGGCCCTGCTAGCACCTGGTGGGGAAATTATGTGGCCATTCAGGCTGCCGGACATCAAGTCACATGGAACGAATTTAAATTGGCATTTCGTGAGCACTACATTCCAGAAGGAGTGCTCCATATGAAGCAAGAAGAATTCATGAAACTCAAGCAAGGAGGAGATACCGTTATGCAGTATCTCAACAAATTCAATCATTTGTCCCAGTACGCAATTGACCAGGTCAATACTGACCTGAGAAAGAGGAATTGTTTTATGAGAGGCCTCAATGACCGGCTACAACGAAAGATGGCCACCTACCTCGATCTCTCCTACAGCAGGGCTGTCAGCACAGCGCTGGCAGTTGAAGCTAAGTATGTAGGTCCAGGCAAATCAAAGGGAATTGGAGGTGATAGGTCCAACCAAGGGCCTGAAAAGCGACAAAGGTTGGTAATCTGACCTTTCAATCAAAACCGTTCTTCACCTCGTTCACCCTCCTACCCCTTCAAACAACTTGTATTCATCCGCCCTGCCACTTCCCCCACTTCAACAACTCAAGCGAGTGCCCCTGGTACTCGATTCCCCGCCCTCCCGAGCTCATCAACTGGCTGCTTCAATTGTGGGAAGTCTGGACATTTCATCAAAGACTGCCCATATCCGAAGCGGAACAACTCTAATAATCAGCAGAACCCAGGGAGTTCTAGTCAAGGCAAGGGAAACACGGCAAATAATGCAGCAAGCAAGAATATGAAGAAGGCTGGGCGAATCTACTATACACAAGTGGCCACTACATCGGAGGGAGAGCCGGTTATGATGGGTACGTTTCTCATGGACAAACACCCTGCTGTCATTCTCTTTGATTCTGGTGCTTCACATACATTCATAAGCAAGAAGTTTGTGGAAAAATATTGCATTCCCTGCATCGAATCAAGTGAAGGGTTTATTATTCATTCGCCTGGGGGACAAATATTCACTAAAGAAGTGGTTTTCCATGTGCCCGTAACATTGGCTGAACGGGACTTTCCCACAAATATGATTGTTCTGAAAGGCCAAAATATAGATGTAATTCTGGGCATGAATTGGTTAGCCCAGCACAAAGCTATCCTCAACACTGATCTGAGAACCATCAGGTTGAGCTATGGCTAGGAAGAGGTTCTCTTGTCCATCCTTGTAGCTATTCCAGCTAAACCATTTGGCAGAGCTTATGAAGCCATTATACCGGAAATCCAAGACATTCCGGTAGTATGTGAATTCCCAGACGTCTTTCTGGAAGATCTGCCTGGATTGCCTCCAGAGAGAGATGTAGAATTTATGATTGAATTGAAGCCCGGTACGGCTCCTATTTCTAGAAGGTCGTACCGAATGCCTCCGAATGAGTTGGCAGAGCTCAAGACACAATTACAAGATCTACTATAAAAGCGATTCATTTGACCTAGTTCTTCACCTTGGGGTTGTCCAGCCATCTTTGTCAAGAAGAAGGATCAAACACTTCGGATGTGCATGGATTACAGACCCTTTAATGAAGTCACAATCAAGAATAAGTACCCTCTTTCTCGGATTGATATCTTATTTGATCAGCTTACCGGAGCTCGGGTATTTTCCAAAATTGACCTCAGGTGGGGCTATCATCAGATCCGGATCCGACCCGAAGATATACCCAAGACCGCATTCACTACACGGTATGGATTATTCAAATATCTGGTTATGTCTTTTGGATTAACAAATGCTCCTGCCACTTCACATATCTTATGAACTTGGTATTCATGCCCGAGTTGGATAAATTCGTGGTAGTCTTCATTGATGATATCTTGATATATTCCAAGAATGAAGAGGAGCATGCTCGACATTTGCGGATCGTATTAACGTGCTTAAGGGAGCATCAATTATATGCTAAATTCAGTAAATGCACATTTTGGCTGGAGGAAATCCAATTTTTGGGACACGTGTTGTCTGCCAAGGGGATTACGGTTGATCCTAGCAAGGTCAAGGATATTCTAGAGTGGAAGCCACCAACCACTGTACATCAAGTCCGAAGTTTCCTTGGACTGGCTGGTTATTACCACCAATTTATTCCAGATTTTTCCAAGCTTGTGAAGCCAATCATAAGTTTATTGAAGAACGATACAAAATTTAACTGCTCCTCAAGATGCAATGAAGCCTTCGAGCAGTTGAAGGTGTTATTGACCACTGCTTCGGTATTAGCTCAACCGGACATTGAAAAGCCTTTTGATGTGTATTGTGACACATCAAGCAGTGGTTTAGGTTGTGTCTTGATGCAAGAAGGTCGAGTTATAGCATATGCCTCAAGACAGTTGCGCCGACATGAGGAACATTATCCAACTCATGACCTAGAATTAGCTGATGTGGTTCATGCCCTGAAAATATGGCGTCATTATCTGCTAGGGAATATCTGTCATATATATACAGATCATAAAAGCTTGAAGTACATCTTTACCCAGTCAGAGCTAAATATGAGGCAGAGGAGATGGCTTGAGCTGATTAAGGACTATGAATTGGAAATTCACTATCACCCAGGCAAGGCCAATGTAGTGGCAGATGCACTAAGTCGCAAGGCTTCCTGTCATTGTCTTATGATGAAGACTTCTGACATTACATTATGCCAAGAAATGGAGAAGTTAAACCTGGGAATGATTCAACATGAAACCTTAAATCACTTGAAGCTTGAGTCGGTTCTTCTGCAAAGGATAATTGATGCACAAAGAAGCGATGAGGGTATGAAACACATTCATGAGAAAATAGAAGTCGGTAAGGCAAACTATTTCAGAAAAGATGATCAAGGCATTGTATGGTTTAAGAACCACATAGTTGTGCCCAAGAATGATGAGGTCCGCCAGCAAATTTTAGATGAAGCACATCTTAGTCACTATTCTATTCATCCCGGAAGCACTAAGATGTATCATGATCTCAAGCAACATTATTGGTGGACGAAGACGAAGATCGAAATTGCACGCTATGTGGCGAGATGCGACACTTGCAGACGTGTCAAAGCCATACATATGAAAACTGCTGGTCCATTGCAACCTTTACCTATCCCAACTTAGAAATGGGAAGACACAAGCATGGACTTCATTGTGGGGTTACCCAGGACAGCAAAAGGATTGGATTCCATCTGGGTTATCATTGATCGACTTACAAAGATCGCCCACTTTCTCCCAGTCAAGGTAAAGTATACAGTGGTCACATATGCGGAACTGTATATTGCTCGTGTTCTCAGTTTGCATGGTGTTTTGAAGATAATAGTGTCGGATCGTGGACCTCAATTTGTATCCAAATTCTGGGAAGAACTTCACAAATCCTTGGGTACTAAGTTGCTCCACAGTTCGGCCTATCATCCTCAAACTAGTGGGCAGACTGAGAGAGTAAATCAGATACTTGAAGACATGTTGCGAGCATGTGTTCTGGAGTTTTCGCAGAAATGGGATGATGGCTTACCATTAGCGGTGTTCTCATACAACAATAGCTATCAAGAAAGTATCAAGATGGCACCTTTTGAAGCCTTATATGGACGACGGTGCCGTACTCCATTGAATTGGTCTGAACCAGGAGAAAGATGGTTTTTTAGGCCTAATATGGTTAAAGACATGGAGGAAAAAGTTCATATATATAACTTGAAAGAAGCACAAGCTCGACAAAAGAGTTATGCAGACCAGCGACGCAAACCCTTGTACTTTCAAGTTGAAGATTATGTCTACTTGAAAGTCTCACCAATGAAGGGTGTATCACGTTTCGGGGTAAAAGGAAAGCTTGCACCCCGGTACATTGGTCCTTTTCCTATTCTTGAACAATGTGGACCAGTGGCATAACGACTCCAATTACCTGAAACATTGTCTGATGTGCACAATGTGTTCCACGTATCTCAATTGAAGATGTGTCTTCGGGTTCCAGATCGAACCGTTGAAGTCACGGATGTTGCCTTAGAACCAGACTTGACATATTCAGAACATCCTATTCGAGTCTTGGATCAAAAGGACAGGATTACCCGAAGGAAAACTCTCAAGTTTTATAAGATATAATGGAACCAACATATGGAAGATGAAGCTACTTGGGAAACTCAAGACTTTTTAGAAAAGAAATGCCTAGGCTTTTTAACTTCATGTAAATTGTGAGATGTATACAATTGTTGTAATAGAGAAGTAGATCCCATACCACCCCTGCCTTGTACAAGAAATATAGAAATACAAATATGACGTGTTTCCTTTTCCATTGCATGCCCTAGATTTTTAATCTCGGGACGAGATTCTTTTATGGGGGGAAGGATGTAACACCCCTGGAGTTACTGTCACTAAAACTTGAGCACAACATCATGAGCATTAGCATATCATGTGTTTGTTACATTTAGAGTGCATTCACTGGGCAAAAATTTCAAACAAGTTGTATTGATGTGACTTAGTATGTTAGTAACCCTAGGTTAGGGTATTTAACGCTAAACCAGACTTAGGAGTGTAAATAAAGCAAAATGAGTGAAAGCTTCAAGATTCATGAGAAATAATCATAAGAAATCTTACTTAATGAACTTAAGTAGCATTCAAACCCTAGAAGTGCCAGAAACCCTAAAAAGGACCACTGAAAACCCCAAATTGAAACCCTAGGGGTTATATGTAAATTTTGACCACTTTTGGACCCAAGTGCAAAAACCAAGGTATTAGGGTACCTCAAAGTATAAGGTTCACACATTTGAGGATTTCCAAGTCAAAAGGTGTGAATTAGGCTTATTTGCAAAAATCCACTCAATTCCTCTCATATGACTAAGTCTGAAAACTGATGATCCAGGCTGACTTTGGAGCTCTATAGATCTAAAAATACAAAGATTTTGCCTAGGGTCAACATATCAAAAGTCTAGATCTACTATAGGAGTACAACTTTTCTTAAGGGATTAAGCATTGTTGTTATACAAAAAGTGGAGATAACTGGCCCTAAAGTCTGGCTGTCAGACTAAGGCTCCCTAATATTCAGAGAAAGTAGTAGATTGGATCAACTTTGGGACCATGTGGAGCTCGAATTGATGGATATTTAACCAAAACCTCTGTGGCAAAGGTAGAGCTAGTTTGTTAGGCTACAACTTTGATATAGTGAGATGATCAAGTCACTGCATAAATTTTGGAACAAATCTCCCTGCCATTCGCTCTGTCAGGCTGACTAAAGAAGTTCTTGATGGTACAGTAAGCAAAAAGATCTGCTGGTTCAGTGAACTTGCTGTGGTGACCCCCGCACGTGGATTCACGCTGCCGAGGTGATTCGTGCTCACTGGTGCCCGGATAACGCCTCAGGGTGGAAAGATCTTCACTGCTATTGAGCTTAAGGCACTGTTCCACTCCGGCCGCCGTGTCCGCTTGGCTCACGGCCGAATTTAGATAAGTTCACCGGAGTTAGCCGCCTGCCGCTCGGATGACACGTGCCTAGACGCAGTACTTCATTGTAGTGACTCGCTCTAGCACATCCGGTCATCGCTGGTGATCTTGCCACGGTAATTGCCACCAATCGCTTGCGCCAGTGCACCTGCTTCTCTCCGACCGCCACCGCGCGAGCACAAATTCACTGGCCACCGCTCAAGAGCCCTATAAATTGAGCACACCCTCGGTTCCGTTAGGTATTCAAGCATCCAATCCACCCGCTCGTGCCTCCAATTACTCACCAGATAGCCCCAATTTGGGATTTCCCACAAATCGGTCCGAAACACCGTGCATAGTGACCTCGCCGTGGCTAGCTCGTTTTAGGTCTGTTCATGCTCTCTGCTCTTCCGTTTCAGTGTCCTTAGGTTCTCCTGATGCTCCTCGACCCATTCAATTGAGCTAAACTACGCTAGATCGCCGGGAACACTTTTATTCATCCGTAGTTCGCACTATCTTCGTGGATAGGGCGATTTAGGGCTCGGATTGTGCAATTGAGCGAGGGGAAACATTTGTTAGGTGTTGAATTGGGCCTCAGCCAAATTAGGGCACCGGCCATTGCTTATCTTGGCCGGTACAGGTTCGCCGGAGCTCGGTTCTTCGCCGCTCGCCGTCGAGACCTCGGGTTGTGAAGAATTAGAACATGGAGGGCTTCTGTGTAAATGTCAGTGACTGAAGCAATAGTGTCGCAGACTCTTTCGGGTTGTTTAAAAAGCCAAGGTCTTCGGTGCAAAACTGTCGCGCGGGCGCGCGCACGCGGTCGCGTTTACCTGTTCTTGGGCTAACTTGGGCCAGTTTTGGTCCAGTATTGTTGGCTGTTTTTCTTTTTCTTTCAGGATCAGAGAATTCATAGAAAATGGTAGAAAAATGCTACAATACAAGATCAATTTTGCTAGGTTCCTAATTTTCTGTAGTATTTAATAAAAATAGTAGTATGGTTTTTAGTCCAAATAGGGAACTATGGAGTATTTAAAATAGCCAAAACTTATACTCCTGGAATTTTAGAAATTGATCAATAACTCCAAAAATCATTAAACTTGTTAGATAAGCTTTAAATGTTATTTCGAAGCCTTGGGTAACGTTTGGTATGATTTGGACAATGTTTGATGCCTAAACCCCAAAACCCTAGTCTTCTAGTCATGCCTACCCTATGAACTACACTACTGACTTCAAAAACCCTAGTTTCCTGGAGTCCCGTGAAGGAAAATTGTATTCAAGACCTAAGATAATATACTTTTGTTATCTTTGCATTTTCATAAGCATTACATGAGCATTCATGGTTATATATGTGATATATAGAAAACAAGGAAGAAGTAGAAGTTGAAGAAGCAAGAGCTACACCACCACCACCTGAAGACCCACCGGTCGGGAACTGCTTTTATTTGACATTTGTGGAGCAGAGCCTGACTCCCCTATAACACAAGGCAAGCCCTGGTGCATTTGCCACCTCCTTGCTATTTTCAAATCTTTCTCACTTGCTTGATGCATTAGGTGATAGGAGTTGTGTGCTAAACAAATTGCTGCATTTCCTTCCTTGAGATTTTGATTACCTTTCCTTGATCCCCCGTTTTATAAAAAGGTTTTTGTTATGCTTAGCCTTGCTCTAGAAAAACAAAATGTTTTTGTTTTGACAAAAGATGATGCTTCAAGTGGGATGGGATGTTTTCAAAATAAAACTTGATGGTGGATCCATCATGGCCGTGATGGGTTCAACATCGGAAAAGATGTACCTCTGTCAGGTACCAAACTTTGGGTTAAATAATAAAGCTGAGACCGGGCGGGTGACTTGCACGAGAAGGGAGTCTCAGTGTAGTGTCTCCGTCTGAGTCGATTAAGGACCTTGTCGATGTAGGCTTGCTGATCGAGGACCTTTTAACTGGTCACATGCCTCATCATGGGTAAGCTTTGCCTTGGGCAGACTAATACCAGAATAAGATAACACGCAATGGGAGTGGAGAGATGGCGAGAGTAGCATGTACCCTCCGTGGCAAGAGGCTGGACGGTGGTGTATCTCTGCTCTCGATTGGCGTGAACCTGATCTGGTCTTAAGAACCCTGGTGGCGAGTTGACATATGCAAGGGTTAGGTGCTACATATCTCGTGTGATTGGAGATCCTCAGCTGAGTATTAATCGATTCGAATCGCCGTTACTTCTCGGACATGAAGACTTGGTCACTACCCTACACATAGCATTCCAGTGAACAAGAAGGCTTGATAAGAAATTGGCTAGTATAGGTCAAGTGCTTGAACTAGGGTAGAAAGAACTCTAGAACTCAGGTAATGACTTAACTTGCTAATAAAACTGGATTTTTAAGGATCCACTATTAGTAAGCATTTTTGCAAACAAGAGTCTTGATTATTGATTAAGCCTTACCTTGACTCCCTTAAGCCAGCATATCCTTGAGAGTCTTTTATTTTGACGTGTAAGACTTGCGAAAGTACACTCTGTACTCAGGGTTTTTGAACCCATGTTGTTGTAGGTGAGGAAGCAGCAAATTTTTGTTGCTTTTGTTCCAAGGTGGTGCCCAAGGAAGAAAACCATTATTGAATCCTCGGGAGGAAGTGTCCTCCTTTAAAAACTTTTTACTGTTAATCGGGAGGGGTTTTGGCCTCCCAGGGTTGTAATAATATTACTCCAGCACTCTTTTATTTTACTGGTCTATAATAATACTACTCTTTCTATACTTTAATATAAAATAAGTTGTTGTAACTGCTTCCGCATACTCGTTCCTCCGATGTGTTGTAATATCTGCGTGACGGGTGAAACGGTCTTGGGCAAGGTAAAGAATTCAGATACCGAACTTGTCAAGTGATTAGGTACATCTACAGGGTTGTCCAAAGTCCGATGGGCAAGGACAAATGTAGGTGGGCCTAATAACTTGGGAGGTTCCGTCACACTGGCCGCCTCGTCGCTGGCCTGGCAAGGAGAAGGTCGACGAAGGTGATGCGGCCGCGGGAGAACGGGACCTCGGGTATCAGTCCCCCGAGCAAGTCCTCAAGGACATCCTCACTGAAGACTCCAACTCCGGTGATGACAACGACCGTCGCAAGAAGCTGTACGTGATGTATGGCGGAAGCTGGGAGCTCACCTCCCGTAGGAACATGAAGTCCCTGCGCCGCGAGGTCCTTCTGACGATCCCAGGTGTCCCAAAGGCAGCCCCACATCAGCGGTGGCAGAGCACCACTATCTCTATCAGGGCATCCAACTGCCCCGAAAACATGGCAAGGGCCGGCTGAAAGGGTAATGTGCCCTTGGGCCATTTCTATTATGTTTTGGTGATTAAGTGTCCAACACATTTAATTAAGTTCTTATTTGCTAAATGAAGAGAAAGGTGCAAATCAAGACATGAGGTATGTTTCTAGACTTAGTACATTGTTTTGAGTACTAACATATTTTGTCTAAGTGCTAGAAACAGGAAAAGAAAGAATTGCAAAAGACTTGGTTGTGTGCAGCCAAAGTCCAGCTCGGATTGGCACACCGGACTGTCCGGTGGTGCACCGGACAGTGTCCGGTGCGCCAGGCTGGTTTCCAGTGAACAGGCCGCTCTCGGGAAAAGTTTGACGGCGTACGGCTATAATTCACCGGACTGTCCAGTGGTGCACCAGACTGTCCGTTGAGCCAACGGTCGCCAGCGCAACGGTCGGTCACGCAATCCGCGGGCGACGCGTGGCCTGCACCAACGGTCGGCAGGGGGCACCGGACTGTCCAGTGTGCATCGGACAGTGTCTGGTGCTCCAATTGCCCAGCGGGCTGCAATGGTCATCTGCGCCAGAAAAGGAAGGAGATTGGCACCGGACCGTCTAAAGTGACAGTCCGGTGCGCCACTCGACAGAAGGCAAGGATGGCCTTCCATGTTGGCCTCCAACGGCTCCTAGCTGCCTTGGGGCTATAAAAGGGACCCCTAGGCGCATGGAGGAGACACCCAAGCTTACAAGAAACATTCTAAGACTCCAAGATTCCAACTTCACGCATTCGATTCTTTGAGATAGTGACTTGAGCTCTATTTGATTTGTGAACTCCATGCATTGTGTTTTGAGCTTAAGTTGTGACTTGTGTGCGTGATTGTGCTGTGGATTTGAGTCTTGTGTGTGTTGCTCTCCCCTCTCTTACTTTTGTGCTTCTTTTGTGATCATCAATTGTAAGGGTGAGAGGCTCCAAGTTGTGGAGATTCCTTGCAAACAGGAGAAAGACTAAGAAAGGAAAAACCGTGGTATTCAAGTTGATCATCGGATCACTTGAAAGGGGTTGAGTGCAACCCTCGTCCACTGGGACGCCACAACATGGAAGTAGGCAAGTGTTACTTGGCCGAACCACGGGATAAAATCGTGTGTCTCTTGTGTGCTTTCTCTTTGATTGTCTATGTTCACAAGTGCTCGTTTCAAGCTACTTAGCCGTTCTAACTTTCATAACTAAGTTTTGTGGCTATTAGTGTTGAATTTTACAGGATCACCTATTCACCCCCCCTCTAGGTGCTCTCAATTGGTATTAGAACCGTTCTCTTCACTTAAGGGACTAATCGCCCGAAGAGATGGATCCTAAGGGAAAGGGGATGGTGGTCAACGACAAGGAGAAAGAGTCCCTCCTCAATGAGCTAAGGGATGACAAGCCCACTGACTCGGGATCGAGTCACAAGAAGAGGGACGGGAAGAAGAGGTGCATCAAGAAGATCATTTACTACGATAGCGACGCCTCCTCTTCTTCACCAAGAGACGACGACAACGACGACTCGTCTAAAAAGAAACTGGTTAATCAAAACTATTCATTTAATTATTCTCGTATTCCATTCAATTCTAATGCTCATTTGCTTTCAATTCCACTTGGTAAACCTCCACACTTTGACGAAGAAGACTACTCTTTTTGGAGTCACAAAATGCATAGTCACTTATTTTCTCTCCATCCTAGTATTTGGGAGATAGTTGAAAATGGAATGCATTTCGATAGTACGGATAACCCTATGTTTATTAATGAGCAAATTCATAAGAATGCACAAGCTACCACTGTTTTGCTAGCATCTTTGTGCAGGGATGAATACAACAAGGTGGGTGGCTTGGACAACGCCAAGCAAATATGGGACACCCTCAAGATATCTCATGAGGGAAACGACGCCACCATGATCACCAAAATGGAGTTGGTGGAAGGCGAGTTGGGGAGATTTGCAATGATCAGGGGAGAGGAGCCAACGCAAACCTACAACAGGCTCAAGACCCTCATCAACAAGATTAGAAGCTATGGAAGCACAAGATGGACGGACCACGACATCGTCCGACTTATGCTAAGGTCATTCACGGTAATTGACCCCCATCTTGTAAACCTTATTCGTGAAAATCCCAAGTACACCAAAATGACGCCCGAGGAGATACTAGGAAAATTCGTGACCGGGCGTATGATGGTAAAGGAAGCGCGATACGTGGATGATGCTCTTAATGGTCCTCTACCCGTCTACGAGCCTCAGCCCGTTGCTCTCAAAGCAACAAGTAGCAGGGAGGCGCTACCAAGCAAAGTGGCACAAGTTGAGGTTGCTGGGCTAAACGAATATGAGATGGCCTTAATCATCAAGCGCTTCAAGACCGCACTGAAAGGACGCAAGGAGTACCCCAACAAGAACAAAGCAAGGGGAAAGCGCTCCTGTTTCAAATGCGGTAAGACTGGTCATTTCATAGCGCAATGCCCCGATAATGATAATGACCAGGAACAAGAAAAGCATGGGAAGAGGGAGAAGAAGAAGGTTTACAAGAAGGCGAAGGGTGAGGCGCACCTTGGCAAAGAATGGGATTTGGACTGATCTTCATCCGACTTCGACGATGAAGGACTGGCAGCCTCAGCCTTCAACAAGTCTTCGCTCTTCCCCAATGAATGCCACACTTGCCTCATGGCCAAGGAGAAGACGGTAAGTGTTCGAGATTCCCCTAAGTACTCTACTTCTAGTGATGAGGATTCCTCCGATGATGAAGTAGATTACTCTAGTCTATTTAAAGGATTAGATAGAGCTAAAGTAGAAAAGATTAATGAATTAATTGATGCTCTAAATGAAAAGGATAGACTTTTAGAAAAGCAAGAGGATATTTTGTATGAAGAGCATGATAAATTTGTTAGTATTCAAAAATCTCTTGCTCTAGAAACTAAGAGAAATGAAATGTTATCCTCTGAATTATCTGCTTGCCATGAATCTATCTCTAGTTTAAAGATTTTGAATGATGATTTAAATGCTAAGCTAGAGGAAGCTAATAAATCTAGTTCATGTGTAGAGCATGTTAGTATTTGTAATAGATGTAAGGATCTTGATGTTGATGCATGTAATGAACATCTTATTGCTATTACAAAATTGAGTGATGAAGTGGAAAGTCTTAATGCTCAACTTAAGACTTGGAAAAATGATTTTGATAAGTTAAAATTTGCTAGGGATGCCTACACAATTGGTAGACACCCCTCTATTAAGGATGGACTTGGTTTTCAAAAGGAAACCAAGAACTTAACAAGCCAAAAGGCTCCCGTTCTCAACAAGGAGAAAGGGAAGGCTCCTATGGCTAGTAGTTCTCAAAAATGTCATGCTTACATTTATGATAGAAAATTTTCAAGGAATGCTCATAGAAGTTATGATCATAATGCTTTTGATTCACATGCTATGTTTGCCTCTAGCTCTACTTTTGTGCATGGTAGAAGTAGGCCTAGGAGAAATCATGTTGTGCATCATGTGCCTAGGAGAGTATGTAATGAACCTTCTACCATTTACCATGCTTGCAATACTTCATTTGCACTTTTATGTAAGAATGAAAAAGTAGTTGCTAGAAAGTTGGGATCCAAATGCAAGGGAGACAAGACATGTATTTGGGTTCCAAAGGCTATTGTGACTAACCTTGTAGGACCCAACAAGAGTTGGGTACCTAAAACCCAAGTGTAAATTGCCTTGCAGGTTTATGCATCCGGGGGATCTAGCTGGATAATCGACAGCGGATGCACAAACCACATGACTGGGGAGAAGAAGATGTTCACCTCCTACGTCAAGAACAAGGATTCCCAAGATACGATTATTTTTGGAGATGGGAACCAAGGCAAGGTCAAAGGTTTGGGAAAGATAGCCATCACAAGCGAGCACTCTATTTCAAATGTATTTTTAGTAGAGTCATTAGGATACAACCTCCTGTCTGTAAGTCAATTATGCCACATGGGCTACAATTGTTTGTTTACAAATGTTGATGTCTCTGTCTTTAGAAGGAGTGATGGTTCATTAGCGTTTAAGGGTGTATTAGACGGCAAACTCTACTTAGTTGATTTTTTGAAAGAGGAGGCCGATCTAGATGCATGCTTAATAGCTAAGACTAGCATGGGCTGGTTGTGGCATCGTCGTCTAGCACATGTTGGGATGAAGAACCTACATAAACTTCTAAAGGGAGAACATGTGTTAGGACTAACCAATGTCTGCTTCGAGAAAGATAGACCTTGTGCAGCTTGTCAGGCAGGGAAAGAGGTGGGAAGCACTCATCACAGCAAGGATGTGATGACAACATCAAGACCACTGGAGCTTCTTCACATGGATCTTTTTGGACCCGTCGCCAACCTCAGCATTGGGGGAAGTAAGTATGGTCTTGTAATTGTTGATGATTTTTCCCGCTTCACTTGGGTATTCTTTTTACAGGATAAATCAGAAACCCAAGGGACCCTAAAGCGCTTTTTAAGGAGGGCCCAAAACAAATTTGAGCTCAAGGTGAAAAAGATAAGAAGCGACAACGGGTCCGAGTTCAAGAATTTGCAAGTTGAGGAATATCTTGAGGAGGAAGGCATCAAGCACGAGTTCTCCGCTCCCTACACACCACAGCAAAACGGTGTGGTGGAGAGGAAGAACAAGACGCTTATCGACATGGAGAGGACGATGCTTGGAGAGTTCAAGACGCCCGAGCAATTTTGGTCGAAAGCTATGAACACAGCCTGCCACGCCATAAATCGGCTATATCTGCATCGCCTCCTCAAGAAGACCTCCTACGAACTCCTTACCGGTAACAAACCAAATGTCTCTTACTTTCGTGTATTTGAGAGCAAATGCTATATTTTGGTGAAGAAAGGTAGACATTCCAAATTTGCTCCCAAAGCTGTAGAAGGGTTTTTACTAGGATATGACTCAAATACAAAGGCATATAGGGTCTTCAACAAATCATCAGGTTTGGTTGAAGTCTCTAGCGACGTTGTATTTGATGAGACTAATGGCTCTCCAAGAGAGCTAGTTGATCTTGATGACATAGATGAAGATGATGTTCCAACGGCCGTAATACGCACCATGGCGATTGGAGATGTGCGACCACAGGCACAACAAGACAAGATCAACCTTCTTCCTCAACGATGGTGCATCCTCCAACTCAAGATGATGGACAGGTTCCTCAAGAAGAGGCGCGTGATCAAGGGGGAGCACATGAAGAACAAGTTATGGAGGAAGAAGCACCACTGGCCCCTCGAACTCAAGTCCGAGCAACGATCCAAAGAAATCACCCCGTCGATCAGATTCTGGGTGACATAAGCAAGGGAGTAACAACTCGCTCACGCTTAGCTACTTTTTGTGAGCATTACTCGTTTGTCTCTTCTATTGAGCCTTTCAGGGTAGAAGAGGCCTTGCAAGATCCGGACTGGGTGTTAGCCATGCAGGAAGAGCTCAACAACTTTAAGAGGAACGAAGTTTGGAGCCTGGTGCCACGTCCCAAGCAAAATGTTGTGGGAACCAAGTGGGTGTTCCGCAACAAGCAAGACGAGCACGGGGTGGTGACAAGAAACAAGGCTCGACTTGTGGCAAAAGGTTATGCCCAAGTCGCAGGTTTGGATTTCGAGGAGACTTTTCTCCTGTGGCTAGGCTAGAGTCTATTCGAATATTATTAGCCTATGTCGCTCACCACTCTTTCAGGTTGTTTCAAATGGATGTGAAGAGCGCTTTCCTCAACGGGCCAATTAAGGAGGAGGTGTATGTGGAACAACCCCCTGGCTTTGAGGATGGTAGGTACCCTGACCATGTGTTTTAGCTCTCTAAGGCGCTCTATGGACTTAAGCAAGCCCCAAGAGCATGGTATGAATGCCTTAGAGATTTCTTAATTGCTAATGCTTTCAAGGTTGGGAAAGTCGATCCCACTCTTTTCACTAAGACTTGTGATGGTGACCTTTTTGTGTGCCAAATTTATGTCGATGACATAATATTTGGTTCTACTAACCAAAAGTCTTGTGAGGAGTTTAGCAGGGTTTTGACTCAAAAGTTTGAGATGTCGATGATGGGCGAGTTGAACTACTTCCTTAGGTTCTAAGTGAAGCAACTCAAGGACGGCACCTTCATCTCCCAAACGAAGTACACTCAAGATCTTCTCAAGAGGTTTGGGATGAAGGACGCCAAGCCCGTGAAACACCGATGGGAACCAACGGACATATCGACCTCAACAAAGGAGGTAAGTCCATTGATCAAAAGGCATACTGGTCTATGATAGGGTCATTACATTATTTATGTGCTAGTAGACCGGATATTATGCTTAGCGTATGCATGTGTGCTAGATATCAATCTGACCCAAGGGAATGTCACCTTGTGGCTGTTAAGCGGATTCTTAGATATTTAGTTGCTACGCCTTGCTTCAGGATCTGGTATCCAAAGGGGTCTACCTTTGACTTGATTGGATACTCAGACTCCGATTATGCTGGATGCAATGTTGATAGGAAGAGTACATCAGGGACGTGCCAATTCCTAGGAAGGTCCCTGGTATCTTGGAGTTCAAAGAAACAAACCTCTGTTGCCCTGTCCACCACTGAGGCCGAGTATGTTGCTGCAGGACAGTGTTGCGCGCAACTACTTTGGATGAGGCAAACCCTCCGAGGCTTTGGCTACAATCTGAGAAAAGTCCCACTCCTATGTGACAATGAGAGTGCAATCCGCGTGGCAGATAATCCTGTTGAACACAGCCGCACTAAGCACATAGACATCTGGCATCACTTTCTGAGAGACCACCAGCAAAAGGGAGACATCGAGGTGTTCCATATTAGTACCGAGAACCAGCTAGCCGATATCTTTACCAAGCCGTTAGATGAGAAAACCTTTTGCAGGTTGCGTAGTGAGCTAAATGTCTTAGATTCGCGTAACTTGGATTGATCTAGAGCATACATGTGTTCTATGCCTTTGATCATGTTACTTCATGCATTTATGTGATTTGTTGTTTATTTGTGGTGCTCAAGTTGTGCAAGGGATCCCCGGACCTCACATGTCCATGTGTGAGTGATGCACATATTTAGGGGAGATGTGCTACAACTTGACCCTGTGAGACTAATCTGTTTGTTTGAATATACTTGATGTAGTCTCAAAGGTGGATTGAAAGGGAAAAGGTGAACTTGGACCATGCCAAGACTTCCACTGCACTCCGGTATTAGTGTACTTAACTCCAAGTTCATTCTTATGCTTTAGTTGCCTTTTTGCTCTTAATTGACATTTTTGGTGAGGCAATGGGGTAAAAGGGCCAATAATGATCCCGTTTTGGTGCTTAATGCCAAAGGGGGAGAATTTAAGGCCAAAGCAAATGGATCAGCTACCACTTGTGAATTTTGAAAATAATAGAGTTAGAACTTTTGATTTGTCCAAAATGCTCTTATTGCAAAATTTTGTCTCTTGTGGGGGAGAATTTATGATTATGGGAAAAAGGGGGAGTTTTTGGCACTTGATCAATTTCACTCTTGGATTATCTCTCTTTGTGCCTAAACAAGTGTGTTTGACTTAGAGATAGGAAAATGAATTTGATTTGCAAAAACAAACCAAGTGGTGGCAAAGAATGATCCAAATATGTCAAAACTTGTGCAAAGACAATTTTGTTCTCAATTGCATTGATGTTGCACTTCTTTTGGTTGCCTTTGGATGTGTTGGCATAAATCACCAAAAAGGGGGAGATTGAAAGGGAAATGTGCCCTTGGGCAATTTCTATTATGTTTTGGTGATTAAGTGCCCAACACATTTAGTTAAGTTCTTATGTGCTAAATGAAGAGAAAGGTGCAAATCAAGACATGAGGTATGTTTCTAGACTTAGTACATTGTTTTGAGTACTAACATATTTTTTCTATGTGCTAGAAACAGGAAAAGAAAGAATTGCAAAAGACTTGGCTGTGTGCAGCCAAAGTCCAGCTCGGCCTAGCACACCGGACTGTCCGGTGGTGAACCGGACAGTGTCCGGTGCGCCAGGCTGGTTTCCGGTGAACAGGTCGCTCTCGGGAAAAGTTTGACGGCGTACGGCTATAATTCACCGGACTGTCCGGTGGTGCACCGGACTGTCCGGTGAGCCAACGGTCGCCAGCGCAACGGTCGGTCGTGCAATACGCAGGCGACGCGTGGCCTACACCGATGGTCGGCAGGGGGCACCGGACTGCCCGGTGTGCACCGGACAGTGTCTAGTGCACCAACTGCCCCGAAGCTGCAATGGTCATCTCCGCCAGAAAAGGAAGGAGATCGGCACCGGACCGTCTATAGTGAGTGTCCGGTGGCGCACCGGACTGTCCGGTGCGCCACTCGACAGAAGGCAAGGATGGCCTTCCTTGTTGGCCTCCAACGGCTCCTAGCTGTCTTGGGGCTATAAAAGGGACCCCTAGGCACATGGAGGAGACACCCAAGCTTACAAGAAACATTATAAGACTCCAAGACTCCAACTTCACACATTCGATTCTTTGAGATAGTGACTTGAGCTCCATTTGAGTTGTGAACTCCGTGCGTTGTGTTTTGAGCTCAAGTTGTGACTTGTGTGCATGATTGTGCTGTGGATTTGAGTCTTGTGTGTGTTGCTCTCCCCTCCCTTACTTCTGTGCTTCTTTTGTGATCATCAATTGTAAGGGCGAGAGGCTCCAAGTTGTGGAGATTCCTCGCAAACGGGAGAAAGACTAAGAAAGGAAAAACCGTGGTATTCAAGTTGATCATCGGATCACTTGAAAGGGGTTGAGTGCAACCCTCGTCCATTGGGACGCCACAACGTGGAAGTAGGCAAGTGTTACTTGGCCGAACCATGGGATAAACTCGCGTGTCTCTTGTGTGCTTTCTCTTTGATTGTCTGTGTTCACAAGAGCTTGTTTCAAGCTACTTAGCCGTTCTAACTTTCATAACTAAGTTTTGTGGCTATTAGTGTTGAATTTTACAGGATCACCTATTCACCCTCCTCTAGGTGCTCTCACCAGCATACTACCACTCATCACCGCCCCTATCATCGCCAACATGAAGCTACATCATGTCCTGATTGATGGTGGGGCTGGGATCAATGTCATCAGTCATGTTGCGTTCAAGCAGCTGCAGATCCAAGGATCCCGACTGGGACCCTCTCGCCCATTCTTCGGAGTGGGCCCTCAACCGGTTTATCCCCTTGGGAGCATCGCACTCCCGGTTATAATCGGGACTAAGGAAAACTTCCGCACTGAGAACGTCTAGTTTGACGTTGCGGAGGTTAACCTCCCTTTCAACGCCATCATTGGCAGGCCGGCCCTGTATCGGTTCATGGCCATTGCCCATTACGGGTACTTGGTCCTCAAGATGTCGTCCCCTGCTGCGGTCCTCACCGTGCGGGGCGACCACGCCGCTGCGCTTGCAGCTGTCGAGAAGTTGCACGCCCTGGCGGCAGAAACCGCTCGCCCGGATGACGGGGGAGGGACCCCTCGACTTCCTGTACCAAGGCGCCTACCAAAGTGTCTAAGGTACAACCATCTGGAGCAGACGGCGGTCCCGTCAAGACCATCCAGGTCGGCGTGGATTCCTCCCAGACCACTCGCATCACGGCTAATCTGGAGGAGAAATAGGAAATCACACTCGTCGCCTTCCTCTAGGCAAATGGCGACGTATTCGCATGGGAACCATCGCAGATGCCTGGGATCCCCAAGGAGGTGATCGAGCACCATCTGAAGATCCACCCTGACGCCAAACCGGTGAGTCAGAAGCCTCGGAGATAGTCCATTGAGCGACAGGATTTCATCCGTGAGGAGGTCTGGAAGCTGCTGCGCGCTGGCTTCATCGAAGAGGTCCATCACCAAGTATGGCTGGCCAATCCAGTCATCGTTCCCAAGGCTAACGGGAAGCTTCAGATGTCCATCGACTACACCAACCTCAATAAGGCCTGTCCCAAGGACCCATATCGACTTCCACGAATAGATCAAATCGTGGATTCTACCTCTGGATGCGACCTCCTGTCATTCCTAGATGCTTACTCTGGTTTCCATCAGATCCAGATGTCTAGGCAAGATAGGAAGCATACCGCTTTTGTAACCGTGGATGGGCTTTACTGTTATGTTGTAATGCCTTACGGTCTGAAAAACGTCTTGCCGACATTTGTACAGGCGATGAGTAAGACCTTTGGTGACCTGATTAGGGACAGGGTAGAGGTATATGTTGATGACATCGTGGTCAAGACTAAGAGAGGGTCGACCCTAGTGGAAGACTTAACCCTGGTCTTTGACAAGCTGCGGGCAACACGCACGAGGCTGAACCAGGAAAAGTGTGTCTTTGGTGTCTCCATAGGGAAGTTGCTGGGATTCCTAGTTTCGCATCGGGGCATTGAAGCAAACCCAGAAAAGATCAAAGCAATTGAGACAATGAGGCCTCCGGCCCGAATCAAGGACGTCCAGAAGCTTACGGGGTCACTGGCCGCCCTTAGCCGCTTCATCTCAAGACTGGCCGAGAGGATGCTACCCTTCTTCAAGCTATTACGGAAGTCCGGCCCATTCTCTTGGACCGAGGAGGCAGAACAAGCCTTTCAAGAGTTGAAGCAGCACCTTGTGTCCCTACCAATACTGGTAGCTCCAGAGCCAGGGGAGCCATTGTACTTATACATTGCAGCGGCTACAGAGGTGGTGAGCATGGTGCTGGTTGTGGAAAGGATGGCACAACATCGCCAGGGGAGTCAAAAAGTTCCCCTAGGAGAAGGTGGTGGTCCGACCACCACGATGGTGATGGAAAGTTAAGAGTTTGAGGGCTCGGGACCAATCGTAAGGTTCCGAACCATCCAGAAGCCAGTCTACTATGTCAGCGAAGTCCTCCATGAGGCAAAGGCCAGGTACCTTGAGATGCACAAGCTTATCTATGCTATACTTGTTGTGTCCAGGAAGTTGCGCCACTATTTTCATGCACACAGGGTCGTGGTGGTGACCTCCTTCCCGTTAAGGGCCATTCTCCACAACTCTAACGCCACAGGCAACATCGCCAAGTGGGCCGCGAAGCTTGCTGAGTTCCAACTGGACTTCCAGCCTCGCCACACTGTCAAGAGCTAGGTTCTGGCTGACTTCATCGTGGAATGGACCCCTTCCCCGAGCGCTCCTGGGGGTCCGGATCCCAATTTGGACCCCACACCTGCGGAGCCCGGGGCTCTGGTCTTCACCGAGCCCCACTGGACGCTCTTCTTCGACGGATCCGCCCGCCAGCAGTGTGGCGGTGCTGGAGTGGTCCTCGTCGACCCAAGCAGAGATCAAGTGAAGTACATTGTATACCTTGAGTTCAAGGCCACCAACTGTAACACCCCTGGTGTTACGATAACTAAAATATTGGCATGTCATCATAAGCACTTGCATTATCTTGTTTGATATACCTAGAATGCATTTACTAGGTTAAAATTTCATTTTCAAAAGTGTGATGTTGTGTGTTGAGTATAGGACTTAGGTTGAAAACCTTGCTAGGGATTGTGGATAAACAAAATAACTCCGAAATCAAGGACTTGTTGGGAATGAGCTACATATGCTAAAGTTGGATCTTAGACTAGACAGTAACTTTGTTTTTGATGGATGGATCAAAGGGATGAATCCCTGGAAGAAGCTGAAACACAGATGAAACTCATTTGAAACCCTAAACTAACCCCAAATGTGGAATTTAAAATCTAGAAAGGATTGGTTAAAAGTTCATATACCAAAGTTGTAGAGCTTGCAAAAGTGAATAACTTTCTTATTTGGAGATTCCCATGTTGTGTGGAAGAATTTTGAGTTAAGTACAAAAATTCAGTTTTGAGTTTAGATTGGAATTTCTGAAAATAACATCAGCTAGCCAACTTTGGACCATTGTAACTTTTGATTTATAAGTAGTCTGGAGATGGTCGCTGTAGCTAAGGTGTAGAGCTATCCTAGGTGAACAAACTTGTTTAAGTTACTTAACCTTAAAGCCATATGGAACTAGGTGTAAAACTGGTCCAAATTGGGAATATTAGAATCTGAATTTCAGATTTAGTGCACAATTCAGCACTGCAGTTTTTGTATTCCATAGAAAACTTGGAGCCTGTTGGTGGCTGATCTATACAGTGATTGGTTAAAGTTTCTATACCAAAGTGAAAGACCACATGTTGATGTATAAGTTTTGTTAATGGTTATGGCCCTAAATCTATTTGGAACTTGGAGTAAAACTGGTCCAAAATAAAGCTATCAGAAATTGTGGGTTTCAGACTTAGTGTTATATCTGAATCTGAAATCTTTATGTTTTGGAGCAACTTTGGAATCTGTTTGTGGCTAATCCATATAGTTATGTGCTAAGAGTGCTATATAAAGGTGAAAGCCCATGTATTGGTGTGTAAGTTTGGTTAAAGATCACACCCCTGAAGTTACATGGAACTTGGAGAAAAGGTGATTCAAAGTGGGGCTGCCAATGTGTCTGAATTTTCAGATTATGAATAGGAGTTTAAGTCTGAATTTCAGAGTTTGTAGCTGTTTTTGGAGCTCAATTGTGCCTAATCCATGAGGTTTTGGGCCGTAGAATATATAGAGGAATTAAAGACCATATGATAGGGAACAAATTTCTTTAAGAGAGTTGGGCTTGATCTCAAATAAAAGGTACAGCAAAATCTGCCCAAAAGTGGATTGTTAGAGTTGCACTAGCTGAATTTTTGTCAGTACTGAAATCTGAATTTCAGTAAAAAATGTCAAGTTTGGAGCTCCTTGGTGATCAATCCATGTGTTTTTAGACTATATTTTTTATGGCAAACTTGGATATCAATGTTGGGGGAGTAAACCTTAGTAAGGGTCATGCCCCTAATGCTACATGGAATTGGAAGGAAATGGTGCCCAAAAGCATGCTATCAGACTTTGATTTCAAACTTGGTTCAGTTACCTAAAACTGAATTTCTGTGAGTTTTGCTCAACTTTGGAGCTTCCTTGTGACTAATCTTGGAAGTTTTGGACTGTTGTTTCTATAGAATAAGTGAAGACCATATGTTGGTGAACAACTTTCCTTAAGCGAGCTTGACATGACCCCATACAAAATTTGGAGTAAAACTTGCAAAAAAATGGGCTGCCAGTGTGCACAAACTGAATTTTTGTGTAATCACTAAAACCTGAATTTATAGTTTGGTGCTATGTTTGGTGCTCAATTGTGGCAAATCCTGGTGGTTTTGGACTGAGAAATTTATAGCCATATGGAAGACCATATCTAGGAGAACAAACTTCTTTGAGCAGTGTTGGGCTGATGCTACACAATAGTGGGAGTAAAACACCTCTAAACTTTCTCTGTCAGACTCATTGTTGTGCTGATTTAGACTTCAGAAACTGAATGTTCAGTGATGTTGCTCAACTTCAGTGCACCACAACTCTTGTTCTGAGCATTTTCGGCCATGGAGTGTTATACAAAGTAGGAAGTGCTATAAGTGAAGAATAGTTTTGGTTAAGGAATATTGACCTGTTGACATATGGAATTGTGAGAAACCAGGGTCTGAACAGGGAGGTCTGCAAGGGACCAGTATTGTGCTGATTCAGTTCACTGTTTGCCTGGTTTAGAGTTTTTCCTTAAATAATTGGAGCTGTTTTGTGTCTGATCCAAGGGGTACAAGACTAAGGTCCCAATGGAAAATTGTTAGAAGGTTAGTTGGTGAACAAAGTTCATTAAGGTTGATTCCCAGTTGTTCTCAGGAATTGGGAGAAATGAAGGGGTGAAGCTGTGAACTCAGTCAAACAGCAGCAGTTCAGTGTACTCCAAGAATATCTGAAGGAGATCTTTTTATCCCTGCTGGTTTCCTTGAGTGTCGATAAGGGGGATATTGTTGTGCTGGGCACTAAACCCTGGTGATATTATCTCTTCATAAATATCAAGTGGGACTTATTTGAGTCTGCCATAGGGGAGTTCTTATCTGCCTTGGTTCTGTCTGTATTCAATGTACAAGTGAGATATTTTTGGCTGTGGGCTCGGCCAAATACAGTGTTTTGGTTGTCCTTTTGAACTTGAGTGGAATTGGGCATGGGAGCCACGTATTGGAGACTAGATATTGCTGGCACCCCTGGGAGCTCTTCACTTCCATGCTCTTTGCAAGACAAGTGACACCTGCCCTTATTTGGTGGATATAAAACTTGATTCAAGGAAATTCCTCTCCCTATCTTCAAGCTCTAATCAGTGCCCACTGCAAAGGTGAAGCAGCTCTGGTGTTTCTGCTAGTGTTACCTTCTCCTTCATCATAAGGTTGAACAACTCCAGAGCCCTGCATGCCATCATCAACCCTCTGTGTGGTGACCACAGCCAACAATTGTTCACCTCAACGTGGCCAGAACGTAGTCGCACCGCAATAGATCGTCGCCATGGTTAGTTTCACCGTCGAGCAGCCAACGTACATCTTCCTCGAGCAGTTTCATGCACCCACCGAGAACTTGGACTGTCAGGTTAGTTGGACTGAATTTTTATTCAGAACTGAAACCTGAAATTGCAGTGTTGGGTACTCAGTTTGGAGGTGTTTTGTGACCAATCTGAGTAGTTTTAGACTATAGTTGCTATAGAAAACTTGAAGACCAGTGTTAAGAGAGTAAAGTTTGGTGATGGTTATGCCCTTAACACTACTTAGAGCTGGGAGTAATCAGTGCTAAAGGTGTGCTGTCAAGCTTATTTTTCTCTGAACTGAATTCAGTTAACTGCAAGTGAAGCTTTAGTATTTGGTGCTCAGTTTGGAGCAACTTTGTGATCAGTCTATAAGGTTTTGGACTAAGAATCTTATAGCACAGTCAAAGACCATTTGAAGGAGAATAGGTTATATATAAAGAGTTGGATTTGTTTTTGTGTGAAAATTAGAGTAAATGAGGTTGCAAATCCTTTCGACAGCCTTAATGGGTGCCTGTTTCAGTTATCTGAAAATGGTTGCAGTGAATGGGGTCAACTTTGAAGCACTATAGCATTGAATCCATGAGTCTTTAGTTGTTGGTCAGCAACCTTGTATATCTATTCTAGGAGCACAAACTTGATTCAGCTATTTGACCTTAGAGCTATATAGAACTTGGTGTAAATCTTGCTGAAGTTAGGTTGTTAGGTTGATGTTAGGCTGTTATAGACATCAGAAATTGGACATTTCAATATGTTGGCTCAACATTGGAGTTTCCTTAGGGTTGTTCTGTGCAGTTAGGAGATGTATTTTGTGTAGCAAAATTGGAGACCAAGTATTAGTAAGCAAGTTTACTTGTGGAAGCTTGGCTTGGTACTATATAAATCTGGAAGTAAATGGTGTCCTAACTAGCTATGTCAGACATGTGCAATGCAGATTAGCTTTAGTTACTGTCACTATGATCCATTGTTTTTCTCCTAACCTTGAAGCTCGGTTTTAGGATCTCAATGGGACAAATTTTATGGGGTGTCTAAATTGGTAAGCTCTCTGGTAAATGTGTTTTTTGGGATCTTTAGTGCAGTTTACAAATTTTAATTAATTTTAGTGTGCTCTAAAAAGGATTAATTGACTATTCAAGGAGCATATGTGAGCACCAAAAATTGTGGAAACTTGTGGAGAGTCTTGTTATCAGAAGATAAACTCTTGGTAAAAGTTTGGGGCAGTTTGTAAGCCATTTGCTCAAAAATCCTTGTAAAATCCCTAATTGGAATAATAAGAAGAACATAATCACATGTGGATTAGAACGTTGGAAGAAGGAACAAGTTTAACAAGTGAAACTTGATCTTTGGATAAAGAAGCAAGAGTGCCTAGTGGGATCTGGATTTTTGGCGTAGTTTGAAGATTGTTCTAGTCCTCTAGAAGTTCAAGTTGTAGGATTCAAGTCAGAAAAGTAAGTCCTTACTTAAGGCAAGCATAGAGTACTTGGTTATGGAGGCAGAGTTCCCTGGTGTGGTTTGAGAGCTTAGTGATGATATTAGAATGTTTAGCTCCCCTGTTGTTTGGTTAGTTTTGTGTGCACCATTAGTGAGGTGTAGTTTGTACTGCTTTAAAGTATCTTCTTTGTAGTTGCACAAGTATATGCATTCATGTTCATATCATTTCATGTAGAGCTCCCAGCAGAAGGAGTGTAAATTCAAGATGAAGTGGTTGTGGAAGAGGAGTTTGCTCCAGTACCTATTCATCAAGTGGATGGAGCTATCTAACTGGTTATTGGGTAGAAAGGTCGAGTACCTCTTCACTGCAACAAAGGCAAGCCCCGGTGCATGCAACCCCTTCCTTGTGTTTTTAAATAATTTTTACACACTTTAAGTATAGTGAAATGTGCATTAGGTTTATAGGAGTTGCTTGGAAACCCTTTGATGCATTGACTACCTTGATATCCATTCCTGTTATAGGTACTTCTTTGGAAGTATCAAAATATGATTTACAAAAATGCTTAGCCTGCTTAGATCTTGTGGATAGAGGTTGTCTTTTGCAATACTGCCTAGCTCAGGGGTTATCCTAAGGAAGGATGGCTTCTACCTGCAAGAATATTTTCATTAGGAGCATGGTGGGATCTTACTGCAAAGTTCCCTATAATGCTCTTTTCATCCTAAGGAACACAAACAATCCTAAGGATGGAAGTGCTTAAATCGGTACTTGGGCTAGAAACAGGTGATGTTCTACCCAGGTTAATTAAGGATTGGATGCGTATGTAGGCCTGTATGATCAAGGACTATCTTAACTAGCCACATGCCCTGGATATGGGACAGGGTAAGCTTAAACCCGGCTATTCCATACATGAAAAGACAATCTCGCACTGGGAGTGGAGAGATGGCGAGAGTGGCACATACCCTCCTAGCAAAGGACCGCTTAAAAGGGTGGTGTGCTCTCGGGTGGCGCGGACCTGTTCATGCAGTGAAGGATCCGTGGGAATGGTAGACATATGCAAGAGTTACGAGAAACATATGTCATGTGGTTAGAGATCCTCAGCTGAGTAAATCGATTCGGATCGCCGTTATATCCCCGGAGAGTGGAGACTTGATCTCCAACCTACAACCTAAGTCAGGATGTCAACATTATGAATAAAAATGATGTTGTATTGATGAGATGGTGAAATTATACTAGATGCAACTAGAGTCTATTAATATTTAATCTGGCGTTAAAATATTGAAAGTAAGGACTCACTTTAGTAAGCTATTTCTGCAAAAGTATCTAATTTGATTCTTGCTAAAGCCTTTTGTTTGATTCCTATTTAACCGGCATATCCTTGAGAGTCATTTTTTCTTAGTCGGGTAAGACTTGCGAAAGTACACTTCGTACTCAGGGTTTTCGAACCCATGTTGTTGTAGGTGTTGAGGAGTACTCTAAGTGTTCCTGTAGCTAAAGGGTGTTTCCAGTTCTGGAGGAGGACTAGCTAGGTTTATGTTTAAGCTTTGGAGGGTTTCTACCTTCCTGCTTTTGCAATAAGTTATGCACTTTGAGTATATCAGGACTTGTAATAAATATTACTCTTTCGAAACATGTAAAACTTGAGTTTTGGAAAGGTAAAGAATGTTTGTAAAGTCTTTCTCTCTTATCTTCGAAGTGTGTGTATCGAATGTGATTATTGTAATATGCATATATGGTGGGAGATCCTTAGGATGATGAGTTCAAGTTGTTGAACTCGTGATAGACTTGTTAAGTTATCTAGTACACGTGCATAGCCATCTAAGGCCATCAAGGCAAGGATTGGTGCACGTGGGCCCGATAACTTGGGAGGGCTGCCACAGATTGGTATTGGAGCGATCCCCCATTAGCATGGATATTAAAGTAATCCTTTGATATACTTCAAAAGGATTTTCAGTCCAAATTATTTTGAAAAATGAATAAGCAAATACTGATAGTCGAAGTGCAAATATTATATTCTTAAGTTAAGGACTATAAGGTGGCTTAGTATAGAATGCTAACCACTAACCCACAACTATAATGCAATTTTCTGCAGGTACACTAACTAAACCCTAGGAAAGTGCGACTAGTGATAAATGATGGAGTAAGTAGGATTGCCACCGCCATAGAACGTGATAGCCATTATGTGTTGGCAAGAATTGTGAGGACGAATAGGACGACCATGCATCATGACATACAATTTTAAGTTAAACCCTCTATGTAATAGCTTAGTACATGGTTCATCCATCCTACTCATGCTACCTATCTTTGCTTTTCTATACTACCTTTTCCTATTCGTGAAGCTTTGAAACTCAGTTCATTTGATTGACATGTAGTTTATAAGGTACAGTTGCTAAAGGACCTTTCCATGGTGCACGACATGTTTCACATATCTCAGTTAAAGAAATGTCTTCAGGTTCCCAAACAGGGTGTTGAGATTTCAGATGTTAACCTTGGACCAGATTTAACCTACTTGGAATATTCCATCAAAAGGGTCGGTCACTTGAAGAAAACTTATCAAGTTTTATAAGCTACAGTGGAACCAACCCATGGAAGATGAAACCACATAGGAATCGGAGGAGTATCTGGAAGAGCGTGTTCCTAAGTTTCTAGTGTCATGTAAACCCAAGGTTTGTGTAGTTTATTTCTAATATAAACCAATAGGGGCACACCCCTGCCTTGTAGGAGTAATGGGGAAATAAGCCAGCGACACATTTCCTTTTCCATTACCTAGCCTAGAATTTTAAATCTCGGGACGAGATTTCTTTTAGGGGGAAGACTGTAACACCCCTGGTGTTACGATAACTAAAATATTGGCATGTCATCATAAGCACTTGCATTATCTTGTCTGATATACCTAGAATGCATTTACTAGGTTAAAATTTCCTTTTCAAAAGTGTGATGTTGTGTGTTGAGTATAGGACTTAGGTTGAAAACCTTGCTAGGGATTGTGGATAAACAAAATAACTCTGAAATCAAGGACTTGTTGGGAATGAGCTACATATGCTAAAGTTGGATCTTAGACTAGACAGTAACTTTGTTTTTGATGGATGGATCAAAGGGATGAATCCCTGGAAGAAGCTGAAACACAGATGAAACTCATTTGAAACCCTAAACTTACCCCAAATGTGGAATTTAAAATCTAGAAAGGACTGGTCAAAAGTTCATATACCAAAGTTGTAGAGCTTGCAAAAGTGAATAACTTTCTTATTTGGAGATTCCCATGTTGTGTGGAAGAATTTTGAGTTAAGTACAAAAATTCAGTTTTGAGTTTAGATTGGAATTTCTGAAAATAACATCAACTAGCCAACTTTGGACCATTGTAACTTTTGATATATAAGTAGTCTGGAGATGGTCACTATAGCTAAGGTGTAGAGCTATCCTAGGTGAACAAACTTGTTTAAGTTACTTAACCTTAAAGCCATATGGAACTAGGTGTAAAACTGGTCCAAATTGGGAATATTAGAATCTGAATTTCAGATTTAGTGCACAATTCAGCACTGCAGTTTTTGTATTCCGAAGAAAACTTGGAGCCTGTTGGTGGCTGATCTATACAGTGATTGGTTAAAGTTTCTATACCAAAGTGAAAGACCACATGTTGATGTATATGTTATGTTAATGGTTATGGCCCTAAAGCTATTTGGAACTTGGAGTAAAACTGGTCCAAAATAAAGTTATCAGAAATTGTGGGTTTCAGACTTAGTGTTATATCTGAATCTAAAATCTTTATGTTTTGGAGCAACTTTGGAATCTGTTTGTGGCTAATCCATATAGTTATGTGCTAAGAGTGATATATAAAGGTGAAAGCCCATGTATTGGTGTGTAAGTTTGGTTAAAGATCACACCCCTAAAGTTACATGGAACTTGGAGAAAAGGTGATTCAAAGTGGGGCTGCCAATGTGTCTGAATTTTCAGATTATGAATAGAAGTTTAAGTCTGAATTTCAGAGTTTGTAGCTGTTTTTGGAGCTCGATTGTGCCTAATCCATGAGGTTTTGGGCTGTAGAATATATAGAGGAATTAAAGACCATATGAGAGTCAGGATGTGTTATGAATAAAAATGATGTTGTATTGATGAGATGGTGAAATTAGACTAGATGCAACTAGAGTCTATTAATATTTAAGCTGACGTTAAAATATTGAATGTAAGGACTCACTTTAGTAAGCTATTTCTGCAAAAGTATCTAATTTGATTCTTGCTAAAGCCTTTTCCTTGATTCCTATTTAACCGGCATATCCTTGAGAGTCATTTTTCCTTAGTCGGGTATGACTTGCGAAAGTACACTTCGTACTCAGGGTTTTCGAACCCATGTTGTTGTAGGTGTTGATGAGTACTCTAAGTGTTCCTGTAGCTGGAGGGCGTTTCCAGTTCTGGAGGAGGACTAGCTAGGTTTATGTTTAAGTTTTGGAGGGTTTCTACCTTCCTGCTTTTGCAATAAGTTATCCTCGGCGAGGGCGGTGTCGCTGGCCTTGCCCTCGAGCTCTCGCTCCCACTTTTGCAGCCTCTCCAGAGCCTTGACCTAATGGGCCCGCTGGGCTTCCAGATTCTGGTCTAGGGCGTTCAGCTTGGCCTGGTACTCTGTTGTGAGGGCCTCCCAATGAGACACGGCCTCCTCCCTCTGGGACGCCTCCAGCTCCCTAGCGCACACCTTCTTTTCCCTCTGGGACGCCTCCAGCTCCCTAGCGCACACCTTCTGGAGGTCCCTCTTGTACTCCTTGCGGTCCCGCTTGAGTTGGGACCGCTCGAAGATGAACTGGCGGGACGCCGTCTTGGTGCGCTCCTCCAGTTGGGCGCGCCAGTCGCTGAGGTGCTGGTGCTCAGCCTCAAGCACCTCCCACTCCCGCAAAATTACTGCCCCAGTGTCACTAAGGACCTAGTGGGCACAGGACAGCATACGAGGGAGGGGAACTGGCGCCGCTTCTTGCTCGGCACCAGACCGGAGTCGTCGTCCAAACACCACCTCCATCTCCTCCGGAGCAGGCGGGGGGTTGGAGCTGGACGCGCCTCTTGCGTCACCCCAAATGTCGGGAGTGGGCGCAGATCCCCCAGCTGGGACCTCCTCTGTCGCTGCGACGCCACCCGACGCTGGTGCCGCTGCCACCGGATCCCCGGCTGAGGCATGGGAAGCTGCTGGTGCTGTCTGGGCAGCAGCCGAGGGCGGACCGCCGGCACCACTCCCAGCAGATTCTTGCTGCTGAGAGCCAGACCCGTTGGTGGGCCTGGTATCTGGCGGAGGAGGCGTGACCTTGGGAGCAGAGGGGGAGGAAGCCCTAGCAAATAGATGATGGGTTAAGACTTGTCGGCATGATGATTAGGCTCAAAGAAAAAGGGATTACACTTACTTGGGGCCCTGGACCTTCCAGTTACCCTGGAAGAGAGACGATCGCCACTCCTGCTGGTGCTGCTGTTGCGGCTGCTGCTGTTGTTGCTGTTGCTGCTGGTGGTGTCCCTGGGGTGATCACCCCCAGATGGTGGTGGTGGTAGCGGGATCAGAGGACTGATGAGCCTCTACGTGCCGTGGGCCTAGGAGCTGGCCTCCTCGGCCCCACCAGTAGTACTCTAGCGCTTCTAGGGGGCTCCGAAATGAGTGACCCATCAGCGCGACGCAGCCTGTGTCGCCTCTCCTCCTCCGACCCCCTAGAGCTACCTGGGGCGGGGGCACCGGTGGAGGTACCGCTTGCAGCCCCTTTGCCCTTGTCCAAGGGGCTGGGGGCCATAGCGGGAGTGGCGCTGCGAGCTACATCGGTAGGCTGGGGATCTCTAGCCGACTCATCAGAGATCCGGATCCCGCGGTGGGGGTCCCGGCTGCCGGTCTGGTGATCCGCCATGCCGCTCTCATCGAGGGTCGGCAGCGTGGCCAAGATCGTCGTCCTCAGGCCTGGGTCGTCGCAGAGCGCAGGGATGTTCTGGGGGAGTATCAGGGACTCAGGGACAAAAGTTTCCCCAGTAATCCCTCCCACTAGAACTACCAGCTCATCCCAGGACAGATCAGTGCCCGGCCCACGCTGGATCCTGCCGATGTCGTTTGGGCCGGTGAACCAGCAGCATAGGCGCGGTCTCCTCTGCAGCGGCGCGATCCGACGCTTCAGGAGATCACCGACCACGTGCATCGATGTCAAGCCGCCTGTAGCCGAACCCTTGATCCTGTCCAATACGGGTAGGAACTCTGGCGAAAGGGACGGCTTGGTCCTCCACTGCTTGCGGTCGAGCGCTGGCCCATCGCTCGGCAGGACGAGGCGGTCGTTGGCCTCGGCGCTAGCAATCACCCAGTCACTGTGCCAGTTCTCCCACCTCGTGCTGCCAAAGGTGGGGATGTAGACGACGGTTGGATCGGGCCTCGTCTGGAAGTAGTAGGCACCGATGTGGTCCCTAGTCTTACCGGACTTGACCAGCACGAAGAAGTAGCGGAAGAGGGAAGTACAGGGGGGCACACCTACGAACATCTCGCAGAGGTGGACGAAGATGGCTGCCTGGAGGATGGAGTGGGGCGTGAGGTGCTGAAGCTGAAGCCCGAACTCCTCTAGTAGCAGTAGAAAGAAGGGCGAGATCGGCAGTGCCAACCCGCAGGAGATGTAGGAGGTGAACAGCACGAACTCCCCGGAGGCGAGATCGCCGAGGGGGGCAGCACCGGCACGGATTCTTCCGGCGAGCCTCGTAGCGCTCCACCCAAGTAGGCCGCGCACCAGGTTAAGCGCTTCCTTAGACTGAAAATGGTTAGGATGACCAAGCAAAGCCATGGCGTGTGCAGCGGTGCGGGTGTGGAGCAGAGGACCATGAAGGCAAAGGGGTGCAAGCGATTGGGAGAGAATGCGAAAGGGTACCTACTGCATGCGGGGTGAATCCTTTTTCAAGGAAACCAGAGTCCTTGTTCAGGGAAACCCTTCTATGCGCCCCTGAATCACCGCAGGAAATCTCGCTTGACGAGTACCTAGGACCCAGGTAGCCCAATCTATGACACGGGGGCCCGGGTCCACAAGTCATACAGTTTGTGTGCCAAATTTCAGGTGCGGAAAGAGCGAACCGCCGCACGCGTCTGTAGTGCGCCTCCTTGGGGCCACTGCGGAAGATAAAAGGTAATATTTTAAACCAATGCAGGAGCAAAGAGGCGCCCCGCGCGTGGCCCGATGAAACCACCAGGCGTGGGGGCCACGGGTCAGTCAGCCGCGGGGACAGATATGGCAGTTGACGTGACTGAAGGCGGATTGACAGCGGGCGCGTCAGCACGCGCGTTAAAATGGCGCGCCAATCACCGATCAGGTCATGTTGAGGCGAAGTACAAGCTTTGGCCCCACCTGCAGGCTCGCATCCTCCCTAGAGGTGGGCCCGGGGGCCACTGCCGGTTCCCTGAAACTAGGGTACCCCTTACTACTGTATGAAGACGCAGTACCCACACGGCTATCTTTAGTCGCGTGGTAAAGGAGCGGTACGTGGGACCAGGCCATGACTCACCCCAGCCTCGGGTGACTACTCTGGGCCAGCAACAGCACCTGACCCCACCATGTGGGTGGCTCCGGGGCTGCTACGTGTCCAGAGAAAGTGACATACTCTGAGGCATCACTAGTGAGTCCGGACCCCCATGGGAAGGTGTCGGACCCCTGTATATACGGTCCGGGCCTCCAAGTTTGGTCCAGGAGCCCCCACATGTACGGATCGGACCCCTAGAATGGGATCTGGACCCCCCATATGGGGTCCGGGCTGCCCACAGTAGGGTCCCAAGGTTCCGGGACAGAACACACCCGAGCCTTAATTAGGGCCCAGGCGGGGGTCCAGAGTTGACATGTGTCCAGACCTGGTCTGGTGTGATCCAGACCTATCCGCATACACTCCTGCTCCCCGCTCAGGCGGAGACCCGATGTTGCCACGTGGCATAATACGCGCGGAATAAGCCAACGGGCGGAACCTGGCATGACGCCTCTGGACTACGCGCGCCTTCGCATTCATTACGGATAAGACGTACGCCTATCCATTCCACTGACAGGCGGCGTGCCCAGTCCACGATACGTGGGTCGTGCAGTTACTCACACGTTACCATATCGAGGGCAATGACTCACCATTACTCGTACGGTAACTACCCATCAATGCAGCATGGACTGCAGACATCATGACACCCACTGATTACTCATGCGTTACTCTGTCAGCATTAGTTATTCACATAATGTATTTCTTCCATTATGCTCCTAGACCCGCATGTCGGGGCTCAGCATCCTTGTATGTGCCTCCCATAAACTATAAAAGGGAAGGCACACAGCGTTACAAAGGACGAACTCAATTTACACACTCTACACACTCAATACTACTTACACACAGTGGAGGTAGGGTATTACGCTCCGGCGGCCTGAACCACTATAATCCCTCGTGTCTTCTCGTGTTCATCCCGAATTCACCAAACAGGCAACCGCTTAGGCCCCCTCCTCATCTTAGGATTAGGGCGGGTGCGTTCCGCCACCCGGCCGGTGGATTTCCCCACCGACAACCTTGATCCTATCCAATACGGGCAGGAACTCTGGCGAGAGGGATGGCTTGGTCCTCCATTGCTTGCGATCGAGTGCTGGCCCATTGGTCGGCAGGATGAGGCGGTCGTTGGCCTCGGTGCTGGCGATCACCCAGTCGCTGCGCCAGTTTTCCCACCTCGCACCACCAAAGGTGGGGATGTAGACTATGGCTGGATCTGGCCTTGTCTAAAAGTAGTAGGCACCGATGTGGTCCCTAGCCTTCCCGGACCTGGCCAGCACGAAAAAATAGCGAAAGAGGGAAGTGCAGGGGGCCACACCTACAAACATCTCACAGAGGTGGGCGAAGATCACTGCCTGGAGGATGGAGTGGGGCGTGAGGTGTTGAAGATAAAGCCCAAACTCCTCCAGCAGTAGCAGGAAGAAGGGTGAAATCGGCAGCGCCAACCCGCAAGAAATGTATGAGGTGAACAACACAAACTTCCCGACGGTGAGATCACCAAGGGGGACAGCGCCGGCACGGATCCTTCCGGCGAGCCCTGGCGCGCTCCACCCAAGCAGGCCACGCACCAGATTGAGCTCTTCCTCAGCTTGAAAGCGATCAGGATGACCGAATGAAGCCATGGCGTGTGCAGCGGCGCGGAACAGAGGAGCACGAAGGCAAAGGGGCGCAGCCGATTGGGAGAGAACGAGAAAAGGTAACTGCTATATGCGGGGCGAATCCTTTTCCAGGGAAACTCTCCCGCGCGCCCCTGAAACGCTGCAAGAAATCCCGTTCGACGGGCACCTAGGACCCAGGCAGCCCAGTTTGTGACACGGGGGCCCGGGTCCACAAGTCATACAGTTTGTGTGCCAGATTTCGGGTCCGGAAAGAGTGGGGTGTGAACCGCCACACGCGATAGCGCTCCTCCTTGGGGCTGTTGCAGAAGACAAAAGGTTATTTTTAAAACCAATGCAGCGGCAACGAGGCGCCCCGCGTGTGGCTCGATGAAACCACCAGGCATGGGGAGCCGTGGGTCAGTCAGCTGCGGGGACAGATATGGCAGTTGACGTGACTGAAGGTGGATTGACAGTGGGCGCGTCAGCAGACGTGCTAAAATAGCACGCCAATCACCGATCAGGCCATGTTGAGGCAAAGTACAAGCTTTGGCCCCACCTGCGGGCTCGCATCCTCCCCTGAGGTGGGCCCGGGGGCCACTGTCGGTACCCTGAAACTAGGGTACCCCTTACTGTTGTATAAAAACGCAGTACCCATGCGGTTATTTTTAGTCGCGTGGTAAAAGAGCTGTATGTGGGACCAGGCCATGACTCGCCCAAGCCTCGGGCGACTACTCTGGGCCAGCAACAGCACCTGACCCCACCACATGGGCGGGTCCGCTGCCGTCGCGTGTCCAGAGAAAGTGACATACTCTGAGGCATCACCAGTGAGTCCGGACCCCCATGGGAAGGTGCTGGACCCCTATATATACGGTCCGGGCCTCCAAGTTTGGTCCAGAACCTCCACGTTTGCGAACCGGACCCCTGGAATGGGATCCAGACCCCCCTGTATGGGGTCCAGGCCGCCCATAGTGGGGTCCCAGGGTTCCAGGACAGAACATACTCGGGCCTTAATCAGGACCCAGGCGGGGGTCTGGTGCCGACATGTGTCCAGACCTGATCTGGTGGGATCCGGACCTTATCACATACACTCCTGCTCCCCGCCCAAGCAGAGACCCGATGCTACCACGTGGCCTACTGCGCGCGGCGTAAGCCAACGGGCGGAACCTGGCATGAAGCCTCTAGGCTACGCGCGTCTTTGCATTCATTACGGATAAGACGTGCGCCTGTCCATTCTACTAATAGGCTGCGTGCCCAGTCCACACTGCGTGCGCCGTGCTGTTACTCACACATTACCATAGCAAGGAAATGACTCACCATTACTCATGCATTTCCAAGAAAAGGGTCATTGCCTATCAATGCTGCATGGACTGCAGTCATCATGACTCTCGCTGATTACTCATGCGTTACTAAGGCGGAGGGAATCTGGACGGCTCCGCCTATACGCCTCTATGCACAATAGGCGTACCAGGCTACTCCGTATTCTACTGCAACAAGCCATCACCCACCTGCGGACACGGCAAGACGTGGCAGTAGCCAGTCAGAGAAGCAACACAGCGTCCAACAAAGATCTTTGTGTGCTGTCAGCATTAACTATTCACATAATGTATTCCTTCCATTGTGCTCCTAGGCCCGCATGTCGGAGCTCAGCATCCTTGTATGTACCTCCCTTAAACTATAAAAGGGAGGGGACACAACGTTACAAGGGACATGGTCAATACAACTTACATATAGTGGATATAGGGTATTACGCTCCAGTGGCCTGAACCACTATAAACCCTCGAGTGTTCTTGTGTTCATCCAAATTTCACCAATTAGGCAAGTGCTTAGGCTCCCTCCTCATCTTAGGATTAGGGCGGGTGCATTCCGCCACCCGGCCGGAGGATTTTCCCACCGACAATGACCCAAGGTGGATGGTACGCCCTAAACCTCTAGTAGTTAGGCGGTCCCTGGGTATGATGGTCCCTGTGGAATCCGAGACATGCATCAAGGCTGCTACTGGAATATGTGCAGTGGTGATTGTATCTCACAAAGTAGTGCGCGTACGATTTGTGGTAGGAGTACATACCAGCTGGTTAGGAATCGATTTGAATCGCCATCGCTCCTGGATAGTGAGCCCTTGACTTGAGCTATCTCATCGTAGTAAGAACTACACTCTTAACATTTGTTGAATGGATAAGAGATGATGTTAATTCTAATTATGCCCAAGGAATAGAATAACTTGATGTGATAACTTGATTCAACGCTCTCAATCTGATCATTCACTAAAGTGGTAATTAGACATACTTCAAGTGGGATACGAAATACCTAGAACATCAGGTGCAGAACCTAGTCCATAGCAAAGTAGTTAATAATCCTGACCTACTAAAAATGGAGTAAGTAATTTGGCAATTTTTCCCTTAAGTTATTAAGAACATCCGTAACTCCTGTTACTCTTAAAAAGCAAAGAGCCAACTCCAGATATAGCTTGCATACTCCTTGAGGTCTTTTACTTTCTTATTTTTCGGTTTTAGACATTTCAGTACTCAGGGTGTTATTCCCAATGATTTGTTGCAGATGGTTAGATGTACTACGGTGTAACACCTCAGGTGTTACTATGGCTAGAGCACACCTGGCACTAGGGACTGTGATCACATGTGGTAGAGGCTTAGGGAAACACATAAGAACTTGGAGATCATGTGTTGATCAAAGTTTGTTAATGACCTGAGAAGCATTACTCAAATCTTTGTACCCTTACTACCTTGGAAGGGAGAGGGGGGAAGAACCCTAGACCTCTCTTAAACCCTATCTCCCAAAACCATGGTTAAGAGGGGAAAGAGAGTGAGCAAATGTGCAAAACATGGGTAATTTTTAACCAAACCTTAAGTAACCTTATAACCAGCAATTAGGGGAGGGAAATATTGCAAAAAGACCCTGGAGAAACCCCAAATCCAATCTCCAAGTGGAGAGAGAGCTAGAGCTCTCTATTTCTCTCTAAGTTAAAAACTACACCTACACTAAAGATCAGTCGTGTTCACCTCGAAGCTGGCACCAAATCCACCTGTGTTCTATACCAAAAATGTGGCATACCACCTAGGGCACCCACTGGAAAAAGCTGAGCCCGAGACTTGGACGTTTGACATGCCTTGGTATGGTTTTTGTCGCGAGGTGGGCAGTGTGACACACCCGATTTGGCGACCAGAGATCTCCCTCCCTAGGCCATATCTGCCATGGCGTCTCACAGGTAAGTGATAGCCCTAGGTGCCAGGAGTAGACCCATGCCAGATTTTTGCCAAGATTCGCACGTTTGCGACTTGGGTGAGCTGTGGAACAAGGGTAGAAGAAAACTTACACGTGTTCGACGCGCTCTGCCGCGCCAGAGCACGCCCGACCCCGCGCCGCGCCGAGCTGCGCCTGTGTCCCCTGTGTGCGCCCGCGCCTATAAAACCCACTAAAGCATTAAACACACTCCTCCGCGCAACCTCAAGCCTCACCGGAGCTTAGCTCACCGCCATTTGCCCGTGCGCGGCGTGTTCGCGGCCACCCGACCCACTACCGCCGTAGACTGGCCAGCCCAGCGTTTCCCAGCCCCGTCCAACCCTCAGAGACGAGTGTGCATGACTCAGTGAAGCTCCCTGAGCGAGGAATCGAAGCCTGCTTCGCCGGAGAGGCCCGTCCACGGTCGCCGGAGCTCACACCCTCGCCGGAGTACGTGGACCGGGTAATCCGCTCAACCTTTTTCCAATTCCTGGTGCACACAGTCACTACGTGACCCCATGAAGCTCACCTTGCCCTCAGATTGAACCAGCTCGCCGTGGTTTGGCCGGTACACTCGCCGCCGACGAGAACACCCTCCTGCACACGTGGACCGAGCGATTCCGGCCATCCCCGCCGTCGAGCCGCACCTCGCTGTGACCGCCAGAGCCTCCCCGAGCCAACCCTGCCCTTCGCCGGACCTACCTCGCCGCCGGTAAGCCGCGCCACCCTTTTCTTTCTCGCGGATACTGTTTACATTGGGGGGAGGGACCTCGGGGAAGAAGAGAGGAAAGTCAGGGGGGCTTTTTGAATTGTCAGTGACCCAGGGGAATAGTGGCGCAGGGGTAGATCTGTGCGGGTTGATTTAGTTTAAACCCAGGGACCTCGGTGTAAACTGTTTTTCCAGGAAACTCTTATTAAATCTGTTTTTAAATTGAGCAGAAACTTTGAAAATCCATAACTTCTGTTTAAATTATCCAAATTTGGTCAAACAAATTTTGTCGGACTCTAAATAATGTAACCTACTTAAGAAAAATATAAAACCCCCTATGTACTACAGAAAACTTTAGGGTTCTAATTTAATTATTGTTTTAGCCATAAGCTAAATAATAGGGCAAAAATTAGTTGCACTATTTGACTAGAGTTAGAAAAATTTGGAGAAGTTTATATCTACCTACTGACCCAATTAAAAATGTTGAATCCCTCTGTCCACTCCATTAAGTCAGTTTTTACCCCTTATTTTATAATATGCTTAAGGTTAAGAAAAATAGAAAAGGTGATTTAAATAATGAACCAGAGGGCACCTCTATTTTTGTTAGGGTACTTATTCAATGAAGTTCATTGGAAAAATCTAACATACCCTGGTGAAGTATAAAATAAGTAGGATCCCTGTTATTTTAAGAAAACAAGGAAAAATTAGAAAAACCCTACAAAAATAACCCTAAGGTAAAAACACCTCAAACTTTGGGATGACTAATGTTTGGTTATTATGAACATAGAAAAAATACAAAATCTGTTGTTTGATATTTTTCAAATGACAAGTTAGTTATAGGCACCTTTTTGGCATAAAACTTTGGAAAATCACAACTAAATAATCACCTATTAACTTTCTGTGAATTTTGGCACAGAGGTTTAGTATTACTGTTAGACTCCAACAAAAATAACCCTTAGGAAGGAACTTAACTCTAATGGGGAGATGTAGTGTAAAGTGGCCCATTTTACACCACTCTTGTTATTTTTGTCTAAAGCATAGCCTTTATTTTTTTAAGCCTCAAATTCCTAAAACCAGCTAGAATAGCCAATGGCAACCCACTGCAATTTTTACAGAATTTTTGGAAATTATTAACCCACTGTCGTAGTTCAAACCTACACTAGAAACCATAAGTAGAAATTAAAGGAAGGAAAATAACTACTGGTAATTAGTGTCATCCTAAAACCCTTATAACATTGCCCACTGAAATGTGTAAGGACAATGCAAATCCCCTATGTTTATCCTCAACAAAGACCCAAGCCTAAAAGTGAAAAGCACAACCCTCTAAAATCCCCGCATGACCAAGAAACCCTAAGTTACTCCTTAACTTAATTTTCTTCTTAGCATAATGTTATTAAATCCTACATCATCATGACATTCATGTTCATTGCATTCGATAGACTGTAACCTTGCTGACGGAGAGTACGTCCTCGTGCCGGAGCAAGGAGCTGCTCAGGAGGTAACCCCAGATCCAGCACCCGAGTCTGCACCAGAGGACCTGCCTGCCACTGCTTTGGAAGGCAAGCCCCGGTTTTATGCATAACCTGTTATTTATGCTATTTTATTATACTTAATGATTGTAGGATTGTTTGTGCACTTAAGTGTAGGAGTTGTTTGGAACCCTAGTTGCATGATCTCTGGAATCCTTGTTGAGATGGATACTAGTATGCTAGGTCGAGTAGCTGCTTTAATTAATTAGGATCTCGGTAGAAGACGAGTGATTTTTCTAGCACTCGCGCGAGATCAGGAATTGGTTGTATCCACTTTTCCTATCATATTGATAGTTGTTCGGTGGACACGGATCCATGGGGATGCGTGGCCTACGGGAGGAAAATGAAATAAGGATTAACGTGCGGATACCTGTGTCAAGCATTTGAATGTACTAAGCACATGCCGAGAAATATGGTAAATCGGTAAGCCTAGTACCTGATTGAACCTGGCAGTGGACTTTACCCCTCACGCGACCTGAGACGTGGTCTCCCATTCCGGTTATGGTGGGTACAAGTGCGGTCACTGCACGACGGCAGTCGGGGTCAGTGAGGCACTGTATGCCAAGGCGGTGAGCCCTGATCTGCTGATGGAGAATCGATGGGGACGGTTGATGTGTGTGGGGACGGAGTGCCTCGCCACGTCGTGTGTTTAGGTTTACCTTGCAAGGATAAAAACTCGATTCGAATCGTCTGCTTCTCGCAGCTAATGAGACTGCTTGATCCATTGTACTGCATTGAGTAACAAGTGGAAATATGATGAGTTGATATAAGATGTTGATTGCTAATAATGTTTGCTACTATGTATGAGTAGATAGTACACATTTAGCCTTAAGAGAGTCACACTTAAATTTGACAAAGTTAAAACTTGATTTAGAAACTCAGCTAGTGCTTTTGGCAAACCAAACCCCACAGCCAAACAGCTGCATGTCTAGAGGTAGAGGAGTAGACTCCTCACACCGGGTAAGTCTAGCTGAGTATTAGTATACTCAGCCTTGCTTGTGGCATAATTTTTACAGGTTCTCTGGAGGACATGGTTGCTGGAGTGACTTGGCCGTCCACCTTACCACCGGGTTGGACTGTTGAGTGGGACCCCGCCTCGGCTGAGGAGGAGCATGAGGAGTGATGGGACAGGCTTCCCCATCTCTCTGTTTATTTACCGTTAGTTTATTTCCGCTGCACTTCGAACAATGATGGTTACTTTTGCAAAAACTCTGATGATGATGATGTAATAATTTAATACTCTCACATGCATGGTTTTATGCTTTATTGTATTTGCTCTGTGACTCACCATCGAGTGAGATTGTGGTACTTGATCCTGTCAGTGGCCGTGTCGGACTAGATCCGAGGGATTGACGGGTTATTCCCATTTAAGTGTGGTCTAGCCTCTAAGGCAGGGCTTAGGCACTTAAGTTGGAATAATTCGGGCAGTTCCGCCATAGCTAGTATCGGAGCTTGTACCACCGCAGAGGAATCAATAAAATATGAATACCATCCCTTTTCAAAATAAAACTTGATAGAGACAATGTTGGATAGATCGTAGGACGAGCAGGATAGACCTAGGACGTGAAGCCTTAGGATGATAGAAGGGTAACTAGGTGGCTACATAATTAGGCCCTACAGGCCACTTTAAGGGATGGGAGTCTTTCCCTATCCCCTTATTTTGGTGAGGTCGTTCAGGACGAGCATGCATGCATTGCTAAATTAAACAATTGAGTAAAGACTTAAAAACAAGGTGATAACCAACTAAGTCTCTAGTACCTTTTTATCTAACTAAAGAAAGGTTGAGTTTTATTTCTCTTGTTCTTTTTATAATTCTTTTTCTTTTACTTACGCTTAACCGTACACAGATGACTTCCCACGGATCCTCAGAGGACGGAAATGCACTAACCCACACTAACGGGCTTGCACGAGAGGGCTTCCCCCGTATTTTGTGGGAGGTACTCCAGGGAGCCGGGTACTTGACACCCCCTCAGTACACGGTGCAGCAGTTCGAGAAGCACCGGGTGCCCCGCTGTAGGGTGAGGATGATCTTGGAGCCTCATCCCCTGCAGCCAGGCTGGCGTTCGCTGGACTCCAAGTCTTTCGGATACCGGGCGGAGGACACGATCGAGGCAATCGCTCTGCACGGGTTGACGACTTTTTGTGGATTCCACCCCTTGGAGCTTTCCACCCACCCCATTGGCTTGTTTCCCGCTGAGAAGGAAGACGACCCAATGTGGAAGGATCGGGTGGAGCATGCCAAGGATATCTGGGCTCTCTACCCAGGCCACACGGCTCACTTGTCGGTACGGTGCATGAACGCCCTGTATCGTCTGCAACTGATGCGCGGGGAGGCAATGTCTCATCTAATGGCATTATTGGAGGCAACCAAGATCACCCTGGACAACAGGGAGGAGCTCGTGATTGACTTGTCCCAAGAGTTGGTAGAAAAAGATTTACAAGTGGAGCAGCTGTCTGATGAGATCCATGAGTTGGAGGAATTGGTGGGAACAAGGGAGAACACCATCGAGGTTCTCGAAGATCAGCTTCTCAACACCCAGCAGTAGCTCGCAGAGGCTAATGAGCACCTAGATATGCATCATCAGGAGATCCATGATGGGGAGGCTGACGAGGACGTCGACATTGAGGGAGGGGAGGAGCCTGCTTCCAGCGTAGACACTGCTGGCTCAGGGAGGCCACCTTCCCCCGAGTCGAGTGTCGCCTCTTTCGCTCATTAGTTGCCAGAGTAGGAATAGAGATCGGTAATGTAGGACTCCTTGCAGCTAGCTTAGCTTTTGCACCCTTGGGGTACTAGGCTGGATAGAGTTGAGTCTTTTGAGACAATGATGTAATCGTGATAAACTCGTTTGGAAACATGTTTGATGGATGTTGTTATCAGTTTTAAGTTTGGGAGGAGAAATTTATGCCTTTTAAATCCTTTTGTCGAAAGTTGGAGTCTATCATTTTACTTTTGACTCTTTTCGCCGCGATTAAACCTTGAACTTGGAGTTATGGTGTTAAGTATATATGTGGTTTTTCAGATGGCCGGGAGGCAGCGTCGTGGTCAGAATGAGCGCGTTCCTCCACCGCCGCCACCGCCTCCCACTCTGCAGGAGCTCATGGCTCAGCAGAATGAGATCTTGAGGCAGCTAGCTCAGCGTCAGCCACCACCTCAGCACTATGGTGGTGGGGACCATCAGCGTCACCCCGCGGCAGCTACCTACCAAGAGTTCCTCAGTACCCAGCCCCTATTGTTCACAAGGACAGAGGATCCACTTGATGCAGATGTGTGGTTGCGAGTAGTGGAATCCAAATTCCCGCTACTCCATGGAGCTTGCTCAGAAGTCACTAAGGTCCGGTTCGCTACTCAGCAGCTTCGCGGACCCGCGCGGACATGGTGGGACCACTATCTTGCTATGCAACCGACTGACCATGAGGTGGAATGGAGGGAGTTTAAGACAGCTTTCAGGGGACATCACATACCCGCAGGCATCATGGACCGAAAGCTCAACGAGTTTCTGGCACTCACTCAGGGCAACAGGACAGTGTTGCAGTATGCCCAGGCCTTTAATGACTTGTGCCAGTATGCTGGGTACCATGCAGACACGGACGAGAAGAAGAGGGACAGGTTTAGACGGGGGCTCAGCACTAAGCTTCGTGATCGTCTCAACACTGTCAGGGCCAACAGTTATAATGAGTTGGTCAACATAGCTATCTCCCAGGAGGACTGCATTACAGCTCGACAGGCAGAAAAGAAGAGGAAGACCCCTGTGGCAGGACCCTCAGCTCAGCCACAGCGCTTTAGGATTGTGTCCGACACTCAGAACAGGGGACCCCAGCAGCAGCAAGGGAGATGGGTGATCTGACCACCGCAGCAGCAGCAGCAGGCACCCAACCGCACCCAGTTTCCAGCTCAGAGGAGCAATCAACAGCAGCAGTACCGCCAGGCAAATGACAACAGGTGTTTCACGTGTGGCAGCACCGGACACTACGCCAAGAATTGCCCCAAGAACCAGCAGAGGCAGGGGCAGAATGTCAATCTGAACCAGGGCAAGAGGCAGAAGGTGCAAGTGAGGCAGGGCAGGCTAAACTTCACCACCATGGCTGATATTCCAGAGGGAACACCCGTCATGACTGGTATCTTTACAGTTTTAAATTATCCTGCTATTATTCTTTTTGATTCTGGTGCTTCGCATAGTTTTATCAGTGCCAAATTTAGTGCCAAGTGCCAGTTGCCTTTCACCACACCAATGGGGGTATCACAATTTCAACACCAGGAGGCAGGATTGCCACTAATCAAATCAGCAGGCATGTGCCCATAAAGTTTGGTAGTCTAATAATTAAAACCACCCTCCTCATTTTGGGTTTGGACAGCGTGGATATCATATTGGGAACTGACTGGTTAACAAGGCATCGGGCAGTTATTGACATTGCAGCTAGGGCCATTGAAGTGCACTCACCAACCTGTGGTGAAACCACATTATATTTGCCTGATCAGGGTTGCACCCGTTCTTGTGCCTTTGTTATGATAGAATCCCCAGTGGAAAAGATCCCAGTCGTCTGTGACTACCCAGATGTTTTTCCGGATGAATTGCCAGGAATACCACCTTACAGAGACATTGAGTTTGCAATTGAGTTGCAACCCGGGACTGCTCCTATCTCTAAGAGACCTTATAGGATGCCTCCCGCAGAACTGGCAGAACTGAAGAAGCAACTGCAAGAACTGTTGGACAAGGGGTTTATTCGCCCTAGTACTTCCCCTTGGGGATGTCCCGCTTTATTTGTGAAGAAAAAGGATGAGAGTTTGAGAATGTGTGTTGATTACTGCCCTCTCAATGCGGTGACTATCAAGAACAAATACCCACTGCCTCGCATTGATGTCTTGTTTGATCAATTAGTAGGAGCCAAGGTATTCTCCAAGATAGACCTTCGCTCAGGTTACCATCAGATCAAGATCCGTGCTAGTGATATTCCCAAGACGGCTTTCTCCACCAGATATGGGTTGTATGAGTTTTTGGTGATGTCTTTTGGGCTGACCAATGCCCCGACTTATTTCATGTACTTGATGAACTCAGTATTCATGCTAGAGCTGGACAAGTTCGTGGTTGTTTTCATTGATGATATTCTGGTCTATTCCAAGAATGAAGACGAGCATGCTGAGCATCTGCATATCGTGCTTCAGCGACTGCGCGATCATCGTCTTTATGCGAAGTTGTCTAAATGTGAATTCTGGCTGAAGGAAATAAAATTCCTGGGTCACACAATTTCTCAGGATGGGATATCAGTTGATCCTGAGAAATTACAAGAAGTGATGGACTGGAAACCTCCAACTACAGTGAGGCAGATTAGGAGTTTTCTGGGATTGGCAGGGTATTACCGATGATTTATTCTGGATTTCTCCAGAATTGCCAAGCCAATGACTGAGTTATTGAAGAAGGGAGCCAAGTTTACTTGGAGCCAAAAGTGCGAAGATGCTTTTCATACACTGAGGCAACATTTGACAACAGCCCCAGTGCTGGCTCAACCCGATAGCACCAAGCCCTTTGAAGTTTATTGTGATGCCTCTGGTACGGGATTGGGATGTGTCTTGATGCAAGAGAACAGAGTGATTGCTTATGCTTCCCGAGCACTTAGACCTCATGAGTAGAACTACCCTACACATGACCTGGAATTGGCAACCGTGGTTCATGCTCTTAAGATATGGAGGCACTACTTGATGGGAGCTCACTGTAACATTTACACTGATCACAAGAGTCTCAAGTATATTTTCACTCAGGCAGACCTTAACATGAGGCAGAGGAGATGGTTAGAGCTAATCAAGGACTATGATTTGGAGGTGCATTACCACCCTGGCAAGGCCAATGTCGTGGCAGATGCTTTGAGTAGAAAGGCCCAGTGCAATTGTATGAACATGGATGCAAGAGTCACCACCCTGTGCGATGAGTTGTGTAAGATGAGCTTGGAAGTTGTTCCTTCCGGTAAATTAAGTTATATCTTGGTGGAGCCCACATTGCAAGAGCAAATAGTCCAGGCACAGATTGGGGATAAAGGTGTCCAGGTTATCAAAGACATGCTCAAGCAGAAGGCAGAAAAATACAAGTGCTTCCGTCAGGACAGCAAGGGAATTTTGTGGTTTGGAGATCGATTGGTTGTTCCCAAGGACCCTGAACTCAGAAAGAAGATACTGGATGAAGCTCACCTTTCCAAGTTCTCCATGCACCCTGGTAGCAACAAGATGTACCATGATATCAGATCTTTATATTGGTGGACCAGAATGAAGAGGGAAATTGCCAAGTATATATCCGAGTGTGACACCTGCCAGAGAATCAAAGCCAGTCATTTGAAGGCAGCAGGCCCTTTGCAACCTCTTCCCATACCATCTTGGAAATGGGAGGACATTTGCATGGACTTTGTCATAGGATTGCCCAATACCTCTAGGCACCATGATTCCATTTGGGTTATTGTGGACAGGCTGACCAAGACTGCACATTTCTTGCCAGTACATACCACCCACAAGACAGAGAAGTATGCGGAAATTTATGTTGATCAAATAGTGCGATTGCATGGTATTCCAAAGACCATTGTATCTGACAGAGGAGCACTGTTTGTGGCGCGCTTTTGGGAGCAACTCCAAGAATCCCTTGGGACCCATGTCTTACGAAGCTTAGCATACCATCCTCAAACAGATGGCCAGACAGAAAGAGTGAATCAGATTTTGGAAGACATGTTGCGGGCATGTGCACTACACTACGGAAAGGATTGGGACAAGTGTCTTTCCTTGGTAGAGTTTTCTTACAATAACAGCTATCAGTCCAGTCTGAAGATGGCACCCTTTGAGGCATTGTATGGGAGAAGGTGTAGGACCCCACTGAATTGGTCTCAAGCAGGAGAAAGGGAAATATTTGGACCAGATTTGGTACTTGATGCAGAAGAAAAGGTCAGAGTCATCAAAAAGAACTTGGAAGCTGCTCAGGCCAGGCAAAAGAGCTATCATGATAAGAGGCGGAAACCTCTCCAGTTTGCAGTGGGAGACCATGTCTATCTTAAGGTGTCACCCACCAAGGGTGTCCAGAGATTCGGAATTAAGGGCAAGTTAACTCCTTGATACATTGGACCCTATGAGATAAAAGCAAGTTGTGGACCTGTGGCTTACCAATTGGAATTGCCACCCCACATGTCAGTAGTTCACAATGTGTTCCATGTATCTCAGCTGCGAAAATGTGTTCGCCTACCCACTGAAGTACTGCCGGAACCAGACATTGAAATAGAATCAGATTTGTCCTACCAAGAATACCCCGTCAAGGTATTAGATCAAAAGGAGAGATCAACGCGGGCAAGGTCAATCCGAATGTATAAAGTTCAGTGGAGTCATCATTCAGCAGAAGAAGCTACATGGGAGACGGAGGAATTTCTACGCTCTCGCTTTCCCGACTTTCTGCCTAAAGGAGTCGGTACGTAACCACAAAACCCCCCCACCTGCTCTTTGAAAATAATTTTAAGAAAAACTTAGATAGCAAGGATAGTCTAAGTTGTGGATTTAACTTAAAAAGGACTTCCTTCTGAAGTTGCAAAGAGAATGATATTCGAAGAGCAGTGATAAGAGAAACTTAAGTATAAAGAGAGAGTAGCACCAGCACACTTTCAAGCACCCCTCTAGAGGACTCTACCTAAAATCTCGGGACGAGATTCCTTTAAGGGGGGAGGGCTATAACACCTCAGGTGTTACTATGGCTAGAGCACACCTGGCACTAGGGACTGTGATCACATGTGGTAGAGGCTTAGGGAAACACATAAGAACTTGGAGATCATGTGTTGATCAAAGTTTGTTAATGACCTGAGAAGCATTACTCAAATCTTTGTACCCTTACTACCTTGGAAGGGAGAGGGGGGAAGAACCCTAGACCTCTCTTAAACCCTATCTCCCAAAACCATGGTTAAGAGGGGAAAGAGAGTGAGCAAATGTGCAAAACATGGGTAATTTTTAACCAAACCTTAAGTAACCTTATAACCAGCAATTAGGCGAGGGAAATATTGCAAAAAGACCCCTGGAGAAACCCCAAATCCAATCTCCAAGTGGAGAGAGAGCTAGAGCTCTCTATTTCTCTCTAAGTTAAAAACTACACCTACACTAAAGATCAGTCGTGTTCACCTCGAAGCTGGCACCAAATTCACCTGTGTTCTATACCAAAAATGTGGCATACCACCTAGGGCACCCACTGGAAAAAGCTGAGCCCGAGACTTGGACGTTTGACATGCCTTGGCATGGTTTTTATCGCGAGGTGGGCAGTGTGACACACCCGATTTGGCGACCGGAGATCTCCCTCCCTAGGCCATATCTGCCATGGCGTCTCACAGGTAAGTGATAGCCCTAGGTGCCAGGAGTAGACCCATGCCGGATTTTTGCCAAGATTCGCACGTTTGCGACTTGGGTGAGCTGTGGAACAAGGGCAGAAGAAAACTTACACATGTTCGACGCGCTCTGCCGCGCCAGAGCCGCGCCCGTGTCCCCTGTGTGCGCCCGCGCCTATAAAACCCACTGAAGCATCGAACACACTCCTCCGCACACCCTCAAGCCTCACCGGAGCTTAGCTCACCGCCGTTTGCCCGTGCGCGGCGTGTTCGCGGCCACCCGACCCACTGCCGCCGTAGACCGGCCAGCCCAGCGTTTCCCAGCCCCGTCCAACCCTCGGAGACGAGTGTGCACGACTCAGTGAAGCTCCCCGAGCGAGGAATTGAAGCCTGCTTCGCTAGAGAGGCCCGTCCACGGTCGCTGGAGCTCACACCCTCGCCGGAGTACGTGGACCGGGTAATCCGCTTAATCTTTTTCCAATTCCTGGTGCACACAGTCACTACGTGACCCCATGAAGCTCACCTTGCCCTCGGATTGAACCAGCTCGCCGTGGTTTGGCCGGTACACTCGCCGCCGACGAGAACACCCGCCTGCACACGTGGACCGAGCGATTCCGGCCATCCCCGCCGTCGAGCCGCACCTCGCTGTGACCGCCAGAGCCTCCCCGAGCCAACCCTGCCCTTCGCCGGACCTACCTCACCGCCGGTAAGCCGCGCCACCCTTTTCTTTCCCGCGGATACTGTTTACATTGGGGGGAGGGACCTCGGGGAAGAAGAGAGGAAAGTCAGGGGGCTTTTTGAATTGTCAGTGACCCGGGGGAATAGTGGCGTAGGGGTAGATCTGTGCGGGTTGATTTAGTTTAAACCCAGGGACCTCGGTGTAAACTGTTTTTCCAGGAAACTCTTATTAAATCTGTTTTTAAATTGAGCAGAAACTTTGAAAATCCATAACTTCTGTTTAAATTATCCAAATTTGGTCAAACAAATTTTGTCGGACTCTAAATAATGTAACCTACTTAAGAAAAATATAAAACCCCCTATGTACTACAGAAAACTTTAGGGTTCTAATTTAATTATTGTTTTAGCCATAAGCTAAATAATAGGGCAAAAATTAGTTACACTATTTGACTAGAGTTAGAAAAATTTGGAGAAGTTTATATCTACCTACTGACCCAATTAAAAATGTTGAATCCCTCTGTCCACTCCATTAAGTCAGTTTTTACCCCTTATTTTATAATATGCTTAAGGTTAAGAAAAATAGAAAAGGTGATTTAAATAATGAACCAGAGGGCACCTCTATTTTTGTTAGGGTACTTATTCAATGAAGTTCACTGGAAAAATCTAACATACCCTGGTGAAGTATAAAATAAGTAGGATCCCTGTTATTTTAAGAAAATAAGAAAAACTTAGAAAAACCCTACAAAAATAACCCTAAGGTAAAAACACCTCAAACCTTGGGATGACTAATGTTTGGTTATTATGAACATAGGAAAAATACAAAATCTGTTGTTTGATATTTTTCAAATGACAAGTTAGTTATAGGCACCTTTTTGGCATAAAACTTTAGAAAATCACAACTAAATAATCACCAATTAACTTTCTGTGAATTTTGGCACAGAGGTTTAGTATTACTGTTAGATTCCAACAAAAATAACCCTTAGGAAGGAACTTAACTCTAATGGGGAGATGTAGTGTAAAGTGGCCCATTTTACACCACTCTTGTTATTTTTTTCTAAAGCATAGCCTTTATGTTTTTAAGCCTCAAATTCCTAAAACCAGCTAGAATAGCCAATGGCAACCCACTGCAATTTTTACAGAATTTTTGGAAATTATTAACCCACTGTCGTAGTTCAAACCTACACTAGAAACCATAAGTAGAAATTAAAGGAAGGAAAATAACTACTGGTAATTAGTGTCATCCTAAAACCCTTATAACATTGCCCACTGAAATGTGTAAGGACAATGCAAATCCCCTATGTTTATCCTCAACAAAGACCCAAGCCTAAAAGTGAAAAGCACAACCCTCTAAAATCCCCGCATGACCAAGAAACCCTAAGTTACTCCTTAACTTAATTTTCTTCTTAGCATAATGTTATTAAATCCTGCATCATCATGACATTCATGTTCATTGCATTCGATAGACTGTAACCTTGCTGACAGAGAGTACGTCCTCGTGCCGGAGCAAGGAGCTGCTCAGGAGGTAGCCCCAGATCCAGCACCCGAGTCTGCACCAGAGGACCTGCCTGCCACTGCTTTCGAAGGCAAGCCCCGGTTTTATGCATAACCTGTTATTTATGCTATTTTATTATACTTAATGATTGTAGGATTGTTTGTGCACTTAAGTGTAGGAGTTGTTTGGAACCCTAGTTGCATGATCTCAGGAATCCTTGTTGAGATTGATACTAGTATGCTAGGTCGAGTAGCTGCTTTAATTAATTAGGATCTCGGTAGAAGACGAGTGATTTTTCTAGCACTCGCGCGAGATCAGGAATTGGTTGTATCCACTTTTCCTATCATATTGATAGTTGGTTGGTGGACACGGATCCATGGGGATGCGTGGCCTATGGGAGGAAAATGAAATAAGGATTAACGTGCGGATACCTGTGTCAAGCGTTTGAATGTACTAAGCACATGCCGAGAAATATGGTAAATCGGTAAGCCTAGTACCTGATTGAACCTGGCAGTGGACTTTACCCCTCACGCGACCTGAGACGTGGCCTCCCATTCTGGTTATGGTGGGTACAAGTGCGGTCACTGCACGACGGCAGTCGGGGTCAGTGAGGCACTCACTATAGGAAAACACTTAATTCCCGTCGGCCTGAAACCGACGGGAATAAGCCCTAAATCGACGGGAATTAATTATCGTCGGTTTAGGGCTTATTCCCGTCGGTTTCAGGCCGACGGGCGTCCCTTGTCGGGGATAAGGTTATCCCCGTCGGCGGCTGACGGGAATAATTAATTCCCGTCGGCTAGATAGTGGCCGACGGGAATTACGGCTAATTCCCGTCGGTTCTGCTGGCCGACGGGAGTTATTAATTAATTCCCGTCGGCCCCACGTGGCCGACGGGAATTAACTGGGCCGACGGGCGTTAGTAGTTAATTCCCGTCGGTTCGACCATAGCCGACGGGAATTAACTGGGCCGACGGAAATTACTGTACACTGCTACAAAAACAGCACTAAATTATGTCACTATTTCTGCACACATAACATATATCAAACATAATCACATATACCAGCCACATTACAAACACATGTAGAGATACGACATCCACAAACACATGCATTTAGACATAGTGCATTTATAATTAAAACATCCACCAACGTGTACGACATAGTATTCAAACATAACATCCACCAATATCAAACAACGAGCGACATAGTATTATTGAACATAACATTCATCAACGAGTACGACATTTCAAACATAAGTTTAAGTGTTTAGAGATAACCACCACTTGGGTGGTTAGAGCTTTGACCGCTGCCGCCTTCACCACCAGGAGGAGGGAACGCGAAGAGCGAGTCAACAAATCCAGTCCCTACTGCTGGATCAGACCCACTGCCACCCGCTTCAGGCGTAACCTAAGCAAGTTAGCAAATATCAACACGTTAAATGCAAATATCAAAAAGTATACAAGTGTATAAATTAATGGAGAGTTATCAAACGTACCCTATCTCCAGGTGCAGGTATATGTGTCGGAGGGGTGGTGAACTGTGGTGGTGGAACTGGTGTGTTTGCAAATTGGCTCCATTGTGGTGGCGGTGGAAAATTTGATGTCATGCCCTGTTGCTGCATTAACTGTTAAACACATATGTGTTACTACTGAAGATGTTGTATTGAAATATAATAATTTAGAGTTCGGATTATGTGTACTCACTTGATACATCGCTTGATTATGAGCATTGCAAGCTTCCATAAATTCGCGTTGTTGTCTCATCTCTTCACGCATCCTCATAATCTCCAACTCCTGCTCGTTCGGTCGACGAGAGCATGAGCTACGGGAAGATGAACCCGTCCTCTGAGATCTCACCGACGACGAGTCATTGAATCCGTCGAAGAGTGCGTATCTATAAGTGATTCAAAAAATGTTATTACTGCATAATCAATTTAGTGTCAACCATATAATTTCATAAGTTAGAGCTTACCGTCCATGCGCTTTGCCACCACCACTTGCGTACACCACCGAGGGATCCACCGGTTCATGGCGCCAGTCGTAGTCAGGGCCATGGCGACGAACCATCTCCTCCCCATATGCCACCTATACATCATTCACAACCTTACAAATGCAGGAATTTATATACTTTGAACGTTTGAACTTTTGAGCCAAAACTCACCAAGCGATCCGTGGCTGTCTGGCTGCAGAGCTGGTCAGGGTTGTTCGGGTCTGGTCCTTTGTGGCCCTCCTGGTACACCTCAATGTCACTGGGCTTTTGGCCACTCGTAGCTTCCTGTATAAACAAAAAACATTCATAAGCAATCGTATTATTTGTTGATCGACATAGAAAGATCAAACTTACCATTCTTTTAGCTTTTCGTATCATGTCGTCACCGCCAAACTTGTGGTTAGGATTGGTTCCTCGACATTGTCTGTGATGCGCTGACGCTTTCTGGAAGCCTTCGGAAGCCCAATATCGACACCAAGCATAGTACGCATCAGGCACGGGCGCCATCCATGGAACCATCACCTGCACACACACAATGTTACATATTATATCAATCACAACAATAAATATAAAGGGTAAAACAAATTGAATACTAACCTCACGATATTGATCCTCAGTCAAATATATCTTTAAGGACCCTTCCTTTTTATTCAAGGGGCCTGCTTCTTCTGGATGCTTTTGAAAATACAGGTTTGTAGCCTGAATTCTCGCATAGTATATAGCATCCTTCACCAGCTTCTTTGCATTGTTTTGCAAGACACGTTCAGCGTGACCCATGTAATCCTCTCCATCAGGCAACCGATATCGAAGCTACAACATAAAGAATACAAATACAATGGTATAAGTCATAGATTTACCATATTAAGAAACATAACAAAAATAATAAAGAATTCATACCCAAAAGTCATTACGCACAAGTCCCTGTCTGTCGGTGTGGTTTTGTTCCTTTTTAAACTTGTACTCATCCCAGGTACTGACGAGCACCTCATCCTCGGTATCACCGTTTGACACCTTCACTATACCAGGGTAGTGAAGGCGGCAAAGAGAACCCAATGTAAGGTTAACCTGAGTGTGGTGTCCCTTGCCGTCGAAGGACAGGTCCTCCCAATTCCTGCATTACACAAAAACATTAATAATACACATAATAGTTATATGAGATAAGTTAATATATTACACTCACCGATCTCCATGTGGCATGATTAAAGTCCTATCAGCCTCTTGCTCTATCGCGTGACGAGGCTTTACTGAGTGGCTTTTTCTTGAGCGACGTGTGCGTGTCGCTGAAGAGCCTCCCGAGCCATCATCCATCGGGTTGTCAGCCGGTTCGCCCTGTTGGCCCCACTGGTCCCATGCCTGTTGCTGCTCTCTCTGGTGGTCCCACTGGTCCCATGGCTGTTGATGCTGTGCGGCCTGGTCCCATGTCCCGTGCTCCACCTCCTCATTGTGCTCCACCTCCTCATTGTGCTGCTCAGCCTCATTGTGCTGCTCCTCCTCAATGTGCTGCTCCTCAGTGTGCTGCTCATCCTGGTACATACAACTCAAGATTTATTTGTAAATATGTAAATAAATTTATTTGTACAAGATATGTTACCTCATCTCCATGTACCGCGCTCAACAGCTCTCGACGTCTGCTGCTGCTCGAAGAACTGCCCTGAAAAAGGCCCAGGCCCTTGAACAACCCTTTCACTGACTTCTTTGATTTTGGCGGCATCCTGCATAAAAAATAAGAAATTATTCATTAGTGCATCAAAAATGACATAATACTTAAAATATAAACAAATGAAATAACAAAACAACTTTACTTGTTAAATATCATCAAAATCAGGATCTATTTGTTCTCTTCTATGCAGAGGTCGCCATGTAACTTTTCTCCTAACAGGTTGTCTTCTCCGCCTCTCGGGAAAAGTTAAGTCGTTAACGTCTGCGACTAGTGAATCTAATGCCGGTGCAGGATCAATATGAAAACTAGTTGGCAACTCTTCTTCTTGAAACACCTCATCAACCTGCTCAAGGTGACCAATTTGATATTCGTCCTCACCAGGAGTGTATAGGCGTTCGCGGGGATTTACATTGTACACAACCCTCCATTTAGACAACTTTTTGCATGGATATGTCGAGAAATAAACTTGGTCTGCTTGATGGGCAAGGATATATGTGTCGTGTCCTTGAAGCAATTTCTCAGGTTGGATCTGTGTCATCCCAAATTCGGTCCTATAATACTTCGGGTCATACCATTTACACTCAAAGAAAACTAGCGCTAAAGGCTTATTTCCAGCAAATGTAATCTCGATTATATTTTTGATTTTCCCGTAATAGCAGGCTTCGTGTCCTTCCATGTCGGTTGCCCTAGTAACGACTCCACTATTTTGAGTGGCGGCCATAGGATGACTTGATTCGAAAATGCTTGAACGAAAGCGATATCCATTGACGTCGTAACGTCCATAGCTTTTGGCAGTTACGCTTCCAATAGATAACTGACGTAAGTCATCATTCAAATTCATTTCCTCCCCAAACTGTCAATCATGCCACAAAGCATTAGCAAATTCTGTAATATTAGTTAAATGAAATTAGCTCTCGGAGCCACATAATTAAGACTTACACCGTCCCGAAGCCACATAATGAAATTAGGTCGCCCATGCATACCATCGCGTCGCAATTTGTCTATGTCTCTTGCTGTTGGCCTACCGAGACACCTCATGTTTTGTTCATCAAACTCGCTGTCAAATATTATTGTATGACATGAGATATTTGATAACATAAACTAATTCACATATGAACAGTTTAAGAAAACAAGTCTTACACAAAGTATTTCTCCACCTCAGGCATATTTGTGAACATGTACAGTAAAGCAGACTTCCGTTCTTCCATACTGAGGTGATATGCCTTGGGTGGACCAACGGCTTTGCCGTTTGTCTGAAAAATTGAAAGATCACTACACGGAGGCATCTCTCGTTCATCATCATGGTACCTTTTCTTTCGAGCAAATACATTATGTTCTTCTGCAAAGTAACAACTTGTGAAGTGTGCTACCTCCTTTAGTTTAAATTGTTCCGCAATACATCCTTCAACTCTTGCCTTATTGCCCACCATTGCTCTAAGCTTCTTTAATGCTCTTTCTATATGAAACATCCACCTATACTGAACAGGACCACCGACCTTAGCCTCATATGGAAGATGTATAAAGAGATGCTGCATAGGATTGAAGAAACCCGGTGGAAATATTTTTTCCAATTTGCACAAAAGCACCGGTGCCTCTTTCTCCAGCTGTTCCATCACATCTCTTCTGATTTCTTTAGCACACAACTGTCTGTAGAAATAGCTAACTTCAGCTAACGTTTTCCACACAGCTTCGGAAATGTACCCACGAAACATTACAGGCATGAGCCTCTCCATAATTATGTGGAAGTCATGGCTCTTCAGTCCATTCATCTTCATTGTCTTCAAGTTCACAGATCTTCTAAAACCAGCGGCATAACCATCGGGGAATTTAATATCCTTCATCCACTTCATCACTTCTTTCCGTTGCTTAGATTTCAGACAATAGTCAGCTTTTGGTTTGCCTCCGTTTTCTCTAAGCACTAGGGTTGGACGATCACATATCACTGCTAAGTCCATGCGTGCCTTGTCATTGTCTTTCGTTTTATCAGGGAAATCCATGCATGTATTTATGAGGGCTTGGCAAAAGTTACTCTCTTGATGCATGACGTCGATGTTGTGCATCAAAATCAATGACTTAGCATAAGGAAGGAGTCCAGTTATGCTCCTCACCAAAACCTTGATACCTTTTCCCACTCTCGTCTAGGACAAGTTTCATATGCTCTTCTGTAATTTCTATCTCACTACGTCGCTTGGGCGGTCCCTTCGTGACGATGGTGCCCTTCCTAAATTCCTTTCTCTGCCTTCTGAAGGGGTGATTGAAGGGTAGAAAACATCTATGGCAATCAAAGTAACATATCTTGCCACCAGCACTAAGACGAAAACAATCTGTATCTTTAGCACAATAAGGACACGTCAATCTACCATGCACGCTCCATCCAGAGAAAATACCATACGCCATAAAATCATGAACCGAGAACAGATATGCAACACGAAGATTGAATTTCTGCTTCTTGAAGCAATCATAGGCTTCCACACCTTGCCATAGCTTCTTCAACTCTTCAATCAGTGGTTGAAGCATCACATTGAGGCGTACGCCAGGATGCTCAAGACCAGGTATAACAAGACATAGGAACATAAACTCATATTTCATGCAAAGAGCAGGTGGAAGGTTTTACGGTATGGCAATGACAGGCCAACATGAATACGACGCAGCGGTCATATTGAACGGCGTGAAACCATCAGTTGCCAAGCCGATACGAACGTTTCTTGCATCGCTGGCAAAATCTGGATCAAATTTGTCAAGAGCCTTCCATGCATCACCATCTGACGGGTGCACCATTAACCCATCTTGTCTGTCCGTACAATCTTTATGCCACCTCATGTGCATAGCGGTCTTCCTCGAGAGAAACAAACGTTTCACTCTAGGAGTGAGAGGCATGTACCGAAGCTGTTTATGTGCAACCTTTGTCACCACCTTCTCCCCATCTTCATTTACAAGCTCCACGTACCTCGACTTCCCACATTTTAAGCATTTCTGTTCTCTGCCATGTTCCTTCCAAAAAAGCATACAATTGTCTTGGCAAACATCAATCTTCTCATACTTCATACCAAGACCTTCAAGCAATTTCTTGGACTGGTACATGTCTTTCGGCATCTTGTGACCCGTAGGAAGAACCTCGCTAATCAAATCCACAAGCTCCTTGTAACAATTAATTGAGAATGCAAACTTGGACTTGATTGACATCAGCCGGGTCACAAATTCCAGTACGGTCACGTCAGTGTGCCCGTGAAGAGGCTCTTCTAACGCTTTGAGTAGGTCGAAGAACTTCTGAACCTCCGGTGTAGGTGAATCATGATGATCTGGTGCCAGTTCAGGCTGCAGATCCTCAAGCATCTGGTCCATCCTATCAACATCATCTTCACCGTCATCAACTTCTACTTCTGCTGCTCGTTCAACTTCTTCCCCATGGAGATACCAGACCTTATAGCCTGGCACGAAACCATGCGAACACAGGTGTAGTGTGACCTGCCTCTTGGTGTGGCTCGTCATATTTCTACATTTATTGCATGGACACCTAATATTATCTATTTGTGACAAAGCAGCTGCATGGTCCAGAAACATCTGCGTCTTGGCAAACCATTCACTTGTGTGACACCCACCCTTCTTGAAACCTTCATACATCCAATCACGTCTATCACCCATTATTGCGGCTGTGTGTACGAGTAAAGAGTGCGTGTGAGACATTCATGTTTCTACACGTCACACATACATCTATAGGTAAGTAGTAAAACTATATATATATATATATATATAACATCACCTTCAACACAATAACATGATATTCATTAATTAACAATAATGCAACATCCAAATTTAGATAAACAATATTTGCAACATTTTCAGAATATCAAATTTGCAACAAATACCAATATTAAATAAATTGTAATCGCATTACAGTTAACTCCCGTCGGCCATAAAAACCGACGAAAATAAACAATATTTGCAACATTAAATCCATTAAATTAAATAAAATTTTCAGAACATCAAATTTATTAACAATAGCATCAAATTTATCAATATCGAAACCTTCATACATCCTAATATTATAAGTTAAATCTAATCAATAAACAATTAACAAATTTAAATTAACTCTAATCACATGAAACTTAACTCTCGTCGGCCATAAAAAACTGACGAAAATAAACATCTACACACATATTTAACTATTATAATCACACTCGTATTCATAATTTAGGATGTATACCTCAACGACAAGGCGGCAACGACGCTCGGGAAGCGGTCGGGACCGGCGGCGGCACTCGTGGAGGCGATCGAAGGCGACGGCGGACTTGGGGCTGCGGCGGTGCTCGGAGAGCCGGTCGGAGCGATGGGCGGCGGTGGAGGAGGCCGACGGGGGAGGCTATTGCGGCGGCGGCGGGGTCCGGCAGGGGCGGCGTGGTGGTCGGCCGGCCGTTAGGGGCGGCGCGGGGCCGGTAGGGGAGTGGCGGCGGTGGATGGGGCAGGGGCGACGACGGACGGGGCTGGGGCTGGGGCTGGGGCTGCTGCGGCCGCGCGGGGTCGGGGCGACGGCGGGGCTTGGGGAGGCGCGACGGCGGGGCTTGGGCAGGCGACGGCGGGGCTTCGGGAGGCGCAGCGGCGGGCTTGGGCGCGGCGGCGGCGGAGCTAGGCGATGGCGGCTCGGCGGTTGAAGACAGACAGAATGCGTCCGTGCGGGTCACCCGCGCTCGTAAACGGCTAATCCCCGTCGGTTTTCTCCCTGGCCGACGGGAGTTAAGTAATCCACGTCGGCCTACGCTCTAGCCGACGGGAGTTAAGTTAACTCCCGTCGGCCTACTTTCTGGCCGACGGGAGTTAAGTTAACTCCCGTCGGCTGCGTTTTAGCCGACGGGAGTTACATTATCCCCGTCGGTTTTCTCCCTGGCCGACGGGAATTACCCTGGCCGACGGGAATCAATAGGATTCCTGTAGTGACTGTACGCCAAGGCGGTGAGCCCTGATCTGCTGACGGGGAATCGATGGGGATGGTTGATGTGTGTGGGGACGGAGTGCCTCACCACGTCGTGTGTTTAGGTTTACCTTGCAAGGATAAAAACTCGATTCGAATCGTCTGCTTCTCGCAGCTAATGAGACTGCTTGATCCATTGTACTGCATTGAGTAACAAGTGGAAATATGATGAGTTGATATAAGATGTTGATTGCTAATAATGTTTGCTACTATGTATGAGTAGATAGTACACATTTAGCCTTAAGAGAGTCACACTTAAATTTGACAAAGTTAAAACTTGATTTAGAAACTCAGCTAGTGCTTTTGGCAAACCAAACCCCACAGCCAAACAGCTGCATGTCTAGAGGTAGAGGAGTAGACTCCTCACACCGGGTAAGTCTAGCTGAGTATTAGTATACTCAGCCTTGCTTGTGGCATAATTTTTACAGGTTCTCTGGAGGACATGGTTGCTGGAGTGACTTGGCCGTCCACCTTACCACCGGGTTGGACTGTTGAGTGGGACCCCGCCTCGGCTGAGGAGGAGCATGAGGAGTGATGGGACAGGCTTCCCCATCTCTCTGTTTATTTACCGTTAGTTTATTTCCGCTGCACTTCGAACAATGATGGTTATTTTTGCAAAAACTCCGATGATGATGATGTAATAATTTAATACTCTCACATGCATGGTTTTATGCTTTATTGTATTTGCTCTGTGACTCACCATCGAGTGAGATTGTGGTACTTGATCCTGTCAGTGGCCGTGTCGAACTAGATCCGAGGGATTGATGGGTTATTCCCATTTAAGTGTGGTCTAGCCTCTAAGGCAGGGCTTAGGCACTTAAGTTGGAATAATTCGGGCAGTTCCGCCACATACGGGTACTGCGAGAACTGCTTATACTCGGCTACGGGAGATGACTAAGCCCAGGGCAGGCTTTTCCCAATTCTCGTCTCATGCTTTTGGTGGGTTCACATCCCTAATGTTGGCATGGTATCTTCTAACCCGGCAGTTGTTGTGGGTGCTAGTTAAATAAATGTGTCGGTGGGAGAAAAATCCACTGACCGGGTGGCGGAACGCACCCGCTCTAATCCTAAGATGAGGAGGGGGCCTAAGCGGTTTGCCTGTCTGATGAATTCGGGAAGAACACGAGAGGGCACAAGGGATTATAGTGGTTCAGGCCGCCGGAGCGTAATACCCTACCTCCACTGTGTATAAGCTATATTGACGGTGTGATTGAGTCTGTCCTTTGTAACGCGGTGTGCCTTCCCTTTTATAGTTTAAGGGAGGCACATACAAGGATGTTGAGCCCCGACATGCGGGCCCAGGAGCATAATGGAAGAAATACATTATGTGAACAACTAATGATGATAGAGTAACGCATGAGTAATCAGCGGGAGTCTTGATGTCCGCGGTCCATGCTGCATTGATGGGCAGTTACCATATGAGTAATGGTGAGTCATTGCCCTCGATATGGTAATGTGTGAGTAACTGTACGGCCCACATATCGCGGACTGGGCATGCCGCCTGTTAGTGGAATGGATAGGCACACGTCTTATCCTTAATGAACGCGAAGGCGCGCATAGCCCAGAGGCGTTATGCCAGGTTCCGCCGGTTGGCTTATGCCGCGCGTAGTATGCCACGTGGTAGCATCGGGGCTCCGCCTGAGCGGGGAGCAGAAGTGTATGCGGATAGGTCCGGATCACACCACACCAGGTCTGGACACGTGTTAGCTCCGGACCCCCGCCTAGGCCCTAATTGAGGCCTGGGTGTGTTCTGACCTAGAACCTTGGGACCCCGCTGTGGGTGGCCCGAACCCCATACGAGGGGGGGGTCCGGACCCCATTCTAGGGGGTCCGGCCCATACACGTGGGGGTCCTGGACCAACTTGGAGGTCTTGACTGTATATCCAGGGGTCCGACACTTTCCCACGGGGGCTTGGACTCACTGTTGATACCTTGGAGTATATCACTTTCTCTGGCCATGTGGCGCCCCGAAGCCGCCCACATGGTGGGGTCAGGTGCTGTTGCTGGCCCAGAGTAGTCGCCTGAGGCTGGGGTGAGTCATGGCCTGGTCCCACGTACAGCTCCTTTACCACGCGACTAAAGATAGCCGCGTGGGTACTGCGTCTTCATACAGTAGTAAGAGGTACCCTAGTTTTTGGGTACCGATAGTGGCCCCGGGCCCACCTCAGGGGAGGCTGCGAGCCTGCAGGTGGGGCCAAAGCTTGTACTTCGCCTCAACATGGCCTGATTGGTGATTAGCGTGCCGTTTCAGTGCATCTGCTGACGCACTCACCGTCAATCCGCCTTCGGTCACGCCAACTGCCATATCCGTCCCCGCGGCTGACTGACCCGCGGCCCCCACGTCTGGTGGTTTCATCGGGCCACGCGTGAGGCGCCTCGTTGCTGCTGAATTGGTTTAAAATATTACCTTTTGTCTTCCGCAGTGGCCTCAAGGAGGCGCACTACAGGCGCGTGCGACGGTTCGCTCTTTCCGCACCCGAAGTCCGGCACACAAACGTATGACTTGTGGACCCGGGCCCCCGTGTCATAGACTGGGTTTGTCTTCTGCAGCGGCCCCAAGGAGGCGCACTACAGGCGCGTGTGGCAGAACCGCCCAAATTATTCCAACTTAAGTGCCTAAGTCCCGCCTTAGAGGCTAGACCACACTTAAATAGGAATAACATGTCAGTCCCTCGGATCTAGTCCAACGAGGCCACTAATAGGATAAAGTACCACATACTCACTCGATGGTGAGGCACAGAGCAAATACAATAAAGCATAAAACCATACATTGGGGAGTATTAATTTTATTACATCATCATCTGAATTTAGCAAAAGTAGTCATCATTGTTTGGAATGCAGCGGAATAAAACTAGCGATAACTAAAACAGAGAGATGGGGAAGCCTGTCCCATCACTCCTCATGCTCCTCCTCTGCCGAGGCAGGGTCCCACTCGACTGTCCAACCCGGTGGCAAAGTGGACGGCCAAGCCACTCCAGCAACCATGTCCTCCAGGGAACCTGTAAAAAATTTTGCCACAAGCAAGGCTGAGTATACTAATACTCAGCTAGACTTACCCGGTGTGAGGAGTCTACTCCTCTACCTCTAGACATGCAGCTGTTTGGCTGAGGGTTTGGTTGCCAAAAAGCACTAGCTGAGTCTATAAATCAAGTTTTAGCTTTGTCAAGTTTTAGTGTGACTCTCTTAAGACTAAATGTATACCTATCTAATCATACACGATATCAAACATTTAGCAATCAACAACTTTTGCCAATTCATCACATTTCCACTTGTTACTCAATGCAGTACAATGGATCAAGCAGTCTCATTAGCTGCGAGAAGCAGACGATTCGAATCGAGTTTTATCCTTGCAAGGTAAACCTAAACACACGACATGGCGAGGCACTCTGTCCCCACACATATCAATCGTCCCCACGATTCCCCGTCAGCGGATCAGGGCTCACCGCCTTGGCGTACAATGCCTCACTGACCCCGACTGCCGTCGTGCAGTGACCGCACTTGTACCCACCATAACCGGAATGGGAGACCATGTCTCAGGTCACGTGAGGGGATATGTCCACTACCAGGTTCACTCAGGTACTAGGCTTACCAATTTACCATATTTCTCGGCATGTGCTTAGTACGTTCAAACGCTTGACACAGGTATCCGTACGTTAATCCTTATTCCAATTTCATCTCATAGACCACGCATCCCCATGGATCCGTGTCCATAGACCAACATCAGTATGATATGAAAGTGGATACAACCAGTTTCCTGACCTCGCGCGAGTGCTAGAAAATCACTCGACTTCTACCGAGATCCCTAATTAGTAAAGCAACTACTCGACCTAGCATACTAGTATTCATCACAAAGGAAATCCTGAGGTAATGCAACTAGGGTTTCAGGCAACTCCTACACTTAAGTGCACAATACAAGCCTACAATCATTAAGTGCAGTAAAATAATATATAGAACTGGTTATGCATAAACCGGGGCTTGCCTTCCAAGGCTGGGGCAAGCAGATCCTTTGGGGCAGGCTCTGGTGCTGGATCCGGGGCTACCTCCTAAGCAACTCCTTGCTCCGGCACGAGGATGTACTCTCCGTCAGCTAGGTTGCAATCTATCGAATGCAATGAGTAAGAACATGTATGCTATGATCATGCAGAATTTAGAAATCATCATGATAAGTGAAGAAAATTAAGTTAATGGATAACTTAGGGTTCCCTGGTTATAAGAGGCTCTTAGGGTTTAAAGCTTATCAATTTAGGTTTGAGGTGCTTGCCTAGCATAATGGATTAAGACTTGGAATGCCCCTTATATGTTTTAGTAGGTAGTCAAGGGGTTTTGCTGGTTTGGTTAGTGTCACATTAGTCTCCACTATTAATTCCTCTTTTCATTCTTCACTTATGAATTTTAGTGTGGGTTTGAACTACAACAGTGTTTTAACTTTTCCCAAAAATTTTGTAAAAATTACAGTGGTTTACTATTGGTCACTGTAGTTTGTCCTATGAGTTTGAGGTCCAGAAAAATTAGAATATGCCCTGGACAAAAAATAACAAAAGCTGGGGCAAAAGGGTCACTTTGTACTACAACTCTTATCTAGGGGTGGGTTCTGTACTAAGAGTCATTTTTACTTGTATCTATAGGTAATAACATGCTTCTATGCCAAAAATCACAGAGGGCTACTTAGTGGTTATTTAGTTATGATTTTCTAAAGTTTAATGCTAAAAAGACACTTGCAACTAACTTGTTATTTGAAAAATATCAAACAACAAAACTCATAATTTTTCTATGCTTATAATAACAAAACATTAGTTATCCCAAGGTTTGGGGTGTTTTCTCCTCAGGATTATTTTTCTAGGGTTTTTCTAAGTTTTCCTTGTTTTCCTAAAACAAAAGGTATCTCTTTATTTTTATACTAGGTAAAGGTATAATAAATTTTTCTAGTGAACTACACTGAATAAGAGAGCTAACAAAAATGTGGGTGCTCCCTGGTTCTTTATTTAAACTACCTTTTATATTTTCTTTGACTTTAAGCAAAAAGTGATTTAAATGGCAAACTCTACCTTAACTTGGTGTACAGAGGGGTTTAGTAATTTTTAACAGGTTAGGAAGTGATTAATTACTTCTCTGAATTTTCTTAATCCCAGTCTAATATTGTAGCCATTTTTCCTTATTTCTTTTAGCTTTTGACCAGTTAATCCTTTAATTCAAAACTTTAAAGTTTTCTATAACACTTAGGGGTTTTATATTTTTCCTAAGTAGCTTACCTCATTTAGGATCTCGCAAAATTGGTTTGACTCGATTTGGGTAAACCAAACTGAAGTTATGAATTTTTCAAGTTATATTTGGATTTAAATCAGATTATTAAAAAGTTTTCCTAGAAAACCACTTTGCACCGAAGACCCTGGGTTCCTTCTAAACTAATCCTTTCAGTTACATCCCTGCGCCACTATTCCTTTGAGTCACTGACAGCGCACAAAACCCCCTGCCCTTTTTCTTCTTCTTCCCCGCGGTCCCTCCCCTTATGTAAACAGTAACCGCGGAAAGGAAAAGGACGACGCGGCTTACCGGCGGCGAGAGAGGTCCAGCGAGGGGCGGGGTTGGCTTTGGGAGGTTCTGGCGGTCACAGCGAGGTACGGCTCGACGGCGGTGGTGGCCGGAATCGACCGGTCCACATGCGCAGGTGGGTGAACTCGTCGGCGGCGAGTGCTCCGGCCTAAACACGACGACATAGTTCAATCCAAGGGCACAAGAAGCTTCACGGGTTGTTGATGAGTCGACACGTGCAAGGAATTGAAGAACAACTCAACGTGGAGCTCGGTCTACGTTCACCGGCGGTCGGGTGAAGTCCGGTGACTGTGGACTGGCTTCTCCGGTGAGGCAAAGTTCGATTCCTTGCTCGGGGAGCTTCATCGAGGCATGCACGGTCTATTCCGAGGGTCGGACGCGGCTGGGAGAGGCTCTGTTGTCCGGTCTGTGGTGGCAGGGGATCGGGTGGCCGCGGGCACGCCGTGCGCGGGGCAATGCCGGTGATCTGGTGCTCCGGTGAGGTCGAGCGGCCACGGAGGAGTACGGTCGATGTCCCTGGGGGTTTTATAGGCGCGGGCATGGGCAGCGGCGCCGGCTCGGCTTTGGCGCGACGTGGGGCACACGGGGGCGCGCGTCGGGCGTGCTCTGGCGAGCTCAAAGCGCGTCGAACACGTGGCTCTTTGCTTCTGCCCTTGTTCTTCCCTCTGTTGAGTGGCCAAAACTTGCGAATCTTGCCCTAAGACCTGTGAGGGATCTCTTCCCTGCACCTAGAGCTATCTAGTTCATGTGAGTACCGAGGGTAGATATGGTCTGGTTTGAGAGATATGGGGGTGGGAAGTTGTCTCTGTCCTAGCTGTCCAAACCGAGACAAATCTTGTGCCAAGTCATGTCAAATGACTTAGGGTTGGGTTCAAACTTTTCCAGGGCATTCTAGAGGTATTTTGGCGCCACTTTGTCAATTGGGTCGAATGGTTTTGAAGTTTGAATGAGGGTGAACATGTTTGACCTTTGAAAAAGGGTTGGTTTTAGACTTAGAAAAATTCTGATTTTTCTTTTGTGCTCAACCCTTTTGTGAACCTTTTCGGGTTTTTCTGAAATCTTTTTGGGGTCACTTTCTTACTATTATTTGTAGGGTATCAAGTGTACTACAACTTTTATAATTGGCCCAAGTCATGATCATGGGGTTTTCATAGCCTTTTGATCATACTTACCTCTAGTGCTCCACTTGTCCAAAGGGGTTTGAATTAGGGTTTGGGCAATTCTCCCCCTAATATGTGCATGACAAACCAAGGTATGACTTCTAAGATGGGGTGCACTTACTTAGGATTTTGAGCTCTATGTTTGGGGTACTTTGCTCAAACTAAACCACATGTGATGATAGGTTTACTTGTGTGGCCTTGAGTGGAAAACTCTAAGTAATACCTGAGGTGTTACAGCCCTCCCCCCTTAAAGGAATCTCATCCCGAGATTTAGGTAGAGTCCCTTGGAGGGGTGCCATGAAGGTGTGCTGGTGTGTTGCTTCTTCCTTTGCCCAAGTTTTTCTAGTTAACTTCTCTTCGAATGTCATCCTCTTTGCAACTTCAGAAGGAAGTCCTTTTTGAGTCATTTCTAAAGCTTACAACACCCTTAACATCTTAGTTTTTCTTATATTTAGATTCAAAGGGCAGGTGGGGGTGGGGTTTTGGATTACGTACCGACTCCTTTGGGCAGAAAGTCGGGGAAGAGAGAATGTAGAAAATCCTCAGTCTCCCATGTAGCCTCTTCCACTGAGTGGTGACTCCACTGAACCTTATACATTCTGATCGACTTTGCCCGCGTTGATCCCTCCTTTTGATCTAATACCTTGATGGGGTGCTCTTGATAAGACAAGTCTGGTTCTAGCTCAATTTCTGGTTCAGGTAGTACTTCAGTGGGTAAGCGGACACACTTCCGAAGCTGAGATACATGGAACACATCATGAATTGCTGACAGGTGGGGTGGCAACTTCAACTGATATGCTACGGGTCCACAATTTTCCTTGATCTCATAAGGTCCAATGTAGCGAGGAGCTAACTTGCCCTTGATTCCAAACCTGTGAACACCTTTGGTGAGTGACACCTTAAGATAAACATGGTCTCCCACTTCAAACTGTAGAGGCTTCCTCCTCTTGTCATGATAGCTCCTTTGCCTAGCCTGAGCAGCTTCTAGGTTTTTCTTAATAACCCTGACCTTTTCCTCTGCCTCGAGTACCAAGTCTGGTCCAAATATTTCTCTTTCCAGCTTGTGACCAATTTAGCGGTGTCCTACACCTTCTCCCATATAAGGCCTCAAAAGGTGCCATCTTCAAGCTGGACTGGTAGCTGTTATTATAAGAGAACTCTGCCAACGAAAGACACTTGTCCCAATCTTTTCCATAGTGTAGCACACATGCCCTCAACATGTCTTCCAAATTCTGATTCACCCTTTCTGTCTGACCATCTGTTTGAGGATGGTATGCTGAACTTCTTATTATATGGATCCCAAGTGATTTTTGGAGCTGCTCCCAAAAGCGTGCCACAAACAGTGCTCCCCTGTCAGACACAATGGTCTTCGAAATTCCATGCAAACGCACTATTTGATCAACATAGATTTCTACATATTTCTCTGTCTTGTGGGTGGTATGCACTGGCAAGAAGTGAGCTGTCTTGGTCAACCTATCCACAATGACCTAGATAGAATCATGGTGCCGGGAGGTATTGGGCAATCCCACGATAAAATCCATGCAAATATCCTCCCATTTCCAAGATGGCATGGGGAGGGGTTGCAAAGGGCCTGCTACCTTCAAATGACTGGCCTTGATTCTCTGGCAGGTGTCACATTCTGATATATACTTCGCAATTTCCCTCTTCATTCTGGTCCACTAGTATAAGGATCTGAGATCATGGTACATCTTGTTACTACCGGGGTGCATGGAGAAGTTTGAAAGGTGAGCTTCATCCAATATCTTCTTTCTGAGCTCAGGGTTCTTGGGAACAACCAATCGGTCTCCAAACCATAGGATTCCTTTGCTGTCCTGACGGAAGCATTTGTATTTTCCTGCTTTCTGTTCGATCATTTCTTTGATAACCTGAACACCCTTGTCACCAATCTGTGCCATGACTATTTGTTCCTGTAAAGTGGGCTCCACTGAAATATAACTTAAAGCTCCGGAGGAAACGACTTCTAGGTTCAGCTTACACAACTCATCACATAGAGTGGTGATTCTTGCATCCATGCTCATACAATTACACTGGGCTTTCCTGCTCAAGGCATCCGCCACAACATTGGCCTTGCCAGGATGGTAATGCACCTCCAAATCATACTCCTTGATTAGCTCTAACCATCTTCTCTGCCTCATATTAAGATCAGCCTAGGTGAAGATATATTTGAGACTCTTATGATCAGTGTAAATGTTACAGTGAGCTCCCATCAAGTAATGTCTCCAAATCTTGAGAGCATGAACCACAACTGCTAACTCCAGATCATGCGTGGGGTAGTTCTGCTCATGGGGTCTGAGCGCTCGGGAGGCATAAGCAATGACTCTGTTGTCTTGCATTAAGACACATCCCAATCCAGTACCGGAAGCATCGCAATAAACTTCAAAAGGCTTGGTGTTGTCCGGTTGAGCTAGCACTGGTGCTGTTGTCAAATACTGCCTTAGTGTATGAAAGGCATCCTCACACTTCTGGCTCCAATCATACTTGACTCCTTTCTTCAACAATTCAGTCATTGGCTTGGCAATTCTGGAGAAATCCGGAATGAATCGTCGATAATACCTTGCCAAACCCAGAAAACTACGGATCTGCCGTATGGTAGTAGGAGGTTTCCAGTCCATTACTTCCTGTACCTTCTCAGGATCAACTGATATCCCATCCTGAGAAATTGTGTGACCCAAAAATTTAATTTCCCTTAGCCAGAAATCACACTTAGACAACTTAGCATAAAGATGATGATCGCGCAGTCGCTGAAGCACGATGTGTAGATGCTCAGTATGCTTGTCCTCATTCTTGGAATAGACCAGAATATCATTAATGAAAACCACCACAAATTTGTCTAGCTCTGGCATGAACACTGAGTTCATCAGGTACATGAAATAAGCCGGGGCATTGGTCAGCCTAAAAGACATCACCAAAAATTCATAGAGCCCATATCTGGTGGAGAAAGCCGTCTTCGGAATATCACTGGCACGGATCTTGATTTGATGGTAGCCCGAGCGAAGGTCTATTTTGGAGAACACTTTGGCTCCCACCAACTGATCAAACAAAACATCAATGCGGGGCAGTGGGTATTTGTTCTTGTTGGTCACCGCATTGAGAGGACGGTAATCAACACACATTCTCAGACTTTCATCCTTCTTCTTTACAAACAAGGCTAGGCATCCCCAAGGTGAAGTACTTGGGCGAATGAATCCCTTGTCCAACAATTCTTGTAACTGCTTTTTCAACTCTGCTAACTCTGCTGGAGGCATCCTATATGGTCTCTTGGGTATAGGTGCAGTTCCGGGTTGCAATTCAATTGCGAACTCGATGTCTCTGTCAGGTGCTATTCCTGGCAATTCGTCAGGAAAGACATTGGGGTAGTCACAGACCATTGGGATTCTTTCAACCGGCGACTCAATCATGGTGAATGCACAAGAACGGGTACATCCCTTATCAGGCAAATATAAAGCAGTCTCGCCATAAGTAGGGGAGTGAATCTCAATGGCCCTTGCGGCAATGTCAAGTACTGCCCGATGCCGGGATAACCAATCAGTTCCCAATATAATATCCACGCTATCCAAACCCAAAATGACGAGGTTGGTTTTGATTATCAAACTACCAAACTTTATAGGCACATTCTTGTTGATTTGATAGGTGGCAACCCTACCTCCTGGTGTTGAAATTGTAATACCCCCATTGGTGTGGTGAAAAGGTAATTGGCACTTGGCACTAAATTTGGCACTGATAAAACTATGTGATGCACTGGAATCAAAAAGGATAATAGCAGGATAGTTCAAAACTGAAAAGATACCAGTCATGACGGGTGCTCCCTCTGGAATGTCAGCCATGGTGGTGAAGTTCAGTCTGCCTTGCCTCACTTGCACCTTTCTCCTCTTGCCTTGATTCTGGTTGGCATTCTGTCCTTGCCTCTGCTGGTTTCTGGGGCAATTTTTAGCATAATGTCCGGTGTTACCACAAGTGAAACACCTATTATCATTGGCCTGACGGTACTGCTGCTGCGGCTGATTGCTCTTCTGAACTGGAAACTGAGTGTAGTTGGGTGCCTGCTGCTGTTGCTGTGGTCGGATCACCCAACGTCCTTGCTGCTGTTGAGGTCCCCTGTTCTGAGTGTCAGACACGATCCTGAAGCGCTGTGGCTGAGCTGAAGGTCCTGCCACAGGGGTCTTCCTCTTCTTCTCTGCTTGACGAGCTGTGATATAGTCCTCCTGGGAAATGCCCATGTTGACTAATTCATTATAGCTGTTGGCCTTGACTGTGTTGAGACGGTCACGGAGCTTAGTGCTGAGCCCCCTCCTGAACCTGTCCCTCTTCTTCTCGTCAATGTCTGCATGGTATCCGGCATACTGGCACAGGTCATTGAAGGCCTGAGCATATTGTAGCACTGTCCGGTTCCCCTGAGTGAGTGCCAGGAACTCATTGACCTTGCTGTCCATAATGCCTGCTGGAATATGGTGTCCCCTAAAAGCTGCCTTGAACTCTCTCCATTCCATCTCATGGTCAGCTGGCTGCATAGCAAGAAAATGATCCCACCATGTCCGCGCGGGTCCGCGAAGCTGCTGGGTGGCGATCCTGACCTTAGTCACCTCAGAACAAACTCCATTGAGTAGTGGGAACTTGGATTCCACTACCCTAAGCCATACATCAGCATCGAGTGGGTCCTCGGCCCTGGTGAACAATGGTGGCTGAGTACTAAGGAACTCCTGATAAGTGGCTGCCGCGGGGTGACGCTGATGATCACCACCACCATAGTGCTGAGGTGGTGGTTGACGCTGCGCCAACTGTCGCAGAATCTCGTTCTGCTGAGCCATCAGCTCCTGCAGAGTAGGAGGTGGTGGCGGTGGTGGAGGAATGCGCTCATTCTGTCCACGACGCGCTCTTCCTGCCATCTGAAAAACCATGTACATTCTCAATATCACATTCCCGAGGTTCAACGTTCAATCGTGGTGAAAGAGTCAAAAGGGTAAAACCAATATATTCCTGCATAATTATAAGAGATTCCACATGGCATAAACTTTTCTTCTTAAATTAAAGCTGACATCATTCATCACCTAGATTTCCAAAAGAGTTTGCCATGATTACATCAATAACTCAAAGACTCAACTCTAACTAGCCTAGTACCCCCAAGGGTGCAAAAGCTAAGCTAGTCTCGAGGAGTTCTACCGTCACAGACTTCTAACTCTATCCCTGCGACCTAGTGAGCAAACGAGGCAACGCTCGACTCAGGAGAAGGTGGTCTCCCCGAGCAAGCAGTGTCCAAGCTGGAGGCAGGCTCCTCTCCTCCCTCGATGTCGACATCCTCGTTGGCCTCCATGTCTTGGATCTCCTGGTGGTGCATATCCAGATGATGGTTAGCCTCCGCAAGCTGCTGCTGGGTGTTGATAAGCTGATCCTCGAGAACCTCGATGGTGTTCTCCCTGGTTCCCACTAGCTCCTCAAGCTCGTGGATCTCATCTGACAACTGCTCCACTTGTAGATCTTTTTCCACCATCTCAGTGGACAAGTCAACCACAAGTTCCTCTCTGTTATCCAAAGTGATCTTGGTAGCCTCCAATAGTGCCATCAGATGAGACATGGCCTCTCCTCGCATCACTTGCAGACGATACAGGGCATTCATGCACTGCACCGTCAAGTGAGCAGTCTGGCCTAGGTAGATAGCCCAAATATCCTTGGCATGCTCCACTCGATCCTTCCACATTGGGTCGTCCTCCTTTTCCGCAGGGAACAAACCAATGGGGTGAATGGACAGCTCCAAGGGGTGGAATCCACAAAAGGTGGTCAGCCCGTGGAGAGCAATCGCCTCGATGGTATCCTCAGCCCGATATCCAAAAGACTCAGAGTCCAGCGAACGCCAGCCTGGCTGCAGGGGATGAGGCTCCAGGGTCATCCTCACCCTACAGTGGGGCACTCAGTGCTTCTCGAACAGCCGCACCGCGTACTGGGGAGGTGTCGTGTAACCAGCTCCCTGAAGTACCTCCCATAAATACGAGGGAAGCCCTCTCATGCTAGCCTGTCAATGTGGGATTGTGCATTGCCTTCATCCGAGGATCCATGAGAAGTCATCTGTGTACGGTTAAGCGTAAGTAAAAGAAAAAGAATTATAAAATAAAAGGATCGCAACTCAGCCTCTCTATAACTACGACAATGGTACTAGGGTACTTAATTTGTCATCATTATGTATTAAAGTTCTTACCCAATTATTTAAGATTTTAATTAAGGATGCATGCATGCTCGTCCTAAACGACCTCACATCAACTTAGAGGGAATAGGAAGGAACTCCCATCCCTTATAGTAGCTTGTAGGGCTTACTCAATTAGCCACTAGCTACCCCTCTATCACCCTAAGGCTTCAAGTCCTAGGTCTATCCTGTTCGTCCTACGATCTATCCAACAGTTGTTTCTACCAAGTTTTACTTTGGAAAAGGATGGTATTTATATTTTATTGATTCCTCTGTGATGGTACAAGCTCCGATACCAGCTGTGGCGGAACCGCCCAAATTATTCCAACTTAAGTGCCTAAGTCCCGCCTTAGAGGCTAGATCACACTTAAATAGGAATAAAATATCAGTCCCTCGGATCTAGTCCGACGAGGCCACTAACAGGATCAAGTACCACGTACTCACTCGATGGTGAGGCACAGAGCAAATACAATAAAACATAAAACCAAGCATTAAGGAGTAATTAATTTATTACAACATCATCGGAGTGTTTAACAAAAGCAGTGATCATTGTTCGAAATGTAGCGGAATAAAACTAACGATAAATAAACAGAGAGATGGGGAAGCATGTCCCATCACTCCTCATGCTCCTCCTCTGCTGAGGTAGGGTCCCACTCGACTATCCAACCCGGTGGCAAGATGGACGGCCAAGTCACTCTAGCAACCATGTCCTCTAGAGAACCTGTAAAAATTATGCCACAAGCAAGGCTGAGTATACTAATACTCAGGTAGACTTACCCGGTGTGAGGAGTCTACTCCTCTACCTCTAGACATGCAGCTGCTTGGCTGAGGGGTTTGGTTTGCCAAAAGCACTAGCTGAGTCTAAAATCAAGTTTTAGCTTTTTCAAGTTTTAGTGTGACTCTCTTAAGACTAAATGTGTACCTATCTAATCATACATGGTATCAAACATTTAGCAATCAACAACTTTTTGCCAAGTTATCACATTTCCATGATGACCCAAATAGAATCGTGGTGCCGGGAGGTATTGGGCAATCCCACAATGAAATCCATGCAAATATCCTCCCACTTCCAAGATGGTATGGGAAGGGGCTGTAAGGTACCTGCCACCTTCAGATGACTGGCCTTGACTCTTTAGCATGTGTCACACTCAGATATATACTTAGCAATTTCCCTCTTCATCCTGGTCCACCAGTACAAGGATCTGAGATCATGATACATCTTATTACTATCGAGGTGCATGGAGAATTTGGAAAGGTGAGCTTCATCCAATATTTTCTTTCTGAGCTCGGGGTTCTTAGAAACAACCAATCGGTCTTCAAACCATAGAATTCCTTTGCTGTCCTGGCAGAAGCATTTGTGTTTGTCCACCTTCTGTCCGATCATTTCCTTAATGACTTGAACACCCTTATCACCAATTTGAGCCATGACTATCTGCTCCTGCAAAGTGGGCTCCACTGAGATATAACTCATGGCTCCTGAGGAAACAACTTCTATGTTCAGCTTGCACAACTTGTCACACAGGGTGGCAATCTTGGAATCTATACTCACACAGTTACACTGGGCCTTCCGGCTTAAGGCATCTGCCACAACATTGGCCTTGCCAGGATGGTAATGCACCTCCAATTCATAGTCCTTGATTAATTCCAACCATCTTCTCTGTCTCATATTAAGATCAGCCTGAGTGAAAATATATTTGAGACCCTTGTGATCAGTATAGATACAACAATGAGCTCCCATTAAGTAATGTCTCCAAATCTTCAGAGCATGAACTACGGCTGCTAACTCCAGATCATGAGTGGGGTAGTTCTGCTCATGAGGCCGGGAGTGCTCTGGATGCATAGGCAATAACTCTGTTGTCTTGCATCAAGACACATCCCAATCCGGTGCCTGAAGCATTGCAATAAACCTCGAAGGATTTTGTGTTGTCAGGCTGAGCTAACATGGGTGCTGTTGTCAGATGCTGTCTCAATGCATGAAAGGCATCTTCACATTTCTGACTCCATTCATACTTTACTCCTTTCTTCAACAATTCAGTCATTGGCTTGGCAATCCTGGAGAAATCCGGAATAAACCGTCGATAATACCCTGCCAATCCAAGAAAACTCCGGATCTGCCGTACTGTAGTAGGAGGTTTCCAATTCATTACTTCTTGCACTTTCTCAGGATCCACTGATACCCCATCCTGAGAAATGGTGTGACCCAAAAAATTTATTTCCTTCATCCAAAAATCACATTTGGACAACTTAGCATATAAACGATGATCGCGCAGTCTCTGAAGTACTGTATGCAGGTGCATAGTATGCTCATCTTCATTTCTTGAATATACCAGAATGTCATCAATGAAAACCACCACAAACTTATCCAGTTCTGGCATAAACACTGAGTTCATCAAATACATGAAATATGCCGGGGCATTGGTCAGCCCGAAAGACATCACCAAATACTCATAAAGCCCGTATCTGGTAGAGAAGGCTGTCTTCGGAATATCATTGGCCCTGATTTTTATCTGATGATAGCCGGAGCGAAGGTCTATCTTGGAGAATACTTTGGCTCCCACCAACTAATCAAACAATACATCAATGTGGGGCAACGGATACTTATTTTTGATTGTTACCGCATTGAGAGGACGGTAGTCCACACACAATCTTAGACTCTCGTCTTTCTTCTTTACGAACAAAGTGAGGCATCCCCATGGAGAAGTACTTGGGTGAATAAATCTCTTGTCCAACAATTCTTGCAACTGCTTTTTCAATTCTGCCAACTCTGCAGGTGGTATCCTATAAGGTCTCTTGGATATAGGGGCAGTTCCGGGTTGCAGTTCAATCGCAAACTCTATGTCTCTGTCGGGTGGCATCCCTGGTAATTCATCCGGAAAAACATCTGGGTAGTCACAGACCACTGGGATTATCTCAACAAGTGACTCTATCATAGTGAAGGCACATGAACGGGTACAACCCTGGTTAGGCAAATATAATGTAGTCTCACCACACGTAGGGGAGTGTATCTCAGTGACCCTTGCTGCAATATCAATTACTGCCTGATGCCTTGATAACCAATCAGTTCCTAATATGATATCCACACTATGCAATCCCAAAATGAGGAGGGTGGTTCTAATGACAAGACTACCAAATTTTATAGGCACCTGCCTATTGATTTGATAGGTGGCAACCCTGCCTCCTGGTGTTGAAATCGTAATACCCCCATTGGTGTGATGGAAAGGTAACTAGCATTTGGCACTAAATTTTGCACTGATAAAACTGTGTGATGCACCAGAATCAAAAAGAATGATTGCAGGATAATTCAAAATGGAAAAGATACCAGTCATGACGGGTGCTCCCTCTAGAATGTCAGCCATGGTGGTGAAGTTTAGCCTGCCTTGTCTCACTTGCACCTTCTACCTCTTGCCTTGGTTCTGATTGGAATTCTGTCCCTGCCTCTGTTGATTCCTGGGGCAATTCTTGGCATAGTGTCTAGTGTTACCAGAAGTGAAACATCTGTTGTCGTTGGCTTTACGGTATTGCTGTTGTGGTTGATTGTTGTTCCTCTGAACTGGGAGCTGAGAGCGGTTGGGTGCCTGCTGCTGCTGCTGTAGTCGGATCACCCAACGTTTTTGCTGCTGCTGAGGTCCCTGTTCTGAGTGTCAGATACAATCCTGAAGCGTTGAGGCTGAGCCGAAGGTCCTTCCACAGGGGTCTTCCTTTTCTTTTCTGCCTGGCGGGTTGTGATGCAGTCTTCCTGGGAAGTGGCCATGTTGACTAACTCAATGTAGCTGTTGGCCCTGACTGTATTGAGACGATCATGGAGCTTAGTACTGAGGCCCCTCCTGAATCTGTCCCTCTTCTTCTCATCAATGTCTGCATGATAGCCTGCATACTGACACAGGTCGTTGAAAGCCTGAGCGTACTGCAACACTGTCTGATTCCCCTGAGTGAGTGCCAAAAACTCATTGAGCTTGCGGTCCATAATGTCGGTCGGTATGTGATGCCCTCTGAAGGTTACCTTGAACTCTCTCCATTCCACCACGTGGTCAACTGACTACATAGCAAGGAAGTGGTCATTGTTCGAAATGTAGCGGAATAAAACTAAAGCAGTGATCATTGGAGTGTTTAACAAAAGCGGAATAATTAATTTATTACAACATCATCGGAGTGTTTAACAAAAGCAGTGATCATTGTTCGAAATGCAGCGGAATAAAACTAACGATAAATAAACGAGAGATGGGGAAGCCTGTCCCATCACTCCTCATGATCCTCCTCTGCTGAGGTAGGGTCCCACTCGACTGTCCAACTCGGTGGCAAGATGGATGGCCAAGTCACTCCAGCAACCATGTCCTCCAGAGAACCTGTAAAAATTATGCCACAAGCAAGGCTGAGTATACTAATACTCAGCTAAACTTACCCGGTGTGAGGAGTCTACTCCTCTACCTCTAGACATGCAGCTGTTTGGCTGAGGGGTTTTGTTTGCCAAAAGCACTAGCTGAGTCTAAAATCAAGTTTTAGCTTTTTCAAGTTTTAATGTCACTCTCTTAAGACTAAATGTGTACCTATCTAATCATACATGGTATCAAACATTTAGCAATCAACAACTTTTTGCCAAGTCATCACATTTCCACTTGTTACTCAATGTAGCAGCATGGATCAAGCAGTCTCATTAGCTGTGAGAAACAGACGATTCGAATTGAGTTTCAACCTTGCAAGGTAATCCTAAACACACGACGTGGCGAGGCACTCCGTCCCCACACACATCAACCGTCCCCATCGATTCCCCGTCAGCAGAGAGGGGCTCACCACCTTGGCGTACAATGCCTCACTGACCCCGACTGCCGTCGTGCAGTGACCGCACTTGTACCCACCATAACCGGAATGGGAGACCATGTCTCAGGTCACGTGAGGAGGGAAATCTGCGGGCAGGTTCACTCAGGTACTAGGCTTACCGATTTACCATATTTCTCGGCATATGTTTAGTACGTTCAAACGCTTGACACACGGTACCACACCTTAATCCTTATTCCAATTTTTCCATCTCGTAGACAACCAATCCCCATGGATTGTTGTCCATAGACCAACATCATTGTGATATAAAAATGGATGCAACCAGTTCCTGACCTCGCGCGAGTGCTAGAAAAATCACTCGACTTCTACCGAGATCCCTAATTAGTAAAGCAACTACTCGACCTAGCATACTAGTATCCATCTCAAAGGGAATCCTGAGTCATGCAACTAAAGTTCCAAACAACTCCTACACTTAAGTGCACATTCAAACCTACAAACAATAAATGTAGTAAAATAGCATAATAAATAGGTTATGCATAAAATCGGGGCTTGCCTTCCAAAGCTGGGGCAGGCAGATCCTCAATGGCAGGCTCTGGTGCTGGATCCTGGGCTACTTCTTGGGCAACTCCTTGCTCCGGCACGAGGATGTACTCCCCGTCAGCGAGATTACAGTCTATCGAATGCAATGAATAAGATATATGCTTATTAATGACATGATAAATTATAAAGGTTATGCCTGGTAAAATAGTACTAAGTTTAGTGGGGACTCTAGGGTTTCTTTTGGGTATACTTAAGGGTTTTGTACCTTTACCTTTGGAATTTTTGAATGAACTTACATTCTTTAATTATATTTTTATGTTCCATGGGGTACTTAAAAGGTTTTGGTTGTACATTATCTAATTATGCCAACATTTTCCTTTTACTTTCCATTGTGCTTCTAAATAAGCATTTTGAACTATCATGGTCAGTTAACATTTTTCAAAAATGTCATAAAAATTACAGTGGGTAAACATTTACTATTGTGGGTTATTCTAGGAGTTTGAGACTGAAATTAATTCAGACACTACTTGTGCAAAATTTACAAAAATAAGGGCAAAAGGGGCACTTTATACTATAGCTCTAATTTAGGTGAGGTCTCTACACTAAATTTTATTTTTGTCAAGATTCATAGGTGATATTAGGCCTCTGTGTTAAAAATCACAGAAAAAGACCTACTGAATATTTAGTTGTGATTTTCTAAAGTTTAATGCCAAAAAGGTACTTATAACTAACTTGTTATTTGAAAAATATCAAACAACAGAACTCATATTTTTCCTATATTTATAATAACAAAATATTAGTTATCCCAAGGCTGGGGGTGGTTTCTCCTCAGGACTATTTTTCTAAGATTTTTCCTAAGTTTTCATTGTTTTCATAAAATAAAAGGAAATGCATTTCTTTTGCACTAACAGAGGGTCTAATAAAATTTTCCAGTGAACTATACTAAATAAGTGAGCTAGTAAAAATGTGGTTGCCCCTGGTTCTTATTTTAAACTACCTTTTCTATTTTCTTTAACTTTAAGCTAAAATGATTTTAAATGGTAAACCCTACCTTAATTTGGTGTACTCAGGGGTTCACTATTTTTAAACAGATTAGGGAGTGATTTAGTACTTCTCTAATTTTTCTTAACCCCAGTCTAACAGTGTAACTATTTTTCCCTCTTTTATTTAGCTTTTGGCCAAAACACTATTTAATTCAAAACTTTAAATTCTTCTGCAACACTTAGGGGGTTTTGTATTTTTTCCTAAGTAGTTCACATTATTCACAACCTAGCAAAATTGGTTTGACTCAATTTGGTTGGATAAAACTGAAGTTATGAATTTTACAAGCTCTGTTTGTATTTAAATAAGAAATGTTTAAAAGGTTTTCTGGAAAACCAGTTTACACCGAGGACCCTGGGCTTTTCCTAAAACAATTCTTCAACTTATACCCCTGTGCAACTATTCACCTGAGTCTCTGATAATCCAAAAACCCCCCGACTTATATTCCTCCTTCCCCGAGGTCCCTCCCCCCTTTTGAACAGTACTCGCAGAAGTAAAAAGGGCGACGCAGCTTACCGGCGGCGAGGGAGGTCCAGCGAAGGGCGGGATTGGCTCCAGGAAGTCCTTGCGGTCATGGCGAGGTATGGCTCGACGACGGTGATGGCCGAAATCGGCCGGTCCACATTCGCAGGCGGGCTCCGGCCTATCCACGGCGATACAATTCAATCCAAGGACACTGGACGCTTCACGGGGTGCTAAGGAGTCTACCCGTGCAAGGAATTGAAGAAAGGCTCACCGTGGAGGTCGGTCCACGTTCGCTGGTGGTCAGGTGAAGTCCGGTGACCTTGATTCGGTGCCTCGGCGAGGCAGAGCTCGATTCCTCCCTCTGGGAGCTTCACCGAGGCACGCAGAGTCTCTCTCGAGGGTAGGACGGGGTTGGGGATGGCTCGGTTGGCCAGTCTACGGTGGTGGGTGCTCGGGCGGCCGCTGGCACGCTGTGCGCCGGGCAAACGCCGTTGATCTTGCGCTCTGGCGAGGTCGAGAGCGAGCGGGGGTGTACGGTTGAAGCCTTGGCTGGCTTTATAGGCGAGGGCGCGGGCAATGGTACGAGCTCGGCTTGGCGCGACGCGGGGCGCGCGGGGTCGGGGCGCCGGCGTGCTCTGGCAAGTTCAGGGCGCGTCGAACACGTGGAGGTGTGTTTCTGCCCTTGTTCAAAAGCTTGCTGAGATCGCAAACATGCGAATCTTGGCAAAAATCCGGCGCAGACCTCTTCCTGGCACCTAGGGCTATCTCTTGTATGTGAGTTCCAATGGCAGATATGCCTTAGGTAGAGAGATTTGCGGACGCCAATTCTGGGTTGTCTCATTGTTCACCCCGAGACAAAAGTGTTGTCAAATCATGTCAAACGAATTTGGCTCGGGTTCAAACTTTTCCAGTGGGTTCCTTAGGTAGTTTGGCTCCTTTTTGGTATTCAGACCAAGTGGTTTTGGTGCCATTTACTAAGTGAACATGTCTGATCTTTAAACTAGGGTTTAGTTTTGACTTAGAGAAGATTAGAGAGCTCTAGTGTGCTTGCTACTTAGGGAATGGATTTGGGGTCTTTGAGGGGCCTTTTTGTAATGTTTCCCCTCTGCATTTTGTAGATTACAATGTTACTTAAACTTTGGTTTAAGGGTTAACTTATGATTTGCACATTTGCTTAACCTTTCCCTTAAACCAGGGTTTTGGGAGTTAAGGGCTCAAGAAGGGTCTAGGGTTTAATCTTCTCTTTCCCAAGGTGACAATTGCTCAAAAGATTTGGGTAATGCTTTTGTCATTAACATGCTTAGTTAATACATGGTTTCCAAGTTTTTGAGGCTCCCTCTCCTCCACTTAACCACATGAGATAACATGTCATGAGTCCAAGTAGGGAGTCAGGGCCTTGGTAACACCTAGGGTGTTACAGACGCAGGCTACGTCGCGCTGACGGGTCGCTCGTTTTGGAGCCTCCCCAGAAGCGCCAGAGGACCACAGGCGAGGCCGAGGAGGCAAGTTCCCAGGCCCACGGCGCGTAGAGACGCGTCAGTCCGCCGCCACCACCACCATCGGTCCCGCTGCCAACACCACCATCTGGGGGTGATCTCCCCCTAGAGCATCAGCAGCAGCAATAGCAATAGCATTAGCAGCAGCAAGGGCGGCAATCTCGCTTCCAGGGTCACTGGAAGGTCTAGGGCCCCAAATAAGTGTAGCCCCTTTTTCTTTGAGCTTAATCGTCATGCTAACAAGTCTTAACCCATCGTCTGTTTTTCAGGGCTTCTTCCCCCTCTGCTCCCAAGGCCACACCTCCTCCACCGGATACCAGGCTCACTGATAGGTCTGGCTCTCAGCAGCAGGCATCTGCTGGGAGTGGTGCTGGGGATCCGCCCCCGGCTGCTACCGAGACAACACCAGCGGCTTCCCATGCCCCAGCCGGGGATCCAGTGGCAGCAGCACCAGCGCTGGGTGGCGTCGCAGCGGCAGAGGAGGTCCCAGCTGGGGGATCCACGCCCCCTCCGGACACTGGGGGTGACGTAGGAGGCGCATCCAGCTCCAACCCTCTGCCTGCTCCGAAGGAGATGGAGGTGGTGTCCGGGCGGCGCCTCCAGTCAGGTGCCAAGCAAGAAGCGGCGCCAGTCCCGCTCCCTCGCATGTTGTCCCGTGCCCACTAGGTCCTTAGTGACACTAGGATAACAATCTTGCGGGAGTGGGAGGCGCTAGAGGCTGAGCACCAACGCCTTAATGACTAGCGCACCCAACTGGAGGAGCGCACCAAGTCAGCGTCCCGACAGTTCCTCTCCGAGCGTTCCCAACTCGAGCGGGACCGCAAGGAGTACAAGAGGGACCTCAAGAAGGTGTGCGCCAGGGAGCTGGATGCGTCCCAGAGGGAGAAGAAGGTGGCTAGGAGGGAGGAGGTCGTGTCTCAGCGGGAGGCCCTCACAACAGAGTTCCAGGCCAAGCTGAGTGCCCTGGACCAGACCCTGGAAGCCTAGCAGGTCCAGCAGACCAAGGCTGTGGAGAGGCTGCAAAAGTGGCAGCAAGAGCTCGAGGGCAAGGCCAGCGACGTCGCCCTCACCGAGGAGAACCTCAAGGCGAAGGAGCAGTCCTTGGACAGGCGGGAGACGGACCTCGCCAGGCGAGAGACGGATCTCACCTTCTGGGAAGAAATGCTCACCCGGCGAGGCGAGATGCTAGCCAAGCACGAGCTCGAAGCAGAAGAGAGGGAGAGGAAGCTGGAGGAGCGGATCCGCCAGTTCAACGCGGCACAGGCGGCACCGGGCCCCCAGGCGGTGGAGGCCACCAGGAAAGCCCTTGAAGATCTTCAAGCGGAGCACCGTGCCGGGGTCCAGCGCATCGTCGCGTGGGCCGGCGAGGCAAGCACGGCACTATGCTGCTAGGGATGAGCCCTATCCCAGTGTTGGAGCTACCGACGTCGATCTTCGATGCGCTCCCGGTGCTGGACTCCGCCACCGATCGCTTCTAGCGCCTGGACCAGATTCTCGATGCCCGCCTGGAAGCAGAGGGCGGCAAGCTCTGCGAGGCGGTGATCGAATATGTCTTGACGTGCTTCCGGAGTCATGACCTGACCATATCTTTGGAGCCGGTGATCGCTGGTCCGGTGGCCGCCACTGAAGACGCCGCCCGGGAGAGCGTACAAGACGCCGTGGAGCTGGTGGCCGAGCGCTTCCAGCGCGATCCTGCTGACAACCTGTAGAAACAAATCTAGGATTCCGCTGGGCAGCGGCTATAACAACTTTTGGTCTTATGTAATATACTTTAAGAACCGTTAATGGAGTTATCACTTCGGTGAATGCTACTTGGAGTTATTTAGGGCCTACGTGCCACCTGTATTGTAATAACACTCTATATACTCTGATCTATGTTAAAACTCTATGGAATGTCTCAAATGTGAGGTAATCACTGCGAGGCAAGTGGTTTGCATACTTGATCTCTTATAAATCTGGTCCAGTCATCGCAGCTAGCATCGGAGCAGAACTGGCATGATATTGTTCATGTGGGCATTCCAAACTAAATAAAATAAGTTTGACAAACTGAATATGTGCCAACTATCAACCCTTAAGCCCATATAAGGACCTTATGTGGCTTAGTGAGTGCTAACCTTGGGGAGGGTTCCATGCATTGCATATTATTTCATAGATTCTATGAATGGTTAGTATGATGTGTCACCGTTCCATCGCCAAGGTAAGAAAGGTAAGAGTAAGACCATGCAGACCGGGGCTAGTCGATTGTCCTCATGTGTGGGTCACCATGCATGTTGTATAAGGATTGATAGAATTTCTTACCGCAACTTAGAAAGGATAGTAGTAGCTTGTCATTATTTTTCAATTATCATTGTCGCATTATGGGGATGGGCTGGAATGAACTTTTCTGCAGGTACACTGACCTCAATATGAGTAGATCGTGTAGTTGCGCGATAATGAGTGAACGGGTATGCCACCGATTATTACGTTAACCTGAATAGATTGTGAGGTCGTAAGTTACGTGCATGCATTGGCATAACCATCATCTTGTTCATCTACTACATCGCTTCTCTTTTGATGTTAGGGTAGGGGCTTTGTCTATGCTAATAACTGATAAAAAAAGTTCTTACCCAAATTCTCAACCATCTAACCTTGTAATAGATGGCCCGTCGTAGGCTCACCGTCCGTAAGTCTATGGGAGGACGTGTTCCTCGTCACCAGCTTGTTGCGCGTGTTTCTCGATGGCGCAGCTCTTTTCTTTCGGAGTATGGTGTGCCCACCCTGCTGTGGCGCATTCTTTTTCGCTTTGGTTTACTAAGAGGGAGAGGAACCGCGTTACTTCTAGGAAGGGAGGTCGTGCTCTAGAGGAGAAGATATCTGGGTGACAGCTATGGTCAAGCCTCGGGCAAATAATTCATTAATGGGTGGCTACCACTTTGGATTGTTAGGCCGCACACCTAGAGAAGGGGCAGGCAGAGCCGCTTATAAGATACTTCAAGATTTGCTGGATCATTTTCCTAGGGAGATTGCTACCACCATGCCTGGAGTCTTCCCTAGGGGTTGTTGGGGACTTGTTCTCAAATGCTATGAGTTAAGAACAAGGCAACACAAAATGTTAAATGTTAATGTCCTTTGTCTTACGAAGCATTATTTCCCTTAGGATATAATGATCTTCAGACGAAGGTTATAAAGGACATACCTTCATCAACGCGATATATGTTAATAAAAGAAGAAGCATATGAAATATAAGAGGCAAGATAAACAATTGTGTAACATTATTAATTCATTGTATTATTCTAGAAAGATAGAAACAATATTGAATTACAAGCATACCTTTGGCTTGATGGAAGGCAAAAAAGTACAAGCGTGACGCAAAAGCAAATACAGGTCCGCGTGAACAGTACGGGGGTACTATTCATCTATTTATAGGCACAGGACGCAGCCTGTGAGAAATTACATTCATGCCCTTTACATTTATTATTAATTTATAGACGATTCTATGAGGACTAGATAGCTTTTTCCCCTTTAAGTCGGTTCCTTTTTCCTCCATTTAGCCGAAGCATCCATGCACGTAGCTTCGGAGCAACTCCAACCTTCGTCACGATCATGCTTTTTACATCGTACATGCTTTTAGCCTGAGTCCGAAGGTACCTATTCACATGTCACACTTGGAAGATATTGTTAAATCATGTTTTTGAGGACCTTCGGAGGACGAAGGCCCCCAACAGTAGCCCCTCGCAGTATTAATTTGTTTAAGATAACGAATTCAGACTGCGACATGGACGAAGGCCTTAAGCCGAAGGTACGAAAAAACACCTTCCCTTTGCTAGAATAGCAACAGTCAATGACGGACAGGGCCCCCCAATTTGGAGCGTGCAGAGCATATAAATAAGAACTCGCACCAACCACATTTGGTACGCTGCTTGTGCCATTTGCTTTATTTTCTCAATTTTATAGCTCTTGCTCACTAACGCTTGCTAGTTTCTCAAGCTTCCTAAGCTTTGGTTAGAAAGACACATTTTTGTCATCTCTGGAGGAAAAAATGTCTCAAGACAAGAAAGTTGCTGCTGAGACGAAGCTAGCTGAAGAGGAGAAGCTTTTTGAGGAGAAGAAGGCTGTGAATCCTTACATAGCTGGGTTTATCGAGTCAATGGCAAAATCAAATAGAGAAAAGATTACTAAGGAGATACTGGAGGGCCTGTCAGAAGATACTGGTGACAGTGACAGTTATGATGCAGAAAGTGGAGGCGAAGATTCCGAGGATCGACCCTAGAGACCAAGTCATGCAATTTTCGGAAAATCGACCATCAATCAAAGCCACCTTGAAAACATGAGGGGAAGGTACTTTTGGGACATGTCTATTGTGAGGGCTGGCGGAGACAACAACATTCCTGCGCCTGAGGAGAATGAAGTTGTGATTTTCTGAAGCTTCTTCAAAGCTGGGCTTCGGTTCCCACTAAGCAAGTTCATAGTTGAAGTGTTGAAAACCTTCCAAATTTTCCTTCATCAACTGACCCCCGAAGCCATATTGAGGATGGGAGTCTTCGTCTGGGCAGTAAGAAGCCAAGGGATAGAGCCAAGCGCAAAATGCTTCTGCAGCATGCACGAACTTCTGTATGAGACGAAGGCCACGGGGAAAGAACAGTATCATAACAACTTCGGTTGTTATGGTTTTATCGCCCGTCCCAACGCAAGCCACCCAGTGCTAACATTTCGGAAGAGATGGCCAGGGAATTGGATGGAAGAATGGTTTTATGTGAAGAATGGCTTGATAGCAAGGGAGGACATCAAGGAGGTTATTATGCGCCCCATATGGTCCCGCTTCGGCCTCCGAAGGCCGAAAGTTGAAATTGATGAAGCCGCCGAAGCATGTCAGAAGGCATTTGGTACTGTCTGCTTCTTTATTGGTACGACAGATTTAATTCAAGAGCACATAGCATTTAGAATATGGCCGCTTGTAGAGAGCTAGGAAATGCCGAAGGAGACCATCACCAAGTCTAGCGAAGGTGAACTGGTTCGGCTAAAGAATACATTCAGATATCGGGATAAATTCGATGAACCAAACAATGACTGGCTAAAATGCATCGAAGTTACAAGTGATGAGCTGCTTGGAGCTTATTCTAAGGCAGAAGATAATGCACTATCTACAGCCTTCGGAGGTCGGGGAAAAAAGAGAATAAACAGAGTTTTTGATGCCATCGGCTTCGTCTACCCCGACTACCACTACCCACTGCGGGGACAGGGGAAGAAGAGAAAAGCTATTGCCTTGGCCGCTTCGGCTGAACCTGTGCCGAAGGCTGCGGTCAAAAAGATTAAGGTACTACCCACCGGCCACATTATATTGAACCGAACGTGGTGCCTGAGTTTGGCGGGAAGGCTTCTTCAGCTGCTGAATTAAAAGAAATTGTTCCTCCGATGCAGAGGACTGAAGAGCCGGCTAAAATGTTGAAGGCACCTTCAGTTGAGTTAGTTGAAACGAAAGTTGATAAAGATAAAGCTGAAAGATCAAAAACTGAAAAAGTATCAAAGATGCCGGAGATTTTAAGTCCTTCAAAAGAAGCGACAGCGCTGAAGGCAGAAAAGAGTTCTGCTGCAACTCCTAAGAGAAGGAGAATGGTAAATGTATTGGACATTTTGGAAACAACCGATTCCACAAGTCCCGCTCCCTCAGAGAAGGTTGCCAAAGCTGACAAAATGCAACCCAAAGCTGATACTAAGCAAATAGAAGTTGAAACTACAATAACCCAGGTTGAGACCAAGGCTGGGCCCTCAAAGCCCATTGAGAAAAAGCCTACGAAATTTGAAGAAAAGGCAACAGAAGAAAAGGCCATAGAGCAAATTTCGTTTGAAAAGATTACAACTCCTGCTCTCGAAGCTTTAAAAGAAAGCATTGATTACATTATCCACCATGCTTCGGGAAAGGGACTTTCTCAGGAAGAAGAATGAGAAGCTCAACAGTATGACCAAAAATTGAAATACCCGAAGGGGGCACTAGTGTTCAATGGTAGTGGGGAAGAAGATTTTTTGTACTGTCTCCCGGATAATAAAGAGATATCCGTCTGTGGGGAGATGGGTACAAGCTTTGGATTTCCAAAGCTGGAAGATGGCCTTTCAATATTATCAAAGGATGAACTAGCTCACAGTTTAGCATATAATAGCATAAAGGTATAAAACTCAATTTTGTATTTGAAAACTGTTGGGGGCCTTCGTCTTCCGAAGGTCCTCAAAAACATGATTTAACAATGTTTCTGGAGTTGTAATACATGAACAGGTACCTTCGGACTCGGATCAGAACCACAGTGGGAGAAGCACGAACAATACAAAGATTGATGCGGCGCCGAAGCTACGCGCAAGGGAGCTTCGGCATGACAGCAGGGAAGGGAACCGACTTAAAGGGGAAAAGGCTATTTAGACCTCGATGAATTACCTTATAGACATTAGCAAATGTAAAGGGCATGGATGTAATTTCACATGGGCTGCGTCCCATGCCTATAAATAGATGAACAGTACCCCCATACTGTTCACGCTGACTTGGCATTTGCTTTGCATCACGCTCGTACCTTTGCTGTCTATCAAGTCGAAGGTACCAAATGTAATTCAATATTGTTTCTATTTTCTCATGACAATATAATGAAGATGAATTGATAATGTTATATGATTGTTTATGTTATCTTTTGTATTTTACATGCCTCTTCTATTATCATCATACCTTCAATGTTCGAAGGTATGTCCTTCATGACCTTCGTCTGAAGATCATTATATCGTAAGGGAAATAATGTTTCGAAGGACGAAGGGTGTTAATATTTAACATTTTATGTTGCCTTGTTCTTGATTCACAGCATTTGAGAACAAGTCCCCAACATTGGCGCCCACCTCCGGTGAATCCTTTTCGACCACCTTCGACAAGCACTGACCTTCGTCATACCACCGAAGAAAGCTTCAGCGGCAGGGGCTGCCGCTCTGCAGCCATTAGACCCAAACCAGGAGACCCTTTCTCTTTGAGAGGCCCGAAGCCAAAAGATGAAGGCCACTAGTCCAACACTCCAGGAGGAGGAGTTGGACCAAGAAATCAGAAACATGGAGATGCTTCATCAACAAGTACAAAGGAAGAAGGAGAAGATGGCCCGACTAGCCGATCTTCAAAGGCAGATTGACGAAGCCACTGAAGAAGTATGCCATCTTGCCCAAGACGAAAAAGAGTGAAGGCCCCAACATAGGGAGCTTCACCAAAAAGGCTTCTTCAACGAGGATGGATGGTATGATGATTTTAATCATGATACCTTTACTTTTGATGATGCTTCTCCCTTGGCAGCAGAACTACAGGCTATCCCATGGCCTCCATCATACAAGCCACCTCAGCTCCCCATGTATGATGGACATTCAGATCTGAAGCAGTTTTTGATGAGTTATGAAGCAGCTATATCTTCATATGGAGGCAATGCAGCTGTCATGGCCAAGTCCTTCGTCATGGCAGTTAAGAATGTGGCCAAAATGTGGTATTCTTCTCTTCGGCCAGGAACTATTACATCATGGCAGAAGCTCAAGGATATGCTGGTGACAAGTTTCCAGGGCTTTCAGACGAAGCCAGTCACAGCTCAGGCTTTGTTTCAATGCACGCAAGACCATGAGGAGTATCTCCAAGCATACGTCTGAAGGTTCTTGTGCCTGAGAGCACAAGCGCCTACAGTGCCCAATGAAATTGTCATTGAGGCCATGATTAAGGGGCTTCGTCCAGGACCTACTGCCTAGTATTTTGCTAGAAAGCCTCCACAGACTTTAGAGAAGCTACTTCAAAAGATGGATGAATACATCCAGGCTAATAATGACTTTCGCCAAAGAAGGGAGGAGGCCTATAGGTTCACTGAGATGACTAAGGGCTTCGGAGGAAGAATCCACCCAAGGCATGTCAGGTCAATTCACTCCACCCCGAGTGACGACAGAGGAAGTCAACAACAGAGGCCACAGTATTCCTCGCAAGCTTCGGGGCAGCAACAAAGCTCTTACCGACCGCCAGCTCCAAGAGGCAAGGGCGCCAGGGGCTTCGGAGGAAGGTTTGGGGATCAGCCTAGAAAAATTTATTGCTTATTCTGTGGTGAGGACAAGGGCCATACTACAAGGATGTGCCATGTCACCATTCAGAAACAAAAGGAAATAGCAGAAGCCGCAGCTCAGCAGAACCAGCCGAAGCAGGTCATGCATACTGCTTCGTATCACTCACCCTATATACCAGAGTATGTGGGTAACCATCCTGCAGCGTCCGTTGCTTCGGCTAGTCAGCCACAGGCATCTTGGCCACAGCCCCCACCTCCGCCACCACTACAGCCTGTATATTCACGAAGCCAGCAGCCAGAAGGGAGCCAACAGACCCATCAGCAGCGAGATTTCAGGGAGGAGTCCGAAGCTCGCACAGTCAACAGTACTGTGCCAGAATCGAAGCATATCTATTGAGAGATGTCCTACCCCTGAAACAGTTTTTACATTCGTTGTCATTTTCTTTTTTAATAAGGAACAATTATTGAAAACCTAGTTCTCTTGTCATTTTCAGTTTCTTGTAATAGCTTCGTTTTTGTCATAGTGAAATATATCTTCTCCACAGACTCACGAAGTCCAAAAAGTCGCTGAAGCACAAAAGTCGTTCCTAAGGGAACGCGCGGCTAAAAATCACATTACAAGTATCTCCGAAGCTACAAAAAGTCATTCTACGGAACGTAGCGTAAGTTTGCCGAAGATACAAAAAGTCATTCCTAAGGGAGTGCAGTGTAAGTTTTCTACTCAAAAGTCGTTCCAAAGGGAATGCAGAGCCAAATACCGCCGAAATATAAGGCGAAGCGCGAAAAGTCAACGCGAATACCGCCGAAATAGAAGGCGAAGAAGTTCAAAAGACGTTCCTAAGGGAATGCAGAACTTACAGCAAAAAGTGAGCGCTGATACACCAAAAAATAAGCGGTGAAGCCGAAAAATAAGCAGCAAAGAGATTGTGTATTCCACTATGGGGGTGTGAGTGTGTGTCTTCGGCATAAATATCATTTTGCATAACATAACATCATCACATCATTTCGCATAACATAACATCATACATCATATTGCATCAATGGCACAAGAAGGGGATACAATGTTGACTTTCGGAGAATGCTTCGAAAAAGTGAAATTGTGCTAAGGCACAAAATAAGTTTTGAAGAAATACAACTTCATCAGCTCTGATGTGGAGGAGAAAATCTATTGTTGACGAAGCATTAATGTTTTTGCGATGCTTGGAGGATTTTTTACGAAGCATAAAAGCTCTTCTTTACGAAGCATAAAAAGAAGGGAAGTTGTTTTTTCGCTGAAGGCTCAAAAACGGTATGTACATAAAAGTTTCATGCATCGCAAAGAAATGAATTACAAAGGCATTCATATATTACATTCAAAACCCATGAACACCAAATATTACAAGCATAGTCCAGCAAATGTTACATCAATATTCTAGCAATGTTTTTACAATAGCTATTCTTCTTCTTTCAAAACTTTATCTGCAGCTTCGGTCAGCAGTCGGGTAACGACTTCGTCTACAAAAGTTTTGGCCATGTTAATAATTTCTGTTGATTCCTTTGCCTCTGGGTAGTCCAGTGACTCGAAGGGCTCTGGGGGAGGAGATAGTTCAGCTGCGGTAGAAAACGTAAATCAGTTCAAAGTCACAAAAATAAACAACAAAGTTAAAAACCATTAAGTAGTACATATCCGTCTCTCAAGCTCCGCAGCCTTTTCAGCTGCTTTTATTGATTCTCGAGTGTCATGAATATCTTTTTTTGTTTTTCTTTATTATTTCATGGGCCATTCCTCAGCCGCCATTTTCCCATATGTCAGTGAAAAATTTTCCACCTATTAAGCTTGCTTCGGCCGAGGGGTCCTTTGTATCATCAATGCAGAGGGCAGCTTCGTCCTGAGCCAAGGTTTTAACATGCTCACAACCTGACTTCTCCAAAATAGCTGCAATTCCCCTCGCACTAGAGAAGGCACAGACGTTCCCATGGTCACTCAAAATTTCTTCAAAAGCTTCGGCTTCGCTGCTGATCCACTCAATTGGGCCCTCAGGATCGCCTCTTATGAAGTTGTCTTCACTCGAGTACACGCCCACGTTGGCGAAGCTAGTTTTTATCTTTTTGACGCATTCTACAGATTTTTCAAAACATCTCTCTTTTGATGAGCAAAGCTCTGCAACTGTTTTTTCAAAATAATTTTTCCAGTAATCACTGGCATCTCAGTCAGCTTCGGCAATAGCGCATTTCAATTTGGCTTCGGCCAGTTGTTTTTGAAGATTTTCAATCTCATTCCTTTGGATTTCAGATTGAGCCTTGAAGTTAGCTTCATCCCCCTTTACTTTGTCCACCAATGTAAGTAGAATTTTGTCTTTTTCCAAAGCTTCATTCCTTAGCTTGATAACCTCCGTTCGAAGGTTGTTGAGAGCAATAGTGCAACTCTCGTCTTCAGCATTCTTTTGCGCCCTTAAGGCGTTGCTAAGTATTAAACCCTATATGAAAAGAATGAATGGGTTAATATAAGAACAAAAGAATAATTCAAAATTCATAAACTTCCAAATACACAATTTTTGTACCTTCAGACTGTTATATGCAAGGCTATCCGCAAGATCGTCCTTCGTCATGGCGCAGAGGCCAGCTTCAAGCTTCGGGAACCCCATACTTCTGGCCATCTCCCGGCAGACAGATAATTCTTTGTTGTCTGGGAGGCAATATAAGAAGTCATCTTTGTCTGTGCCATTAAACACTAAGGCCCCTTTCGGGTATTTCAGTTCTCGGGCATAGTGTTTAGCTTCAAAAATTTCTTCTTCAGATAATCTTTTTCCTGAAGCGTGTCGAATAATATAATCAAGGACTTCGGAAGACGCTTCGGGAGTAGGAGCGGCAGCTTTTTTAGGCAAAATTTGTTCTATACCTTCTTCTTCCGCTGCCTTTTCTCTAGTTTCTGAGGATTTCTCCTTGGCGGGCACTGAAGGCCCAGCTTCGGCATCAGCCTGGCTCAGTTTGTCTCGGTTTCAATCTGTGTTTTCGAAGCCTTGGCAATTTTTCCTGGAGTAGAGCTTGAAGCTTTTATCGTCTCCAGCACATCTAATACACTAGCCATCCTTTTTCTCTTGGGGGTTGCTGCTAGACCTTTTTGTGTCTTCGACACCTCCACTCCTGCCAAAGGGCTTAGAACTTCTAATGTTTTCATTCCTTCGGTTCTCGGTTCTTCAATTTTGTCAGTCCTCGGCATTGCAGCCGGCTCTTTAATCCTCTGCATAAGAGCAGGTCCTTTGGCTTCAATAGCTGAAGAAGTTTCACCGCCAAATTTAGGCACTGTGGCCGGTTCAATGTAGCATGGTCGGTGAGTAAGGACCTTCAACTTTTTCCTCTTCGGTGCGGGCTTGCTTGAAGCAGCCGAAGCAGCAGTCTTCCTAGAAGTTACACCCTTTCTTTTCTGCCCCCGCGGCGGGTAGCGATAGTCAGGGTACACAAATCCAATAGCATCAAAAACTCTATTTAGCCTTTTCTTTTTTCGGCTCCCGAAGGCCGCAGATAGTGCATTATCTTCAGACTTGAAGTATGCTCCAAGTAGTTCATCACTAGTATTTTCAACACACTTCAACCAGTCATCGTCTGGTTCGATAAATTGGTCTCCAAACCTGAAGGTATATTTCAATCGAACCAAACCACCTTCGCTAGGGTTAGTGATGGTTTCCTTTGGCATTTCCCAGCTGTCTATCAGTGGCCATATCCTGTAGGCTACATGTTCTTGAACCAAATCTCTTGTCCCGATAAAAGAACAAACTGTGCTGAAGGCCCTTCGGCATGCTTCGGCTGCCTCATCAATTTCTACCTTCAGTTTTCGGAGCCCGAAGCGTGACCAGATGGGTCGCATAATGATTTCTTTAATATCTTCTCTTGCTTTCAAATCATTTTTCACGTAAAACCATTCTTCCATCCAGGCCTCGGGCCACCTCTTTTGGAATGTTGGCACTGGGTAGCTTGCGCCAGAGCGAGCAACAAAGCTGTAGCACCCAAAGTTGTTATGATATTGTTCCTTACCCCAAGGCTTCATCTCATACGAAAGCTCGTGCATACTACAAAAACATCTTGCACTTGGCTCTAAACCTTGACTCCTCACAGCCTAGACGAAGATCCCCATTCTGATAATAGCTTCGGGAGTGATCTGGTGAAGGAAAATCGGATATATCTTTAAAACTTCAACCACAAATTTGCTTAATGGGAACTGAAGTCCAGCTTTGAAGAAACTTTGGTAGATTACAACTTCGTCTTCTTCAGGAGCAGGAACGGCTCTGTATGCGTCAGCCCTCACAATAGACATATCTCGAAAGTACCTTTCTCTCATATTATCAAGATGACTCTGTTTGATAGTTGATTTCCCAAAGACTGCATGACTTGGTCGACAAGGACGATCTTCAGAGTCTTCGCCCCCACTCTCCACATCATAGTTGTCGCTATCGTCAGTATATTCAGACAAGCCTTCTACTATCTATTTAGTTATTTTTTCTGTGTTTGTTTTTGCAATTGACTCGATAAATCCAGCAGTTTTCTCCTCAAGGAGCTTCTCCTCCTCGCTCAGCTTCGTCTCAGCAGCAACTTTTTTGTCTGCAGACATCTTTTCTTCGGAAATGGTGAAAATGTGTCCTTAAAGCCAAAGCTTAGAAAGTCTAAGAAACCAAACAAGCGTTGGTAAGCAAGAGCTAAAAATTGAGCAAGCAAAGCAGGCGGCAGATAGCGTACCAAATGTGCTCGGGGTGGGTTCTTATTTATACGCCCAGTGCGCTCCAAGTTGGAGGGCCCCGTCTGTCATTGACTGTTGCTATTCTAGCAAAGGGAAGGTGTTTTTTTGGACCTTCGGCTTAGGGCCTTTGTCCATATCACAATCTGAATTCGTTATTCTAACCAATTAATCTTGCGTGGGGCTACTGTTGGGGGCCTTCGTCTTCCAAAGGTCCTCAAAAACGTGATTTAACAATGTTTCTGGAGTTGTAATACATGAACAGGTACCTTTGGACTCGGATCAGAACCACAGTGGGAGAAGCACGAACACTACAAAGATTGATGCAGCGCCAAAGCTACGCGCAAGGGAGCTTCGGCATGACAGCAGGGAAGGGAACCGACTTAAAGGGGAAAAGGCTATTTAGACCTCGATGAATTACCTTATAGACATTAGCAAATGTAAAGGGCATGGATGTAATTTCACATGGGCTGTGTCCCATGCCTATAAATAGATGAACAGTACCCCGTACTGTTCACGCTGACTTGGCATTTGCTTTGCATCACGCTCGTACCTTTGCTGTCTATCAAGTCGAAGGTACCAAATGTAATTCAATATTATTTCTATTTTCTCATGACAATATAATGAAGATGAATTGATAATGCTATATGATTGTTTATGTTATCTTTTGTATTTTACACGCCTCTTCTATTATCATCATACCTTCGATGTTCGAAGGTATGTCCTTCATGACCTTCGTCTGAAGATCATTATATCCTAAGGGAAATAATGTTTCGAAGGACGAAGGGCGTTAATATTTAACATTTTATGTTGCCTTGTTCTTGATTCATAGCATTTGAGAACAAGTGCCCAACAAAAATCAATTACTTCATTTGTTTATACTTAATCTTGTCCTCCTCTTGCAGGGCTTAATCCTTAGCAATGCCCTTAAAGCACAGAAAAACATTGAAGATGAAGGGTATACAATGGCTCTGAACAACCTTCGTTCAGAGGTGATCGAATTAAGGAACGAAGGCCTTGAAAAAGATAAAATATTAATTTCATTGGTAAACAAAGTAAAAGAAGATGAAGTTAGTTCCAAAGCTCAAGCCGAGATTCAAAAGAATGAGATCGAAGAATTTCGGAAACAATTGGTAGAGGCCAAAGAAAAATGTGCTCTCGCTGAAGCTAACCGAGAGGCCAACGAATATTGGAAAAACTATTTAGAAAAAACCATTGAAGAACTTCACGCATCCAAGGAAAGATGTTTTGAAAAATCTTTGGGCTGCGTGGAGAAGATAAAGGCTAGCTTTGCCAACATGGGCGCCTTTTCAAATGAAGATAACTTCATATGAGGCGACCCTGAGGGTGTTATCGATTGGATAAGCGGAGAAGCCGAAGCTTTTGAAGAAATTTTAAGTGATCACGGGGATGTCTACGCGTTCTCTAGTGCAAGAGGGATTTCAGCTATCTTGGAGAAGGTGGGTTGTGAACATGTCAAAACCCTGGCCCAGGCCGAAGCTGCCTTCTCTATGGATGACACAAAGGATCCCTCAGCCGAAGCAAGTTTAATAGGTGGAAAATTTTATACTGACATCTGGGCAAATGGCAGCCGAGAAATGGCTCACGAAATAATGAAGAAAAGTGAAAAAGATATTCACGACGCTCGAGAAGCAGCGAAAAAAGCTGAGGAAGCTGTAGAACACGAGAGACGGATAGGTATTGTTTTGTCGCCTTTGGCTTCGTCGTTTGCTTTCGTAACTTCAAACTGATTAATTTTTTCCTACCACAGCTGAATTATCTCCTCCACCGGAGCCGTTCGACCCCCTGGCCGACCCAGAAACGAAGAAAGCAATAGAAATCATCAATATAGTCGAATCTATTGTTGATGAAGTTGTTAACAAATTGCTTAACGAAGTTGCGGAGAAGGTTCTGAAAGAAGAATAGTAGTTATTGTAAAAACGTTTTAGGCGATTAATGTAACATTTGCTGAACTAAGTCTATAATATTTGATGTGTATAGTTTTGAATCTAATATGTAAACTATTTTGCAATTTACTTCTTTGCGATGCATGAAACTTTTATGTACATACCGTTTTTGAGCCTTCGGCGAAAAAACACCTTCCCTTCTTTTCATGCTTCGTAAAGACGAATATCTATGCTTCGTGAAAATATCCATACTTCATAAGAACATCCAAGCTTCATAAAAACATCAATGCTTTGTAAACGAGGGATCCTTTCTTTCTCATCAGAGCTGATGAAGCTGTATTTCTCGGCTTACTTTGTGCCTTCATATTTAATTCGTGTCATTGGTGCGATATGATGTATGATGTGATGCTATGCGGGATGATATGATGATATAATGCAAAGAATGATGCTAATACCAAAGACACGTACCCACACACCCACGCTGAAACACACAATTTCTGCGTCCCCTTAGGAACGATCAAAATCTCTTTGCCGTTTATTTTTCGGCTTCACCGCTTATTTTTCGATGTAAGTTCTGCATCCCCTTAGGAATGTCTTTTGAACTTCTTCGCCTTCTATTTTGTCGGTATTTTTCGCGTTGACTTTTCGCGCTTCGCCTTATATTTCGGTGGTATTTGGCTCTGCATTCCCTTAGGAACGACTTTTGAGCAAAAAACTTACACTGCGCTCCCTTGGGAACGACTTTTTGTAGCTTCGGCAAAACTTATTGTTGGGGGCCTTCGTCCTCCGAAGGTCCTCAAAAACAAGATTTGACAATATTTTCCAAGTGAATTATATGAACAGGTATCTTCGGACTCAGATTATGAACATGGAGTACGGTCAGGACGAAGCCTAAGCCAGACGAAGGGGGATTGAGATGAAGGACGGGCTGATTACCAAGTTGTACGAAGGATGGTGCACAGCCGAAGCTATGCGCATAAAGGGGAACCGACCTAAAGATGAAAAGACTACTTAGGCCTTAATAGATTCCCATAAGTCATTAGCAAATGTAATGGGCATGAATGTAATTTTACGTGGGCTGCGTCCCACGCCTATAAATAGATGAACAGTACTCCCGTACTGTTCACGCGGACTTGGCATTTGCTTTTGCGTCATCCTTATATTTTTGCCTTCCTGCAATCCGAAGGTACACTTGTAATCTGAAATCATTTCTATTTTTCTATGATAATAAAATAGAAATGACGTTGTGATAATATTTAAATGTTTATATTATTTCTTATGTTACATATAAGTTCTTCATCATTATTTATTGTGCTTACGAAGGTATGTTGTTTGTGGTCTTCGTCCGAAATACATTATATCCCGAAGGGAAATAATGTTTCAGAGGACGAAGGACTTTATCATTTAACACTTTTTATGTTGCCTTGTTCTTAATTCGAAGCATTTGAGAACAAGTCCCCAACATTGGCGCCCACCTCCGGTGAACTCACTTCCACTCTTTGAGTTTTTGAACACCTTCGGCAGCCATAAACCTTCGCTATGGCGCCGAAGAAAGCTTCAGCAACTGGCACTGCAGCTCTCCAACCGCTGGACCACAATCAGGAGACTATCTCTCTTCGGGAAGCCCGAAGCCAGAAAAGGAAGGCTGTTAGCCCGACACAGCCAGAGGATGAGATAGACCAAGAAATCAGAGAAATGGAGATGCTTCATCAACAGGTGCAAAGGAAGAAGGAAAAGATGGCCAGGCTAGCTGAACTGCAAAGGCAGATAGACGAAGCCTCTGAGGAGGTTCGTCATCTTACTCAGGATGAGCAACACCGAAGGCCTCAGCACCAAGACCTTCATCAGGAGGGTTTCCTCAATGAAGATGACTGGTATGACAATTTCCATCATGGGAATTTTGTTTTTGATGATGCTTCTCCTCTGTCCGCTGAGCTGCAGGCTACACCTTGGCCTCCGTCCTACAAGCCGCCTCAGCTTCCCATATTTGATGGCCACTCAGACCCGAAGCAGTTTTTGATGAGCTACGAAGCAACAGTATCTTCGTATGGTGGCAATGCTGCGGTCATGGCCAAATCTTTTGTTATGGCTGTCAGGAGTGTTGCTCAAACCTGGTACTCCTCCCTTCGACCAGGAACGATCACTTCGTGGCAAAAGCTGAAGGACTTGTTGTTAACTAGTTTCCAAGGGTTCCAGACGAAGCCGGTCACGGCTCAAGCTCTATTCCAGTGCACCCAGGATCACGAAGAGTACCTTCAGGCGTACGTCCGGAGGTTCTTGCGTTTGAGGGCACAGGCACCAACAGTGCCCAACGAAATTGTCATTGAGGCCATGATCAAGGGGCTTCGGCCAGGACCGTCAGCTCAGTACTTCGCTAGGAAGCCTCCTCAAACTTTGGAGAAGTTGCTCCAGAAGATGGACGAGTACATTCGGGCCGATAATGATTTTCGCCAAAGAAGGGAGGAGGCTTTCAGGTTTTCTGAAATGACCAGGGGCTTCGGAGGGAGGTTCTATCCGAGGCACGTTAGATCAATTCATAACTCTACCCAAAATGATGATACAGGGAGCCAACAGCAAAGGCCACAGTGTTCCTCACAGACTTCGGGGCAACAGCAAGGCTCCTTCCGACCACCAGCTCCGAGAGGCAGAGGTGCCAGGGGCTTCGGCGGAAGATTTGGCAATCAGCCAAGAAGAATTTTTTGCTTGTTCTGTGGTGAGAACAAAGGCCATACCACCAGGATGTGCCATGTTACCATCCAGAAGCAAAAGGAAATAGCCGAAGCTGCAGCACAACAGGCTCAGCCGAAGCAGGTCATGCACACTGCTTCGTATCATTCGCCTTACATCCCAGAGTATGTAGGCAATCACCCTGCAGTTTCTGTTGCTTCGGCGAGTCAACCTCAAGCTTCCTGGCAACAGCTTCCGCCTCCACCACCGCTGCAACAAGGCCAGCAGCCAGAAGGGAGCCAATGTAATACTCAAAGTTGTATACTAAGAGTAATAGAGAGAGCTCCTCATTTTGTGTGTCTCATATGCATCATAAAAAGAGCACCTATGTAATTGAGAGTGACTAAATAAAACAATTATTCTAAAATAAAGAAAAAGTGCATTTGTTGGAGTTTTTATGTTTGTGCAATAAATAAAAATAACAATAATATAAAATGACAAGAAATATAATAAAATCCCAAAATGGAAACTTATAATATAAAAGAATATGTGGACACCTAAATTGGAAATTGAATTCTAAAGGGAATTCTATAATTGTAGAAGATTGGGAAAATACTAAACAAAGAGGATAAAAATAATAAGGTAATAATTATTTGAAGCTTGATTAAACCCTAAATATGAAATTAGGGTTTTGAAAATAAGGAAAAGAGAAGAGATATGAAAATATAAATAAAATGTATAAATAAATATCTTCAGGCTTAGTATTTTTAATTGCAAAAATAGAGTTTATAAATGAAGATCCACCAAAGTTTGAAGTAATTCAAATTGAGTTTGAAAATGAAGAAAATAGAAAGGAAAAATAAAAAGAAAAAGAATAAAAGCTTACCTGGGCTCTCTTCCTCAATTTTCGGCCCACCTCACTTCGGACCCGCGTGGCCCAATCGCGCGATCACCCGTGCGCTGGCCACCCTGTGCCTGTCACGCGGGCCCGCCGGGTCATCCGCTCAAGTGCGCTGGAACCCACCCGTCAGTCACCGTTTGCGCCCGCGTTCTCCTCCTCTCGGTTACTCCCACAGACGCGTGGGCCCGCTTTGTCAGATCCTTCTCCCAACGGCATCCCCGAGCATGGCGGGCACGTCGTTGACGAGAATCCCGGGCCTCGCGCTCCAATTCGTTCCGCGGTGAGATAAAACCCGTAGCGACCCTCGCATCCTTCCCTTCCTCACCTTTATCCGCAACCTCTCGCCAGCCACCAAATCACCGTCGCGATTCTCTCGGGCCAAACTCGCCGCCGTGACCAAATCGCGTAGTCGTCGACGTCGGGTCCCCGGTAATCGGCCTTGGAGCATCTCCAAGTCTATTGGAGGGTGTCGTGTCGTTCACGGGCGGAGTCGGCCACTGGGCGTGGCGCAATTCTTCATCGGACTTCGATTCTCCGCCGCGGATCCGCCTTCGCCGTGGCCGGACCCTCTTCGCGCCGAGACTGTCGGTAATAACCCCTCTACCACGTTCGCGATCCCCTCGGCTGCGTGGCGCACCATTTAATTTTTCAAATAACACGCTTGGGCGTCGGATTGCCATCTCTCCGGCGAGAGGGCGCCGTGAAGGGTGGGCGGCGCCGCCGTCGACAGCGTCGATTTGGGGAGACGACCGAGGACCGTTGGATCCCGCGTGTGCGGCTCGGATTAGATCTCGCGTACCCTTTCGCCACAAACGACTCTGGCCGTTGATCTGTTGGCGTGCGGTCGAGATTAGACCAAACGTACCCCCTTCGTCCGATCGAACTGCGACCGTAGATGTGAGATCCAGTGGTGCAGAATTAAATCTGCGATTCATTAAATCCGAATCGTCGATCTTGGATTGAACGGTTCGGAGCGCGTACCGGTTCATTTATAGCGCCATCTAATCAGGACCCTTGATCTCAGATCCGACGGCCTATATCACCCCGTACCCCTTCGCGGGTCAATTTTTCTAAAGAGACCCTCACCTCTCTGGAAATCAACCCGCCGTCCTGATGCGCTGTGCTCTGAGTCATAGGGATTTTTGTAGCTAGGCGCCTGCGGTTCTCAGATTTTGACACCTAACCCAGAGCCTATTTAAATTGAATAATTGAAATAGAAAACAGATTTTTAATATGAAAATAATTGCTAGAACTTTGATAATTCATAGAAAATTCATATGAGCTCCAAATTGGTCCATTCCAGTTCCTAAATTTTTGTAATAATATTGTCTACACAGTAGTGCCTCTGTTTTGGCATGAAAGGCTCATTTAAATTTATCTAATACTTAATCTTGTATTAAATACATAAAAGCTACAAAAATTCATAACTTGAAATATATAACTCCAAATTCAGTGATTCCAGTTCCTATGGTTTCATTTTAATGTCTAGTTTATTACTGTATATTATATGTGCATGTTTGGTGTGATGTTGATTTTGGCTATACTATGTATGTATTGTGTTGATGCGAGTAGACGAGCAAGCCACTGTGGAAACTGAGGTTCAACAAGTAGAAGTAGCTGAGCAGGAGCTCATTACAGGCAAGTTGTGCCCTTGATCACTTACTTTACCCAGCCATGATCTCATTAATTTTAATGATCTGCATAGGTTAATTTTGATGGGATCCTTTATGTACCCCAGTTTTGATTACCTCTATACCTTGTTCACCCCTGGAATATTTTTTTGGGTAGTACTTGCTATTGCTTTATGTGGATTGGGTATGGAGATTCATTATTCATGATTATTCTGTTATTATCTTGTTATTATTATTGTTCATGTTAAGATCATTAAATTAATGGGAACATGGAGCGACCACCCGGGAAAACATTGCTACCACAAGGGTTTAATGGGACGCCCTTGGCTGACTAATTAGGAAAGCTAGTGGAAGACTACCTTACCCGAAAGGGGCAAGGGCAGTAGGGGAGAGGTCAGCATAGGGAGGTCCCTGGTTGATTTTGCTGCGATGGCGGTCAGCCAGGAACCCTGCACTGGATCTTCCTATAAACTGTAGCGGGTTTTCGGAAGCTAGTGGAACTTTGTAAAGGCCTCGTAGTGCATCCCTAGCCATTCACCTCGGTAGTGTCTAAGGGCCTTGCAAACCCTGGCAACATGGGATACACGGCTTGTGGGTAAAGATGTGCAACCTCTGCAGAGTGTAAAACTAGTATACTAGCCGTGCTCACGGTCATGAGCGGCTCGGACCCTCACATGATTAACTATGGAACTTAAGTTTAATTTGACATTTGCATCGCATTTGGGATTATTTTACTATTACTGTTCTTTAATATTATTAAGGTTTGGTATTTACTTACACTTAGTAATTGCTAATAAAATTTTGACCAACTTATAAAAGCTATGCTCAGCCTTAGCCTTTATTTCATTGATCAGCCTTACACTACATGAACTCCCACCTTTGGTGAGTTCATGCCACATTATTCCCCACGACTTGTTGAGCTATGAACGTATGTGAGCTCACTCTTGCTGTCTCACACCCCCCCCCCACAGGAGAAGAACAGGTGGTGGAAGAGGAGCCGCCTAACACTGAGGAGTTCGATCTGATCTAGGTGGCGTTTCTCAGTCGACATTGGCGCCATCGATCCTTAGTTCGTTTTATCTTTATTATTTTATTTTGTAATAAGACTTCCGCTATGTAATAAGTACTCTGATGTTTTATGACATTTATCTCTATACACTCTGTTATTATATATGTTGTCTTCTTGGCGCATGTATGAGATGCACCCGGCTTTGTTCCTTAAATCCGGGTGTTACAGAAGTGGTATCGGAGCAAATGTTGACTGTAGGACGAAACCTAGATAGACTGGACAAACCCTTACCTACTTATCTCATTCTGATTCATTCTACACTCACCTTACTCTGATTCTTTCTACACTTATCTTGATCCTGTCTCACCTTCTACTGTTCTACTCTGATCATTCTTACCTTTTCTACTCTGAGACAAGATGGATTTCACACCTTGGGATCCCTACCCCTATGACATTTTTAAGAGATAGGAAGCCTAAGACAAAATTAAAACTATTTTCTCTCTTAAAAATATTGGTTGATTGTTCTGATGATCAATGTCTGATTTGCTTCTTTGATTGATTGGAATAGTATAGATGGACATCTTAGCATGTACCAACATAAGGTATTGAATTAGCTATAGTAGGTGAAATATTAATCTGCTTAGCTAATAAATCCCCCAAAGTAACATGATTGTAATTACTGCCTTGTCTATTGCTCTTTCTTACCATATGTATCTAACTCAGATGGTCAATACCAGGAGGGGTGGTGGAATTGATTTGCCTCCTAACCGACACACTCGAAGAATTTATAGACAACCTCAGCCACAGCCTGCAGAGATGAATCCTCCCAATCCTCCACCAGGCGGAGTTGACCCACTGGTTGCTGCTCAGATGGCGGTGATGCAGCAAATGGCGGACACCATGGCTGATATGCGTGCCCAGATGCAGCAAGAACGCCAAGAGATGCGACAGGAAAGAGAAGACATACGCCAGGAGTTGCGCCAGGAGAGAGATGAGATACGCCAAGAAAGGAGGGCGCAACAACAGCAGCTGCAACAACAACTTCAACAACAGCAACAACAGCAACAAGTGCCATTGCCTCCACCACCACCACCACCAGTTCCACCTCGTGATAAGCACCGGGAGTTTATGAGCCATAAGCCATCGACCTTCGCCAGCTCGCCAGATCCACATGATGCAGATGATTGGCTGAAAGCAATTGAGAAGATGCTCAACATTGCACAATGCACTGACCGGGAGAAGGTTTTATATGCTTCTGGACGTCTGATTGGTCCTGCTGCTGACTGGTGGGATTCTTATACTGCTGCACATGATGCTGCGGATACTATTACTTGGGCAGAGTTCAGTACGCAGTTCAGGAACTACCATATTCCAGCTGGGATGATAAAGATCAAGAAGAAGGAGTTTCTGTCGCTGAAGCAAGGAAGTATGTCAGTCAGCGAGTACCGCGACAAGTTTATTCAGTTATCCAGATATGCCCCTGAAGAAGTTGCTGAAGACGAGAGGAAGCAGGAGCATTTTATTGAAGGACTTAATGGACCGCTGCAGTATGCTCTAGTGGCACACACATTTCCATCATTTCAGAGACTGTTGGATAAGGCCCTGGCTATTGAACACAAGCGTGTTCAGTTGGGAGATTTGAAGAGAAAGGCAATATCTCAAGGACAAGGAAGCAGCAGTGTTCGTCCTCGCTACAGTTCACCACAGGGTACACCGACTCGACAAGGAGGACCACGCCCAGTTCAGCAATCACCACTGAGGACTCCACCTCCTCGACCCCTACTGGCACCCCGACGAAGTTTGCAGGACAGAGTCCGGGCACTCAATGTTTCAAGTGTGGGAAGATTGGTCATTATGCAAATGTCTGCCCACAGAGGATTGCTACTACTCCAGTTCAGAACAAGCAACAGACCCCTGGCAAGGGATATTCCATAGCCAGGGTGAATCAAGTCAGCGTTGATGATACTCCCGATGGTGGGGACCTCGTAATTGGTATGTTTTATGTTAATACAATTCCTGCAACCATATTATTTGATTCTGGTGCTACACATTCATTCATGTCTGCTAGATATGCCAACACAAATGAAATACCACTGCTAAATATGAGAAAACCCCTGATAGTAATTACACCTAAAGGGCCTGTTGAGGCGAATCAAATGACACGTAGATTGACCTTGACCATTATGGGTAGAGAATTTGGAGCTACTGCTATAATATTAGAGTCAAGCAGTATAGATCTGATCCTTGGTATGTCATGGCTAAGAAAGGCAAAGGCCGTTATAGCATGTGGTAGGGGTACCATAGAACTCACTACCACTAAAGGAGAAAGATTTCAAGTTAATATTGCAGTAACCTCCTCATCCATGCGTGCAATGTTCTTTATGCCTGAGGAGTTTGTTGGTGACAACATTCGGGTGGTTAGAGATTTTCCGGATGTCTTTCCAGAGGAGTTACCAGGAATGCCACCTGATAGAGAAGTTGAGTTTGTTATTGATCTCTTACCTGGAACCGCCCCTATTTCTAAACGGCCCTATAGAATGTCCGTAGAAGAGTTGAAGGAACTGAAGAAGCAGTTGACGGAGTTACAGGAGGCTGGCTATATTCGTCCGAGTTCCTCACCTTGGGGAGCACCGGTGTTATTTGTGCAGAAGAAGGATGGATCGCAACGGATGTGTGTGGATTATAGGTCTCTTAATGATGTTACGGTGAAGAACAAGTATCCGTTGCCCTATATTGAGGATTTATTTGATCAGATGCGAGGTGCAAGAGAATTTTCGAAGATTGATCTCCGATCCGGTTACCATCAGATGAGGATTAGACCATCGGATATTCCCAAGACGGCTTTCTCGACTCGATATGGATTATATGAGTTCACTGTTATGTCATTTGGACTAACCAATGCACCAGCTTACTTCATGAATTTGATGAATAAGGTGTTTATGGAGTATTTGGACAGATTCGTCGTGGTATTCATCGACGGTATTCTTATCTATTCTAAGAATGAAAGTGACCATGAACAACATCTAAGGTTGGTGCTACAGAAGTTACGAGATAATCAACTCTACGCTAAGTTCAGCAAGTGCGAGTTTTGGATTGACAAGGTGCCATTCCTTGGTCATATTATTTCTAATGGAGGAATAGCTGTGGATCCTGCTAAAGTGAAGGAGATTATGGAGTGGAGAGTGCCCACTACAGTTACTGAGATTCGGAGTTTCTTGGGACTCGCAGGATATTATTGGAGATTTATTGAAGGATTTTCTAAGATTGCTAAGCCCATGACATCGCTTTTGGAGAAAGGAAGAGAATTCAAGTGGGATGAGAAATGCCAAGAGAGTTTTGATCAATTGAAGGAGAGATTGATGTCACCACCAGTATTGATTATGCCAGATTTGCAGAAGGGATTTGACATTTATTGTGATGCATGTGGCCAAGGACTTGGATGTGTGCTTATGCAAGATGGTCATGTGATTGCCTATGCATCTCGTCAGTTGCGGAAGCATGAACTGAACTACCCCACTCATGACTTGGAATTAGCAGCAGTTGTGCATGCACTTAAGATTTGGAGACACTATATTATGGGAACTAAGTGCCAAGTATACACGGATCATAAGAGTTTGAAGTATATATTCACTCAGAAGGATCTCAATCTTAGGCAACGCCGTTGGTTGGAGCTCATTAAGGATTATGACTTGGAGATTCACTATCACCCAGGCAAGGCAAATTTGGTTGCAGATGCCTTGAGTCGGAAGGAGCATGTTCACTCCGCTTTCGTTGTCCAGCTACCTGATGAATTAGCAAAAGACTTTGAGAGGCTCAACCTGGGAATTGTTACACATACGGAAGGAGTGACTATTGAATTGGAACCTACCTTGGAGCAAGAAATTCGTAAAGGTCAGGTTGGTGATGCCAAAATCCAGGAGATCAAGGATCTGATAACAGAGGGTAGAGGCCCGGAGTTCACAGAGGATGAACAAGGCACGATATGGTTCAAGAATCGGATCTGTGTTCCCGATATTGATAGTCTTCGGGAAACCATATTGAAGGAAGCACATGACTCAATTTATTCTATTCATCCTGGAAGTACTAAGATGTATCAGGATTTGAAGCAAAAGTATTGGTGGTATGGACTAAAGAGAGATGTGGCTGCACATGTGGCTATGTGCGATGTGTGTCAAAGAGTTAAGGCTGAACACCAGAGGCCAGCCGGACTATTGCACCCACTAAAGATACCTGAGTGGAAATGGGAAGAGATTGGCATGGACTTCATTGTTGGATTACCCCGCACGTCTGCTGGATATGATTCTATATGGGTGATTGTGGACAGGCTAACTAAAGTAGCCCACTTTATTCCAGTGAAGACCACTTATTCAGGAGCTAAGTTGGCAGAGTTGTACATGGCACGGATTGTATGCCTGCATGGTGTGCCAAAGAAGATTGTGTCAGATCGAGGATCACAGTTTACCTCTCGATATTGGAAGAAGTTGCACGAGTCATTGGATACAAGATTGAATTTTAGTTCGGCTTACCATCCACAGACTGATGGGCAGACTGAGAGGACTAACCAAGTACTGGAAGATATGTTAAGAGCTTGTGCTCTTAAGCATGGTGGAAGTTGGGATAAGAGTCTACCGTATGCGGAATTCTCATATAATAATAGCTATCAGGCCAGTTTGAAGATGTCGCCGTTTGAGGCTTTGTATGGCAGAAAGTGCAGGACTCCCTTGTATTGGAATCAAACTGGTGAAAGACAGTTGTTTGGACCTGAGATTATACAAGAAGCAGAGGAACAAGTTCAGCAAATAAGGGAGAATTTGAGAACTGCACAGTCCAGGCAGAAAAGTTATGCTGACACCCGGAGAAGACTGCTTGAGTTTAAGGAGGGTGATTATGTCTATTTGAAGGTGTCACCACTCCGGGGTATGAGAAGATTCAAAGTCAAAGGAAAGTTGTCCCCTCGCTTTATTGGACCCTTCTTAATCTTAAAGCGAGTGGGAGAGGTTGCATATCAATTGGAGTTACCGGATCATCTTGCGGATGTTCACGATGTCTTTCATGTATCTCAGCTGAAGAAATGTCTCAGGGTGCCTGAAGAACAGTTACCAATGGAAGACCTTAGTGTTCAAGAGGATTTGACTTATGCTGAGTACCCCATCAAGATTCTGGATACTTTGACTCGAGTTACGAGGAATAAGGTTATAAAGATGTGCAAAGTTCAATGGAGTCACCACGGTGAAGATGAGGCAACTTGGGAAAGAGAAGAAGAGCTTCGTATAGATTTTCCCCACCTTTTTCCAAGATCTTCTTAAATCTCGAGGACGAGATTATTTTTAAGGGGGGTAGGATTTGTAATACTCAAAGTTGTATACTAAGAGTAATAGAGAGAGCTCCTCATTTTGTGTGTCTCATATGCATCATAAAAAGAGCACCTATGTAATTGAGAGTGACTAAATAAAACAATTATTCTAAAATAAAGAAAAAGTGCATTTGTTGGAGTTTTTATGTTTGTGCAATAAATAAAAATAACAATAATATAAAATGACAAGAAATATATTAAAATCCCAAAATGGAAACTTATAATATAAAAGAATATGTGGACACCTAAATTGGAAATTGAATTCTAAAGGGAATTCTATAATTGTAGAAGATTGGGAAAATACTAAACAAAGAGGATAAAAATAATAAGGTAATAATTATTTGAAGCTTGATTAAACCCTAAATATGAAATTAGGGTTTTGAAAATAAGGAAAAGAGAAGAGATATGAAAATATAAATAAATATCTTCAGGCTTAGTATTTTTAATTGCAAAAATAGAGTTTATAAATGAAGATCCACCAAAGTTTGAAGTAATTCAAATTGAGTTTGAAAATGAAGAAAATAGAAAGGAAAAATAAAAAGAAAAAGAATAAAAGCTTACCTGGGCTCTCTTCCTCAATTTTCGGCCCACCTCACTTCGGACCCGCGCGGCCCAATCGCGCGATCACCCACGCGCTGGCCACCCTGTGCTTGTCATGCGGGCCCGCCGGGTCATCCGCTCAAGTGCGCTGGAACCCTCCCGTCAGTCACCGTTTGCGCCCGCGTTCTCCTCCTCTCGGTTACTCCCACAGACGCGTGGGCCCGCTTTGTCAGATCCTTCTCCCAACGGCATCCACGAGCATGGCGGGCACGTCGTTGACGAGAATCCCGGGCCTCGCGCTCCAATTCGTTCCGCGGTGAGATAAAACCCGTAGCGGCCCTCGCATCCTTCCCTTCCTCACCTTTATCCGCAACCTCTCGCCAGCCACCAAATCACCGTCGCGATTCTCTCGGGCCAAACTCGCCGCCGTGACCAAATCGCGTAGTCGTCGACGTCGGGTCCCCGGTAATCGGCCTTGGAGCATCTCCAAGTCTATTGGAGGGGTGTCGTGTCGTTCGTGGGCGGAGTCGGCCACTGGGCGTGGCGCAATTCTTCATCGGACTTCGATTCTCCGCCGTGGATCCGCCTTCGCCGTGGCCGGACCCTCTTCGCGCCGAGACTATCGGTAATAACCCCTCTACCACGTTCGCCATCCCCTCGGCTGCGTGGCGCACCATTTAATTTTTCAAATAACACGCTTGGGCGTCGGATTGCCATCTCTCCGGCGAGAGGGCGCCGTGAAGGGTGGGCGGCGCCGCCGTCGACAGCGTCGATTTGGGGAGACGACCGAGGACCGTTGGATCCCGCGTGTGCGGCTCGGATTAGATCTCGCGTACCCTTTCGCCACAAACGACTCTGGACGTTGATCTGTTGGCGTGCGGTCGAGATTAGACCAAACGTACCCCCTTCGTCCGATCGAACTGCGACCGTAGATGTGAGATCCAGTGGTGCAGAATCAAATCTGCGATTCATTAAATCCGAATCGTCGATCTTGGATCGAACGGTTCGGAGCGCGTACCGGTTCATTTATAGCGCCATCTAATCAGGACCCTTGATCTCAGATCCGACGGCCTATATCACCCCGTACCCCTTCGCGGGTCAATTTTTCTAAAGAGACCCTCACCTCTCTGGAAATCAACCCGCCGTCCTGATGCGCTGTGCTCTGAGTCACAGGGATTTTTGTAGCTAGGCCCCTGCGGTTCTCAAATTTTGACACCTAACCCAGAGCCTATTTAAATTGAATAATTGAAATAGAAAACAGATTTTTAATATGAAAATAATTGCTAGAACTTTGATAATTCATAGAAAATTCATATGAGCTCCAAATTGGTCCATTCTAGTTCCTAAATTTTTGTAATAATATTGTCTACACAGTAGTGCCTCTGTTTTGGCATGAAAGGCTCATTTAAATTTATCTAATACTTAATCTTGTATTAAATACATAAAAGCTACAGAAATTCATAACTTGAAATATATAACTCCAAATTCAGTGATTCCAGTTCCTATGGTTTCATTTTAATGTCTAGTTTATTACTGTATATTATATGTGCATGTTTGGTGTGATGTTGATTTTGGCTATACTATGTATGTATTGTGTTGATGCGAGTAGACGAGCAAGCCACTGTGGAAACTGAGGTTCAACAAGTAGAAGTAGCTGAGCAGGAGCTCATTACAGGCAAGTTGTGCCCTTGATCACTTACTTTACCCAGCCATGATCTCATTAATTTTAATGATCTGCATAGGTTAATTTTGATGGGATCCTTTATGTACCCCAGTTTTGATTACCTCTATACCTTGTTCACCCCTGGAATATTTTTTTGGGTAGTACTTGCTATTGCTTTATGTGGATTGGGTATGGAGATTCATTATTCATGATTATTCTGTTATTATCTTGTTATTATTATTGTTCATGTTAAGATCATTAAATTAATGGGAACATGGAGCGACCACCCGGGAAAACAGTGCTACCACAAGGGTTTAATGGGACGCCCTTGGCTGACTAATTAGGAAAGCTAGTGGAAGACTACCTTACCCGAAAGGGGTAAGGGCAGTAGGGGAGAGGTCAGTGTAGGGAGGTCCCTGGTTGATTTTGCTGCGATGGCGGTCAGCCAGGAACCCTGCACTGGATCTTCCTATAAACTGTAGCGGGTTTTCGGAAGCTAGTGGAACTTTGTAAAGGCCTCGTAGTGCATCCCTAGCCATTCACCTCGGTAGTGTCTAAGGGCCTTGCAAACCCTGGCGACATGGGATACACGGCTTGTGGGTAAAGATGCGCAAACTCTGCAGAGTGTAAAACTAGTATACTAGCCGTGCTCACGGTCATGAGCGGCTCGGACCCTCACATGATTAACTATGGAACTTAAGTTTAATTTGACATTTGCATCGCATTTGGGATTATTTTACTATTACTGTTCCTTAATATTATTAAGGTTTGGTATTTACTTACACTTAGTAATTGCTAATAAAATTTTGACCAACTTATAAAAGCTATGCTCAGCCTTAGCCTTACACTACATGAACTCCCACCTTTGGTGAGTTCATGCCACATTATTCCCCACGACTTGTTGAGCTATGAACGTATGTGAGCTCACTCTTGTTGTCTCACACCCCCCCCACAGGAGAAGAACAGGTGGTGGAAGAGGAGCCGCCTAACACTGAGGAGTTCGATCTGATCTAGGTGGCGTTTCTCAGTCGACATTGGCGCCATCGATCCTTAGTTCGTTTTATCTTTATTATTTTATTTTGTAATAAGACTTCCGCTATGTAATAAGTACTCTGATGTTTTATGACATTTATCTCTATACACTCTGTTATTATATATGTTGTCTTCTTAGCGCATGTATGAGATGCACCCGGCTTTGTTCCTTAAATCCGGGTGTTACAGCCAATATGCTCCACACCAAAGGGACTTCAGAGAACAGTCCGAAGCTCGCACAGTCAACAGCACTGTGCCAGAGTCAAAGCACATCTATTGACAAATATCCTACCTTAATAGCAATCTTTTTCATTCAGTTTTATTTTCCGTATAATAAAGGACATTGTTTAGGTTTCATGTAAATAATTTCGTTGATTTCCACAAGGAAAATATATTTTCTTCACAGGTTTAAGTTGTTGAAGTTTAAAGACCTGCGATAACAAAGAGGACCTTCAAATTATCGAAAATTTTTCGAAGCAACAAAAAGTCGTTCTAAGGAACGCAGAGTAAGTTTGCCGAAGTCACAAAAAGCCGTTCCGAAGGGAGCGCAGTGTAAGTTTTCTGCTCCAAAGTCGTTCCAAAGGGAATGCAGAGCATACAGCAAAAAGTCAACGCTGATTCCGCCGAAAGTAAAAGGCGAAGAAGCTCCAAAGTCGTTCCTAAGGGAATGCAGAGCTTACAGCGAAAAGTCAACGCTGATTCCGCTGAAGTAAAAGGCGAAGAAGCTCCTAAGGGAGGCTTACAGCGAAAAATCAGCGCTGATACAAAAAGATTGTGTGTTTTACGGGGATGTGTGTGTATCTTCGGAACAAATGTCATCTACATAACATAACATCATCACATCATTTTGCATAGCATAAGCATCATACATCATGTTGCATATGGCAAAAGAAGGGGACACAGTATCGACCTTCGGAACAATGCTTTGAGAAAGTGAAAATCGTGCTAAGTCACAAGGGGATACAATATTGATCTTCGGAATATAGCTTCGGAGAATGTTTTCACGAAGCTTGGATATTCTTCATCAGAGCACTATGGACATTGTTGTGATGCATAAAAGTTTTTCTATCTTCACGAAGGATGAAAAGAAGGGAAGGTGTTTTTTCGCCGAAGGCTCAAAAACGGTACGTATGTAAAGTTTCATGCATCGTAAAGAATCGAATCATTAAAAGCAAATATATTACATTCAGGGTTACAAGATACCACACATATTATATTTCAAATATTTTTACAATAACACCTAGTCTTCCCTAAGTACTACTTCAGCAGCTTCGTTCAGAAGTTGATTGACAACTTGATCCATGATAGCTTCAGCCATCTTTTTAATTTCATCGTCATCTTTCGAGGGAGGACCCGGAGACGCTTTAGTAGGATCTGAGGGAGGACAGAATACAGCTACATTGCTATTACAAATTGCGAATGAAGTTTAAAATTAAAAATTACAACACAATAAAAACCACTAGTTAATACCTATTTGCCCTTCGGGCTCTAAGCTTTTGTCAGCGGCCTTAGCTACTTCTCTAGCGTCGTGAATGCCCTTCTCGCTTCTCTAGATAATTTCTCGAGCCATTTCTCGGCCACCATTATCCCAGACATCGGTGAAAAATTTTCCACCAACCACGCTAGCTTCGGCCGAAGGATCTCTTGCATCTTTGAAGGACAAAGCAGCCTCGGATTGCGCTAAAATCTTTACATGCTCACAGCCCTTTTTCTCCAAAATGGTGGCAATTCCCCTGGCACCCGAAAAAGCACATATATCTCCATGGCTATTTAAAATTTCTTCGAAGGCCTCAGCTTCGTGGCTAATCCATTCAATGGGGCCTTCGGGGTTGCCTCTCGTAAAGTTTTCTTCACTCGAAAATGCGCCAACGCTGGCGAAGCTAGTTTTCATTTTCTTAACACATTCTATAGATTTGTTATAGCATCTTTTCTTGGACGAACAAAGCTCTTCGACAGTTCCTTCTAAATGATTTGCCCATTGGTCGCTAAGTTCTCGCTTCGTTTCTTCAAGTATGCGTTCTTCTTTAGCCCGGGCCATTTGCTTCCGAAGATCGTCAATCTCGTGTTTCTGAGCTGCAACTTGTGCTTTAGATGCAACTTCGTTCTCCTTTATTTTATCCACCAATGTAACTAGAATTTTGTCCTTTTCCAGGGCTTCGTTCCTTAGTTTGATAACCTCTGTTCGAAGGTTGTTGAAAGCAATTTCATAGCTCTCGTCTTCGGCATTCTTTTGCGCTCTCAGCGCGTTGCTTAGTATTAAACCCTATATGTAAAAAGTTAGTATAAGAATAAAACAATAGATTTCAAATTATAAAGTTTCCAAATGCGCAGATCTCGTACCTTCAGGCTATTATACGCAAGGCTGTCCGCAAGATCGTCCTTTGTCATCGCGCAGAGGCCAGCCTCCAGCTTCGGAAACCCCATGCTTCGGGCCATTTCCCGGCAAACAAGTAGTTCTTTGTTATCCGGGAGGCAGTATAGGAAATCTTCTTCATTTGTACCATTGAACACTAGTGCCCCCTTCGGATATTTCAATTCTTTGGCATAATGATTAGCTTCAAAAATTTCTTCTTCTGATAACTTTTTCCCCGAAGCATGTCGAACAATATAATCAAGGACTTTGGGGGATGCTTCGGGGGCAACAGCACTGATTTCTTCAACAAGAATTGGCTCTGTCATTTTTTCTTCTTTGGTTTCCAAGGATTTTACCTTCGTGGGCTCCGAAGGCCCAGCTTCAGCTTCAGTTTCTTGCTCTGGAGCTTTAGTATCAAAAATCTCAGTTTTCGCTTCGGAGGTTTCAACAGTCTTCCTCGGAGTTGTGCTTGAGGACTTAATTGTTTCTAGAACATCTAGCACATTGACCATTCTTTTTCTTTTCGGAGTCACTGCGGGCCCCTTTTGAATTTTTGTTGTGTCAACATTTGCTGAAGGACTCAAAACTTCTGATGTTTTTTCCTCAGTTGGTTTTTTCACTTCTTCCATTTTTTCTGTGGATGGCGCTTCGGCCATCTCTTTGGTTTCTGATAACAAAATCTTCGGTTCTTCCAATTCCATCTTTGTTGGCGCTTCGGCCATTTCTGCGACTTCTGGCAGCAAGGTTGGTTTGGTTGGCTTTTCAGCTTCGGTGGCCGAAGAAGTTTCTCCGGTGAACTCAGGCACCGAAGCTGGTTCAATATAACGTGGCCGATGTGTGAGGACCTTTATCCTCTTTCTTTTCGGTTCTGGCTTGCTAGTAGCAGTTGCAGCTTCTTCTTTCGCAGAGGTTGTGTTTTTTCTTTTCTGCCCTCGAATGGGATAACGATAGTCAGGGTAGACGAACCCAATTGCATCAAACACCCAGTTCAGCCTTTTCTTTTTTCGGCCTCCGAAGGCTGCGGACAGTGCAGTATCTTCGGCCTTCGAATAAGCCCCAAGCAGTTCATCACTTAAATTTTCAATACTCTTTAACCAGTCATCATCTGGCTCAACGAATTTATCTCCGAACTTGAAAGTATACTTCAGCCTGATAAGTCCACCTTCGTCGGCCTCCTTCATGGTTTCTTGCGGCATTTCCCATTTCTCCGCGAGCGGCCATACTCTGAAGGCAATATGTTCTTGTACCAAATCTCTCGTTCCAATAAAAGAACAAATAACTCCGAAGGCTCTCTGGCATTCTTCGGCAGCTTCATTCATCTCAACCTTCGGCTTTCGCAGGCCGAAACTTTGCCAAATAGGGCGCATAATTATACCTCTAATATCTTCCCGTGCTTTCAGGTCATTTTTCACATAGAACCATTCTGTCATCCAGTCGCCGGGCCATCTCTTCCGAAATGTTGGCACGGGACAGCTTGACCCAGACCGAGAAACGAAACTGTAGCAGCCAAAATTATTGTGATACTGTTCCTTACCCAGGGTTTTGTCTCGTATGATAACTCGTGTATGTTGCAGAAACTTTTCGCATCAGGTTCCAGGCCTTGGCTTCTTACGGCCCACACGAAGATATTCAGCCTTATAATTGCTTCGGGGGTAAGTTGATGAAGATAGATTTCAAACATTTTCAGCACTTCTACGACAAAGCTGCTCAGGGGAAATCGCAGTCCAGCCTTCAAAAAGCTTCGGAACACTACGACTTCATTTTCCTCAGGGGTCGGGCAAGTTTTCTCTCCTTCGTCGACCCTCACAATGGATAAATCCCGGAAGTATCTTCCCCTCATGTTGACAAGATGATTTTCTTTGATACCTGACTTGCCAAAAACTGAATGGCTTGGTCGCCAGGGGCGATCTTCGGAGTCTTCACCACCACTGTCCACATCATAACTGTCGCTGTCACCAGTATCTTCAGACAAACCTTCCAGAATCTCCTTGGTGATTTTTTCCGTATTGGTCTTCGACATCGCTATAAGAAACCCCAAGTTCTTCTCTTCGTCGAGACTCAGCTTCATCTCAGCAGCAGCCTTCTTATCTTCAGACATCTTCGGAAACACTAAAAAAATGTTTTCAAAGCCGAAGCTTCAAAACTAAAAGCTCAGCAAATCTTAGTGCGCAAGAGCTAAAAATTGAGTGAGCGGGAGCAGATGGCAAGAGAGCGTACCAAATGAGTTTGCGGTATGATCTTATTTATACGCCCAGTGCGTTGAAAATTGAAAGACCCCGCTTGTCAGTGAATGTTGCTATTCTAGCAAAGGGAAGGTGTTTTTTCGGACCTTCGGCTTAAGGCCTTCGTCCATATCGCAATCTGAATTTATCACTAACAAATTAATATTGCGAGGGGCTACTGTTGGGGGCCTTCGTCCTCCGAAGGTCCTCAAAAACAAGATTTGACAATATTTTCCAAGTGAATTATATGAACAGGTATCTTCGGACTCAGATTATGAACATGGAGTACGGTCAGGACGAAGCCTAAGCCAGACGAAGGGGGATTGAGATGAAGGACGGGCTGATTACCAAGTTGTACGAAGGATGGTGCACAGCCGAAGCTATGCGCAGGAAAGCTTCGTCGCGATAGCAGAAAGGGGAACCGACCTAAAGATGAAAAGACTACTTAGGCCTTAATAGATTCCCATAAGTCATTAGCAAATGTAATGGGCATGAATGTAATTTTACATGGGCTGCGTCCCACGCCTATAAATAGATGAACAGTACTCCCGTACTGTTCACGCGGACTTGGCATTTGCTTTTGCGTCATCCTTATATTTTTGCCTTCCTGCAATCCGAAGGTACACTTGTAATCTGAAATCATTTCTATTTTTCTATGATAATAAAATAGAAATGACGTTGTGATAATATTTAAATGTTTATATTATTTCTTATGTTACATATAAGTTCTTCATCATTATTTATTGTGCTTACGAAGGTATGTTGTTTGTGGTCTTCGTCCGAAATACATTATATCCCGAAGGGAAATAATGTTTCAGAGGACGAAGGACTTTATCATTTAACACTTTTTATGTTGCCTTGTTCTTAATTCGAAGCATTTGAGAACAAGTCCCCAACACTTATGATGCGCTCCCTTAGGAATGACTTTTTGAGCTTCGGCAATTTTCGAGCTTCGTAAATCTGTGAAGAAGATATATTTCATTTTAATAGAAGCGAAACTATTACAAGGAATTGAAACTAGATTTGCATTCCTTGTCCCTTATTAAAAAACAAACTGGCATAGAATAAAAAAGTGTTTCAGAAGGTAGGATATCTCTCAATAGATGTGCTTTGACTCCGGCACAATACTGTTGACTGTGCAAGCTTCGGATTCCTCCCTGACTTCACGTTGCTGCTAAGGGTACTGGCGCCCTTCTAGCTGGCCTCGAGAATAGGTCGGTTGTAGTGGTGGCGAGGGTGGGAGTTGTGGCCAGGAAGCATGTGAGTGACTAGCCGAAGCCACAGAAGCTGTGGGATGATTGCCCACATACCCTGGTATGTAGGGAGAATGGCACGAAGCAGTGTGCAAGACCTGCTTTGGCTGGTTCTGTCAAGCTTCGGCTTCTGCTATCTCCTTTTGCTTTTGAATGGTGATTCGGCACATCCTTGTGGTATGGCCCTTGTCCTCACCACAGAATAAGCAGTAAATCTTTCTAGGCTAATCGCCAAATCTTCCCCTGAAGCCCCTGGCGCCTCTGCCCCTTGGAGCTGGTGGTCTGAAAGAGCTCTGCTGTTGCCCCGAAGATTGTGAGGTGTATTGTGACCTCTGAGGCTGACTTCCTTTGTCGTCACTCTGAGTGGAACTATGGATTGACCTGACATGCCTCGGGTGGATTCTTCCTCCGAAGCCCCTGGTCATTTCCGAGAATCTGTAAGCTTCCTCCCTTCTTTGGCGGAAGTCGTTGTCAGCCCGGATGTACTCATCCATCTTCTGAAGCAGCTTCTCTAAAGTTTGTGGGGGATTCCTAGCGAAATATTGGGCAGTAGGTCCTGGGCGAAGACCCTTGATCATGGCCTCAATGACAATCTCATTGGGCACTGCAGGCGCTTGTGCCCTCAATCGCAAGAACCTTCGTACATATGCCTGAAGGTATTCTTCGTGGTCATGCGTGCATTGAAACAGAGCCTGAGCTGTGACCGACTTCGTTTGAAAGCCTTGGAAGCTGGTAACCAACATGTCCTTAAGCTTCTGCCACGACGTGATAGTCCCTGGCCGAAGAGAAGAATACCATGTTTGGGCTACATTCCGGACTGCCATGACGAAGGACTTCGCCATAACTGCAGTATTGCCTCCATAAGAAGATATAGTTGCTTCGTAGCTCATCAAAAACTGCTTTGGGTCTGAATGCCCATCATACATGGGAAGCTGAGGTGGCTTGTATGACGGGGGCCATGGGGTAGCCTACAGTTCTACTGCTAAGGGAGAAGCATCATCAAAAGTAAAGGTATCATGATTAAAATCATCATACCATCCATCTTCATTAAACAAGCCTTCTTGATGAAGCTCCCTGTGTTGGGGTCTTCGATCCTGTTCATCTTGAGCAAGATGATGCACTTCCTCAGTGGCTTTGTCGATCTTCCTTTGAAGATCAGCCAGCCGCGCCATCTTCTCCTTCTTCCTTTGTGTTGGGGTATGCTTCGTAGCCGAAGATCCTGAAGGAAGAAACACCTTCGGCATATCTTCTCGAAAGCAGTGCCGAAGCTATCACCCATAAAGCTTCGGCAAAGTGAAACGCCTCAAGACAAAGGAGTGAACCGACTTAAAGATGAAATGACCAATAGACCCATGATAGTTTGTGTCATGATTGTAATCGATTGTAAAGGGTATAAATGTAATTTCACATAGGCTGCGCCCTGTGCCTATAAATAGATGAATAGTACCCCCGTACTGTTCACGCGATCTTGTAATCACTTGCACGCGACACTTGGATTATTGCCTTCTGTTAAGACGAAGGTATAAATGTGATTAAATGTTATGTTTTAATATTTAAGTCCTTATAATGAAATATATGGATAATTTTATGTGTTTTGATATATTTATTCTCCATGTTTCATATTTTATATTTCATCTTTCACTATTTCATAACTCTAGTCATGTAGGTATGACCTTCGTGACTCTTTTCGATGACCTTTGTCCGAAGTTCATTATACCCTTGGGGAGATAATGCTTCGATGGACGAAGGGCATTAACATTTAACATTTAACATTTTATGTTGCCTTGTTCTTAATTCGAAGCATTTGAGAACAAGTCCCCAACATTGGCGCCCACCTTCGGTGAACTCACTTCCACTTTTTGAGCTGATGGCTTCGTTCAACAACCAAGCTAAAGCTGCTTCGGCTACGAAGCTGGTGCTCTCGATAATAGGTGGTTCATGCTCAGAGCCGGCCAACAAGAAGCGGAAGATGGAGGCTTAGAGAAGGGTACAGCATGTCGGGGTGCAGGGACCCTTCATCAAGTCAAAATGGTCCCACATCCCAATTACCTTCTCCCAGGAGGACCTTCAGCTCAAGGATTACGCTCACAACGATGCAATGGTCATTTCTTGTGTCATCAAGGGATTTCTGGTCCACAATGTTCTGGTTGATACAGGCAGTGCAGCGGATATTATATTTGCCAAGGCCTTTAGACAGATGCAAGAGCCAGAGGATAAGATTCATGATGCTACACACCCTCTTTATGGCTTCGGAGGAAGGCAGATCGTAGCACTCGGCAAGATCACGATGCCAGTGACCTTCGGATTTGTCAACAATACAAGGACTGAGCAAGTTGTGTTTGATATTGTCGACATGGAGTACCCCTACAATGGAACACTCAATGCTTTTGAAGCAATTCTTCATCCAGCATATCTATGCATGAAGATACCTTCGGATCAAGGGCCTATTGCTATTCATGGAAGTCAGGAAGCTGCCAGAAAGGCTGAAGGAAACTGGACAGATTCAAAAGCAATCCCCAATATAGATGGAGCCGAAGCTTGTGAGCAGTATAAGTACAGAAGGGAGAAGGCTGCTTCGGCCGATCAGCCGAAGCCCATGCTTCTATGTGAAGATATAGCATAGCAGAAGGTATTGCTGGGATCTCAATTATCTGAGGAACAGGAGAAAACTCTGATAAGGTTTTTGTTCGACAACAAAGATGTCTTCGCATGGTCAACCAACGATCTCTGTGGTGTCAACAGGGATGTCATTGAACATTCGCTCAATGTCGATCCATCCTTCAGACCCAGAAAGCAGAGGCTTCTGAAAATGTCTAATGACAAAGCCGAAGGTGCTCGGAATGAAGTGAAAAGACTTCTTAGTGCTGGAGTCATCAGAGAAGTAAAATACCCAGAATGGCTAGCCAATACTGTTATGGTGAAGAAGGCCAATGGTAAATGGAGAATGTGCATTGATTTTACTGATCTCAACAAGGCTTGTCCAAAGGATGAGTTCCCATTACCAAGAATAGATTCTCTAGTAGATGCAGCAGCTTCGTCAGAGCTCATGAGTCTACTGGATTGTTATTTAGGCTACCACCAAATCTGGATGAAGAAGGAAGATGAGCCAAAAACCAGCTTCATAACTCCGAGTGGTACATATTGTTATCTTCGGATGCCTGAGGGGCTCAAGAATGCTGAAGGAAGCTTCAGTAGAATGACAGCCAAAGTCCTTCACTCTCAGATAGGCAGAAATCTGCTAACATATGTTGATGATATCATAGTAAAGAGCACGAAGCAGGAAAATCACATTGTTGATCTGTAGGAAACATTTGCTAATTTTAGGCAAGCTGGCCTGAAATTAAATCCAGAAAAATGTGTCTTCGGAGTAAAGAAGGGAAAATTTCTTGGTTGTCTAGTTTCAACAAAAGGGATCGAAGCTAATCCGAACAAAATCGAAGCTATTCTTCGGATGGAGCCGCTAAGCACGAAGAAGGGGGCTCAACGGCTGACAGGAAGACTGGCATCTTTGAATCAATTCATATCTAGATCAGCAGAGAGAAATTTACCATTCTTTGAAGTGCTGAAGTCGATCGAAGTCTTTTAATGGGGATCAGCTCAGCAGAAAGCCTTCGAAGAGCTGAAGCAATACCTGATAGATCTAACAACGCTAACTCCACCCACGCCAGGGGCTCCTCTGCTATTATATGTGGCAGCTTCGCACTCTGCAGTAAGTGCGACGCTTGTACAAGAGAAGCTTGAAGGACAAACTAAAAAGCAAGTCCCAGTATATTTTGTCTCCGAAGTATTAAGCTTATCAAAGAAAAATTACACAGAATTGGAGAAAGTGTTGTATGCTGTATTAATGGCCTCCAGGAAGCTTCGGCATTATTTTCAAGCTTACCATATAATTGTTCCCTCGTCATAGCCTCTGAAGGATATTATGAGGAACAGAAAAGCTATTGGAAGGGTTGGAAAGTGGGCCGCAGAGCTCAATGAATTCACCATTGACTACGTACACAGATCTTCAATTCAATCCCAGGCGCTAGCAGACTTCATTGCTGACTGGACGCCAGGGGCTCACGAAGAAGGGACAAGCAAGGATACCGAAGCTTGGACGGTGTTCTGCGGTGGTTCTTGGGGAGCCTTCGGTGCAGGAGCAGCTGCGGTCCTAGTGGCACCTTCAAAAGTCAAAACATGTTTTGCAGTCAAACTGGATTTCAGTTGCACAAATAATATTGCTGAGTACGAAGCACTTTGTAACACCCGGTTTTTAAAGAACAAAGCCGGGTGCATCTCATACATGCGCCAAGAAGACAACATATATAATAACAGAGTGTATAGAGATAAATGTCATTAACATCAGAGTATTTATTACATAGCGGAAGACTTATTACAAAATAAAGTAATAAAGATAAAACAAACTAAGGATCGTCGGCGCCAATGTCGACTGGGAAACGCCACCTAGATCAGATCGAACTCCTCAGTGTTAGGCAGCTCCTCCTGAACCACCCGATCATCTCCTGTGGGGGGGTGTGAGACAGCAAGGGTGAGCTCACACATGATCATAGCTCAACAAGTTGTGGGGAACCAGTGGACATAAACTCACAAAGGTGTGAGTTCATGTGATGTGTAAGGCTTAATCAATGACAGGGGTTAAAGCTGAGCATTGCTTTTAAGTAGTTGGTCAAAATTTTATTAGCAATTACTAAGTGTAAGTAAATACCAAACCATAAGTAAAGTAATAGAACAAAATTAATAACAAAACCCATGCAATGCAAATGACAAAATTGAATTTAAGTTCCATAATTAAACATCAGAGAGTCCTGAGCCGCTCATGACCGTGAGCTCGGCTAGTATACCAGTTTTACACTCTGCAGAGGTTGTACCCTTTACCCACAAGTCATGTTACCCATCTGCCAAGGGGTCGCGACTCCCCATATACCTCTACCTAGGAAGCACGGCAGGGCAACACTACGAGGCCTTTACAAAGTTCCACTAGCTTCCGAAAACCCGCTACAGTTTATGGGAAGATCCAGTAAAGGGTTCCTGGCTGACTGCCATCCCAGCAAGACCAACCAGGGACCTCCCCGCACTGACCTCTCCCCTACTGCCCTTGCCCCTTTCGGGTAAGGTAGTCTTCCACTAGCTTTCCTAATTAGTTAGCCAAGGGCGTCCCATTCCACCCTTGTGGTGGCACGTGGTTCTCAAGTTAAGCTCTATGTTCCAATTAACATTAATGATAACAACATGAACATATACAGAATAACAACAAGAATAATTGGAACATAGATATAATGAAATATTAACCCAAAAACCACGTAAAGCAATAGCAAACTACCCAGGTGATTCAGGGGTAAACAAGGTAATGAGATAAACAATCTAGGGTAACCTATTGGGTCCCATCAAAATTAACCTATGCATGGATAAGTGATATTAAAGAACATTGTTGGGTAAAAAGTGGTCAAGGGCACAACTTGCCTTCAATGAGCTCCTGCTCAGCTACTTCAACCTGCTGCTCACCAGGATCCTCAGCAACGGGCTCTTCTACTCGCCACAATACAAACAAGCACAATGCATATAGAGAAATTAACATTACACCAAACATAAGAATATACTGCATAATAATGACCTACACGTTGCTACGAGACTAACGCAACTTGAACGGATCAAATCGGAGTTAAAACGGAGAATTTACGAACTTCCGAAGTTTTACGTGTTTGGTACAAGATTACTTAAGTGATCAGATTTAATATGAGGTTTATGCTAAAACAGTGTTACTAAGGGATAACCAATATTATTACAAAATTATAGGAACTGGAATGGCTCAATTTGGAATTAGTATGAATTTTCTATGGATTACCCAAGTTTTACAATTATTTTTATACTCAAAATCAATTTCTAAATCTATTTTTCTGGTTTTATTTAATCCCTGGACTGGGCCTCATTAACAGAGAAGCGCAGGGGCTTAAGCGCAAAAGATCATGAGACTCAGAACACTATGCAGTAGGACGGCGGGTTGATTACGGAAAATACTAGGGTCTCTTTTATAAAATGTATCCGCGAAGGGGTACGGGGGGTATTCTGGCCATCCGCTTCAAGATCTATGGTCAAGATTAGATCTGCGCTTTATGAAATCCCGCCAGATCTGGGCCATACGATCACAATCTAACCGTCCGGATTCCATAGTACGAAGGGGTACGCGAGATTTAATCTACCCCCTCCGCTCACCATCCTACGGTCCCGGTTTCTTCATCCCGATCCTCAAATCCTCACCGTCCATCGCATGATCAAGGGATGCCCTGGCGTCTTCAACCTCCCCGGTGCTCTCTCTTCTCTCACTTCTTTCTCCAGCCAACACGCCGCGGTCGAGCGCCAAGGATCCGGCAGCAACCACCCGAGCTCGCCATTCGAGCCCCCGATAAACGGCGCAGAACCTCCTTCGATCCAACTCCCTGTCTCGGTCGCCTCCCATCCATCTTCTACCGACCGCTCGAGACAGCGCGCCTGGAGTATTGCCCACCGCATCCACGCCAGAGCCAAGGCCAAGACATCTCGCGCTCCCATTACGCTACAGAGAAGAAGCACGGTACATACCGACGCGGAGGAGGTGAAGATGGGACCGGCGCTCACGGTCCGAAGGTCTTCCACGCGATGGGAGCGCCGAGGCTTTGTTCTCTCTCCTCTCTTTCTCTCGGCGGCTGCCGTGGTGGTTTCCAAGCTATGGCGGCGGAGGTTAGGCCCAATGGGAGGAAAGGAGAGGAGCGCTATGCGCGCGGCTTTATAGCCCGGCAGGTTGGGCGTGCCCGGCTCCGAGCATGCGTCGAGGTCCTCCCCGCGCAACCCGGACGAGACGCCGAGATCCCGGCCCAAGCTCCCGCGGCCGTTGCGGTGAAATCGGGGTCGAGCGAACGGACAGCGTCGATGACCGAAGGGTCCACAGGTCTGTGAGCACAAAAGCACGAGCACACGCATCCATGAGACCAAGCATTGGGCCCCGCTTGTCAGCATGATAACGCGTGCGGGCTGGTGGTTGTCGTGCGGTCTTCGTCCGCCCGGAGCGCGCGCGTCGCGGAGGGGATAACCCTGACAACGGGGTCCCACACGGAAGACCGAGTGAAAGGAGCGGGCGTGAGAGGGGATAGCGGGTGGCGGCCGACGGTGGGTCCCGCCAGCAGAGACATGGGAGCGCGACGGGTTATAGAGTTTGCTGAAAAGTGGGGCCGCCCCGTCATTGAGAGATGGCTGGAGCCGCGCGGTGGAGAGATTTTTGGGCCGCGCAGGACACAGGGGAAAGCCTGGCTGGGCCGAAATGGGTGCTGCAGCCCAGGTAAGTCCTCTTCCTCTTTTTTTTCTTTTGTTTTTATTTTTCTGTTTTCTTTTATTTACAATTCTTTTGAATCCCAATTTTGAATGCAATCTCAAATGCAAAATTTAAACTCCTTTGAATTAAGCATATTGGTCATACCAAATCATGAGGGTTTTATTTAATTATAATATTATTTTATATTGGATATTGCTTCCTTCTTTCCTCTAATCCTCTTCTCGTTATTATTTTATTTTTGTTCATTTTATTATGGTTTTAAATGCACATACAAAGATCCAATATGATGCAAAGGTTTATTTTAGGTGTTATTAAGTATTCAATCCCCCTTTTGATGGTGTTTACTCACATGTGATATTAACTAGAGATGGTACACACATATAGATAAAAGAAATATTTTCTCATCATATGAGTTACAAATTTAGGTATTACAAATCCTACCCCCCTTAAAAATAATCTCGTCCTCGAGATTTAAGAAGAACTAGAGAAAAGGTGGGGAAAATCTATACGAAGCTCTTCTTCTTTTTCCCAAGTTGCTTCACCTTCACCGTGGTGACTCCATTGGACTTTGCACATCTTTATCACCTTATTTCTTGTAACTCGAGTCAATGTATCCAAAATCTTGATGGGGTACTCCGTGTAAGTCAAATCACCTTGAACACTGAGCTCTTCCATGGGTAACTGTTCCTCGGGAACACGGAGACACTTCTTAAGTTGAGACACATGGAACACATTATGCACATCCGATAGATTATCCGGTAACTCGAGTTGGTATGTCATCTCCCCAACTCTTCTAAAGATCAAGAATGGTCCAATGTAGCGAGGGGACAATTTTCCCTTGACTTTAAATCTCCTCATTCCACGCAGTGGTGACACCTTGAGGTACACATAATCTCCTTCTTCAAATTCCAGTGGCCTTCTTCTATTGTCTGCATAGCTCTTTTGCCTGGTTTGAGCCACCCTCAAATTCTCTCGAATTATACGAACTTGTTCCTCTGCTTCTTGAATAAGTTCAGGTCCAAAGAACTGTCTTCCCCTAGTCTGATCCAATATAGAGGAGTCTTGCATTTCCTGCCATATAGAGCCTCGAACGGTGACATCTTCAGACTGGCCCGGTAACTATTATTATATGGGTACAAGCTCTCAACATGTATTCCAATACTTGATTAGTCCTTTCAGTCTGTCCATCAGTCTGAGGATGGTAAGTCAACTAAAATTCAACTTTGTATCCATATTCTCATGAAAACTTTTCCAAAATTTGGAGGTAAACTGTGATCCTCTACCCAAAATGATCCACTTCGGTACATCGTGTAGAGACTCAATCCGAGACATGTATAACTTAGCCAATTGGGATCCCTTATAAGTAGTCTTGACCGGAATGAAATGAGCCACTTTGGTCAGTCTATCCACAATAACCCATCTAGCATCATATCCTTTCGAGATCCGAGGCAATCCAGTAATGAAATCCATACACTTCCATTCAGGTATCTTCAATGGGTATAATAGTCCAGCTGGCCTCTCGTGTTCAACCTTAACTCTTTGACATACATCGCACATAGCCACAGGTGCAGCCACAACTCTCTTTAATCCATACCACCAATACTTCCGCTTCAAATCCTGATACATCTTGGTACTCCCAGGATGAATAGAATAATCCAAGTCATGGGCTTTCTTTAAAATAGTCTCACGAAGGCTTTCAATCTCGGGGGCACATATCTTGTCCTTGAACCATATTGTGCCTTGCTCATCTTCCATGAATTCCGGAACTCGATCTTCGGTAATCAGATCCTTAATCTCTTGTATCTTAGCATCACCAAATTGTCCTTTGCGGATTTCTTGCTCCAAAGTAGTTTCCACATCAATAATAACTCCTCCCGTGTGAGCAACTATCCCCAGGTTAAGTCTCCTGAAATTCTCAACAATCTCATCGAGTAGTTGGGCAACAACAGCTAAATGAACATGCTCCTTTCGACTCAAGGCATCTGTAACCAAATTTGCCTTGCCCGGGTGATAGTGAATTTCCAAATCGTAATCCTTAATAAGCTCCAACCAACGGCGTTGCCTAAGGTTGGGATCCTTCTGAGTGAATATATACTTCAGACTCTTATGATCCGTATATACTTGGCACTTGGTCCCCCTGACATAATGTCTCCAAATCTTAAGTGCATGCACAACGGCTGCCAATTCCAAGTCATGAGTGGGGTAGTTCAATTCATGTCTCCGCAACTGACAAGAAGCATAAGCAATCACATGTCCTTCTTGCATGAGCACACATCCAAGCCCTTGACCACATGCATCACAATAACTGTCAAATCCCTTCTGTAGGTCTGGCATAACCAATACTGGTGGCGACATCAACTTCTTCTTCAATAGATCAAAGCTGTCTTGACACTTCTCGTCCCACTTAAATTCTTTTCCTTTCTCCAAAAGCGAAGTCATAGGTTTAGCAATCTTAGAAAATCCTTCGATAAACCTCCGATAATATCCAGCAAGTCCCAAGAAACTCCGAATCTCCGTAACTGTAGTGGGTACTCTCCACCCCATTATCTCCTTAACCTTAGCAGGATCCACTGATATCCCTCCATTAGAAATGATGTGTCCAAGAAATGGCACCTCGCCAATCCAAAACTCGCATTTACCGTACTTGGCGTAGAGTTGATCATCTCGTAACTTCTGTAGCACCAACCTTAGATGTTCTTCATGGTCACTCTCATTCTTAGAATAGATAAGATTATCGTCGATGAACACCACGACGAATCTGTCCAAATACTCCAAAAACATCTTATTCCTCAAATCCATAAAATAAGCTGGTGCATTAGTTAATCCAAACGACATAACGATGAACTCTTATAATCCATATCGAGTCGAGAAAGCTGTCTTAGGAATATCTGATGGTCTAATCCTCATCTGATGATAACCGGATCGGAGATCAATCTTCGAAAATACTCTTGCACCTCGCATCTGATCAAATAAATCCTCAATACGGGGCAACGGATACTTGTTCTTCACTGTAACATCATTAAGAGATCTATAATCCACACACATCCGTTGCGATCCATCCTTCTTCTGTACAAACAAGACCGGTGCTCCCCAAGGTGAGGAACTCGGACGAATGTACCCAGCCTCTTGTAACTCCGTTAAGTGCTTCTTGAGTTCTTTTAACTCTTCTACAGACATTCTATACTGCTTGGCTCCAATATTATAGCAGTAACTCCAAATTCTCTACCCATAATGGCCAATGTCAATCTACGTGTCATTTGATTTACCACAACAGGCCTTAGGCGTAATTACTCTCATGGGTTTTCTCATATTGTCCAACACATTTGCACAAACCCAAAATCTCAGCATGACGCATAATTTTATTAGCAACTCATGGGGTCAAATAGACCTTTTTATTCCTCCTAAAATGGTATCATACCGAATACTAACTAAAGGAACCTGTAGATCTTACAAATAGTAGTAATTTACATATATGTTTATGTAGCTTGGTGGAGCCGGTGGTGGTGGAGATGGTGGTTGCTCTTGTTGTTGTCTCTCCAACCGTGATTGCCTTATTTCTTGTTGTATCTCCAGACGGGCCTGTCGTATTTCCTCGCGTTCTTGTCTTATCTGGTTTTGCATTTCGGTCACCATGTCTGTCAATTGCTGTATTACCTGCCTTTGGGTTGCGATTACTTGCTCGGTGTCAACAGGTGGGGGATTTGGAGGATTCATTTCTGTTTGCTGTTGCGTGATAGTCTTTCCTTTCCTGGTATTGACCATCTGAGTTAGATACATAAGGTAAGAGAATAGTAGCCAAGGCAGGTACTTACAAATCAAGTTATTTTGGGGGATTTATTAGTTAAGTAGATTAGTGCGTCACCTACTAAAGCTAATACAGTACCTTATGGTGGTACATGCTATAATGTCCATATATAATATCTCAATCAATCAAAGAAGCAAATCAGACATTTAGCATCAGCACAATCAAACAACATTTTTAAATAGAGAAAATAGTTTTAGTTTTTGTCTTAGGCTTCCTATCTCTTAAAAATGTCATAGGGGTAGGGATTTCAAGGTGTGAAATCCATCTTGTCTCAGAGTAGAAAAGGTAAGGATGATCAGAGTATGACAACAAAAGGTGAGACAGGATCAAGATAAGATAAGTATAGAATGACTCAGAGTAAGGTAAGGGTAGAATGAATCAGATTAAGATAAGTAGGTAAGGGTTTTGTCCATTTCTATCTAGGTTTCGTCCTACAGTCAACATTTCCTCTGATACCACTTCTGTAACACCCGGTTTTTAAAGAACAAAGCCGGGTGCATCTCATACATGCGCCAAGAAGACAACATATATAATAACAGAGTGTATAGAGATAAATGTCATTAACATCAGAGTATTTATTACATAGCGGAAGACTTATTACAAAATAAAGTAATAAAGATAAAACAAACTAAGGATCGTCGGCGCCAATGTCGACTGGGAAACGCCACCTAGATCAGATCGAACTCCTCAGTGTTAGGCAGCTCCTCCTGAACCACCCGATCATCTCCTGTGGGGGGGTGTGAGACAGCAAGGGTGAGCTCACACATGATCATAGCTCAACAAGTTGTGGGGAACCAGTGGACATAAACTCACAAAGGTGTGAGTTCATGTGATGTGTAAGGCTTAATCAATGACAGGGGTTAAAGCTGAGCATTGCTTTTAAGTAGTTGGTCAAAATTTTATTAGCAATTACTAAGTGTAAGTAAATACCAAACCATAAGTAAAGTAATAGAACAAAATTAATAACAAAACCCATGCAATGCAAATGACAAAATTGAATTTAAGTTCCATAATTAAACATCAGAGAGTCCTGAGCCGCTCATGACCGTGAGCTCGGCTAGTATACCAGTTTTACACTCTGCAGAGGTTGTACCCTTTACCCACAAGTCATGTTACCCATCTGCCAAGGGGTCGCGACTCCCCATATACCTCTACCTAGGAAGCACGGCAGGGCAACACTACGAGGCCTTTACAAAGTTCCACTAGCTTCCGAAAACCCGCTACAGTTTATGGGAAGATCCAGTAAAGGGTTCCTGGCTGACTGCCATCCCAGCAAGACCAACCAGGGACCTCCCCGCACTGACCTCTCCCCTACTGCCCTTGCCCCTTTCGGGTAAGGTAGTCTTCCACTAGCTTTCCTAATTAGTTAGCCAAGGGCGTCCCATTCCACCCTTGTGGTGGCACGTGGTTCTCAAGTTAAGCTCTATGTTCCAATTAACATTAATGATAACAACATGAACATATACAGAATAACAACAAGAATAATTGGAACATAGATATAATGAAATATTAACCCAAAAACCACGTAAAGCAATAGCAAACTACCCAGGTGATTCAGGGGTAAACAAGGTAATGAGATAAACAATCTAGGGTAACCTATTGGGTCCCATCAAAATTAACCTATGCATGGATAAGTGATATTAAAGAACATTGTTGGGTAAAAAGTGGTCAAGGGCACAACTTGCCTTCAATGAGCTCCTGCTCAGCTACTTCAACCTGCTGCTCACCAGGATCCTCAGCAACGGGCTCTTCTACTCGCCACAATACAAACAAGCACAATGCATATAGAGAAATTAACATTACACCAAACATAAGAATATACTGCATAATAATGACCTACACGTTGCTACGAGACTAACGCAACTTGAACGGATCAAATCGGAGTTAAAACGGAGAATTTACGAACTTCCGAAGTTTTACGTGTTTGGTACAAGATTACTTAAGTGATCAGATTTAATATGAGGTTTATGCTAAAACAGTGTTACTAAGGGATAACCAATATTATTACAAAATTATAGGAACTGGAATGGCTCAATTTGGAATTAGTATGAATTTTCTATGGATTACCCAAGTTTTACAATTATTTTTATACTCAAAATCAATTTCTAAATCTATTTTTCTGGTTTTATTTAATCCCTGGACTGGGCCTCATTAACAGAGAAGCGCAGGGGCTTAAGCGCAAAAGATCATGAGACTCAGAACACTATGCAGTAGGACGGCGGGTTGATTACGGAAAATACTAGGGTCTCTTTTATAAAATGTATCCGCGAAGGGGTACGGGGGGTATTCTGGCCATCCGCTTCAAGATCTATGGTCAAGATTAGATCTGCGCTTTATGAAATCCCGCCAGATCTGGGCCATACGATCACAATCTAACCGTCCGGATTCCATAGTACGAAGGGGTACGCGAGATTTAATCTACCCCCTCCGCTCACCATCCTACGGTCCCGGTTTCTTCATCCCGATCCTCAAATCCTCACCGTCCATCGCATGATCAAGGGATGCCCTGGCGTCTTCAACCTCCCCGGTGCTCTCTCTTCTCTCACTTCTTTCTCCAGCCAACACGCCGCGGTCGAGCGCCAAGGATCCGGCAGCAACCACCCGAGCTCGCCATTCGAGCCCCCGATAAACGGCGCAGAACCTCCTTCGATCCAACTCCCTGTCTCGGTCGCCTCCCATCCATCTTCTACCGACCGCTCGAGACAGCGCGCCTGGAGTATTGCCCACCGCATCCACGCCAGAGCCAAGGCCAAGACATCTCGCGCTCCCATTACGCTACAGAGAAGAAGCACGGTACATACCGACGCGGAGGAGGTGAAGATGGGACCGGCGCTCACGGTCCGAAGGTCTTCCACGCGATGGGAGCGCCGAGGCTTTGTTCTCTCTCCTCTCTTTCTCTCGGCGGCTGCCGTGGTGGTTTCCAAGCTATGGCGGCGGAGGTTAGGCCCAATGGGAGGAAAGGAGAGGAGCGCTATGCGCGCGGCTTTATAGCCCGGCAGGTTGGACGTGCCCGGCTCCGAGCATGCGTCGAGGTCCTCCCCGCGCAACCCGGACGAGACGCCGAGATCCCGGCCCAAGCTCCCGCGGCCGTTGCGGTGAAATCGGGGTCGAGCGAACGGACAGCGTCGATGACCGAAGGGTCCACAGGTCTGTGAGCACAAAAGCACGAGCACACGCATCCATGAGACCAAGCATTGGGCCCCGCTTGTCAGCATGATAACGCGTGCGGGCTGGTGGTTGTCGTGCGGTCTTCGTCCGCCCGGAGCGCGCGCGTCGCGGAGGGGATAACCCTGACAACGGGGTCCCACACGGAAGACCGAGTGAAAGGAGCGGGCGTGAGAGGGGATAGCGGGTGGCGGCCGACGGTGGGTCCCGCCAGCAGAGACATGGGAGCGCGACGGGTTATAGAGTTTGCTGAAAAGTGGGGCCGCCCCGTCATTGAGAGATGGCTGGAGCCGCGCGGTGGAGAGATTTTTGGGCCGCGCAGGACACAGGGGAAAGCCTGGCTGGGCTGAAATGGGTGCTGCAGCCCAGGTAAGTCCTCTTCCTCTTTTTTTTCTTTTGTTTTTATTTTTCTGTTTTCTTTTATTTACAATTCTTTTGAATCCCAATTTTGAATGCAATCTCAAATGCAAAATTTAAACTCCTTTGAATTAAGCATATTGGTCATACCAAATCATGAGGGTTTTATTTAATTATAATATTATTTTATATTGGATATTGCTTCCTTCTTTCCTCTAATCCTCTTCTCGTTATTATTTTATTTTTGTTCATTTTATTATGGTTTTAAATGCACATACAAAGATCCAATATGATGCAAAGGTTTATTTTAGGTGTTATTAAGTATTCAATCCCCCTTTTGATGGTGTTTACTCACATGTGATATTAACTAGAGATGGTACACACATATAGATAAAAGAAATATTTTCTCATCATATGAGTTACAAATTTAGGTATTACACACTTTTATTGGGGCTTCGGAAACTAAGGGCAATGGGAATAAGAAGGGCCATCTTAAAGACTGATTCTCAAGTTATTGCTGGCCATGTGGATAAAAGCAGCAAGGCACAAGATCTAAAGCTTGAAAAATATCTGGATGCAGTCTGAAGGTTGGAAGCTTCCTTCGAAGGTTTTTCTGTCAAGAATATTCCAAGAAATGAAAATGAGCATGCAGATTTGCTAGCCAAATCAGTAGCTCACGGGCTCCCTCTACCCTCCGAAGTATTTTTTGAAACAATAAAAGCACCTTCAGTTGAGCTCGTGGAGAGAGCAGTGCTTACTATTTCTCCAGTACACAGTGAAGACTAGAGAACTGAAATAATATCTTTCCTCCAAGGCAATTGTTTTTCAAGTGACGAAGCTTATAACAAAAGAATGGAGGCAAGAACAAGACCATATGTGATGATAGAAGGGGAATTGTATAAACATGGAGTTTGTTCACCACTCCTCAAATGTTTATCAAGAGCCGAAGGTATAGAATTAATGAAAGAGATACATGCAGGTCTGTGTGGATCCCACATTGGATCTAGGCCTTTATTGGGAAAAGTTTTTCAACAAGGATTTTATTGGCCGAAGGCAGCTTCGGATGCAGCAGAATTAGTCCAAAAATGTGAAGGTTGTCAAAAATGTGCAAGAGACCAGAAGCAACCTTCATCTCTCACTCAATTAATACAGCCCACTTGGTCGTTGCAAAGGTGGGGTCTCGATTTGCTAGGCCCATTTCCACTAGCACAAGGAAATCTAAAATATGTGGTGGTGGCAGTAGAGTATTTTTCCAAGTGGATTGAGGCGAAGCCTTTAGCTACAATAACATCGGTCACCGTTCAGAAGTTCTTCTGGCAAAACATTGTTTGTCGCTTCGGAGTGCCGAAGGCTATTACTGTAGACAACGGGACACAATTTGATGTTGAAGCTTTCAAAGAATTCTGTGAACAAATTGGCACAAAGATTCATTTTGCATCGGTGAGGCATCCAGAGTCAAATGGACTTGTTGAAAGAGCCAATGGCATTATAATGACGGGAATAATGAAGTTAATCTTCAATCAGCCTAGAGGAAAGTGGCCAGATGAATTGATCAAAGTGGTGTGGAGCCACAATACAACAATATTAAGGTCAATAGGTTTTACACCATTCAAACTATTGTTTGGTGATGAAGCAATAACCCCAGAAGAAGCTAAAGCAGAATCAATAAGAACAGTGGCTTCGGCAGAAGACGAAGCTGATTATTCTATGGCAAAAGATGCTATAGAAGGGATCAGGCTTCAGGCCGTGGAGAATATCAATAAATACCAAGCCGAAACAATAAAATGGCATGATAGAAAAGTTCGGCTAAAGAACATTAAGCCAGGGCACTTGGTACTTCAGAGAGTGGCCAACCCAGAGACAGTAGGCAAGCTACAGCTGAAGTGGGAAGGACCCTTTTTAGTAGTATCTTCGTCAAGACCCAGATCTTACAGACTGAAGGATATGGACGGCAACAACATTCCTAGATCTTGGAATGCGGATGAGCTTCGGTGATATTATGTTTAGCTTGATGTAATCTTTTATTTTTCCTATGGCACCCTTTTCCTTTCCGAAGGGGGAGAAAGGTTTTTAATGGGGCCATAGCATGTAATTTCTCTTTTTCTTATCCAGCTCCACGAGAGCAAAATCCCCCAAAAATGTAAATGTAAAAACTGAGCATGCACCATCGAGTGCAGGGAAAAAGAAAAAAACAAGGAGAAGCTCGAAAGTCGTCCCTAAGGGGATGCGGAGCACGACGAAGCTACAAAAAAGTCGTTCCTAAGGGAGCGCAGCGTAAGTTTTCTGCTCAAAAGCCGTTCCCAAGGGAATGCAGAGCTTACAGCAAAAAGTCAACGCTGATACCGCTGAAATATAAGGTGAAGTGCAAAAAGTCAACGCGAATACCGCCGAAATAGAAGGCGAAGAAGTCCAAAAGACATTCCTAAAAGGATGTAGAACTTACAGCGAAAAGTTAGCGCTGATACACTGAAAAATAAGCGGTGAAGCCGAAAAATAAACGGTAAAGAGACTTCGGTCATTCCTAAGGGAATGAAGGCTATGGTTGTGGCTTCGTATGCGTGTGTTTGGACATTCGTTTGCACGACACATTACATCATACATTTGCATTCATAAATATTCATTTAGACATACATAGGGTCATCATCATCATAACATCGGTGGATGCTTCGGCTCTAAAGATAAAGCTTCGGCAAAAAGAAAGAGAAGCAGTTTCATGCTTCGTTGTGTACGAAAAGAAGGGAAGGTGTTTTTCGCCTTTGGCTCAAAAAAATGCTAGTTTCGTTTACATCAAAGCACTTCATACATTGGTGGAAAGGTAAAAATATATTACAAGGTATGGACAAAATTTACAGAGTAAAGTCTAATTCTTAAATTACAATATTCTTTACAAAGGCTGTTACAAGAGTTCTTAGAGTTTTTTTCCACAGCTATCTATTCAAGCTTCTATTGAGCTTCGGATTGTCTGTTAAGCTTCGGCTTTGTGCTCTTCAGCTTCATCATCTTGCTCCTCAGCTTTGTCATCCTGTACATATTAAAGTATTGTAAGGAAAATTCAAGTTTAAAGGAAAAGGTAAGCTCAAGGTATGATTTTGTTACCGGCTTAAGATGACTTCGAGCTTCGTCACCAGCTATGCTTCGTCCACCCTTCGTCCATACTAGTTTTATAAATCTGTTTCCTATGCTTTGGGCAAGACTGGGAATATCAACCAGATCTGCTGGTGATAAACTAAAGTTGGGTCTATTAACAACCTTTCCTTGTGTACAACCAGATTTCAGGAAGGCGACAGCTGTGCCCCGAGAAGCTACCAGGGCACAGAAATCACCATGTCCGGCTACAATTTCATCAAGGTCATCAATTTCACCCTCGATATGTTCGAAGGCCCCTGGCAAATCTTCAGTCGAAGGACTAAATTTTTCATAGCTGGCTCCAACCGAATTGAAGATCTGCTTCAATCGTTGTACACATCGGCTACTGAACTCTAGACATTTGTTTTGAAGCTCTGTCAATGATTTTTGCAAATTTGAACTTTTCTCGGCCTCAGTCTTAAGTTTGGCATTTAACTTCTGCTTTTCCTATTCTAAGCATTCTGATTTTGAGAGAAGCTCCGTATTTAACTTTGCAATTTTAGCTTCAGGTTCTGCTAATAAACCTTCTGTTGTCTGAAGCTCAAAGTCCTTCTTTTCAAGATCAGCTGCTTGATCTTTTAACTTGCTTTCTAAACCCTCAATTATAACTTCATGCTTTTTATCTTCAAGATCTTGTTGCATTCTCAAAGCTTTACTCAAAAGCATACTCTGTGCACAAGCAACCTTCGTTAGAAAACACCTTCGTTGTTCAAAACAATAAAAAGTCAAAGAAAAGTTTTTACCTTGAAATTAGAATAGAATAAACTACCGACAAGATGCTGTCGTCGGTAGCGGCTTATGTCAGTCTCAAGCTTCGGGAAACCAATACTCCTTGACAGAGTACCGATAACCTTCGCTCCGGTTTGATCTCGAACACAGCCTAACTGCTCATCGTCAACACCACCAAAGAGTAGTGCCCCAGGTTGATATCCGCAGGATATGGCATATTCTTTTAACTCTTCTTTCTCAGCCTTCGTCAACTCTTGTCCAACTAAGTTTTGAAAGTTGAAAATTTTCTCTTCCGAAGTGTCTTTGGCTATTTCCTTCTCCTTCTTAGGTACTGTAGCCATGGTTTCTTCAGCGGCTACAGCAGCTTCTTCTATGGCCATATCCAGAAAAATCTTGTCAACGTTAGAAAGTGTGCTTTCTAAATGTTCATCTTCAGCTGTGGCAGCTTCGGCAGCTGCAGCTTCAGTAGGTGCAGCTTCGGTGGCTGTTGCGCTCTCAACAGCTGGTGCCTTCAAAGCCGAAGCTGTTGGTGGTGTCCCTTCAATAACTTCTGTCACAGTAACAATTCTTCGTTTTTTCGGCCCAGCTGCCTTCTTCGTTATCGGGGGCTCCTTTTCCTTCTGAAAAAGCTTCGTCAGATGCGGCCCCAGTGGACTTAGCTTGATAGGCAAAGATTCAGTCATTACCTTTAAGATTTCCTCCACGTCGGTGGCAGAAGGTGTTGCAGTAGTTTCTTCTTCTATATCAGTTGCCCTCTGCTTCGGAGCCGTAGCCTTTCTTTTCTTCGAAGCATCTGTCTTTGGTTCAGGTCTCAGCTTTTTCTTTTTCAATTTTTCTTCATCATCTTTATTCAGGATGCTAGCAACTATCTTTCTCTTCTGTCCTTCGGCACCTCGGTCCAGTCGCTCATAGTCAGGATACTCAAAGTTTAGAGCATCCATCACCCGGTTTAACCTTCGCTTCGGACGAGTACCGAAGGCTGCAGTCATTAGTTGATCTTCTTTTTAGAATAATTGCCAAGAATATCGTTGCACATGACTTCAATTGTGTCTAACCACTCTTGTCAAGGCACTTTAAAATGTTTCTTGAATTTATAATAATAAGGCAACCGAACAAGTTGTAAGACCCACTCTGTAATTTGTTAGAAATAATATCAATAGAGAAACAATTTCTCCTTGTGTGGGTTTAACCTTTATACATCATCCCATGTGAACACCATATTCAAAAGCAAATAATTAATAAAAGAATATATGCCATTAAAATTATGCATCATGCTGGATATTATTTTTGTGGTGTGCATATTGTGACAATATATATGAAAAAAAATCATAACGAGAAATATATTAAAGTCCAAAGTAGAATTTGACATCTAAAAGAAATCCTAGAAAAGGAAAGAAAGAAGATTTTATGTGAGTAAAAATAATATAAAATAAATAAATAAGATATTATTTCTAAACTAGGGTTTTAATGTGACACCTGACTCAAGTGTGGAGCTCATAAGCATATTCAAATTCAAATTTGAATTCAATATGTTTATGAATAAGAAAAACAGAAAATAAAAAAATTAAAGAACCTCACCTGGGCTTTGTACCTGGTGTCGGCCCACAGTAGAAATTCTCCACACGACCCAAATCGGCTGTCCGCGCGCCGACACCGCAGGCCTACGGCTCAGCTGGTCCGGTCACGCGCGCTGGCGCCCTCTCCCGCGTGCTTATGCCGCTGTGCAGTGGGACCCGCGTGTAAGAGATCCACCTTCCTCCGCTTAGCTCGCGTTCGTTGACTGACTAGTGGGCACGGGTTCGCAGCTATCTCTCCTCCAACGAACACCGCACCTAGCGGGATCGCGGCGGAGACCGCGTGCGCGTGCAGCTCATGGATTGGGGCACCGGCACACCGAGATCCGTGGGGGCGTGAGCTTATAAGTCTTGTGGACTCCGCCATAGGCGCAAGCGCTTGACCGTGGAACCCACAGTGAGAGACAGAGAGAAGGGAGTGCGGGGAAAGACTCGTCGCCGCAGTCTGACGACGGTGTTCGTCGTCGGCGCTGCTCCACGAGCCGATTCGAGTTACCAGTGGCACTTTGGCAAACAGCGTGGAGCGAATTCGTCCCCGTGGGTCGCCGCACGATCCACTCCGACCTCCGCAAGCGCTGCGGACCGCCGTCGCCGTGGGCAATCACCCCCGCAGTCATCTTCGCTTCGGGTAAGTGGCCTAGACACCTAATACATCCGCGGGATGGTATATTTTCAAGTAGATCAATTAATTTGGGGCGGGTTTGAATCAATTTCTCATCGGGGATTCAACTCCACCAATGAATCTGCCTCAGCGTGGCTACTGTTGTGGCTGTCCGTCTCGGCGTAATTAAGCCCTCCTGTAGGTTCACTGTCATTCATTTGCTACTAATCGGCTGGTCGTGGGGGAGATTGGGGGAACATGGTGCTGGGCCGTGGACCAGCCATGGCGCCGTCGTGGCCACAGGATTGCCGCCGTTGGTGACGGCGCGTTAGGGATGGTGCTCTGGCATCGTTGATTTCACCGTTAACGGCCGGGATTGATCGGGCCATGGCGCGTCCGATCACAATCGGACGATCCTAGTTGCGCTAGCATCTTTTAAATCGGAACCGTTCATGCGTGATCCTGCAGCTATCGTGGAGTACCGTTCCGGGTTAGGTTAGATCTAATCCGCGCCATTGGATTTTGATCCAGCGGCCAGCAGAGCTCCATACCCCTTCGCGGGTACATTTTTTCTAAAGAGACCGTATACTTTGCCAGAATCAACCCGCCATCCTCTGGCACTATGTCCTGAGTCTGCGGATTATTACCCCGAGCCCCCTGCGCTCTCTAAAAATAGTGCACCCAGTCCAGAGATCGTTTAATTTGAATAAATGAAATAGAAAATGGATTTTTAATATGAAAATAACTACTAGAACTTAATAAATTCACAGAAAATTCATACTTGCTCCAATTTAATCCATTCCAATTTCTAAAAATTTGTAATTTTATTCTCTACCACTTAGGGCCTCTGTTTTCTCATAAAAACAGTAACAAAAATAATTTCTCATTTAATCCTATTTTAAGCACATAAAACCTTTAGAAATTCATATCTTAAAATCTATAACTCCAAAAATTATGATTCCTGTTCCTAGGATTCTATTTTAATATGTAGATTATTACTGTGTATTTTGTTTATATGTTTGGTGTGATGTTAATTTCTCTATATACACTGTGCTTGTTTGTATTGTGGCGAGTAGAAGAGCCCGTGACTGAGGATACTGGTGAGCAGCAGATAGAAGTAGCTGAGCAGGAGCTCATTGAAGGCAAGTTGTGCCCTTGACCACTTTTTACCCAATAATGTTCTTTAATACCATTTATTCATGCATATGTTAATTTTGATGGGACCCAATAGGTCACCCTAGATTGTTTATCTCATTACCTTGTTTACCCCTGAATCACTTGGGTAGTTTGCTATTGCTTTACATGGTTTTGGGATAATCATTTATTATATCTATGTTCCAATTATTCTTGTTATTCTATTTATGTTCATGTCAAGTTCATTAATGTTAATTGGAACATAGAGCTTAACTTGAGAAACATGTGCCACCACAAGGGTTTAATGGGACGCCCTTGGCTGACTAATTAGGAAAGCTAGTGGAAGACTACCTTACCCGAAAGGGGCAAGGGCAGTAGGGGAGTTGCATGCAAGGAGGTTCTCGGGTTGATTTACCTGCGATGGCGGTCAGACGGGGGATTCTTGCAAGTGCTCTTCCCATAAACTGTAGCGGGTTTTCGGAAGCTAGTGGAACTTTGTAAAGGCCTCGTAGTGTTGCCCTGTCGCGCTTCCTAGGTAGAGGTGTATGGGAGTCGTGACCCCTTAGCAGATGGGTAACATGACTTGTGGGTAAAGGGTACAACCTCTGCAGAGTGTAAAACTGGTATACTAGCCGAGCTCACGGTCATGAGCGGCTCAGGACTCTCAGATGTTTAAATTATGGAACTTAAATTCAATTTTGTCATTTGCATTGCATGGGTTTATTATTAATTTTGTTCTATTACCTTACTTAAGGTTTGGTATTTACTTACACTTAGTAACTGCTAATAAAATCTTGACCAACTACTTAAAAGCAATGCTCAACTTTAACCCCTATCATTGATTAGCCTTACACATCACATGAACTCCCACCTTTGTGAGTTCATGTCCATTGGTTCCCCACAACTTGTTGAGCTATGATCATGTGTGAGCTCACCCTTGCTGTCTCACACCCCCCCCCCACAGGAGAAGAACAGGTGGTTCAGGAGGAGCCATAAGGCGAGGAGTATGATCTGATCTAGGTGGCGTTTCTTAGTTGACATTGGCGCCAACGATCCTTAGTTTGTTTTATATTTATTCTTTTATTTTGTAATAAGTCTTTCGCTATGTAATAAGTACTCTGATGTTTTGTGACATTTATCTCTATACACTCTGTTATTATATATGTTGTCTTCTTGGCGCATGTATGAGATGCACTTGGCTTTGTTCCTTAAAGCCGGGTGTGACAGAAGTGGTATCAGAGGAAATGTTGACTGTAGGACGAAACCTAGATGGAAATGGACAAAACCCTTACCTACTTACCTTATTCTGATTCATTCTATACTTACCTCATCTTGATCTTGTCTCACCTTTTGTTATTCTACTCTGGTTACTCTTATCTTCTCTACTATAAGACAAGATGGGTTTCACACCTTGGAATCCTAGCACTATGATCTTTCTAAGAGATAGGAAACCTAAGACGAAATTAAAACTATTTTCTCTATTTAAAAATGATGGTTGATTGTTCTGATGATAAATGCCTGATTTGCTTCTTTGATTGATTGAAATATTATATATGGGCATCTTAGCATGTACCACCATAAGGTAATGAATTAGCTATGGTAGGTAAAATATTAATCTACTTAGCTAATAAATCCCCCAAAGTAACATGATTTGTAACTACATGCCTTGTCTACTATTCTCTTACCATATGTATCTAACTCAGATGGTCAATACCAGGCGGGGTGGTGGAATTGATTTGCCTCCTAATCGACACACTCAGTGGATATATAGACAACCCCAGCCACAGCCAGCAGAGATGAATCCTCCTAATCCTCCACCAGGCGGAGTTGACCCACTGATTGCAGCTCAGATGAGGATGATGCAGCAAATGGCGGACACTATGGAGGATATGCGTGCACAGATGCAGAAAGAACGCCAGGAAATGCGCCAAGAACGAGAAGAGATACGTCAGGAGTTGCGCCAGGAGCGAGAGGAGATACGCCAGGAAAGGAGGGCGCAACAGCAGCTGCAACAACAAATGCCACAACAACAGCAACCGCAGCAACAGCAACAAGTACCATTGCCTCCACCTCCACCACCAGTTCCACCCCGAGATAAGCATAGGGAGTTCATGAGTCATAAGCCACCTACATTTGCAAGCTCTCCTGATCCACTGGACGCAGATGATTGGCTGAAATCTGTGGAAAAGATGTTGAATATTGCACAATGCACTGATCGGGAGAAGGTTTTATATGCTTCTGGATGTCTGACAGGTCCTGCTGCTGACTGGTGGGATTCATATACTGCTGCCCACGATGCTGCTGATACTATTATTTGGGCAGAGTTCAGTACACAGTTCAGGAATTATCATATACCAGCTGGATTGATGAAGATTAAGAAGAAGGAATTTCTGTCGCTGAAACAAGGAAGTATGTCAGTCAGCGAGTACCGCGACAAGTTTATTCAGTTATCCAGATATGCCCCTGATGAAGTTGCTGAAGATGAGAGGAAGCAGGAGCATTTTATTGAAGGACCTAATGGGCCTCTACAGTATGCTCTAGTGGCACATACATTTCCATCATTTCAAAGGCTGCTTGATAAGGCCCTAGCTATTGAACACAAGCGTATTCAGCTAGGAGATTTGAAGAGAAAGGCTATATCTCAAGGACAAGGAAGCAGCAGTGTTCGTCCTCGCTACAGTTCACCCCAGGGTACACCAGTTCGCACTGGCGGAGGCCAGCGCCCAGTTCAGCAATCACCTCTGAGGGCTCCACCTCCTCGATAGGCTACCCCCACTGGCACCCCGACGAAGTTTTCAGGACAGAGTCCAGGCACTACGTGTTTCAAGTGTGGGAAGACTGGACACTATGCAAATGTCTGCCCACAGAGGATGGCTACTACTCCAGTTCAGAATAGGCAGCAAACTCTAGGATCTGGCAAGGGATATTCTATTTCCAAGGTTAATCAAGTCAGCGTTGATGCTACTCCGGATGGTGCTGACATCGTACTTGGTATGTTTTATGTTAATGCAATTCCTGCAACCATCTTATTTGATTCTGGTGCTACACATTCATTTATGTCTACTAGATATGCCAACACAAATGAAATACCACTGCTAAATATGAGAAAACCAATGATAGTAATTACACCTAAAGGGCCTGTTGAGGCGAATCAAATGACACGTAGACTGAAATTAACAATTATGGGGAGAGAATTTGGAGCTACTGCTATAATATTAGAGGCCAGCAGTATAGATCTGATCCTTGGTATGTCATGGTTAAGAAAGGCAAAGGCCGTTATAGCATGTGGTAGAGGTACCGTAGAACTCACTACCACTAAAGGAGAAAGATTTCAAGTTAATATTGCAGTAACCACCTCATCCAAACTGCAATGTTCTTTATACCTGAGGAGTTTGTTGGTGACAACATCCGTGTGGTTAGAGATTTTCCGGATGTCTTTCTAGAGGAGTTACCAGGGATGCCACCTGATAGAGAAGTTGAGTTTGTTATTGATCTCTTACCTAGGACTGCCCCTATTTCTAAACGGCCATACAGGATGTCTGTAGAAGAGTTAAAGGAGCTTAAGAAACAGTTAACTGAGTTACAAGCGGCTGGGTACATTCGTCTGAGTTCCTCACCTTGGGGAGCGCCGGTTCTGTTTGTATAGAAGAAGGATGGATCACAGCGGATGTGTGTGGATTATAGATCTCTTAATGATGTTACTATGAAGAATAAGTATCTGTTACCCCGTATTGAGGACTTATTTGATCATATGAGAGGTGCAAAGGTATTCTCGAAGATTGATCTCCGACCCGGTTACCATCAGATGAGGATTAGACCATCGGATATTCCCAAGACGGCTTTCTCGACTCGATATGGATTATATGAGTTTACTGTTATGTCGTTTGGATTAACCAATGCACCAGCTTATTTTATGAATTTGATGAACAAGGTGTTTATGGAGTACTTGGACAGATTCATCGTGGTGTTCATCGACGATATTCTTATCTATTCCAAGAGTGATAGTGATCACGAGGAACATCTGAGATTGGTGCTACAGAAGCTACGAGATAACCAGCTATATGCCAAGTTCAGCAAGTGCGAGTTTTGGATTGGCGAGGTGCCATTTCTTGGTCATATCATTTCTAATGGAGGAATTTCAATGGATCCTGCTAAGGTTAAGGAGATAATGGAGTGGAGAGTACCCACTATAGTTACTGAGATTCGGAGTTTCTTGGGACTTGCTGGCTATTATCAGAGATTTATTGAAGGATTTTCTAAGATTGCTAAACCTATGACTTCGCTTTTGGAGAAAGGAAGAGAATTTAAGTGGGACGATAAGTGCCAAGATAGTTTTGATCAATTGAAGAAGACATTGATGTCGCCACCAGTATTGGTTATGCCAGATCTACAGAAAGGATTTGATATTTATTGTGATGCATGTGGCCAAGGCTTGGGATGTGTGCTCATGCAAGAGGGACATGTGATTGCCTATGCTTCTCGTCAATTGCGGAAACATGAATTGAACTACCCCACTCATGACTTCGAATTCGCAGCCGTTGTGCATGCGCTTAAGATTTGGAGACATTATATCATGGGGACCAAGTGCCAAGTATATACGGATCATAAGAGTTTGAAGTATATATTCACTTAGAAGGATCTCAACCTTAGGCAACGTCGTTGGTTGGAGCTTATTAAGGATTATGATTTGGAGATTCACTATCACCCGGGCAAGGCAAATTTGGTTGCAGATGCCTTGAGTCGCAAGGAGCATGTTCATTCAGCTATTGTTGCCCAGCTACCCGATGAGATTGTTGAGGATTTTAGGATACTTAACCTGGGGATAGTTGCTCACACAGAAGGAGTTACTATTCATGTGGAACCTACTTTGGAGCAAGAAATCCGCAAAGGACAAATTGGTGATGCTAAAATACAAGAGATTAAGGATCTAATTACTGAAGGTCGAGGTCTGGAATTCACGGAAGATGAGCAAGGCACCGTATGGTTCAAGGATAGGATGTGTGTTCCTGATATTGAAAGCCTTCGAGAGACTATTTTAAAAGAGGCCCATGATTCGGATTATTCTATTCATCCTGGTAGTACCAAGATGTATCAGGATTTGAAGCAGAAGTATTGGTGGTATGGATTGAAAAGAGATGTGGCTGCACATGTGGCTATGTGCGATGTATGTCAAAGAGTTAAGGCTGAACACCAGAGGCCAGCTGGACTACTGCACCCACTGAAGATACCCGAGTGGAAGTGGGAAGAGATTGGTATGGATTTCATTACTGGATTGCCTCGCACCCAGAAAGGATATGATGCTATATGGGTGATTGTGGATAGATTGACTAAAGTGGCTCACTTCATTCCTGTAAAGACTACATATAAAGGTTCTCAGCTAGCAGAGTTATATATGGCTCGGATTGTGTGTTTACATGGAGTACCAAAGAAGATCGTGTCTGATCGAGGTTCGCAGTTTACCTCAAGATTTTGGAGAAGCTTTCATGAGAATATGAGTACAAAATTGAATTTTAGTACAGCTTATCACCCTCAGACCGATGGACAGACTGAAAGGACTAATCAAGTATTGGAAGATATGTTGAGAGCATGTGCCCTTCAGCATGGAGGAAGTTGGGATAAAAGTCTACCATATGCTGAGTTCTCATATAACAATAGTTATCAGGCCAGTCTGAAGATGTCACCTTTTGAAGCTTTATATGGGAGGAAGTGCATGACTCCTCTATATTGGGATCAGACTGGAGAAAGACAGTTCTGTGGGCCTGAACTGATTCAAGAAGAAGAACAAGTCCGTATAATTCGGGAGAATTTGAGGGTAGCTCAAACCATGCAAAAGAGCTATGCGGATAATAGAAGAAGACCACTGGAATTTGAGGAAGGAGATTATGTGTACCTCAAGGTGTCACCACTTTGTGGAATGAGGAGAATCAAAGTCAAGGGCAAACTGTCCCCTCGCTACATTGGACCATTCTTGATCTTTAGAAGAGTTGGGGAGATGGCATACCAACTCGAGCTACCTGCTACTCTATCTGATGTGCATAATGTGTTCCACGTATCTCAACTGAAGAAGTGTCTCCGTGTCCCTGAGGAACAGTTACCAATGGAAGAGCTCAGTGTTCAGGATGATTTGACTTACATGGAGTATCCTATCAAGATTCTTGATACTTTGACTCGAGTTACAAGAAATAAGGTGATAAAGATGTGCAAAGTGCAATGGAGTCACCTTGGCGAAGATGAAGCTACATGGGAAAGAGAAGAAGAGCTTCGCATAGAATTTCCCCCTCTTTTCCCTAGTCCTTCCTAAATCTCGAGGACGAGATTATTTTTAAGGGGGGTAGGATTTGTAAGACCCACTCTGTAATTTGTTAGAAATAATATCAATAGAGAAACAATTTCTCCTTGTGTGGGTTTAACCTTTATACATCATCCCATGTGAACACCATATTCAAAAGCAAATAATTAATAAAAGAATATATGCCATTAAAATTATGCATCATGCTGGATATTATTTTTGTGGTGTGCATATTGTGACAATATATATGAAAAAAAATCATAACGAGAAATATATTTAAGTCCAAAGTAGAATTTGACATCTAAAAGAAATCCTAGAAAAGGAAAGAAAGAAGATTTTATGTGAGTAAAAATAATATAAAATAAATAAATAAATAAGATATTATTTCTAAACTAGGGTTTTAATGTGACACCTGACTCAAATGTGGAGCTCATAAGCATATTCAAATTCAAATTTGAATTCAAAATGTTTATGAATAAGAAAAACAGAAAATAAAAAAAATTAAAGAAACTCACCTGGGCTTCGTACCTGGTTTCGGCCCACGGTAGAAATTCTCCACACGGCCCAAATCGGCTGTCCGCGCGCCGACACCGCGGGCCCACGGCTCAGCTGGTCCGGTCACGCGCGCTGGCGCCCTCTCCCGCGTGCTTATGCCACTGTGCAGTGGGACCCGCGTGTAAGAGATCGCACCTTCCTCCACGTAGCTCGCGTTCGTTGACTGACTAGTGGGCCTAGGTTCGCAGCTATCTCTCCTCCAACGAACACCGCACCTGGCGGGATCGCGGCGGAGACCGCGTGCGTGTGCAGCTCATGGATTGGGGCACCGGCACATCGAGATCCGCGGGGGCGTGAGCTTATAAGTCCTGTGGACTCTGCCATAGGCGCAAGCGCTTGACCATGGAACCCACAGTGAGAGACAGAGAGAAGGGAGTGCGGGGAAAGACTCGTCATCGGCGCTGCTCCATGAGCCGATTCGAGTTACCAGTGGCACTTTGGCAAACATCGTGGAGCGAATTCGTCCCCGTGGGTCGCCGCACGATCCACTCCGACCTCCGCAAGCGATGCGGACCGCCGTCGCCGTGGCCAATCACCCCCACGGTCATCTTCGCTTTGGGTAAGTGGCCCAAGACACCTAATACATTCGCGGGATGGTATATTTTCAAGTAGATCAAGAAATTCGGGGCGGGTTTGAATTAATTTCTCATCGAGGATTCAACTCCACCGACGAATCCGCCTCAGCGTGGCTACTGCCGTGGCTGTCCGTCTCGGCGTAATTAAGCCCTCCTATAGGTTCACTGTCATTCATTTGCTACTAATCGGCTGGTCGTGGGGGAGATTGGGGGAAACATGGTGCTAGGCCGTGGACCAGCCATGGCACCGCCGTGGCCACAGGGTTGCCGCCGTTGGTGACGGCGCGTTAGGGATGGTGCTCTGGCACCGTTGATTTCACCGTTAACGGCCGGGATTGATCGGGCCATGGCGCGTCCGATCACAATCGGACGATCCTAGTTGCGCTCGCATCTTTTAAATCGGAACCGTTCATGCGTGATCCTGCGGCTATCGTGGAGTACCGTTCCGGGTTTGGTTAGATCTAATCCGCGCCATTGGATTTTGATCCAGCGGCCAGCAGAGCTCCATACCCCCTTCGCGGGTACATTTTTTCTAAAGAGACCCTATACTTTGCCAGAATCAACCCGCCATTCTCTGGCACTATGTCCTGAGTCTGCGGATTATTACCCCGAGCCCCCTGCACTCTCTAAAAATAGCGCGCCCAGTACAGAGATTGTTTAATTTGAATAAATGAAATAGAAAATGGATTTTAATATGAAAATAACTACTAGAACTTAATAAATTCATAGAAAATTCATACTTGCTCCAAATTAATCTATTCCAATTTCTAAAATTTTGTAATTTTATTCTGTACCACTTAGGGCCTCTGTTTTGTCATAAAAGCAGTAACAAAAATAATTTCTCATTTAATCCTATTTTAAGCACATAAAACCTTTAGAAATTCATATCTTAAAATCTATAACTCCAAAAATTATGATTCCTGTTCCTAGGATTCTATTTTAATATGTAGATTATTACTGTGTATTTTGTTTATATGTTTGGTGTGATGTTAATTTCTCTATATACACTGTGCTTGTTTGTATTGTGGCGAGTAGAAGAGCCCGTGACTGAGGATACTGGTGAGCAGCAGATAGAAGTAGCTGAGCAGGAGCTCATTGAAGGCAAGTTGTGTCCTTAACCACTTTTTACCCAATAATGTTCTTTAATACCATTTATTCATGCATAGGTTAATTTTGATGGGACCCAATAGGTCACCCTAGATTGTTTATCTCATTACCTTGTTTACCCCTGAATCACTTGGATAGTTTGCTATTGCTTTACATGGTTTTGGGATAATCATTTATTATATCTATGTTCCAATTATTCTTGTTATTCTATTTATGTTCATGTCAAGTTCATTAATGTTAATTGGAACATAGAGCTTAACTTGAGAAACACGTGCCACCACAAGGGTTTAATGGGACGCCCTTGGCTGACTAATTAGGAAAGCTAGTGGAAGACTACCTTATCCAAAAGGAGCAAGGGCAGTAGGGGAGTTGCATGCAAGGAGGTTCTCGGGTTGATTTAGCTGCGATGGCGGTCAGACGGGGGATTCTTGCAAGTGCTCTTCCCATAAACTGTAGTAGGTTTTCAGAAGCTAGTGGAACTTTGTAAAGGCCTCATAGTGTTGCTCTGCCGCGCTTCCTAGGTAGAGGTGTATGGGAGTCACGACCCCTTGGCAGATGGGTAACATGACTTGTGGGTAAAGGGTACAACCTCTGCAGAGTGTAAAACTAGTATACTAGCCGAGCTCACGGTCATGAGCGGCTCAGGACTCTCTGATGTTTAAATTATGGAACTTAAATTCAATTTTGTCATTTGCATTGCATGGGTTTATTATTAATTTTGTTCTATTACCTTACTTAAGGTTTGGTATTTACTTACACTTAGTAACTGCTAATAAAATCTTGACCAACTACTTAAAAGCAATGCTCAGCTTTAACCCCTGTCATTGATTAGCCTTACACATCACATGAACTCCCACCTTTGTGAGTTCATGTCCACTGGTTCCCCACAACTTGTTGAGCTATGATCATGTGTGAGCTCACCCTTGCTGTCTCACACCCCCCCCCCACAGGAGAAGAACAGGTGGTTCAGGAGGAGCCACAAGGCGAGGAGTATGATCTGATCTAGGTGGCGTTACTCAGTTGACATTGGCGCCAACGATCCTTAGTTTGTTTTATATTTATTCTTTTATTTTGTAATAAGTCTTCCGCTATGTAATAAGTACTCTGATGTTTTATGACATTTATCTCTATACACTCTTTTATTATATATGTTGTCTTCTTGGCGCATGTATGAGATGCACCTAGCTTTGTTCCTTAAAGCCGGGTGTGACACAAGTTCCCCCTTTTTCTTTTCTCCCTTGAGCTTCGGCATGTCCCACTCTTTCAAAGTTGGGAACACTCTAAAAGCCAAAAACTCTTGCACCAGATCCCTAGTGCCAATATGCTCCGCAATAACTCGAAATTCGCCCAGTGCAATTTGGCTTGGACTCTTCGATGTCATGTTGCACTGGGGCCTGGTTTCTCCGAAGATTAATTCTAGTGGACTTTGGACTAGCTTCTCCTTCTCTTCATCAACTTTGACGTAAAACCATTCAGTCTTCCAGCCAGCTGGCCACTTGGTACGATAGCTGATAACTGGAAACTTTGTATTTTTGCGATAAGCAAAATTGTAGCAGCCGAAGTTTTCATGCAGCCCATCTTCTCTAGCTTTTGTTTGATAATGAAGCTCATGTATTCGACAGAAGCCTTCGGCAAACGGTTCTACCCCTTGGCTTCGGAGGGCCCAGATGTAGACACTAAGCCTAACGATGGCGTTAGGAGTTAGTTGATGAAGATAAATCCCAAATTTCTTCAAAACATCAGCAATCATCCCATTCAAAGGAAATCTTAATCCTGCTTTAAAGAAGCTTTTGTAGACTACCACCTCATCATTTTCTGGCTTCGGAGTAATTTCCTCTCCACCAAAACGAACCAGTTCCTTTTTTGCTTCACTGAAATAGCCCAACTTCATCAGCTTAGACATATCACCTTCGGTAATGGTGGATTTCCCAAACTCCAGGTGGCTGAGTTTAGATGGCACGGTGCTGTAATCATCTTCAGATTCAATTTCCTCAGCATCAACCTGCTCGGCTTCAGCGGCAGGTGCATCCTTCGATACTACCAGCCCTGATCGTTTCATTACTTTAGAAATTGGAGCGGTTTCGGCACCTTCGGCTTCCTCTCTGTCGCGAATAACTCTAGCTGTTGAGCGTACCCTAACCATCTGATGATTGAATTTCTTGTCTTTTGACGAAGTTGAAAATTTTTAGTTTTGCCGAAGCTCTTTTTTGTTACAAAACTCGAGCAAAATGAATAGCTTCGGTTCAGGATGCAGTAGACAAGCTTCGGCTATGGTCAAATTTTCGGCAGCAAAATAGTGCAATAGCAATGAATGCTGTGGTAACTTCACACCTACCCGTCTGTTTATATAGTACCGCAGGTGGGAAGGTGAATCATCAAGTCTTCCGCACCGGACGAACAGTTGCCCGCACCCACTGACTGGTGGGCCACAGAGCTCGAGCAGATGAGTCGCCAGGATGCGCTTTACCGCTGCATGGTGGGGCCACCTCGCGCTTGAATTATTTTAATCGTTTCTCGGCAACGAGCTCAAGGAAGGTGTTTTTCGGATCTTTGGCATCCCGAAGCCTAGGAGACTTTTTCACGGATCAAGCTCGTTACGAAAAACGATCTAGCACCGCGAAGGGGCTACTGTTGGGGGTATGATTCGTAGCCAAAGATCCTGAAGGAAGAAACACCTTCGGTAGATCTTCTCAAAAGCAGTGCCGAAGCTATCACCCATAAAGCTTCGGCAAAGTGAAACGCCTCAAGACGAAGGAGTGAACCGACTTAAAGATGAAATGACCAATAGACCCATGATAGTTTGTGTCATGATTGTAATCGATTGTAAAGGGTATAAATGTAATTTCACACAGGCTACGCCCTATGCCTATAAATAGATGAACAGTACCCCCCGTACTGTTCACGCGATCTTGTAATCACTTGCACGCGACACTTGGATTATTGCCTTCTGTTAAGACGAAGGTATAAATGTGATTAAATGTTATGTTTTAATATTTAAGTCCTTATAATGAAATATATGGATAATTTTATGTGTTTTGATATATTTATTCTCCATGTTTCATATTTTATATTTCATCTTTCACTATTTCATAAGTCTAGTCACGAAGGTGTGACCTTCGTGACTCTTTTCGATGACCTTCGTCCGAAGTTCATTATACCCTTGGGGAGATAATGCTTCGATGGACGAAGGGCATTAACATTTAACATTTTATGTTGCCTTGTTCTTAATTCAAAGCATTTGAGAACAAGTCCCCAACACTTTGTACTTGCTGATGGATTATTTCCATGTCCCTGATTTCTTGGTCCAACTCCTCCTCCTGGAGTGTTGGACCGGTGGCTTTCCTCTTCTAGCTTCGAGCCTTTCGAAGAGAAAGAGTTTCCTGATTTGGGTCCAGCGGCTGCAGTGCAGCGGTCCCTGGTGCTGAAGCTTTCTTCGGCGGCATGACGAAGGTCAATGCTTGTCGAAGGTGGTCGAAAGAGTTCACCGGAGGTGGGCGCCAATGTTGGGGACTTGTTCTCAAATGCTATGAGTTAAGAACATGGCAACACAAAATGTTAAATGTTAATGTCCTTCGTCTTACGAAGCATTATTTCCCTTAGGATATAATGATCTTCAGACAAAGGTTATAAAGGACATACCTTCATCAACACGATATATGTTAATAAAAGAAGAAGCATATGAAATATAAGAGGCAAGATAAACAATCGTGTAACATTATTAATTCATTGTATTATTCTGGAAAGATAGAAACAATATTGAATTACAAGCATACCTTCGGCTTGATGGAAGGCAAAAAAGTACAAGCGTGACGCAAAAGCAAGTACAGGTCCGCGTGAACAGTACGGGGGTACTGTTCATCTATTTATAGGCACAGGACGCAGCCTGTGAGAAATTACATTCATGCCCTTTACATTTATTATTAATTTATAGACGATTCTATGAGGACTAGATAGCCTTTTCCCCTTTAAGTCGGTTCCTTTTTCCGCCATTTAGCTGAAGCTTCCATGCACGTAGCTTCGGAGCAACTCCAACCTTTGTCACGATCTTGCTTTTTACATCGTACATGCTTTTAGCCCGAGTCCGAAGGTACCTATTCACATGTCACACTTGGAAGATATTGTTAAATCACGTTTTTGAGGACCTTCGGAGGACGAAGGCCCCCAACAGGGGTGATATTTTAAACCCTAAGTGGAACCAGCCAGAAGGTAGAGCTCCAACAGGAGGTGACTGTGAGCAGCAGCACAGCGACACCGCTGCGTCCAGTGCCATGTTTGCAATGATGCAGCTATATAACAACATGGAGCGTAGTTTTGGGATGGTCAATAGTTCTCTTGCCACGGCTTAGGACCAGTTGTACCAGGCTCAAGAAGCGCATGCTGCAGAGTTAGCTCAAGTACAAGACAAGATGGCCCAAGTGACGCTTGAGAAAGATGAAGCTGTCTAGGTCAGAAATGTGGCTATTTTAGACAATGTGTTGTGGATTGGCGAATGCCAGGACTACCAGACCTTGCTGGTGGAAATCATCAAAGAAAGGAATGCAGCTTTAACTGAGGTAGCACAGCTCAGGGCAACGTAGGTCAACCTAATGCAGCAGATGAACAATGTTGAAGCTTGGAACGCTAATCTGCATGAGGAGGTTCACCAGCTGTATGCCCAGCTCAATCTAATCAAGTCACAAGAACCAGAAGAAGCAAATGCCGCCACAGCCGATGATGGAGGTGTAGGCTCTGAGACCGGCAGCATGCAGGTGTAATTGTTAGCTGTCGCTAGAGGATAGGCTAACCCTTCTGGATAGTGTTCCTAGGAGTAGGAACAGGTCTCATGGAGTAAGGCCAATGTAATGATGGCTTCTGACGCAGGTGTGTTTGTGGGAAAACACTCTTTTGGTTGGTTGTGCATGCGAGCGAAAAAATTTGCTTGTATGTGCATTTATACATTATGAAGTATGTGATGATGTTGTTGCACATGTTGGGATGTGATTCTTGCCTTACGATTTTTCACATGAAGTTTTCTTCTATGAGATATTGTATGACATGATTTCCTTACTTCACATGTGTGCAACGTGACTCGCTGCTTACTCGTAAGGAAAATGTGCAGATGGTGACTACTCGCCGCATTAACCCAGGGGCCACTGGAGCTTCTGGTAGTGGTAACTAGGAGGGTGACCATGAAGCACCACTTCCTCCACCTCCGCCATTCACACCTGAGCAGTTCTTCGCATAATTTCTTGGAGCTCAGAGGAACATGGAGAACATGCAGCGGAACATGGAGGCAGAACTTCACAACATTGCTAACAACACCCGCCATGGACAGCCTCAGGAAGCTCATGGAGTCGACCAGTATAGCAGCTTCAAGGATTTCATGGATACCAGGTTGTCGATATTTAAGGAAGCAGCAGAACCCTTGGAGGCAGATGAATGGATCAACACGATGGAACAGAAGTTCTATCTATTGATACTTTCAGACGATCTCAAGACAGAATATGCAGCGCACCAATTGCAAGGACCTGTAGGGATGTGGTGGTTCCATTACCACGCCACTTACCCTGAAAATGCTCCCATTGCTTGGTACCAATTCACCGCAGCTTTCAGAGGGAATTACATTCCACCAGGCTTAATGGCAATGAAGGTGTCATAATTTATGAGGTTAGCGCAGGGCACGCAATCAGTGACAGAGTATCTACATGCTTTCAATAATCTATCACGCTACGCTCCAGAATATGTGGACACCGAGGCCAAGAAGATCGCTAGTTTCAAGAGAGGCTTGAGTCCGAAGATGATGAAAAGTATGGGAATTTCCTCCCGCACTTCCTTCAACGATTTCGTCAGCGACTGTTTGACTCAAGAGAACAACAACAATCTCTACGCAATGGCGAAGGGACATAAAAGGCCCTTGGAATCAGGAATATCACAGCCCTGAACCACCATAATGACTCGACCAAATTTTAGACCAATGATACCTGGAGCAAGGTTTCTTCCTCCTCCTCCGAAGAAGAATCAGCAACAAGGATTTAGGGGTCAGAAAGCATTCAAGGTGGCCCTACCGCGTGCAAAGACTAGACCAGCAAGTTCAACGGGTGGTACAGCTCAAGTGAAGGGACCCTCTACAACTGTGGATAGATGGGGCACTTCGCCAAGTTTTGTCCTCGCCCTAAGAAGAAGAACGACATCTATCCCAATCGAGTGCATCTCACCACTGCGGACGAGATCATGGACGGAGAACTTGTGATGGATGGTACATTTCTTGTGAACGATCACCTGCACTTGTACTATTTGAATCTAAATCTTCTCATTATTTCATGAGTACTGCTTTTGCTCACCGCTTTAACCAATCATCAGTAGAAGTGGGGCATAAGTACCGGATAAGCTCGGCTGGGAAGAGATCCCAGTAGTTTGTGAGTTTCCTGATGTTTTTCCTAAAGATTTGTCGGGACTTTCACCTAAGAGACATGTGGAGTTTGCTATAGAGCTTAAACCGGGCACAACACCAATTTTCCGAAGACCCTATAAGATGCCACCAAATGAGCTGGCAGAATTAAAAATTTAACTGAATGGACTATTGGACAAAGGTTTGATTAGACCCAGTACCTCCGAGTGGGGCAGTCCCGCTCTATTTGTGAAGAAGGATCAATCCTTGTGGATGTGCATAGATTATTGTCCTATCAATGCAGTGACCACCAAAAATAAGTATCCTCTACCCCGAAGACCGCATTTTCTACCAGATACGGGCTATATGAGTATTTAGTCATGTCATTTGGCTTGACTAATGCTCCTGCCTACTTTATGTACTTGATGAATTCAGTCTTTATGCCAGAGCTAGACCGATTTGTCGTAGTATTCATCGATGACATACTGGTCTACTCTAAGTGTGAGAAGAGACATGAAGAGCATTTGAGGATCATGTTAACTAGATGTACGGAGCACAAATTGTATGCCAAGTTTAGTAAGTGTGACTTCTGGCTAAAAGAAGTGCAATTTCTAGGGCACATTTTGCCAGAAAATGGGATATCAGTGGATCCAAGTAAAATTCAGCAAGTAATGGAATGGAAGGCACCTACCTCTGTTTAGGAAATCAGAATATTCCTAGGATTGGCCGGATAATACCATCGCTTCATACCAGACTTCTCAAAGATTGCCAAACTGATGACGCAATTGCTGGAGAAAGACCATAAGTTTGCTTGGATAGCGAAGTATGAAACAGCTTTTCGTACCTTACGAACGTTGTTGACCACGGTGCCTGTCTTGGCTCAACCGGACATTGAGAAACCCTTTGATGTGTTTTGTGACGCATCAGGGATTGGACTTGGTTATGTTCTTATGCAAGATGGCAAGGTAATAGCTTATGCATCACGCTAGCTAAGGAAGCATGAAGTTAACTACCCAATGCATGACTTGGAACTTGCCGCCGTAGTCCATGCACTGAAATATTGGAGGCACTACCTACTTGGGAATGTATGTAAAATCTTCACGGATCATAAAAGTATAAAGTACATCTTCACCCAACCTGAACTTAAAATGAGGCAACGCAAGTGGCTCGAGTTGATCAAGGACTACAACTTACAAGTGCACTATCATCTAGGAAAGGCTAATGTTGTGGCTGACACTTTGAGTCGGAAGTCACATTGCCACATTCTTCAACCACTCCTAGAGGATGGATTTAACTTGTTACACCCGGCAGTGCTACTCAACATTCAAGTTCGTTGCTCACTGGAGGATCAGATCATCCAAAAGCAGAGATCCGACAAGGGCATATTTCACATCAAGGAAAGGATGAAGAGCGAACCTAATAGTCGCTTCAGGCTTGATGAAAGGGGTATATTGTGGTTTGATGAGCTTCTGGTCGTACCAAAGGACTAAGAGCTCTGAACGAAAATCTTAGATGAAGCTCACCAATCCAAACTATCGATTCATCCCAGAAGCAGCAAAATGTACTGTGATCTGAAACCAAAGTTTTGGGGGACAAAGATGAAGAAAGAGATTGCATCGTATGTTGCGAGATGTGATAACTATTGCAGAGTCAAGGCTATCCACATGAAGCCAGCTGGCCTATTGCACTCATTATCTGTGCCTAAATGGAAATGAGAGGAGATCAGTATAGATTTTATTACTAGACTTCCTATTACTCAAAAGGGTAATGACTCAATGTAACACCCAAATTCTGAATTTGGAATTGGTAGAAGAAATCTGAACAAAGTATCATTAGGGAAATAAAAAAAAATGAGGAGAAAAAGAATTTTTCTTTTAAAGGAAACCATTTATACAACTTATGAAATAAATAAACAGGGAGACTAAAAATTAAACTAGTAATAATAAAATAGTATGGTTTATATTCACTCTTGGATTTCAATTGATACATTTGAAAAATCTGAAAACTAAAATAGAAGTATAAATTTGAATTTGGAATAGAAAATAGAAAATAAAAGAAAAGGGGAGAACTAAGAAAAATACTACATAAAATAAAATAAAATCAGAATAAAAATTCTTCACACTTAAATTATTAAATTATACCTTTCAAACTGAGGACAAGTTATTCACAAAGTTGAACTCAAACTTGAATTCAAATTGGATTTGAATTGGATTTGAAAATGGGGAAAAGAAAATAGAAAAGAAAAAGAAAAAAAAGGATACTATACCTAACTGGGCCTCGGATCCCGTTTCTGGCCCATCATCGCTTTCCACCGCGCAGCCCATCTCCGCGTCCGCGCCACGCTGACAAGTCGGACCCACGCGTCAGTCACAGCTCGCCGCCCTCGCGTATCCCTGTATCGCCGACGGGTGGGCTCCACTCGCCAGCCTCCCTTACGTCGCACTTCGCTCTCTCGCTGGCGCGCGGGACCCGCCCGGTCAGCCACTCTGTGCCCCGCTCGCCCTCTCTATCACTGCGGCGCTGGCCCCACTGGCCAGGGGCTTCTTCCACGTTCGGACTCCGACCACCGCCGCGCCAACAACATCCCCGGGTATGGCGGCCACCCATCGGAGACCGTGAATCAATCCCCGAACCAACCGGCCGTGATCCTCGTCGCTTGCCTGCCCTATTTAAGCACCGGTCGAAGCATTTGCCCTCACCACAAGTCAACCGTGAAAGCTCCTCGGCCGCCGCTAGCTCGGAGCGTACTGGGAACACAAATCGACCGTCGCTGGGTGTTGGGGTGATCGCGGGTGACGGCTGAAGCTGGCCGGGGTCCTCCCGGGCGAAGAAAGTCCCTAGGTGATCACGAATTTCTCACCGGAGATCTACCTCCGCCGTGAATCCGCCCTCCACCGTGGCCGTGGCGGTCTGCGCCCATATCACTGGTAAGAAGTACTCCTCTAGGTTCGCCTTGATCTCCTCTACGCGTAGCAGTCGTTCAATCGGTCTTGGGAGCACTGGTTCGCCGGATGGCTGAACTCCGGCCATCCCTCCGCCGCGGTCGGGCGTTGCGCCGCCGTTCGGACACCGAGGGAGGGAAGACGACCCGTGCGCCGTAGGATGGTTGATGAACGGCTAGGATTAGAAGTTAACGTACCCTTTCGTTGGTATAAGCGTGAACGGTCGGATCAGGATCCTGTGGCTCAAGCGCAACCTCGGATTATTTAAAATCATGGCCATAGGTCCTCGATCCAACGACTATGATCACATACCGGTTCAGCGCATATGCGGATTTAATCCGAACCCTCCATCTCAGATCTCACGGTCCAGATTTGGAGATACCCCTTCGCCGTGACTTTTTGTTAAAGAGTCCTCGGATTTCCGGGAAATAAACCCGCCGTCCATGTGTTACTATTCGCTGTGTCTCGGGAATCTTATCCCGAGCCCCCTGCAGTTTCTTATAATTGAGGCCCAGTCCAGAACATAGTAAAATTAGAGAAAATGATTATTAAATAGATTTTTAATATGAAAATAATTGCTAGAACTTAGATAATTCATAGAAAATTCATTTTTGCTCCAAATTGAACCATTCCAATTCCTAAAATTTTGTAATAATATTCTCTATCATTTAGAATCACTGTTTTGACATGAACTCTGTTAGGAAATTTATTTATCATTTAATCATATTATAATCACCTTAAACCTTAGGAAAATCATAACTTGAATTCTACAACTCCAAAATTAATAATTTTTTTTTCCTGTGATCTTATTTTAATATGTAGATTATTAATATGTACTTTGCATATATGTTTGGTGTAATGTTAATCTTGCCTATACCATGTATGTTTGTATTGCTACGACTAGCAGTGAGGTCACGAGGATCTGAAGAATCATCCTGGTACCTGGAATCTCAAGGCCCAGGCAAGTTGTGCCCTTGATCACTTCTTTTCACCTACTCATGTTCTAATTAATCATAATGATCTGCATAGGTTAATTTTGATGGGACCCAATAGGTTACCCTAGTTTGATTATCTTTATACCTTGTTTACCACTGAACCTTTCTGGGTAGTACTTGCTAGTGCTATATGTGGTTTTGGGTATGGAGATACATTATTCATGATTATACTTTTGTTATCAGTTGTTATTTATGGTTCATGTTGAGATCATTATGTTAATTGGAACATGGAGAACCACCCGGGAAAACAGTGCTACCACAAGGGTGGAATGGGACGCCCTTGGCTGATTAATTAGGGAAGCTAGTGGAAGACTACCTTACCCGAAAGGGGCAAGGGCAGTAGGGGAGAGGTCAGTGCGGGGAGGCCCTCGGGAGGATTTTGCTGCGATGGCGGTCCTGCAAGGGATTCCTGTACTGGATCTTCCTATAAACTGTAGCGGGTTTTCGGAAGCTAGTGGAACTTTGTAAAGGCCTCGTAGTGCTACCCTGCCTCACTTCCTTGGTAGAGGTGTATGGGATTCATGACCCCTTGGCAGATGGGTAACACGACTTGTGGGTAAAGATGCGCAACCTCTGCAGAGTGTAAAACTGGTATACTAGCCGTGCTCACGGTCATGAGCAGCTCGGACACTCACATGATTAAATTATGGAACTTAAATTCAATTTGTCATATGCTTTGCATTGCAGGTGATGTTGATACTTTTGTTCTATTACTTAATTGGGTTTGGTATTTACTTATACTTAGTAATTGCTAATAAAATTTTGACCAACTTTAAAAGCAATGCTCAGCTCTAACCATCTTCTTTGGTAAGCCTTACACTTCACGTGAGCTCCCACCTTTGGCGAGTTCATGCACATTATTCCCCACAACTTGTTGAGCGATGAACGTATGTGAGCTCACTCTTGCTGTCTCACACACACCACAGGTCAAGAACAGGTACCGCAGGATGATGCTCATGGAGGATGCTGTGATGAGTTCGTGAGAGGTCGAGGTCGTCGTCTCCCAGTCAACTTTGGGTTGCTGGACCGTTGTCTCCTTATAATGTAATTATTTATTTTGTATAGAACTCCTGTTATATATAAAGATGTGACATTCGATCCTGTGCCACTATACATCATATGTATGAGACTTGGTCCCAGCATACCTGGTGTTTATGTTAACCCCGGGTTTTGGATCCCTAAAATCCGGGTGTTACAGAAGTGGTATCAGAGGAATGTTGACTGTAGGACGAAACCTAGATAGAACTGGACAACCATTATTTACTTACCTTGGCTACTCTGATTCTTTCTAAACTTATCTTAATCTTTTCTTATCTATTTCCGCTTACTCTGATCATTCTTACCTTATTTTTCTAAAGACAAATGTGGATTTCACACTTTGAAATCATGTGCCTAAAGTGACCTTTAGGAGTAGGAGACCTAATCCTAGGAACAAAAACAAAACTATTTTCATGAGTGTTTATATATTTGAATGTTTGTTCTTATGACACCTCTCTGATTTGGATCTTTGATTGAGTGTGATGGGTTGTGGAGTAATGTCCACAATTACATCTGCATATACATCTAGGTATAAAGGATAGCAATTGTAAGATAACTAGACAAACTAGATTATCCCCTCAGAAAATATATGTAGTATTCCGTATCTATCTCATCTTGACACATTCTATCTTACCTTTGGACATTCACCTCGTACAACTAATTACCCTAGTCTTAACATAAAATATTTGGCCCAGCCCTGCCAAAGAAATTTCCAGTACATAACCAACTATTAGTTTATTCATTCTATCTATTAAATGATTCCCTTGCAAAGCTATCTTACCATATGCTTCTAACTTAGATGGTCAATACCAGGCGGGGTGGTGGAATTGATTTACCTGCTAATCAACAACCCCAACCACAGTCAGCAGGGATGAATCCTCCTAATCCTCCACAAGGCGGAGTTGATCCACTCGTCGCAGCTCAAATGAGAATGATGCAGCAAATGGCGGACACCATGGCAGATATGCGCGCCCAAATGCAGCAAGAACGCCAAGAAATGCACCAGGAAAGAGAGAATGCACGTCGGGAAATGCGTCAAGAGCGGGAAGAAATACGCCAGGAGAGAAGGATACAACAACAGCAGCTGCAGCAACAACTTCAACAACAGCAGCAACAACAACAAATGCCATTGCCTCCACCCCCAGTTCCACCCCGGGACAAGCACCGGGAATTCATGAGTCACAAACCACCAACCTTCTCCAACTCCGCAGATCCACTGCAAGCTGATGACTGGTTAAAGTCCATAGAGAAGATGCTCAACATAGCCCAGTGTTCGGACCGGGAGAAAGTACTCTATGCTTCGGGTCGTCTTGCTGGTCCCGCTGCAGATTGGTGGGATGCGTACTGTGCAGCTCATGCTGCTGCCGATACAATTACCTGGGAAGAATTCTCCGCACAATTCAGGAATTACCATATTCCTGCTGGACTCATGAAGATTAAGAGGAAGGAGTTTCTATCCCTCAAGCAAGGAAGTATGTCCGTAAGCGAATATAGAGACAAATTCATCCAGTTATCTCGATATGCTCCCAGAGATGTTGAGGATGATGAGCAAAAGCAGGAGCTCTTTCTGGATGGTTTGATTGGACCCTTGCAATATCAGCTGGTATCGCACACCTTCCCATCCTTCCAAAGGCTATTGGATAAAGCTATTGCTGTAGAAAACAAGAGGAGTATATTTGGAGAGAAAAGAAAGGCTGTCAACCAAGGGCAGGCTGGAAGCAGTTCCCGTCCTCGCTATACCACCACTCCAAGTACATCAGCTAGTGGCAATTCTGGACAACAAACCCAACAGACACCAACTGCTCCTCCAAAGGCAAGCACTCCGGGAGGAACCGTTGCTCCCAACACAACCGCCATCAGGACATGCTTCAAGTGTGGACAACCGGGACACTACGCCAACTACTGTCCCAACAGAGCTGCCTACACTACACCGGCACCAATGAAGCAAGGACAAGCCTCAGCAGGGAAGAGTCAGCCCCTATCCATCAACCGAGGATATGCCCATCATACAGAAGTAGAAGCTGAACCCGGTGAACTTGAAATTCAAATTCAAGAAGAAGAGCCAGTTGGAGATGAAGTAGTCGGTGAAGAAGTCAACGAGCAACAAGAATAAGGAGATAAACATAAATATAGATACATATATATATATATTTTACTATTTGTAAGACCTAAATGTTAGTTTAGCTAGTAGTAGTATTTTACTATTTTAGTAATAATAATAAGGTCCATTTGACCCTGTGTTTTGCTAATAAAGATATGCATCATGCCGAGATTTTGTTTATGCATATGTGTTGAATTAATATGAGCATGCACCCTTTTTCCTTACAAATCTCGAGGACGAGATTATTTTTAAGAGGGGTAGGATTTGTAACACCCAAATTCTGAATTTGGAATTGGTAGAAGAAATCTGAACAAAGTATCATTAGGGAAATAAAAAAAAATGAGGAGAAAAAGAATTTTTCTTTTAAAGGAAACCATTTATACAACTTATGAAATAAATAAACAGGGAGACTAAAAATTAAACTAGTAATAATAAAATAGTATGGTTTATATTCACTCTTGGATTTCAATTGATACATTTGAAAAATCTAAAAACTAAAATAGAAGTATAAATTTGAATTTGGAATAGAAAATAGAAAATAAAAGAAAAGGGGAGAACTAAGAAAAATACTACATAAAATAAAATAAAATCAGAATAAAAATTCTTCACACTTAAATTATTAAATTATACCTTTCAAACTGAGGACAAGTTATTCACAAAGTTGAACTCAAACTTGAATTCAAATTGGATTTGAATTGGATTTGAAAATGGGGAAAAGAAAATAGAAAAGAAAAAGAAAAAAAAGGATACTATACCTAACTGGGCCTCGGATCCCGTTTCTGGCCCATCATCGCTTTCCACCGCGCAGCCCATCTCCGCGTCCGCGCCACGCTGACAAGTCGGACCCACGCGTCAGTCACAGCTCGCCGCCCTCGCGTATCCCTGTATCGCCGACGGGTGGGCTCCACTCGCCAGCCTCCCTTACGTCGCACTTCGCTCTCTCGCTGGCGCGCGGGACCCGCCCGGTCAGCCACTCTGTGCCCCGCTCGCCCTCTCTATCACTGCGGCGCTGGCCCCACTGGCTAGGGGCTTCTTCCACGTTCGGACTCCGACCACCGCCGCGCCAACAACATCCCCGGGTATGGCGGCCACCCATCGGAGACCGTGAATCAATCCCCGAACCAACCGGCCGTGATCCTCGTCGCTTGCCTGCCCTATTTAAGCACCGGTCGAAGCATTTGCCCTCACCACAAGTCAACCGTGAAAGCTCCTCGGCCGCCGCTAGCTCGGAGCGTACTGGGAACACAAATCGACCGTCGCTGGGTGTTGGGGTGATCGCGGGTGACGGCTGAAGCTGGCCGGGGTCCTCCCGGGCGAAGAAAGTCCCTGGGTGATCACGAATTTCTCACCGGAGATCTACCTCCGCCGTGAATCCGCCCTCCACCGTGGCCGTGGCGGTCTGCGCCCATATCACTGGTAAGAAGTACTCCTCTAGGTTCGCCTTGATCTCCTCTACGCGTAGCAGTCGTTCAATCGGTCTTGGGAGCACTGGTTCGCCGGATGGCTGAACTCCGGCCATCCCTCCGCCGCAGTCGGGCGTTGCGCCGCCGTTCGGACACCGAGGGAGGGAAGACGACCCGTGCGCCGTAGGATGGTTGATGAACGGCTAGGATTAGAAGTTAACGTACCCTTTCGTTGGTATAAGCGTGAACGGTCGGATCAGGATCCTGTGGCTCAAGCGCAACCTCGGATTATTTAAAATCATGGCCATAGGTCCTCGATCCAACGACTATGATCACATACCGGTTCAGCGCATATGCGGATTTAATCCGAACCCTCCATCTCAGATCTCACGGTCCAGATTTGGAGATACCCCTTCGCCGTGACTTTTTGTTAAAGAGTCCTCGGATTTCCGGGAAATAAACCCGCCGTCCATGTGTTACTATTCGCTGTGTCTCGGGAATCTTATCCCGAGCCCCCTACAGTTTCTTATAATTGAGGCCCAGTCCAGAACATAGTAAAATTAGAGAAAATGATTATTAAATAGATTTTTAATATGAAAATAATTGCTAGAACTTAGATAATTCATAGAAAATTCATTTTTGCTCCAAATTGAACCATTCCAATTCCTAAAATTTTGTAATAATATTCTCTATCATTTAGAATCACTGTTTTGACATGAACTCTGTTAGGAAATTTATTTATCATTTAATCATATTATAATCACCTTAAACCTTAGGAAAATCATAACTTGAATTCTACAACTCCAAAATTAATAATTCTTTTTTCCTGTGATCTTATTTTAATATGTAGATTATTAATATGTACTTTGCATATATGTTTGGTGTAATGTTAATCTTGCCTATACCATGTATGTTTGTATTGCTACGACTAGCAGTGAGGTCACGAGGATCTGAAGAATCATCCTGGTACCTGGAATCTCAAGGCCCAGGCAAGTTGTGCCCTTGATCACTTCTTTTCACCTACTCATGTTCTAATTAATCATAATGATCTGCATAGGTTAATTTTGATGGGACCCAATAGGTTACCCTAGTTTGATTATCTTTATACCTTGTTTACCACTGAACCTTTCTGGGTAGTACTTGCTAGTGCTATATGTGGTTTTGGGTATGGAGATACATTATTCATGATTATACTTTTGTTATCAGTTGTTATTTATGGTTCATGTTGAGATCATTATGTTAATTGGAACATGGAGAACCACCCGGGAAAACAGTGCTACCACAAGGGTGGAATGGGACGCCCTTGGCTGATTAATTAGGGAAGCTAGTGGAAGACTACCTTACCCGAAAGGGGCAAGGGCAGTAGGGGAGAGGTCAGTGCGGGGAGGCCCTCGGGAGGATTTTGCTGCGATGGCGGTCCTGCAAGGGATTCCTGTACTGGATCTTCCTATAAACTGTAGCGGGTTTTCGGAAGCTAGTGGAACTTTGTAAAGGCCTCGTAGTGCTACCCTGCCTCACTTCCTTGGTAGAGGTGTATGGGATTCATGACCCCTTGGCAGATGGGTAACACGACTTGTGGGTAAAGATGCGCAACCTCTGCAGAGTGTAAAACTGGTATACTAGCCGTGCTCACGGTCATGAGCAGCTCGGACACTCACATGATTAAATTATGGAACTTAAATTCAATTTGTCATATGCATTGCATTGCAGGTGATGTTGATACTTTTGTTCTATTACTTAATTGGGTTTGGTATTTACTTATACTTAGTAATTGCTAATAAAATTTTGACCAACTTTAAAAGCAATGCTCAGCTCTAACCATCTTCTTTGGTAAGCCTTACACTTCACGTGAGCTCCCACCTTTGGCGAGTTCATGCACATTATTCCCCACAACTTGTTGAGCGATGAACGTATGTGAGCTCACTCTTGCTGTCTCACACACACCACAGGTCAAGAACAGGTACCGCAGGATGATGCTCATGGAGGATGCTGTGATGAGTTCGTGAGAGGTCGAGGTCGTCGTCTCCCAGTCAACTTTGGGTTGCTGGACCGTTGTCTCCTTATAATGTAATTATTTATTTTGTATAGAACTCCTGTTATATATAAAGATGTGACATTCGATCCTGTGCCACTATACATCATATGTATGAGACTTGGTCCCAGCATACCTGGTGTTTATGTTAACCCCGGGTTTTGGATCCCTAAAATCCGGGTGTTACACTCAATATGGGTGATCATGGATCGACTCACCAAATCAGCTCATTTTTTGTCTATCAAAACAACATATCGACCACCAAAGTATGCAGACATTTATATCACAGAAATTGTTCGGCTACATGGAATCCGAGAACCATTGTGTCGGACCATGGAACGCAATCACCGCTCATTTTTGGGAACAACTGCAGAAAGGTTTGGGGACTAAGCCGTGCATAGCTCAGCTTATCACCCTCAAACATCAGGGCAGACTGAAAGGATAAATCAGATCCTCGAAGACATACTAAGAGCATGTGTGCTATCGTCGAAGGGATCATGGGGATCATGGTTGTCGTTGGCCGAGTTTTCCTACAACAACAGTTACCAAAGCAGCATCAAGATGGCTCCATTTGAAGCGTTGTATGGAAGAAGATGCAGAACATCGCTCAATTGGGTCAAAGCCGGAGAACGAAGGTTCTATGGCAACGACTTAATCACTAAAGCTGAAGAAAAGGTTCGAGTTATTCGTTAGAATATGGAATTAGCGCAATACCGCCAGAAGAGTTATGCTTACCAAAGACGAAGACCGCTGTAATTTCAAGTCGGAGATTTCGTGTATCTTAAAGTATCACCAATCAAAGGCGTGCAAAGATATGGGGCTAAGCAGAAGCTTGCTCCAAGATATGTAGGACCTTATCAGGTTATCAAAAGGAAGGGAGAAGTAGCCTACAAAATTGAGTTGCCTGAGGACATGAGCACGATCTTTCCGTGTTTCACGTATCTCAACTGAAGAAATGTTTCAATGTACCCAAAGGGAGAGTGGAAGTCAAAGACCTGAAGATCGGGTCAGACTTGGTATATCAAGAACAACCCATCGAAGTTTTGGACACTAAGGACCAAATTACCAGAAACAGTGCGGTCAAGACATAAAATTCTGTGGAGTCACCATGATGAGCGTGACACAACCTAGGAGACGGATGCCTATGTGCGAGAAGTTTACTGTGACTTTTACCTAAAATGGTTAGTAACCTTGAAATCTCGAGGCGAGATTCCTTTTAGAGGGAAGGACTGTAACACCCCTGATGTTTAGCATATTCATTCATGGCATGTGCATCATGAAAGCATTATCATGAGCATCATCAATCATATTATCACTTACATCAAAATCTTAAATTGCCACTAGTGGTTGTGAAGTGAACCCGTGCTTGCACCATTAGAAAATCTAGTTCTTTTAGACATAGATTATCATAGAGTGCTAGAGTGTGGGTAATATTCACTTAATTAATTTAGATCGATACCGGTTAATCTTCCAACTCTTGAGTTCAGAAAATGGTAGTTTCTAAACTATATGTGATGATGTGGTTTAGTGACAGTGTGCTTGATGAACGAAGTTTCTTCAGAAACCAAAACAATGGGGACAACCCTGATTTTACTAAGTTTGATCTTGTACCTCTTCTCAAACTTTAGTGCGTTCAAATATAAATAATCTTCAAATCACATTGTCCCAATTACAAAAGTTGTAGATAATTACTTAGGGCACGCCCTATAAAAAGTTGGTAAACTTTTGAATCCGTTTGACATGATTTGACACGGTTAGACGACCGGTTTCCACGGTTTTGTGTTGTGCTGACAAACCAAAGTTTGGAGGCATATATTTCAAAATCTAGCTACTGAATAACCCTAATCCCTATAGCAAAGTTGTAGCCGGTAGAGAGGGGAACAAATCGGCTGAAGCTAGGCAACGCTTCGTGATCCCCCTTTGTCTCTTCTGCGCCTGCAAACCAGACAGGATGCAACCGCCAAGTGTCGTGCTCGAAGACGCCTGTGCGCTGCGCCCTGCTCCGCGCCTCGCCTTATCCGCGTGCGTGGACAAACCAGCAGCCGTGCCTCACTCGCTCTCTTCCTCTGCTCTCATCTTGCTCTCACTCTCCCTCGCTCTCAATTTGTCTTCCACCCAATGCCGACCGCCATGGCCGTCACTCGCTAGCTCACACCCGAGCTCCCACCGCCTGCCATTACCCAAATCAAGCCCCACAATCACTCCACCGACTCGTGCGCATGTCTCGGCACCTCTTTCTCGAGCCGAAGGATGACCGAAGCACCACCGTCGACGCCGTCGTTCCTCGGTTTTCGCCGTCGTCCACCATCCGCAAAGTCGAGGGCGCCATCGAGTTCATCGTCAACCGTCGCAACTCGCTGAACCCCGCCTCGACTCGTCCTGCCACCGGATCACAAGAGGATGTACCAGTGGAGATTGTCGAGGAGCTGCCAGGAATTCTCGTGGAAGAGGGTGAACCCAAAGCTGAAGCTCAGGAGTGTCCTGACCACCGCCCCCAATTCCTTCGAGAAAGGCGAGCCCCGGCATCTAACTTCCTATATTTGCAACACGTTAATTTATTCACTGCCTACATATATTGTTGCATTAGGTATAGGAGTTGATTGAAACCAATTGCTGCATGCACCCTTGATCTATTGGTTATCTTGTCCTTGCCACCTATTTAAATTAAGAACGCTTAAAATGCTTAGGCCTGCTTAGACGGTAGAAGTCGGGCGATTTCCTATCGCATGCGAGATTTAGGTGATTTCTTATGCCGGATTCGACCTTGTGGTGCATCTACGATGTGGTTGAGGAGTGATGGGGACATGGCAAGATGATCCATGGTGGATGGTACGCCCTAACCCTCTGGTTGTCGGGCGGTCCCTGGGTATGGTGGCCCCTGTGGAATCTGAGACGTGCAGCAAGGCTGCTACTGGAATGTGCGCAGTGGTGATTGTATCTCACAAAGTACTGTGCGTATGATTCGTGGTAGGAGTACCCACTAGCTGGTTAGGAATCGATTCGAATCACCATCGCTCCTGGATAGTGAGCACTTGACTTGAGCTATATCATCATAGTAAGAACTACACTCTTAAGATTTGCTGAATGGATAAGAGATGTTATTAATTCTAATTATGCCCAAGGAATAGAATAGCTTAATGTGATAACTTGATTAAACGCTCTCAATCTGATCATTCACTAAAGTGATAATTAGACATATTTCAAGTGGGATATGGAATACCTAGAACATCAGGTGCTGAACCTAGTACGCAGCTATAACATCCTGAATTTGGGGTATAAAATTTCTTTCAAACTATCCAACAAATTCAGGTGTTACTCTTGTATCTCTCTCTAGTTCCTCTATCTCTTTTCCTTTTGAGTAGATTTAGCTTAATTAGTGAGGGATTAAATATTTATTTTGTCAAAACAATATAAGTCATGAAATGTTGCATCATGCTGAGCTTAAATATTCTTTGAATTGTTGCACATATTTGAATTAGTTGGAATTTGAAACTTGGTTTAAATTTGAATTGAAAACCCTAGAGAAAATAAAAAGAAAAGCAATTAGAAATTCCCTGGAAAAAGAGAAAACCAATTCAGCCCAGCCGGCCCAGCTCAGCCAGGCCGCGCGCCCGCGATGCCTCACAGGTGGGTTCCACCTGTCAGCGGCGGTTTCTTTCCCCTCGCTCTCTCTCCCTCTCTCTGCCAAGTGGGGCCGGGTTGTCGGCACCGATTGCCCTCGCTCTCGCGCCCTTTTCTATCTCTTCCTCGCGGGCCCGTTTCGTCAGCACAACGAGCCACTCCCTCCACGTGTCTATTCCCTCTCGCTGCACCATAGGACCGTCCTGTCAGCTCCGCCTTCCCCGTGAACCACTATGGACCAGCACGCACGCCTGCTGAGATCCCCGGCCACGTCGCCTACCCATGCACCCCAGCTCCCTTTTGAGCCCCGCCCACACCCGCACTCTCTCCCCTGTCCCATTTCACGCAAGCTCACCCTCTCTTGCACTCTGCCCTCGCTGCTCGACTTCGCTAGAGACCTGCACCCATCATGTCGGTCACCCAGCCCGCTAGAAGCCGCGCCAAGCCGCCCCAAGCTCCGTCTTGAGGTGAGACGTTCATTCCCATGTTTGGTTTTCCCTATTCATGACTTCCTGTAGCCAATTTGGCCTCGTCCGAGTTCGACTGCGGCGTTCCACCGTGCTCGCGCGGTGACTGGCTGAATTAGCCCAGCACTGTGCCCCGACATTAGGCCGTGACGTTCCCCTCACCCTATTGTAGCTAGTCCCGGCCTTAGCACGCCCCAGATCCCCTCTCCCCGGTCGCAATTCCTCGCCGGAGTTGCCCCGGCCCGCCCGGAGCTCTCCCTCTGTCATTCTTCCCTTTTTGACCCTAGTCTCGTGGCCAAAACCCCCTCAACGTGTTCGTCGAGCCCTCCTTGTCATTTCTGGTCAACCCCGGCGGCCTTGGAACCACCATAGCCCACACCCGCCTCGGCTCCGGCGACCTCACCGTCGTGAGCAAGAGCGGCGCCGCCTGTAGCCATTAACCCTCAATTTCGGTCGTCCGATCTTTATCGTGCAGGCCAGATCACCGGATACCGCTTTGCGCACGCGCACCCTGCGCCTAGACCCCACCTGTCGGCCGCTTGTGCCCCTGGCACTGGGCCCGCGCCGGTCAGTCCGTTTCCCCGCCCCCGGTCCCTGACCGCCCTAGCCCGCTGGTTAGTGCGTGCCCGCGTCCGTGCGCTCACCCGTGGATCTAATCTCGGTCGTAGATCGTGGATCTGACGCTTGAGGAGACTCTGTACCCCTTCGCGTGGCGGTTTTGCTAAAGAACCCCTCGGGTTTCAGGGAATCAACTCGTCGTCCCTTGAATTTGCACGCAGACCCCTGGAATCTTTTAAACGGACCCCTACCCTTTTAAATAATCACAGAATTGGACCTAGTTTTATATTTCAAACTTCAAAAATTGTTTATTTCATATCTTTTTCATATGAACTCCAAATTGAGTGGTTCAAATTGCAAAATGTTCATAAGAATATTCTCTGTTCAAATAAATTATGTTCATCCACAGTCTATGCACTTTAATTTTATACCTAGACTATAGGTTAGTGTATGTGTTGAATTATTCACTTAATAAAATAAATAAAAAGCAACCCTAGTGGTTAATGGATATTTAATCTTGTGAGATTAATAATGTGTATTATATGAACTTATCCCTGGTTTGAATTTGATGTCTCATTAAATTAAGTAGAATTAGATTATGTAACCATGGAGATAGACAACACTTAAAGAATAATCAACTACTAGATGGGATTAGTTCACCCTATAATTTAAAATCCCTTCTGAGTTTATAATTTTTCTCTTGAGAATGTGTTCCATTGTTTGTACATGATTGATGTGCTGTTCATTTGTCATTTACCAAATGTATTGAATGTTTGATCGATTTATTTAGACAACGAGCGGCCTGTGGTTCCTGAGTGTGTTGCCGAAGATCACCCTGAGCAACAACCTGGTGAAGGCAAGTGTCCTCTGACCTATTATATCCTACATACTTTATATTTCGTCGTCCCGCATTACATTATTGAAACCTAAGGATTGACTAGTCTATATTTACTTATCCTTGTTTACCTTTTTGGGTTAATCATGGTTAGCTTATGCTATTGCTTCAACTTAATCAATGAACATGATGTGAATATTTTCCTGAGGTTTCAATAACGATGATGTTATCCCGATGATGATATTGTGATACTCTAGAGGACTCGGGCCATTTTCCTGAGTACCTCTCCGTAAGGACCTATTCGTGGAGTGACCACTCGGGATAACGGTGCAACCATGAGGGTGGAATGGGACGCCCTTAGCTGATTAATTAGATGAACCTGGGGTGTAGTTGGCTTTGCCTGAGGGCCGTCAATGGGGGTCGGGGCATAGTGCTCGCTCTACCAAGGGGGGGTGCAGAGGTTCATTCGATTTGGTTTTGTTAGTCACCCACCTTGGGGAGGTGTACTGCATTTGTACGACTGGCGAAACCTAACGAACAGCTATGCACCAGGGGAGTCTTTGTAAATGCTACGTAGTGTATCCCTGGCCATTCACGTCGGTAATGAAGATCGGGTCTGTACAACATGGGCTGGAAAGGGATCACGACACGTGGGTAAAGTCTGCAACCTCTGCAGAATGTTAGAAACGGGTATATTAGTCGAGCTCACTGTTAGGAGTGGCCTTGGGATCCTCTTTGATTAGAAGAACTTTGGTTACTTTTATGATGATGGTTAATAATGATGGTTATAATTTTGATCTCTGGTATTTCCTCTTGGAGGAGGTACATTTGGGTAATAATTAGGTTATTACTAAAACTTGGTTCTACTAATAGTAATAAATACTTGACCAACTAAAAGCAACTGCTTAACCTTAACTCCACATACAAGTAGTCCACTTTAGCCAAACGGGCATTTGCTGAGTACGTTGATGTGTACTCACCCTTGCTTTACAAACCACCCCTACCCAAGGTTGTCCTCACTGTATTTAGTGCTTAGGAGGAGATGCTGGCAACATGGAGGACTTTGAGGAGTTCCAGGACTACGACGAGTTCTAGTTTTTCTTAGTGGCAAACCCCCAGTCAGCTGCCTGTGTAGGCCTTATCTACTACGTTTCGTATTTCCGCACTTTGATGATATAAATAACTATGCTATGTATTAGACTATGTGGATGTCTTGGACATCTTATTGTAATAAAAGTACCTTTCCGCTATTTACTTTGAGCAATGTGTGATGATGTCCAATTATGTAATCGTTGTGTACGTGAGTTTCTGATCTAGGCACGTACATGGTTCGCATTCGGTTTGCCTTCCAAAACCGGGTGTGGCATAAGTGGTATCAGAACCTTGCTGGCTGTAGGACCGCTAACCTAGACTAGAATGGTCACCCTAAGGACTATAGACCCCTACTCTTACCTTGATCTTTAGTGCCATTTCAAAAGTTGGTCATCTTAACCAATTCTATGTTATTACTCATCTTACAAAATTTTGTCTCACTTTTCTTTCTGTTTACTTGCTGGTCATATTGTTCTACTCTCACTCTTGTGCTTATGATGTCTTTTGTAGATGGCTCGTATTAGATGCACTGCATGTAATAATGAGGACATCACTTCTATACATATTATGAATGGACCGATAACACGATCTCGTGCACGACAGCTAAATCTCCAGGTACGTTCTACCCTGGTCAATTGTGTTTCAGAGCTTACGCTTGGGGTCATGGATGTTTTGATGATTAGGTACCTTGGAGAGGACCAGCAAGGACTTGGGAAAGGCCAAGGTATTGAGGAGGAGCAGCAAGGGCGGCCACAACAGGAAGGAGATCAAGTCCGACTCGGCTGCGACTCCATCTCGGGTTCCAGGACCAGTCTGCACTAAAATGGACGCCCAGGATGCATCCGGACTCCGATTGCGACGGACTTGATATGGTTGGAAAGTTATGGAGATTATCTAACAAATACAACTGGTTCCACCTTAAAATTCGTCCGGAGTCAACGGGAATCATCGAAACAATTTAGCGTTCAGATTCTGTTTTGGTGCTGCGACACCGTCTGTTGGGCCATTGGGTCGTGTATTGCGTCGAAGCCCATTAGGGGTGAGTCCAGGGGTCACGCACGCCCTAATACTCTATTTATTCAGCAGCCGCCGCCACATTAGGTTTTGGGTTTTGCTTAGATCAATTCTGTCATCGAACGGTATCGCCGTCATGGGTTTGTGAGACCCCATCCCGTAATCAATACAATTTTGGTTGTGTTTCTTTCCTGTTCTTGCTTGTGTTCTTGATTACGCTCGCAGGGATAAGCCTTCGTGGCGAGGTCATTCGTGTGTCACGGGTGATAACCAACAGAGCCGTGGTGTAGTGATTGCAAGGAACCGTTCGCTCGGAGCCTTGGATCATCAACGTCGAGATCTCCACTCAATCAAGTTATCGTATCTCACGGAAGATCGGGCTGCGTCTACTATCAATTGGTATCAGATTTCCAGGTTGCCCGTGAGGTATAATCCTACTATCATTTTTGTTTCGTCCCATAGTCCACAAAAAGCCAAAAAAATATAATTACGATCAGTTTATTCCGACCTAAAACCATCGCCTTAGCCTTTGCACAATTCAGTTTTAGAGTCCGCAGTTCTGAGTTCGTGTTCTAGGTTGAGTTTGGTTGCTGATTTAGATTTGTTTTAGTTCAGTTTGATTCTATCTATCCGCTTCCATCCTACAAAACCAACCATATCTACAAAACAGATCCTATCTCTAAAACCGACCCTATCCACAAGACAGATCCTATCTCTAAAACCGACCCTATCTACAAAACAGATCCTGTATCTAAACCGACCATTTCCACAAAACAGATCATGTATCTAAACCGACCATATCCACAAAACAAATCTTATCTCTAAAACAGACCCTATCCACAAAATAGATCCTATCTCTACAACCGACCCTATCCACAAAATAGATCCTATCTCTAAAACGGACCCTATCCAAAAAAAACCGAACCCCCACCCTTCCAACACCTCGCCAGAAACCGTGATTCGGAGTCCAAACTTAAAACGGCCATAACTTTCGCCTCGGAACTCGAATCGAGCCCATTTTTTTCAAATCGCACAGAATTAAATTTTGCATCAGATTCTTTTCGGCTTTGTCGGATTCGCTGTTTTTAAAATTCCCAAATTTGGCTTGTAAATAGGACTTTTCATTTTCCAAATATTTATTCTGATTTTAGGGCAAACTTGTAGAAATTCTAGAGGACGCATCATTGCACAAAAAAATCTGAAACTTGGTGTGTTATCTTCTTATGTGCTGCTGCAAAATAGAAAAATATAAAAAAATTGAAAAAAAAAGTCGCAAAAAAAGAAGGGTAGCACATAACCAGAAACGCTAGTGTTCTGTGCACCTCTGTGATTATTTTGCCCTAAGCCTATTTTCTTGCTACACCCATATACTTGTACCTCCTTTCTTGTGCATTGGTCCAACTGTTCTATTACATTTTCTAGGCCAGCAACTAGGACGAGTACTTGAAACACTTATTCAGCATTGCTATCTGTTACTAACTTGTGTGCCACATATATATATAGTCAGCCTTCCTAGAACTCCAGCTTTCTCTCGAGCAGAACATGTACTCCTTTGCAATCACACCCACGCTCGTTGGACAGTCACACTGGTCACCGTTTGCCACCTGCAGTGCTGGTAAGAACGTTGTAAGAGCGGGGTAAGACGCTTCATAATTTGTATTCCACCATCACCATCACCCTGAGAGATAGTTGTAGGGTTCACATTGTTTGTTGCCTTTTGTCTCTGTTTTATGCTAACAATGATAGGACCAAAGAATAAAATGGACAAGGACAAGGGGCCTAAGCTTAACGACAATGAGTGTGTCTCTCAGATGGAATTGAAGGAGATGATGCGCGCGATGACTGAAGCTTTTAAAAAATACCAGGACTCTGTGGCGACATCCTATGAGCAGCTTGATCGACGAGTTGTTGAACTTGTTACACGCATGGACATACTGGAGGCTCGTCCCCCACCACAAACTCTAGCCCCAGCTCACTCTCCTGTGGACGACGACGACGATGACGATGATGTTTATGCACCGCTACGACAACGCCTCGCACGTAATCGACAAGGTATGGGAGGTAATGGTAGACGTCGTTATAATCCTGAACCAGACCGTGATCCATTTGCTAAGATTAAATTCTCTATTCCACCGTTCATGGGTTCTTATGATGCTAAAGCTTACTTACACTGGGAGATGACGGTAGAACAAAATTTTAATTCCCATCTTGTTCCTGAGCAGCATAGGGTTAGACAAGCCACTAGTGAATTTAGAGATTTTGCTATCATTTGGTGGAATGAACTTGTTAACACACGTGCTGCACCACAAACATGGAATGCGTTAAAAGAGGAGATGCGAGCTCGCTTTGTTCCCACTTCTTATAGACGTGATCTTCGAAAAAAACTGTAACGCTTAGATCAGGGAGACATGTAGGTACAGGAATACTACCAAGAGCTTCAGAAAGGTATGCTATGATGTGGGGTAGTTGAGGATCCGGAGGATCAAATGGTTAGGTTTTATGGGGGATTGAGGCGGGAGATTCAGGATATTGTTGATTATAAAGAATATCATTCTATTCAATGCTTGTTCCATCTTTCTATGTTGGTAGAAAAAGAATTGCAGGGTCGTCAACAGCGGAGGAGCAGCACTTTCGCGCCACACCAGCCACCGGCGCCAGCCAAGGCGTCATCCTCTTCGGGTGTACGGACGTCCACATCTTCCTCCACCAGCGGCACACGCAACACCGCACCTTCGGCATCACAGGGACACGACAACAGCAAGTCCTTGGTGCCTTCGGGTGTTGCAGCAAAACCTGCTACGACCACCTCTTCCACAGGCCACTCCTCCGACATCAAGTGCCACCGCTGCCAGGGACTTGGCCATATTCAGCGAGATTGCCCCAGCAAACGGGCATACATTGCTACTAGTGATGGTGGGTATGTTAGTGCTTCTGATGTGGAAGATGAAGATACTGTTGGAGCTAACATTGCAGAGACTTATGATGTTGATGAAGAGGTTCTTGGTACAACAGCGACCGAGACCTATAAGGCCTTGATTGTGCAACGAGCTTTGAGTGCCACGTCCAGTGACGATGACAACAGACAGCGCCACAACCTCTTCAACATGTTCCTCATCGTCAAGGACTACCGTGTACATACCATCATTGACGATGGTAGCTGCAACAACTTGGTGAACGTTGAGGTGGTCAAGAAGCTTGGCTTGACCACACGACAACATCCCCACCCTTATCACATTCAATGGTTTAAAAACAACAGTAAGTTCAAGGTAACAAAAATAGCAAGGGTGCATTTTTCTATTGGCTCTTACCATGACTTTGCTGATTTCGATGTGGTGAGTATGGATGCTTGCTCTCTTTTACTGGGATGTCCTTGGGAGTTCGATACTAATGTTATTCGCCATGGTAGATCTAATAAATATACTTTCATGCATAAGGGAAAGAAAGTTGTGTTGCTTCCTATGACTCCCACTGAAATGGTCCACTTTGAACATGAGAAAAAGACTAATGCTAAGCAAAAAGGTGTTTTGAACTCTGAAAATCAGCAACCTATTAAGTTAAAAACTCCTACTTTGCTAGCCACTAAATCTGATCTTGATGAGTTACATGCCTCTGTTGGACTTTGCTATGCCTTAGTGTACAAAAATGTTTTCTATTCCATTGATGATACGTCTATTGCTTTGCCACCGGCTATTGCTAACCTTTTGCAAGAGTATATGGATGTGTTTCCCTCTGAGATACCCCCTGGATTACCACCTGAGTTGTGTCCAGATTTTTGGGTTAGTTCCACCTTTAACATTTCAGATTTGAAGCCATATATGGGTGACAAAGATGAGATCGAGTCGAGGACAACTCCAATTCAAGAGGAGGAGGATGATGAGGACATCACTTCTATACATACAATGAATGGACCGATAACACGATCTCGTGCATGACAGCTAAATCTCCAGGTATGTTCTACCCTAGTCAATTGTGTTTCAGAGCTTACGCTTGGGGCCATGGATGTTTTGATGATTAGGTACCTTGGAGAGGACCAGCAAGGGCTTGGGAAAGGCCAAGGTGTTGAGGAGGAGCAGCAAGGGCGGCCACAATAGGAAGGATATCAAGTCCGACTCGGCTGCGACTCCATCTCGGGTTCCAGGACCAGTCTGCACTAAAATGGACGCCCAGGATGCATCCGGACTCCGATTGTGATGGACTTGATATGGTTGGAAAGATAAGGAGATTATCTAACCAACCCAACTGGTTCCACCTTAAAATTCGTCCGATGTCAACGGGAATCATCGAAACAATTCAGCGTTCAGATTCTGTTTTGGTGCTGCGACACCGTCTGTTGGGCCGTTGGGCCGTGTATCGCATCGAAGCCCATTAGGGGCGAGTCCAGGGGTCACGCATGCCCTAATACTCTATTTATTCAGCAGCTGCCGCCACATTAGGGTTTGGGTTTTGCTTAGATCAATTCTGTCATCGAATAGTATCACCGTCATCGGTTTGTGAGACCCCATCCCGTAATCAATACAATTTTGGTTGTGTTTCTTTCATGTTCTTACTTATGTTCTTGATTGTGCTCGCAGGGATAAGCCTTCGCGGCGAGGTCATTCGTGTGTCACGGGTGATAACCAACGGAGCCATGGTGTAGTGATTGCGAGGAATCGTTCGCTCAGAGCCTTGGATCATCAACGTCAAGATCTCCACTCAATCAAGTTATCATATCTCACAGAAGATCGGGCCGCGTCTACTATCACGTAAGTCAGTGATCCACTTTTTGCCCTTTCGCCTGGCGGAGCGCCCTCTACTCCGCATGGTGATAGGTCAGTCTGGCCACCTGGAGAGACTACATCATCGCCTGCATGAGGAGCGGGAGCTCCAACGCCAGGAGCAGGAGCAGCAGGACTCTTCCCCCTCGCCTCAGCAGGAGGTGGAGTCTAGGAGGCATCCTTCCCCTATGCCACGCCTCAGCTAGAGATGCCCCCTGCACCACCATAAGGCATCCTGGCAGCTGGAGGAGACCCTGACGGAGATGATGATGATGCCGCTTGTGGCAGTTCGAGCCACAGCACGGAGCTCTCAGAGGAGCAGGAGCTAGAAGGATGGATCGCTAGACCCATCACTCACGACGCCGCTCGCGGGTGTCACTTCCACGACGCTCTCGACACCTTGTTGTGTCGGGCATTCGACCGACACACTTGGTCCATTGAGTATCATTGTGTAGTCTACCAACATCGTCGTGGGTTATACCCGGTCCAGTGGGAGGCCACTTGTTTGGTGCGCCGTCCGGACAATGATCTCCAGGGTGCACAGGCCTTCTTAGAGCACTATTCTACCACTGAGAGGGATACTGCCGAGGCAGCCATGCAAGATGCAGCACGATGTGTGCTCTCTCAGTATTGCTTGTTGTTCAGCGGGGTAGCTGAGGGCCTCGACCTGAAGTACTACCCTCGCCGTTCGACTGGCAGTGCTGGAGGTGTGATTGTCTCACATGTTGGTGAGGGCAATCCCAGGCTAAACAACATGGTCAACCTGGTCGCCGTGCTCAACACTGAGATGGACCACACCCTTGACGAGTTAGGCAAGGTTCGGGCAGAGGTTGCGAAATTGTGTGCTGAGTGCGCAGCGCACCACTATTTGGATGGTGGTTCTCCCGCCCCTGTCAAGATTCAGCACCCTTACCGTTCGCCGCCCTGTGGTCGCTTCGATTAAGGTACCCCCGACTGCAGGACCCAGATAGATTTGGATCCATAGATCGATAGAGTCAAAGTCCGTAATAATGCTTAAGTCAGTGTCTTAATCTCAGTTAGTTTTAGTTAGAGTTAGTTTGCTTGTTATATGTCTTGATGCTTGTGGTGATGAACTTTTAATGAAATCGGATCTTTGTAATGATTGTCATCAAGGTGTGGGCATCCCCTGCAACTTGGTGTAGTTATTAATGAAGTCAGTTATTTAGTTGGGCAACCTATTTACTTCCACTTTCCTCTTTATCTGAGAAGTTGTCAGTGAAGATGATCAATTGTTCAGTGCTATGAAGATTTTCCATATATCTTTTCTTATGTTGAAAGACTGCAGAGTCAGATCTGATATGTGTGTGTTTTCTACAGATGTTTGAGAACAGGCACCCCAGGAAGATGCAGCTCAGCAGCAGTTGCCTCCGCCACCCCCGATGACCATTGAGCAGATGTTACTGTTGCAGACCCAAGCAGTCCAAGAGATTGGGCAGATCTTAGCAGCAATGCAGCAGGTGCAGCAGCAGCCACCCCCACCTCAACCTCAGGTGCAAGTCCAAATGCCACAGGTTCCTAGAGACAAGCGGGCAGAATTCATGAGGGGCCATCCCCTGTCTTTGCCCATTCTGTTGATCCCATGAATGCCGAAGATTGGTTGTGTACTGTGGAACGTGAGTTGCACACTGCTCAGTGCAACGATCGTGAGAAGGTGTTGTATGGTCCCCGACAGCTTAGAGGAGCATCACAGTCTTGGTGGGAATCTTACCTCGCCACCCATGCCGACCCTGAAGCCATCACCAGGGAGGAATTCAGGGACAACTTCCGTCGTTACCATGTGCCCGAGAGACTGATGATAGTAAGGAAGGAGGAGTTTCTAGCCTTGAAGCAAGGTCCGCTGTCTGTCAGAGAGTACAGGGACAAGTTTCTGCAGCTGTCACGTTATGCACCAGAAGATGTCAACACGGATGTTAAGAGGCAGTACCATTTTCTGAAAGGATTGGTTGATCCCCTTCACTACCAGCTGATGAACCACACTTTCCCTACCTTTCAGCATTTGATCGACAGAGACATTATGACTGAAAGGAAGCGCCAGGAGACAGATGATAGGAAACGTAAGATTGGTGGATCTCAGGCCAGGAGTAGTAGCCGTCCCCGCTACTCAAGCAACCCACCTCAGCAATTCAAGCAAGGTCACCAGCACCAGCATCAGCGTCAGAACTAGCAGCAACAGTACAAGAAGCAGTTTCCTCAGCAGCAGCAGCAGCAGTACCGTTAGAATAACCAGTAGGGAGGAAATCAGTATCAGCGTCAGAGCAACTAGACACCTCGCCTTCCTACCCCAGCAACCAACCAGAACAACCAAGCAGCTCCAGCGCAAAGAGGAGGTCGTGCATGTTTCCACTATGGGGAACAAGGCCATTGGGCTAATCATTGCCCAAAGAAAGCAGCTCAGCAACAGCTAGCTCCCAATGCCCCTGCTAGGCATAATGCAATGCAGCAAGGAGACAACAACCATGGGCAGCCTCGTGCCTAGTACAGAAAGGTGAACCACCTGGAGGCCGACATAGTCCAGGAGACCCCATGAGTGACACTAGGTACGTTCTCAGTCGAGTACCATTATGCAAATGTGTTATTTGATACTAGAGCAACACATTATTTTGTGACTGCATCATTTGTAGAATCACACAATATATCAGTAGCACCCATGTATCCACCTATGAGGGTTAGTTCAATTGGTGGGAGAACCCAAACGGATAAATTTTGCCCCAGTGCAAGAGTTCAAATAGGGGGATAGAGTTCCCCGCTGATATAATAGTTATGGGTAACCAGGATGAGACTATAGATGTCATCCTAGAGATGAATTGGCTAACCAAGTATCAAGCCAGTCTTAGTTGTGACAAGAGAACGGTGAAGTTAGTATCCTTATGTTGGGGTCATGCTTCGTCGCCGAAGGTCCTGCAGGAAGAAGCAGCTTCAGCTAAAGCTGCTTATACATGATGACCGAAGCTACCACTCATAAAGCTTCGATGTTGCAGCATGCCCGAAGTCGAAGGATCGAACCGACTTAAAGGTAGAATGACATTCTAGCCCATAAGGGTCTGAGTCAATGTTGTAAACTTTTATGAGGGACATGATTGTAATTCCTCACAGGCTGTGTCCTGTGCCTATAAATAGTGAACAATATTCCTTTACTGTTCACGATTTCCTGTAATTGCAAACGCATTGCTCGGGAATTATCATCTGTCAAGGAGAAGGTATAATTGTACTCAAACTTTACGTTCTGACATTTTTATGATCGGATAATAAAATATGTGGATAATGTTGATTATTTCTGATACATTTATCTTTAATGTTTCATGTTTGATATATTAATTCATTTTATTTTGTAAGTTTGCTTACGAAGGTATAACCTTCGTAAGATTTCACTCATGGTCTTCGTCCGAAGTTCATTAAATCCTTGGGGATATAATGCTTCAGTGGACGAAGGGCATTAATATTTAACATTTTATGTTGCCTTGTTCTTAATTCATAGCATTTGAGAACAAGTCCCCAACATTGGCGCCCACCTCCGGTCAACTCACTTCCACTTGTTTGAGTTGATGGCTTCGGTCAAGAATCAAGCTGGAACTGCTTCGGCCCCGAAGCTAGTTCTCCTGATAACAGGCGGTTCATGTTCAGAGCCGGCCAACAAGAAGCAGAAGAAGGAGGCACAGCGAAGAGTATAGCATGTAGGGGTACAAGGACCCTTCATCAAATCAAGATGGTCTCACATCCCAATTACCTTTTCTCAAGAGGATCTTCAGCTCAAGGATTACCCACACAATGATGCTATGGTTATCTCTTGTGTGATCAAAGGATTTCTGGTCCATAATGTTTTGGTTGATACGGGCAGTGCAGCAGATATCATATTTGCTAAGGCTTTCAGACAAATGCAAGAGCCCGAAGACAAGATCCATGATGCTACGCACCCTCTTTGTGGCTTCAGAGGGCGGCAGATTGTAGCACTTGGGAAGATTACCATGCCAGTAACCTTTGGATTTGTTAACAACACAAGGACTGAGCAAATTATGTTTGACATTGTTGACATGGAGTATCCTTACAATGCTATCATTGGTCGCGGAACACTCAATGCTTTCGAAGCAATACTTCATCCAGCATATCTTTGCATGAAGATACCTTCGGATCAGGGACCTATTGCTATTTATGGGAGTCAGGAAGCCGCCAGAAAGGCAGAAGGGAATTGGACTGATTCAAAGGCAATCCATAACATAGATGAAGTCGAAGCTTGTGAGCAGTACAAGCATAGAAGGGAGAAGGCTGCTTCGTCCGATCAGCTGAAACCCATGCTTTTATGCGAAGATATCGCAGAGCAGAAGGTGCTGCTAGGATCTCAATTGTCTGAGGAACAAGAGAAAACCTTGATAAGATTCTTGTTCAACAACAAAGATGTCTTTGCATGGTCAGCTAATGATCTTTGCGGAGTTAACAGGGATGTTATTGAGCATTCGCTTAATGTTGATCCATCCTTCAGACCCAGAAAGCAGAGGCTTCGGAAGATGTCTGATGACAAGGCTGAAGGTGCTCGAAATGAAGTGAAAAGACTTCTCAGTGCTGGAGTTATCAGAGAGGTAAAATACCCAGAATGGCTGGCTAACACTATCATGGTAAAAAAGGCCAATGGTAAATGGAGGATGTGTATCGATTTTACTGATCTCAACAAGGCCTGTCCGAAGGACGAGTTCCATTGCCGAGGATAGATTCCTTAGTTGATGTAGCAGCTTCATCAGAGCTTATGAGTCTGTTGGATTGTTATTTAGGCTATCATCAAATCTGGATGAAGAAGGAGATGAGCCGAAGACCAGCTTCATAACCCCTAGTGGAACATATTGTTACCTTCGGATGCCTAAGGGGCTCAAGAATGCTGGAGGAAGCTTCAGCAGAATGACAGCGAAGGTTCTTCAGTCTCAGATAGGCAGAAATGTGTTAACTTATGTTGATGATATCATTGTAAAAAGCACGAAGCAAGAGAACCACATTACTGACCTCCAAGAAACCTTCGCTAATTTCAGACAGGCCGGTTTAAAGTTGAATCCAGAAAAATGTGTCTTCGGAGTGAAGAAAGGGAAATTTCTTGGTTGTTTAGTTTCAACAAAAGGGATTGAGGATAATCCAAATAAAATCGAAGCTATCCTTCGAATGGAACCACCCAGTACAAAGAAGGGGGCTCAAAGATTGACAGGAAGACTGACATCTCTCAACAGATTCATATCTAGATCAGCAGAGAAAAATTTACCATTCTTCGAAGTGCTGAAGACAGCCGAAGTTTTTCAATGGGGACCGGTACAGCAGAAAGCTTTCGAAGAGCTGAAGCAATATTTGATAGACCTAACAACGCTAACTCCACCAGCGCTAGGGGCTCCTCTGTTATTATATGTGGCAGCTTCGCACTCAGCGGTAAGTGCGGCACTTGTCCAAGAGAAGCTTGAAGGGCAAATCAAGAAGCAAGCTCCAATATACTTTGTATCTGAAGTTCTTAGTTTATCAAAGAAAAATTACACAGAATTGGAGAAGGTGCTATATGCTGTTTTGATGGCTTCTAGAAAGCTTCGGCATTATTTCCAAGCATACAATATAATTGTCCCTTCTTCACAACCATTGAAGGACATTATGAGAAATAAAGAAGCTACTGGAAGGATTGGAAAGTGGGCTGCGGAACTCAATGAATTCTGCATTGATTACGTACACAGATCTTCGATTCAATCCCAGGCGTTAGCTGACTTCATTGCCGATTGGACGCTAGGGGCTCAAGTAGAAGAGGCAAATAAAGATGCCGAAGCATGGACAGTATTCTGCGATGGTTCTTGGGGAACCTTCAGAGCAGGAGCAGCTGCTGTTTTGGTCGCACCTTCCAAAGTTAAAACTTGCTACGCAGCAAGACTTGATTTTAGCTGCACAAATAACATTTCTGAGTACGAAGCTTTACTTTTAGGTCTTCGGAAGTTAAAGGCAATGGGAATCAGAAGGGCGGTTCTTAAAACTGATTCCCAGGTTATCTCTGGTCATATTGACAAAAGTTGTAGGGCAAGAGACCCGAAGCTTGAGAAGTATCTGGATACTGTCCGAAGGATTGAAGCTTCCTTTGAAGGGTTTTCTGTAAAAAATATTCCTCGAGGAGAAAATGAGCATGCTGATTTGCTAGCCAAGTCAGCAGCACAGGGGTTGCCTTTACCTTCGGAAGTATTTTTTGAAACAATAAAAGCACCTTCGGTTGAACTTCTTGAAAGAGCGGTCCTCAACATATCTCATGTTTATAGTGAAGACTGGAGAACTGAAATCATCTCTTACCTTAAGGGTAATTTCCTTTCAGATGACGAAGCTTATAACAAGAGAATAGAGGCAAGAGCTCGTCCATATGTAATAATAGAAGGGGAGCTGTACAAGCATGGTGTCTGCTCTCCCTTACTCAAATGTTTATCCAGAGCCGAAGGTGTAGAGTTGATGAAGGAAATACATGCAGGCTTGTGTGGATCTCACATTGGATCTAGGCCTTTGCTGGGAAAAGTCTTTCGCCAAGGATTTTATTGGCCAAAAGCAGCTTCGGATGCAGCGGAACTAGTCCAAAAGTGCGAAGGTTGTCAGAAATGTGCAAAAGATCAAAAACAACCTTCGTCTCTAACTCAGTTAATACAACCCACTTGGCCGTTACAAAGGTGGGGTCTTGATTTGTTAGGTCCGCTACCACCAGCACAAGGAAATTTAAGATATGTTGTAGTGGCAGTGGAATATTTTTCTAAGTGGATTGAGGCAAAGCCTTTAGCCACAATAACTTCGGTTACTGTCCAAAAGTTTTTCTGGCAAAACATTGTTTGTCGCTTCGGAGTGCCGAAGGCTATCACTGTGGACAATGGAACGCAGTTTGACTCCGAAGCTTTTAAAGAATTTTTTGACCAAATTGGCACAAAGATCCATTTTGCGTCAGTTCGACATCCCGAGTCAAATGGACTAGTTGAAAGGGCTAATGGCATCATAATGACAGGAATAATGAAGTTAATATTCAATCAACCAATGGGAAACTGGCTAGAAGAATTAATTAAAGTGATGTGGAGCCACAACACAACAGTGTCAAGGTCAACAGGTTTTACACCATTCAAATTGCTGTTTGGTGATGAAGCAATAACCCCAGAAGAGGCTAAGGCAGGATCAATAAGAATAGTGGCTTCGTCGATAGACGAAACTGATTGTTCTGTGGACAAAGATGCTATAGAGGGGATCAGGCTTCAGGCTGTGGAAAATATCAATAAATATCAAGCCGAAATAATAAAATGGCGTGATAGAAAGGTTCAGTTGAAGAACATTAAGCCAGGACATTTGGTGCTTCGAAGAGTGGCCAACCCAGACACAGTGGGCAAACTACAACTAAAATGGGAAGGCCCCTTTCTGGTAGTATCTTCGTCAAGACCCGGTTCCTACAGATTAAAGGATATGGACGGCAACGACATTCCTAGATCGTGGAATGCAGATGAGCTTCGGCGATATTATGTGTAATTTGATGTAATCTTTTCTATTTTTTATTGTTGTTTTAGTTTTTCCTTATGGCACCCTTTTCCTTTCCAAAGGGGGAGAAAGGTTTTTAATGGGGCCACAACATGTAATTTTTCTTTTCCATATTTCAATTCTATAGGAGTGATATCCCCCAAAAATGTAAATGTAAAGGCTGACGACGCACCATCGAGTGCAATGGAAAAAGAAAAGAAGAAGCTCAAAAGTCGTTCCCAAGGGAATGCAGAGCTTACAGCGAAAAATAAACGTTGATTCCGCCGAAAGTAAAAGACGAAGAAGCTCCTAAGGGAGGCTTGCAGCGAAAAATAAACGCTGATTCCGCCGAAAGTAAAAGGCGAAGAAGCTCCTAAGGAGGCTTACAGCGAATTGTCAGCGCTGATACACCGAAAAGTAAACGGTGAAGCCGAAAAATAAACGGTAAAAAGATTTGAGTCATTCTCAAGGGAATGAGGGCTATGATTATGGTTTGCACAATGCATTACATCATGTCATTTGCATTCATAAACATTCATTTAGACATGTATAGAATCATCATCATCATACCACACAAAAAAGACACATGCTTTGGCAATGAGGAAAAACTCTGAAGAAAGAGGAAAATTTTCATGCTTCGTTGTGTACGAAAAGAAGGGAAGGTGTTTTTCGCCTTCGGCTCAAAAGTGTAGTTTCATTCACAGCAAAGCAGATTGTACACGGATAAAGGAGACAAGATATATTACAAGGTATGTACAAATTTACATAAGTTTTTTTTACAAAGATCTCTCTAGAATTTTTTGCAGGAAAGTCTATTATAGCAACTATTAAGCTTCAGGCTGTCATACTTCAGCTTCGTCATACTTCAGCTTCGTCAAACTTCAGCTTCGTCATCTTGCACATATTAAAGAAGCAGAATAAGAAAGGTGCAAATTTCAAGGAGAAGGTAAAAGTAACAAATATAAGTTTCTCACTGGCTTAAGGTGGCTTCGAGCTTCATCACCAGCCATTTTTCGCCCGCCATTTACCCAAATCTAGGTCATAAATCTATTTCCGATGCTTCGGGCTAGGCTTGGTATATCAACCAAATTTGCTGCTGACAAGCTGAAGTTTGGCCTATTTACAATTTTTCCGTGCGCACAGCCAGCCTTCAGAAAAGCGGCAGCTGTGCCTCGAGAAGCTACCAGGGCGCAGAAGTCAGCATGCCCAGCAATAACATCGTCAAAAGCATCAACCTCGCCTTCAATATATTCCAAGGTGCTGGGCAGGTTTTCAGCTGAAGGTGAAAATTTTTCAGAACTGGCTCCGATAGAGTGAAACACATCCTTCAGCCGCTGCACGCATCGGCTGTCGAAATTTAGGCATTTCTCTTGAAGTTCCTTCAATGATTTTTTCAAATTTGAATTTTTCTCGATCTCAGTCTTGAGATTTGTTTCAAGGTTCTTCTTTTCTTCCTCAGATTTTTCTGACCTTTGGAGTAATTCATTGTTTAACCTGATATTTTCGGCTTGGGCTTCAGCCAACGAACCTTCCAAAGATTGAATGACGAAGTCTTTCTTTTCCACGGCAGCTTCGTAATCTTTAACTTTGATTTTAAGATCCTGAATAACGGAGTCTTTTTCCGTCAGAGCAGCTTCGTAATTTTTGACTTTGCTTTCTAGATCTTTGATAGTAACTTCGTTCTTTTCATCCTCAAGATCTTGTTGCATTCTTAGCACTTTACTTAGAAGTATACTCTACCAAAACAACCTTCGTCAGAAAACAACTTAATTCAAAAGAAGAAATATATAATAATAAAAAATCGATACTTTTTTACCTTGAAATTAGCATAGAGCAAGCTACCGGCGATATGTTGTCGCTGGTACCTACAAAGGTCCACTTCTATCTTCGGCAGGCCAACGCTTTTGGAGAAGGTCCTAACAATTTTGGCCTCGGTGCGATTCCGAAGGCATCTTAGCTTCCCTTCGTTGACCCCACCAAATAGCATAGACCCTGGTTTATATCCACAGGATATGGCATATTTTTTCAGCTCTTCTTTTTCAGCACCTGTTAATTCTTGTCCAAGTAAATCTTGAAAGTTAAAATTTCCTTCCTCCAAAATGTCTTCAACCTGCTCTTTTCCTTTTTCAGTAGCCGTGCTCACCGCAGCCGCAGCAGCTTCTTCTTCAGCCATTTTCAGAAGTATATTGTCAATAACTTCAAGTGTGGTTTCCAGGTTTGAATCTTCGGTGGTCCCGGCTTCAGCTCCGGTAGCTTCGGCTCCGGTAGTTTCGACGGCTTCGGCTCCGGTAGCTTCGGCTCCGGCGGATGCAAATTCAGTGGTTCGGCCCCGGTAGCGGCGTCTGCGGCGGCTTCGGCTTCGGCAGTCTTGGCAGTAACAATTTTTGATGCCGATACCGGTGGCGGTGTCTGATGAATCACATCTATCACTTGGATAATTCTTCGTTTTTTCGGCTTTGCAGGACTTTCTGCTGCCGAAGCTTCTTTGTCCTTCTGAAAAAACTTCGTCAGTTCCGGCGCCAGCGGACTTAGCTTGACAGGCAAAGATTCAGTCATTACCTTCATAATCTCTTCCACTTCGGCATCAGAAGGTGTCGCAGGAGTTTCCTCCTCCTGGCCCGACGTCTTGGGTTTTGGAGATGCAGGTTTTGGAGATGTACCTTTTCTTTTCCTTGAAACAGCTACCCTCGGTTTTTCAGAAATTTCTTTTTCCTTTCTGGCCAACTTGATGCTTTCTTTGTCCAGGGCGCTAGCAATCCTCTTTCTCTTCGGGCCTTCGGCATCTCCGCCCAGTTGCTCGTAATCAGGGTAATCAAAATTCAAAGCATCTAGCACACGGTTCAATCTTCGCTTCGGACGAGTGCCGAAGGCTGCAGTCATCAACTGATCTTCTTTCTTAGAGTAATTTTCGAGGATATCGTTGCACATAATCTCGATTGAGTCCAGCCACTCTTGGCAGGGTTTCTTAAAGTGTTTTTAAACTTGTAGTAATACGGCAATTGAACAAATTCTCCCTTTTTCTTTTCTCCCTCCAGCTTTGGCATTTCCCAATCCCTCATTGTTGGAAACACTTTAAAAGCCAGAAATTCCTGCACCAAATCTCTAGTGCCAATGTGATCTGAAATCACGTGAAATTCAGCCAAAGCAATTTGGCTCGGGCTTCCACTTATCATGTTGCATCGGGGCCTCGTTTCTCCGAAGGTTAGCTCTAGTGGACTCTGGACCAATTTATCTTCATCTTTATCAACTTTAACATAAAACCACTCAGACTTCCATCCGACTGGCCATTTGCTTCGGTAGCTTATCACTGGAAACTTCGAAGTTTTACGATAAGCAAAGTTGTAACATCCAAAATTCTCATGAAGACCATCTCCTCTGGCTTTAGTCTGATAGTGTAGTTCATGGACTCGACAGAAACCTTCACCGAACGGTTCCACTCCCTGGCTACGAAGGGCCCAAATATAAACACTTAATCTAACAATAGCGTTAGGGTCAGCTGATGAAGGTAAACCCCAAACTTCTTCAACACATCAGCAATCATTCCATTCAAAGGAAATCTTAATCCTGCTTTAAAGAAGCTTTTGAACACAACCACTTCATTCTTTTCCGGCTTCGGAGTAATCTCCTCTCCGCCAAAACGAACCAGCTCCTTTTTTGTTTCACTAAAGTAGCCCAGCTTCACCATTTTTGGAAGATTAGCTTCAGAGATGGTGGACTTTCCAAAGTCCAAATGACTAGGTTTGCTTGGCATCCCGCAGTTGTACTCATCTTCGGAACCAACTTCTTCAGCATCAGCTTGCGTTGCTTCGGCAGCAGGTGTGTCTTCTGATGGAGCCAGCCCGGAACGCCTCATCGCTTCAGAAATCGGAACAGTTTCAACGGCTTCGGTCTCATCTTCACCACGCTCAATCCTAGTAGTGGAGCGTATTCTGGACATTTGATTTTAAATTTTCTTGAAAAAAAATTCTTTGGAAGTCAATAACCTTTTTTCCGAAGCTATCCTCGTAACGAAGCACACACCAAACTGGAGCTTCGTTTGAATGCGAAAATCAAGCTTCGACTATGATTAAATTTTTGGCAGCAAAACAGTGCAATAGCAATGAATGTCGTGGTAACTTCACACCTACATGTCTGTTTATATAGTGTTGCAGGTAAGAAGGTGAATCGTCAGGATTTTTTCACCGGGCAAACAGTCACTCGCACTCACTGCACAGTGGGCCGCAACAACCAAGAAGGTGCACCTGCATGGTAGGACTGCTCCGCGCTCCAAAACTGTATCGTTTCTCGGCAACGAGCTCAGGGAAGGTGTTTTTCGGACCTTCGGCTTCCCAAAGCCTAAGAGACTTTTTTCACGGATCAAGCTCGTTACGAAAAACGATCTAGCACCGCGAAGGGGCTACTGTTGGGGTCATGCTTCATCGCCGAAGGTCCTGCAGGAAGAAGCAGCTTAAGCTAAAGCTGCTTATACATGATGACCGAAGCTACCACTCATAAAGCTTCGATGTTGCAGCATGCCCGAAGACGAAGGATCGAACCGACTTAAAGATAGAATGACATTCTAGCCCATAAGGGTCTGAGTCAATGTTGTAAACTTTTATGAGGGACATGATTGTAATTCCTCACAGGCTGTGTCCTGTGCCTATAAATAGTGAACAGTATTCCTTTACTGTTCACGATTTCCTGTAATTGCAAACGCATTGCTCGGGAATTATCATCTGTCAAGGAGAAGGTATAATTGTACTCAAACTTTACGTTCTGACATTTTTATGATCGGATAATAAAATATGTGGATAATGTTGATTATTTCTGATACATTTATCTTTAATGTTTCATGTTTGATATATTAATTCATTTTATTTTGTAAGTTTGCTTACGAAGGTATAACCTTCGTAAGATTTCACTCATGGTCTTCGTCCGAAGTTCATTAAATCCTTGGGGATATAATGCTTCAGCGGACGAAGGGCATTAATATTTAACATTTTATGTTGCCTTGTTCTTAATTCATAGCATTTGAGAACAAGTCCCCAACACCTTATCAAGAGAGGATGTGTTAGTGAAGTTGGTCTTGTCTAGACCAAGGAAAGGAAGCTGTCACCAAGTCACCGCTCATATTGAGGAAATCGAACCATTAGAAGCTATCAACGTAGTATCATAATTCCCAGATGTGTTTCCCGAGGAGTTACCAGGTATGCCACCTGAAAGGAAAGTTGAATTTGTCATAGAGCTTATACCTGGCACCACCCCTATTTCCAAGAGAGCCTATTGAGTGTCTAGACCAGAATTGGTGGAACTCAAGAAGCAGATTGATGAGTTATTAGAGAAAGGCTACATCATACCAAGTACCTCGCCTTGGGCAGTCCCAGTGCTATTTGTGGAGAAGAAGGTTGGAACAAAAAGGATGTGCATTGATTACAGATCCTTGAATGAAGTCACTGTCAAGAATAAGTACCCCCTGCCCAGAATTGAAGACTTATTCGATCAGTTCAGAGGAGCCGGTGTGTTCTCAAAGATAGATTTGAGGTCAGGTTACCATCAGCTCAGAATCCGACCTTCAGATATACCGAAGACATCCTTTATCACCAAGTATGGGCTATATGAGTTCACGATCATGTCATTCAGTTTGACGAATGTGCTATCTTATTTCATGTACTTGATGAATAGTGTGTTCATGGACTACCTCGACAAGTTCGCAGTGGTGTTCATTGATGATATCCTTGTATATTCCCAGAATGAGCAAGAGCATGAAGAGCACTTGAGGAAAGTACTGCAGAGGTTACAAGATTGTCAGTTGTACGCCAAGCTTAGCAAGTGCGAGTTCTGGATCAGCGAAGTCCTATCTTGGGTCACATTATAAACCGAGAGGGATTGGTTGTGGATCCAAAGAAGGTAGTGGCTATTCTGGACTGGAAAGCACTGAAAGACGCCTGAGGAATCAAGACTTTCGTTGGAATGGCCGGTTATTATCAGCGTTTCATTGAAGGTTTCTCCAAGATTGCCAGGCCAATGACAGCCTTGTTGGCAAAGAAGGTTGAGTTCAAGTGGACCCTAGCATGCCAAAAGTCCTTTGAGACATTGAAGGATAAATTGACAACAGCACTAGTATTGATTCTGCCAGATGTCCACAAGTCATTCTCAGTATATTGTGATGCTTCGTACACTGGACTGGGATGTGTGTTAATGTAGGAAGGGAGAGTAGTGGCATACTCGTCCCGACAGTTGAAGATTCATGAGAAGAATTACCCTACTCATGATTTGGAGTTAGCAACAGTGGTTCATGCACTAAAGACCTAGAGGCACTATTTGTATGGGCAGAAGTGTGATATCTACACAGACCACAAGAGTCTCAAGTACATATTCACCCATTCAGAGCTGAACATGAGGCAGCAAAGATGGCTAGAGTTGATCAAAGACTATGAGCTGGAGATCCATTATCACCCAGGCAAAGCAAATGTGGTTGCAGACGCTATGAGCAGAAAGAGTCAAGTCAATATGTTGGCCGCTCACCCCATGTCATATGAGCTAGCAAAGGAATTCTATAGATTGAGTCTCGGATTTCTAAACAACACTCAAGGAGTGACAATTGAGCTGGAACCCACCCTAGAGCAAGATATCAGGAAGGGCTAGAAGGATGATGAGAAGATCAACGAGATCCGGCAGCTGATCATAGTTGGAGTGGTATGGTTCAAGGATAGACTGTGTGTTCCCGACATCAAGTCAATCCGAGAACTGATTCTCAAGGAAGCTCATGAGACATCATACTCTATACACCCTGGTAGCGAGAAGATGTACCAAGACCTGAAGAAAAGATTCTGGTGGTAAGGTATGAAAAGGGAGATAGCAGAGCCTGTGGCTATATGCGACAGTTGTCAGAGGATCAAGGCGGAACATCAGAGGCCCACAGGTTTTTTTGCAGCCATTGCAGATTCCTCAGTGGAAATGGGATGAGATCGGAATGGACTTTATAGTTGGTTTGCCTCGCACTCGTGTTGGTTATGACTCCATCTGGGTAGTAGTGGACCGTTTGACAAAGGCAGCCCATTTCATACCAGTCAAGACCACCTACAATAGTGCAGTGTTGGCAGAATTATACATGTCTCGGATTGTGTGCTTGTATGGCGTCCCAAAGAAGATAGTAACAGACATAGGCACCCAGTTCACTTCTCATTTTTGGTAGCAGTTGCATGAAGCATTGGGCACACATTTGAAGTTCAGTTCAGCTTACCATCCGCAGACAGATGGTCCAACAGAGAGAACCAACCAGATTCTTGAAGACATGTTGAGGGCTTGTGCTTTGCAAGACAAAATAGGTTGGGACAAGAGGCTACCGTATGTAGAGTTCTCCTACAACAACAGCTACCAAGCCAGTTTGAAGATATCACCATTCAAAGCACTTTATGGGAGAAATTGCAGAACTCCGTTGCATTGGGACCAACCCGGTGAAAGGCAGGTGTTCGGTCTAGATATTCTGCTTGAAGCTGAAGAGAACATCAGAATGGTTCGAGAGAATCTAAAGACAGCAGACCAGACAGCGAAGCTACGCTGACACCCGAAGAAGAGAACTAAGTTTCAAAGTGGGAGATTATGTTTACTTTAAGGTGTCACCGATCAGAGGAATCAAAAGATTCAGAGTCAAGGGCAAGCTAGCATCTTGATACATCGGACCGTACCAGATTCAAGCAAGACGTGGAGAAGTGGCATATCAACTCAGCTTACCAGAGAGTCTGTCAGCTGTGCACGATGTGTTCCATGTGTCTCAGCTGAAGAAATGCTTGAGAGTGCCAGAAGAGCAGTTGCCAATGGAGGACCTTGAAGTTCAAGAAGATCTAACATATATTGAGAAGCCAACTCAGATTCTAGAGACAGCAGATTGGGTTACTCGAAGAAGCACCATCAGGATGTGCAAAAGTCAAATGGGGCCATCACTCAGAGGAAGAAGCAACCTAGGAAAGAGAAGATGATTTGAAAGCCAAATACCTTGAGCTCTTTGCTAGCCAACCCTGAATCTCGAGGGCGAGATTCTTTTTAAGGGGATAGGTCTATAACACCCTGGATTTGGGGGTATAAAATTTCTTTCTAATTGTCCACCAAATTCATATGTTACTCTTGTATCTCTCTAGTTCCTCTCTCTCTCTCTCTTTTCCTTTTGAGTAGATTTAGCTTAATTAGTGAGGGATTAATTATTTATTTTGTCAAAAAAATATGAGTCATCAAATGTTGCATCATGCTGAGTGTTGGTGATTTGTTCTCAAATGCGAAGAATTAAGAACAAGACAACAAGAAAGGTGTTAAATGTTAAATTCCTTCGTCCTTATAAACATTATGTCCCTTTGGATATAATGAATCTTGGACGAAGGTTACAGAGGAAAAGATCTTCGTAAGATTAATAGATGATAAAAAAAGAGCACACATATATAAAACATGAGTAATGGTATGAGTATTATCATCAACTTATTTTTACTATCAAATTCGTAAAAACAAATTACAAATGTACCTTCAGATCGATGGAAAGTAAAGGTACAGAGATGATGCGAAAAAGCGTATGCCAAGTCAGCGTGAACAGTACGGGAGTACTGTTCGTCTATTTATAGGCACGGGACGCAGCCCGTGTAAAATTACATTGATGCCCTTTACATTTGACAATAACTTTATAGCAATCCTTCGAGGTTTAATTTGACTTTTCATCCTTAAGTCGGTTCCTTCTTTCTGCCATCATGCCGAAGCTTTTCTGCGCGTAGCTTCGTGATCGTTTTATCCTTCATCGTGGTTGCTTTCCACCCCAGTTAAGCTTCGTCTTAACCATGCTCTTGTACACCCGCAACCTTACTCCGAAGATACCTATTCACATGTTTCACTCGGAAAATATCATCAAATCATGTTTTTGAGGACCTTCGGAAGCTGAAGGCCCCCAAAAGTAGCCCCTCGCAATATTAATTTACTTTAATGATAAATTCATATTGCGACATGGACGAAGGCTTTAAGCCGAAGGTCCGAAAAAACACCTTCCTTCTGCTAGAATAGCAACAGTCATTGACAAACGGGGCCCTCCAGTTTTCGGTATACTGGGTGTATAAATAAGAGCCCACCGCAAATTTATTTGGCACGCTCTTTTGCCATCTGCTTTTAGTCACCCAACTCTTTAGCCTACGCGCAACAGCACTTGCTCGGTTTTCAATTTTTAAGCTTCGGTGTCGAGTGTGTTTTGTCAACATTTGCGAAGATGTCTGAAGATAAGAAGGTTGTTGGTGCTTCGAAGCTAAGCCTTTCTGAGGAGATGCACTTGGGCTTTCTTGAATCCATGTCAAAGACTAATACGGAGAAGATTACCAGGGAGACTTTGGAGGGTTTATCTGAAGATACGGGCGACAGTGAAAGTTACGATGTGGATAGTTGTGGTGAAGATTCCGAAGATCGACCCTGGCGACCAAGGCATGCAGTTTTTGGTAAGTCCAGTATTAAGGAAAATCATCTTGTCAATATGAGAGGGACATACTTTCGGGACTTGTCTGTTGTGAGGGCTGACGAAGGAGAGAAGACTTGTCCGACCCCCGAGGAAAATGAGGTCGTGATATTCCAAAGCTTCTTAAAAGCTGGATTACGATTTCCCTTGAGCAGTTTTGTTGTGGAAGTACTGAAGACACTCGAAATCTACCTTCACCAACTTATCCCCGAAGCAATCATAAGGATGAACATCTTTGTATGGGCCGTGAGAAGCCAAGGTTTGGAACCTAACGCAAAAAGTTTCTGTAACATACACGAGCTATTGTATGAGACAAAACCCTGGGGCAAAGAGCAGTATCACAACAACTTTGGCTGCTACAGCTTCGGCGCTCGGTCCGGATCAAGCTGCCTTGTGCCAACCTTCTGAAAGAGGTGGCCCGGCGACTGGATGACAGAATGGTTTTACGTGAAAAATGACTTGAAATCACGTGAAGATATCAAAGGTATCATTATGCGCCCTATCTGGCAACGCTTCGGCCTCCGGAAGCCAAAGGTGGAAATGGATGAAGCAGCCGAAGAATGCCAAAGAGCCTTCGGCGTGGTTTGCTCTTTTATTGGGACAAGGGATTTGGTTCAAGAGCATATAGCCTTTAGAGTATGGCCACTTGTAGAAAAGTGGGAAATGCCGAAGGAGACCGTCAAGGAAGCTGACGAAGGTGGACTAATTAGGCTAAAATACACATTCAAATACGGAGATAAGTTTGTTGAACCAGATGATGACTGGTTGAAAAGTATTGAGGCCATAAGCGACGAATTGCTTGGGGTATATTCGAAAGCCGAAGATATTGCATTATCAGCGGCCTTCGGAGGCTGAAAGAAGAAGAGACTTAACCGAGTATTCGATGCAATTGGGTTTGTCTACCCGGACTACCATTACGCAGTGCGAGGCCAAAAAAGGAAAAATACTTCTCCTACAAAGGAAATTGCTTCAGTTGCTCCTAGCGAGTTATCACCAAAGAGGAAAAAGGTAAAGGTGCTCACACACCGGCCACATTATATTGAACCGGACACAGTGCCTGAGTTTATCGGTGAGGCCTCTTCGGCCACCGAAGCTAGAGAACCAAGTCCAGTGCCAAAAATCGGAGAAAAGGCCGAAGTACCAGCAACAGAGAAAACAGAAGAACCGAGGACTGAAGAAGCAAAAACATTAGGAATTTTAAGTCCTTCAACAAAAATCCAAAAAGGGCCAACAGCGACTCCGAAAAGAAAAAGAATGGTTAATGTGCTGGATGTTTTGGAAACAATTAAATCTTCAAGCGTAACTCCGAAGAAAACTGTTGAAGCTTCTGAAGTGCCTACTGAAGCCTTTGCTGCTGAAGCTTTGAAGCAACAATTTGAAACTGAAGCTGGGCCTTCAGAGCCTACCAAGGTAAAACATTTGAAAGCTGAAGAAACAAAATTGACAGAAGCAACTTTGGAAACCGAAAAAGCAAAAATGACAGAGCCGATTTTGATTGAGGAAATTGACATTGCCGCCCCCAAACTACATGATTATATTGTGCGGCATGCTTCGGGAAAGAAATTATCTGAAGAAGAGGTTTTTGAAGCTAATCACTATGCCCGAGAACTGAAGTATCCGAAGGGGGCCGTAGTGTTCAATGGGACAAATGAAGATGACTTCCTATACTGTCTCCCAGACAATAAGGAATTATCCGTCTGCCGGGAGATGGCTAGAAGCATGGGGTTCCCGAAGCTTGAAGCTGGCCTTTGCGCCATGACGAAGGATGATCTTGCAGATAGCCTTGCATACAATAGTCTGAAGGTAAAAATTGTAAATTTTGAAGTTTATGAATTTTAAATTAGTCTTTTGTTCTTATGTTAATCCATTCATTCTTTTGAATAGGGCTTAATACTTAGCAATGCCTTAAGGGCACAAAAGAATGCTGAAGATGAGAGCTGCACTATTGCTCTTAACAACCTTCGGACAGAGGTTATCAGGCTAAGAAACGAAGCCTTGGAAAAGGACAAAATCCTGCTTACATTAGTGGATAAGATAAAGGAAAACTAAGCTAATTCTAAGATTCAAGCCGAAGCTCAGAAGCTTGAAATCGAAGATCTTCGGAAACAATTAGCCCGAGCTAAAGAAGAACGCATTCTTGAAAAAACAAAAAGAGAACTAAGTGATCAATGGGCAAATCATTTGGAAATAAATGTTGAAGAGCTTCGTGCTTCGAAGAAAAGGTGCTATGATAAATCCATAGAGTGTGTTAAGAAGATAAAATCCAGCTTCGCCAGCGTTGGCGCGTTCTCTAGTGAAGAAAAATTCACAAGGGGGAATCCAGAAGGCCCGATTGAATGGATCAGTCATGAAGCTGAGGCCTTCGAGGAAATCTTGAATAGTCGCGGGGACATTTGTGCTTTTTTGGGCGCCAGGGGAATTGTTACTATTTTGGAGAAGAAAGGGTGCGAGCATGTGAAATCTTTAGCACAATCTAAAGCTGCTTTATCCTCTGAAGATATTAAAGACCCTTCAGCCGAAGCAAGCCAGGTCGGTGGAAAATTTTTCACCGACATTTGGGACAATGGCGGCCAAGAAATGGCTCAAGAAATCATTCAAAGAAGCGAAAAAGGCATCCATGATGCTAGGAAGGTAGCAGAGGCAGCTGAGAAAAGCTCAGGGCCTGAAGGGCAAATAGGTATCAATTAGTGGTTTTTATTGTGTTGTAATTTTTGATTTCAAACTTTATTCGCGGTTTGTAATAGTAATATAGTCGTATCCTCTCCTCCCTCAGAACCTGCTGAGGCATCTCCGGGCCCCCACCCGAAGGGAGACGATGAACTTAGAAAAATGGTCGAAGCCATCATGGACAAAGTTATCGATCAGCTACTGAACGAAGCTGCAGAAGTAGTTCTTAGGGAAGATTAAATACTATTGTAAAAATATTTGGAACGTGACATGTGTAAAACTTTGTAACTTTGAATGTAATATATAATCTATTTATGGTTCAATTCTTTACGATGCATGAAATTTTGCATACATACCGTTTTTGAGCCTTCGGCGAAAAAACACCTTCCCTTCTTTTCATGCTTCGTGAAGAAAATCTTTTATGTATCACAAGAATTTCCATACTTCTCTGATGAAGAATATCCAAGCTTCGTGAAAACATTCTTCGAAGCTATAAAAAAGTTTTATGTTGCCTCTCTAATGAAGCTACACTTCTCAATTTATCTTGTGCCTTACCACGATTTTCTCTTTTTCAAAACATTCTTCGAAGATCAATACTGTGTCCCCTTCTTGTTCTACATGCGATATGATGTATGATGTTTATGTTATGCAAAATGATGTGATGATGTTATGGTATGCAAAATGATATCTATGCCGAAGATACACACATCCCTGCAATAGAGCACACAGTCTTTTCATCTCAGCGCTGACTTTTCGCTGTAAGCCTCCCTTAGGAGCTTCTTCGCCTTTTACTTTCAGCGGAATCAGCGTTTATTTTTCGCTGTAAGCCTCCCTTAGGAGCTTCTTCGCCTTTTACTTTCAGCAGAATCAGCGTTTATTTTTTGCTGTAAGCTCTGCATTCCCTTCGGAACGACTTTTGAGCAGAAAACTTACACTGCGCTCCCTTAGGAATGACTTTTTACTACTTCGAAGAAGTTACAGTGCGTTCCTTAGAACAAGTTTTTGATAATTCGAAGGTTCTCCGTGTCACCATAAATTCTTGTGTTTCGGTAACTCAAGCCTATGGAGAAGATATATTTTCATTATGATAATAAGCTAAACTGTTACAAGAAATTGAAAAAACGACAAAAGACACTTAAACTTCCCATGATTGTTCTTTACTACAAAGAAAGTAAAACTGAATGCGAAAAAACAAAAAGCTGCTGTTGAGGTAGGATATTTTGTCAGTAAATATGCTTCGACTCTGGCACAGTGCTATTGACTGTGCGAGCTTCGGACTCCTCTCTAAAGTCCCTCTGGGGGTGAGAGTGCTGGCTCCCTTCTGGCTGCGGAGCTCGCTGTATTGGTGGTGGCGGTGGAAGCTGTTGCCAGGAGGCTTGGGGTTGGCTTGCCGAAGCAACAGAGGCTGCAGGGTGATTGCCTACATATTCTGGAATGTAAGGCGAATGGTACGAAGCAGTATGCATAACCTGCTTCGGCTGGCTCTGTTGCGCTGCAGCTTCTGCTAGCTCCTTTTGCTTCTGGATGGTAATATGGCACATCCTGGTGGTATGGCCCTTGCCTTCACCACAGAATAGGCAGTAAATTTTTCTTGGTTGATCTCCAAATCTTCCCCCGAAGCCCCTGGCGCCTCTGCCCCTTGGCGCTGGCGGCCGGAAAGAGCTTTGATGTTGCCTCGAAGCTTGCAAGGAGCACTGTGGCCTTTGCTGTTGACTCCCTTTGTCGTCATTTTGAGTAGAATTGTGAATTGACCTGACGTGCCTCGAATAAAATCTTCCTCCGAAGCCCCTGGTCATTTCAGAGAACCTTAAAGCTTCCTCCCTTCTTTGACGAAAATCATTGTCGGCTCGAATATACTCGTCCATCTTCTGGAGTAGCTTCTCCAAAGTTTGAGGAGGCTTCCTGGCAAAGTACTGAGCTGAAGGTCCTGGTCGAAGCCCCTTGATCATGGCCTCAATAACAATTTCATTGGACACTGTTGGTGCCTGTGCCCTCAGACGTAGGAACCTTCGGACATATGCCTGAAGGTATTCTTCGTGATCCTGGGTGCACTGGAATAAAGCTTGAGCAGTGACTGGCTTCGTCTGAAACCCTTGGAAGCTGGTTATCAACATATCCTTTAGCTTTTGCCATGAGGTGATTGTCCCTGGCCTAAGAGAGGAGTACCAGGTTTGTGCCACACTCCTGACAGCCATGACGAAAGACTTTGCCATGACCGCTGTGTTGCCACCATACGAAGATATGGTTGCCTCATAGCTCATCAGGAATTGTTTCGGATCTGAATGGCCGTCGTACATGGGGAGCTAGGGTGGCTTGTAAGATTGTGGCCAAGGAGTAGCCTGCAGTTCTGTTGACAGGGGAGAAGTATCATCAAAAGCAAAATTTCCGTGATGGAAATCTTCATACCAGTCGCCCTCGTTGTAGGAGCCTTCTTGACGAAGCTCTCTGCGTGGGGGCCTTTGGTTCTGGTCATCTTGAGCTAGATGCCGAAGCTCTTCAGAGGCTTCGTCTATCTGCCTTTGAAGATTAGCTAGGCGAGCCATCTTCTCCTTCTTCTGTTAGACCTGTTGTTTGATCATCTCCAGATTTTGGATTTCTTGATCCAAGTCGTCCTCCGGAGGCGTTGGACTGGTGACCTTCCTCTTCTGGCTCCGGGCCTCCCTAAGAGAAACGACATCTTGATTGGGGTCCAGCGACTGCAGAGTGGCAGCCCCTGTCGCTGAAGCTTTTTTAGGCAGCATGACGAAGGTGACGCTTGCCGAAGGTGTTCAAAACTCAAAAAATGGACGTGAGTTCACCGGAGGTGGGCGCCAATGTTGGTGATTTGTTCTCAAATGCTAAGAATTAAGAACAAGACAACATGAAAGGTGTTAAATGTTAAATTCCTTCATCCTTATAAACATTATGTCCCTTTGGATATAATGAATTTGGACGAAGGTTACAGAGGAAAAGATCTTCGTAAGATTAATAGATGATAAAAAAGAGCACACATATATAAAACATGAGTAATGGTATGAGTATTATCATCAACTTATTTTTACTATCAAATTCATAAAAACAAATTACAAATGTACCTTCAGATCGATGGAAAGTAAAGGTACAGAGATGATGCGAAAAAGCGTATGCCAAGTCAGCGTGAACAGTACGGGAGTGCTGTTCGTCTATTTATAGGCATGGGACGCAGCCCGTGTAAAATTACATTGATGCCCTTTACATTTGACAATAACTTTATAGCAATCCTTCGAGGTTTAATTTGACTTTTCATCCTTAAGTCGATTCCTTCTTTCTGCCATCATGCCGAAGCTTTTCTGCGCGTAGCTTCGTGATCGTTTTATCCTTCGTCGTGGTTGCTTTCCACCCCAGTTAAGCTTCGTCTTAACCATGCTCTTGTACACCCGCAACCTTACTCCGAAGATACCTGTTCACATGTTTCACTCGGAAAATATCATCAAATCATGTTTTTGAGGACCTTCGGAAGCCGAAGGCCCCCAACACTAAGCTTAAATATTCTTTGAATTGTTGCACATGTTTGAATTAGTTGGAATTTGAAACTTGGTTTAAATTTGAATTGAAAACTCTAGAGAAAATAAAAAGGAAAGCAATTATAAATTCCCTAGAAAAAGAGAAAACCAATTCAGCCCAGTCGACCCAGCTCGGCCCAACCAGGTCGCGCGCCTGCGCTGCCTGATAGGTGGGTTCCACCTGTCAGCGGCGGTTTCTTTCCCCGCGCGCTCTCTCTCTCTCTCCCTCTCTCTGCCTAGTGGGGCTAGGTTGTTGGCACCAGTTTCCCTCGCTCACGCGCCCTTTTCTGTCTCTGCCTCGTGGGCCCGTTTTGTCAGCACACCGAGCCACTCCCTCCGCGCGCCTATTCCCTCTCGCTGCGCCGTGGGACCGCCCTATCAGCTCCGCCTTACCCGCGAACCGCCATGGACCAGTGCGCACGCAAGCCGAGATCCTCGACCACGTCGCCTGCCCATGCACCCCAGCTCCCTTTTGAGCCCCGCCCACACCCGCACTCGCTCCCCTGTCCCATTTCATGCAAGCTCACCCTCTCTCGCGCTTTGCCCTCGCTTCTCGACCTGACCGGAGACCTGCGCCCGTCGTGTCGGTCACCTAGCCCGCTAGAAGCCGTGCCAAGCCGTCCCGAGCTCCGTCCCGAGGTGAGAAGTTCATTCCCGTGTTTGGTTTTCCCTATTCGCGCATGCCTATAGACAATTTGGCCTTGCCGGAGTTCGGCCGCGGCGTTCTGCCAAGCCCGCGCGGTGACTGGCCAAATTAGCCCGGCCCTGTGCCCCGGCATTGGTCCGTGATGTTCCCCTCACCCTGTTGAAGCTAGTCCCGGCCTTAGCGTGCCCTAGATCCCCTCTCCCCGGCCGTGATTCATAGACGGAGTTTCCCCAACCCGCCCGGATCTCTCCCTCCACCATTCTCCCCTCTCTGACCGTAGTCTCATGACCGAAACCCCCTCAGTGTGTTCGCCGAGCCCTCCTCGTCATTTCTGGCCAACCCCGGCGGCCTCGGAACCGTCGTAGCCCGCACCCGCCTCGGCTCCGGCGACCTCACGGCTATGAGCAAGAGCGGCGCCGCCTGCAGCCATTAACCCCTCCGATGCTTGATTTCGGCCGTTTGATCCTTATCGTGCGGGCCGGATCACTGGATATCGCTTCGCGCACGCGCACCCTGCACTTGGACCCCACCTGTCGGTCGCTTGTGCCCCTGGCACTGGGCCCAGCCGGTCAGTCTGTTTTCTTGCCCCCGGTCCCTGACCGTCCTGGCCCGCTGGTCAGTGCGTGCTCGCGCCCGCATCCGCACGCTCGCCCGTGGATCTAATCTCAGCCGTAGATCGTGGATTCGACGCCTAAGGAGACCCCGTACCCCTTCGCGCGGCAGTTTTGCTAAAGAACCCCTCGGGTTTCCGCGAATCAACCTGTCGTCCCTTGAATTTGCACGCAGACCCCTAGAATCTTATAAACGGACCCCTACCCTTTTAAATAATCATATAATTGGACCTAGTTTTATATTTCAAACTTCAAAAATTGTTTATTTCATATCTTTTTCATATGAACTCCAAATTGAGTGGTTCAAATTGCAAAATGTTAATAAGAATATTCTCTGTTCAAATAAATTATGTTCATCCATAGTCTATGCATTTTAATTTTACACTTAGACTATAGGTTAGTGTATGTGTTGAATTATTCACTTAATAAAATAAATAAAAAGAAACCCTAGTGGTTAATGGATATTTAATCTAGTGAGATTAATAATGTGTATTATATGTGTAACACCCCAGGTGTTTATATTCTGCTCGACAGCGAGTACCGATTTAAGCACGTGATATCAGTGAATAAGACGGACACTAAGGTCTAATTATTTTCACTTATCGCGATTTTTATATCGCATCTGTTCCGTCTGTCGCGAGCGCGACATCGTTTTTATTTTTATCTATCCGGACTCTTCCTTAATCTTCGTAATGTTCGGAATTCCGAAAATCGGTGCGTCCGATGATTAATTAAAATTCATCGCTCGCGCGTATACGAATTCGGAAGCCCGACTAACTCGGATGATTTTATCCCGAACAGATTAAGAAGAACTCGACGACTAAGCTTTCAGTGTAAAATAATTTAATTCCCTTCTTGTCATCCGTGACATCGCGTCTACGGATTTTTAATGAAATTGTTCTCGTATCGAATGTTCGAACAGCGAACGGGATTTATTTAAAAACTACTGAATCAAATGCAGATTGAAATACCAAAGTCGAAATCCGTTTAATTCAGTCTGTTGCTTTTCGCCTCGATCTAAATCGTCAAAACTGAATTAACAATACGAATTTATCCGAGTTCAAAGAATTCGCCCAATCAAATCTAGCACAGTCTAAAATCGCGAAGATAATGACGTAGTCTAGTGCCAGTTTAAAATTAATCGAATAATGTGGCTTGGAAACGTCACCGATCTAATTCGCTCTTGTTCGGGCAATATCTATGAATTCGGTAGCGACAATATTAAGGGTAGGCTGTTAAAATGAACTGAACCCAAACTAAACTAAACCAGAACAATTGTCAGTCGATTCGATTTCCTATTTCAAAGTCCAATAAAATAATATGTGTAGCCCCAAATGTTGTTGTGATCTGTTCTGATTGTCTCTTGCCCAAATCATAAATCTAGAACTCAGATTAGATTTTTGCGGCTCGTGTTGCAATAATTCGGACTAGCATGTGTCTGAATCGAAAGAAATTAAGAGAGAAATTTTATTTTCCTTTGCTCACGTCGACCACAAGGCTTCTAGCCTTTTCATTTGGTAATCTTATCTCCTGGAGATTTTTTCCATCCGATTCCTCTTCTTATCCCCTTTCCTCTCCATTTCTTACATGCGCAGGCACTCATCTCCTTGGAATATTTTCTAGCCACCGCTTAGTCCCGTTAAAATATCCCCCGCGCAGATATTCCAGCCGCTCAGCCGCCTCTACCTGGATTTTTTTCAGCCGCATCTTCAAATATCCAGCCATGTTCCTTTATCTTCACTGCGAGGAGCTTATCTCTCTGCTCTCTTCTCTCTCTGGCATCCGTCCCTGCCGACCGAGCCCCAGCCAAGGCTCTCCCTGGCGTGCTCGTCTCCCATCTCCCTGATACCGAGCTTCTCTCCAGCGCAGGACTTCTCCCATCTCTCTACTCTCTGTTTTTTTCCCGGCGCCGCGGTCTCCTCCAAGATCGCTACCCCATGGCGTCTTCCCCATGGCGCCCATATGGCCGAGGCTTTTCCTCCCCGAGTTCCCATCGCCGTCGCGACCCTCTGTCTTCCATGGCTACGCCGAATTAGAGCTCTCTGCCGAGACGCGTCGCCCCTCTGCTCCCTTCTTCCTGGTCAGCGCGCGGTCTCGAGCTCCCTGGGCGCTCGGACTTCTGCTCGGCCGCCTGCCATAGAGCTCGCCCTGCCCCATGTTTCCATGACCGGCGTCCCCAAGCTCCTCCCCTGCGCGTCGCGATTTTCCCTGGCGCAGCTCGCTCCCTGTTCGCCGCGTGCTCTGGGATCCTCCCTGCACCGCACCGTAGAGCTCCTGCACACGCGTCATGTCGTGAGTCACTTGCCAGCAGCCCAGCTCGGCTGCGACCTCGCCCTTGTTCCTCAGCTCGGCGCCTGCTGCGCGTGTCAAGCTCCCTCTAACTGGTTGTCGTCGAGCTCCTCTATTGCGCGCGTGAGGTTCTCTGCTCGCCAAGGCCTGTCGAGTTTCCTCGTCGAGTCTCGCCCCGCGTGTCCTGTTTCCTGCTCTCCAGCGTGTCCTTTTGGCTCGCTCGACTTTAATTCCCAATCATGTCGTCGACCTCGTCGTTCGCCGTCGATCGTCGTCACGTCGTTCGCCGTCGAGCCTCACTGCCCATCGCGAAGTCCCTTGCGTCCCGCCCGGGATTTTGCCGCGTGTCCCTGCTTACCGTCTATCCATGCGTCGTGCGTCGAGCAACGAAACAAAAATCTGTGCGCGTCGAGCTCACGCGCCGAATCTTTTTCTAGCTCGCCGCGACGCCCAATGTCCTGCCTGCTTTACTCACCAGCATCGTCTGCTTGCTGGTCTCATTCTAATTTGATTTGGAATTATTGCGTCTCAGCCTTGATCTGTCGCGGCCGCTGTCAAATCGTCAGTCGTTCAACTCGCCGATTCGCATCTTAGCCGGTCGTCGATTTCCTGTTCGCCATGGTACAACACCGCTATTAAATCCGGTCTCCAACCCGCCATGGCGTTCGTCGTCCTCTGGTCCCAGCCCGACCCATTCGTGTGCTCGCTTTTCGTCCATCAGGTTTCGCGCGTGCTCGCGTTTATCGTCGAGTCGTCGAACCCGTCATCTTCTGCTCGACCCCCGCCTCACCAGCTCGCTCCAGACTTCAATTGAAGGTCATCGTCGATCCGTGCATCATCAAGAAATTCCAAGAGTCAAGTGAAGACGGAGCCAGCAACGTGATATTCACCAAGTGCGCGACAAAAAGCTCGAGCTAGGATTTATCATCATTCGTACGAGTTTTGGGTCGCGTTTGATGCTGGTAAGCCGATTTATAATTTTTGTAAGTTTACTTGATGATTGGATTAACTAGAATTATTAGTCGTAATAATCCTCGTATTTAGCGCAGGCGCGTTGTGGTAGTGTTAAAAATAAGTGAAGTACGATAGAGTTAGTAATGCGAAAGATAGCTTAATGTAGGTAATATTCGGGTGAGCTGATGACAAAAGAAATAAGCTTAGTTTTCCCATCATCTAGTTAATAGAGTGTTCTAGTGTCGTTATGTCAATTCGGTTAATTGATTAAGTCGATAGATGAAATAAATTAATGGGCTAGTGTGATGCTCATTAGGTGCTCGATAAATTGCGTAAGTCACGAAACTCTCGTCGACTTCGCAGTTCTTGCGATTATCGAGCCAGGTTCAGTTATGGCGAGCTATGTCGCTATCCCGGTCAATTAACTAAATTAATATACCGAGTAGAATATTAGTAGGCCTATGTGGTAAAGAAATATTTTAATCACTTGTAAAGATGTAGTATAATTTATAACGCAAGAGATAAGGTTAGCATTTAATTAATTAGCTGATGAGTTGTGTTTAGGCTAATTATGTTTAAAGTGTATAATTTGTTTGCAATGTTTGTGTTAGGTTCGTTTAATTTAGAAAAGTGTAATTATTGCGCGTAGTCGTATATTAATAACTAGTGTTTTCGTGTACGATTGTACAACGCCTCGCTGCTAGGTGTTTTATTCGCTATCGCGTAGCATTATTTAGGTTTGTAATATTTCCGTCGATATGCATTCATGTGCATAATGCATTTCATTCAGGAACGTTAATTAATCGCGTGATGCGGAGGACAAGCCAAGTCGACCCCAAGCACGGGCTACTCCGCATAGTGAAGTTGATGGACCAACATGAAGATGGTTAAATCAAGCAAGTGCTCGGTCGAGGGGTATTCGTCAAGCGGACATCGTCTAACAAACACTAACCTAGTGTTATCCAGGCAAGCCCCGGTGCATTTGCCACCTTCCTTGTGTTTTAAAAACCTTTTTCACTTGCTTGATGCATTAGGTGATAGGAGTTGATTGCCAAAACAATTCCTGCATTACCTTCCTTGAATTTGATTACCTTCCTTGATCACCCGTTTTACAAAGGATTTTTAATGCTTAGCCTTGCTTTAGAAAAACAAATGTTTTGTTTTTACAAAAGATGATGTGGCAAAAGTGGGTGGGATGTTTTTGAAAATAAAACTTGATGGTGGATCCATCATGGCCGTGATGGGTTTAACATCGGAAAAGATGTACCTCTGCCAGGTACCAAACTTTGGGTTGAAATGATTAAGCTGAGACCGGGCGGGTGACTTGCACGAGAAAGGAGTCTCGGTGTAGTGTCTCCGTCTGAGTCGATTAAAGACTGTCTCGATGTAGGCCTGCTGACCGAGGATCCTTTAACTGGTCACATGCCTCATCATGGGTAAGCCTTGCCTCGGGCAGACTAAGGCCAGAATAAGATAACACGAAATGGGCATGGAGCGGTGGCGAGAGTAGCGTGTACCCTCCGTAGCAAGAGGCTGAACGGTGGTGTATCTGTGCTCTCGATTTGCGTGAACCTGATCTGGTCTTAAGAACCCCGGTGGCGGGTTGACATATGCAAGGGTTAAGTGCTACATATGTCGTGTGATTGGAGATCCTCAACTGAGTATAATCGATTCGGATCGCCGTACCTTCGTGGTTATGAAGACTTGGTCACTGACTTACACGTAGAACTCCAGTGAAGATGACAGGTTGATAAGAAATTGGCTAGTGCTGGTCAAGTGATTGAACTAGGGTAGAAAGAACTCTAGATGCAGGTAATTTTACCTAACCTGACAATAAAATTGGATTTTAAGGATCCACTCATAGTAAGCTTTTCTGCAAAACAGAGTCTTTGATTCTTGATAAGCCATACCTTGAATCCCTCTAGCCAGCATACCCTTGAGAGTCTTTTCCTTAGTCGGGTAAGTCTTGCTGAGTAATTCCATACTCAGGGTTTATTTCCCTGGTGTTTTTCAGGTTCTAACCTTGTGCTGCTGTGATGGTGTTAAGTGCCGGTGGGCTCGGCCTTCTTATAAGTCTAAGTAACCCTTCTATACTTCTTATTAAGGATGGTCATTTGAGCTAGCATATATTTCAAACTTATACTTTTGTAATCACTTCGATAAAATAATATAAAATTTTTGTAACTTGTAAAATTTGGTAATAAGATTTCCGCTGCAAAAATATTGGTGTGTGTGATTTGTATTACTTAATCCCGCGGTTCTGGTTGAAAGTGGTTTATCCGATGTCCTTGGGGCAATCGGACAGATCCTGTTGAGTTATCTGGTGCACATGCGTGGCTGTCTGAGGTCTTTGGAACAAGGACAGGTGCATGTGGGCCCGATAACTTGGAGGTTCTGCCACAATATGAACTTATCCCTGGTTTGAATTTGATGTCTAATTAAATTAAGTAGAATTAGATTATGTAACCATGGAGATAGACAAGACTTAAAGAATAATCAACTACTAGATGGGATTAGTTCACCCCTATAATTTAAACTCCCTTCTGAGTTTATACTTTTTCTCTTGGGAATGTGTTCCATTGTTTGTACAAGATTGATGTGTTGTTCATTTGTCATTTACCAAATGTATTAAATGTATGATCGCTTTATTTAGACAACGAGCAGCCCATGGTTCCTGAGTGTGTTGCCGAAGATCTCTCTGAGCAACAACCTTGTGAAGGCAAGTGTGCTCTGACCTATTATGTCCTACATACTTTATAATTCATCGTCCCGCATTACATTATTGAAACCTAAGGATTGACTAGTATGTATTTACTTATCCTTGTTTACCTTTTTGGGTTAATCATGGTTAGCTTATGATATTGCTTCAACTTAATCAATGAACATGATGTGAATAGTTATGATATGATGATGTTATCCCGATGATGATATTGTGATACTCTAGGGGACTCAGGCCATTTTCATGAGTACCTCTCCGTAAGGACCTGTTCATGGAGTGACCACCCGGGATAACAGTGCAACCATGAGGGTGGAATGGGACGCCCTTAGCTGATGAATTAGATGAACCTGGGGGTGTAGTTGGCTTTGCTTGAGGGCCGTCAATGGGGGCTGGGGCGTAGTGCTCGCTCTGCCAAGGGGGTGCAGAGGTTTATTTGATTTGGTTTTGTTAGTCATCCACCTTGGGGAGGTGTACTTCATTTGTACGACTGGCTAAACTTAACGAGCATCTATGCACCAGGGGAGTCTTTATAAAGGCTACGTAGTGTATCCCTGGCCATTCACCTCGGTAGTGAAGATCGGGTCTGTACAACTCGGGCTAGAAAGGGATCATGACTAGTGGGTAAAGTGTGCAACCTCTGCAGAGTGTTAGAAACTGGTATATCAGCCGAGCTCACGGTTAAGAGCGGCCTTGGGATCCTCTTTGATTAGAAGAACTTTGGTTATTTTTATGATGATGGTTAATAATGATGGTTATAATTTTGATCTCTGATATTTCCTCTTGGAGGAGGTACATTTGAGTAATAATTGGGTTATTACTAAAACTTGGTTCTACTAATAGTAATAAATACTTGACCAACTAAAAGCAACTGCTTAACCTTAACACCACATACAGCTAGTCCACATTAGCCAAACGGGACATTTGCTGAGTACGTTGATGTGTATTCACCCTTGCTTTACAAACCACCCCCACCCTAGATTGTCCCCATTGTATTAAGTGCTCAGGAGGAGATGCTGGCAACATGGAGGACTTTGAGGAGTTCCAGAACTACGACGAGTTCTAGTTTTTCTTAGTGGCAAACCCCCAGTCAACTGCCTGTGTAGGCCTTATCTATTACGTTTCGTATTTCCGCACTTTGATGATACAAATGACTATGCTATGTATTAGAGTCTGTGGATGTCTTAGACATCTTATTGTAATAAAAATACCTTTCTGATATTTACTTTGAGCAATGTGTGATGATGTCCAATTATGTAATCGTTGTGTACGTGAGTTTCTGATCCTGGCACGTACATGGTTCGCATTCGGTTTGCCTTCCAAAACCGGGTGTGACAGCAGCAAAGTAGGTAATAATCCTAACCTGCTAAAAATGGAGTAAGTAATTTGGCAAAATTTTCCCTTAAGTTATTAAGAACATCCGTAACTCCCGTTACTCTTAAAAAGCAAAGAGCCAACTCCAGATATAGCTTGCAAACTCCTTGAAGTCTTTTACTTTCTTATTTTCATGTTTTAGATGGGTTAGTCTGGCTAAGTACATTTCAGTACTCAGGGTGTTATTCCCCATGATTTGTTGCAGATGGTCAGATGTACTACGGGTACTGCGAGCACTGCTTATGCCTGGCTACGGGAGATGACTAAGCCCAGGGCAGGCTTTTCCTAATTCTCGTCTCATGCTTTTGGTGGGTTGACATCCCTAATGTTGGCACATTATCTTCTAACCCCGCATGTGTTGTGGGTGCTAGTTAAATAGATGCTTCCGCAAAAACTTGTCACTTCGTTGAATGCTACTTGGAGTTATTCGGGGCCTACGTTCCACATGTATTGTAATAACTCTCTATATACTCCAATCTATGTTAAAACTCTATGGAATGTTGTAACACTTGATTCAGTGATTGTCAGTTCATTACGATCTTGGTTGCTAAGGAAATGTTTGGAAATCCTTCGTGATTTTACTAGACCCTTGGTTTATATGGGCTCAAGTGTGAGGTAATCACTGCGAGGCAAGTGGTTTGCATACTTGATCTCTTATAGATCTGGTCCAGTCGCCGCAAGTGTGATGCCATAACATCTGGTGTTCTGAAGAAGCGGCAAAAGAACTTGCTGAGCGGTTTGAGTATTTCTAACGTGCCTAAATTTAAATCTGAAAAAATGCAAATCAGAGACAAGGCTGCTACTATGAGGGATAAGTGAGTCATTGACATCTTACTGATGCAGCATGGTATTCTTTGCAGAAATCTCATCTTTGCATGGATCATATGTGTATCTAATTTGGCTCTTCACATAGAAATTTTAGACATCTTTATGTTCGTCCTAGCCTCTTAATCTATATGTTCATTGTGCCATGCACTTGGAGTTCCTATGGACATACTTGTGAAAGCCACAGATTCAGTTTTGGTATGTTACATTTTTCCAGAGCACTATGCTTAGCTACACTACTTAGTACTTACATATGAATGGAATACAGACACATGTATGGTGATGCTTCTATTTCTCTTTGAAACTGAAACTTCAGGTGTGCCCATCTAAAGGTTTAGGCGCCCCTATTAGATTCAAAGGCCTTTGTTGACAAGGTCTATTCATGTGTGTCTCTAAGTCTAAACTATAGTGTTGTATTATTGCAAAATGAAAAGAACTGCATATTATAACAGAACTATGAACAATACCTGCAGGCCAAAAAATCTTTGAAAGACCCTAGGTGGTGGAATGAGGCAGGTTGGAGTTCTGTGTGCTGATGCTCATACACTATGGGAAAACCTACTGGTGAGGATAGAAAGGCTAAAGTTGTGCTAGGTTTATTTTTCCCTGATTTCTAAAAAACTTAGAATTGGTTGTATGCTATTTAAGGAAATAATGTTTTCCATTGTCTAAAAATGATTTATTTTCTCTAGAATATTTGTTTCCTAGCTTTTTATCCTACTTAAACAAATCGAAACTATCATTGTCTTGAAGTCCTGAACTTATCACTCAAATCCATTTGCCTAGAAGAGGCAAATAGAATTGAACAATTCACGGGATTCAACTTCAGTCGTGCCCAATATGGCCATCCTCCTACATTTATTTTCTCATTGTCTACTATATGTGTAACTATAAATGTCCCATTTGTATCATACCTATGATTTCTAAGTCATTTTTGGATATTGTGGATTCACTCATATCTATGACAAGTTGTGCCAAGTCTTGGGAACACACAATGTGCTTGCAAGGGGTTCAAAAACGTGAAGCTCCTTTGATGTTCAATAAGATTTAGCATATTAAGTAATTTTCTAATAACATTTAGCATGTTGAAAAAGGTGAAGTTCCACATAGTAGTTTAGGATTTAGCATCCACATATTTTTAAAATGTGATTTGACATTTTCAATATCCTTGTTGATGCTACCTTATTACCATCCTTCTAGACTTTCTGGAGTATTACCATTACTAACTTAACTAAGGCTACCAAAATTAGCAATATCAGTTGTTTTTTTAACCTAGACAACACCATTATACTATATCCATTCTAGCTATTCATATGACCTCCTTTACTTACATAGTGCGAGGCTTGTCCTTCATTACCAAATTTCAGATGCCGATGTTCAATATGAAGTGGCACCGTTTTTTTACTATTATTGTTTGGGCTCATGTGTGTGCATTATGAATGTTACTCATATGATCTTATGTTTTCAGAAAGCTGTTAAAGAGATACTGATGGTTGTACTAAATTCGAGCATTTGGCAGATCCTACTACAAAGAATTCATACGGGCACTAGGACACCATGATCAGATCCATCGTCTCGGTGGCCTTGTCTCATGTTGGAGGCTATAGAAATGTTGATAACCTTGATGATCTTTGATCTGGTGTCAAGAAAAATAAGGTAGCAAAGCACGGCAAACTATACTTGAATTTGTGGTATATCAACTGACTCTATCTTATAACTATGGATTCTACTCAATTGACCGTATAATGAAGAAGCCATGGTGTATGCTATCTGAAAGGGAAATGGTCTCAACATTTCCTATAATCGATTTTGGTGTTTGCCGTCCATCACAAACCATATGGACTAACTAGTTTGCATAGTGGATGTTTTCTCATGTGCATAAAGTTCACATAAACATACAAAGAAAAAGACTTGGGGAATTCTACATGGTTGGAGCAAAACAAAATTAGCGCAGCCTATGGCGCACCGGACACTGTCCGGTGTACACCGGACACTGTCCAGTGCCCAGGCTAAAGACCTCCACGAACTGGCCACTCTCGGGTTTTCTCGATGCTCATCCACTAAAATTCATCAGACTGTCCGGTGAGCCACCAAACTGTCCAGTGAGACAACGAAGCAACGGTCAACTTCACCCAACGGTCGACTGCGCTGACTACGCACAGTCTGCGGTACCAAAAGTCAGAAGACAGTCTGCGACGACAGGTCGCACCGGACTGTTCGGTGTGCCATCAGACTGTTTAGTACCGCAAGAATACAGAAGACTTCAACGGTCAATAGCTCCAAACCCCAACGGTCGGCTGACGTGGCACTCATCGAACAGTGAACAGTAGAGTGTCTGGTGCACCACTGGATTGTCCGATGTGCCCATCGACAGCAACGACTGGAATAGTGGTTGGGGCTCTAAATACCCTCCAACCACCACCATTTAAGCCATCCAAGCATTCCAACTTCCTCATTCAACACTAGAGCAAAAGAATAGACTCCAAAGACACAATCAAAGCATCAAATCCTCTCCAAGCTCCAAAATCAAGTCAAGTGATAAAAGGTGCTTAGTGACTTGAGAGAGGGTGATTTGTGTTTCTTTTGTTGCTCTTGTTGCCTGGTTGCTTTCTTCTTCTCACTCTAATCTTTTCAAGTGCTTTGTAAAGCTAGCAAGAGACACCTAATTGTGTGGTGATCCTTGCGGGGTCTTAGTGACCCAGTTGATTAAGAAGTACTCAACCTATCTAAGTGACTAATTGAGAGAGGGAAAGGGTTGGAATAGACCCAGCATTTGTGGCCTCCTCAATGGGGAGTAGGTTCCTTGGAACCGAACCTCGGGAAACAAATCATCATGTTCATTTGTGTTGATCTTCATCACTCGATTTGTTTCTTCCATCTCCTCTCTCTAAAGTCCTCTTACTCATATTGTTTTGAGTTGGCTCCAAAAGTTATCCGCATTGATTGAGCAACTCATAGCAAAAGGAACTATCTTCCGCACTCCGAACTCACTATTATTTATTTCTAACCCTAACCCCGGGTGAAGTGCGTGTTCAAAGTTTATAATTTTCAGGTTTCCCTTATTCACCCCCCCTCTAGGCGACTTTCACTATCAAACATTGAGTTGCTGAGGATCCATAATTTGGTAGTTTTTGTAATATGCAAGTAGCTTCAACTACTGATCTTTTCTAGTACCTTATGTATCATGCCAAATCACACTACGGATGGTTCTTGTTGGAAACCATAATCCCTAATCAGGCGGGCAATCAAGGTGGGCTATGTTGCATATATTAGAAAAGAAGTTACATAGTTGCATGCCATCGCAACACACGAACATATATCTAGTAAATATGATATTTAGACAGTATCCATCAGTTCACCCATATTGTTACCAAAAACACTGTTTTTGCACTGTAGGTTGCACTATTCGCAGAGTAGAGATTGAATATGGGTATAAGTATGAATAAAATGTTGGAGATAGCCTTAGAAGTCTGAGTATAAATTTGAAATTTTGATTATTTTTATATATAAAAAGGAAAAAGTGTAAGGCTCCTTTGGAATGCAATAATTTCAAAGGAATCATATAGTTATTTCATATAAATTAGTTCATTTTCACAAAAAATACAAAAAACACGCATTTCATAGGGACCTAAGCGTCGATGTTTTATTGGGCCGTGTATGGGTCGGGGGCACGATAATATTGGCCCCATTGTTTTCAGTTCGAAACACCGTTGGATTTAGGGATGACGACAAATGAGTTTTTTCCATGCGATCGCGGATAAAAAAAACCCATGGGGCACAAATTCAGGTATGAGTCTATACTTGCAGCTATGGATACAAGTAGCATATGATATGTGACGAACCTCCCAAGTCATTAGGCCCACCTATAGTTGTCCTTGTCCAACGGACCTCGGGCAACCCTGCAGATGCACCTGATCACTCGACAAGTTCGGTATCTGTATCCTTTACCTTTCCCAGGAGCGTTTCACCCGTCACGCAGATATTACAACACATCAGAGGGACGAATAAGCGGAAGCAATTACAGTAACTTAATTTACATTAAAATATAGGAAGAGTGTTATTATTATTGCAGACCAATAGTATATGAGTGCAGAAATATTGTTATTACAAACTCGGGAGGCAAAAACCCCTCCCGCTTAACAGTAAAGTGTTTTTTTAAAGGAGGACAACTTCCTCTCGAGGCTTCACTCTTGAGATTCTTCCTTTGGCACCACCTTAGAGCAAAAGCAACAAAAGTTTGCTGCTTCCTCACCTACAACAACATGGGTTCGAAAACCCTGAGTACGAAGTGTACTTTCGCAAGTCTTACCCGTCAAATAAAAGACTCTCAAGGATATGCTGGCTTGAGGGAGTCAAGGTAAGGCTTAATCAAGAATGAAGACTCTGTTTGCAAAAATGCTTACTAATAGTGGATCCTCAAAATCCAATTTTATTAGCAAGTTAAGTCATTACCTGAATCTAGAGTTCTTTCTACCCTAGTTCAAGCACTTGGCCTATACTAGCCATCCTTTTATCATCCCCTTTAAGTTCACTGGAATGCTACGTGTAAGTCAGTGACCAAGTCTTCATGTCCGAGAAGTAACGGCGATCCGAATCGATTAATACCCAGCTGGGGATCTCCAATCACACGACATATGTAGCACTTAACCCTTGCATATGTCAACTCGCCACCGAGGTTCTTAAGACTAGATCAGGTTCATGCCAACCGAGAGCACAGATACACCACAGTCCAGCCTCATGCCACGGAGGATACACGCTAACCTCGCCATCTCTCCACTACCATTGTGTGTTATCTTATTCTGGTATTAGTCTGCCCGAGGCAAAGCTTACCCATGATAAGGCATGTGACTAGTTAAAAGGTCCTTGATCATCAGGCCTACATCGAGACGGTCCTTAATCGACTCAGACGGAGACACTACACCGAGACATTCTTCTCGTGCAAGTCACACGCCTGGTCTCAGCTTTATCATTTAAACCCAAAGTTTGGTACCTGTCAGAGGTACATCTTTTCTGATGTTGAACCCATCACGGCCATGATGGATCCACCATCCAGTTTTACTTTTGAAAACATCCCATCCCACTTGAAGCATCATATTTTGTCAAACAAAACATGATGTTTTTCTAGAGCAAGACTAAGCAACAGAAAAACCTTTTCATAAAACAGGTGATCAAGGAAAGGTAATTAATTTGCTAAGGAAGGAAATGCATCAATTATTTTAGCACACAACTCTTATCACCTAATGCATCAAGCAAGTGAGAAAGATTTTAAAACAGCAAGGAGGTGGCAAATGCACCGGGGCTTGCCTTGTGTTATAGGAGAGTCGGGCTCTGCTCCACAAATATCGAAATAAAAGCAGTTCCTGGCAGGTGGGTCTTCAGGTGGTGGTGGTGCAACTCCTTCTTCTTCAACCACTACTTCTTCGTTCTCTATTTATATCATATATAACCATGAATGCTCATATAATGCTTATGAAAATGCAATGATAATAAAAGTAAATCATATTAGGTCTTGAATACAATTTTCCTTCACGGTACTCCAGGAAACTAGGGTTTTTGGGGTCAGTCTTTTATTTAATAGGGCAGACACTACTTAGAAGATTAGGGTTTTGGGTTTAGGTATCAAACATTGTCCAAATCATGTCAAACTTCACCCAAGGTTTCTAAATATCATTTTAAGCTCATACAAAAAGTTTAGTGATTTTTGGAGTTATTAATTAATTTCTAAAATTCTAGAGGTATAGGTTTAAGCCTTTTTAAATACTAGATAATTCCTTGTTTGGACCAAAAATCTTAAAACTATTTTTTATTAAGAAATTTAGGAATCTAACAAAATTGGTCTCACATTTTTAGTATTTTATTGGAATTTTCTATGGATTTTCTAACTCTGGCAGAAAAAGAAAAAGGAAAAAGACCAACAGTGCTGGGCTTAATCTGGCCCGAGCCAGCCCAGCATAGGCAGAACGCGCCCATGTGCGCGCGCCCACGTGGCGGTTTTACACCGAGGCCCTCAGCGGTTTGAATAACTAGCGAAGAACCCTATGCACTATTTGTTTGAGCCACTAACAAATGAAGATAGGCCATTATTCTTCTTTTCTTTACAACACGCGATCCCCGATGGTGAACGACGACGGACCGAGCTCCGGCGAGCTTGTACTGGCCAGAATAAGCAACGGCTAGCCCTTCCCTTTGTTGGACACCAAATTCAACCCTAAACGACCATTTCCCCTCACTTAATTGCAAGGTTTGAGCTCTTAATCACACTGCCCACGGTGACAGCGTGATCAATGGACAGCATGAAGCGTTCCCGGTGATCTACCCCGGTCTAGTGTAATTGGTTGGGCCGATGAGCTTCAAGGGCATATCAGAGTACTGAAACAAAGGAACAGAGGGTGGAAATGGACCTGTAACGCGCTGGCCACGGTGAGAGTCTTTCACGGCGGTAGAAAACCGATTTGGGGGAAGTGAGCAATTCGAAGGCTCTGGTGAACAATTGAAGGCAAGTGCTGGTGCTTTGGATGGGTAATTACCCTACGGAGCTCATGGCATACTCAATTTATAGAGTCAGTGAGCGGTGGTGTTCAATTCGAAGGGATTGCGCTGGCGGCCGAGAAGGGGGTGAATCGTTGGTGCGGGTTACCGTGGCACTCCCTGGCGGAGGGGCTACGGCGGTCATTGGCAAGCTATTGTGGCTAGTCGTGACGTGGTTAAAGGGTCTTGGTCGTGGCACGATCACGGCGACGACGTTTACCTCGACGACGGCTGGTTGGCCACATCGCCGGTGCGGTGGATGAGTGACCGAGCACAATAGTGCCCCAAGCTCATCCCCAGCGCCAGATTTTTCACCCACCGTAGTTATCTGCACTTCATTGAACATAAATCGCAACAGCGGCGATGATCACGGCGCGGAATTACCAGCGGCGAGATACACTGAACTGAGCGATCTGATCCAAACAATGTACCATCGTGCTGCCATTCAGTTGGCCTGACAAAGCTTATTTGGAGGCAATTTGCTCCCAATTTTGTGTAGTGACCAGATCAACACCCTGTATCAAAGTTGTAGTTCAACAAACCATCTTTAACTTTGTCACAGAGGTTCTAGTTAAACACCCACGAAATCGAGCTCCACATGGTCCCAAAGTTGATCCTACACACTGCTTTTTTTGAACATCACAGATTCTTAGTCTGACAGCCAGACTTCAAACTTATTTATCTCTAATTTATGTGCAGTATTAGTGCTAGGTCACTTAATCAAATTTGTTCTCCTTTCATAGCTCTACAACTTTGCTATATTGACTTTTAGCAAAAACTTTAAGTATCCTGAGATGTAGAGCTCCAAAGTCAGCCCTATTCACTGGTTTTGGACTTAGGCATATGAGAGGTATAGAGTGGTGTTTTGCAAATAAGCCCAAATATCATGGTTTGATTTGCAAATCCTCAAATGTGTGAACCATATGATTTGAGGTGCCCTAATACCTTGGTTTTTGCACTTGGGTCCAAAAGTGCACAAAATTTACACTTAGCCCCCTAGGGTTCCAACTTAGGGTTTTTCAGGGATCTTTTCAGGGTTTTTAATACTCTAGGATTTTGGTGTTACAAAAGTCCTTCAAATGTGATATCTTATGTTTATTTCTAATAAGTTTTGAGATTTTAACTTGTTTGGGCTTCATTTTTACTCATAGGCCTAGTTTAGGGGTAAGTACTCTACCCTAGGGTTTCACACATACCAAGTCACATTAATACAACTTGTTTAAAATTTTTGCCCACTGAATGCACTCTAAGTGTAGCAAACACATGATATGCTAATGCTCATGATGTTATGCTCAAGTTTTAGTTATAGTAACACCAGGGGTGTTACATACTTCCTGATGAGGACATCACTTCTATACATACAATGAATGGACCGATAACACGATCTCGTGCACGACAGCTAAATCTCCAGGTACGTTCTACACTAGTCAATTGTGTTTCAGAGCTTACGCTTGGGGCCATGGATGTTTTGATGATTAGGTACCTTGGAGAGGACTAGCAAGGACTTGGGAAAGGCCAAGGTGTTGAGGAGGAGCAGCAAGGGCGGCCACAACAGGAAGGAGATCAAGTCCGACTCGGCTGTAACTCCATCTCGACTTCCAGGACCAATCTGCACTAAAATGGACGCCCAGGATGCATCTGGACTCCGATTGCACGGACTTGATATGGTTGGAAAGATAAGGAGATTATCTAACCATCCCAACTGGTTCCACCTTAAAATTCATCCGGAGTCAACAGGAATCGTCGAAACAATTTAACGTTCAGATTATGTTTTGGTGCTGCGACACCGTATGTTGGGTCGTTGGGTCGTGTATCGCGTCGAAGCCCATTAGGGGCGAGTCCAGGGGTCACGCATGCCCTAATACTCTATTTATTCAGCAGCCGCTGCCACATTAGGTTTTGGGTTTTGCTTAGATCAATTATGTCATCGAACAGTGTCGCCATCATCAGTTTGTGAGACCCCATCCCGTAATCAATACAGTTTTGGTTGCGTTTCTTTCCTGTTCTTGCTTGTGTTCTTGATTGCGCTTGCAGAGATAAGCCTTCATGGCGAGTTCATTCATGTGTCATGGGTGATAACCAATGGAGCCATGGTGTAGTGATTGCGAGGAACCGTTCGCTTGGAGCCTTGGATCATCAACATCGAGATCTCCACTCAATCAAGTTATCGTATCTCACGGAAGATCGGGCCGCGTCTACTATCAATTGGTATCAGATTTCCAGGTTGCCCGTGAGGTATAATCCTACCTTTAGATTAGTTTTGTTTCATCCCATAGTCCACAAAAAGCCAAAAAAAAATATAATTACGATCAGTTTATTCCGACCTAAAACCATTGCCTTAGCCTTTGCACAATTTAGTTTTATAGTCCACAGTTCTAAGTTCGTGTTCTAGGTTGAGTTTGGTTGCTGGTTTAGATTTGTTTTGGTTCAGTTTGATTCCGTCCATCCGCTTCCATCCTACAAAACCGACCCTATCTACAAAACAGATCCTATCTCTAAAACCGACCCTATCCACAAAATAGATCCTTTCTCTAAAACCGACCCTATCCACAAAATAGATCCTATCTCTAAAACCGACCATATCCACAAAACAAATCCTATCTCTAAAACCGACCCTATCCACAAAATAGATCCTATCTCTACAACCGACCCTATACATAAAATAGATCCTATCTCTAAAACCGACCCTATCCATAAAACCGAACCCCCACCCTTCCAACACCTCGCCAGAAACCCTGATTCGGAGTCCAAACTTAAAACAGCCGTAACTTTCGCCTCGGAACACGAATCGGGCCCATTTTTTCAAATCGCACATAATTAAATTTTGCATCCGATTCTTTCCGGCTTTGCCGGATTCGCTATTTTTAAAATTGCCAAATTCAGCTTGGAAATAGGACTTCTATTTTCCAAACATTTATTCCAATTTTAGGGCAAACTTGTAGAAAATCTAGAGGACGCGTCATTGCACAAAAAAATCTGAAACTTGGTGTGTTTTCTTCTTATGTGCTACTGCAAAAGAGAAAAATATAAAAAAATATTTGAAAAAAATCGCAAAAAAAAGAAAGAAAAGAAAAGAAAAGAGTAGCACATAAACAGAAACACTAGTGTTCTGTACACCTCTGTGATTATTATGCCCCAAGCCTGTTTCTTGCTGCACCTATATACTTGTACCTCCTTTCTTGTGCCTTGGTCCAACTGTTCTATTACATTTTCTAGGCCAGCAACTAGGACGAGTACTTGGAACACTTATTCAGCATTGCTATTTGTTACTGACTTGTGTGCCACACACACACACACACACACACACACACACACACATATATATATATATATAGTCAGCCTTCCCAGAACTCCAGCTTTCAGCTTTCTCTCGAGCAGAACAGGTACTCCTTTGCAATCACACCCACGCTCGTTAGACAGTCACACCGGTCATCATTTGCCACCTGCAGTGCTGGTAAGAACCTTGTAAGAGCAGGGTAAGGCGCTTCATAATTTGTATTCCACCACCACCACCCTAAGAGATAGTTGTAGGGTTTACATTGTTTGTTGCCTTTTTGTCTCTGCTTTGTGCTAACAATGACATGACCAAAGAATCAAATGGACAAGGACAAGGGGCCTAAGCTTAACGACGATGAGTGTGTCTCTCAGCTGGAATTGAAGGAGATGATGCGCGCGATGACTGAAGCTTTTAAAAAATACCAGGACTCAGTGGCGACATCCTATGAGCAACTTGATCGACGAGTTGCTAAACTTGTTACACGCATGGACGTACTGGAGGCTCGTCCCCCACCACCAACTCCAGCCCCAGCTCACCCTCCTGTGGACGACGATGACGACGATGACAACGATGTTTATGCACCGCTGCGACAACTCCTCGCACGTAATCGACAAGGTATGGGAGGTAATGGTAGACGTCGTCATCATAATCCTGAACCAGACCATGATCCATTTGCTAAGATTAAGTTCTCTATTCCACCGTTCATTGGTTCTTATGATGTTGAAGCTTACTTAGACTGGGAGATGACGGTAGAACAAAAATTTAATTCCCATCTTGTTCCTGAGCAGCATAGGGTTAGACAAGCCACTAGTGAATTTAGAGATTTTGCTATCATTTGGTGGAATGAACTTGTTAACACACGTGCTGCACCACAAACATGGAATGCATTAAAAGAGGAGATGCGAGCTCGCTTTGTTCCCCCTTCTTATAGACGTGATCTTCGAAAAAAATTGCAATGCTTAGATCAGGGAGACATGTCGGTACAGGAATACTACCAAGAGCTTCCGAAAGGTATGCTACGTTGTGGGGTAGTTGAGGATCTGGAGGATCAAATAGTTAGGTTTTATGGGGGATTGAGGCGGGAGATTCAGGATATTGTTGATTATAAACAATATCATTCTATACAACGCTTGTTCCATCTTTCTATGTTGGCAGAAAAAGAATTGCAGGGTCACTAACAGCGGAGGAGCAGCACTTTCGCGCCACACCAGCCACCGGCGCCAGCCAAGGCGTCATCCTCTTCGGGTGTACGGACGTCCACATCTTCCTCCACCAGCGGCACACGCAACACCGCACCTTCGGCATCACAGGGACACGACAACAGCAAGTCCTTGGTGCCTTCGGGTGTTGCAGCAAAACCTGCTACGACCACCTCTTCCACAGGCCACTCCTCCGACATCAAGTGCCACCGCTACCAAGGACTTGGCCATATTCAGCGAGATTGCCCCAGCAAACGGGCATACATTGCTACTGGTGATGGTGGGTATGTTAGTGCTTCTGATGTGGAAGATGAAGATACTGTTGGAGCTAACATTGCAGAGACTTATGATGTTGATGAAGAGGTTCTTGGTACAACAGCGACCGAGACCTATAAGGCCTTGATTGTGCAACGAGCTTTGAGTGCCACGGCTAGTGACGACGACAACAGACAGCGCCACAACCTCTTCAACATGTTCCTCATCGTCAAGGACTACCGTGTACATACCATCATTGACTGTGGTAGCTGCAACAACTTGGTGAACGTTGAGGTGGTCAAGAAGCTTGGCTTGACCACACGACAGCATCCCCACCCTTATCACATTAAATGGTTTAACAACATCGGTAAGTTCAAGGTAACAAAAACAGCAAGGGTGCATTTTTCTATTGGCTCTTACCATGACTTTGCTGATTTCGATGTGGTGAGTCTGGATGCTTGCTCTCTTTTACTAGGACGTCCTTGGGAGTTTGATACTGTTGCTGTTCACCATGGTAGATCTAATAAATATACTTTCATGCATAAGGGAAAGAAAATTGTGTTGCTTCCTATGACTCCCACTGAAATGGTCCACTTTGAACATGAGAAAAAGACTAATGCTAAGCAAAAAGGTGTTTTGAACTCTGAAAATCAGCAACCTATTAAGTTAAAAACTCCTACTTTGCTAGCCACTAAATCTGATCTTGATGAGTTACATGCCTCTGTTGGACTTTGCTATGCCTTAGTGTGCAAAAATGTTTTCTATTCCATTGATGATACGTCTATTGCTTTGCCACCGGCTATTGCTAACCTTTTGCAAGAGTATATGGATGTGTTTCCCTCTGAGATACCCCCTGGATTACCACTTGTGTTGCCTCCAGATTTTCGGGTTAGTTCCACCTTTAACATTCCAGATTTGAAGCCATATATGGGTGACGAAGATGAGATCGAGTCGAGGATGACTCCAATTCAAGAGGAGGATGATGATGATTTGAGGTGCCCTAATACCTTGGTTTTTGCACTTGGGTCCAAAAGTGCACAAAATTTACACTTAGCCCCCTAGGGTTCCAACTTAGGGTTTTTCAGGGATCTTTTCAGGGTTTTTAATACTCTAGGATTTTGGTGTTACAAAAGTCCTTCAAATGTGATATCTTATGTTTATTTCTAATAAGTTTTGAGATTTTAACTTGTTTGGGCTTCATTTTTACTCATAGGCCTAGTTTAGGGGTAAGTACTCTACCCTAGGGTTTCACACATACCAAGTCACATCAATACAACTTGTTTAAAATTTTTGCCTAGTGAATGCACTCTAAGTGTAGCAAACACATGATATGTTAATGCTCATGATGTTATGCTCAAGTTTTAGTGATAGTAATACCAGGGGTGTTACATCCTTCCTGATGAGGACATCACTTCTATACATACAATGAATGGACCGATAACACGATCTCGTGCACGACAGCTAAATCTCCAAGTACGTTCTACACTAGTCAATTGTGTTTCAGAGCTTACGCTTGGGGCCATGGATGTTTTGATGATTAGGTACCTTGGAGAGGACCAGCAAGGACTTGGGAAAGGCCAAGGTGTTGAGGAGGAGCAGCAAGGGCGGCCACAACAGGAAGGAGATCAAGTCCGACTCGGCTGCGACTCCATCTCGGGTTCCAGGACCAGTCTGCACTAAAATGGACGCCCAGGATGCATCCGAACTCCGATTGCGACGGACTTGATATGGTTGGAAAGATAAGGAGATTTTCTAACCAACCCAATTGGTTCCACCTTAAAATTCATTCGGAGTCAACAGGAATCGTCCAAACAATTTAACGTTCAGATTTTGTTTTGGTGCTGCGACACCGTCTGTTGGGCCGTTGGGCCGTGTATCGCGTCGAAGCCCATTAGGGGCGAGTGCAGGGGTCACGCACGCCCTAATACTCTATTTATTCAGCAGCCGCCGCCACATTAGGTTTTGGGTTTTGCTTAGATCAATTCTGTCATCGAACAGTGTCACCATCATCGGTTTGTGAGACCCCATCCCGTAATCAATACAATTTTGGTTGTGTTTCTTTCCTGTTCTTGCTTGTGTTCTTGATTGCGCTTGCAGGGATAAGCCTTCGTGGTGAGGTCATTCGTGTGTCACAGGTGATAACCAACGGAGCCGTGGTGTAGTGATTGCGAGGAACCGTTCGCTCGGAGCCTTGGATCATCAACGTCGAGATCTCCACTCAATCAAGTTATCGTATCTCACGGAAGATCGGGCCGCGTCTACTATCACTTCCCCCCATAAAAGAATCTCGTCCCGAGATTTAAAGTCCTAGGGCAAGTAGTGGAAAAGAAAACGCGTCATATTTTTATTTCCTTATTTCTTGTACAAGGCAGGGGGTGGTATGGGGTTTATTTCTCTTTACAACAATTGTACATATCTTACAAATTACATGAAGCTAGAAAGCCTAGGAAATTCTTTTCTAAAAAGTCTTGGGTTTCCCATGTAGCTTCATTTTCAGTGTATTGATTCCATTGTATCTTAGAAAATTTGAGAGTTCTTCTTCGGGTAACCCTGTCCTTTTGATCCAGGACTCGAATAGGATGTTCTGAATATGTTAAGTCTGGTTCTAAGGTAACATATGTCACTTTAATGGTTCGATCTGGAACCCGAAGACACTTCTTCAATTGGGATACATGGAACACATTGTGTACTGCAGACAAGGTTTCGGGTAGTTGGAGTCGGTACGCCACTGGTCCACATCTTTCAAGGATAGGAAATGGATCAATGTATCGAGGTGCAAGTTTTCCTTTTACCCCGAAACAAGATACACCCTTAATTGGTAATACTTTCAAATACACATAGTCTTCAACTTGAAAGTACAAGGGTTGGCGTCGTTTGTCTGCATAACTCTTTTGTCGAGCTTGTGCTTCTTTCAAATTATGTATAATTCGTTGAACTTTTTCCTCCATCTCCTTAACCATACCAGGCCTGAAAAACCATCTCTCTCCTGGTTCAGACCAATTTAATGGAGTACGACACCGTCATCCATATAAAGCTTCAAAGGTGCCATCTTGATGCTCTCTTGATAGCTGTTGTTGTATGAAAACTCTGCCAATGGTAAACATTCATCCCATTTCTGTGGGAATTCCAGAACACATGCCTGTAACATGTCTTCAAGTATTTGGTTCACTCTCGCAGTCTGCCCACTTGTTTGGGGATGATAGGCCAAACTGTGAAGCAACTTAGTACCCAGATATTTGTGGAGCTCTTCCCAGAATTTGGATACAAATTGCGGTCCGCAATCCGACACTATGGTCTTTGGGATTCCGTGCAAACTGAGAATATGGGCAATATACACCTGAGCATAGGTGAGGACTGGATAGGATGTCTTTACTGGTAGAAAATGGGCTATTTTTGTAAGTCGATCAACTATAACCTAGATAGAATCAAACCCTTTTGCTGTCCTGGGTAACCCTACAATGAAGTCCATGCTAATGTCCTCCCATTTCCAAGTTGGGATGGGCAAGGATTGCAGTGGACCAGTAGTTTTCATATGTATGGCTTTGACACGTCTGCAGGTGTCACATTTCGCCACATAGCGTGCAATTTCAATCTTCAACTTTGTCCACCAATAATGTTGCTTTAAATCATGATACATCTTAGTGCTTCCGGGATGAATGGAATATCGACTAAGATGTGCTTCATCTAAAATTTGCTGGCGGACATCATCATCTTTAGGCACAACTATGTGGTTATTAAACCATACAATGCCTTGATCATCCTCTCTGAAACAGTTTGCTTTACCGGCCCTTATTTTCTCATGAATGTGTTTCATACCCCTATCACTTCTTTGTGCATCAATAATCTTTTGCAGAAGAACCGACTCAAGCTTCAGTTGGTTTAAGGTTCCATGTTAAATCATTCCCAGGAATAATTTCTCCATTTCCTACCATAATGTGATGTCAGAAGTCTTTATTGTAAGATAATGGCAGGAAGCCTTGCGATTGAGTGCATCTGCCACCATATTGGCCTTGCCTAGGTGATAGTGAATTTCCAATTCATAATCCTTAATCAGCTCAAGTCATCTCCTCTGCCTCATATTTAGTTCTGACTAGGTAAAAATGTACTTCAAACTTTTATGATCTGTATATATATGACAGATATTTCCCAGCAGATAACGGCGCCATATTTTCAGGGCACGAACCACAGCAGCTAATTCTAAGTCATGAGTTGGATAATGTTCCTCATGCCGGCGCAACTGTCTTGAAGCATAGGCTATAACTCGGCCCCCTTGCATTAAGACACATCCGAGACCACTACCTGATGCGTCAGAATACACATCAAAAGGCTTTTTAATGTCCGGTTGAGCTAATACCGGAGCAGTGGTCAATAATATCGTCAGCTGCTCGAAGGCTTCGTTGCATCTTGAGGACCAGTTAAATTTTGTATCATTCTTTAATAAGCTTGTGATTGGCTTCACAAGCTTGGAGAAATCTGGGATAAACCTGTGGTAATAGTCAGCCAGTCCAAGGAAACTTCAAACTTGATGTACAGTGGTTGGCGGTTTCCACTCTAAAATATCCTTAACCTTGCTGGGATCAACCGCAATCCCCTTTGCAGAGAGTACATGTCCCAGGAATTGGATTTTCTCCAGCCAAAACGCGCACTTGCTAAACTTAGCATATAATTGATGTTCCCTTAAGCGCGTTAATACGATCCGTAGATGCTGAGCATGCTCCTCTTCATTCTTGGAATATATCAAGATATCATCAATGAAGACCACCACAAATTTGTCCAACTCGGGCATAAATACCAAGTTCATTAGATATGTGAAGTGGACAGGAGCATTCGTTAATCCGAAAGACATAACCAAATATTCGAATAATCCGTACCGTGTAGTAAATGCGGTCTTGGGTATATCTTCGGATCGGATACGGATCTGATGATAGCCCGACCTGAGGCCAATTTTGGAAAATACCCGAGCTCCGGTAAGCTGATCGAACAAAATATTGATCCGGGGAAGAGGGTACTTGTTCTTGATTGTGACCTCATTAAGGGGTCTGTAGTCCACGCACATTCGGAGCGTTTGATCCTTCTTCTTGACAAAGATTGTGGGACATCCCCAAGGTGACAAACTGGGCCGAATGAATCCCTTCTCTAGTAGATCTTGTAATTGAGTCTTGAGCTCTATCAACTCATTTGGAGGCAGACCTTCTAGAAATTGGAGCCGTACCGGGATTCAGTTCAATCACAAACTCTACATCTCTTTCTGGAGGTAATCTAGGCAGATCTTTCAGAAAGACATCCAGGAATTCACATACTACCGGAATATCTTGGATTTCTGGTATGATAGCTTCATAGACTCTGCCAAATGGTTTAGCCGGAATAGCTACAGGGATGGATGAAAGAACCTCTTCATGGCCATAGCTCAACCTGATGGTTCTTAAATTAGTGTTGAGGATAGCTTTATGTTGGGCTAACCAATTCATGCCCAGAATTATATCTATATCTTGGCCTTTCAGAACAATCATATTAGTGGGAAAGTCCCGTTCAGCCAATGTTACGGGCACATGGAAAGCCACTTCTTTTGTTCCCCAGGCGAATGAATAATAAACCCTTCCCTTGATTCGATGCAAGGAATGCAATATTTCTCCACAAATTTCTTGCTTATGAATGTATGTGAAGCACCAGAATCAAAAAGAATGACTGCTAGGTGATTGGCCATAAGAAACGTACCCATCATAACTGGCTCTCCCTCCGGTGTAGTGGCCACTTGAGTGTAGTATATTCGCCCAGTCTTCTTAGTATTCTTGTCCGCTGAATTGTTTGCCATGTTTCCCTTGCCTTGATTTGAGCTCCCTGAATTCTGCTGATTGCTGGATTTGTTCTGCCTCGGATATGGGCAGTCTTTAATAAAATGTCCAGACTTCCCACAATTGAAGCAGCTAGTTGAGGAACTAGGGAGGGCAGGAAAACGAGCACCAGGGGCACTCGGCTGACTTGTTGAAGTGGGGGCAGTGGCAGGGCGAATGAAGACAGGCTGTTTAAATGGGTAGGAGGGTGGACGAGGTGAAGAACAGTTTTGATTGAAAGGCCGGATTACCAACCTTGGTCACTTTTCAGGCCCCTGATTGGAACTGTCACCTCTGAATCCCTTCGACTTCCCTTGGCCTGTATTCTTAGCTTCTACTGCCAGCGCTGTGCTGACAGCCCTGCTGTAGGAGATGTCTAGGCAGGTGGCCATTTTTCTTTGAAGCCGGTCGTTGAGGCTGTCACACCCGGTTTTAGAAGGTAAACCGAATGCGAACCATGTACGTGCCAGGATCAGTTATTCACGTACACAGCAGTTACATAACATGGACATCATCACACAGTGCTCAAAATAGTATTAAAAGGGAAATAATAGTCGATTACATCATGCGTCTGAGACGTCCATATAGTCCTTACAATAAATCAAAGTGCGAAAACGAAACGTAGATAACCGCGGCCTTCATAGGCATCCGACTGGGGGTTGCCGCTAACCCACACCTAGAACTCGTCGTAGTCTTGGAACTCCTGGAAGTCTCCTTCCACAGCTTCATCTTCTCCTGAGCAGTGGTTGCAATGCTGACAACCTGGGGGGTGGTGTGTAGAGCAAGAGTGAGTACACATCAACATACTCAGCAAGTATCCTGTTTGGCTGTAGTGGACTAGCTTTATGTGGGGGTAAGTCAAGCAGATGCTTTTAGTTGGTCAGTTTATTATTTACTAGTAGAAAGCCAGGTTTTAGCATTAACCCAAGTTATTAACCCAAAGTATCCTTTCCAAACGGAAAGAATACCACTTACCATTACCATAAGCATAATCATAACCATCCTCATTGTCATCTGTAAACCAAAATGTCTCTGATCAAGTACCACTAATCACTGGAGCTCCCTTGGCCGCTCATAACCGCGAGCACGGCTGATATATCAGTTTTCAAACACTCTGCAGAGGTTGTGCACTTTACCCACAAGCCGTGATTCCCTCTTGCCTCGGGCCGATCAAACCCTTAAACACTACCAAGGTGAATAGGCAGGGTTTCACTACGTAGCCTTTACAAAGATTCCTCGGGGCTGTAGCCGCCCGTTAGGTTTCCTAAATGTACCGCACTCCTCCCCAGGGACAAATCAACCTTGGCAGAGCGAGCCGCATACACCGAGCCCCATTGACGGCACAACGGCTAAGCGAACTACACCCCGGTTCCTCTAATTATTCAGCTAAGGGTGTCCCACTCCACCCTCATGGTTGCACTGTTTTCCCAGGCGGTCATCCATAGAACAGGTCCTTACGGAGAGGCACTCGAGAAACCGCTCGAGCCCCCTCGAAGACCACAAGTACAACATCATAATAAGAGAAGGGAAAACAGCGTATCATATATAATCTCATCATGTTCATTGATTAGAGTTTGAGCAATAGCATAGAGCTAAATAATAATAATCCGACCCAAATAGGTAAACAAGGACATGGATAACAAAAGCTAGTCAATCCTTAGGTATAAATGTGTAATGCGGGAGGTGAATTAAAGAATGAATAGGACAGAGATAGGTCAAAGGACACTTGCCTCCACCAACCGACTGCTGCTCAGGGGCTTCTCCTACGAGTTCTTCGGGCTCTCCAACCGGATCGTTCTCTATGCGATTGCAAGCATACATACATCCATCCATTCAAATTAGGAAACAAACAGTACACCATACAAGAGAAGAAATAAAGTAAATATGCATAGAATATCACATACGATGATGAATTTACCATGGTTAGAAAGAAATGAGAAAAGGTCTCGCGAGAGTTAAAGCTTATGCCCGAGACACACTACGGGTTGGTGAATAACTAGACGTCACGTGTTCTAGTTCCAATTGGTTCTAACAAAAGAATTAGCTACATGCACTAATGTAAACGTGACCACTTTTAGTAGATTAACATTGAATAAGATAGACGATTGGCTATACAAATTAACTAACGTAACCAATTTCCAAATTGAGACTCCTATCTTATTAATATAAACAACGTGATTAGCGCATATAGGATACGGGGGGGTAGACGGGGCTAGGGGGTAGACGATCGTGTCGCGAGCGCAACAGGGCGCTATGCGTCGCGTCGCGAGCACGACGAACTACGCCAGAACGCTGCGCGAGCACGCGCACGCGCAAAACCACACTTAACGTGTCGCGCACGCGTCGGGGCCGTGCGCTGGCCGAGCTCGAGGCCGCGCGCCGAAGGCACGCTGGGCCGAGCTCGAGGCCACGCCGAGGGCCGATGCGACGCGAGCAAGGCACGGCGGGGCGAGCGGGCAAGCACGTCGCACGGGCGGGGCGAAGCACGGGCAGGGCGGGGGCACGGCCGAGGCCGAGAGCGGGGGCGGCCGAGCCGGGGCACGGGGCGGTCGGGCCGGGGCACGGGGCGGTCGGTTGAGCCGGGGGGGGCGGCCGAGCCGGGGCACGGCGGGGCGGGGGCGACCGAGGCCGGGCGCGGGGCGGTTGGGCCGGGGCCGGGGCGCGGGCGGCCGAGCCGGGGCGGGGACGGGCGGGCCGGGGCGGGGGCGGCCGAACCGGGGCGGGGAACGCCGGGGCGGGCGCGGGAGGCGGCCGAGCCGGGCGGGGGCGGCCGAGCAGGGGCCGGGACGGCCGGGCCGGGGCGGGGGGCGGCTGAGCAGGGGCCGGGATGGCCGGGTCGGGGCGGCCGGGTCGGGGCGGGGGGCGGCCGAGCAGGGGCCGAGACGGCCGGGCCGGGGCGGGGGGCGGCCGAGCCGGGGCCGGGTGGCCGAGGCCAAACGCGGGGGAGGGGCGGTGCGGGCGGCCGAGCCGGACGGGGCGGGCGGCCGAGCCGGGGCCGGGCGGCCGAGCAGGGGCCGGGCGGCCGAGCCGGGCGCGGGGAAGGAGGAGGGAGAGGGGGAAAGGAGAAGGGAGGAGGGGGGAGTCTCACCACGGCGGAGGAGGGCGGCACGGCGGGGCACGGGGAAGGGAGCGGCGGCGGCGGCGCTAGGGTTAGGGGAGGGCGGCGGCGGCGCTAGGGTTAGGGAGAGGGTGAGGGAGAGAGAGGGAGAGGGAGGGGATTTTTGGAAAAAGAAAAAAAAGAGGGGGGACGGTTGGGCCGATTGGGCCCAAAGGGGGGGAGAGGGGGCGCGCGGCTGGGCCGGCGTGGGGCCCACGCGGGAAGGGGGGGAGGGGGGCGCCTGGGCCGCCAGCTGGGCCGGCCGAAGGGGGGGAAGAGAAAAGAAAGAAAAAAAAAGAAAAAGCTTTTCCTTTTTCTGATTTCTAATTTCCTCTAGATGAAAGCATTCACATTTTTAATCAATCAAGAAGTATGCATGGTTCGGCATGATGCATCACACAAAATAAAGTATTTTAAGGTTTTGCTTTACACGAGGTCTAAAGCCAAAACTCGCTGCGACTTTGGAAAAGATCAAGGCTTAGCGAGGAGAAAAGGGAAAAAGGAAAGGGTAACGCCTGAATTTGGTGAGAGAAAAGAAGAAAAAAATTCTACCCCCAAATTCAGGGCGTTACAAACCTATCCCCCTTAAAAGAATCTCGCCCTCGAGATTCAGGGTTGGCTAGCAAAGAGCTCAGGGTATTTGGCCATCAGATCATCTTCACGCTCCCAGGTTGCTTCTTCCTCTGAATGGTGATTCCACCTGACTTTGCACATTCTGATGGTCTTCCTTCGGGTGACTCTGTCTGCAACCTCAAGGATTTGCACTGGCTTCTCAACGTAGGTCAAGTCTTCCTAGACTTCAAGACCTTCCACTGGCAACTGCTCTTCTGGCACATGCAAGCACTTCTTCAACTGAGACACATGAAAGACATCATGCACTGCGGACAAATCCTCTGGCAGACTGAGCTGATAGGCCACTTCTCCACGCTTTGCGATAATCTGGTACGGACCAATGTAGCGGGGTGCTAGCTTGCCTTTGACTCCGAATCTTCTGACTCCCCTGATCGGTGACACTTTCAGATAGACAAAGTCTCCGACTTCGAAACTCAGCTCCCTTCTTCTTGTGTCTGCATAGCTTCGCTGCCTTGATTGCGCTATCTTCAGATTCTCTCGGACCATCTTGATGTTCTCTTCGGCTTCAAGCAAAATGTCTGGCCCGAACACTTGCTTTTCCCCAGGCTGATCCCATTGCAACGGAGTTCTACAACTCCTCCCATAGAGCGCTTGAAATGGTGACATCTTCAAACTGGCCTGGTAACTGTTGTTATAGGAAAACTCCGCATAAGGCAATCGCTTGTCCCATCCGGACTGATCTTGCAGCGCACAGGCTCTCAACATATCTTCGAGAATTTGATTGGTCCTTTCTGTCTGGCCATCTATCTGCGGATGATAAGCTGAACTAAAATTTAGATGTGTGCCCAAGGCTTCATGCAACTACTGCCAGAAATGAGAGGTGAACTGCGTTCCTCTGTCTGACACTATCTTCTTTGGCACACCATGAAGACAAACGATCTGAGACATATACAACTCTGCCAGTACTGCGCTGCTATAGTTGGTCTTGACAGGTATGAAGTGGGCTGACTTGGTCAAACGGTCCACTACTACCCAAATAGAATCGTAGCCGGCTCGAGTGCGAGGCAATCCGACTATGAAATCCATGCCGATTTCATCCCATTTCCACTGAGGGATCTGCAACGGTTGCAACAATCTAGCTGGTCTCTGATGCTCTGCCTTAATTCTTCGACAACTATCGCACATAGCCACATGCTCTGCGATTTCCCTCTTCATTCCGTACCACCAGAATTTCTTCTTCAGATCCTGATACATCTTCTCACTACCAGGGTGAATCGAATAAGCAGTCTCATGAGCTTCCTTGAGAATCAACTCCTGAATGGATTGGACATTAGGAACGCACAATCGGTCTTTGAACCATATCACACCTTCTGCATCTTTACGAAAATATTTGCCTCTGCCATCTAGAATCAGTCGCCAAATCTCACTGATCTTTTCATCATTCTTCTGCGCTTCTTTGATTTCTCGCTCCAAGGTAGGTTCCAACTCAACTGTGACTCCTCGCGAATGGTTCAGAAATCCGAGACTTAACCTGTCAAACTCCTTGGCCAACTCGTAAGGCATCGGACGAGCGACCATCAGATTGACTTGACTCTTTCTGCTCAAAGCATCTGCCACTACGTTCGCTTTGCCTGGATGGTAATGAATCTCCAACTCATAGTCTTTGATCAACTCTAACCATCTTTGCTGCCTCATATTCAACTCCGACTGAGTGAATATGTACTTCAGACTCTTGTGGTCTGTGTAAACATCGCATTTCTGTCCATACAGATAGTGCCTCCATGTCTTCAGTGCGTGAACCACTGCTGCCAATTCTAGGTCATGGATTGGGTAATTCTTCTCATGAACCTTCAGCTGTCGGGACGAGTAAGCCACAACTCTTCCCTCTTGCATCAACACGCATCCCAAACCTGTGTAACAAGCATCACAGTACACAGAGAAGGGCTTATGCACATTAGGCAAGACTAGGACAGGCGCTGTTGTCAACTTCTCTTTCAGCGCTTCGAAGGCCTCTTGACATTTCTGGGTCCACTTGAACTCAACCTTGTTGCCTAGCAACGCTGTCATTGGTTTCGCAATCTTCGAAAACCCTTCAATGAATCGCCGATAATATCCGGCCATTCCAATGAAGCTCTTGATTCCTCGAGCATCTGTTGGCGCTTTCCAGTTCAGAATGTCTGCCACTTTCTTCGGATCCACAGCCAATCCTTCCTTGTTGATTATGTGACCCAAGAACAGGACCTCATTGATCCAGAACTCACACTTGCTCAACTTTGCATACAACTGGTGCTCTCGCAATCTCTGCAATACCATCCTCAAATGATCTGCATGTTCTTCTTCGGTTTGAGAATAAACCAGAATGTCATCAATGAATACCACCACAAACTTATCAAGATAATCCATGAATACACTATTCATCAAGTTCATGAAAAACGCTGGTGCATTGGTCAAACCAAAAGACATCACTGTGAACTCATACAAACCATACTTGGTAGTGAATGCCGTCTTCGGAATGTCCGAATGTCGGATCCTGAGCTGATGATAACCTGACCTCAGATCGATCTTGGAGAACACACTGGCTCCTCTCAACTGGTCGAACAGATCTTCTATTCTGGGCAAAGGGTATTTGTTCTTGATCGTGACTTCATTCAAAGCTCGATAATCGATACACATCCTTTTGGTGTCGTCTTTCTTTTCCACGAACAAGACAGGGGCGGCCCAAGGCGAGGTGCTTGGCCGGATGTAACCTTTCTCTGACAGCTCATCAATCTGCTTCTTAAGCTCAACCAACTCTGGTCCGGATATTCTGTAAGCTCTCTTAAAGATGGGGGCGGTTCCAGGAAGAAGCTCTATGGCAAACTCAACTTTCCGCTCTGGTGGCATACCCGGTAAGTCCTTTGGAAACACGTCTGGAAATTCAGACACAACCTTGATACTCTCAATTGGGTCTGCTTCACTGCTATCGACAGCCATCTGATAACAACTTCCTCTCTTCAGCTCAGGCGGGACTAACTCGGTCACCACTTCCTCTCCTAGTGGGGACACCAACTTGATTGTCCTTTTATCACAACTGATAACTGCCTGATACTTATCTAGCCAATTCATCCCTAGGATGACATCTATTCCCTGAGTACCCATTACTATAAGGTTAGCGGGAAACGCTATCCCCCTTATTTCCATGTTTACATTCAAACAGATGCTATCAGCTCGAATTCTACCACCGGCTGAGTCAATTTGAATGGGGGTTGACATGGTAGTAATTGGAAGATTATGTGCTTCTGCCCATGATGCAGTAATGAAAGAATGCGTTGCTCCAGTATCAAATAACACTTCTGCAATATGGGAGTCGACTGGGAACGTACCTACTATCATGTCGGGGGTCTCCTGAACTGCTTCAGCCTCCAAGTGGTTCAGTCTTCCATGATTGTAACGCGGCTGAGGGCGATTGCCTGCTCCAGGCTGAGACACATTCTGCTTTGCTGGGGCATTAGGGCCTGACTGCTGCTGGGCTGCCTTCTTCGGGCATTGCATCACCCAGTGGCCTTGCTCTCCACAGTGGAAACATGCTCTGTTTCCAACCTGAGCTGGTGCTGCCTGACTGTTCTGCTGGTTTGCTGGGGCAGGAAGACGAGGTGTCTGCTGATTCTGCCTCTGAAACTGACCTCCTGACTGATTGCTCTGACGGTTCTGGTACTGATGCTGAGGATACTGCCTTTGGAACTGCTGATGCTGCTGAGGTGGACGCTGGTTCTGCCTGAACTGCTGAGGTTGATTGCCTGAGAAACGAGGACGGTTGCTGCTTCCAGGCTGGGGTCCACTGATCTTGCGCTTACGATCCTCCATCTCCTTACGCTTCCTTTCTGTCATGATTGCTCTGTCAATTAGGTGCTGGAATGTCGGGAAGGTATGATTCATCAGTTGGTACTGAAGAGGGTCAACCAAGCCTCTCAAGAAACGGTACTGTCGCTTAGCGTCGGTGTTGACATCTTCAGGAGCATAGCGAGACAACTGCAGAAACCTGTCTCGATGCTCACTGACAGATGATGACCCTTGCTTAAGGGCCAGGAACTCCTCCTTCTTCACTGTCATCAGACCTGCAGGCACATGGTACTGACGAAAGCTACCTCTGAACTCTTCCCAGGTGATGGCATCGGGGTTGGCATGGGTGGCGAGATAAGACTCCCACCATGATTGGGCTGCTCCTCTCAACAGACGGGGACCATACAAGACTTTCTCCCTGTCATCACACTGAGCGGTATGCAACTCCCGCTCCACAGTGCGCAGCCAATCTTCAGCATCCATGGGGTCAGAAGAGTGAGCAAACGTTGGTGGATGACCTCTCATGAATTCAGCACGCTTGTCTCTGGGCATCTGAGGCATCTGAGGCTGAGGTGGTGCTTGCTGCTGTTGTTGCTGCTGCTGCTGCTGAATGGTGGCTAGAGTCTGACCGATGGCTTGAACCGCTTGAGTCTACATCAGAAACATCTGCTCGATCGACATCGGGGGCGGGGGCGGCAGGTGCTGCTGCTGGGGCACCTCATCCTGCGGAGCGGCTCGCTCCTGCTGAGCACGCCTTCCTCCTCTGCGCCTGTTCTCTGACATCTGCAGAATGCAACCACACATCAGAACTGATCTGGCAAATCTTGCAGCATAAGAAAAGAGTATAGAATTCTTCAATAGCACTGAACAGATGAGCATCTTCACTGATCTCCAACACAAACCACACAGCTTCTCTGATAGAGAGGAAAGTGGAATAAAGGTTTCCCAACTATATAACTAACTCCATTAACATAATATGTAAACCAAAATGCAGGGGGTACCCACACTCTGGTGACAGTCATTACAAAAATCCAAACCAAACATAGTTCATCATGACAAACATAGATGCACAGGATATAGCAAACTATCCTGTCTAACTAAGACTAACTAAAAGCGGGACTAACGCTAAGACTGTAGCTTCTACGTATATATTTTGTATTAATTACAAGATCCAACTCTAACGATTTATGGTTCTAGATTTATCTTGGTCTTGCAGTTGGGATTGCCATAAGACTGGCGTCCACGCCGAGGTGAGCGGTACGGGTGCTGAGTCCCAACGGGAGCGGGGGAACCATCATCCAGGTGACGACGTTCCGCGCGCTCAGCCCGCAGCAGGGCGATCTCAGCACGAGCCCTACTCAGCTCGTCTAATGCATGGTCCAGCTCCGTGTTTAGCACGGCGGCTAGGTTGACTGTGCTGCTCAACCTAGGATTGTCCTCACCAGCAGGTGAAACAATCACGCCTCCTGTGCTGCCAGATGGACGGCGGGGGTAATACTTCAGGTCGAGACCGTCAGCTACCCCACCGAGAACCGAGCAGTAGTGCGAAAGCGCACGCCGTGCAGCGTCTTGCATGGCTGCCTCAGCTGAGTCCCGCTCAGAGATAGAATAGTGCTCTGAGCAGACCTCAGCACCCTGGAGACTGTTCTCCGGACGACGCACCAAGCAGGTCGCCTCCCAGCAGTCCGGGTAGACCCCGCGACTATGCTGGTAGACCACACAGCGATACTCGATGGACCAAGTACGTCGGTCAAGTGCCTAACGTAGCAGGGTGTCGAGCGCGTCGTGGAAGTGACACCCGCGAGCAGCGTCGCGAGTGATGGGTCGAGCAACCCATCCTTCCGGCTCATGGTCAGCAGGGAAGTCAGTGTCGTGGCTCGGGCTGTCGTCGCCATCTCCGTCGTCTGGGTCTCCTCCAGTAGCTACTCCAGAGGCTGGGGCGCCCAGTGGTGGTGCAGGGGGCGCCTCCAGAGGAAGCACAGGAGAGCAGCTCCTCACAGACTCTATCTCCTGCTGGAGCGAGAAGGAAGAGCCCTGCTGCTCCTGTCGTCGACGTTCCTGCTCCTCATGCAGGCGGTGGTGCAGTCTCTCCAAGTGGCTGGACTGTCCGGCCACGGGACGGCGAAGCGGACGCTCCGCAAGGCGGGAGGGTAAGAAGGGGATGACAGACTTTCGTGCAGTGTGTCTAAGTCGAGCCATCTACAAAAGACACCGCAAGCAACAGAGTGAGAACAAAATTAATATGACCAGCAAATAATGAATCATAAATAAATGAAGGATTAGAATAAAACACAATTTTCAGCAAGGTATAATATATAGTAGAACATAGGTTTGGTCGGTATGACCAACTTTTGAAGGGGTACCAAAGTCAAGGCAGGGACAGAGGTCTATAGTCCTTAGAACGACCATTCTGCTCTAGGTTAGCGGTCCTACAGTCAGCATGGCTTTGATACCACTTATGTCACACCCGGTTTTAGAAGGTAAACCGAATGCGAACCATGTACGTGCCAGGATCAGTTATTCACGTACACAGCAGTTACATAACATGGACATCATCACACAGTGCTCAAAATAGTATTAAAAGGGAAATAATAGTCGATTACATCATGCGTCTGAGACGTCCATGTAGTCCTTACAATAAATCAAAGTGCGAAAACGAAACGTAGATAACCGCGGCCTTCACAGGCATCCGACTGGGGGTTGCCGCTAACCCACACCTAGAACTCGTCGTAGTCTTGGAACTCCTGGAAGTCTCCTTCCACAGCTTCATCTTCTCCTGAGCAGTGGTTGCAATGCTGACAGCCTGGGGGGGTTTGGTGTGTAGAGCAAGAGTGAGTACACATCAACATACTCAGCAAGTATCCTGTTTGGCTGTAGTGGACTAGCTTTATGTGGGGGTAAGTCAAGCAGTTGCTTTTAGTTGGTCAGTTTATTATTTACTAGTAGAAAGCCAGGTTTTAGCATTAACCCAAGTTATTAACCCAAAGTACCCTTTCCAAACCGAAAGAATACCACTTACCATTACCATAAGCATAATCATAACCATCCTCATTGTCATCTGTAAACCAAAATGTCTCTGATCAAGTACCACTAATCACTGGAGCTCCCTTGGCCGCTCATAACCGCGAGCACGGCTGATATATCAGTTTTCAAACACTCTACAGAGGTTGTGCACTTTACCCACAAGCCGTGATTCCCTCTTGCCTCGGGCCGATCAAACCCTTAAACACTACCAAGGTGAATAGGCAGGGTTTCACTACGTAGCCTTTACAAAGATTCCCCGAGGCTGTAGCCGCCCGTTAGGTTTCCTAAATGTACTGCACTCCTCCCCAGGGGACAAATCAACCTTGGCAGAGCGAGCCGCATACACCGAGCCCCATTGATGGCACAACGGCTAAGCGAACTACACCCCGGTTCCTCTAATTATTCAGCTAAGGGCGTCCCACTCCACCCTCATGGTCACTGTTTTCCCGGGCGGTCATCCATAGAACAGGTCCTTACGGAGAGGCACTCGAGAAACCGCTCGAGCCCCCTCGAAGACCACAAGTACAACATCATAATAAGAGAAGGGAAAACAGCGTATCATATATAATCTCATCATGTTCATTGATTAGAGTTTGAGCAATAGCATAGAGCTAAATAATAATAATCCGACCCAAATAGGTAAACAAGGACATGGATAACAAAAGCTAGTCAATCCTTAGGTATAAATGTGTAATGCGGGAGGTGAATTAAAGAATGAATAGGACAGAGATAGGTCAAAGGACACTTGCCTCCACCAACCGACTGCTGCTCAGGGGCTTCTCCTGCGAGTTCTTCGGGCTCTCCAACCGGATCGTTCTCTATGCGATTGCAAGCATACATACATCCATCCATTCAAATTAGGAAACAAACAGTACACCATACAAGAGAACAAATAAAGTAAATATGCATAGAATATCACATACGATGATGAATTTACCATGGTTAGAAAGAAATGAGAAAAGGTCTCGCGAGAGTTAAAGCTTATGCCCGAGACACACTACGGGTTGGTGAATAACTAGACGTCACGTGTTCTAGTTCCAATTGGTTCTAACAAAAGAATTAGCTACATGCACTAATGTAAACATGACCACTTTTAGTAGATTAACATTGAATAAGATAGACGATTGGCTATACAAATTAACTAACGTAACCAATTTCCAAATTGAGACTCCTATCTTATTAATATAAACAACGTGATTAGCGCATATAGGATACGGGGGGGGGGGGGTAGACGGGGCTAGGGCGTAGACGATCGTGTCGCGAGCGCAACAGGGCGCTATGCGTCGCGTCGCGAGCACGACGAACTACGCCAGAACGCTGCGCGAGCACGCGCACGCGCAAAACCACACTTAACGTGCCGCGAACGAGTCACGCACGCGTCGGGGCCATGCGCTGGGCCGAGCTCGAGGCCACGCCGAGGGCCGACGCGACGCGAGCAAGGCACGGCGGGGCGAGCGGGCAAGCACGGCGCACGGGCAGGGCGAAGCACGGGCAGGGCGGGGGCACGGCCGAGGCCGAGAGCGGGGGCGGCCGAGCCGGGGCACGGGGGCGGTCGGGCCGGGGTCGGGCGGCCGAGCAGGGGCCTGGCGGCCGAGCTGGACGCGGGGAAGGAGGAGGGAGAGGGGGAAAGGAGAAGGGAGGAGGGGGGGAGTCTCACCACGGCGGAGGAGGGCGGCACGGCGGGGCACGGGGAAGGGAGCGGCGGCGGCGGCGCTAGGATTAGGGGAGGGCGGCGGCGGCGCTAGGGTTAGGGAGAGGGTGAGGGAGAGAGAGAGGGAGAGGGAGGGGATTTTTGGAAAAAGAAAAAAAAGATGGGGGGATGGTTGGGCCGATTGGGCCCAAAGGGGGGGAGAGGGGGCGCGTGGCTGGGCCGGCACGGGGCCCACGCGGGAAGGGGGGGAGGGGGGCGGCTGGGCCGCCAGCTGGGCCGGCCGAAGGGGGGGAAGAGAAAAGAAAGAAAAAAAGAAAAAGCTTTTCCTTTTTCTGATTTCTAATTTCCTCTAGATGAAAGCATTCACATTTTTAATCAATCAAGAAGTATGCATGGTTCGGCATGATGCATCACACAAAATAAAGTATTTTAAGGTTTTGCTTTACACGAGGTCTAAAGCCAAAACCCGCTGCGACTTTGGAAAAGATCAAGGCTTAGCGAGGAGAAAAGGGAAAAAGGAAAGGGTAACGCCTGAATTTGGTGAGAGAAAAGAAGAAAAAAATTCTACCCCCAAATTCAGGGCGTGACAGAGGCCTCTCATAAAGCAATTCTTATTTTTCAGGTCAATATTTACTTGATCAATTGCATACTGGGACAAATGATTAAATTTGTTGAGATACTGCATAACAGTATTTCCTCCTTGCTCGAGTCGCATGAATTCCTCCGGTTTCATGTGCAGCACTCCTTCTGGAATATAGTGCTCATGAAACACTAATTTAAATTCATCCCACGTGACCTGATGTCCGGCAGGTTGAATGGCCACATAGTTTCCCCACCATGTACTGGCAGGGCCTCTTAGCTATTGAGCCACGAACAACGACTTCTGGGTTTCAGTGTAGCGGATGATTCCAAATTTTTGCTCTATAACCCGTACCCATTCGTCGGCTTCCGGAGGGTCTTCGGCTTTAACAAAGAGTGGGGACGGGTTTCCGAGAAATCCAGGTATGAAGTCTCACGGGGTCCCTGCGGATAAGCCCTTCCGCCTTGTTGCTGAAATTGATTTCCCGCCATTTCACGTAAAAAGCGGGTGTTGTCGGCGGTCACATTGACCAAGGCAGCGATAGCCTCGCCCAACGTTGGCGGTACTGGCGGTGGATTGGGTGTGTCTTCCTGACCACGAGACGTACCCGCACTGTCATGTGCACGAGTCCTAGATGGCATCTGAGGCAAAGAAACATTTGGGAAATATAACATGCCGATATACACCATCATTTTATATTACCAAGACATAATGATACAGACTCAAATGTACAACATGACTTCATTACCTATTTTACATTAGTATTATAGCTAAACTATACTACTCTAGTATTTATCATCTTTGGTTGCTTCACTGTCTGTTGTAGGGGACCGTTCGTCAGCCAGGTTCATAGAAGGAGGGGGCTTAAAAAGGTTCAATTCCCCACCAAGTGCTTCACCTCCTATTCTAGAGGGTCCGGCTCCCATTGCAACAGGGTCGGTAGGTACGTCTGGGTGCAGTCGCGAATACAGTTCATGAACTTCCTCATGTAAAGTATTGCAATACACCTGCAAGTTGTCAAGGGTCGTGCTGAGCTCATCCACACGGGCTCGAGCTTTGGCTTCCCGGTCCCAAGTAATTGAACGTGAATTGTCAGCCCAATCGATTGCCAAATCCTGTTCAGCAAGCTCGTCTTGCAGATATTTGATGTCAGCTCTTAACTCATTTATATGCTGACCATCTTCTACCCACACCCTGTTTCGGTGACGTAGCTCCGTCCGAAGCTGCTCCACTTGGGCCTCTAGGTCTCCGATGGGGTCGTTACTGCCGCTGCTGCTCTCTTCATGTCTTGGAGCCAGCTGATGCCGAGGTACGCCAATAGGCCCAGTGGACTTACGCACGGTTTTCCTCGTACGCGGCGGCATATCTCCATAAGGGGGGAAACTTTATTAGTATAGTTTTTTTAAACATGATGCATGCATAATTACGGAATCAACCTTCGTTGATTCCCAGCTTCCTATACATTGCACTCTGTTACCTGGTCTTATAAGATGAATACTTCGGAAAGTGGCAAGGTGAGAACGAAAGAAATGTTCTTGGATAAGTATTTAAAAAACCTTTTTGAAATGCCTCATAATATCTGAAGAGATGGGCTTCGCTCCGATACCAGCTGTGACGGAACCTCCCAAGTCATTGACCCACCTACAGTTGTCCTTGTCCAACGAACTTCGGACAACCCTACAGATGCAACTGATCACTCGACAAGTTCGGTATCTGTATCCTTTACCTTTCCCAAGAGCGTTTCACCCGTCACGCAGATATTACAACACATCGGAGGGACGAATAAGCGGAAGCAATTACCGTAACTTAATTTACATTAAAATATAGAAAGAGTGCTATTATTATTACAGAACAGTAGTATATGAGTGCAGAAATATTATTATTACAAACTTGGGAGGCAAAAACCCCTCCCGCTTAATAGTAAAGTGTTTTTTAAAAGGAGGACAACTTCCTCCCGAGGCTTCACTCTTGAGATTCTTCCTTTGGCACCACCTTAGAGCAAAAGCAACAAAGTTTGTTGCTTCCTCACCTACAATAACATGGGTTCGAAAACCCTGAGTACGAAGTGTACTTTCGCAAGTCTTACCCGTCAAATAAAAAGACTCTCAAGGATATGCTGGCTTGAGGGAGTCAAGGTAAGGCTTAATCAAGAATCAAGACTCTGTTTGCAAAAATGCTTACTAATAGTGGATCCTTAAAAATCCAATTTTATTAGCAAGTTAAGTCATTACCTGAATCTAGAGTTCTTTCTACCCTGGTTCAAGCACTTGGCCTATACTAGCCATCCTTTTATCATCCCCTTTAAGTTCACTGGAATGCTACGTGTAAGTCAGTGATCAAGTCTTCATGTCCGAGAAGTAACGGCGATCCGAATCGATTAATACCCAGCTGGGGATCTCCAATCACACGACATATGTAGCACTTAACCCTTGCATATGTCAACTCGCCACCGAGGTTCTTAAGACTAGATCAGGTTCATGCCAACCGAGAGCACAGATACACCATCGTCCAGCCTCTTGCCACGGAGGGTACACGCTACTCTCGCCATATCTGCACTCCCATTGCGTGTTATCTTATTCTGGTATTAGTCTGTCTGAGGCAAAGCTTACCCATGATGAGGCATGTGACCAGTTAAAAGGTCCTCGATCATCAGGCCTACATTGAGACGGTCCTTAATCGACTCAGACGGAGACACTACACCGAGACTCTCTTCTCGTGCAAGTCACCCGCCTAGTCTCAGCTTTATCATTTAAACCCAAAGTTTGGTACCTGTCAGAGGTACATCTTTTCCGATGTTGAACCCATCACGGCCATGATGGATCCACCATCCAGTTTTACTTTTGAAAACATCCCATCCCACTTGAAGCATCATATTTTGTCAAACAAAACATTTTGTTTTTCTAGAGCAAGACTAAGGATCAGAAAAACCTTTTCATAAAACAAGTGATCAAGGAAAGGTCATTAATTTTCCAAGGAAGGAAATGCATCAATTGTTTTAGCACACAACTCCTATCACCTAATGCATCAAGCAAGTGAGAAAGATTTTAAAACAGCAAGGAGGTGGCAAATGCACCGGGGCTTGCCTTGTGTTATAGGAGAGTTGGGCTCTGCTCCACAAATATTGAAATAAAAGCAGTTCCTGGCAGGTGGGTCTTCAGGTGGTGGTGGTGCAACTCCTTCTTCTTCAACCACTATTTCTTCTTCATTCTCTATTTATATCATATATAACCATGAATGCTCATGTAATGCTTATGAAAATGCAATGATAATAAAAGTACATCATATTAGGTCTTGAATACAATTTTCCTTCGCGATACTCTAGGAAACTAGGGTTTTTGGGGTCAGTCTTTTATTTCATAGGGCAGACGCTACTTAGAAGATTAGGGTTTTCGGGTTTAGGTATCAAACATTGTCCAAATCATGTCAAACTTCACCCAAGGTTTCTAAATATCATTTTAAGCTCATCCAAAAAGTTTAGTGATTTTTTGAGTTATTAATTAATTTCTAAATTCCAGAAGTATAGGTTTAAGCCTTTTTAAATACTAGATAATTTCTTGTTTGGACCAAAAATCTTAAACCTATTTTTTATTAATACTATAGAAATTTAGGAATCTAACAAAATTGGTCTCACATTTTTAGTATTTTCCTAGAATTTTCTATGGATTTTCTAACTCTGGTAGAAAAAGAAAAAGGAAAAAGACCAATAGTGCTCGGCTTAATCTGGCCCGAGCCAGCCCAGCATAGGCAGAACGCGCTCGTGTGCACGCGCCCGCGTGGCAGATTTGCACCGAGGCCCTCAGCGGTTTGAATAATTAGCAAAGAACCCTGCGCACTATTTGTTTGAGCCACTGACAAATGCAGATAGGCCCTTCTTCTTCTTTTTCTTTACTGGCCAGAATAAGCAACAGCTAGCCCTTCCCTTTGCTGGACACCAAATTCAACCCTAAACGACCATTTCCCCTCACTTAATTGCAAGGTTTGAGTTCTTAATCACACTGCGCACGGTGACAGCGCGATCAATGGACAGCATGAAGCGTTCCCGGTGATCTACCTCGGTCTAGTGCAATTGGTTGGGCCGATGGGCTTCAAGGGCATATCAGAGTACTGAAACAAAGGAACAGAGGGTGGAAATGGACCTATAACGCGCTGGCCACGGTGAGAGTCTTTCACGGCGGCGGAAAACCGAATTGGGGGAAGTGAGCAATTCGGAGGCTCTGGTGAACAATTGAAGGCAAGTGTTGGTGCTTTGGATGGGTAATTACCCTACGGAGCTCATGGCATACTCAATTTATAGAGTCGGTTAGCGGTGGTGTTCAATTCGAAGGGATTGCGCTGGCGGCCGAGAAGGGGTGAATTGTTGGTGTGGGTTATCGTGGCACTCCCTGGCGGAGGGGCTACGACGGTCATTGGCAAGCTGTTGCGGCTAGTCGAGACGTGGTTAAAGGGTCTTGGTCATGGCACGATCACGACGACGACGTTTACCTCGACGACGTCCGGTTGGCCACGTCGCCGGTGCGGTGGATGAGTGACCGAGCACAACAGTGCCCCAAGCTCATCCCCAGCGCCAGATTTTTCACCCATCGTAGTTATCTGCACTTCATTGAACACGAATCGCAACAGCGGCGACGATCACGACGCGGAATTACCAGCGGCGAGATACACTGAACTAGGCGATCTGATCCAAACACTATACCATCGCGCTGCCATTCAGCGGCGAGATACAACAGTGCCCCAAGTCCAGTTTCTTTTTAGATTCTCCTAGTTTTTTAGATTCTATATCATTATTTGAATTTGAATATGTTATCACATTTGAATTTGCTAGATTTAAATTTGTTGTATGTGTAATGGGAAACGAATATATCCACAGACACGGATATCCGTTACCCATGTGGATACAATCTTTTTATCCGTGGTGGGTAACGGGTACTGATTCAGATAACAAATTTAAGTCATGGATATGGATGTTCAGAGACATTGTTCGCGGATAGTTTATCGGTTACCATCCCTAGTTGGGTTGGATCGCTTAGAAATCGGAATAGAAATCCCGTATATAGGGATGATAATGAGCTATAAATTTTACACTATAAGATTTAAAGATTAGATTAGTATAGATTAGATTAGGACTAGTCGGTTACCCCTGTGTTGCGATGGGTCATAACAATACCCACATAAATTATCCACCAAAAAGATCTCAAGATTTTTTTATTGGTTGTCTCCACTCTTCACATAATATTTTTTATGAACGCACGAGTATCATAGGCAGCAAATCAGAGACCCTCATCACTCGCCTCCCCCACTTCCAAGGAGGCGGGCATACCTGTTCGTTGCCGGAGAAGGACACGACGAAGACCTGGGCATCTGGAGGCGACATAGGTAGTATACCGCTAGATATATAGGGAGAGAGCACGCAAGCGGAGAAAGAAGCCCAGCTGGAGTAGCTCCAAACCAAGAGGCACCCCCACCAGGTGTCAACCCGAGAAGGGCGAGAGAATGCGAGTGTCTTCCTAGCCCTAGACCCGCCGAAGCGACACAACACCACCACCAACTCCATAGCATATGCCGACTGATGTCACGCTATGGGTCTTAGTTGTCCAATATCTCAGACTTAAACTCCTCATCACTAAGATAACCTAAGCGTGGCAGGCGCCACCATGTCCTTCTCGATGGCACGCACAGAGAAAGGCCAGGAGCATGACCGATTTGCCCCGTACCCGTGTCGACGAGCATCGGTCGACTCGCGGCTGCGACCGTGAGCAGCAGGTTGAGGAGGAAGAACAGGGCGAAGGCTGCGAAGACGAACGGGACGTCCGACAACGGTGAAAACGATGGTACGCGCATGATGTGAAACATCCTCGTGGACGTGCAATAGCCACTGTGCGAGTCAATGTCGGGGCTGGTGTCGTACGAATACGGGTAGGAGGCGCCTGCTCCTCGCCCTCTGCTGAGAATGGGGTGGCACAGAGGTGGAGGCATGAGGGGAGAGAGAAAAGAAGTAGAATGACGAATGTGGTGGTGACAACTCAGACGAGGACCATCATCATCGTGCCGAGGTATAGATGGCTAAATAGGCCGTGTCTGGCGAGTCGGCCCGAGGCACGACCCATTTAATAGTGCCTGGGCCAACCCAGCACGAGCGTCATGCGGTGCTTGGGTCGTAGCCTCGTTCCGTAGTGCTGGCCCGGTCCGATACAATTATTTTTTTATTTTACAAAAAAATCACATATATATATGTACAGTTTATATTCAATATTATAAACACTTAATTATGATGTTCTACTGGTTAGACAACTTTGTCAAGTGTCTTCCACCCTTCTTCCATTAGGGTGTGGGTTCAAACCCTACCTCCTGCATCGCTTTTTAATATTTTATACTGAGTTAATTTGGAAAAATATAGTGACTTTTTTGTAAAAAGATGACGCGGAACCACCGTTGAAACTGGTGCTTTAAGTATAGTAGATATTTATATTTATTTTTAATTAAAATTTATTTAGAATTCTACCATAAATGAAAGCATTTGGATCCATTAGCACCCATAGCCGTACAAAACCCTAACCCGTACAAAACCCTAACCCCGCTGAAGACTCAAAAAAAAAACGCGATTTTCTCCTCCACTGCCCCTCCTTTTCTCTTTCCAATCGTTTTGCAATCACTACGAGCGTAATGAATAGATGTTGATAGGGAGATAGCATCCGCAATCTAGGTTTGGGGCAATCGCTCTGGCCCAGACTGGATCGGAGTGCAAGTCGTAGAGGGAGGCACTTGGGGCTCGTGGGGCAAGATGAGCACCGTTGACAAGATGCTGATCAAGGGGATTCGGAGCTTCGATCCGGACAATAAGAACGTCATCACCTTCTTCAAGCCGCTCACCCTCATCGTTGGCCCCAACGGTGCTGGCAAGACCGTATGTATTTGATTACACCTCTAAATCCGAGATCCTGCACCCAGAAGATTAGTCGTTCCTGGATTGATTTTTGTGTGTTCTGTTCTGTTTCTTTTGCAGACGATCATCGAGTGCCTGAAGCTTTCTTGCACCGGCGAGCTGCCCCCCAACTCCCGCTCTGGCCACACCTTCGTCCACGACCCCAAGGTGATATGCTCGGTTTTCATACCCATTACTCCATTAATAACTTCTCTATATCACGGTCTGGGTTCTCTCGTGTGGCCAGCAAAGGAGGCTTTGCTTTATCTCTGGTGTTGGGGCGCAGGCGTTTCAGAAATTGAGAACTGTGGTTAATGTATGTGGAAATGCAACTCTGTAATCTGTTTTGAGGATTTATTGTCCTTTACAATGTAGGTAGCTGGCGAGACGGAAACAAAAGGACAAATTAAGTTGCGGTTTAAGACTGCAGCAGGAAAGGATGTGGTGTGCATCCGGTCCTTCCAGCTTACCCAAAAGGCATCAAAGATGGAGTTTAAGGCAATTGAAAGCGTCCTCCAGACTATAAATCCACACACAGGGGAGGTCTGCACATTTTCCTTTTGTTTTTCAATTTAGGTTGTTGATGCCCAGTTTGGTCTTTGCATTTTTAGTCTGTTTGATAACACATTTTTAGTTTATATAAAATCTATTATGGCATATAATAGTTTTACGAGAGAGCGACATTTATAGTGCGTTGTTTTGAAAACCCCAGAGTAACAAATTGTCGAACCACCCTTTATGAAACAGCAACATATTGCAATGCAGGGGCAGAGCAAGGATCGACGCTGTCGGGGTTGCTGCATTAGCCATGCCGGTAGATTCCCTAAGAGAAATATAAGTGTAAAAGTTACCCCTACTTTTTAGAGATAATAGTTCGGAATACTAATAATTGGTGAAAGGGTTACAATATATAAACCTAGGGTTCCCCTAACCCTAATAGGCCTAATGGGTTGGGCTATGCTAGGCCCATAATACACACACAAGTAAACAACCATAATATAAAACTCTCTTAACACCTCCCGCAGTCGAAACTCTAGCCACAACATATGTTGAGAGTGAACCAAAACTCCAAGAACATCGAGGATGGAAGACTCTACGAGTTGGTTGGAACATGGAGAACACGAACACCCGCGATGGCGACACGCTCACGAATGAAGTGAAGATCAATCTCAACATGCTTCGTGGTGCTGGACCAGGTTGACGGAGAGGCAGACAATGTTGACGTTATTGCAGTAGACGAGGGTTCTCCTTGTGAGTGGGCTGTGGAGCTCCTGAAGGAGTTGTTGGAGCCAGCTCACCTCAGGCACGCCATTGGCTACAATGCGATACTCAACCTTAGCATTGGATCGGGAGACCACGGGTTGACGCTTGGAGGACTAGGAGATGAGGTTGTCTCCAAGGAACACAACATAGTCGAAGGTGGACCGACAGATGTATAGGTAGGGATGGCAATAGGTGGATGTAGTGTGGGTGGAGTAAACACCCACCCATATTGACACCTGACACATCAAACCACACCCGCACCCATAATGCCGAACGGGTGGATTTTGACACTAGCACCCATACCCGCTGGGCACCCAATGGTGGTTGGGCATCCACAGGGTGATCAACAATTGCAAATAATTAAAACAAAGCACCACAAACAACAAGGTGAACACATACAATTATTTAGATGCATATACTACATATAATTATTTAGAAGCACACAATACATAATGCAATATCAATTCACATTTCAAAGAAGTGAAGATGAGTAGATGACCTAAGGTTTCATTGGTCTGGACCAAAATCATATATGAAAAAGGACTCAAAGTTAGTATTATGGGGCCCATTGGGCACCCATGGGTGAAATTACCTAATCCCAACCCATGATTTTACGGTTCGGGTGTAGACTGTAGACCCATGGGTGGAATGACACCCAGGCCTGCAACCAATGTGTGTGAAACTCGTGGGCGCGAGCGCCCGTGGATGTGACTGCCATCCCTATGCATAGGCAACCCGCCCAGTCAGTATCAGTGTAGACGATCAACTCATGGGTGGAGGAGCGCCGAAGAAGCCCATAGTTGAGTGTACCATGGAGGTAGCGGAGGATGCGCTTGACAATTGTCAAGTGCGGGCGATGTTGGGTCTAGTGAAGGTGAGGTACTAGAGGGCACCGACAAGGCTCCGGAAAGTAGGGTCAGTAACCGGAGGACCATCATCAGAGACCTTCACACATGGCTTACAATCCCGCATGCTAGTGCACTTAGGTATGACAGTTGGTAAGATACCCGGTGGGCGCACAAGGCCATACCCATGCCCACCAGAGAAAAAAGTACCCCATTACCCATGCCCACTACCCATCAAGAGTACAAAATTACCCCATACCTACCACTCGCATGGGTAACAGGTACCCATTGGATACTCATACCTGCCTACTACCTCCGTTCTCGAATATTTGTCCATCGCTAGTTCATTTTTGAACTAAAACGTGACAAATAAAAAAGAACGGAGGGAGTACATTTTAGTAGACATACTCATTTTTATATCAACAATAAGAATCAAAGACAAAATATGGAAGCCCCAAATCTCATCAATAATATTCATTGTTTTCAAGTCGGACGACTTGTTGGTCGTTCTGGCTGACCGACTTGGACGATTAATCTTGATTAATCACGATTAGTCGGACGACTTGGGCGATTAATTGTGATTGGTCCAAACCGACTTGGATGATTAATCGCGACTAATCGTGATTAGTTGGACGACTTGAAAACATTACAATTAATGGAAGATGCTAGAATAGTATATTATCTTTGTGTACAACATAGGGTTTTGACATTTTATATGGAGCACTTCTATACTCTGGACCCATATGTCATATGATAGCGGGTTCCCCATCCAGTAGCGGCTACGGGGCAAGGGAGAACATGCCCACATCCACCATGCTCCATGGGTATAGGAAATGGCCCAATAAACCCATGTGCATCAAAATTCACCATACTCGTACCCTAATGGGTTTTTTTACCCATGGGGTATTGACTATTGGGTACCCACTGACACCTCTAAATGCGCTCCAAGATATCGAAGGTGTACTACCGTAGCTGACGAAACAGGCCATCTGAGCGATGTTCGACAATATGAAGGGATGAAGGAGGTTCAGATCCTTCATTGCGAACTCGTGCTGAAAATCATTGATGATTTGTTGTAGAAGAGCCAAAATGGAGGCAGTGAGCACGATGTCACTGACATATAGGCGGATGTACACGATGTCATTGCCATGTCGGTAGATGAATAGGGAAGTGTCACACTTGGCCTAAGTTAACCTCAAAGAGAGAAGGTAAGTAGCAATCCGGCCATACCAATCCCTGTGTGCCTGCTTCAATCCATATAGACTTGCTGATTCTGTAGACCATGTCAGAGTGAGCAGAATCGACAAATCCGGTGGGCTAGCTGCAATAGACCATCGCTGTAAGAGTGTAGTGAAGAAACACATTCTTGACGTCCAGCTGATGGACCGGCCAAGAATGGGATAGAACAAGTGAGATGACTGTCCAGATAGCAATAGGCTTCACCATGGGATTGAAGGTCTCACCATAGTCAACTCTCCGGAGAACCTAGTGAGTCTTGTACCTGTCCAAAGAGTCATCAGCCTTCCGTTTGTGTATGCATACGCACTTGCCAGTCACCACATTGCGGCCTGAGAGAGCTTCGACGTGAGAGGGAATGTTAGAATGCAAATGAATTGCCCACCTCTCTCCCTCAACTTAAGCTTTTTGGTTGAACTAATTGGTACATGTAACTTAATATGGAATCAGAGTAAGAGATCTCAAGTTCGAATTCTAGTTACTGTAATTAATAAAATAATTGTTTCTATGAGTGGATTGCCCACCTTTTTCTATCACCTTAGGCTTTTAGGTTGAACTAGTTAGTGCATGCAACTAAATACTAAGAAACTCGACCTGCCACACGATATTATATTAAGAACAAGACCTCACATAGATCAAGAAAACCCCCGAACCCCTGCCCCACCCATACACAACAACACCGTAACCCGTGTGAGAACGATCACGACTAGGGCTGGGCCTTAGACCTATGCTTTGGTGTGGGTCAGACAAGGGGATTTTTTAACCATAGCCTGAAATTCGCTCCTACATGGAGTCAAACCTAGGACTTGAGGAGTGCTATTCAGACCATTTAACCAACTCAGCTAGAGGCCCTTTCGCAAGAAAAAATAAGACACATTTAGGTGAGAGCGACATTTAAAATGCATTGTTTTGAAAACCCCAGGGTAACAAATTGCCGATCAACTCTTCATGAAACAACAACATATTGCATTGCAGAGGCAGAGCAAATACTAATGCTGCCGGGGTTGCTGCATTAGTCTTGCCGGTAGAATCCCTAGAGAAATACAAGCCTAAAAATCACCCTAAAAGAAAATAAGATAAACTCAAATTTAATCTATTTTAAATCGATCTCTGTGTTCAGCTTGTTGGTGACGTGCAATGTTTTCAAGTCGGACGACTTGCTGGTCGTTCTGGCTGACCGACTAGGGCAATTAATTGCGATTAATCACGATTAGTCGGATGACTTGGGCGATTAATCGTTATTGGTTCAAACCGACTTGGACGATTAATCGCGTAACCACAATTAATCGAACGACTTGAAAACATTGGTGGTGTGTAATTTCTACCCACGATCTCGCTTTATGCAAAATAAGGTGATATTGTGCACAAGTTGGGGGGGGGGGTCGAACTTTGGTTATTGGCTCCACATACACACTCACCTAACCAACAGACCACACATATTTTTGTGTTTTATTAAAACAAAATCCATCCCTGTGATGTATAGAAACCATAGCAATCAATGTTATTAAAACGATAAAACGTTGGAACACTCATGGGTGAAGTTTTGGCTTTTAAACAAAGTTTAAACGTAGTTTTGAAAAACATAGGAAAAATACCAATATATCATAATTTCAGACAATAACATGAAGTTAAATACCAAAATAGAGAGGCTAGTGGCTTACCAAAACTTCACCCATGAGCCAGATTGGACCCAAAAGTAACTAAAAGACTGAGCCCAAAAGTAGCTAATGGTCTAAAACGCATGAAACACTGCGTTTTATAGTTTAGAACGACAAAACGTGGTTTCAAGCTCTAATTAGCGTTTTAACGTTTAAACATAGTTTTAATAACACTGGTAGAAATGCACGAGTATCTAACTAGAGAAATACAAGCCTAAAATCACCCCTAAAAGAAAAATAAGACAAACTCAAATTTAATCTATTTTCAATCGATCGAACGCTTTTTGTTTAGTCTAGAACCCTCTGTCTAGTTTGTCTGGCACACTGGCACTCTGGTTACACCGCTGTTGGTGATGTGTAATTTCTACCTTAACTAGTTAGATACCCGTGCATTGCTATGGTTTCTATATATCACATGGTAGATTTTGTTTTAATTAAACACAAAAATATGTGTGGTCTGTTAGTTAGGTGGGTGTGTATGTGGAGCTAATAACCAAAGTTCGAACCCCCCGCTTGTACACAATTTTACCTTATTTTTACATAAAGCGAGAAGGGAGGGTGACACATGACGACCGTGGAACCGTGGAAATTGGTGCTTTATATAATAGAGATTTTTTGCGCCATGGAAATAACTGCATTTTGATTATGACACTAAATTAACCAAATAGGAATTAGGGATGCCAATTTTAACCCGCATTACCGAAACTTGATAGGTACCCGACAGGTGCGGGTGAATATTTTGACCCGAGGGCACACCCACACCTGACACGGAGTTTTGCGGGTGTGGGTGCGAGTTTCTATTCCAACCCGCGGGTGACCCGCACCCTACTCGAAATTTGGTTTGTTCTTTATTTTGAGCAAAAATGATTAAGATACAATAGTAATTATTTTGAATAAGTATCTTGACTAACGATTCATGAAACGTTTGGTTGCTGCTCAACGTGAGAAGGCTTAAATTTCGTAGATATAACTTGATTATAGTTTGAAAGTGTACATTGAGTAAAAAACCGCAAGTGTACACTGTGTAAAAACAATCCATCACTAGGACAGACATCTAACAACTACAGCCCAGGAATGGGGCAAGTCAAGAGGGCCAGGTTCTTGGCACCAGCAAGCCCCCAAAGATCCTTCTCTTCCTCAACTTTCCTGAGTGCTGCGCCTATGTTAGGAGGGTTTTTGTCAAAGTCACACCCATTCCTATGGTCCCAAAGTGTCCATAACCAAGGGTAATCAAGGAATTAAAGCCTTTCTTAGCAATACCCTGCAGCTGATCACTACTTCTTTGCCACCAATGCATGGTGCAGCCTTCACCAACCTGGGGAGCAAGATCCTGAAGGTTTATTTGTGCAATTAAGTGATACCAGAAGGTTCTAGCAAACACACAGCCCACAAGAAGGTGATCAATTGTTTCAGATTCTTGATCACAAAAAGGACAGTGAGTCGGGTGACTGAGCCCTCTTTTCTGAAGCCGATCTGCAGTCCAACATCTTCCCAGCGCAGCTAGCCAGAGGAAAAAATTGCACTTTGGGGGAGACCAAGATTTCCAAATTCTTTCCCAATGTTCAAATTGGGTTGATCCAATAAAGAATCCTTCATATGCTGCTTTGGCAGAATATTTGCCATTTGCTGCAAATCTGAAAAAATGTCTATCTTCTTGATCTGGATGCAAGGAAACCGCCTCTAGAGCATCCCAAAGGTCCAGGAAATCAGCAAAAACACCCACTGTCAAAGTACCGCTGATATCCATCAGCCACTTTCTGTTTGTGAGGGCGTCTAGGACTGTTCTGCAGTTTCTGGTACGCTTAGGAACAACAGCAAAAAGACGAGGGGCAATGTCTTCAATTTTCTTCCCATGTAACCACCGATCCTGCCAAAATAAAGTGGAAGATCCATCAGCCACTTTCTTCAATTTTCTCAACAAGAGAAGGAGGAAATTTCACAAGGGATGTTCTTGCAGAATTGACAGGTCTTCCTCACCGCATCTTATGGGAAACACATTACTTTTCTGCACATTGGTTTTTAGACCTGAAGCTTCACCAAACACCTTTAGAATGTTGAGAGCCATCTGGATATCATTTTCTCTTGGCTGCAGGAACATCACCACGTCATCAGTATAAAGAGATATTCTATGTGGTAAGGGTCTGGAGGACAAGGGCTGCAATAATCCTTCATTCTCAGCTTTAGAAACTAGAAATCCCAGAACATCCATCACCAAGATAAATTACATAGGGGACAGAGGGCCACCCTGTCTTCTAAGCTGTATTCTTGACCCTGGAATTCTATTAAGAAGGATCTGTGTGGATGAAGTGGCCAGCAGCCCACTCAAAATGTCGCTCCAAATCTGTCCGAAACCCAATTTCTGAAGGACCTCTAATAAAAAAGGTCTCTTAAAGGCCAAGAGACAGTGGCAAAGGCCTATAAATAACTGTTTTCCATGCATTTTTTTAAAGACTAAATCTTTGGGTATATCCCATCTTTTTAAGTCTCTTTTATCTACCACTTCCCATGTCAACTCTGGTCTTTCTCTTACTCTCTTCTCATTGCTATTGCGCTTTAGGATCCCACTACGCAGTGGCGCCTCCGGAGGTCATGTAAAAATAACTTCGTCTAGCACACTTCTCTGTCTTTTGTATCTTTGTATCCAGCTAGCGGTGATTTGGTTGCACATATAATTTATGAAATCCATGTCTTCAGGCAATGGACCTTTGATACTTGTTATTTGGGGCTGCTGTTGATTGTAACATATAGTAAGTTCTATGGAAGGAACAACATTTATTTTAAGCTAGCACTGTACTAGTTTTTACTATTTGAACGTCAAATATTGATTTTATTCATCGACACGTCGATTTTAATCGGTTATATTTATAATACAGAAAGTTTGCCTCAGCTACAGATGTGCTGACATGGATAGAGAGATTCCTGCCTTAATGGGTGTTTCGAAGGCCGTACTGGAGAATGTTATATTTGTTCACCAAGATGAATCCAATTGGCCATTGCAGGACCCGTCAACACTTAAGAAGAAGTTCGATGACATCTTCTCTGCCACACGGTACTTGAAAGAACTACTACTCCCTTGGTTCTAAATTATAGTTCACTTTAGCTTTGTCAAAGACAAACTTTACTGACCAAGTTTCTAGAAAACTATATTAGTATCTATGATACCAAATGAAGTATACTATGATGACATATTTCATGGTAGATTTATTGAAACTAATTTGATCTTGATGATGTTTGTGCATTTTTTCTGTAAATCTGGTTAAAATTAGAGAAGTTTGACTTAGTACAAAGCCAAAGAGAACTATAATTTAAAACAGAGAAGATGTCATTGAACTTGGTATTTTTTTTAATTTAGTATTAGAAAAAGTCCAAATTACTCTCCTCACATATAGACAATGTTCATATAACCCCATAAACTATTTTTAGTTTATTTTACCCCTCCACTCCTTTGAGTTGGTTCAATTTACCCCTTGAAATTGGTCTTTTTTTTATTTCTTTATGTATAAACTGAGTTTTCAGTTCAGATTTTGTTGGTTAGTAGCTAATAACATAATTTAGCCTAAAAAAATATATTACGTTTTTTTAATAATTATTTTGATAGGTTACAGATAAGATAATAACTCTAATGATACAAAACTAAATATGAAATAATGATGAAAAATTCTTAACATTTTTATAACATAAGTTATAATCTGAACATTGTTCATAGGTGAGGGGAGTAATTTGGACCTTTTCCTTTAGTATACTTAAGAAGCTTTGAGCAACGCCAAATTATTTCTTAGTTGAAACTATCGTCACCTTTTTGAAGTAGAACACACTATAGCAGAGTCGAGGGAGCCTAAAAATATTGGCTTGGGTGGCTCTTGCTGTCAAGTGTCAACCACTTCTTTGTGAGTGGAATCGGAGCTGCTGCACAGTACTGCACAGTGCAGAAAAGTAACAGGTGTTGAATTGCCAGAGCTGCCAGAGTCTGGCCAAACAAGCCCTAAATAATGCTTGCTCATGGTCAAATGACTTGCTGCCATTTTTCATAACTACTATCTGATTCCTTACTTTCCAAATTCAAGTACAGCTATACGAAAGCTCTTGAAGTCATAAAGAAACTTCACAAGGATCAAATGCAAGAGATCAAGACTTTTAGGTTAAAGCTGGAGAACCTTCAGACTGTAAAAGACCAAGCACATAAGGTACTGTTTTTTCACTAGATGTTATGATCCTTAGATAATTTGGGGATAACCATTGCCATGAAGATGGCCGGGCAAAGTCGTCGTGGAGGGAGACTAGAGTAATTTGTGGGAATTGGAATTTCTTCATTGTCCGATTGAAAGGAGATATGACCTTATCCATATATAGGTAAGAGGAGACTTGATCACGAAGAAACTAATCTTTAGAAATAAGGAATTGATTTGATCTAATATAATCTCTTTCCTAATGCTTATACCTTGCCGTGGGAGGCGGGTGGGTTGCACTCCGGCCACCCACAACACTAGTCTAGAACTCTAGATTGCCACTACTCTTCTTTCTCTCTCGCTTTTTTTGTCCAACTTACAAATGTAGTGTGACTTTATCTTGTTCTCATAGCCTTGTGGTTGTTTCATGTAAATATCCTCAGGATGCCATGAAGAAACACATTCTGAACGTTAAGCTGCCTCAAGGATTATCTTCTAGCCACAACAATAGACACGTTGATTTTGATATTAGTTGCTTTGACTACAAGGCTCAAAGTATCCTCATAATCTATGCCATATCGCCAAAGGGCCTCTAGCGTAATGGTTAAGGCTTCCGAGTAGCACCTTCAGGTCCCAGATTCGATCCCCCTCGGGGGCGAATTTCGTGCTTGGTTAAAAAATCCCCTCGCTGTGCCCCGCCCGCTCTCGGGGATCGATATCCTGCGCGCCACCCTCTGGCTGGGCCGTTGTAGTGGGCAGTTGACTCGGCCCGTTAGTGATGGGGGCCTAGGGTTCGGGGGTTTTCTTGGTCGAGACCATGTTTCGGTTTCTTTTTAATATAATACCGGGAGGGCAGTCTTTCCCTCTCCGGCCGAGTTTTTTTAATCTATGCCATATCACTGTTTGAAACCTTTTGCTATCAGGCTAGCCTTGTGTTCACTCCATGGTTGTGAGTAGCTGCTGCTGCACTCTTGGAGTTGGAGGATTAATCTTCATCAAATTTGTCCTAGTAGCCCAGGGCTTAATAAACTATTTTATCACAAACCTGACAGGGAACTTGGCTAGTCAGGTTGCCTTCTTGCTGTTCCTCGCCCTTTAGAGCTGTTCTAGAAGCCTCTACCACGGCCACCACGCCTCGACTACGTCCTTGACCAGGAGCGCCATGTCCACATTGTGCAGTATTTGCCGATTGCCGGGGCTGTTCATGCAGCATATCCATCCTACTTTTAAAAAAGAGAAACTACGAGTGCGCCTTTCCAAGCGAAACATATTCAACTCGTGAACAGAAAGCGAACACCACCGAGTTGAACTCGATGTCTAGTCCCACCAAGATGTACGAGACTAATTCTTCTTCATCAATTGGCTTCTTGACAGATGCCATCTCATGTGCAAGTGATTTCATCTTTTGTTGTTATTGATGTTAATTTTCTCCTCCCTATAGCCTAGTGTTTGTGGGTTCGGGTGGAGTTGTACGAGGTTTCCTTGCCTCACCCTTTCTTCTTAATATATTGATACGCAGCTCTCCTGCGTTTTCGAGAAAAAAAATCCTTGTGTTGACTGTTCTTGCTCGAGAACGTGACACATAGGTCTGGTCAAGGATAGTTCACACCTTAAGAGTTGTTTCACAGGTTACGACCTGGCTCACGACTTCTTTGATCTCTGTCTTCTTACTGTTAGAATGTAGAAGGATTAATTATTCTGGCCCGCTTGCCTTGTTCTGTACATATAGAGATGATTATAGATAGAGTTGTAACCGAAAAGGACTGGATATAGAATCTTGATTGGTTACTACTATTGTAACTGAATTGGACTCTAACTTGTTGGCAGTTTTTGCCCATATAAATATACATCATGCAGCCTCCTCTGGAGGACATAAACTTAACCAATCTGGTGGTTTTCTCTCCCATGATATTAGAGCCACCTTCAAAACCCTAGCTGATAGGACTATCCAGAAACCTTAGCGTAGTTGCCAAAAAATCGATCTGCCATGGCGAGTTCTTCAGCTTTCTCTGCTGGTTAATAACTTCTGTTGGGACAATTAATTCTAGAGAAACTCAACAAGAGCAATTATGCTCTATGGAGGGCGAAAGTCCTAGAATAGTAAGATCTTATTTTTTAACTTGTGGGAACTAGTTTGATGGCAAACTGATTCAATTATACATTATTTGCACATGTAATGTAACTCTGCATTCTTCCATATTTCCATTTTCTGTTTCCTAGTCTAAATTTTAGAAACTGATGTATATAAGTATTCTTCTGATGATTACTATTGTTATTGAATTGCCTCTTCTCATTTCAAGTTAGTCCTTTTGAAAAAAATGGTGTTTGTTCAACAGCAGATCTCTTACAGCAAAACTGAACACATTTTACACGTATGTGGAGTTTAGTTTAGCGGTAGAACTGTTCCATTCATTCTAATTACTTTTGCAGCTGCGTGAAAATATTGCTCAAGATCAAGAAAAGTCAGATGCCTCAAAATCTCAGATGGAGCAACTGAAGGAAAAGATCTGTGGTACTGAGAGAGAAATCCTGCAAATGGAAACAAGTTTGGATGAACTGAGAAGACTTCAGGGACAAATTGACATCAAGGCAACAGAGAGAAGTACATTACTTACGCAGCAGCATGAAAAGCTTGCTGCACTTTCTGAGGAAAATGAAGGTAAAATTCAACCACTAGTATTTACTTGTTCCGAATAGTTTCCCCCAACCTGATAACAGCTAACTATTGCTTTGTTTAGATACCGATGAGGAACTAATGGAATGGCAAACAAAATTTGAAGAAAGGATTGCGTTACTAGAAACAAAAATCAGTAAACTTGTAAGAGATATGGATGATGAAGCATCTTATAGCTCCGTTCTGTCCAAACAAAATTCTGAATTAACACATGAAATTGGAAAGCTCCAGGCAGAAGCTGATGTAACCCTTTATTCTATTTTTACCTGCTGTCATTTCTCTTTCTTTTGTTCTCTATATTGGACTTTAATTCATGTTTATTGTTTTCAGGCTCACCTGACTATGAAGCATGAACGAGACTCAGACATAAAAAATATATGCACTAAACATAATCTTGGGCCGGTTCCTGAACATCCCTTTACGAATGATGTTGCTATGAACCTTACAAACAGGATTAAAGCGAGACTATCAAGTCTTGAGAATGATTTGCTGGATAAGAAGGTTTTTTCTTTTTTGGAGTTGCTTGTGATGTATACTTTTACCAAACCATTCTAAAAATGGAAGTTTGTATTGAGTTATCTGTTAAGGCCCATAAGGCCCATATATTATTGTCTGCCTATATATATGCTACAGTACCCGAGGGGGCTGATTATCTCGCCTAATCAAGGTTAGTCACATGGTATCAGAGGAGGTTAGGGTTAGGGTTTAGTCTAAATCCGGCCCTGATCCACTTTTTTTTTTGGGCGCCGTCGCGCCGTCGCTGTGCTGCCAATCGCGGCCAGCATCCTGTCCGCCATCGCTGTCCCCGTCCTCGATCCGCCGCCAGGAGATCCGGCCACCTTCCCTGTTCGCCGCCAGGGGCGCGTGGCTGTCCGCGCCAGGGGTGTTCGCCGCCGCCAGGGCTGTCCGCGCCAGGGGTGTCCGTCGTCCGCGCTAATCCAAGGGGCAGGGCGCCTTCCACTGCCAGGGGCAGTGCGCCAGGGGCGGTTTTCTATCTCTGCCTGCGCCGTTCTACTGCCTGTGACAAGTTCCGCGGATCCCCGTCTGCTGTCGTTGCACGCAGGGCTGCAGATCCGCTGCTCCCACCGGAAATCTGCACCGACCGCGGATCTGCGACGTCGCTGCTCCTAGGTCTTTGGTCTCAGGTTTCCTATTCTCCTTGATTTTGATTCAATTCAATATGACGACAAATGCTATTGTGGTCAATATCACTCTTGATGGTCAAAATTATCCGGAGTGGGCTTTCTGTGTTGAGACTGCACTCAGAGGACATGGATTACTCTTTCATTTGACTGATGCGGCACCCATACTTGCGGATGATCGTCGCAATGCTGCTGATATCAAAACATGGCAGCTTAATGATGGTAAAGTGATGGCTGCTATGGTGAACAGTGTCAAACCGTCTATGATTATGAGTTTGTCAAAATTTAAAACTGCTAAAGCCATCTGGTCTCATTTGAAGGAGCGTTTTGTTCAGGACAGTGGTGCTCTATTACACACTCTCATGCAGCAGACACATGTTATTGAGCAAAATGATATGAGCATTGATGAGTACTACTCAGCCTTTGATCGTCTGATGAGTGCTTTGACATCTATGGTGCCAGCTTGTATTGCTGATCCGTGTCCAGCTCATAAGTTTATTGAGAAGTTCTTCACTTACAGATTTGTTATGGGTGTTCGGGCTGAGTTTGATTCTCTTCGTGCTCGTTTACTTCAGGGTTCTGACACTCTTACAATGGCTAAGGCGTTGTCTGATTTACTTGCTGAAGAGACTCGTCTTAATTCTCTGTCCTCTACTGGTGGTAATCCTCACAGTGTGTTGGCTGCTGCCCAGAAACCTAAGAATATTTTTAAGCCTTGTGATCATTGTGGCAAGACCAATCATCGATCTGAGCTTTGCTTTGTCAAGTTCCCTGATAAGTTGACTGATTTCCGTGCACGACGTGCTGCTCGTGGTCGTGGTTCAGGACCATCTAATAGAGGCTCAGTTGCTGTTGCTGCCACTTCGTCCGCCTGTACTTCAGAGTCGGCCTGGGTACTTGATTCAGGCGCTTCCTTTCATGTCACATCTGATCAGTCAAAGTTGGCATCTACTACACCTGTCGCAGATGGTGCTTCAGTGCAAACAGCTGATGGTACTGTATGCCACATTACTCATAAGGGTTCTCTTTCAGATCCACACTTTACAGTACCTAATATTTTCTTTGTTCCTGAGCTATCTATGGACCTTCTTTCAGTAGGCCAAATTACGGATCATAATTGCTTTGTCGGATTTGATGACTCATCTTGTTTTGTACAGGACCTTCGCACAGGGGAAGTGATTGGGACTGGCCGTCGCCGTAGAGCTGCTCCTCGCCTCTACATCCTGGACTCTTTGCGACTTCCTTCCTTGGCTACATCTCCAGCGCATGTGCTTTCAGCTACCCTTGCTTCTGTTGCGTCTTTTGCCCAGTGGCATCACCGTCTAGGTCATTTGTGTGGATCTAGATTGTCTACTCTAATAAAGTCAGGTTGCTTAGGTCATACTTCGGTTGAGTCTGATTTTCATTGTAAGGGTTGTCATCTTGGAAAACAAATACAACTTCCATATTTTACTAGTGATTCTCATTCTGTTGAACCCTTTGATTTGGTTCACTCTGATATTTGGGGTCCTGCACCTTTTGTGTCAAAAGGTGGATATAAATACTATGTCATTTTTATTGATGATCATTCTCGCTACACTTGGATTTATTTTATGAAACGCCGCTCTGAGCTGATTTCTATTTATAAAACCTTTGCTCGTATGATTCACACTCAATTTTCCACTCACATTAAAACCTTTCGTTCTGATTCTGGTGGTGAATATTTATCTGATAATTTCCGCCAGTTTTTGACTTCAGAGGGTACTCTTGCTCAGCTTTCTTGCCCTGGTGCTCATGCACAGAACGGTGTGGCTGAACGCAAACATCGTCACATTATAGAAACTGCTCGCACTTTGTTGATATCTTCTTTTGTCCCTTCACATTTTTGGGGTGAAGCAGTTTCTACTGCGGTTTACCTCATCAATAGACAACCGTCATCCAAACTCGAGCAAAACACCTGGTGAAGTTCTTTTTGGAACTCCTCCACGTTATGACCACCTTCGAGTTTTTGGATGTACGTGTTATGTACTATTATCACCTCGTGAACGTACTAAATTGACTGCTCAATCTGTTGAATGTGTTTTTCTTGGATACAGCCCTGAACATAAAGGCTATCGATGTTATGATTCATCTTCTCGTCGCATGCGTATTTCTCGAGATGTGAGCTTCAATGAAAATCGTCCCTTCTTTTACAATTCTTCCACTCATTCTTCTTTTTATTCCACAGAGTCTACCTCCTTCATGAGCCTTCCTCCCATTTCTGAAACTTCATCAGTATCACCACATACTGTTTCTACCCCAGATGTCCTTATTCCCATCACACCACCTTCCACTTCCACACCATCTCAATCTTACTCTTCCAAACCACCTGTCACTCAGACTTACATTCGTCGTCCTCGCTCTACTCCCACGGCCAGTCCTGATAACGATCCTGTTGCTGATACTTGTACTAACAATGATGACTCTCATGTTGTTTTTAATCAGGGGTATCATCTTCGTGACCGTGGCACTATTGCAGCTCCAGAACGTTATGGGTTTTCCCGTGCTGGTGCAGTCATTGCTGAACCATCATCTTATAAAGAGGCTTCTGGTATACCTGAGTGGCAGCTTGCTATGACTGATGAATTAAATGCCCTTCATCGCACATGTACATGGGATGTTGTTCCGTTACCTGCTGGTGTTGTACCTATCACGTGCAAATGGGTCTTCAAGGTTAAAACCAAATCTGATGGGTCTATTGAGCGATATAAAGCTCGTCTTGTGGCCAGAGGTTTTCAACAGACACATGGTATTGACTATGATGAGACTTTTGCACCTGTGGCCCATCTGACTACTGTTCGAGCTTTACTTGCTGTTGCAGCCTCATCTTCTTGGACTATCTCTCAGATGGATGTCAAAAATGCTTTTCTTCATGGTGATTTACATGAGGAAGTCTATATGCATCCACCTCCTGGGATAGAGGTTCCATCAGGGCATGTATGTCGTCTCCGTCGAGCCTTGTATGGTCTCAAACAAGCTCCTCGTGCTTGGTTTGAGAGATTTGTTTCTGTCATCAAGGCTTGTGGTTTCTATTCTAGTGATCATGATCCTGCATTGTTCATTCATGTTTCTTCACGAGGACGCACGTTGCTATTACTATATGTTGATGACATGTTGATTACAGGCAATGATCCAGACCATATTGCTCATGTGAAGGCGTCTCTGAGTAAGGAATTTCAAATGTCTGACTTGGGGGCACTCAGTTATTTCTTGGGCATTGAGGTTTTGCAGACTAAAAAGGGTATTTATCTTTCTCAGGCCAAGTACATACAAGACCTTCTTGATCGTTCTGGTCTTACTGATACTCGCACTGTTGCCACACCTATGGATCTTCACTTATCTCTTCGTCCGACTGATGGGACACCTTTGGAGGATCCATCTAGATATAGACATCTTGTTGGCAGCTTGGTTTACCTTACTGTCACCAGGCCAGATATTGCTCATGCGGTTCAGATTTTGAGTCAGTTTGTCTCTGCTCCTACATCAGTTCATTATGGGCACTTACTTCGTGTGCTTAGATATTTACGGGGGACAAAAACACAATGTTTATTTTATGACTCAAATTCCCCACTTCAGCTTCATGCTTACTCTGATGCTACCTGGGCTAGTGATCCTACAGATCGTCGCTCCATCACTGGTTACTGTATTCTTCTTGGATCATCCCCTGTTGCTTGGAAATCCAAGAAGCAAGCTGCTGTATCTAGATCTAGTACTGAAGCAGAACTTCGAGCCCTGGCTACTACTACTGCTGAGATTATCTGGATTCGTTGGCTCTTGGCTGATTTAGGTGTTTCTTGTGACTCGCCTACACTTCTTCGCTGTGACAATACTGGAGCTATACAAATTTGTCATGATCCAGTGAAGCGTGAACTCACAAAACACATTGGTGTTGATGTCTCATTCACTAGATCTCATTGTCATCAGAAGACCATTGATCTTCACTATGTGCCCTCAGAATTACAGCTGGCGGATTTCTTCACAAAAGCACAAACTAGGGCACAACATCAGTTTCATCTACTCAAACTCAATGCTTCAAATCCTCCACTTCCGCCTTGAGTTTGACAGGGGGTGTTAAGGCCCATAAGGCCCATATATTATTGTCTGCCTATATATATGCTACAGTACCCGAGGGGGCTGATTATCTCGCCTAATCAAGGTTAGTCACATTATCCACATTGCACATCTGCTTTATCCTGCACCCTTCTCGATTGCAGTTTAGTTCTCTTTTTCACTTGTCTTCTCAGTGGTTGGATGCACATGTGAAGTGATTTTTTAATGAGGAAGGATGCTACTTTATTTCATTAAAATCATCTGTCCCTGTTACGGGCAGGTTTAATTATTAAAAAGTACTTGCTAATTATGGTTGTTCTTTTTTCTTGAGCAGAAATCCAATGAAGATCAGTTAGATGTTTTGTGGAAACACTATCTTAAAATAAATGCTCGCTACTCCGAAGTTGATGGTCAGATACAATCTAAGATTGAATCCATGGTTAGTGGTGGAAAGAACATTGGACTTATCTACACCAGTAGGCTCTTCCATGACTTATATTTCAGGCACCATTTCCTAATATATTGAGTAATTTTCAGTCAGGCATTTTAAGACGGAGAAAAGATAAAGAGAAAGAACGCGATGCTGCAGAAGTGGAGCTTTCAAAATTTAATCTGTCCCGTATCGATGAGAGGGAGAGACATATGGTATTTGTTTTATCTGTCCCGTATCAATGAGAGGGAGATACATATGGTATTTGACTATTTATTTTATCTGTCAGTTGGGCCTGGTTGTTTTGAAAAAGTTCGTTTCTTTGCTTCCAGTCATATAAAAAATGTTGGAAGTTTGACGTCATTGCATAATTTTGAATCTCTCTAGTTTCTTGGCTCTGGTTTCTGGTATTCTGTCTGAGTGGTTTTGATTTGTTCTGTTAATATTTTAATGAATCTGGTTGGTCTGCATCCAGTTCTTACCTGGGTTGCCTTGTATGAAGTCAGTACCATTTTGAATCACTGTTTTGTAAATTTGATTTGAGAATTTGGGTGTTCTGAGGACGAGATTGTTCTTTCGACTTTCTCTGAGAAACACGTCTGGCAGCAGTAACTTGCCAGTTACTATTGCGATTTGATCTTTTGAAACCTTCAGTTTCATCACAACTGCTTAGAGATGTGGCGTTTAATGGATCTTGCATACTTGACACCTGCATTCCTTTACATTCTCTACTTACTCTTTGGAGTATGGAATTTTCTTTTTTTGTAAGTAATTTGTTTTATTTTCTTTCCAAATAGCAAATTGAAGTCGAGAGGAAGACACTTGCGCTTGGAGAAAGAGACTATGATTCAATTATAAGTCAGAAACGAACAGAAGTATATAGTTTGGAACAGAAAATAAAAGTGCTTCTGCGGGAGAAAGATATAATAAATAGAAATGCTGATGAAAGAGTAAAACTGGGTTTGAAGAAGGATGCATTGGAAAGCAGCAAGGACAAGCTCAATGAGATGCATGTTTTGTTCCTTTCGTTTTGTGTACCATCAATTTTATGTGTATGCTGTTATTCCTTCCCTCTTTATTATTAAAAAATCATTTAACTCTTGAATTGTAAATGCAGAGTTAATGAGCATAAGGATAAAATCAAAAAGGTACTTAGGGGGAGGAATCCTTTTGAGAAGGATATGAAGAAGGAGATCAATCAAGCCTTTTGGTTTGTCATAATTACTCTTGTTAATTATATTCAATGTATAACTTTACTTTCAAAAAAGAAAAAACTCGACCTGCGGGGGTAAGACAACCCCTCAACATTATTACATTAAGAAGACTTTCTCAAGTAGGTTGCGGAAACCCTTGAACCTCTGCCACACCCATGCATAGAGGTACAATAGCTCATGTGAGAATGACTGTGACCAGTGTCAGACCTTAGACATGTATTTTGGCGTGCGACAAACAAGATGATTTTTTTAACTCTAGTCTAAAATTCGCTCCCACGGGGAATGAAACTCAGGAGTCGAAGAGTGCTACTTACACCACCTAACCAACTCAGCTAGAGGTGTGGTTGGCCAACAGGGCCTCATACTCCTCCATAGCACCGCGCCAACGGGGATCGATGAGTGTGGTGCGGAGGGAGGAGGGGACATGCGAGAGAGCCGCTGGAGGGGCGGCCGTGAGCACCCGTCGGTCCACTAGTCGAAAGACATCGGCCGAGCGACGTGTGACCATTGATGGACGTGGCAGGGGCTGCGATGGATGGTGACCAGATAGTGCACCAGCGGCTCGTCACAGGAGCAGACCGAGACATGAGCTACTTGTAGGAGGGGACTGGTGGACCGGGCTGTGCATGTCGCTGATAGACGCAGGTAGGATTGGCGTATCGAGCCGAAGGTGGATGGAGAGGCGGGGGCTGCCCATGGCACGAGTGGAGGCTACAGATGCACGCATGGCGCGTGCGGAAGCGACGGGGCGGTGTGCGCCATAGGTAGAGGCAGAGGCAATGAGGCTGCATGGCGCATGTGAAGGCGACGGGGCCGTGCCCCCGCAGGCTGAGGCGACGCGGCCGCGCGTGGCGCAGGCGGAGGGGACGTGGCCATGTGCGACATGAAAGAGGGCAGAGGAAGAGGATGCACGTTGACGCAATCAACATCGAGGAGGGAATTGAGGTTGGGAGGTGGGGAGGAGCCAACAAGGGGAAAACATCCTCATCAAATACAACATGACGAGAAATGATGATGTAGTGGTTGAGAAGATCTAGGCATGTTTGTAGGAGTATACGAGGAAAAGATAACAAGAGGATCGGGCTGCATGCTTGTGAGGAGTAGCGACGGAGTTGTTGGGATAGCACGCACACCCGAAGATGCAAAGGTGCTCATAAGAGGCGGTGGTGCCGAAGAGGGCGATGAACGGAGTGGGATGAGGGACTGCCTTGGAGGGAAGACGGTTGAGGAGGTAGGTGGCTATGCTTAGCGTCTCGACCGAGTAGTGTGCGGGTAGAGAAGTTGGTGGTGCTGCAAATCATGTGCTCGGCTCGACCACTTGGATTGGAGGTGTGAAGGCACAACAGCCGCAGCTGCACATCGTGGGAGAGAAAGAAGGTGCGAGACGTGGAGTTATCAAACTTCTGTCCATTATCACACTGAATAGCCTAGATAGTGTGACCGAACTGAGTCGACACCCACACAAGGAAGTGAGAAAGACTAGTGAAGGTGTAAGACTTACCGTGGAGAGGAAAGGTCCACAAGTAGTGAGAGAAGTCATACAAGATGACCAGATAGTATCGATAACCGGAGATGCTTGGAATAGGGGATGTCCAAAGGTCGTAGTGGATGAGGCTGAAGGTGTGAGTAGCTCGGGACATTGAAAAAGAGAAGGGTAAAAGTGTGACGCCCAAGCTGACAAGCATGGTAGAGCGAGATAGCGGTGTCGTGGGGGAAAGGGATGGCCAAGCTGGTCGAGAGTCTGGAGAGGACGTCGTGGCTGGGGTGGCCACGACGACGATGCCAAGTGCAGGCAGAGGCAGTGGAGGCGAGGGCGCAGGGTGTGGCCAAAATGGGCGAAGGAAGGTGGGGCAGGGAAGCAAATGGTATATAGAGGGCCAGAGTTGTCGCATTGAGCGACCACAACACGAGTTGTAAGATCCCATATGATAAGCCTCCCTTGGATCGTACTCCACAGAACAATGGTTGTCAGTGGTGAAGCGACAGACCGAGAGAATGTTCTGATTGATGTTGGGGACAACAAGGATGTTGTTGAGATACAAAGGACCAGGAAGTACCGTGTCACCTACTGAGGTGACGGCCAGAGCCGACTCATTACCGACAATGATGAAGGGAAGGTGGGGCTATGGGGATGAGGTAAAGAGACAATACTGGGGTCAGGAGTGGCGTGGTATGAGGCGCTGGAGTCGGCAACCTAGTCGGTAGTAGTAGGAGGGGGCTGGGGGCTGGGAGTGACGAGCATGCTAACGACGATCATGGTGGTGGAGACGACAAGGCCTCGATCGTCTTGGAGACGATCGCGGTACGACAGAACACAAATGGACCAGTAGCGTGGCGACCTTCCAGAGGGTGGATGGATCCCAGAGGGTGGTAGAGCTCGACACAATCATGGAGGATTGGGTTCATGACCTGATCAAAGGCCACAAACGTGTCCTAGAGAAGCTGATCGTCGTGAAGGCAGGCACGAACGTTGTAGGGAGGCATGTGGACCGCAGCGGAGCGAAGGATATGCGACAAGGGAGTGGTGTAAGGAGCCATGCCACCCGGAGCCGCAAGGACAAGGCGCGAGCAGGGTGGGACGTTGGCACGCTGCTGAGGTAGGTGGGGGGCGTCGGAGGGGAAGGGTTTGTCACGGGTGCCATCTCGGGTCAAGACAGCTGCAGAGGAGAGGGGGCGAGGACATTTGTTCGAGCCGCGTTGGCAGCGAACTGGATGACGTCGTGAGCGGCAGATGACAAAGCCATGTGGGCATGGTGCGCTGGTCGCGTCCACAGCGAGGGAGATTGCCACATGGGGGGCGTTGGCATCAGGGAAGGAGGCCGCGGTCGCGAGGGAGGGGGCGCTGACAGAGTGACAGTGTAGGTGGTGGTGACGGGTTGGTCGGAGGAGGAGCTGCCCGACATGGAGAAGCGCGATTGACATGAGTCGTGTGCAGGGCGTTGTCGTGGGGGATGGTGGCAGCGCGCAGGGCAGCGAGGGCGGTGCCAGCACTGCAGACAATAGGGACGGCGTGCAGGACGATGACCGGCTCATGTTGCGGGATGACGGCGAGTGCTGGGTGCAGATCGAGGTGGGGAGCAACGCCGTCGCTAGAGAAGAGGAAGGCCACATGCAGGGCAACATTGGCACTGCGAGAGAGGTGGACCGTGTGCGGTGTGCCGGCGGCGGCAGACAGAAGCAGGGGAGGAGCAGGCCTGTTTGCCGACGGGGAGAGCACGGGGAGGACGATGACACGTGTGACGACGCTGGCGCCAGGAGGGGCGCGGGCTGCGGCCGATGGACATGAGGAGGCGGGGCGCGTGGGATCGGAGGAAAGGGGAGGCGATGGGGAACCATAGCGCGCAGGCGGTGGGGAGGGAGGTTGCGGCTGGAGGAAGAAGAGAGAGGCAAAACCTAGTTGGATACCATTTGGAAGAATAGAAACCTTAACCCTAATTGGATAGGGGATATATTAGATATATCTAGGAATGTGGGCCAAGGCCCATTACAAGATACACAACACTAACAGATTCAACTTACGGTGCGTTTGGATCCCTTCATTTTAGAGGAATTGGAATTCACTCAATAAAGTAACTTATTTAGTTTGGAATTTGATATTCCACCACTTTCCAAAGTTCAGATATAAGCCTATCTCAAATTCATGGGGTGGAGGATGTGAAATGATTTTATGCATTAGTAGAATTTGTTTCTAACTTATATGACACTCTTCGTCTCACTCCTCTAATAAAAATGTAGCACATAAATATCTCCGACATCTTGCTAATAATAGTATACAAATATATTTTGTATAAAACCGAATTAGCTTAATTGATATATACCTAAATTACTATTATTAGAATGGAATTCAATTCTAATGATCCAAACGGGGCGTTATTGAATTGTTATGCATTGAAATCACCATAAAAATGCTACTGTTAGGCACAATGCTTGAGCTAAAGGTATGCACCTATATAGGTAGTAAAATAGTCCTAAAATCCATAGAAAAGTACCTGCATAGTGCTATAACATAATCCCTTATAGTTACAGTAGTGCATGTGCATTTGACACTTTATTTGTTATTTCTGCATCTACTGATTACCGAAGCAACATTGAATCTTCTTACTCAGGCCTGTGGACAAGGAATACAATGAGTTAAGATCAAAATCCCAGGAAGCAGAGCAAGAGCTTAAATTTACTCAGAGCAAAGTAACTGATGCTAGAGAACAATTGACAAAACTTCGAAGAGATATGGATGGTAAGATCTTATCACTAGACATGTCTACTTGTTTAATACCAAGTTGACAACTTTAAAAATGGTCACCATGTTATGAAATTTGGAGATTTATTAAAGTAGCGGGGCCTGTGGGGGGATTATTTGGTTGGGCTTGCCTCAAGCTTTATCCTGGAGGAGAAAACTAATTTGAAACAATTAGGTGGCCCAAAGCCATCTTACAACTACAAGCAAGGGCTGGCAGAGGCATATTGTTCTTTATGTTTTGAAATGTCTGTTGGGGAAGCAAGACTTACATTGGTCAAGGTTCAGCTAGGCGGAATCTAGGCGGTGACCCATTGCCTAGCGCCTAGTCGGGAGTACTCGGTCTTAGGCGCTTCTAGGCGCTTTTCTAGGCGTTTTGGCAATATAGCCATAAATTATATATATATTATGTATATAACTACATATACGTATATAACTACTATATATGAGTCACAGACTCACAGTAAGTATAAAAAGAAGGCCAATAGACATATCTGATTCCTAGCTGAGCTTACTCTTGCATGTTCCTAGCTCCTGCAAGGCTGCAACACATTTTGACAGCTAGTAGTTAGTAAATTAGTCAATAGACAGCTAGCTGTTCATAAAAAAAATAGAAAACACTAAATTGTGACTTATCTGGATGATTTCAGCAGCCTCCCATTCATGAGCAGTTGAGCACACCATATCAGCAGCTGGTAATTACAACACAAGTGGATAGGACAGTAATACAAGTGCAGAACACAATTTATAAATAAAGGACAGCACAAGCACATAGTTCTTAGTTCAGGTCTCACACAAAAGAAGACACACAGACACAAAGTGACACAACTGCAGTTCATAAGACCAGGGCATCACAAAAGGCTTCACTACTAGATGGAGATGGTCCAGATCATATTTCATCTTCACTGTAGCACAAATCTTCATCTTCATACTCTTCTTCTTCAGACTCAAACTCTTCTCCTTCATAGAGCTCTCTCACTCTTGCACTTCTACGAGGCTCAAGCTGTTCTTCTGCTCCCACTGCCTCTCCAATAACAGACCAAGGTATCCCTGTACCTTCCATCTCATCTTCCTCCCCATCTCTAAAGACAACTTGTGCACAATCATCTCCACCCTCTTGGAGAAAACCTTGAGCTTCAGATGTATCACTAGACAAGAGAACATCAGTGATTTTCTTTGACTTAATCTTTTCTCTGTTATTCATCAGCCTGTTATTGAACTGAATATAGACCAACTTGTTGAGGCGGGTTGTAGTCAGCCTATTTCTCTTCTTAGTGTGTATCTATAAATTAGAAACAAAAGCATTTTCAGTTCTGAAATTTAATCATAGTACTACTGAAATGATTAATAGATAGGTACTAACCCCTTCAAACCCACTCCAATTTCTTTCACAACCAGAAGAGCTTGATGTCAAAGATAATATCCTTGTAGCCATCTTCTGTAAAGCTGGTGTTTCAGTTCCATATAACCGCCACCATGATGCTGAAATAAATTAGAAACACCTCTATTAGTTTAAAAAACAGCAAACAGCCATGTTAGAAAACAGCAAACAACCATATAATAAGTACCTCTACCTGGATTGTAATCATAGTTTTGAAAAGTTCTTGCAAGCTTCTTGCTAAATGGTCCTTCTCTATTCTGAAATTTTTTCAATTCAAAGTTGGCAGCCTGTTCTTGTTGGTCCTCATCATGATAATAAAATTGCTCGACACAAGATATGAAGGCTTCATTCATTTTGGGCTCATCAAAGATTGATGGGTTAGCATAGCTATAGTGTGGATTCAGCAAAAAAGCTGTCAAATGCAATGGAGAATCAAGTCTTCCATTCATCTTCTTCTCAATTACAACCATAACATCTTTGAATCGAGACTCAACATTGCCAAAGGCCTCTTTGACCTCTCTCTTTGCCTTTAGTAGCTCTCCATAAAGGAAACCCATGGATGGCTTCACATCCCCATCAACCAAACGGAGGACTTTGACCAATGGCTCAAAAACAGCCAACATTAGCTTCACATCCTTCCAAAAGGCTGGACTCAATATAGTAGCTGTGGCCTCTTTTCCTTTCTTTGATTTCACATCCTTTAATGAGTCCCACCTGCTATGAACTACCATCTTCCTTAACTGGTCCTTCTTCTCTTGCATACTGTTCAAAGTGAGAAAGTATGAAGCAAACCTAGTCACTCCTGGCCTCACTAGCTCTTTCCCCTCTGTGAAGTATCTCAAGCACTCCAATGTTCTTGTGTGGCCATACACAAATATGGTAAATGACTTTGCTTGGTCAATCACTTTCCTGAACCGAGGCAAGTTGCCAATTCCTTGGAGCATCAAGTTGATTGTGTGAGCTGCACAAGAGGTCCAAAATATTTGTGGTCTCTTCTCAAGCAATAGCTTCTTTGCTCCCATGTTGTTAGAGGCATTGTCAGTGACTACTTGCACCACATTTTCTTCACCAATGTCTTCAATTGCTTTGTCCACTAATTCAAAAATGACTTCACTTGTGTGTGACACATCTGACATCTCTTTTGAGCTGATGAAGGAGGTTCCATCAGCACAATTAGTGCATATATTCATTATGCTTCTCCTCTTCCTATCTGACCAAGCATCGATCATAATAGAGCACCCATTTTTCATCTTCTCGGCTTCACGTTCCTGCAGCAAACACTTGGTTCTTTCATATTCTTCTTCCAGCAAACTACCTCGAAAGGCATCTTGAGTTGGAGGTGTAAGTCCTGGTATTAAGTTGCATGCACCAACCAGTTCAACCCAAAAGCTTAAGCTGATAGGAGGAGGTGGGCAATTCACTTATATTATATTCTAACACTCCCCCTCACGTCGAGCCTCTTTTGGGTCTCTGACGTGGAATATAGGAGCGAGCAACAATTATTTTTATTTAATTGTGCTAACCAGGATTCGAACTCGAGACCTCTGGCTCTGATACCATATTAAGTTGCATGCACCAACCAGTTCAACCCAAAAGCTTAAGCTGATAGGAGGAGGTGGGCAATTCACTTATATTATATTCTAACACCTGGTCCAAATTGTCCAATTGCTTCACACATTTGCTTGAACTCATCATTGTCACATGCATTAAAAGGTATTCCTGCCAATGATTAAAAAATGAAGTCTAATTAGTGTTCAGTTCATGAATTTTAAAATGTGAAAACAACATCGTATACTAGCAATTTACCATGATTATAGGCCCATCTTGCAATAAACTTGTGCACCTCATGCTCTCTTTCTTTCCATAGTTCCTTGTTCAGCTGCTGTTGTTTGAATGAATCAGCCTTGGTAGGATCAATAGCACGTGTCCATTTGTCAATTGGCCCTAATTTGTGAGGCTGTGAGCTTCCAACACAAGTGACTTCTTCTGACTCCTCTCCAACCCTAGATACATTCACTTCCTCTCTAAGTTCTAGCTCACGAACAGTCTTCTCCTCCCTCTTCCTTTTTGCAGCCTCTATTGCTTTCTTGCACTTCTCTTTAGCCTCTAGAGCCTGCGGTGTTGCAGACGTGCATTTCTTCACATTCTTTCCAACATGGGCAAGATGCTCCTTCAACCTATAAATCCCTCCTCTCATCTCCTTGTCACAGAACTTACACTTCACCTTGTCTTTGTTGTTAGCATCAACAAGAACACCATATTCCCATCCAACATCATCTGAATTTCTTTTTAGGAGATTCGCTCTAGCTGCTTAAGTTTCAGAAGGTGCAGCTGCAGTTTCTGATGACATCCTTAATCCTTTCACTTGTACACCGCAGGCTATCCTTTCTCTTGTACAAGTAGGAAAGCAGGGGAGGCCAAGTTAGCAGGGGAGGAAAGCAGGGGAGGCGGTTAGCAGGGGAGCGACTGGTGGAGGGGGATGAGCAGGGAGGGGAGCAGCCGGCGGGGGAGGAGAACTCACCGGCGGGGGAGCAGGGAGGGGAGCAGCCGGAGGGGATGAGCAGTCGGAGGGGATGAGCAGGGAGGCAGTTCTCGTGTGGAGGAGGGAGACCGAGCGGGAGCAGCGCGCGCGCGCTAAAAATCCCCCGCGCGCGCTAAAAAATTGCCGCGCGCTCCCGCCGCCCGCCTGCGCGCCCGCTTCGGCGCCTGCGCGCCGCAAAGTCGCCGCGGAGGCGCGACTGAGCGCCGCCTAGGCGATGCGCCCGCCTAAACGCCGCACAGCGCCCTAGGCTACGCGGCAGCCCACCGATTAGCGCCTAGGCGCGCCTAGTCGCCGCCTAGCCGAACACTGACATTGGTTGCCTTATGGGCTTACTGCTGTGATGTGTGGATGTGGCCAAAATTTGGAAACTGACTGTCAATAGTTGTCAAACTTGTTTTGTAAACATAAAGTTCATATGTTTTTTAGATCATGGAAACAACGTCCGGCCTTGGCCTCAAACGAGGTTACAACCAAAGTTTACAATAAGAGGCAGCACACCGCCTTGACACATCACATGACCTCACTAGAAAATACCCGTGACATAACCAAAGGTACTACGTAGTTAAACGCAAAGCAGAACCCCATCCGAAATTGCGAAAAAACTGTAGCGGCACCATCTACATACTACGACATGAAGACTTTATTAACTCTTGGTCCTCCATCTTAAGCTGTAGCTGTGACCAGAAGTGACACCAGAAGGTTGCCCTGAAGGTTACCTGCAAACAAGATTTAGGAGAAGATTTATTGAAAACCAAATCATTCCTACTCAAATAAATGGCCCAACAAATTGCAGATGCTGCAGTTTGTAGTAAGCGACGTGATTTGACCGGGAGAACCCTTGCCCAGTCCCCAATGATGGAATAAGTCTTGAGCATCTAGAGGACAGCTGGACAACAGGAGCCTTTTGACTGTCCTGTTTAGTCTCTTTAGCATCTAAAGGACAACAGTAGCTTTTTGACTGTCCTCTTTAGTCTCTTTAGCATCTAGAGGACAGCAGTAGCTTTTTGGCTGTCCTCTTTAGTCTCTTTTAGCTTTTAGCATCTAGAGGACAATCCTGTTGTGTAGTGTGTGTGAGAAAGTGTGGTAGTGCAGCCTCTAGGGCTATAAATATGTGTCTCCAACCCTTAGATGGGTATGACATTTGAGTAGTGTGTGAGAAATAAACGAAAATTGCCCCAGCTCGTAGTGTCAGTCTCTAGATGAGAGTTAGAGTCACTCTACTTACAATTGGTATCAGAGCCAAACTATCCTGCAGCCTAAACATCTCTTGCTCATCTCCTTCCCGCGCCTCTCCCCACACTCAGTCGGCAGCAAGAGCTCCAATTGTTCCTTCCTCTCCTGCTCAGACGAGCAGACTTTCGTTTGAGATAGCCTCTTCCACACGCAGCGACCCCTCACTAGCCCACCATGTCCCTACGCTCGGTCACTTCGAGTGCACGGCGCCAACAGGAGGCCGAGGTCGCCGCGGCACAAGAACGCGAGCGAGCAGCAGCAGCGGCTGCAGCGACAGCGGCGAGGGCAGCACGGCTGGCGGCGACGTAACTGGCAGCAGCGAGAGCAGAAGTAGAAGCAGCGGAGGCGGCGGATGCTGCACGTGCGGCGGCAGCAGAGCTCGAGGCTCTACGCGGCAGTAGAGCCGGCAGCTCTGCTTCTGTCGACGACAACACCGACGAAGAGCTCAGATGGCGAGGGAAGCAGCGCTAGAGCAGGCGGCATAGTGGGCAGCCGCGCATCCCCATGGGTGCGCGCGTGGCGGTAGCCCAGATAGGCGCCGACGCGCCGACGGCGCTCCGGGCGAGGGCGCATGAGGCGGCAGCCCAGACGAGCGTAGACACGCTGGCGGTGCTCCCGGCGGCGGCGACCGAGTCGTCGGAGATCGCGGCCTCTACAGGCGGCGCGACTCTCCCTCCCCGGATCGGTACCATGGTCGCCGCATGGCCCAGGCCAATGTCAGGGACATCGGTCCCGGCGGTGGGTGGCCTACCCTCACCAAGACCAACTACGTCGAGTGGGCCGCGGTGATGAGGGTACGGCTCCAGGTTCGCCACATGTGGGAAGCAGTTCGGTACGGCGACGTCGACTATCACGAGGATCGACGGGCGCTGGATGCCCTCATTGCTGCAGTCCCGCCCGAGATGCAGTTTTCGCTTTCCCAGAAGCGGACTGCCAAGGAGGCTTAGGACGCCATCGCTGCGACCCGCATCGACAGCGATCGTGCCCGCAAGACCACAATGCAGGCACTTCGCAAGGAGTGGGAGAACCTGGCCTTCAAGCCAGGTGAGGATGTTGATGACTTTGCTCTCCGCCTCAACACTCTGTTGCAGAAGATGGTGTAGTTCGGCGACGACACCTACGATGAGGAGAGAGCTGTTGAGAAGCTCTTCCGTTGCATCCGCGAGAAGTACAAGCAAATTGCTTGCTCGATCGAGTTTGCTAGACCTCTCCGCGATGATAATTGAAGAGGCGATAGGTCGTCTCAAGGTGGTCGATGGCGACGAACCACAGGATCCCTCTGGGCCTATCACTATCGGCGGGAAGCTATCTCACTCGGGAGCAGTGGGAGGCCTGCCAGGGTGACAAGAAGGGGGAGTCCTCGACACGAGGCCGCAAACGCGGCAAGCCGCGCAAGGCGCGTGGAGGCGCCCAGGCCGGGGCGCGAGGACATGCTGAGGGTGGTGCCCGTGGAGGTGCCCAAGGCGGCGCCGTCGGCAACAAGAAGTCGACACGAGATGACGGCTGTCACAACTGCGGCAAGCTTGGCCACTGGGCCAGGGACTGTCGACAGCCATGACGTGGCCAGGCCAACGTCGCACAGGCGGAGGCAGAGGAGGAGGCTCTGCTCCTAGCACATGCATGCATCGAGCTATCTCCAGCGGCACTAGTCGCAGCGGCACTCCTCCACCTTGATGAGTCGAAAGCACGCACTTTCCTCGGCGACGGCTCTAGCAAAGACATGATCGAAGGATGGTGCCTCGACACCGGCACCAATCATCACATGACCGGCCGACGGGAGTTCTTCGCCGAGCTTGACTCTAGCGTCTGAGGCTCCGTCAAGTTTGGGGACGCCTCCGGCGTAGAGATCAAGGGCGCCGGCTCAGTCGTCTTCACCGTCGCGTCTGGTGAGCACAGGCTGCTCACCGGAGTCTACTACATCCCCGCGTTGAGGAACTCTATCACTAGCTTGGGACAGTTGGATGAGAACGATTCGCGCGGGGAGGTCGAGCACGGAGTCATGAGGATCTGGGATCCCTCTCGTCGCCTTCTTGCCAAGGTACGCAGGAGTCCAAATCGGCTATACATCCTCAATGTGAAGGTGGCACAACCTTGCTGCCTTGCTGCTCGTCGAGACGGCGGGGCATGGCAGTGGCACGAGCGCTTCAGGCACCTTAACTTCGAGGCCCTGAAGCGGCTCAATGCCAAGGAGATGGTACGAGGCCTGCCGTGCCTTGACCATGTGGAGCAATTCTGCGATGTGTGCGTGTTGACAAAGCAGAGACGACTCCCCTTTCCCCAGCAGTCGAGCTTCCGAGCCAAGGAGAGGCTCGAGCTCGTGCATGGGGACTTGTGTGGCCCGGTGACACCAGCCACACCAGGAGGACAACACTACTTCTTGCTGCTCGTCGACGATCTCTCCTGCTACATGTGGGTGATGATCCTTGGTAGCAAGGGAGAGGCTGCGAACGCCATCAGGCGTCTGCAGGTCGCTGTGGAGGCGGAGTGCGGTCGCAAGCTGCGCGTGCTGCGCACCGACAACGGCGGCGAATTCACGACGACCGAGTTCGCGTCGTACTGCGCGGATGAGGGCGTTCAGCGCCACTACTCCGCGCCGTACAGCCCGCAGCAGAACGACGTCGTCGAGCGGCGCAACCAGATGGTTGTGGGGATGGCTCGGCTCTCCTCAAACAGAGGGGAATGCCGGCTGTCTTCTGGGGAGAGGCGGTGGTGACAGCGATCTACATCCTCAACCGCTCGTCCACCAAGGCACTCAACGGGATGACACCGTACGAGGCTTGGCATGGGCGCTAGCTGGCGGTCTCTCACCTACGGGTCTTCGGCTGCCTCGCGTTCCCCAAGTCTCCACCGACTACAACGCCACACTCTCCAGCTCCGGCTACAACGAGCTCTTCGCCACCGCGCCATCCAGCCACGACTCCAGCTCCAGCGAGCTCTCCGTCACCACGTACTCCAGCACCTACGGTACCCTCCTCGGGAACATCCTCTCCGACGCCAGCTCGTGTCGAACATGACCCAGTGGAGCTCGTGACCCCGCTCTCCCACGACGAGGAGCGCGTCGACGCGTGCTACGATGGCGAGCCGTTGCGGTATCGAAAGGTGGAGGGCCTTCTCATTGACTTGTCAGTGCCGGGCCCGGCGTCTCGCATTTTGGCAGGAGAGTTGCATCTTGCATGCGACGATGGTGAACCTCGGTCTTTCGCGGAGGCCGAGAAACACGCGGCTTGGCGTGCCGCGATGCAGTCGGAGATGGACGCGGTTGAGACGAACCGCACCTGGGAGCTCGCTGATCTCCCTCATGATCATCGCGCGATCACCCTTAAATGGGTGTTCAAACTGAAGAGGGATGAAGCCGGCGCCATCGTTAAGCACATGGCTCTCTTGGTGGCACGCGGTTTCTTACAACAGGAGGGGATCGACTTCGACGATGCTTTCGCCCCCGTGGCACGGATGTAATCCGTGTGACTCCTCCTTGCGCTGTCAGCCCAGAAGGGCTGGCACGTTCATCACATGGACGTCAAGTCTGCGTTTATTAATGACGACTTAAAGGAGGAGGTCTACGTACACCAACCGCCATGTTTTGCGATCCCTGGCAAGGAGGGCAAGGTGTTGCGCCTGCGCAAGGCTCTCTATGGCCTGCGACAGGCACCAAGGGCATGGAATGCCTAGCTGGATTCCACGCTCAAAGGAATGGGCTTCACGCCAAGCCCGCACGAGGCGGCCATCTATCGACGGGGCAATGGAGGAAGTGCCCTGCTGGTGGGTGTCTACGTCGACGACTTGGTGATCACCGGCGCCAAGGATGCAGAGGTGGCAGCGTTCAAGGAAGAGATGAAGACATTCCAAATGAGTGACTTGGGGCATCTCTCCCTGGGGATTGAGGTGCACCAGAGAGACTCCGGGATCACACTTCGCCAGACCGCCTACGCCAATCGCATTGTTGAGCTGGCTGGGCTCACCGACTGCAACCCAGCTCTCACTCCGATGGAGGAGAGGCTGAAGCTGAGTCGTGACAGCACAACGGAGGAGGTGGATGCTACACAGTACCGACGTCTTGTGGGGAGCATTCGCTACCTCGTCCACACACGGCCTGACTTGGCATACTCCGACGGCTACGTTAGTCGGTTTCTGCAGCGACCGACGACGGAGCATGAGCAGACTGTGAAGAGGATCATCCGCTATGTTGCGGGGACTCTCGACCACGGTCTCTACTACCTGAGGTGCCTTGGGGAGGCACACCTTATCGGGTACAGCGACAGCGACCACGCCGGTGACATCGACAGTAGCAAGAGCACAAGCGGGATCCTCTTCTTCCTTGGCAAGTGTCTCATTAGCTGGCAGTCGGTCAAGCAGCAGGTGGTGGCCATGTCCACCTGCGAGGCCGAGTACATAGCGGCCTCCACTGCTTCGACTCAAGCGCTCTGGCTGGCTCGACTGCTCGGTGATCTCCTCGGGAGAGACACTGGAGCGGTGGAACTCAGGGTGGACAGCTAGTCCGCTCTGGCATTGGCCAAGAACCCCGTGTTCCATGAACGGAGCAAGCACATCCGGCTGAGATACCACTTCATCCGAGACTGCTTGGCAGAAGGGAGCATCAAGGCGCGCTACATCAGCACCAATGATCAGCTTGCAGACCTGCTCACCAAGCCCCTTGGGAGGATCAAGTTTCTTGAGCTTTGCTCCAATTTCTCTTAGCCAAGTTATCCTTTGTTAAGGTTACACCTCTTTTGAGGTACTACAAAAAACTTTTATATTCAGAAGTATCTTGAGCTTAGTAACCAGGTTCTAGGATCGATAGGATCGAGGAACGGGAACGTGGTACGCGGAACGCTACAAAAACTAGGATTTAACACTACTGGAACGAGATTGTTCCCACGTTCCCGGAGCGAGGAACATGGCCAAGTTCCTAGTTCCTGGTTACTAAGATCTTGAGTTTCCAGAGATCCTTGTTATTAACTCCCGCTCCATTGTTCATAATTGATTGGTACAAGGACTTAACAGTATACACCCCGTTAGCAGTCAGGTCCAATCTGAATGAATCTCTATTAGTATTCAAATTATTATGCGCCACCAACGCAACTAGTTGAAACTATTGGACCCGCAGCTGGTGTACCAAACCCCTACGAAAGGATATGTTTAAGGGTACCGAGGAAAAGACAAAAGCAACTGTTGAATTCTTCCTCCTTGCTAGGTTATACAGAAGAGGGAATCGAAATTTAAGCGCCCCCAACTCCAGCCAATTCTCCTCCCAGAAACGCACTTGGGATCCATCATGTACTTGAAAGGTGCCTTTACTGATGAATAGGTCCTTCTTCATAAGGCCACTCCAACTGTGAGTGGTGCAACACACTATATTGGAGGAACCTCTCCAAGGTGCTGATAGGTAGATAGCACAAAATGTTGAAGGAACAACTTCAACGTGCTAGTAGGTACAGCCCTAAAGGCTAGTCTGAATCCACAGACAGCGAGAGCTCAATCCAAAGCTCAAAGCAAAGATCTAGTCCAAGATCTAAAGAAGAACATCAAGTTCCATTCATATAGTGGTGGATACAAGTCAAGTTACAAAACTAGAGGGCATTGTTTCTATTTATAGACTTGAAGCCTTAGACAACTCATACTTGACAACTAGATAACAACTCATGTATAACTCTCATACTTGACAACTAGATAACAACTCAAATACAACTCATGTATAACTCAATATTACCTTAGGATATAACTTCTAGGAGATGCAAGTATATTCTAGTAATACAATGACTTATGCAGTGACATCATCTTCTATGTTTAGGTAACCTTCATGAAATATGTATTAGAGATCAAACTCAAGTTGATTTCTCACTCTTTGTAGCAAAATCAGATTTCTCTTCTAATTCTTTATATTAAAATTGAGTTTGAGTTTTGATACTTGGATGTTCATGAACCTTGCATGTGATGTCCCTCATCATTCTCCCCTACTTGATTGAAACTAGACCTCAAGTTTTCTTCATAAAGTGCTTGTTCTGGATGATAGAGTGATATATCAGCCACATTGAAAGTATTTGAAATATTCATTTCTCTTGGCAGATCAACTACATATGCATTATCACTTATCTTCAAAATAGAAAATGGCCCATATTTTCTTTGCCTTAGTTTTCCATGAACTCCTGCTGGTAGTCTCTCCTTTCTGAGATACACCATTAGTCCATTACCCTATCACCAACTTCAAATGACATTGGTCTTCTTCTCTTGTCTGCTAGCTGTTTGTATTTCTGATTTGAGGCTTCTAGGACGTCATGAACTTCTTTAAACAAATCAGAATAGTTGTTAGCAAAGATTGTTGCTGACCTTGAATTCTCTCTTGAGGGTAGCTTTAATAAATCAACCACATGTCTTGGAACTTTTGTGTAAACAATGGAGAACGGACTCTTGCGTGTAGATCTATGCTCAGAATTATTTTAATGCTTCGTTTGGATGTCGATATTGGAGGGCATGAAATTGAATTGGGTTCAATACCAAATCAGCCATGGTATTGAAATGAGATGTAATTCCAACTCTATTGTTTGGATTTCGCTGAATTGGTTTTTGGAATTGTGCAGTCTAATTCCATGCAATACAGAGGGGTGACACTCGGTATTGGGAGAGGGGGTTTTTAGTTATAGTCCAATTCTATGGAATTAGGTCTCTGATTCCAAATCTCAATTCTGTGTGCAACCAAACAACAGAATTTAGGAAAGCTGATTCCAATTCCCAATTCTGTGCTCCAATATTGATATCCAAACGGACCATAAGCAAATTCAGCAAGAGATAAGGCTAAATCCCACCGTCCCTTTTTGTTACCACATATGCAACGAATTAAGTTACCCAAAAACTTGTTCACCACTTCTGTTTGGCTGATGTGCTGTGCTTGAAAATTTTAATTCGGTGTTGAATTGCTTCCACAATGTAAGCCAAAATGCAGCTAGAAACTTACTGTCACGGTCTGAAACCATTGATCTTGGAACACCGTGTAGTCTAATTATTTGTCTAAAGAAAAAGGTTAGCCACATGATGAGCATATGTTGTCTTCCGATAAGGAATGAAATGAGCCATCTTAGAAAATCTGTCTACTGCAACATATACTGCATCATTCCTGTTAGACTGTGTGTGTGAGTGTGTGTGGGCCGGCACCACTGTTGGGCTGCCGGCCCATTAGGGTTAGGGTTGAGTCCCTATATATATGTACCCCATCTCCTATCAATACAACAATAGTTCATCATTCTACATGGTATCAGACTAGGTTAGGGTTTCTTCTCTCCCACAGCAGTCGCCAGCGACCACACATCCCAGCCGCCACCCACACCAGCCGCCGCCGCCGCCGCCCCGGGAGTCTCATCCTTCACTCCCGGGGCGGCTACACCCCAGCCGCGGCCCAGATCCGTCGTCGGAGGCCCACCATCAACCATGGCCTCTGCTGCGACACCTGCGCCTTTGCTCCCTGTGAGCAGCACGCCTGCCCGGCTGGACCCGCCCCACGTCCTCCGCCACGGGCTACTTCCGCGTCAACCAGGCCATCGTCGACTTCTCCCTCGCGGCCTCGCTCCTGGCGCACCCTTTCTCCCTCCTCGTCCACCGACCGACGAGATCCTAGCGCTCGCGCGGGCCTACACCGCACGCCACCTCGCCGTCGGTCGGGAGCACCTGCCCCTCGCGCTCCCCGGTGTGCGACGGGAGCTGCTCACCCGGGTCATCTCCCACCTGCAGGCGCTGGCGCAGTGCGAGCTGACGCTCAACGCCATGGACCTCAACGTGGCCCGCGAGGCCTTCGACGACACCGCGGGCGCCGCCGAGCACATCGCCGCAGGGGGCCTCCGGGACTCCGTCGCCATCGCGTCCGCGCGCGCCGCCGAGCCGGGTTCTTTTCCGTCCGGTAGCTGGGTTCCCTGAAGCCAGTCATGGCGATGACCACCGCCGTGACGGGCCTCACCGTCGCAACAACCGATCCCCTCTCCCTTCCTCCTCTCCCACTGCTCGGCAGCCTCTCCATGCGGCCATCTTCCCCGGTGCAGGCACTCAAGCCGCCAGGGCCTCGCTTGGGCTCGCCCTATGCCCAGTCGCCATCTCCGGCCGCCTCTCCCCCGCACCTCGGAGGCGCGACCACCTCTCCCCCTACACCCCGACGTCTGCCCAGATCCGTCGCTGGGCTCACTCCTTGGCCTTGCTGCCGCTGTAGTGGGCGCGGGCGATCTCGCCGCGACACCCTCTCCCTCCGCCGCCGACCGGCCAACAAGCCGCTCATGCGCTTTGCAGCCCCTTGTCATCGCGCTAGACACCTCCTAATTGCTCGCGCTGACGCCCTAGCAGCGCCTCCCACTTCGAGCTTCTCCCATCCCCGGTGCCGTCAACACCTCTTGCCAGGTTCGGCGCAGGCCCCTGCCCGGCTGGACCCGCCCCGCCGCCCACCCCTTCATCGCCTTTGTTGGATCCGTCGCTGTCGCGGCCTTCCCGTCCGGATCCACGTTGCTGCGGCCTTCTCGGCTCGATCCGTCGTCCCTTTGACTGGATCGCGTCTTCCCGTCCGGATCCGTCGCTGCCGTGGCCTTCCCGGCCGGATCCGACATTCCCCTTCTTTTCTGCCGCGGGCGCGGACACCATGATCGGCGCAGACGCGTGCGCTGCCGTTGGCCTCCCTAGCGGGGCTCCTTGACGCCCGGACGATCGAAGTAGGAAGGTCGTCCTGCCGGTGTCCTTTTGTTGTGTCGCCCTGCCGATCGTTGACGCTCGAACGTCGACCCCTCCCGAAGATCAGGCTTCTGCTGCGTGTCTCTCGACCGCGACCACCTCGACTTCGGCTACCTCGGCATCTAGGGGCTATCGTCTTCTTGGAGCACACATCGGTCTCTACTCCAACCGCAACATTCGCACCATCACGACGCTGCGACTGCGGGGGGATTTCAACCCGTTGGCTCCTACCTTTGGTCTCTACTCCAGTCTCATCGTGTATGGTGTCCCCGTTGCGACTACGGGGCGATGTTAGACTGTGTGTGTGAGTGTGTGTGGGTCGGCCGTCAGCACCACTGTTGGGCTGCCGACCCATTAGGGTTAGGGTTGAGTCCCTATATATATGTACCCCATCTCCTATCAATACAACAATAGTTCATCATTCTACAATTCCCACGTCTTGCTCTTGGTAAGCCAAGTACAAAGTCGATCGATAGGTCCTCCCACGGTGCACATGGTACTGCTAGTGGCATATATAATCCAGTGTTTTGAACTTGGCCTTTGTAGGTTTGACATACAGGACACCTTTGAACAAACTTTCCAGCATCTCTTTTGAGTTGTGGCCAATAATAACGTGCTTGCATGCTGGCTATAGTCTTATCACGCCCAACATGACCACTAAGATCACTTGAGTGTAGTTCTCTAATTTAGCTTGTGACGTAGAGAACTTCTTGGAATACACAATCCCTCTTTCTTGAAGAGATATCCATCATGTATCACATATTCTTCACCTAGTGGTTGCCCTTGTAGATGCTTTAACCAAACTTGGCCAAAATCATCATCATTCTCATACAAGTCCTTTATTTGCTCCATTCCTGGAAGTTCAGCTTCAAATGAAGTTAAGAGACAAGCATGCCGACTCAAAGCATCAGCCACTCTATTTGTTGCCCCAGACTTGTGAACAATGAGATAATTAAATCTTTCTAGATATGCTGCCCATCTTGCTAACATGCGATCCACATGCTTTTGATTTCTAAAATGCTTCAAAGATTGATGGTCAGTGTAGACAATAAACTCTTTAGGTAATAAGTACACTTCCCAAGTCTTTAAAGCTCTAAAAACTGTATATAGTTCCTGCTGATAAGTGCTCCATTTCTGTCTTGCATCACTTAATTTTTCATTGAAGAATGGAACTCTTGAGACAAAACAGCTCCAATACCTACTCCACTTGCATCACATTCTAGTTCAAAAGTCTTGTTAAAATCAGGAAGAATCAACACAGGAGCTTGTCATAGCTTCTCCTTAATCTCCTTGAAACTTGCTTCTGCAGTTTCATTCCATTGGAATTTCCCTTTCTTCAAACATTCATTAATTGGTGTCATAATAGTTTTTTTGAAAACGCAGGAGAGCTGCGTATCATTATATTAAGAGGAAAAAGGTGAGGATAGGAAACCTCATACAAGCCAAACAAACCCACACACCCACACGCACTCTAGGATAGCTAGAAGTACAAAGATATTATGACCAACTGCACTCATGACCAAGAAAGAAGGTCGCCGATTAGTGCGCTGGAGCGGAAAGGATGCTATCTAATCCACTAGCTCCAGCCCTACACCAGTTGTGAGACTCCTCCTTGACCCACTTGATGACCATGGTAGAACAAGGCTGCTCTCCATTGAAGACACAACGGTTGCGGTGATTCCAAATGGCCCAAGCCCCAAGAATGATCAAAGAATTGAGGCCCTTAGACAGCCCCTTATACGTTGGATCACCCAGGACCGCGACAACTCCTTCCCACCAAACCTCAAAGGAAGAGGTCGCAAGGTTAGGAGCAAGGTGCTGCAAACGGACAATTTTCAGAATCTGAAACCAAACGTCACGGGAGAAGACACAGGAAACTAACAGATGGTTTAGGGTCTCCTCCTCCTGATCACACAACGGACAGAGATGAGGGTGAGGCAGCCCATTCCTTGCCAGACGGTCAGCTGTCCAGCAGCGACATGAGCCACAAGACACATGAAGAACTTGCATTTTCTAGGTGCCCAAGCTTTCCAAATCCTCTCCCAGGGTTTAAATGTTGTTGATCCAAAAAAGAAACCAGTGTATGCCGAATTGGTGGAATAAAGACCTGAGCTAGAGAGCAGCCAGATGTGCTTATCCTCATGGTCCTGTTGTAAATTCTAGTGAGCGGAGAGATCCCAAACTTTGAAGAATTTAGATAGAACACTTAGGGTGATAGCACCTCGAATGTCCTGCACCCATCCCCTTGTTGTGAGAGCATTGTGGACACTCCTCTTTTTAGCCTTAGAAGAGATCGTCTTGACCAGGTGAGGGGCCAACTGACAGAGACTCTAGCCATCAATCCATTTATCAGTCCAAAACAAAGTGTTTTTACCATTGCCCACCACCGAGGAAACCACTGCCGAGAAAAAGGCCTTCACTGAAGGGTGAGCCTTTATATTAAAGGAAGCCCAGAGCCGGTCAGGATCAGTTTTTTTCAGCCAGAGCCAGCGCAGCCTAAGAGCCCAATTCATTTTTTGCAGGTCCGAGATGCCCAACCCCCCAAGCTTTTTTGGTCTAGTAACCTTGCTCCAGGCTACCATACAATGTCCTCCCAAAGCATTCTTCCTTCCTCTCCACAAGAAACTTCTTCTGATTTTGTCAATTGCTTTAATCACCCAAGTAGGTAGATCCATGGCCATAGTTAAATAAATAGTCATTGACGACAAGACCGCTTGGACAAGGATCAATCTTCCAGCTTTGGTTAACAAATCAGCTTTCCAGCTGGGAAGACGACGTGCAATTTATCAATGAGCAGCTGGAGGTGCTGTTTCCCAAGCCTCTTCAAGGAAAGAGGTACCCCCAAATACTTGCAGGGGAAGCTGGCAACGACGCATGGCAACAAGTTGTGAATGATATCCAGATTTTCAGCAGCACACCGGATGGGGAAGACGCTGCTCTTTGCCATATTTGTTTTAAGCCCAGAAGCCTCTTCAAAAATCCTAAGAATATCCATGGTGGTCACAACATCAGATGCCACCGGGTGAAGGAAGATTACCACATCATCAGCATAAAGAGATATACAGGAGTGGTCTGAATTTTCAGATAACGGCTCCAACAATCCCACAACAGCTGCCTTTTTAATTAAATAGCACAAAACATCCATAACCAGGATGAATAGCATTGGGGATAGAGGATCTCCCTGCCGAAGACCCCTTCTATGGAGAATTTTATGCCCTGGAGCACCATTAAGTAGAACTTGAGAAGAAGCAGATGCAAGAAGAGTGCTGATAATATCACACCAAATTTGCCCAAAGCCCAAATGCTGCATAACTTCGAGGAGAAACGACCATGAGACAGAATCCAACGCCTTGGTGATATCCAATTTAAGAAGGATCCTTGCACAATTTTTCTGGTGGAGCATAATAGCTGTCTGCTGAACAAGCATAAAATTGTCAAGTATGGATCTGCCCTTAATAAAAGCACTTTGATTCTGAGATACCATATTGTCAAGGTGACTAGCCAATCTATTTGCTAGAAGCTTAGTGATGAGCTTAGCAAAGGAGTGGACCAAGCTTATAGGCCGAAAATCCTTGACCTCGCATGCATCGTCCTTCTTGGGCAAAAGCAGGATGTAGGCTGAGTTTAGCAGATCGAAATTCGCCCATTTTCTGATCCAAACAGCTGTAGCAGCGGCCATAATTTCCCCTTTTATGATCTGCCAGCACGACTTATAGAATTTCCCAGTAAATCCATCCGGGCCAGGAGCCTTATTAGAAGGAAAGGTAGGACTGTTTTCCAGACTTCATCTTCAGTGAATGGGCTGTCCAGCAATGTCAGATCATGGGTAGGGATGTCAAGCTGAGCCAGGTCAATGGTGTGCGCCCGGTCAGGTGAACATCTCAGCAGCTTGTGGAAAAACTCACTGATAACCTCCAACTTATCCCCATGCGATGTCTTCACCGATCCATCATCAGAAATCAGATTGCCAACAAAATTCTTGCCTTTGCGGTATTTAGCATGAAGGTGGAAAAAGGCAGTGTTAGCATCCCCTTCAGCCAACCATGAGATCCTAGAGCGACTCCGAGCCATAGAACGCTGCAGAGATGTGAGGGCCACAATGCGACCCTCAAGCTGATCCACCAACCAATTTTCTAACACCGACAAGGATCTGAAATCTTGAGCAGACTGCAATTTATGCATAATCTCCCTTGCCATCCCAAGTTGAGAGGTAATATGTCCCGTCCTTTTTTGAGACCAGCTCTGAAGATGTTTGACCGTGGCTCTGATTTTTTTGGAGAGGGTGACAAAAGGACAAGGGGAGGAGGGAACAGAGTTCTAAGCAGCCTCCACCGTTGACAGAAAATCAGGTGCCTTTGTCCAGTGAGATTCAAAGTGGAACCTCCTGCACCCAGGAGATAAATCATGAAGCCCAAGGAGCATAGGGCAATGGTTAGACCCGTCAGTGCTAGCACTCTGCAGAAGGCAATTAGGAAAAAGCTGTTCCCAATCTGGCGAGCAAAACATTCTATCAAGCTTGACAAGAGTGGGTGGATCTTGACGATTAGACCAAGTGAATTTCCTCCCATGTAAGGCCAATTCTTTCACCCCCAGATCATTAATGAGCCTTCTGAATCTGTCCATAAGGTGCCTATTAAAATTGCTAGAGCTCTTATCATCATCCTTGTAGATGAGGTTGAAGTCGCCCATTAAAATCCAGGGCCCAGGACAAGCAGTTCTCACATTGCGAAGCTCTTGCATAAACTGAATTTTGTCGCTGTTGCCTTGAGGCCCATAAACACATGTTAACCACCAAGGATGTTGGTCACGAGGACTGAACTGAATTGTCACACTATGATGATCTACCCTAGAAGCGCTGGCCGGACCAATCTCATTACTCCAGGCCACGAGAATCCCCCCGCTAGACCCAACAGAGGGAAGGGCTAGCTTGTGCACAAAATTACTCCCAAGGGCAGTCAATATTGTATGCAAGGAAATTTCAGCCATTTTAGTTTCCTGGATACAAACCACATTAGCTTTGAAGGAGTTTATCAGATTGTGAACAGTATCCTGATGTGCTTTGGAATTTAAACCTCGGACATTCCAGCTCACAATTTTTGACGGATTCATGGATAACTTTGGTGTAAACAACCGGAACCAAACAAAGAAAAAGGCATGAACAACCGCTCAACACACCTCCAGCACAGGGGCTGTCCAGCCGAAGAGAGCAGCAAGTGCCTGGACATGAGACGGGGGAAGGGGCTGTTCAAAAAGCCTGCTGTATTTTTCCAAGGCCTCTTGACTGATGCCTTCGTTCACATCGATCACCTGAAGTGCCCTCATAACCTTCTTCCTGAATCTGTTTTGACCATCACCAAAGGCAGACTGGAATTCCACTCCAATACCAGCAATGCGCCTACTACGGTGTGGAGGTGCAGCAGAAGAAAAATTGTTTCCCGGACTGACAGGAAGAGGAGCCGGTAAAATGTGATCCACAGTCTTTATAACCATGGAACTGAAGGAAGATCCAGGTTGAATAGGGGGGGTGGCCAGGTCAGGTGCCCGCGAAGGTTCATCAGCCAAACCAATGTCCGAGATACAACAAGGAATAGACTGAGGATCAGTCAAGGCATCCAACCGATGTTGTTGAGTCCTCCGGCCCCTTCTAAAATAAACCTTCAGAGGCATGCAGTACCGCGGTTGAGGGGGAGCAGGTGAAAACTGGGTCACAGCCATGGTTTTTAAAGCGGTAAGGCGGTCCAAGGCGTTGGAGCACCGCCTGGACGCCTAGGCGGTGCCTAGGCGACGCCTAGGCGTTTGACCACCGCTCGGGGTCGCCTAGGCGACGCCTTAAGAACAGAGGTCACAGCAGCCATAGCTTCAGACACAGCATCCTCCAGCGCCATAACAGGATCCTCAGTCACAGCAACCAGATCGTCAGAAATAAATGACGCTATAACAGGATCCTCCAGCGCTGGATGCGGGGGGGGGGGGGGAGACACAGGCGCTGCCGGCTCATCAACCGAAGCAACAGGTGGAGCTGGCGCATCAACTGGTCTCGCCCGCACAGGAACCAAAGCAGCATCAGCCATAAATGCTGAAACCGAAGAGATTGCAGGCGCATGTCCCACCAGATCTGGTGCGATAACAGGCATGCCAGCCGCCGCAATAACACTGGCGCGCGGCAAACAAGACTCAGCCGACGGACGAGCACGCGCAGGATTATCTCTCATCAATAGCGCTGGAAGCGAAGCATTAGACATTACTGCTGGCGAAATAACTGGCTCATCCAGGGCAGGAACTCGAGATGAGGGAGACACAGGCGCCGCCGGCTCAAGAACCGAAGCAACGGAGAGAGCAGGCGCATCAACTGGTCTCCCACGCCCAGGAACCGAGGCAGTCTTGCATGCGGCATTAATTGTCTTGCCAGCCGCTGAATTAACCTGCACGCGCGGCCCCAGACGCGCCAGAACTGATGGCCGACCGGCTGAAGGTTGGGAGTTGAAACGGCGCCTCTGCTGATTCCTGGAATTGCGGCCACGATCCTCATCCTGACTGTCCGATGGTGGCGGTGAAGGTGGAGGAGGCGGCGGTGTCATAATAGTGCTGAAGTTCTTAACAAATCTTCTATAGAAAGTTGCTAGACCATGGAAACTTCTAACTTCAGTAATATTATTTGGAGTTGGCCAATCTCTTATTGTAACAACTTTAGATTCATCAACATGAATACCTTCACTTGTAATAAAGCCCATGAAAAGAAGTTTCTTCTGTAGGAAAACACACTTCAAATTGACATACAACTCATTTTGCTTTAATACTTCAAACACCTTTTGGACATGATCAAAGTGCTCATCTTCACTTTTGCTATAAATTAAGATGTCATCAAAATAAACCACAACAAATTGAGATAAGAAAGGCCAAAGGACTTGGTTCATTAAATGCATAAAAGTACTTGGTGCATTTGAAAGTCCAAATGGCATAACCCACTCATACAGCCCCTTCTTGGTTTTGAAGGCTGTTTTCCTTTCATCTCCAGGTCTGATGCGAATTTGATGATATCCACTTCTTAAATAAAGCTTAGTAAAGACCTTTGCCCCACTTAATTGATCTAACATATCATCTAGACCGGGAACAGGAAATCTGTACCTTACAGTAATCTTGTTGGTTGCTCTACTATTCACACACATACGCCAAGAACCATCCTTCTTTGCTGTGAGCAATGCTGGTACAGCACATGGGCTAATGCTCTCACGGATATGACCTTTCTGCATCAACTCTTGTACCTTCTCCTTTAATATTGCATGTTCTTTTGGACTCATTCTGTAGTGTGGTAGATTAGGAAGACTTGCACCGGGAATAAAATCAATTCGATGTTGAATTCCCCTCATTGGTGGCAAGTGTTATGGCTCCCCAAGTATACTCTGAAATTCAGATAATGGACCATGTACCTCTGCTGGAATCTCAGTAATTTTAGCAATAGGTTGTGCTTCACCCTTCACAATAAGTGCAACACATACATTTGCTTCCTTCAAGTCACTTGCATAGTCACTTGGAGTGTGAGAAATAGTTAACGTATTTTTCTCCTCCATTTTTGGAGTAGAGCCATCAAGTTGATTTGGTAGAATGATGATTTTCCGCTTATTCCATATGAAAGAATAAATATTATCCCTTCCTTTGTGTGTAGCATCCACATCAAATTGCCAAGGCCTTCCAAGAAGAATATGGCTGGCATCCGTGTCAACTACATCACATAACACATTTGAGCGATAGTATTTGCCTAGTGAAAGAGGCAAATTACATTGTTTAGTAATCCTCATATTCACTCCCTTCTTGATCCACCCAATGGCGTAGGGATTTGGATGATCATGGGTATCAAGCTTCAAATGGTTGACTAGGTTTTGAGAAATCAGATTCTGACAACTGCAGTTATCAATCACCAATTTGCACACCTTGCCATTTACTGTGCATTTGCTCTCAAATATTTTCTTTCGCTGTGTAATGTCGGGTTGTGGTGTGGAACACAAGAGACATTGTATTACACATACAACTTCTTCTCCTTCACATAAGTCTTGTTCTTCCTCACCTTCAACTTCATAATTACCATTATTATTTTTATCATATTCATCATCATCACTTTCATAGCGTGTAGTGTTGACAACTTTCCTCCTAGGACAATTGCTGGATATATGCCCTTCTTCACCACACTTGTAGCATTTGACAATAACTTGGTTTCTCTTTGCCCTACCCTTCTTTGCTGCTTGATTGTGTCAGGTCGCTTTGCTTTTGATTGAGTAGTTTTATTATCCATCTTGCTAGGATAGCCCTTTGAGGTGCTCTCCATGTGAGGGTGTGAAGGAGATTTGCTTATCTTCTTTGTCTTCACATGTTTTTCAGCCTTCAATGCTAGAGCTTGTGCTTGATCAATTGACCAAATTTGTTGCATGACAAGCTTATCACTAATAACCTCGTTGAGACCATTGATGTACCTTGCAACTTGCCGATCTTCAGTTTCAGCAAGGCTGCACCTCACTTGTAGCCTCAAAAACTCTTCTGTGTAGTCTGAAACAGACCTATTTCCTTGAGCACAGTTCTGAAATTCTATGAAAAAATTTGCTCATAATCAGCGGGTAAGAATCTAGCTTTCAAAAGTGTCTTCATTAGATGCCAATATCTTATACGAGGTTCACCCCTCAACCTACGTTCTTCTTGATGACGGTGCCACCATGCTCCAGCACTCCTTTCAAATTATATGCAACTAGAGGAACTCTGCGATCTTGGCTAATATTCATAATCTCAAAGAAAGTCTCTACTTCCTATAGCCAATCAAGAAAGTCTTCTATATCAACACTTCCATTAAAAGTAGGGATTTCAGCTTTCACCTTGTATGTATTTTCAGCATAACCAATATTTCTCCTTGGTTGTTCATATTTCATAAAGATCATCCTCTTCTTGTAATCCACTCATGTCTTCACCATCTAGATTATCACCATGCCGCTTTCTATGTCCATCACCACGTTTTTGTTGCAGCTTAGCTTCAAGAATGGATTTTCTATGCTTTTCTTGATCATCCTTCTCTTTTGATGACTTCGGGATTTGATTTCTAATCATTTCTGCTAGCTGTCAAACCTCCTATTGAGTGCTTCATGCAAATCTTGAATTTGTTTCTCTGCAGCATCCATCCTCTTGCCCAATTCCTCCATCTTCTACTGCAGATTTCTTTTGTAAGAAAACATCAGTTTTGAGAAGTTCTACGAGGCTCCGATACCAATCTGATGCAGCACACTATATTGGAGGAACCTCTCCAAGGTGCAGATAGGTAGATATCACAAAATGTTGAAGGAACAGCTTCAACGTGCTAGTAGGTACAACCCTAAAGGCTAGTCTGAATCCATAGACAACGAGAGCTCAATCCATAGCTCAAAGCAAAGATCTAGTCCAAGATCTAAAGAAGAACATCAAGTTCCATTCATATAGTGGTGGATACAACATACAAGTCAAGTTACAAAACTAGAGAGCATTGCCTCTATTTATAGACTTGAAGCCTTAGACAACTCATACTTGACAATTAGATAACAACTCAAATACAACTCATGCATAACTCAATATTACCTAGGACATAACTTCTAGGAGATGCAAGTATATTCTAGTAATAGTAATACAATGACATATGCAGAGGCATCATCTTCTATGTTTAGGTAACCTTCATGAAATATGTATTAGAGATCAAACTCAAGTTGACTTCTCACTCTTAGTAGCAAAATCAGATTTCTCTTCTTGATATTAAAATTGAGTTTGAGTTTTGATACTTGGATGTTCATGAACCTTGCATGTATGTCCCTCATCAATGAGCTTCGGCGAACACCGTGGCGACGGTAGTTTGCCCTGCCATGGCTTCACCTTACTCCTAGAAGAAGAGCTCAAAGGAGGAGGATGAAGCAAACTATGAACAGGCGTCCGCCCTGGTCCCGACCTGTAGACCCCCAGTGCGCCTTCACCAACAGATTGCAGCATCTCCTTCCACTGGGACTTTGCCGGAGCAGAGTTACAGCCAGGCTAACTGCCAACACCTCCAACCTCTGAACCAATCCCAAGATCAGGCAGCAGAGATCCAGAACTTGTCGCCGTGGAACATGCGTTGGTTGCAGCTCCATGCCAGAGCACGAACGACATCTACCTCCGTAGGTGCAAGAGTCTTCCAGCGACGACCCTTCCGCGCATACGTAACCAGACATCGCTGACGCACCGTTGAGAGACAGGCCAAGATGGCAGTCCTCAACGGCAACACCCCCCTCCGACTACCCTGAGAATAAGACTCGTACCTGACTGTCGAGAGAGATAACCAGCTCCCGCCTGATGCCGTCCTCCTCTGACTACTTATTTGTCTTGAAAAAGTACTTTCAATCTCATACATTTATTATATACTCCACTGTCCCAAAATATTAGTCGTTTTAGATCTTGATTTTTATGTCTATGTTCAAATGGATGATGATTAATCTAGACACATATATAAAACAAATACATTAATTATTTTATGAATCAACTAAACAGGTAAAACAAATTTTATTTTGGGACGGAGGGATTATTATTACTTTTTTTGATTTATAATAAAAGATAATGGTTAATGGTGCACCTTCAATGCTCTGAAAATCAACGTCCTGTATTATTCTAACGGAGGGAGTATCTTAAAAGTATAGTTTTGGTGAGATTTTTCTGTTAAATGCACTTCATTTGATAAAGATTTATGGGTAAGAGTTATGTATACGAATTGTTCTAGGTATAAATATAAAAATCATTTTAAAACCGGATGTTGGTTTATTTGTCTGTTACTTTAAGTACTGTGCTATTTCATTGACTATCGTGCATTCACATTTCACTTTTTATACAGCAAAAAGAAGATTCCTGGACTCGAAACTTCAATCTATTTTACAGATATCTGCTAATGTTGACATGTTTCCCAAAGTTCTACAAGATGCCATGAACAAAAGAGATGAACAGAAAAGGTTGATATCCGAGTTTATACTATTCTGCTGAAGTTGTCCTCGAGATACTTATATTTAATAATTTCTTCCATGCCCAGATTAGAGAATTTCGCAAATGGAATGCGTGAAATGCTTGCACCTTTTGAACATTTGGCTCGGAAGAATCATGTATGCCCATGCTGTGAACGTGCTTTCACACCTGATGAGGAGGATGAGTTCGTGAAGAAAGTAGGTGGCAAATAATCAAAGATGTTTGTTCTGTTTAAATTAAAAGCCAACTGTTAGACTTGTTCAATGATGTTGCTTTCTGCTTTCCATCTCAGCAAAGGATGCAAAACTCAAGTACTGCAGAGAGATCTAAAGCTCTGGCAATGGAATCATCAAATGCTGAAGCTCTTTTTCAGCAATTGGATAAACTTCGGACTATCTATGATGCTTACGTGAAGCTGGTAGAAGAAACCATACCTCTAGCAGAGAAAAACTTGAATCAACATTTGGCGGATGAAAGTCAGAAGGCGCAGGCATTTGATGATGTTAGTTCTGTTAATAACTCCATCCACTTTCAATTCTCGCACACAATTCTAAACAATAGAGCAAAGAGGACTTGCCTATTTTTCTCTGACGGAAACAACTCCAAGGAGGACACTACCGCTGTTGTCTTTTTAAGTGCTTAATTCCCTTTCAAACTAGTCTATGCGATGCACATCAATTTATTAAGAAGAAGAGGAAAAAGGGGTAAAGAACCCCAAGAACAAATAAAAACACATAGATCCACATCCATAGCTCACGCACACCCCCTAAATGGAACAAACCCTAGAAGGTCACTAGCCACACAGAGAACAACTCTTGACTTACGGGGGGTAAGACAGCCCCCGAGCATTGTATTAAAAAGAAGACCTTCTCACGTAGGTCGATAAAATCCCCGAACTCCTGCCCCACCCATACACAGCGGCATCGAAGCCCATGTGAGAACGACCGCGACCGGGGCTGAGCCTTAGACCCGTGCTTTGTCGTAGGACATACGAGGGATTTTTTTAACTACGGCCTGAAATTCGCTCCCACGGGGAGTCGAACCCAGGACCTGAGGAGTGCTACTCAGACCACCTAACCAACTCAGCACAGAGAACAACTCGACCAAACCACACATTCAACCTGCCTGGTCCAAGGCTTGAATAAAAGGCAATCCCTTTGCTCCAGCCAAAGACCACAAGACAACCTCCTCCTTAGCTGCAGCCAGAGGTACAAGAATATTTGGAGGCTTCGATTGGAAAACACATCCATCCCATGCTTTCAAATGCTCCTAGCACATAAGATGACCAAGGAATTAAACTCCATCCTATGTGGTTCAGCCATCCTACAGTTGCCCGTCCTCCACCAATCTTCAAAGGAGCAGTCAGTAGGTTGAGGCGCTAAGTCTTGAAGATTTAGCAGCCTAAGCAACTCGAACCAAACCTGCTGAGCAACACACATTCCGCCAATAGGTAGTTGTTGCTTTCTAGCTGTTGGTCACAAAGAGGACATTGCTCTGGGTGTTTTTTTTTTCTGGAAAACCTGTCAATCAGGTCATGTACCATTAACCAACAAAGGGACAAATTCTACCTTTGCCATTTTCTTGAAATCTCTGGCGTGCTTGACTAGGCACAATGTCAAGGTTGAAGATGCACTAAGTTTTGCGGAAATCTTTACATAGCTATGGGGTCCCTTTGGTTCAACATCAAAGCTAGATTTACTATTAAAAATTTGGAATCCCAACCAAAGGATACATGAGGTGAATCTCCTCCCACCCTAGATTTTCCAGATTTCTACAATCCAAAATTTTCAAAATATTACTCAATTGCCACTGTTTATATTATTTTATTTTCTATTCGGAAGCCCCCACCCGATTGCACCTCCAAATTGCGGCTAGGGTTGCCACTGTCTCCCGGCGCTTGATTTTGTCGGTCGACAATGCAGTTCAGCCATCCTTAAACCATCGCACCTCTTCTCGTCAACCCTTGAGTGCTGCTCATCACCCAACATCCACACCACCCGTCCCCATTTGATGTTGCCCCATTCAACACATCCTTAGCCCCACTTCTGTGTTTAATGATGGTGAAGCTCCATCCTCATGAAGATAATGACGTCACCTATTGCTTTGACTGTTGCTATCGCCATATGCGTTGTGCGTGTAGGGTGCCATGCATGCGCTTGAGCGGGCATGACTACAACCACGCTGCTTTGGGTCTAGCATTGCAGGCATAGGGCTCTCGTGGCCAAGGTTTTCAAGTCGGTAAGTCGAGTCGAGTCGACAAGGTACATGCCAGCAATGGGCCACTGTCGAATCGACTCATCTGAGAGGCAAGGACAACGCCTTTCCTGTTAGGTTGCCATGGCGTCACACTCTTATAGAATCCACAGTTGATAGTTGTTTCAACAAAACAACTTTCAGCTTTCCCATAGCCTTTAGCTGAAAATAGCTTCCTCACAGCTCAAAATTTCAGGAATCTATAGTTGAATCAAACAGACCCTAAGGTTACCTGATGTCATACTATTTTTACTTAGCAGAGATAGGAACACTTCCATTTTAGAGAACATGATCTGAATCGTCTGTGAACACACTACAGCTGCATCATTTCCTGACAAATTAGATCCTTTTACTTTTATGTAGATCTAGCAGAGGAATCGTTTCTAGTTATACTATGATTTTATTGAGCATGCTGTGTACCATTTATTTCAAAACTTTACCTTCTATGTTTTGCCAATACTTTGTCTTTGGTGAAAAATACTTTTATGTATATCTTCTATAATTTGGTGTCTTGTTGCAGCTTTTGGGTGTTCTTGCCCATGTTCAAATGGACAGGGATGCAGTGGAAGCCTTATTACAACCCACTGATACTATTGACAGGCATGTACATGAAATTCAACAGCTAGTCAAAGAAGTAGAAGATCTTGAATATGCACTTGATTCTAGTGGCCGAGGTGTCAAGTCTTTGGAGGAAATTCAACTGGAGCTGAACTTTCTGCAGAGAACAAGGTACTCAATAGGATTCCATTATATAAATGCTATTAGCTATTTTGGAAAAATGCTCGTGGTACCAAGTTCAAAAAATAATTTGGCTGTACATCTTATCATTGTGCTAGGAAAGTAATCTGTCATGTCAGCTTTCCAGCCCTTTTTAGCAGTATTACTACTTATTAAGGAACACAAAATATATAGTTTCGGACCCAATAGAATTAAGCTATGAATTCTATGGTTGACTTGGATTGGGTCAATCAGCAATTCAGCATGATCTAAAAAGATGTGATATCTGCCTAATTCAATTTTGCTCTATTTCCATGTGGGCATATGGTTTGTTTACGCGTTTAACTCGATTCTTGCTTTAGCTGTATTATATCTTGGTAATTTCACTTTGTTGCTACTGAATAGGAGTCAAATTCTCATATCTGAATTCTTTTTAATAAAGCAATGGTTGATTTTGACAATGTGTATATAAATGCTTTCATTTATAGTTTAGCGCTTCAAATTCATCTCACTATGTTGGCTATGCTTATATTGACAATAAGAGAGCAAATTACTTTTTTTGGTTCAGAATTAATAATTGAAAGAAGTGGACAATCTCTTTAACCTGCCCAACACTAGAGGCCATAGTTATTAAGGCGTTAAGGCGACCGACTTCCTTTTTACCTTTTAGGCGGTAAAGCATAAGGCGAGGTGACACCTTAATTATATAGTAATATAAACTATTTGACCAAACATTATATGTATACAGTAATTCGAAACTAATAAGCAAGCTAGCACAACTTAAGGCCTAGTAGGCCTATTTCAGCCTAGTAGAAGAGAGAAATAAGGAAAAAGTCCACAACTAGTCAGCCTAACAGCGCAACCAACCTAGCTCAACACCAGTTTTAGGTTAAAACCTCACAATAGTCTCCCAGTTGTAGCCGCCAGCATCTCTTCACCTCGTTCCCCCGTAGCTCCTCTCGTCCCCGTAGCTCTCCTTCCTCCTGATTGGCCCGATGAGGCTATGCTCTGCACGCCGCCTCCTCTGTTTTCCCTCACGTTACTCTCGGGGCAAGGCGACGGGACGCCTTGCATGGCTAGGCTCGCCTTACCGCTTAAGCGTCGATTTAACGACACCTAATAACCATGCTAGGGGCATTACAGTGATCCTTGTTCGCTATCTTCTAGTTCGTTCCATGGCATTGCCACATAGGATTTTAGGTGATGTGGAGTGGTTATAGAAAGAGGTTGCTGTCTTGCAGAATAACTCTCTGCAGTGCATGTTTAGCACTAAGCAACAATGCATGCACAATAGTAGAGATGTTAGCCATTTGATGCTGATAGAAGGTTTTGGAATAACCATTAAGATGTAGGGATTACAATATAAATAGATCCCCTAACCCTAATGGGCCTAATATGTCACATGGGCTAGGCTAGGCCCATATTACACAACCATAATACAAATGCAATCTAACACTGCCTAGCCAAAATTCTAGCCTCGATAGATGTTGAGACTAGACCGAAACGCTACAAACAATGAGGATGGAAGACCCTTTGTGTAGATGTCTACAAACTGATGTGAAGGATGCGAATGACCTCGATAGCCACGTGCTCATGGATGAAGCGAAGATTGATCTCAAAATACTTCGTACGTTGGTGCTAGACTAGTATGGCATAAAGGCAAATGGCACTGATTTTTCAAAGTAGACGAGGGTGCTCCTGGTGTGCGGGCTGTGGAGCTCCTGAAGGAGTTGGCGGAGCTAGCTTTCCTCAGCCACACAATTGGCGACGACACGGTACTCAGTCTCAACGCTAGAGTAGGAGATCACAAGCTAATGTTTTGAGAACTAGTAGATGAGGTTGCCCGCAACGAACACAACATAGCCGGAGGTGGATCGACGGGTGTCGGGGGTATTCCGCCTAATCAAGGTCGGTATAGATGATCCGCTCGTCGGTGGAGGAGCACTGAAGAAGTCCGTAGTTGAGTGTACCATGGCGATACTGGAGAATCCGCTTGATTGTTGTCAAATGCAGTTCTCGTGGGTCATGCATGTGGAGGCAGACCCGTTGGACTGCAATGTTGGGCCTGGTGAAGGTGAGGTACCGGAGGGCGTCGACAAGGCTCCGGTTGGTTGTGGGGTCGTGGCTTGGAGGACCTTCACTAGAGACCTTCGCCTGTGTGTCCACCAGAGTCACATGCTCCAATACATCCAAGGTGTACTGTCGCTGTTGGAGGAACATGCCATCTGAGCGATGCTCGACAACAATGCCTAGGAAGTGATGAAGAGGGCTCAAATCATTAATCGCGAACTCGTGCTGAAGAGATGTAATCATTCGGTGCAAGATGTTGAAGAAGAGGCAGCGAGCACAATTCCATCGACATATAGGAGGAGGTACACAATGTCACTTCCACTCTGGTAGATGAACATGGAAGTGTCGGACTTGGCCTTAGTAAACCCCAAAGGGAGCAAGTAAAAAGCAAACTGAATCAAGCCTTGGGTGCCTGCTTCAGGCCATATAGAAACTTGTTGAGTTTGCAGACCATATTAGGGTGAGCGAAATCAACTTATCCGGTGGTCTGGTTGCAATAAGTCATAGTGAATAAGATCGAAATTGTTAACCGCACAAGAAGTAGACGTACGGAACGGAAGACGAACATGACGACACAACTGATAGGCATGACATAAAGGGGAGGAGCTAGCATCTTTACTACACATGGGAATGATTGATGCGAGCTTGCAGAGGGTCTCGTGACCAGGGTGACCGAGACGGTGATGCCAAAGTTACGGAGTGGAGCTGGCAATGAAGCTGTGTGCAACAGGGAGGCACAGGGGGTATAGCGGCCCGAAGCTATTGCACTTGACGATCACGTTCCGAGACAACAGATCCTTCAAAGAGCAACTAGAGGGATCAAATTCAATGGAACAATTATTGTCGGTAGTAAACTGGCGAACATAAGTTAGGTTCTTAATAAGTTTAGGTGACACAAGAACATTGTTGAGATGTAAAGAACCATGCAAAGTGGTGGAGCTAGTAGAAATGACAGGAAGAAGCGAGCCGTCACCGACAATAATGGAGGAAGGTGCAATAATAAAGGATGTTGGAAGTTTTTGATAGGGTACCGGTGTTGGAGGTCATGTGGGAGGTTGCACCATTGTCGAAGTACCAGTTGGTCTGTTGAGGCGGAGTTAGGGACACAATACTAAAAGCGGATGCAAGGGAGTGAGCGTCCCAAGATGGAGTGGCCGGCTATGCCAGGATGTCGTAGGGAGACTGGGGAACGCTTCTCTGCAGAGGGCCGGTCTGCAGAGTGTGTTGCAGTGGTGCGCCTCCCTGTCCTTGAAGAGTACCATTAACGTACTGCTGGGTCTGGTGGGCCAGCAACGCCTGGTGAGGATTGATGGAGGCCGGAGCAACGTAGAAGGCCTCTTGCTGCTGGGCCGTCGGAGGCAGCAGGGCCTGGTGTTGCGCCACGAGAACTTGTTGCTGGTGTGAAGTCGGCGCCCGCGGGCCGTGCCACATCTGGATGGCCCTAGTCCAAGGATTTTGGAGGGAGGGCCACAGGCTGGAGGGACCCTCGTGCTGAAGGGGAACAGTGCCGCCGGGACCAGTGCTTGGGACTGGAAGGAGACCCTAGCGGCCTTGTCCACCCCTCTTGCTGTGACGGTTGGGGTGGCCGGAACGTGGAGCCGAAGGCGCCTTGTTGAAGGCAGCAAGAGCCTTGTTGGAGGCCGTCGAAGTCCCGCCTTGTGGAGGCTTGGTGGAGGTAAGCAGGGCGGTGGATGGAGCTGACGCACGATGAGCCATCGTGAGTTCCTCCAACAAGAGAGTGGCCCAGACGTCGTGGAACGTCGGAAAGGGAGGCCACACAGAACGTTGAGGACCAACATCCGGTCGGAGACTGGTTCGCCATGATCACCGAGGGCATCTGCCATGGTTTTGAAGCGGCGACAGTAATTAGCGACAGGTAGATCACCTAGGATGAAGTGCCGGAATTGTGTGTCGAGGTGGAGGGCGTGAGTCTCCTGATTCCCGAGAAACTGGTTCTCGAGAGTCAGCCAAGTGTTGCGGGCAGTGGCGCCTTGTTCCATGGCCATTTCAGCAAGGTCTGGGGAGATGGAACTGGAGATCTAGGACTTGACAACGCAGTCCATGCATGCCAGTCGGGGAAGTGAGGCGAGGGAGTGTCGTCGAGGATGTGGCTATCTAGGGAGTATTTGCCAACGATGAGGAGGAACTCATCACGCCAGCCGGTGTAGCTGTTGTTGGCGAGGTCGACATGAACGAGACTATGTATGTTCTGGACAACGACGGTCTGGGAGTGGAGGTTGACGATAGCAGCAGCCTCGTGAAGGAAGATGGCGTCGTGGATGCCCTTGTCAGCACCACCCGCTGGATCAGAGAGGTGGGACTGATTGTCGTAGACTGAATGCCATCGGTGGCAGCCTGAGCAGCGAGGGTGCGCGCACGTGCTGCGCGCTCGAGAGCAGCGCGAACGCCTCCTATTGACGACAATTAGGAGGCGTTCTGCTTCACGATGCTGCTGCTATCGTCAAACTCCTGAGAGAGTCCGTTGGAGGTTGACGATAGCAGTGTCCACATCCTCACGAGGTTGCCAACGACAATTAGGAGGCGTTCTGCTTCATGAGGCTGCTGCTATCGTTCTGCTTCATGATGTTGCTCCCATCACGTCGCGCTCCTGGGTTGCGGTGGCCGCCTTCTGCTCTGACTGAAGGGTTTGGGTGAGTGCAGCATCACGCCGGGCGGCAACTCGGAGGCGTGCTTCATGCTCAGATGCGGCCTAGGTCGCAACGTCGTCGACGATATGTGGCGGCGGTGGTTCCAGACCGGCCATGGCCAGGGGAGGGCGCTGCCTGGATGGCGCGCAGAGGGTAGGGAAAGGGGAGGGCGCAACCTAGAGGTGGCGCGTAGGGGGAGGGAGGTGGCGCAGCCTGAGGACTGCGCCTAAGGCAGTGGAAGGAGGATATGAACTTGAGCTCGTGATACCATGATAGCAATATGGTTGCTGTCTATATTGATTATCAGAAGAGGGAATACAGGCGCATATATATAATGGAGAAGAGGGGCAGGAGATCTTAGGTTTATAGAAACAATAACCTAAGATCTCCTTGATTGGTGAAAACCTATCTCTGCCTCCTAAATGGGAGGATTGCATCTATAGCTTCCTATATGCGCGGTGCTAGTAAGGCAAGTATGCCTGTGCCTGTATGGCAGGAAGCCTAGGGCTGATATATCTGCTAACATCCTCTAACATTTGGAACTTCGATGCTAGATTAGAGCAAGGCCAATAATAGAGCCAAGTTTTGCTATTAGCCAAAGTTGTAAGAGCCAAGGTATCGATAGTGGTCTCTTATTTGTCTATAAAAAGTTTTTTATTGTTACTTTTAGCCATGTACCACCTCCTCTTTCTTAATTCTCACATTCACTTCAAGTATGGGCCACCACTGCATAAGTTTCCGTGCATAGCTTGTTGGATTCATGAGAGCCAAGCTCTCCTCTCTTCTGCCTTCAGTCTTGTGTCCTCCATATCAGTATTTGCTTGGCTATAAGCCAATTATTGTACTAGCTCTTATTTCTGATGTGACCATCTGTTCCAGGGACACATTGATTGTCGAAGTGGATGATCTTAGAGATCAACATAGAATGCTAAATGAAGATGTGTCAAGTGCTCAGGTGAGATGGCACAATGCTCGGGAAGAGAAAGTGAAAGCTTCTAGCATATTGGAAAGATTCCAAAAATCTGAAGAGGAATTGGTGCTTCTAGCTGAGGAAAAAGAACAACTGATCGTAGAAAAGAAGGTAGGTACTCATTGTTTCCTTTTATGCAAAATATTGGTTGGTTGATTACCCTTTTCTTATCTTTTTTCCAAAAGAGCACAGGAGAACTGTGCACCCATGTATTAAAGTAGAGGGGATAGGGGGGGGGGGGGCAGAAAGGACCTAGATACAATGGCTCCTTATGGAGGCCAGAAGCAGCAGTCATACACAAAACTATCCATAAGAATCAAAACTAAAAAACTACAGCCCTAAGAGCTAGGAAGCTTGGCCGACCAAGAAGGAAAGACCTTTGGCACCAGCCATCTGCCATTTCTCCCTTTCCTCACCAGCATCCTGAAGGAGGAAGGAGATACAAGGGGTCCTGCCATCAAACACCACCTTGTTCCTATGATTCCAGATCATCCAGGCCCCTAAGGCAATAAGAGAATCCGATCCTTTCTTTCCCAGATTGAGGACTTGAGCCGAGGATCTCTCCCACTAGCCAAAGAAGGAAGCCTCCGCTTGCTGAGGGGATAAGCTGTGCAGCCCAAACTTTCTCAAGAGGTTGTACCAAAACACTCTTGAGAACACAGGAGACCAGCAGATGATCGATGTTTTCAGGTTCTTGGTCACATAGGGGGCACCTAACCGGGTGGTTCATGCCTCTTTTTGCCAGCCTATCAGTAGTCCAGCATTTGTTATGAGCCACCGGCCACAGGAAAAAATTGCACTTGTGTGGCATCCAAGATTTCCATATCCTCTTATGATGGTGAAAGGAGCATGAACCCTGGAAGAGACCAACATAAGCAGTTTAGCCGAGTAAATACCATCTGGTGCTGAGGAGAAAATGTGCCTATCTTCAATATCAGGATGCAACGTTGAATCTGCTAAAGCTTCCCATAGGTGCAGATAATCAATCAAGGCCCCTGCTGTTAGAGCACCCCTAATATCACCAATCCATCTTCTATTGACCATAGCCTCTTGCACTGTTCTTTTGTTGATAATTCTTTTAGGTATGGTGCAGATCAGCCTTGGTGCGATATCAGCGACCTTCTTTCCATTGATCCATTTATCAACCCAAAAAAGAGTATTAGCACCATTACCAACCACCGAAACCAACACTGTAGAGAAGGATCTGGCATTGCTTGGGACCTGAATGGGGAGGTCTACCCATGGCCTGGAAGAATCGGTTTTTTTCAGCCACAACCATCTCATTCTAAGAGCCCTACATAACTTAGGTAGGCTAGAAATTCCTAGACCTCCCAGATGGAGAGGCCTGCAGACCTTTTCCCTAGCAACCATACAATGGCCTCCTTTAGCATCCTTTCTGCCTCTCCATAAGAAACCTGTTCTAATTTTATAAATTGTCATACCAGTGAGGACATGCTGCACTAGAATTCTTCTGCCAGCCTTGTTCAACAAATCTGCCTTCCAGCTTGGGAGAAGATCTGCAATTTTCTCAATAATGGGCAGAAACTGTTGCTTGGTCAGTTTATGAAGGGAGAGAGGGAGACCCAAATATTTGAAAGGGAAGGAAGCCACCCCACATGGTAACCAATTTTGAACCTCCAAGATGGTCAGCTCCGAACATCTGATACGATGAGAAGGCCCTCCACCTTTCGATACCGCAACGGCTAGCCGTCGTAGCACGTGTCGACGCGCTCCTCGTCGTGGAAGAGCGGGGTCACAAGCTCCACTGGGTCATGTTCGACACGAACTGGCGTCGGAGAGGATGTTCCCGGGGAGGGTACCGTCGGTGCTGGAGTACGTGGTGACGGAGAGCTCGCTGGAGCCGGAGTCGTGGCTGATTGGCGTGGTGGCGAAGAGCTCGTTGTAGCCGGAGCTGGAGAGCGGGGCGTTGTAGTCGGTGGAGACTTGGGAGCTGGAGTAGGCCTACTCGAAGAAGGGTCGCCTACTCCCCCGGCTCCCTCAAAGTGGACGTACTCGATGGTGAAGTCGTCGAACGTCGGAGTCGTGCCGTCGTCCACCGCCTTGTCCCAGGCCCATCCTCGCCCTTCGTCGAACACTACGTCGCGCACCGTGCGCACAGGCAGTGTTCCTAGGTCAAGGATGCGGTAGGCCTTCGAGCCCTCCGCGTAGCTAATGAACACCCCTGGGGTGCTCCTGTCGTCGAGCTTGCCGATGTGGCCAAGCTCCTTGGTGAACGCGAGGCAGCCGAAGACCCTTAGGTGAGAGACCGTCGGCTTGCGCCCATGCCAAGCCTCGTACGGTGTCATCCCGTTGAGTGCCTTGGTGGGAGAGAGGTTGAGGATGTAGACCATTGTCACCACGCCTCTCCCCAGAAGATAGTCGACATTCCCCTTTGTTTAAGGAGAGCCCGTGCCATCCCCACAACCGTCTGGTTGCGCCGCTCGACGGCGCCGTTCTGCTGTGGGCTGTACGGCGCGGAGTAGTGGCGCTGAACGCCCTCATCCGCGCAGTACGACGCGAACTCAGCCGCCGTAAATTCGCCGTCGTTGTCGGTGCGCAGCATGCGCAGCTTGCGGCCGCACTCCGCCTCCGCAGCGACCTGCACACGCCTGATGGCGTTCGCAGCTTCTCCCTTGCTACCAAGGATCATCACCCACATGTAGCGGGAGAGATCGTCGACGAGCAGCAAGAAGTAGCGTCGTCCTCCTGGTGTGGCTGGTGTCACCGGGCCATACAAGTCACCATGCACGAGCTCGAGCCTCTCCTTGGCTCGGAAGCTCGACTGCTGGAGAAAGGGGAGCCGTCTCTAATGTGTCAACACGCAGACATCGCAGAATTGCTCCACATGGTCATGGCACGGCAGGCCTCGTACCATCTCCTTGGCACTGAACCACTTCAGGGCCTCGAAGTTAAGGTGCCTAAAGCGCTCGTGCCACTGCCCCCGTCGTCTCGACGAGCAGCAAGGCAGCAAAGTTGTGCCACCTTCACATTGAGGATGTATAGCCAATTTGGACTCCTGCGTACCTTGGCAAGAAGGCGACGAGAGGGATCCCAGATCCTCATGACTCCGTGCTCGACCTCCAAGCGCGAACCGTTCTCATCCAGTTGTCCCAAGCTGATGATAGAGTTCCTCAACGCGGGGATGTAGTAGACTCCGGTGAGCAGCCTGTGCTCACCAGACGCGGCGGTGAAGACGACTGAGCCGACGCCCTTGATCTCTACGCCGGAGGCGTCCCCAAACTTGACGGATCCTCGGACGCTAGAGTCAAGCTCGGTGAAGAACTCCCGTCGGCCGGTCATGTGATGAGTGGCGCCGGTGTCGAGGCACCATCCTTCGATCATGTCTTTGCTGGAGCCGTCGCCGAGGAAAGCGCGTGCTTTCGACTCATCAAGGTGGAGGAGTGCCGCTGCGGCCGGTGCCGCTGGAGATAGCTCGATGCTTGCATGTGCTAGGAGCAGAGCCTCCTCCTCCGCCTGTGCAACGTTGGCCTGGCCACGTCGTGGCTGTCGACAGGCCAGGCCCAGTGGCCAAGCTTGCTACAGTTGTGACAGCCGTCGTCTCGTGCCGGCTTCTTGTTGCCGACGGCACCGCCTTGGGCACCACCCTCATCATGTCCTCGCGCCCCGGCTAGGGCGCCTCCACGCGCCTTGCGGCCTCGTGTCGACAGCCACGACGTGGCCAGGCCAACGTCGCACAGGCGGAGGAGGCTCTGCTCCTAGCACATGCAAGCATCGAGCTATCTCCAGCGTCACCGGTCGCAGCGGCACTCCTCCACCTTGATGAGTCGAAAGCACGCGCTTTCCTCAGCGACGGCTCCAACAAAGACATGATCGAAGGATGGTCCCTCGACACAGGCGCCACTCATCACATGACCGGCCGACGGGAGTTCTTCACCGAGCTTGACTCTAGCGTCCGAGGCTCCGTCAAGTTTGGGGACGCCTCCGGCGTAGAGATCTAGGGCGCCGGCTCAGTCGTCTTCACCGCCGCGTCTGGTGAGCACAGGCTGCTCACCGGAGTCTACTACATCCCCGCGTTGAGGAACTCTATCATCAGCTTGGGACAGCTGGATGAGAACGGTTCGCGCGTGGAGGTCGAGCACAGAGTCATGAGGATCTGAGATCCCTCTCGTCGCCTTCTTGCCAAGGTACGCAGGAGTCCAAATCGGCTATACATCCTCAATGTGAAGGTGACACAACTTTGCTGCCTTGCTGCTCGTCGAGACGACGGGGCATGGCAGTGGCACGAGCGCTTCAGGCACCTTAACTTCGAGGCCCTGAAGCGGCTCAGTGCCAAGGAGATGGTACGAGGCCTGCCATGCCTTGACCATGTGGAGCAATTCCGCGATGTCTGCGTGTTGACAAATTAGAGACGGCTCCCCTTTCTCCAGCAGTGGAGCTTCCGAGCCAAGGAGAGGCTCGAGCTCATGCGTGGGGCCTGTGTGGCCCGGTGACACCAGCCACACCAGGAGGATGACGCTACTTCTTGCTGCTCGTCGACGATCTCTCCCGCTACATGTGGGTGATGATCCTTGGTAGCAAGGGAGAGGCTGCGAACGCCATCAGGCGTGTGCAGGTCGCTGCGGAGGCGGAGTGTGGCCTCAAGCTGCGCGTGCTGCGCACCGACAACGGCGGTTGAGTTCGCGTCGTACTGCGCGGATGAGGGCGTTCAGCGCCACTACTCCGCGCCGTACAGCCCGCAGCAGAACGACGTCGTCGAGCGGCGCAACCAGACAGTTGTGGGGATGGCTCGGGCTTTCCTCAAACAGAGGGGAATGCCGGCCGTCTTCTGGGGAGAGGCGGTGGTGACAGCGTTCTACATCCTCAACCGCTCGCCCACCAAGGCACTCAACGGGATGACACCGTACGAGGCTTGGCATGGGCGCAAGCCGGCGTTCTCTCACCTACGGGTCTTCGGCTGCCTCGCGTTCACCAAGGAGCTTGGCCACATCGGCAAGCTCGACGACAGGAGCACCCAGGGGTGTTCATTGGCTATGCGAAGGGCTCGAAGGCCTACCGCATCCTTGACCCAGGAACACTGCGTGTGCGCACGGCGCGCGACGTAGTGTTCGACGAAGGGCGAGGATGGGCCTGGGACAAGGCGGTGGACGACGACTTCACCATCGAGTACGTCTACTTTGAGGGAGCCAGGGGATTAGGCGACCCTTCTTCGAGTAGGCCTACTCCAGCCCCCAAGTCTCCACCGACTACAATGCCATGCTCTCTAGCTCCGGCTATAACGAGCTCTTCGCCACCACGCCATCCAGCCACGACTCCGGCTCAAGCGAGCTCTCCGTCACCACGTACTCCAGCACCGACGGTACCCTCCCCAGGAACATCTTCTCCGAAGCTAGCTCGTGTCGAACATGACCCAGTGGAGCTCGTGACCCCGCTCTCCCACGACGAGGAGCGCGTCGACGCGTGCTACGACGGCGAGTTGTTGCGGTATCGAAAGGTGGAGGGCCTTCTCATCGACTCGTCAATGCCGGGCCCAGCGTCTCGCATTTTGGCAGGAGAGTTGCATCTTGCATCCGACGATGGTGAGCCTCGGTCTTTCGCGGAGGTCGAGAATCACGCGGCTTGGCATGCCGCGATGCAGTTGGAGATGGACGCGGTTGAGACGAACCGCACCTGGGAGCTCGCTGATCTTCCTCATGGTCATCACGCGATCATCCTTAAATGGGTGTTCAAACTGATGGAAGCCGGCGCCATCGTCAACCACAAGGCTCGCTTGGTGGCACGCGGTTTCTTACAGCAGGAGGGGATCGACTTCGACGATGCTGTCGCCCCCGTGGCACGGATGGAATCCGTGCGACTCCTCCTTGCGCTGTCAGACCAGTAGGGCTGGCACGTTCATCACATGGACGTCAAGTCGGCGTTTCTTAACGGCGACTTAAAGGAGGAGGTCTACGTACACCAGTCGCCAGGTTTTGCGATCCCTGGCAAGGAGGGCAAGGTGTTGCGCCTGCGCAAGGCTCTCTATGGCCCGCGACAGGCACCGAGGGCGTGGAATGCCAAGCTGGATTCCACGCTCAAAGGAATCGGCTTCACGCCAAGCCCGCACGAGGCGGCCATCTATTAGCGGGGCAATGGAGGAAGTGCCCTGCTGGTGGGTGTCTACGTCGACGACTTGGTGATCACCGGCGCCAAGGATGCAGAGGTGGCAGCATTCAAGGAAGAGATGAAGGCCACCTTCCAAATATGTGACCTGGGGCATCTCTCCTTCTACCTGGGGATTGAGGTGCACCAGAGAGACTCCGGGATCACACTTCGCCAGACCGCCTATGCCAAGCGCATTGCTGAGCTGGCTGGGCTCACCGTCTATAACCCAGCTCTCACTCCGATGGAGGAGAGGCTGAAGCTGAGTCGCGACAGCACGACGGAGGAGGTGGATGCTACACAATACCGACGTCTTGTGGGGAGCATTCGCTACCTCGTCCACACACGGCCTGACTTGGCATACTCCGTCGGCTACGTTAGTCGGTTCCTGCAGCGACCGATGACGGAGCATGAGCAGGCTGTGAAGAGGATCATCCGCTATGTTGCGGGGACTCTCGACCACGGTCTCTACTACCCGAGGTGCCCTGGGGAGGCACACTATGTCGGGTACAGCGACCACGCCGGTGACATCAACACTAGCAAGAGCACAAGCGGGATCCTCTTCTTCCTCGGCAAGTGCCTCATTAGCTGCCAGTCGGTCAAGCAGCAGGTGGTGGCCATGTCCAACTGCGAGGCCGAGTACATAGCGGCCTCCACTGCTTTGACTCAGGCGCTCTGGCTGGATTGACTGCTCGGTGATCCCCTCGGGAGAGACACTGGAGCGGTGGAACTCAGGGTGGACAACCAGTCCGCTCTGGCATTGGCCAAGAACCCCGTGTTCCATGAACGGAGCAAGCACATCCGGCTGAGATACCACTTCATCCGAGACTGCTTGGCAGAAGGCAGCATCAAGGCGCGCTACATCAGCACCAAGGATCAACTTGCAGACCTGCTCACCAAGCCCCTTGGGAGGATCAAGTTTCTTGAGCTTTGCTCCAGGTCCGGGATGGCCCCACTTTCCCACAAGACGACGCCCAAGACTTAGGGGGAGAATGATGCAATAAGTCTTGAGCATGTAGAGGACAGCAGTCGCTTTTTGACTGTCTTCTGTAGTCTCTTTAGCATCTAGAGGACATTAGTCGCTTTTTGACTGTCCTCTATAGTCTCTTTAGCATGTAGAGGACAACAGTCGCTTTTTGACTGTACTCTGTAGTCTCTTTAGTATCTAGAGGACAATCCTGTTGTGTAGTGTGTGTGAGAAGGTGTGGTAGTGTAGCCTCTAGGGCTATAAATATGTGTCTCCAACCCTTAGATGGGTATGACATTTGAGTAGTGTGTTAGAAATAAACGAAAATTGCCCCAACTCGTAGTGTCATCCTCTGGATGAGAGTTAGAGTCCCTCTACTTACAATAAGCTCCTGCTGTCCTCTAGATGCTCAAGACTTATTTCATCACTCTCTACAACATGACGATGTTTGTCTTTAGCAACGCTATTTTGGGCATGAGCACTAGCGCAAGAAAGTTGAGCAAGTGTACCCTCTGAGGTAAAAAAACTGGCGAAAATTACCAGAAAAAAATTCACCACCAGAATCAGAACGAAAATTTTAATGCGAGCAAAGGACTTCTAAATAGAAACTAATTCAAATCGGCGTTTCGTGAATTAAATCCAAGTATAACAAGAATGATCATCAATAAAAATGATATAATATTTATGACCACCTTTTGAAACAAAAGGGACATGGCCTCAAACATCAAAGTGAATAAGATCAGAAGGTCTAGCAGATATGGAAGTATTATTTGTTTTCCAAGATGACAACCTTTACAATGAAGACTAGTCTCAACACATGTAGGGCCTAAACATCCTAACTTTATTAGAGTACATAGGTGAGAACCACACAAATGACCAAGATGGTGATGCCACTGGGCAAAAGACGCAACAGAAGCCGAGGCAATAGAGAAAATACATGAGCCACTGAGGTATGGGATGAAGGAAGGCACAAGTTCTCCAAGATGTAGAGGCGAGGAGCATGTAGAGGCGAGGAGTTAGATCTACGGCAACAGCTAGTCCCAATCACATCCCTGTGCGACGCCCTATACAGGATGAGTCATCAAATCCAACAAAGCAATTATGATCTGTAATTTGGCCCACTGATAGCATATCCATTGATAATTCAGGTATGATGAAAATATTTGGGATAGTAAATTTAGGATTGAAAAGAGATCCCTTGTGGGTGACATGACATAATGTACCATCAGCGGTCTGAACAGAAGCTCCATCGGTGACATGTGTAGTAGACGCCAACTTCGACTGATTAGATGGCACATGAAAGGAGGATCTAGACTCAAGAACCCAAGATAATGACAAAGCACCAACAGATGAAGTGGCAGCAACAGCAACCAAGCTTCTAGGCCAAGGGCCTGTACCACAACCACGAGTAGCACGACTGGCACGAAAGCAGCCAACTTCTCTGGGAACTTAGCAAAGGCGTTCTCAGAGCGATGAGTGGTCTTTTTGCAATGCTCACAATGCAGAAAAGAGGTACTCTTGGGCTTCTAAGCAGCAGCCAACACACTATGAGAACCCACACCAATAATAGAAGTCATAGACTTAAGGCGAGTCTCTTTAGCAAGTCATGCATACAACACCTGAGCCATGGTTAGAGTGTCAGAACTATGACACAATCTTGCACGAAGGGAATCTAATTTAGCTCGAACTTCCATAACAAATCCATAGGTAAAAAACTTCTCAATAAACTTATGAGTTGGACAAGGAGCAGCAATACAAGAAGGCACCATTGAGAGCAATGCGCCTATTAGACGATCAAATGTCGAGTAATATTCATCAATAGACATATCATGTTGCTCAATGACATGAGTCTTCTGCATAAGAGTATGTAAAATAGCATCGTTGTCCAGAACAAACGGTCCTTCGTATGTGACCAAATAGCAGCCATCACCTTACCATCATTGATTTGCCATGTTTTGACTGTAGCTGCATCGCTCCTATCTTCAGCAAGAACTGGTGAATCTTTAGTCAAATGAAAGAGTAAACCATGACCTCTCAGTGCAGTCTGAACAAAAGAGGTCCATTTTGGATGGTTCTGACTATAAAGCTCAATGTTGACAACAATCACATTGATGGACATATTGAATAGTGTGGAAGAACAAAGCTGATGGTAGAAATGATCCTGCTACCAGACTCTCGAAGAAAGTTACGTCCTCACGCTAGATAGAGGACTGCAGATGAAGCAGACCTGTGGCGGACGGTTGCAAGGAGGCACAGACGGACAAAGGTGTTGAGCAGGGTTAGCTGACAACCTTAAAGAAGACCCGTTGATGGTTGCACGGAAGGTCTCATGGAGACAACACGCAGCCGCAGAGAAGACACTGTTGATGGTGCATTGACGCGTGGGGATGGCCGTCACACGACGGAGGCGTTTGCGAGGATCCGCAATGGCGGCGGAGAAGACTGGAGACAGGTTTTACGATGGCGGTCAGTGGCGGAGAAGACGAAGACGTGCCGATGCGATGGCAGCCGGACTGGCAACGATGATGATGGGCGTTGAGCCGCAACGACATCGAGAAGACAACCACGATGGCTGCTGGAAATCGGTCGTAATGACGACGGAAAAAAGATAATTATGATTTCCTAACCCTAACTTGCTCTGTTACCATGTTACCTTGGGATTACCAACAGATGAAGAGTTTCTATTGACTATAGTGTTAGAGTTCCCGTTTTGGGTTTGGGGTTTACCCCGTGTATTTACGTTCTCACCCCTGTGTAATGGACCAGGCCCAACTAACTCAGTCTATTAATATAACACCTAACCCATTGTTATGTTTAGGGTTTCCCATATGGTATAGAGCTAGGTTCCACTTCTCTCTTCTCCCACCCTCCATCCCTCTCAGCCGCCGGCATCCCTGCTCTCCTCCGGTGGGTCCCCCCTCTCACCTACCGTCCCTCACTATCTTCCCCTGCTAGCAGGTCCCCCATGGACCCCTTGAGCCCCCCAAGGCCTTAGGCACAACCTGTAAGCAAAGGGACTCTGATTCTCATCCAGAGGATGACACTATGAGTTGGGGCAATTTTCTGTTTATTTCCTCAAACACTACACAATGCCATACCCGTCTAAGGGTCGGGATACATATTTATAGCCCAAGGGGCTGCAGCATATGCTTCCTAGAGTTGCGAATATGCTGTCCTACAAACTGCACTAACCACTAGGTGCTGTTGTACTCTAGTCAAAAGAGAAAACTGCAGCAAGCTGCTGTCCTCCAAAAAGCTGAAACTGAAAAGAAAAAAGGAGATGCCTGCAGGCTGTCCTTGCAGTCAAAAGACTGCTGTTGTGCTGCCTGCTGCAGTCCTTGCAGTCAAAAAGACTGCTGTGTTGCTGCTGTGCAAAGCTGCTGTGTTGCTGCTGTGCAAAGCTGCTGTGTTGCTGCTGTCCTGCAGCAGAGACGCTGCTGTGCTGCTGCTGTCCTGCAGCAGAGATGCTGTGCGGACTGCGGACTGTCCTCCACACATGACTTATTCCATCATTCTCCCCCTAAGTCTTGTGTGTCGCCTTGTGGGAAAGTTGAGCCATTCCAGACCTAGAACAAAGCTCAACAAACTTGATTTTCCCAAGGGGCTTGGTGAGCAGGTCTGCAAGCTGATCCTTGGTGTTGATGTAGCGCGCCTTGATGCTCCCTTCTGCCAAGCAGTCTCGGATGAAGTGGTATCTCAGCCGGATGTGCTTGCTCCGTTCATGGAACACAGGATTCTTGGCCAATGCCAGAGCGGACTGGCTGTCCACCCTGAGTTCCACCGCTCCAGTGTCTCTCCCGAGGAGATCACCGAGCAGTCGAGCCAGCCAGAGCGCCTGAGTCGAAGCAGTGGACGCCGCTATGTACTCGGCCTCGCAGCTGGACATGGCCACCACCTGCTGCTTGACCGACTGCCAGCTAATGAGGCACTTGCCGAGGAAGAAGAGGATCCCGCTTGTGCTCTTGCTAGTGTCGATGTCGCCGGCGTGGTCGCTGTCGCTGTACACGACAAGGTGTGCCGCCCCAGGGCACCTCGGGTAGTAGAGACCGTGGTCGAGAGTCCCCGCAACATAGCGAATGATCCTCTTCACAGCCTGCTCATGCTCCGTCGTCGGTCGCTGCAAGAACCGACTAACGTAGCCGACAGAGTATGCCAAGTCAGGCCGTGTGTGGACGAGGTAGCGAAGGCTCCCCACAAGACGCCGGTACTGAGTAGCATCCACCTCCTCCGTCGTGCTGTCGCGACTCAGCTTCAGCCTCTCCTCCATCGGAGTGAGAGCTGGGTTGCAGTCGGTGAGCCCAGCCAGCTCAACAATGCGCTTGGCGTAGGCGGTCTGGCGAAGTGTGATCCCGGAGTCTCCCTGGTGCACCTCAATCCCCAGGTAGAAGGAGAGATGCCCCAGGTCACTCATTTGGAAGGTGGCCTTCATCTCTTCCTTGAATGCTGCCACCTCTGCATCCTTGGCGCCGGTGATCACCAAGTCGTCGACGTAGACACCCACCAGCAGGGCATTTTCTCCATTGCCCCGCCGATAGATGGCCGCCTCGTGCGGGCTTGGCATGAAGCCCATCCTCTTGAGCGTGGAATCCAGCTTGGCATTCCATGCCCTTGGTGCCTGTCGCAAGCCGTAGAGAGCCTTACGCAGGCGCAACACCTTGCCTTCCTTACCAGGGATCGCAAAACCTGGCGGCTGGTGTACGTAGACCTCCTCCTTTAAGTCGCCGTTAAGAAACGCCGACTTGACATCCATGTGATGAACATGCCAGCCCTCCAGGGCTGCCAGCGCGAGGAGGAGTCGCACGGATTCCATCCGTGCTACAGGGGCGAAGGCATCGTCGAAGTCGATCCCCTCCTGCTGCAAGAAGCCGCGTGCCACCAAGCGAGCCTTATGCTTGACGATGGCGCCGGCTTCATCCCTCTTCAGTTTGAACACCCACTTAAGGGTGATCGCGCGATGACCATGAGGGAGATCAGCGAGCTCCCAAGTGCGGTTCGTCTCAACCGCGTCCATCTCCGACTGCATCGCGGCACGCCAAGCCGCATGTTTCTCGGCCTCCGCGAAAGACCGAGGCTCACCATCGTCGCATGCAAGATGCAACTCTCCTGCTAGAATGCGAGACGCACGACCCGGCACCGACGGGTCGATGAGAAGGCCCTCCACCCTTCGATACCGCAACGGCTCGCCGTCGTAGCACGCATCGACGCGCTCCTCGTCGCGGGAGAGCGGGGTCACGAGCTCCACTAGGTCGTGCTCGACACAAGCTGGTGTCGGAGAGGACGTTCCCGGAGAGGGTACCGTCGGTGCTGGAGTACGTGGTGGCGAAGAGCTCGGTGTAGCCGGAGTCGTGGCTGGAGTGCGTGGTGGTGAAGAGCTCGTTGTAGCCGGAGCTGGAGAGCGTGGCGCTGGAGTCGGTGGAGACTTGGGGGCTGGGGTGGACCTGCTCGGAGAAGAGTTGCCTACTCCCCCAGCTCCCTCAAAGTGGACGTACTCGACGGTGAAGTCGTCGTACGTCGGAGTCGTGCCGTCGTCCACCGCCTTGTCCCACGCCCATCCTCGCCCTTCGTCGAACACGACATCGCGCGCCGTGCGCACACGCTGTGTTCCTGGATCAAGGATGCGGTAGGCCTTCGAGCCCTCCACGTAGCCAATGAACACCCCCGGGGTGCTCCTGTCGTCGAGCTTGCCGATGTGGCCAAGCTCCTTGGTGAACGCGAGGCAGCCGAAGACCCGTAGGTGAGAGACCGCCGGCTTGCGCCCATGCCAAGCCTCGTACGGTGTCATCCCGTTGAGAGCCTTGGTGGGCGAGCGGTTGAGGATGTAAACCGCTGTCACCACCGCCTCTCCCCAGAAGACAGCTGGCATTCCTCTCTGCTTGAGGAGAGCCCGAGCCATCCCCACAACCGTCTGGTTGCGCCGCTCGACGACGCCGTTCTGCTGCGGGCTGTACGGCGCGGAGTAGTGGCGCTGAACGCCCTCATCCGCGCAGTATGACGCGAACTCAGCCGCCGTGAATTCGCCGCCGTTGTCGGTGCGCAGCACGCGCAGCTTGCGGCCGCACTCCGCCTCCGCAGCGACCTGCACACGCCTGATGGCGTTTGCAGCCTCTCCCTTGCTGCCAAGGATCATCACCCACATGTAGCGGGAGAGATCGTCGACGAGCAGCAAGAAGTAGCGTCGTCCTCCTGGTGTGGCTGGTGTCACCGGGCCACACAAGTCCCCATGCACGAGCTCGAGCCTCTCCTTGGCTCGGAAACTCGACTGCTGGGGAAAGGGGAGCCGTCTCTGCTTTGTCAACACGCAGACATCGCAGAATTGCTCCACATGGTCAAGGCACGGCAGGCCTCGTACCATCTCCTTGGCACTGAGCCGCTTCAGGGCCTCGAAGTTAAGGTGCCCGAAGCGCTCGTGCCACTGCCATGCCCCGTCGTCTCGACGAGCAGCAAGACAGCAAGGTTGTGCCACCTTCACATTGAGGATGTATAGCCGATTTGGACTCCTGCGTACCTTGGCAAGAAGGCGACGAGAGGGATCCCAGATCCTCATGACTCCGTGCTCGACCACCACGCGCGAACCGTTCTCATCCAGCTGTCCCAAGCTGATGATAGAGTTCCTCAACGCGGGGATGTAGTAGACTCCGGTGAGCAGCCTGTGCTCACCAGATGCGGCGGTGAAAACGACTGAGCCGGCGCCCTTGATCTCTACGCCGGAGGCGTCCCCAAACTTGACGGAGCCTCGAACGCTAGAGTCAAGCTCGGTGAAGAACTCCCGTCGGCCGGTCATGTGATGAGTGGCGCCGGTGTCGAGGCACCATCCGTCGATCATGTCCTTGTTGGAGCTGTCGCCGAGGAAAGCGCGTGCTTTCGACTCATCAAGGTGGAGGAGTGCCGCTGCGGCCGGCGCCGCTGGAGATGGCTCGATGCTTGCATGTGCCAGGAGCAGGGCCTCCTCCTCCGCCTCCGCCTGTGCGACGTTGGCCTGGCCACGTCGTGGCTGCCGACAATCCCTGGCCCAGTGGCCAAGCTTGCCGCAGTTGTGGCAGCCGTCGTCTCGTGCCGGCTTCTTGTTACCGACAACGCCGCCTTGGGCACCTCCACGTGCACCACCCTCAGCATGTCCTCGCGCCCCGGCCTGGGCGCCTCCACGCGCCTTGCGTGGCTTGCCGCGTTTGCGGCCTCGTGTCGAGGAGGACTCCCCCTGCTTCTTGTCACCCTGGCAGGCCTCCCACTGCTCCCGAGTGAGATGTAGCTTCCCGCCGATAGTGATAGGCCCAGAGAGAGCCTGTGGTTCGTCGCCATCGACCACCTTGAGACGACCTATCGCCTCTTCGATTGTCATCGTGGAGAGGTCTAGCAGAGACTCGATCGAGCGAGCAATCTGCTTGTACTTCTCGGGGATGCAACGGAAGAGCTTCTCAACAGCTCTCTCCTCATCGTAGGTGTCGTCGCCGAACTGCACCATCTTCTGCAATAGAGTGTTGAGGCGGAGAGCAAAGTCATCAACATCCTCACCTGGCTTGAAGGCCAGGTTCTCCCACTCCTTGCGAAGTGCCTGCAGTGTGGTCTTGCGGGCACGATCGCTGCCGATGCGGGTCGCAGCGATGGCGTCCCAGGCCTCCTTGGCAGTCCGCTTCTGGGAAAGCGAAAACTGCATCTCGGACGGGACTGCAGCAATGAGGGCATCCAGCGCCCGCCGATCCTCGTGGTAGTCGACGTCGCCGTACCGAACTGCTTCCCACATTTGGCGAACCTGGAGCCGTACCCTCATCACCGCGGCCCACTCGACGTAGTTGGTCTTGGTGAGGGTAGGCCACCCACCGCCGGGACCGATGTCCCTGACAATGGCCTGGGCCATGCGGCGACCATGGTACCGATCCGGGGAGGGAGAGTCGCGCCGCCTGTAGAGGCCGCGATCTCCGTCGACCCGGTCGCCGCCGCCGAGAGCACCGCCGGCGCGTCTACGCCCGTCTGGGCTGCCGCCGCGTGCGCCCTCGCCCAGAGCGCCGTCAGCGCGTCGGCGCCTATCTGGGCTGCCGCCACGCGAGCCCCCATGGGGATGCGCGGCTGCCCACTGTGCCGCCTGCTCTCGCGCTGCTTCCCTCGCCAGCCTGAGCTCTTCGTCGGTGTTGTCGTCGACAGAAGCAGAGCTGCCAGCTCTACTGCCGCGCAGAACCTCGAGCTCTGCTGCCGCCGCACGTGCAGCATCCGCCGCCTCCACTGCTTCTACTTCCGCTCTCGCCGCTGCCAGTTCCGCCGCCGCCAACCGTGCTGCCCTCGCCGCTGTCGCTGCAGCCGCTGCTGCTGCTCGCTCGCGTTCTTGTGCCGCGGCGACCTCGGCATCCTGCTGGCGCCGCGCACTCGAAGTGGCCGAGCGTAGGGACATGGTGGGCTAGTGAGGGGTCGCTGCGTGTGGAAGAGGCTGTCTCAGACGAAAGGCTTCTCGTCTGAGCAGGGGAGGAAGGAACAGTTGGAGCTCTTGCTGCCGACTGAGTGTGGGGAGAGGCGCGGGAAGGAGATGAGCACGAGATGTTTAGGCTGCAGGATAGTTTGGCTTTGATACCAATTGTAAGCAAAGGGACTCTGATTCTCATCCAGAGGATGACACTATGAGTTGGGGCAATTTTCTGTTTATTTCCTCAAACACTACACAATGCCATACCCGTCTAAGGGTCGGGATACATATTTATAGCCCAAGGGGCTGCAGCATATGCTTCCTAGAGTTGCGAATATGCTGTCCTACAAACTGCACTTACCACTAGGTGCTGTTGTACTCTAGTCAAAAGAGAAAACTGCAGCAAGCTGCTGTCCTCCAAAAAGCTGAAACTGAAAAGAAAAAAGGAGATGCCTGCAGGCTGTCCTTGCAGTCAAAAGACTGCTGTTGTGCTGCCTGCTGCAGTCCTTGCAGTCAAAAAGACTGCTGTGTTGCTGCTGTGCAAAGCTGCTGTCTTGCTGCTGTGCAAAGCTGCTGTGTTGCTGCTGTCCTGCAGCAGAGACGCTGCTGTGCTGCTGCTGTCCTGCAGCAGAGATGCTGTGCGGACTGCGGACTGTCCTCCACACATGACTTATTCCATCACAACCGAGGGTGCGACCCTCGTCGCCGACACCCTCGTTGCGGCTGGCCTCCTTCCTCTTGGCGTGGCCGCCCTCCTCGACGTGGCTGCCGCCACCGTCGTGCACATCGCCCCTGCTCCTCTCTAGATCGGCGCGGACGCAATCTAGATCGGCGCGGGTGTCGCCCTCCTCGAGCCCAGTGCCGCCATTGCAGCCACCGCGGCCACTGCGCGCGGCTGGCGACCTCCTGCCGTGCCATCTCCCCTTGGACGCGGACCTCTACACGGCTAGTTCCGACGCCAAAGCTGTCGCGGCCAGCGTGCGCGCGGCTGGACTTCTACCCCCCAGCTTCTACAGCGGCCTCGGTCTCCCCAGCTACCGGACCTCCACAGGTGCCTTAGTGCCGCCACGGCCTCTGGGCCCCTCACCCCGACCGGCTTGACCGCCCCTCGGCTTGACCGCCCCTCGTCAGTCTGTCGCCGATGCTTGTCGTCGCGCCGTCCACCGACTCCGCGCTGGTCGCCGTCATCGCCACCATCCAGGCCGCCGTGGCCGCCTCGCAGGAGCGCCAACGCATCGTGGTTATAGGGAACAAATTCGGAAACAAATTCGGTAATTTTTTCAACTTTTTGTGTTATAGGGAGCAAATAATACATAAAACAATTTATGTAATATTTTATTCATATTTGTACTAATGTGCTTGATAACATAAGAAAAGATCAACATCAAATTTTATACATATCTATTTTAAAATATTAAATTTGTTTTAACAGTTTGGATTACCACTTTCATCCATAGCCAACGCATCGTGTCCTCTTTGGAGCAGGAGCGTGCTATGGGCCAGGCCTTGACCGCTCGGCTGGCCACGACTCAACGTCTCCTTCTCGGTCGTGGCACCCCGCCACCCCCGGTCGTCCCTGAGGCTCACCCGGTGTTCCCGAGTCTCCTCAAGCATCTGGGCTTGATGCCGACACCATCGCCACCCTTCACGCTCAGACTGCCGGTTTTCATAACATCCGATCCCTTGTGTCTGTGGTGTTGGATCCGGTGTCCTCCCGCTACCCTCGCTGGCGCGCTCAGGTGCTCCTCACGCTTCGGCGGTTTGCCTTCATCGACCACGTCCTCGACTACCTTGTCATCCCGCTGTCCTCTCGTGGCTCAACGACACCATCACCGTCGAGCTACAGGACATCGTCCGCAACCAAGCGGACATCGCTCGCCAGGTATGGCTCGCTCTCGAGGACCAGTTCCTCGGGAACCGGGAGGTTCGGGCGCTCCACCTCGACGCTTAGTTCCACCTGTTCGATCCGGGGATCTCTCTGTGGGATTGTACTGCCGCTAGTTGAAGGGCATGGCGGACTCTTCACGACCTCGGTGAGCCCGTCGTCGACCGTACATTGGTGTTGAACCATCTGCGTGGCCTCAGCCCCGGCTATGGCCACCTAAAGGCTCTCATCAAGAGGACCGTGCCGTCATTCTACAAACCCTGTACTGGGACCCTCTCCATGTGGCCGGGCCAAGCCCCGTGTGCCTCCCGTCCTCTGGCGCCGACCCTCCTGACTGTGCCTCCCTTCGGCGTGCCACCGACGACTCTGGCCCTGCCACATCTCCCGCCCCCGGGGACCACCACCTCGATGCCTTGGTCCTCGCTAGCAGGAGGATGGGATCCCACCTCCCTCGCCATTGCTTTCTGCACCATGGCGATGACCCCACCCCCCTCCGACTGGGTTGCAAACTCCGGTGCCTCCTACCACACCACCCCCACTGCAAGCACGCTATCTTGCTCCCATACCCCTCCCATCCCAACTCGATCGTAGATGGAAACGGTACCACTCTGCCGGTCACCTCAGTAGGTGCCTCGGTTCTCCTTGGGCCGTTCTATCTCAACGACGTTCTCGTAGCCCCACACATCACCCATAATCTCCTTTCTGTTAGTCGGTTCACCACCGACAATTCTTGTTCCATTAAGTTTGACCCCTCAGATTTTTCTGTGTAGGATCTGGCCAGCAGGACCTTTCTCTCCCGCTGTGATAGCGTCGGGCCCTCTATACGCTCCGGCCTTCCGCCACCAGTGCATCTGCACCTCCCATCCTGCTCTCCACCACCTCCTGCATCACTTGGCATCATCGTCTCGGCCACCCAGGACCTGACCGCATGACCAAGCTTACCAGTAGTTTAGATCCTATAGTAGGGGACGTTCTGAGGGCCTATGACATGCTTGTCAGTTAGGCCGACATACTCGTCTCCCATTTACTACTTCTCGAGTTGAGCAGGCATTTGACCTGGTTCATTGTGATCTCTGGACCTTCCCTGTACTTAGTCATTCCAGTTATAAATACTACTTGGTGATTTTGGATGTTTTTTCCCATTTTCTTTGGACTTTTCCTCTTCGTCTGAAGTCCGACACGTTCACCACCCTCACACACTTCTTCGCTTAGGTATCCACCTAGTTCCATCGCCTCGGTCCATTGCGTCTCTCGTGCCCCTACACCTCTACCCAGAACGGTTGGGTCAAACACATGATTCGCATCACCACCAATATGATCTGCTGCTTTCTCTTTCAGGAGTAGAGGCCCTGCACATCGCCTACGCCGTCCAGCTGGTGTGCCTGCACATGCACACCCCGCGGGAGCCCCACCTCACCGCTCAAGCGGATCCTGCGCTACCTCTGCGGCTCCCTCGACTATGGCCTCCTCCTCCGACCATCCCCGACGTCGGAGCTCATGGTCTACACCGACGCTGACTGGATTGGCTGTCCCGACACGCGCCGGTCCACTTGCTATGCCGTGTTCCTGGGCGCCAACCTCGTCTCTTGGGCCGCCAAGCGGTAGCCCATCGTCTCCCGCTCCAGCGCAAAGGCCGAGTACCGCGTTGTGGCCAACGTCATGGCAGAGGCCTCCTGGATGCGCCAGCTACTACATGAGCTCCACAACCCTCTTCAGCGCTCAACCCTTATTTACTGCGACAACGTCAGCGTGGTGTACCTCTCCACCAACCTCGTGCAGCATCAGCGTATGAAGCATGTGGAGATTGCCCAGCACTTCGTCCGCGAGCTTGTCGCTGCCGGTGACGTTCGGGTTCTTAGCGTCCTCACCACGCTGCAGTTCGCTGACATCTTCAGCAAGGTGTTACCGTCGAGTGTATTTTTAGATTTTCGCTCTAGTCTCAATATATGTACAGGATAGAGTTGCGACTGCGGGGGGTGTTAGCATTCCCATTTAGGGTTTGGGGTTTACCTCGTGCATTTACCTTCTCACACCTGTGTAATGAGCCAGGCACAAGCACAACTAACTTAGTCTATTAATACATCACCCAACCCCTTGTTAGGGTTACAGTTTCCCACATATAGTATGTATAGAGGCAGGAGGCCTTAGCAATATGATGGGCCTAATGGGCCTTAACAACTTCCATATGAGTGGGGTCTGGGGAAGGGATAAGCCGAACCAAGCCTCCCCTGAAATGCGGAAAAGGTTGTTTTGATCCCGTGACCTGGTGATTCAGTGAGATAACTCTCACCAATGCACGAGGCCTACCCTTTAATGGAAGGACTATTTGTTGAGGTCAAATTGTGCTACAAGACTTAACACTTTTCTGCAGTCTGTTTTGAATCTGATCCTTAAATACACGTTTTTATTGATCTCATTGTTTTCTATTGTACACCTCTGTTTTGTTATCTTTGCATCAATATCGTTGTACTTGTTATACTTATGCATGATGTTTTATTGAATGCCGGCTATTTTATATCTGAATAACTTAGCTTTTAGAAGAGTCTCTTGATCCATTGTCCAAAGAGAAAGAGAGCTTGTTGCAAGAGTATAATGCTTTGAAGCAAAAGTTGGATGAAGAGTATCATCAGCTTGCAGAAAGAAAAAGGGAGTTCCAGCAAGAACTTGATGCTCTTGGAAGACTTAATATGAAGATAAAAGGGTTAGGTATCCTTTTCCATTTCTCAGATTTTCATTTACCTGACTTTTGCTGCTTATTGGTAACCTGAAATTTTTCTCTCAGGTACTTGGATTCCAAGAAAAACGAAAAGCTTAAGGAATTGCAGGGAAGGCATGTTCTTTGCCATTCTCAGTTACAGAGTTGCATGGCAAAACAGCAAAGAATATCAGCTGAGTTAAACAAGAGCAAAGAACTACTGCAGGGCCAGGGCCAGTTGAAAAGAAACATTGATGACAATCTCAAGTACAGGAAAACAAAGGCTGATGTGGAACAACTTACTCGTGATATAGAATCACTTGAAGAAAGGCTGCTTTCAATAGGTAGCTTGTCTGCTATAGAAGCTGATCTGAAACGCCATTCTCAAGAAAAAGAGAGGCTTAATTCAGAGGTACTCCCTCCATCCCAAAATATAATTCGTTTTAGACTAATCATACATTCATTAAGTAACATATGAATGCGGTTTGCATGTATGTCTATTTATTATCATTTGAATGAATGTGGACGGAAAAAAGTTGGGCTAGAAAGAACTATATTTTGGGACAGAGAGAGTATTCTTTATTCATTGTAGCAATTAAGAAAATATGCCTCTAATATGACAACATAACTTTTTATACTTTCATTCAGATAAAGCATGGTATTTGGTATGTGGAGTTAAAATGTTTACATCTGAATGAAATTTACATGTATAAAGTGGAAATCATGAAACTGATCTGTGTGGATATGCTTGTAGTTTAACAGGTGGCAAGGAACACTTTCTGTTTATCAAAGTAATATTTCAAAGCACAAACAAGAGCTTAAACTGACACAGTACAAGGATATCGAGAAGCGATATACTAATCAATTTCTCCAGCTTAAGGTAGATGGCATGGTATTGCAGATCCTGTTCCTGTGACTCCAATATTTTTCTGTTGATCTAAAATTTGAGGTGGTTGCAGACAACTGAAATGGCAAACAAGGACTTGGACAGATATTATACTGCTTTAGACAAGTAAGTACCATGTAATGTCCTTGTTTCCTGTTCTGTTCTCGAAGAATTTTCATTGATTTTCTTAATATATTTACTTTACTTTTGAAACCTGTATTTTTTTGGAAAGCGCAAGAGAGCCGTGTTTCATTGACCAGAGAAAGAAAAAGAGGCCCCCAAACAACCCAAGCCTCTCATACCAAAAGTATGAGAGGTGGGAAATACACACACCAAACTACCAAAGACTAATTTACTTAAACAAAAATAAGCTCGGGGTGTGCATTTTGCATTTGTTTGGTGCCCAACACGGCGTAACCGGACGTGAACCAGTGCGTGTCGGGACAACCAGCCCACTCAGCGTCGGTGTAGACCATGAGCACCGACGTCCGAGAGGGTGAGCCATGGAAGTAGCGCAGGATTCGCTTGAGAGCGGTGAGATGAGACTCCCTCGGGGTGTGCATGTGCAGGCACACCTGCTGGACTGCATAGGTAATGTCGGGCCTGGAGAAGGTCAAGTACTGGAGTGCGCTAATCATGCTTCGGTAGGACGTCGCGTCTGCGACTGGGGGTACGATCTCTTGAACTTGATCGAGGATGAGTTGGTGGCACATGTTGTGTCGAGGCTCAAACTCTTCGGTAGTGGAAGCTTGAGCGGCAAATGGACGTCGTCGAGCATGAGTCATGGGTTTGGTGGCGGGTGTAGTAGAGACGGCGGCGGCTCGAGGCCACCACGGAATATCAGCGAAAATAGGAAGGGGAAGCATATTGCTATCGATGAATGTAAGTATTGCGACAAAACGGGCCATTGGGATCGCAAATGTCACAAGAGGGATGAGCACCGTGCGGCTCGGGCTAGGGAGGAACCCACTGAAGGGGCGTTGATGCGAGGCCTTGCGTCCACGATGGCCCAAACTAAAGAAGAGGTTAGCAAGGAGGTATTAATGCGGTTGTCTTCCCTAAATCCATCATTGTTTTTAGGGGAAAAGGCTATAGGGGAAGCCCCTACAGCGCGATTTTTATTGAAACTTTTTGAAATGAAACTACGATTACAAGGGGAAACAAAGAAGACAAAAACGAAGCTATCGAGAGTTTAGCCAAAGCAAAAGCCTAGCTCTAAATGAGGGGTTAAATCTCTCAGCATTTGCGACTTCAATATGTCGTTGAAACAGCGTTGCCAAGAAGAAAAAGGAGCCTCATTTCTATAGATGAAGTAAATCCTCTCTTCCAGATGCACCAAAGCACAAGTGCCAGAATTTCCATGAAGAAACTATAGCCAAAGGTACCCTTAGCCTCATGAATCATCGAGAAGAAGTCAAGATCATGATTCCAGTGGAGACCCACATAACTCCAGGAGTGTGTACTGAAGGGGCAACGAAACGACAGATGATAAGTCGTCTCTTCGCAGTGCATGTCGCACAGAGTGCATTCAAGGTTGTTGTCCAGCAGCAAAAAACCATTTCTTCTGAGGATGTTCTTGGAGTTGATTCTGTTCTGAAGACCAACCATACAAAAATCTTGAGTTTCTTCCCAATCTTGGACGCCCAATCCAATTAAAGGCAACGGGACACTGGATTGACTGAAAAGTGAGACTAGAACTTGGATGAGCTGAAAGTAGTATTGCCCCCCGAATAGGTAGATTTATCTTTAGCAGTTGCAGTATTCTGAAGATTGCTCATTAGCTTGTGGAAAGCCAGGTATTCGTGAGCGGCCTGAGGAGATAAAGGAGTATGGAAATTGTGCTCCATATCCATTTTGGCTAAAAATTCTTGAAGTGAACATTCCTTTTTCTTGGCAAAGGAGAGAAGAAAAGGGAAGGTGGATCTGGGGGAGATATTGTTCCAAACATCATGCCACAACAGAATTGTCCTTCCATCCCCAACCCGGGCCATATCATGCCCTCTGAAATAATCAACCAACCTGAGCACATCCTTCCACAAGAAACAGCCTGATTCAGGAAAGGCATGGGGGATCTTGCCCACAGAGTAGTGAGTGGTCCAAATAAGATTTACACAAGGAATGTCTTCTCTACCATAGAATTTGTGAATGAATTTGAGCAAGAGGGTTGTGTTCTGAATCTTTGGTTGAGACCCCCCAAGCCCCCTCTATTTGTGGGACAACAAACTGTCCCAGGCGACCAGACGATTTCAATGCACATTTTCACTGCTGCCGCGCTAGAGACAGTCCCTTCTGATACGGTTGATAGCATTAATGACCGTTATCGGAATCTTAAGGGTGCATATTGCAAAGATGGCATTGTGAGTCTTCTTGCTCTAGGTAACCAAGAATTGATGGCGTTGAGCCTTCTTTCAACTTTAGTGATGTGAGGGAGGTAGTCTTTGACTTACGGTCTCGTGAGACCCTGTTATGTATGGCCAAGCCTATGTTAGGCGCAATAGGGCCAAGGCTGCCCAGGTGGGGCCCAAGGCCCAATAGCTAATAGATTAGCTCTATCTAGTTAGTTATACTTATCCAAAGTTAGTAGATAGACTTAGATCAGCTCTATCTAGATAGTTATACTTATCCAAAGTTAGTAGATAGACTTGAGATAGCTCTATATATAGATCTGTAAACTCTGGAATAAAGATAAGCAGAATTCCAATCTATTCTGGCTTCCCAGAGGGAGCCAGAGTCTCCTGTGTTCTTCTCGCTGCGTGCAACCCATCCAGGATCACGACGGCGCCCCAGCGCCGCCGCCCTGGTCGCACCAAATCCCCTCCCTACAATCTGTGCAATCTGCCCGGTAGAATCCGCAGTTCTACCAATTTGGTATCAGAGCACTCGACGATCATGAGTTCCTCCAAGTCACCGTCACCGGGACAGCAGCCGCCGCCGGCCTCAAGCCCTCCCGCAGCGCCGGTCGCCTCCCTGGCCGCGATCCCTGCGCCGTCGGAGGCCATGGCGCTCGGCCCTCCCGGCGCGGCCATCAACCAGCAGGCCGCCCCCGCGCTCACACCGGCCCAGATCGCGGCGTCCTTGGCGGATCTCAGCCACGCCGTGCGCGATATGCAGATCACCATGAACGCCATGCTGACAGGCGACCTTCCCTTCCCCAATCCACAAGCCGCCCATCCACCCAGCCGCCGCACCCGTCCCTGACAGCGCAGCCACCGCCGGCCGCACTGCCCCCACCCACGCAGCCACCTGCGCCACTTCCTCCACTCGCCCGGCAACCAATTTCTTACCAGTACGGCATGCCGATCGACCCCGGGGCTTCATCCACCGCACCACCGACCACAGCCCCCATCCATATGATCCGCTTCCCACCATTCTCATACGATGGCTCTGAGGATCCGCTGAACTGGCTAAATCATTGTGAGCAGTTCTTCCGGGGGCAGCGCACGCCAGCCTCGGATCGCACGTGGCTGGCCGCGTACCATCTTAAGGGGCCGGCATAGACGTGGTACTATGCCCTGGAACAGGACGAGGGCATGCCGTCTTCGGATCGCTTCGCCGAGCTGTGTCGCCTTCGCTTCGGTCCAGCAGTGCGCGGTTCTCGCCTTGCGGAACTGGGACGCCTCCCCTTCCTGTCCACGGTCCAGGAGTACTCGGACCGCTTCCAGGCGTTGCTGTGTCGAGCTCGGGACGTCTCCCCCATGCAGAAGACGGAGCTATTCGTGGGCGGCCTTCTCGAGTACTTGCGGGTGGACGTTGAGCTGGGTGACCCGCAGGATCTACAAACTGCCATGTACCTGGCGCGGGCGTTCGAACGGCGCGCGGCGGCCTGGCCCCCATTCCAGCAGCGCGGGTCGCGACCACCGCAACGGGCGCAGGGCTCGGGTCGCGTGACACCAGCACCGCCCGGGGCTCTACCGACCGGTACGACGACGCCAGGCGATAGTACGACTCCGACACGCCCGTTTCGCCGATTGTCCCCGGGCGAGCAGCAGGAGTGGCGCCGGCAGGGGCTCTGCTTCAACTGCGATGAACCCTGCGTTCGGGGACATGTCTGCCAGTCGCTGTTCTACTTGGAGGTCGACAACTTCCTTGACGAGGCGGCCGGTGAGGGTGGGGTCGACCCCCCGGAGGAGTCGGCCGCCCCAGACGTCACCGGAGCCAACGCGCTGGTGGTCTCGTTACACGCGCTGGCGAGCATCCGGACGGACAAGACGCTGCTGCTACTAGTCACCATCAACGGCGAGCGACTACTCGCGCTCATGGACACAGGGTCAACCCACAACTTCCTCAACGCTGACACAATGAGCCGCCTCGGGCTAGATATGGCGGGTGGCGAGCACCTTCGGGTCTCGGTGGCCAACGGTGACCGCCTACCCTGCACCGGCATCGCCCGCGACGTCCCCGTCATCATCAACGACGAGTCCTTCTCCATCACATGCGTCGGGATGCGCCTGGGCTGCTTCGACTTCATCCTCGGCGTGGACTTCCTGGAGACGCTGGGCACCATCCAATGGAACTTCCGAGCACTGACCCTGTCGTTCCAGCGCCAGGGCCGGCGCATCCACTGGCAGGGTGTGCGGGCCACGCAACAGCCTGCCCCGCAGGAGCTGGCTGTGGTAGTCGTCGACACTGCCCAACAGCCCCTCATGGACGTCCTTCTACAGCAACATGGCGCCATCTTTGATGAGCCCACGGGACTGCCCCCGGCCCGCCCCTACGACCATCGCATCCACTTGCTGCCCGGTACAGCTCCGGTGGTCGTACGACCGTACCGGTACGCACAGCTGCAGAAGGACGAGCTGGAGCGACAGTGTGAGGCCATGCTCATATAAGGCATCATACGACCCAGCACGTCGCCGTTCTCCGCTCCGGTGCTCTTGGTTCGCAAGGCGGACCGCTCGTGGCGTTTCTGCATCGACTACCGCGCCCTCAACGCCAAGACGTCCAAGGACAAGTTCCCGATCCCGGTGGTGGACGAGCTCCTCGACGAGCTCCATGGAGCCCGTTTCTTCTCCAAGCTAGACCTACGCTCAGGCTACCACCAGGTGCGGATGCACACCGATGACATCGCCAAGACAGCGTTCCGCACCCATCATGGCCACTGAGTTCCTGGTCATGCCGTTTGGCCTCTCGAACGCGCCTGCTACTTTCTAGGCCCTGATGAACGACGTACTCCACCCATATCTTCGGAAGTTTGTGCTACAGTGCATCATGGGCAGAGCACCTCCAGCATGTGGGCATCGTCCTCGAGACATTGCAGGCACACCACCTCCACCTGAAGCGCTCCAAGTGTTCCTTCGGCGCCACATCGGTGGCCTATCTGGGCCATGTCATCTCCGAGGGCGGGGTCGCCATGGACGCCGACAAGGTCGCGGCAGTGGCCTCCTGGCCGCCCCCGCGGTCTGCACGAGGCCTCCAGGGCTTCTTGGGACTAGCAGGGTACTACCGGAAGTTCATCAAAGACTTCGGCCTCATCGCAGCCCCGCTGACACGTCTCTTGCGACGAGACGCGTTTGCCTTGGACGATGACGCGACAACAACCTTCCACGCCCTAAAGCACGCCCTGACGACGGGTCCAGTGCTCCAGATGCCGGACTTCGCCAAGCTCTTCGTCGTCCACTGTGACGCGTCAGGTGCAGGGTTCGGTGCTGTCCTTCATCAGGGCGCGGGACCTCTCGCCTACTTCAGCAAGCCATTTGCAGCCTGCCACCTTAAGTTGGCGGCCTACGAGAGGGAGCTCATCGGCCTCGTGCAGGCCGTCCGTCACTGGCGCCCGTACTTGTGGGGTCGCCACTTTTCTGTTCGGACTGACCACTACAGTCTAAAATTCTTGCTGGATCAGCGCTTGTCCACAGTTCCTCAGCATCAGTGGACCAGCAAGTTGTTCGGTTTCGATTTCTCGGTGGAATACAGGCCGGGGCGCCTGAACACCGTGGCCGCCGCCCTGTCCCGCCGCGACTCGGAGGCTGCCGTGGAGGACACGGCTATGGCAGCACTGGCCATCTCGGGCCTGACATTCTCCCTGCTGGATGACATCAGGCGGGCGCTGGCAGCTGCACCTGATGGGCAGCACCTCCTCCATCAGCTGCAGGACGGCGTATTGGCTGCGCCATGGCGCCTCGTCGACGGGCTACTCCTGCACGGCACACGCATCTTCGTGCCGAACTACGACGACCTACGCCACCAGGTGCTGACACTGGCGCACTCGGCAGGTCATGAGGGCGTCCAGAAAACCCTCCATCGACTGTGGGCAGACTTCTACATGCCACATGATCGCGCGCTCGTCCAGGACTGGGTGCGCACCTGCACCACGTGCCAGCAAAACAAGACACTCGCGCAGCAACCGGGCGGCCTCCTGCAACCCCTTGAGGTGCCGTCCCAGGTGTGGGCCGACATCTCCATGGACTTCATCGAGGGGCTGCCCAAGGTGGCAGGCAAGTCCGTCATCCTCACGGTGGTGGATCGCTTCTCCAAATACGCCCACTTCATCGCCCTTGGCCACCCCTACACCGTGTCGTCCGTAGCACAGGCATTCTTCGACGGCATCGTACGACTGCACGGGTTCCCGTTGTCTATTGTCAGTGACCGGGACCCCGTCTTCACCGGGCACGTGTGGCGCGACCTCTTCAGGATGGCGGGGGTGACACTAAAGATGAGCACCGCCTTCCACCCACAGACGGATGGACAATCGGAGGTGGTCAACAAAATTATTGCGATGTATCTTCAGTGTGTCACCGGCGATCGACCGCGGGCATGGGTGGATTGGCTGTCCTGGGCGGAGTATTGCTATAATACCTCCTACCACACAGCATTGCGTGCCACTCCCTTCGAGGTGGTCTATGGCAGATCCCCACCGTCCATGCTACCTTACACGCCAGGGACGACACGTACTGAGGCCGCAGACGACATGCTACGCTCCAGAGATGAGATGCTGGCCGAGATGCGCCAGCGCCTTTTGCAGGCCCAGCAGCTCGCCAAGAAGTATTACGATGCCGGGCATCAGGAGGTCCAGTTCCAGGTGGGCGACTAGGTGTGGCTACGCCTGCTGCACCGCACCTTTCAGTCCCTCCATCCGCGCGCGAAGGGGAAGCTGGGACCTCGCTACGCAGGCCCTTCCCGTGTCCAGGAAAGGATTGGATCGGTAGCCTGCAGTTGCCAGATGGTGCTCGCATCCATGATGTCTTCACGTTAGTCTGCTGAAGCCGCACCGTGGGGATCCTCCTGCAACTCCGGGGACACTTGATCCAGTGATGGATGGCCGGCTGCTTCCTGTGCCGGCCAAGGTGCTTCGCGCTCAACTTAGGCAGGGCGTGTGGCAGGTTCTCGTACTGTGGCGTGGACTGGCTGAAGATGACGCCACATGGGAAAAGCTTGAAGAGTTCCGTGCTGCTTACCCCAACTTACAGCTCGAGGACGAGCTGTTTGAGAAGGCGGGGAGAGATGTTATGTATGGCCAAGCCTATGTTAGGCGCAATAGGGCCAAGGCTGCCCAGGTGGGGCCCAAGGCCCAATAGCTAATAGATCAGCTCTATCTGGTTAGTTATACTTATCCAAAGTTAGTAGATAGACTTAGATCAGCTCTATCTAGATAGTTATACTTATCCAAAGTTAGTAGATAGACTTGAGATACCTCTATATATAGATCTGTAAACTCTGGAATAAAGATAAGCAGAATTCCAATCTATTCTGGCTTCCCAGAGGGAGCCAGAGTCTCCTGTGATCTTCTCCCTGCGCGCAACCTAGCAAGGATCACGACGGCGCCCCAGCGTCGCCGCCCTGGTTGCACCAAATCCCCTCCCTACAATCTGCGCAATCTGCCTGGTAGAATCTGCAGTTCTACCAGACCCATTGGCAAGCCTAAATAAGTGAACGGGAAGGGGTGCCAACTTGGCATCCAAACACTGCTGCCAGCTGATTGGTTTTGGTGGCATCCAGGTTGATCGGCAAGAGGTAGGATTTGTGGAAATTAATCTTGAGTCCTGTCAACATGGAGAATGAATGCAGAATACATTGGAGAAGGTCTGCCGCAATGACAAAGAGGAGTGGTGAAAGAGGTAGAGGATCACCCTGTATGACCCCTCTCATACACGGAAAAAATCTCCCCGGGACACCATTCAGTAGGACTGCAAAGGAACTGAATTGAGAATGGTCTGCACCCAACTGATCCACTTGCCAGGGAAACCAAGTTGTTTGTGCATCACCAGGATGGCATTGTGCTTTATTGTATCAAAGTCTTTAGCAAAATCCAGCTTTAAGACCACTGCTTCTTTTTTTTACTGTTGGCATTGGTGAATGTACTCATAGGTCCATACCAAACAATCTTGAATAGATTTGTGCTTGGTAAACCCATATTGGTTTCTATGAATAAGACTCGACATCTTTGGTTGCAGCCTGTTGGCCAGGAGTTTGGTGATTATGTTGAGAAGGCAGATTGGTCTGTAGTCACTAATGGTAACTGGATTGCTGACCTTGGGAATCATAATAATGAACAAGGTGTTTAGCCCTTCAAGGCTGACAGAACAGTCAAATAAGTCTTGACATAACTTATAGAAATTAGCCTTGATGATGGACCAACATGACTTATCCGTCAGGGCTAGACGCCTTATCCGTAGGCATATTTTGAACAATTCTATCAATTTCATCCGAAGAGAACGGTATAGTGGGATTCTCCAAACCTTCAACAGGGTGGACCAAGTCTGCAAGATTGAAGACCTTGGTGGGGTCATCAGAGATCCCCATGCGGTCCTTGAATGCATCCCAAAGAAAAGCAGCTTTTCCATCATGATCAGAAAAATTAATGCCCTCCTCATTGACTAAGGTGGCATGACATTGTGCCTGTATTTGTTTGTTGCGACCTCATGGAAAAATTTAGTGCATTCATCCCCTAGGGTTACCCATCTTTCTGTGTAACGCTGCCTCCAGTAGCTATTCTTGTGTTTTAGGAGCCTGCCGATCTGAGTTTTGATGATTAATCTCAATTTCTTTTCCTGAAGAAACAAAGATCTTTGTTCTTCCAATTTGTTAATGACTAAGATGACCTCATTGCAGTTTGTTATCAAGTGATTTAAATTGGAGGTAGACTTACTCCATTCTTGAGAGCGTATGTGACATTCTTGAATTTAGCAACTATTCTTCTAGCACTGGAGACTGTTCTTATCTCTTTGTTCCAAGCATTAAAAACCACCTCAGTAAATCCTGGTAACTCCATCCAATAACTCTCAAAACGAAAAATATTAGCTTTTAGAATGGAAGAACCAATCTGGGCAACACAAGGAATTTGGTCGGAGGTGGTCTTCACTAAGGGAACAAACAAGGTGTTGGGGAAAGCAGCAGCCCAACTAATAGAAGTGAAACACCAATCTAATTGTACCAATAAAGGATCAGGCTGCATATTGTCCCAATTGAAACTTCGACCTTTAAGGGTATTCATATCTTTTTTTTTTTCTCGAAAGCGCAGGAGAGCTGCGCATCATTATATTAAGAAAGGAAAGGTCCAAAGTGGACCGAATTACAACACCAAGACCAAACCCTCAAGCCTCCCCCACAAGGGGAAGCCTGACGGGCCCTACTAGACCCTATTTAAAGCGATAATAATTCCCAAACTGTCTAAATGCTTCGCTCCCGCCTTACTCCAACTAATCAACTCATCTAGAAACAACCTCTTTGACAAATCCCCTAACAGCATCCAGTTATATGTTGAAGAGATGTCGAGTGAGCTCAACCAGTTGATAAAAGCAATGCATACTGATCCATTACAAGGACCGTATACAGTTGTTAACTTCCAGTGATCCACAGAGAGACGAGAGACAAACTCCACCGTAATAAAGAAAAGATTAACCTCTTGGACCGAACCCTGAAGCAATGAGTCATTCCAACCCATCAGAATACCCTCCGAGGCACCTCTAGAGGGGCTAAAGGCGAATTTGGTGAAGCGCTTGGGGGCAAATCGTTTGAAAGAATGAGGAGTGACGTGCCCCATTTTTGTTTCTTGGATGTAGAAGACAGAACAACCACTTTCTTCAATTTTTTGCCGCACTGCACGAGCTTTGCCTTCATTCAAACCTCTGATGTTCGAATTAAGAACATTCCAATTTCTAACGTTGTGATTCATTAATTATCACAAAAATAATTAAGGCCAACGAGCACCTGGATTTCACATCCAGGACGCATCCGCAGGGCACAGCCTCCTCGCAGACTTTCCTAGGTGAAAATGGATCAGAAAAAACAGCATCATCGGAACGCAAATAAAAGGCCAAGTTGCCATCAAGGCCAAATGATATTTGTTGCCCAAGATCCAAAAAACGGACGAAGCCGCACCTCCACGCCTCCACAGATGCTTCCATAGGGGGCACACCACAATGCTCAATAGCCATCTTCTGCAAGGTGGTAGCATTAATTTCTGGGTAAGTACCATCAAAATCCAAGAGGTTTTGCAAGGATGGGAATTTAATTGGTCCAGGAAAAGGACTTCCAACTCAAGGGGCAGATGTTGAGTGGGTACCTCCAGGGACCGTGAGGCCGAGCCAAGCTCGAAGCTCGAAGGAGACCTTGAGTCCCTTAGTTCTAGCATTGATCCTTGCACTCCTTTTGACTTGAGGTGGATAAGGTTGTTGAGAAGCCTTCTTACATACAAACCTGGTCTTCTTGCCAATCTGCTCAGTCTGCCTAGGCGCCTGCTTTGAAGAGCACTTGCTTTTGCTTTAAAACCTCCTGCTTATGCCAATGTAAGCAAGCAGGTTTGATAGGCAAAGGAGGAGGGGAGAGGCTGGCTACCAGTCACAGGCTGAACTTTTTTAATGATGGAAGCCTCAACATTTTCTTCCTGAATCTGAATTGGAGTCGTGGATGGACCACGCGAGAAAGAGCCCCGCCAAGAGGCCTGAGGGAGAGCACGACATAGAATTTTTTTGAGTCCCGTAGACACAAATTGTTCATCCCATCCCGGCATTTCACGTGATAGAAGATCCAGAGATAGAGGGAAAGCACCAAGTTCAGGGAGATCACCAGCAGTCCTGAACGTGAATCTGTTACTGTTCTTGCTTCTTACAACCAAGTTGTTGGAGGAATCGACCCCATCATCCAGTCTATCAGAGGGGTCCAACATAATATGGTCATGCAAGCCATGAGCCTGAGGAGGAAAATGGGGCTGTTGGGGCCACGGATGCCAGTTGTTAACGATCCCCATGTTCATGGTAGAATTATTCCAGATTGGATCACCCTTTGCAGGACCCTGAACACCTCCCAAGTTGTGATTAGCGGCATTTTCCATGATGTCTCCCTCATCTTGAAAGAAATCTTCATCATTGTCTTCTTCTGGAAGAGGACGAGGGTTGCCGTTGGGAGGAACATCATCTTCATGATTAACAATGGCTTCAATGTCCCCCAGCCTCTAGTTGTCTTCCAGTGTGAGACTGTCCAAGAGCATCCCAGACCAGTGGAAACCTCTCCCTGAGTGAGCACGATGCTTCTTGGCATGTCATTGAAGGATTTGTACATGCACTTGACAAGGACATAAGACTTGATTCTAGGATTATTGTGCCAACGAAGGAGCTTGCCGAAGGAAGCTACGACTTGGTAGATGCACATATCATTCATGAGAGTAACAGGAAAACCAACAAAATCCATCCTTCTATAGTTCACTTCTCTAAAATTTTGCGCTCTATCCGATCTGATAAAACACACCAAAGTGCCATCAATATTGAAAATATCGCCCGAGATCAGCCTGTCCTTCTGGAGAAGGCTTCCCATTTCAAAGATTCCTAGCCCAAATGGATGATCAGAACAACTAAGAACATGCAATCTAAGATCATTCTGAAGATAACCCCGAATATGATGAGCCCACATACCAAGATCAGCCTGTTGCACCACTCCTTCCACATCCTCTGTAATGACAAAGTCATCCCGTCGGGTCTCCTGCCCCGGAGCGAGATGAATGCAGCCATGCGTACGCCGATTGGCGTCTCCATCCACGGTGACGAACTCCGGCGGGAGGAAGGGTCGAGGATCCTCCGGGAAGTTGGCCATTTGCAAGAGGGACGATGGCAACAGTGAGAGAGTAAGAGGGTTTTCTCGGCAACAGTAAGGGGAGAGTGGCCAGCGTTAGAATCGAAAAGGCACCTGCAACCGGGTATAGTAGTGAGCCAGCAACTGAAGCTTGTTGAAAGCAGGACGAAACTCTTTCGGGGATAGGAGCCGAACAGTTGCCCTCGTCAGTGAATGAAAAGGCGCCTTTACCGAAAGATTGAGTGGTCCCTCCCGGTGATCGAAGTCAAAGGGGCCTTAGCTAAGGCTCCGGGAGCAACTTCCAATGCAGCAAGAGCATCATAGCAGCCTGCCGCCAATCCTTTAATGCAGTTAGCCTTAAGCCTCCATATCAGACGCGACGAAGGATGTATGTGCGTACTATTGCAATATTTTTCCAAGTGACCGAGCAGAAAACACCGGTGACACCTGACCGGGCTGGAACAGATCTTGACGAAGTGGGTGTTCGAGAGACCGGTAGCAAAGCTTACCCAATAGAAAGGTGGGCCCCACATATGTCGAGTGCGCATGCAACGTGCGTACACTCCCAGCCGACGAGAGACGGGTTTTGCACAGAGCCCCAAGAGACTCTGCCCTGTCCAGATCCTAGGAAATTCGAGAAAAGGTGGCTGGAACAGGAACCAAGGAAGTCTTTGGAGAGCTGTTTTTCAAACTGAAACGAAATTTCGAGTTCGAATTTAAGATTCGCAAAGGACATTTGAAACTCCCAATCTGATACTAATCAGTGGGAGTACTCTGAATAATGAGCTTCGACTTCCTATTTATAGCTGATCTGAGAAATCCCTTGTTGATTCGACCTGAAGGACTATGTTCTTGCTTGGTGAGTCTTGCACCAAATTCTTAGCAAAGGAGACAAATTTTGAAGAACGACAACTTCTGCGTCTAACAATTATCCAGTTTTCATCCTCCTCTCTGCACCAAAGAGCATATTTCTTTCTCCAGTTTGGACTCCCATTTCTCCGAAGATCAAAATAGACATCAAAGCTTGTAGAGATTATGTGTTTAAGAGCCAGGACCATGAAGCCAACTTTCTTAGAGGCCACGGAAAAACGGAAATGCCGGTCTGATTCTTTAACAACATGGAGACCATCCGGAGAGCCACCAAGAACCGAATACAAAGCCAAACTGACCGATTCAACCGAAAGACGAAAAGTGTAACAACGAAAAACCGCGATCAGAAGAAATGATCCCGATGGCGAAGAGGAGGCATGGTGGACCGAGGATCCATATCTCCGAAGAACCGAGAGCTGGAAAGCTTTACCAGACGAGTAGTCCAAAGATTTTGCAAGCAGTTTTCCTCTATCATCCTAGACAAATGGAGAAGCCATCGTGGGGAGGCCGCTCGACACCCCCAGGAAGGGGACAGGGGAGGTCAAGAAGGGGAAGACTAGACCCACGACCAAATCCATCATTGGGCGGAAGCAGCATGTAGTGGGTGTTCGTCGAGGAGCTCGAGCCTATGGCGTGTCCGCTAATGATGCCACGTCGTCTTTTACGAAGATGGCTTCAACCCTGATGCTGAAGATCCACCTCGATAGGAATCAACTATTTGTCTAGCTTGGGGAGAAGGCCTATGGTGGGAGCACGCGCTGGATCCTCGACACTAGCACGACGAACCACATCATCGGGGAGCGCATGGCCTTCGAGCTCGACATCAGTGTTCATGGGACTGTTAAGTTTGGCAAATGCTCCATGGTCGCCATTGAGGGTCACGACACTATCTACTTCAGGTGCATGAGCTGCGAGCACTAGGTGTTGGCTGACGTCTACTTCATCCCCTGGCTAATAGCGAACATCATCAGTCTGGGTTAGCTCGACAAGGATAACCAAGGTAAGGTTCTAATCTAGAACGACGTTCTCAGGATCTGGCAGCAGCGCCGACAATTGCTGGTTAAGGTGCGAAATTCAGCGAGCCGCCTCTATGTCCCTGACATTGACATCGCTTTGCCTGTGTGCCTTGATACCGGAGCTCAGTCTGCATACACAGCAATGTTTCTTGGACTGCGGATAGGCTTGGGCTCCTAACAAATATCGATTTTTTATATGGTTAGTGGCTCACGACAGATGTTGGACTGCGGATAGGCTTGCTAGAAGGGGGCTGCCTCATCCCATCCACTGCCCGTTATGTGATCAGCAATATGAGACAATCAACCACCTGCTGGTGGGCTGCTCCTTTTGCGGCAGCTTTGGTTTGAGCTGTTTAGGCCCTTTGGGATGCAGAACCTTCACCCAGGACCAGGTGACATGGCCCTGTTTGTTTCGGCTTTTCGCAGCTTCTGGCCACCAAAAGCTGCTGTGGACTGCCAAACACTCAGCTTTTCAGCCAGCTTCTATAAAATTCGTTTGGGTAAAAACCATTCAAAATCGACATAAACATATAATCGGTTGAGTCGTCGCAATAGTAGTAATCCGTCACTTTATAGATCCTAAGCCCCATGGACAACTTTATCTTCCTCCGCACGTAATCATAATGATACTCAGATTCTCTACACAGCTAGATTCTCGGAAAAGCTGGTCAGAAAAAAGCTGAACCAAAAAAGGTTTTGATTCTCATCAATGGTGGAGCTTTTCTAGTGGTCGTTTGAATGGGCTGTCCAAAAAAGGTTTTGATTCTATGGTTGGGTTGAGCTTGGATTTTATGGAAACAAAGGAATGCCTGTGTCTTTCAAGGCTCTCCTCCACATTTGGCAGTGGCTGTTAGGGAGGAAGCCTTACTTTGGTCGATGGCTGGGTGCTAAGGGGTTGTTCTTCCTTCATGCTTAGATTCCTAAAGTTTGGTTTCGGCTAAGTGTAGGGGTGTCTGCTTGTGCTGTCGGTGTTCTCCCTCCTGCTGCTGCTGCTAGTTTGGAGCCAGCAGGGGTGGGGAACCCTATAGGCGTGAGTGTGTTATGGAGGCTTTGGGATCTTTTCCCTTTGTTTTTATTTGTTTTTGTTTTTTTGTATTTGCTCTTTTCTTCTTAATATAATGATGCACAGTTCTCCTGTGTGTTCGAGAAAAAATAACTGACTACATATGATTATTTTTTAGGGCAGTGGCTGATATTAAGGTGCTTGTTTTTTCCCCTCATTTTGAATTTCCTGGTATGACATGCTCACATTTTTTGCCAGGGCTCTTATGCGGTTCCACAGCATGAAGATGGAGGAGATAAATAAAATAATCAAGGAACTGTGGCAACAGACATACAGAGGCCAGGATATTGATTACATAAGCATAAATTCTGATTCTGAGGGTGCTGGCACTCGATCATACAGCTACCGCGTATGTTGAGCTAGTTATTGTTAGGGTAAAATTATTTTATTGAATTTCTATTTCTTAGCCCTGCGCAATCTTTAGGTTGTTATGCAAACTGGTGATGCTGAGCTGGAAATGCGAGGGCGCTGCAGTGCTGGTCAGAAGGTAAAATATTCTGCCTTCACGAACTTCAACTGTGTAGCATATGTTATGCGGACATATTTTAATCAAAAGGATTCGTTGAATATTTTTGAAGCTAACAGAGTCAGATTTTGACAATGTCTGTCTTTATCTTCAGGTTCTTGCTTCTCTTATAATCAGACTAGCACTTGCGGAAACTTTCTGCCTGAACTGCGGTATATTGGCTTTGGATGAGCCAACTACGAATCTAGATGGGCCAAATGCAGAGAGTCTTGCTGCTGCGCTGTTGAGGTACTCCTTTAGACAACAATACCTGACTGTCACTAATTTACCATCAAGTTGAGTTTGTAACCGAATGTATGTCTCTCGCTCAGAATAATGGAAGCCAGGAAAGGGCAGGAGAACTTCCAGTTGATTGTAATCACTCATGATGAGAGATTTGCCCATCTTATCGGTCAAAGGCAGCTTGCTGAGAAGTACTATCGAGTCTCCAAGGATGAGAAGTAAGTAGTGCTTTTGCTCTTTTGGTTGTCGTTTGGTGAATAAATAACTGATTCACGTTTGACCAAACCGCATGCAGCCAGCACAGCATAATTGAATCCCAAGAGATATTTGACTAAGGGTGTTCTAGGAGGCTGTAGCACGCACTCGTTTGCTAGTCGAATCCAGTTAATTTATGCCAAGTACTGGTGCCAGAGCAATGTTAACAAGCTTTAGGAGGCTGTGTTACGCCGTTACCTCAGTTGCGTGAAACTTATCCTTCGTCGTTGTATACTTATTTAATCTGGCGAGAGGATGGAATGTGTGCACTGGGTGATGGATGTTTCACGACATCAATGAATGTTTCACAATCTAGCATCCGTTTTTTTGCTTCACATGATGTCATACAAAATCGCTACGGTTTCATTTGGTTTTGGAGGTACCTACGAGTACGATGGAACACAACCGCATGTTTCTGCGTCGTTGGAGCCGTTGGATTCGCTTCAACATTTGTAAGGTTGTAACGTATAATGCTTGTGCAATGACGACCATATTTGAGAAAGATATTTGTTAAAAAGGAGACTTGTCACTTAATATCTAGCTTGGCTGTTTGTTCTAGTGAGGTGGTACTATCTAGGAGCGCTGTGCTATATGTGGTTGTGTCGTGTTTTAGTTTGGGTGTTTTCTTACTATCTATCTAAGAGGTAACGACCTATACCATTTGACGATGTGAACCATTATACATCTCTATATTTCTTCTCTATATATCCCCTAAAGATTTCTCTATAAGATATGTTATAAACTTATATTACAAATGTATTGTTGGCCCTTGCTCTCAGATGCTATACATCAAGAACAAAGCAACACAATTGTTATTGATTAGTGATCTTCGCCTTCGAAACATTATCTCACTTAAGGCATAATGATATCTAGATGAAGGTTAAGAAGGGCATACCTTTGTTATTTCAATAGGCAAGGATGTAAACAAAGACATGAAACGCAAAGGGAACATGAATAATCATTTCGAATTATTGGACTATTCACATTTTCATTATATAAAGATAAACAAACATCAATGATATTTGAATTGTATTTTGTACCTTTGGATTGACAGAAGGTAAAAAAGGCAGGGGTGACGCACGAGTGATTACAAGTCAGCGTGAACAGTACGGTGTTACTGTTCATCCATTTATAGGCACAGGACGCAGCCTGGGCAAAATTACATTCATGTCCTTGACATTAACTGTTAGCCAAAGGGTAAGCTGTCGAGGACTAAGCAGTCTTTTCCCCTTTAGGATGGTTTCATTCTCCATCACCGTTCTTGTGCTAAGCCAAAGCTTCTCCATCCACAGCTTCGGAGTTGGTTCATCCTTCTTCCAGATCGCGCCTTTCATACCATACGCACCTTCATCTCAAAGTCGAAGCTTCCTATGACAGTATACTATACTGAAAAACATGTTAGTTATGTTCTTGAGGACCTTCAGAAGATGAAGGCCCTCAACAGTAGCCCTCGCAGTATTAATTTGTTTTTGCATCTAACAAATTCAGACTGTGACGTGAACGAAAGCCTTTAGCCGAGGGTCCGAAAAAAACACATTCCCTTCGCTAGAATAGCGAAAGTCAATGATAAATGGGGCCACTAAGTTGCAGTGAGCTAGTCATATAAATAGGAACCTGCAGCGATAGCATTTGTTGCGCCTTTCAATTGCTTGTGCTATTGTCTCAAGCTTGAAATTTCTTGCTGTCAGATCTCGCTTAATTTGTGAGCTTCGTCACTTGCACAAGTGCTCATTAGATGTCTGAAGAGAAGATGTCTGAGGAGAAGAATGTGAACCCTGCTCTAGTTGGGTTTTACGAAGCTATGAAAAACAAACACAGAAAAGATTACGAATGAGATATTAGCTGGGTTGTCTGAGGATTCTGATGATAGCGATAACTTTGATGTGGAAAGCGGGAATGAAGATGCCGAAGATCGGCCCTGGCGGCCAAGTCATACCATCTTCGGAAAGTTGTCCATCAAACAGAGTCAGATTGATCGCATGAAGGGAAGCTATTTTCGTTACATGTCTATTTTGTGAGTTGGGGGGGACAGTGCCGCCTCTACACCCGAGGAAGATGAAGTTGTTGTTTACAGAAGCTTTATGAAAGTAGGTCTTCGGTTCCCATTAAGCAAATTTTTGGTTGAAGTTCTGAAGACATTTGAGATCTTTCTTCATTAAATTACTCCTGAAGCTATAATCAGAATGGGTATTTTTGTTTGGGCCGTGAGAAGCCAAGGGCTAGAACCAAGCGCAAAGTGCTTCTGTAACATGCACGAACTACTGTACGAGACAAAGGCCACTGGCAAAGAGCAATATCACAACAACTTCAGTTGTTATGGCTTCGTTCCTCGTTCTGATGTAAGTTACCGAGTTCCAACATTTCGAAAAAGGTGGCCCGGGGCCTGGATGGAGGAATGGTTTTATGTTAAAAATAATTTGATTGAAAGGGAGGATATAAAGGGAATTATCCAACGTCCTATCTGGTCTCGCTTCGGCCTCCGAAGGCCGGCTACTGCGCTTGGGAATGATACCGAAGCATGCCAGAAGGCTTTCAATAATGTTTGCGTCTTCATCGGCACAAGAGACCTAGTTCAGGAGCACATAGTCTATAGGGTATGGCCTCTTGTGAATGACTGGGAGATGCCGAAGGAAGCTGCTGCCGGGTCTAGCCAAGGTGGCCTGGTTTACTTGAAATATACCTTTAAATATAGAGACCGGTTTGACGAGCCAAATGATGAGTGGTTGAGCAGTATAGAGGCAACCAGTGACGAATTGCTCGGGGCATACACAAGGGCCGAAGATGATTGTCACACCCGGTTTTGGAAGGTAAACCGAATGTGAACCAAATACGTGCCAGGATCAGAAATTCGCGTACACGACGATTACATAAATGACTCATCATAGCACAATGCTTCGAATAACAATAAAGAGTAATTAATAATATTAAAGACTAGAGTCATTTACATAATATAAATCAAAGTGCACATAATAGAAACGTAGCCAACGTAAATAAACCCACCACAGGCAGTTGACTGGGGGAGGTCGCTAGCCTAATCCTCGAACTCGTCGAAGTCCTGGAACTCCTGGAGATCCGCCTTGATGCCTTCTTCTTTACCTGAGCATAGATTTTACCAAAGGCAACCTGGTGTTTTGTGAAAGCAAGGGTGAGTACACATCAACGTAGTCAGCAAATGTCCCGTTTGGCTAAGGTGGACTAGCTTTATGTGGAGTTAAGCTCAAGCAGTTGCTTTTAGTTGGTCAGGTATTTATTATTAGTGGAAGCCAAGTTTTAGTAATAGCCAACCCTTGAATCATTTCCTCATCGAGGAAAAACATTATCATCATCGAGCCAAAACCATAAATAAAAACCATTTTATCTCAGATCATCTCTATCTCGAACCATCTGTGTCTCTAATCAAAGAGGATCCCAAGGCCACTCATAACCCTGAGCACGGCTGATATATCAGTTTCATTCCTCTGCAGAGGTCGCACACTTTATCCACGAGTCATGATTCCCTTTTTGCTCGGGGAGAGCTAATCCCCATTGACCACTATCTAGGTGGTCTGGCAGGGTATCACTATGTAGCCTTTAAAAAGACTCCCCCGGTGCATAGCTGCTCGTTAGGTTTCGCTAGTCGTACAAACGCAGTACACCTCCCCAAGGTGGGTGACTAACAAAACCAAATCGAGTGAACCTCTGCACCCCCCTTGGCAGAGCGAGCACTACGCCTCGGCCCCCATTGACGGCCCTCCGGCAAAGCCAACTATACCCCAGGTTCATCTCATTAATCAGCTAAGGGCGTCTCATTCCACCCTCATGGCTACACTGTTATCCTGCGTGGTCACTCCACGAACAGGTCCTTACGGAGAGGTACTCAGTAAAATGGCCTGAGTCCCCTAAAATATCACAAGATCATCAACATAATCAAGATATCATCGTATCATAAGTGTTCACATCATGTTCATTGATTAAAGTAGAGCAATAGCATGAAGCTAACCATAATAACCTAAAAGGTAATCAAGGACAAGGTAAATAGAAAGCTAGTCAATCCTTATGTTTCAATTAAGTAATGTGGGACAGTGAATTATAAGTAGATAGGACATAATGGGTCAGAGGACACTTGCCTTCACCAAACAGATGCTCAGGGTCTTCGACTTTGTAGAACTTGAAGAGCAAGATCGCTTGGTTGCCAACGCTTGATCTTCGATCCCTCGAAGCTCAGAAACGGATCGCAACCTATTCACGACGCACAAAGAATACAAACAGACACAAACAAATAAACATATATATATATGCATAAGAACATTACACCATTCAAATAAAAACATAATAAAATATGCAAAACGAAATAGAGCGTGTTACTACGGTCACGCGAGGCAGTCGAGAAGTTATCGCGTCTACACTAAACGAGTATTAATCATAACATTTAGTTTGACCTGATTATATTAATCGATATTTATTTAAAATGAAACTAGAGCTATCACACAGTTTTAATTAGCTGACCACACTAACAATTCTTAGTTAAATAAGTAATTTAAATAACATCAACGACTCTAAGCGGGATGAATTAGCGGAGCGAGACGAAATACATAACGCGTGAAACAGCACGCCCGCACGAGACCTAGCGCGCGCGACACGTGCGGCACGCGCAGACAACGTGACAACGGCGAACCCAACACGACAGCGTGCAAACGACGTGCGGACACGCACGACATAGAACGCTTGACGACACACGAAACAGCGCGCGCGACCAGCACGAACGAGCACGCCACCACGTGCGGAACAGCACGCGCGACAGGTGAGAAAACTAAATAGGTGACACGTTTATACTAAACAAACGTTAAATAAATAGAAAGTAGTTAAGTTAATATTTGTCATGTCAATATTTATTATAAAAGCTCAAGTGGAGCACTACCTATTTAATCTAATTGGAATATTAATCTAATAAATATTAGTCGAGGGAACCTTAAGTTAATTATCTAAAATATGAGATCTGAGGAATTAATATTACCAACACGAGTGTTTATAAGCGAGAACAATGTATTATCATGCGCAAACACCACGTGACACACGTGATCGACACGCGAGATACGCGGTAACGACGCGCGGCAAGGCAAGTGACACGTGTAAATGGCACACGCGATGCACGGACACGGCGTGTGACGACACGCGACACTGCATGACATAGCGCGCGGACGGCACACGAAACAACGCGCATGATAGCACGTGAGTCAGCGCGACTACGCGCACAACAGCACGCCAGTCAGCACGACTACGCGCACGACATGCGCGGAACAATGCATGAACGACACGCGGCAACTTGACACCGAATGACATAACATAAGGGAATTATTAAGTTACGTCGTGCTTATACTAAACAAACATTAATGAAAACATTTGAGTAGATATAATCCTATTAATAGATATAAATAAAGTGTGGCTAAAATTATAAATTAGTTTAAGTAAACTACTACTTTAATGGTTCAGATAAATAAGTAAATAATCAACTAATTAATTAAAACATGCCTCGCGACGAAATAATGTTACTAACATGTTGGTGACGAGGTTACGAAGTTAAAGCGACCGAAACGAAATAGAATGAGTTTATGGCGCATTATATATGGAATAGCTAACAATTCATGGCTAGTAAATAATTTTATTAAAGCACGCGAATCGCGACTTGCGTGAACGACGACACGTGAACAGCACGCACGAACGTCGTGTGGACACACGTGACACGCGAGGAAAGGGTGGTGACAGCGTACGCGAACACGCGACATGCGAATATCACTAGATTATAATTAGATATGCAAAACTATATTTCTAAGTTGATTTTTAGTTAATATAAATTATTTGCGTAAAACATTTTAGATAAATTGAATTATCAATTAGTCAACGATTAACAAGAACTCATTACTAATTATGAACGATTATAGCGAAATGATTAACTAATGTGTGCGGATCGCGTGCGCGACATAGCGCGAATGGACGGTGACGACGCGCAAAGACCGCGCACGCGAAAGGAAACAACGACACATGCGAACGGCGTGAACGCGCGCACGTGCAGGGGGGATAGACGAGGTAGACGAGGGTAGACAGGCGTCGTCTATGGGTAGACGAATGTCGTCTAAACCCCGACGGAATGCTGTGCACACGCGGATGTTGGTACGTCCGTGGCACGAGCACGACGACAAGCGCGGAGCTATGACGATGCGGTTTGAGACCGGGTTCGGCGACTTGCGTAGGTTGCGCGATAGTGGCGATGCTGCCATTGCGCACGTGACTGGGCAGGCCGACTGACGGTGCGCGCAGGGAGCTTGGCCACGGCGAGCGAGCGCCGCGACAAGAACGGCAAGAGGCGAGGAAGGTAGGGATGGAGAGAGGAAGGGGCGAGCTCACCACGAGTGAACGAAGGGCGGGTCCGAGGAAACTTCAGGCGAGCTCTGGACTTCACACCATGCGACGAACTCGATGAGGAAGAATCGTGGGCGCAGCTTGCTTCTGGCGGACGGCGAGGCTCGACTGCGTCGTTTGGTGTGGCGAGGGCGCTGCGCACGGTTGCGAGAGAAGGCGAGAGGAGTGAGGAACCGCATGGGGTGGCCGAGGGGTTAATTTCAAAGGCTTGGGCAAGGTCATGGTAGCGGTTTCTGATCTCGGCATGTCCACGACGCTGTGGAGCGCGCGAGGGCTAAACACGGCTGGGGGCGCGCTGGGTAGGCGCGCGCGACATGGCATGGAGAGCGCGCGCAGGCGGCGTTGGGCGCGCGACGCAGCTGGGCGTGGGGCGTGCGACGCGGGCAGCGCCGAGGCTCGGGCGAGCGCACGGCTGCGCGCGTGGCCGAGCGCGCCGGCGGCTGGGAGCGCGCGGCCTAGGGTTTGGGCGCGGGGCTGCGGGAGCTGGGCCAGGCAGGCCGCGGGGAAGGGGCGCGGCTGGATGGGCCGCCACGGCTGGGAGATGGGCCGCGGGATGGATCGAGGGGGCAGGGGGCGAGCTGGGCTGGCGGGGGAAAAGAAGGGGAGCTGGGCCGACGGGGAGGAAAAGAAGTGGAGCTGGGCCGCTTTTTTCTATTTTTCTTCCCTATTCTTCTATCTATTTCTATTCAAATTGAGATATAGTTTTTGAATTGAAAGTTCAAATATACTTCATGAGTTTGAATGGATGCACCACCACAACAATTCAACATACAATAAAATATCTCGGCATGCTATGCAAAAATCAAGGACTCTTTTTAGGGTTCTATTTTACTACACTCAACATGTGTATATATATACACTCACACACAAAATAACTCTCCACTATTTAGGAAAAGAAAAAGAAAATTATGAAAAAGAGAGGGTAACACCTAAATTTGGTGGATATTAGAAAAGAAATTTTATACCCCCAAATTCAGGGTGTTACAATGATGCAATGACCTTGGCCTTCGGAGGACGGGGCAAGAAAAGGTTGAACAGAGTTTTTGATGTCATCGGCTTTGTATACCCTGATTATAGCTATCCCTCGCAAAAGTAGGGAAAGAAAAGGAAAACTGCCGCTTCGGCCATCTCCGTTGTGCCAAAGGGCAAAAAGATCAAGGTCTTAATGCACCGACCAAGATACATTGAGACGGCCATAGTGCCAAAGCTTGGTGAAGGGACATCTTCCACTGCTAAAGCAGAATAACCTGCTCCTACCATCCCCAGGGAAGACCTGACTGAATTACCGAAGGTTCCTGTGGCTGAGCCAGCCGAAACGCCAAAACACAGTGCCGAAGCCAAAGAAAAGGTGGCCAAAGAGCCAGAGCTAGGGGAAACAGTAGAGCTGCCAAGAATCTTGAGCCCACCAGCAGAGTCAGGATTGCCGAAGATATCAAGAGCTCCTGCAATAACTCCCAAGAGGTGGAGGATGGCAAGCGTGCTGGACGCTGTCATGGAGTCGACAAGGGCATTAACTCCTGCCCCTGCAAAGAAAATTGTCGAAGCTGCTACAGGTTGCGCTGGAACCGAAGATGGGCCCTCAGTGCCCGCCGAGACAGAGTCTGCTGGAACTGGGCGAGGAACTGAACAAGAATCACCAGATGCTAGCTTGGCTCTAGAGAAGAAAGACGCACCCAAAAAAGCTAAATCTCCTATTCCCAAAGCACCATCCGAAGATCTTGACTTTATTATTCGACATGCTTCGGGAAAAAGGTTATCTGAAGAAGAAATCGTGGAAGCCAAACACTACGCGCGGGAACTGAAATACCCGAAGGGGGCCTTGGTGTACAATGGCACGGACGAAGATGATTTCCTATACTGTCTCCCAGACAACAAGGAAATATCCGTTTGCTTTTGCTGGGAGATGGCAAAAAATATGGGATTTCCAAAGCTTGAAGCTGGCCTCTCTGCCATGTCAAAGGATGACCTCACAGACAACCTTGCGTACAACAGTCTGAAGGTACGGAAGTTATGAACTTAAAAATAGATTATCTTGTCTTTTATTCTCGTGCTGATTCTTTATCTTTTTTCTTTTGCAGGGCTTAATTCTTAGCAACGCTTTGAGGGCGCAGAAGAATGCTGAAGATGAAAGCTGCCAGATAGCCCTCGGCAACCTTCGGTCAGAGGTTATCAAGCTAAGAAATGAAGCTGTAGAGAAAGATAAAATTCTGCTTTCATTGGCAGAGTGAAGAAAGACAAAGCAAGATTTAATGCTCAATCCGAAGCTCATAGAGCCAAAGTTGAAGGCCTTCAGAAAAAACTTGCCGAAGCTAATGAAAATTTTGAACTTGCAAAAGTGAAGCAAGAAATAAGTGAATGGTCGAACGCTAGGCTGGAGAAGAATGTTGAGGAGCTTTGTGAATCCAAGGAGAGATGCTTTGAGAAATCCTTGGATTGCGTAAGAAAATTGAAAACCAGCTTTGCCAAGGTGGGTGCATATTCTTCCAAAGAGAATTTCATTCGAGGTGACCCCGAGAGAGTTATTGATTGGATAAGCGAAGAAGCCGAAGCTTTTGAGGAGATCCTCAGTGATCGCGGGGACATTTGTGCCTTCGCCGGTGCTCGAGGGGTTGCAGCAATTCCGGAGAAGGCTGGTTGTGACCATGTTAAAGCTGCAGCCCAGACCGAAGCTGCCTTCTCCACAGACGACACAAAAGACCCCTCGGCCGAAGCTACTTTAGTGGGCGGAAAATTTTATTCCGATGTCTAGGTGAACGGTGGCCGAGAATTGACCAATGAAATCATAAAGAAAAATGAAAAAGAAACCCACGATGCTCGAGAAGAAGCTAAGCGAGCCGAAGAAGCTACCGAGCGCGCAAGACGTATAGGTATTATTATTGAATTTTAGCTTCGGTGTTTACTTTCTGGCTTCGGACTAACATTTTGTTTACTACAGCTGAACTCTCATCGCTACCCGAGCCATACGACCCCCAAGCCGATCCTGTTATGAAAGAGGCGCTGGATGTGATGAGTGTTGCCAATTCCATCGTCAACGAAGTCGTCGATAGACTCCTGAATGAGGTCGCCGAGAAACTTCTTAAAGAAGATTAGGCTTTTGTTGTAATGATACAATGTAACATTTGTGTATGAGACGATTAACAGACACGTAAATTAATGTAATATATTTCTTTGCGATGCATGAAATTTACGCACATACTGATTTTGAGCCTTCAGCGAAAAAACACATTCCCTTCTTTTCATGCTTCGAAAAGAAAAGAGCCCTTTTATAGCAAAGTCGTTGTGTGTCAATAGGCTTTCCAAGTAAAATTGTATTTGCTGAAGGTTCGCTTCGTGCCTCAGCACATTTTCATTCATCGCGTTATTGCCGAAGATCTGCTTCTTGCTCAATCTTTGTTATCGATGCGATATGAGGTATGATGTAATGCTATGTGGAATGATGCAATGATATGATGTAACATGATGTTTATGCCGAATACACATGCCCACACTGAAACTCTCAAGACTCTGCATCCCCTTGGGGACGTATTTGGAGTCTTTAAGCTCTGCATCCTCTTAGGAACGACTTTGGAGCTTCTTCACCTTATATTTCGGTGGTATTTAAGCTCTGCATCCCCTTAGGAACGACTTTGGAGCTTCTTCACCTTCTATTTTGGTGGTATTTTGGCTCTGCATTCCCTTAGGAACGACTTTTGAGCCTCAGAACTTACTCTGTGCTCCCTTAGGAACGACTTTGGTAGCTTCGGGACTTACTCTGCGTTCCCTAGGAACGACTTTTGTAGCTTTGGAACTTACTGCTCCCTTAGGAACGACTTTTATACCTTCAGAAGTCTGTTAGGAGGACGCATTTTACTCATTGATACATGCACAATTATTACATGAAATCGAAATTCATTCCTTCGTGACTTGTTTTTTCATACAAAAAATAAAATGGTAGAAAAGATAAAGATACACCAAGAGTAGATATTCTTTAGTAGATGTGCTTGGATTCAGGCACAGTGCTGTTAACTGTGTGAGCTTTGGACTCCTCCCGAAAATCGCGCTGCTGTTGAACGTGCTGGTGCCCTTCTGGCTGCTGGCTTCAGGTCAGAGTAGGTGGTAGCGGTGGTGGTGGTGGTGGGAGCTGAGCCTAGGAAGCTTGAGAGTGGCTCGCTGAAGCGACAGAGGCCGTAGGCTATTTGATTACCTACGTACTCTGGGACATAGGGAGAGTAGCATGAGGCAGTATGTAGGACCTGCTTTGGTTGATTCTACCGTGCCTTAGCTTCAGCAATCTCCTTTTGCTTCTGAATTGTGACCTGGCATGTTTTTGTGGTGTGGCCCTTGTCTTCACCACAGAATAAGCAATATAGTCTTCTGGGCTGATCTTCGTATCTTCCTCCGAAGCTTCTGCCTCCTCTGCCTCTTGGGGCTGGTGGCCTAAAGGAGCTCTGTTGTGGCCCTGATGACTGGGAGCTGTGTTGTTGCCTTTGAGGTTGACTTCCATTATCTCCTTCACTTTAGCAGGATCCACTGCTATTCCTCCATTAGAAATGATATGTCCAAGAAATGGCACCTTATCAATCCAGAACTCGCATTTACTGAACTTGGCATAGAGTTGATTATCTCTTAGCTTCTGTAGCACCAATCTCAGATGTTCTTCATGATCACTTTCACTCCTAGAATAAATAAGAATATCATCGATGAACACCACGACGAATCTGTCCAAATACTCCATAAACACCTTATTCATCAAATTCATAAAATAAGCTGGTGCATTGGTTAATCCAAATGACATAACAGTGAACTCATATAATCCATATCGGGTCAAGAAAGCCGTCTTAGGAATATCCGATGGTCTAATCTTCATCTGATGGTATCCCGATCGGAGATCAATCTTCGAGAATACCCTAACACCTCTGATCTGACCGAATAAATCCTCAATGCGGGGTAACGGATACTTGTTCTTCACTGTAACATCATTAAGAGATCTATAGTCCACACACATCCGTTGCGAACCATCCTTCTTCTGTACAAATAGAACCGGTGCTCCCCAAGGTGAGGAACTCGGACGAATGTATCCTGACTCCTGTAACTCAGTTAACTGCTTCTTAAGTTCCTTTAATTCTTCTACAGACATCCTGTATGGTCGCTTAGATATAGGGGCAGTTCTAGGTAATAGATCGATGACAAACTCAACTTCCCTATCTAGTGGCATTCCTGGTAACTCCTCTGGAAAGACATCCGAAAAATCTCTAACGTCCCGGATGTTGTCACCAACAAACTCCTCAGGTATAAAGTATATAGCCCATTTGGAAGAGGTGGTTACTGCAATTTGAACTTGAAATGTTTCTCCTTTAGGGCTAGTGAGTTCTATAGTACCTCTACCACATGCTATAATGGCCTTTGCCTTCCTTAACCAGGACATACCAAGGATCAGATCTATACTGCTGGCCTCTAATATTATAGCCGTAGCTCCAAATTCTCTTCCCATAATGGTTAATGTCAATCTACGTGTCATTTGATTTGCCTCAATAGGTCCTTTAGGTGTGATTACTATCATTGGTTTTCTCATATTTAGCAGTGGTATTTCATTTGTGTTGGCATATCGAGCAGACATGAATGAATGTGTAGCACCAGAATCAAATAATATGGTTGCAGGAATTGCATTAACATAAAACATACCAAGTACGATGTCCGCACCATCAGGAGTAGCATCAACGTTGACTTGATTCACCCTGGCTATAGAATATCCCTTGCCAGGAGTCTGTTGCTTGTTCTTAGCTGGTGTACCAGAATTTCCCATCGGACAAGCATTACCATAGTGCCCAATCTGACTGCACTTGAAGCATGTAGGGCCGGTCTTCTGTCATGCAGACCTCGTCGGGGTGCCAGTGGGAGTAGCCTGATGAGTGGAAGGTGTCCGTGAAGACCCCTGTGGAGCGTACTGAACTGGGCATGGTCCTCCTCCTGGACGAGTAGGTGTACCCTGTGGTGGAACATAGCGGGGACGAACGCTGCTGCTACCTTGTACTTGTGAGATAGCCTTCCTCTTCAAATCACCCAGTTGAACATGCTTGTGTTCAATAGCAAGAGCCTTATCCAGCAACCTCTGAAATGATGGAAATGTGTGTGCCACCAGTGCATACGGTAGGGGTCCATTAAGTCCTTCAATAAAATGTTCCTGCTTCCTTTCATCCTCAGCAACTTCATCTGGAGCATATCTGGAGAGCTGAATAAACTTATCTCTGTACTCGCTGACAGACATGTTGCCTTGCTTCAATGATAGAAACTCCTTCTTCTTGATCTTCATCAAACCAGCTGGAATGTGATAGTTTCTGAACTGTGTACTGAACTCTGCCCATGTAATAGTATCAGCAGCATCATGGGCAGCAGTATAAGAATCCCACCAGTCAGCAGCAGGACCAGTCAGACGACCAGAGGCATAAAGAACTTTCTCCCGGTCTGAGCATTGGGCGATATTAAGCATCTTCTCAATTGACTTCAACCAATCATCTACATCAAGTGGATCTGGTGAGCTGGCGAAGGTCGGTGGCTTATGACTCATAAACTCCCGGTGTTTATCACGAGGTGGAACTAGTGGTGGTGGTGGAGGCAATGGTACTTATTGCTGTTGCTGCTGTTGCTGTTGCAGCTGCTGTTGCGCCCTTCTCTCCTGGTGTATCTCTTCTCGCTCCTGGCGCAACTCTTGGCATATCTCTTCTCTTTCCTGACGCATCTCCTGGCGTTCCTGCTGCATCTGGGCACGCATATCAGCCATAGTGTCCGCCATTTGCTGCATCATCCTCATCTGAGCTGCGATCAATGGGTCAACTCCGCCTGGTGGAGGATTAGGAGGATTCATCTCTGCTGGCTGTGGCTGAGATTGTCTATATATCCACCGAGTGTGTCGATTAGGAGGCAAATCGATTCCACCACCCCACCTGATATTGACCATCTGAGTTAGATACATATGGTAAGAGAATAGTAGACAAGGCAGTAATTACGAATCATGTTACTTTGGGGGATTTATTAGCTAAGCAGTTTAATGTTTTATCTACCATAGCTAATTCATTACCTTATAGTGGTACATACTAAGATGTCCATGTTGGGGGCTTGTTCTCAAATGCTAAGAGTTAAGAACAAGGCAACATAAAAAGTGTTAAATGCTAAAGTCCTTCGTCCTTCAAGACATTATATCCCTTCGGACATAATGAATTTCGGACGAAGGTTATGAAGGAAAAAACCTTCATAAGCTCGATAGACAATAAAGACGAATTCATATCTCAAATACAAAGAATAATTTATATATTATTATCAATTTATCTTTATTTGCATTATCATATTCAAAATAACAAATTATAAATGTACCTTCGGATTGACGGAAAGTAAAGGTACAAGTGTGATGCGAAAGACGAATGCTGAGTCCGCCTGAACAGTACGGGAGTACTGTTCATCTATTTATAGACAAGGGACGCAACCCGTGTAGAATTACATTTGTGCCCTTTACATTTATCAATAACTCTATAGTAATTCTGCGGGGTCTAATTTGCCTTTTCATCTTTAAGTCGGTTCCCCTTCTCTGCTATCATGCCGAAGCTTTCCCGCGCACAGTGTTGGGGACTTGTTCTCAAATGCTAAGAATTAAGAACAAGGCAACATGGAAAGTGTTAAATGTAAAGCTCCTTCGCCCTTAAAAACATTATATCCCTTCGGATATAATGAATCTTGGACGAAGGTTACAAAGGAAAATATTCTTATAAGATTGATTAATGGTAAAAAAGAATACATAAATAAAATACGAATAATAACTTGAGTATTATTATCAACTTATCTTCAAATTCATGAAAATAAATTACAAGTGTACCTTCGGATTGTTAGAAAGTAAAGGTGCAGACGTAATGTGAAAAAGCGTATGCCAAGTCAGCATGAACAGTACGGGAGTGCTGTTCATCTATTTATATGCACGGGACGCAGCCCGTGTAAAATTACATTGATGCCCTTTACATTTGGTAATAACTTTATGGCAATCCTTCGAGGTTTAACTTGACTTTTCATCCTTAAGTCGGTTTCTCTTTTCCTTCGTCATGCCGAAGCTTTTCTGCACGTAGCTTCGTGATCGTCCTGTCTTTCGTCGTGATCCACCCCAGTTAAGCTTCGTCTTAACCATGCTCTTGTACACCCGCAACCTGACTCCGAAGATACCTGTTCACATGTTTCACTCGGAAAATATTGTCATATCATGTTTTTGAGGAGCTTCGGAAGCCGAGGGCCCCCAACACACAGCTTCGTGGTCATCTTCATCCTTCGTCATAATCGCTTTCTGTCCCGCTCAGGCTTCGTACTGACCATACTCTTGTATACTCATGACCCGATTCCGAAGATACCTGTTCACATATTCCACTTGGAAAACATTGTTAAATCATGTTTTTGAGGACCTTCGGAAGCCGAAGGCCCCCAACAGTAGCCCCTCGCAATATTAATTTGCTGGAATGATAAATTCATATTGTGACATGGACGAAAGCCTTAAGCCGAAGGTCCGAAAAAACACCTTCCCTTTGCTAGAATAGCAACAGTCATTGACAAGTGGGACCCTCCAGTTATCAACGCACCAGGTATATAAATAAGAGCTCACTCCAAGTTTATTTGTCACACTTTCTTGCCATCTGCTCTTGTTCACTCGACTTTTTGCCTGCGTGCAACAACGCTTGCCTAGCTTTTTAAATTTTTAAGCTTCGGATTCGAGAGCACTTTTTCAGCGTTCACGAAGATGTCTGAAGATAAGAAAGCCGTTGCTGAATCGAAGCTGAGCCTTTCTGAGGAGATGCATCTCGGGTTTCTTCAATCAATGGCAAAGACCAACATAGAGAAGATTACTATGGAGATTTTGGATGGTTTATCTGAAGATACTGGAGACAGTGACAGCTATGATGTAGAAAGTGGTGGTGAAGACTCCAAAGATCGACCATGGCGACCAAGTCACACAATCTTCGGAAAATCGAGCATTAAACAGAGTCATCTTGACAACATGAGGGGAAGATACTTTCGAAACATGTCTACTGTGAGGGCAGATGACGGGGAGAAGACTGTGCCTACTCCCGAAGAGAATGAAGTCATAATCTTCCGAAGCTTCTTAAAGGCCGGACTGCGGTTTCCTTTGAGCAGTTTTTTCGTAGAAGTACTGAAGATATTTGAAATCTACCTTCATCAACTTACTCCCGAAGCAATTATAAGAATGGGCATCTTCGTCTGGGCCATGAGGAGCCAAGGTTTAGAACCAAATGCAAAAAGTTTCTGCAACATACATGAGCTATTGTATGAGACAAAACCCTGGGGTAAAGAGCAGTATCACAACAATTTTGGCTGCTATAGCTTCGGCGCCCGGTCTAGGTCAAGCTGTCCCGTGCCAACCTTTCGAAAGAGGTGGCCCGGTGACTGGATGACGGAATGGTTTTATGTGAAGAATGACTTGGAAGCACGGGAAGATATTAAAGGTATCATTATGCGCCCTATCTGGCAACGCTTCGGCCTTCGGAGGCCGAAGGTAGAAATGAATGAAGCAGCCGAAGAATGCCAGAGAGCCTTCGGCGTGGTTTGCTCTTTTATTGGGACAAGGGATTTGGTCCAAGAACACATTGCCTTCAGAATATGGCCACTTGTAGAAAAGTGGGAAATGCCGAGGGAGACCGTTAGAGAAACTGACGAAGGTGGATTAGTGAGGCTAAAATACACATTCCAATATGGAGATAAATTCGTCGAGCCAGATGATGACTGGCTAAAAAGTATTGAGACCGTAAGTGATGAATTGCTTGGATTATACTCGAAGGCCGAAGACACTGCACTGTCAGCGGCCTTCGGAGGCCGAAAGAAAAAGAGACTCAACCGAGTATTTGATGTCATTGGGTTTGTCTACCCCGACTACCGTTATCCAACGCGGGGTCAAAAAAGAAAGAATACATCTTCTGCAAAGGAAGTTGCCTCAGCCGCTCCTAGCGAGCCGGCGCCGAAGAGGAAAAGGGTAAAGGTTCTCACACACCGGCCACGTTATATTGAACCGGCCACAGTGCCTGAGTTTGCCGGTGAGACCTCTTCGGCCACCGAAGCTAAAGAACCAACTCTCCTGCCAAATATTGTAGGGCTGGCCGAAGTGCCAGCGACGGAAAAAATAGAAGAACCGAGGGCTGAAGTAACAAAGATAACAGAAATTCTAAGTCCTTCAGCAAAAATTGAGGCAACAAAAAGCCAAAAGGGGCCAGCAGTGACCCCAAAAAGAAAAAGGATGGTTAATGTGCTGGATGTTTTGGAGACAATTAAGTCTTCGAGCACAACTCCGAAGAAAACTGTTGAATCTTCCGAAGTACATACTGAAGCATTTGATGCCGAAACCTCAAAACATCAGTCTGAGACTGAAGCTGGGCCTTCGGAGCCCACCATGGTGAAATCCTTGGAAGTCGAAGAGACAGAAACATCAGAACAAATTTCAGCTGAAGAAACTGGCACTGCCGCCCCCGAAGCATCTTCCGAAACCTTCAATTATATCCTTCGTCATGCTTCGGGGAAAAAGCTGACTGAAAAAGAACGGCAAGAGGCCCAGCACTACGCCCACAAATTGAAATATCCAAAGGGGGCGTTGATATTCAACGACAGTGGGGAAGAAGACTTTTTGTATTGTCTCCCTGACAGCAAGGAGATTTCTATCTGTCGGGAGATAAGCAAGAGCTTCGGATTCCCAACACTGGAAGACGGGCTCTCGGTGCTGTCAAAAAACGAGCTAGCCGACAGCCTGGCATATAATAGCTTAAAGGTACAGAGAATGAGGTTTTCGTATTTTTTCTTGAAACCAAAATTTTTTGTTTGCTTAAATTTATTGTCGCACTCACATTTTTCTTTTTGCAGGGCCTTATACTTAGTAATGCCCTCAGGGCCCAAAAAGATGCTGAAGACGAAGGGTGTGTTATGGCCCTGAGCAACCTTCATTCCAAAGTAATTGAACTAAGGAACGAAAGTCTCGAAAAAGATAAAATATTGCATTCATTGATAGATAGAATAAAAGAAGACGAAGCTACTTTTAAAGTTCAAGCTGAGGCTCAGAGGCGTGAAATTGAAGATCTCCGAAAACAACTGGCCAGAGCTAAAGAGGAACGCACACTTGAAGAAACGAAACGAGAACTCAGTGAACAATGGGCAAACCATTTGGAAAAAAGCGTTGAAGAGCTTCGTGCATCTAAGAAAAGATGCTATGAAAAATCTATAGAATGCGTTAAAAAAGTAAAGACCAGCTTCGTCAACATTGGCGCTTTTTCAAGTGAAGAAAACTTCATAAAGGGTGACCTCGAGGGCCCAATCGAATGGATCAGTCACGAAGCTGAAGCCTTTGAAGAAATTTTGAATAGCCGCGGAGACATATGTGCCTTTTCGGGTGCCAGGGAGATTGCTACCATTTTGGAGAGGAAAGGCTGTGAGCATGTGAAGTTTTTGGCACAATTCGAAGCCGCTTTATCCTCCGAAGATATAAAAGACCCCTCGACCGAAGCAAGCCTGGTCGGTGGAAAATTTTTCACCGACATCTGGGACAATAGTGGTCGGGAAATGGCCCAAGAGATTATACGAAAAAGCGAAAAAGGCATTCATGACGCTAGAAAATTAGCAGGGGCCGTTGAGAGAAGTGCAGAGCCCGAAGGGCAAATAGGTATTGAATAGTGGTTTTTGACTCTTTGTTGTAATTTTTTGATTTCGAACTTGTTCACGGTTTGTAATAGTAATATAGCCGTATCTTCTCCTCCCTCAGTACCTGCTGAACCATCTGCGGGCCCCCACGCAAAATGGGATGACGAAATTAAGAAAATGGCCGAAGCCATCATGGATAAAGTTGTTGATCAGCTACTAAACGAAGCTGCAGAAGTAGTTCTAAGGGGAAGATTAGATGCTGCTGTAAAAACACTTAGAATATAATGTTTGTTGAGAAACATGTGTAATATTTTGTAACTTTGAATGTAATATATTAACTATTTATGGTTCTATTCTTTACGATGCATGAAACTTCATATACATACCGTTTTTGAGCCTTCGGTGAAAAAACACCTTCCCTTCTTTTCATGCTTCGTAAATAATATCCGTGTTCTCATATGATCAGCAACCAATAGATGTTTCCATTTGACTAAAGTATAACTCTTCAATAGCTATTTTTTGTGCCTTGCCATTTTTCCTTCGAAGCAATTTTCGAATGTCGATACTGGGATCCCCTTCTTTACATTGTTGATGCAATATGATGTATGATGTTATGCTATGCGAATGATGTAATGATGTGATGTTATGCATAGTGATATTTGCCGAAGGTCGATGTTTTACTTTCAGCGGAATCAGCGTTTATTTTTCGCTGTAAGCCTCCCTTAGGAGCTTCTTCGCCTTTTACTTTAAGCGGAATCAGCGTTTCTTTTTCGCTGTAAGCCTCCCTTAGGAGCTTCTTCGCCTTTTACTTTCAGCGGAATCAGCGTTTATTTTTCGCTGTAAGCCTCCCTTAGGAGCTTCTTCGCCTTTTACTTTCAGCGGAATCAGCGTTTATTTTTCGCTGTAAGCTCTGCATCCCCTTCGGAACGACTTTTGAGCAAAAAACTTACTCTGCGTTCCCTTAGGAACGACTTTTTGCTGCTTCGACTAAATTACGATGCGTTCCTTAGAACAAAATTTTTGACAATTCGAAGATCCTCCTTATCACCAAAATTCTTATGCTTTGGCAACTTAAGCCTGTGGAGAAGATATATTTTCATTATGGTAAAAAGCGAAACTGTTACAAGAGATTAAAAACGACAAAAAAGCACTTAAACCTCCCATAAGTGTTTCTTAGAAAAAGAAAATAATACTGAATGCGAAAAACTGCTGTCGGGGTAGGATATATGTCAGTAAATATGCTTCGACTCTGGCACAGTGCTATTGACTGTGCGAGCTTCGGACCCTTCTCTGAAGTCACGCTGAAGGTGAGCATGCTGGCTCCCTTCTGGCTGTTGGCCGTGTTGCGTTGGTGGTGGAGGTGGAGGTTGTTGCCAAGATGCTTGGGGTTGGCTTGCCGAAGCAACAGAAGCTGCAGGGTGGTTGCCTACATATTCTGGAATGTAAGGCGAATGGTACGAAGCAGTATGCATGACTTGCTTCGGCTGACTCTGTTGTGCTGCAGCTTCTGCTATCTCCTTTTGCTTCTGGATGGTAACATGGCACATCCTGGTGGTATGGCCCTTTTCCTCACCACAAAATAGACAATAAAATTTCCTTGGCTGATCCCCAAATCTTCCACCGAAGCCCCTGGCGCCTCTGCCCCTTGGAACTGGCGGCCGGAAAGAGCTTTGCTGCTGCCCCGAAGCTTGCGAGGAGTACTGCGGTCTTTGCTATTGGCTCCCTCTATCATCACTCTGAGCAGGGTTGTGAATTGACCTGACGTGCCTTGGATGAAGTCTTCCTCCGAAGCCCCTGGTCATTTCGGAGAACCTGTATGCTTCCTCCCTTCTTTGGCGGAAGTCATTGTCAGCTCGAATATACTCATCCATCTTCTGGAGCAGCTTCTCCAATGTTTGAGGAGGCTTCCTGGCAAAGTATTGAGCTGAAGGTCCTGGCCAAAGCCCCTTAATCATGGCCTCAATGACAATTTCATTGGGCACTGTTGGTGCTTGTGCCCTCAGATGCAGGAACCTTCAGACATACGCCTGAAGGTATTCTTCGTGGTCCTGGGTGCACTGGAATAAGGCTTGAGCAGTGACCGACTTCGTTTGAAAACCTTGGAAGCTGGTTATCAGCATATCCTCTAGCTTTTGCCATGAGGTGATTGTTCCTGGCCGAAGAGAGGAGTACCAGGTATGTGCAACACTCTTGACAGCCATGACGAAAGACTTTGCCATGACTGCAGTATTGCCACCATACGAAGATATGGTTGCTTCATAACTCATCAAGAATTGCTTCGGGTCTGAATGACCGTCGTACATGGGGAGTTGGGGAGGCTTGTAGGACTGGGGCCAAGTTGTAGCCTACAGTTCTGTTAATAGAGAAGTCTCATCAAAAGCAAAATTTCCATGATGAAAATCCTCATACCAATCGTCCTCGTTGTAGAAGCCCTCCTGATGAAGCTCTCTGCACGGAGGCCTTCGGTTCTGGTCATCTTGAACAAGATGACGAACTTCTTCAGAGGCTTCGTCTATCTGCCTTTGCAGGTCAGCTAGACGAGCCATCTTTTCCTTCTTCCGTTGGACCTGTTGATGGAGCATCTCCAAGTTTTGGATTTCTTGATCCAAGTCGTCCTCCGGAGGCGTCGGACTGGTGGCCTTCCTCTTCTGGCTTCGGGCCTCCCTGAGAGAAAGGACATCCTGATTGGGATCCAGCGGCTGCAGAGCGACAGCCCCTGTTGCTAAAGCTTTCTTTGGCGGCATGACGAAGGTGATGCTTGCCGAAGGTGTTCAAAACTCAAAAAATGGAAGTGAGTTCACCAGAGGTGGGCGCCAATGTTGGGGGCTTATTCTCAAATGCTAAGAGTTAAGAACAAGGCAACATAAAAAGTGTTAAATGCTAAAGTCCTTCGTCCTTCAAGACATTATATCCCTTCGGACATAATGAATTTCGGATGAAGGTTATGAAGGAAAAAACCTTCGTAAGCTCGATAGACAATAAAGACGAATTCATATCTCAAATACAAAGAATAATTTATATATTATTATCAATTTATCTTTATTTGCATTATCATATTCAAAATAACAAATTATAAATGTACCTTCGGATTGACGGAAAGTAAAGGTACAAGTGTGATGCGAAAGACGAATGCTGAGTCCGCCTGAACAGTAAGGGAGTACTGTTCATCTATTTATAGACAAGGGACGCAGCCCGTGTAGAATTACATTTGTGCCCTTTACATTTATCAATAACTCTATAGTAATTCTTCGGGGTCTAATTTGCCTTTTCATCTTTAAGTCAGTTCCCCTTCTCTGCTATCATGCCGAAGCTTTCCTGCGCACAGCTTCGTGGTCATCTTCATCCTTCGTCATAATCGCTTTCCGTCCCGCTCAGGCTTCGTACTGACCATACTCTTGTATACTCATGACCCGATTCCGAAGATACCTGTTCACATATTCCACTTGGAAAACATTGTTAAATCATGTTTTTGAGGACCTTCGGAAGCCGAAGGCCCCCAACAGTCCATATATAATATTTCAATCAATCAAAGAAGCAAATCAGACATTTGTCATCAGAATAATCAAACAATATTCTTAAATATAGAAAATAGTTTTGGTTTGGTCTTAGGCCTCCTATCTCTTAAAAATGTCATAGGGGTAGGGATTCCAAGGTGTGAAATCCATCTTGTCTCAGAATAGAAAAGATAAGAATGATCAGAGTAGAACAGTAGAAGGTGAGACAGGATCAAGATAAGTATAGAAAGAATCAGAGTAAGGTAAGTATAGAATGAATCAGAATAAGATAAGTAGGTAAGGGTTCTGTCCATTTCTATCTAGGTTTCGTCCTACAGTCAACATTTCCTCTGATACCACTTCTGTCACACCCGAGCTTTAAAGAACAAAGCTAGGTGCATCTCATACATGCGCCAAGAAGACAACATATATAATAACAGAGTGTATAGAGATAAATGTCACGGTATAATCAGAGTACTTATTACATAGCGGAAGTCTTACAAAAATAAAATATGAATATCGCAGGAACTAAAATTTATCCTTGGTGCCAGAAAGCTGACTGGGAAACGCCACCTAGATCAAGTCGAAAGCCTCAGTGTTAGGCGGCTCCTCTTCGACCACCTGTTCTTCTCCTGTGGTGGGGGGTGAGACAGCAAGAGTGAGCTCACACATGTTCATCGCTCAACAAGTTGTGGGGAATAATGTGGCATGAACTCACCAAAGGTGAGAATTCATGAAGTGTAAGGCTGATCAATGAAATAAAGTCTGAAGCTGAGCATTGCTTTTATAAGTTGGTCAAAATTTTATTAGCAGTTACTAAGTGTAAGTAAATACCGAACCTTAGAAATAATAAGTAAAAGTAATAATAAAATAATCCCAAATGCAATGATATGACAAATTAAGTTTAAGTTCCATAACTTAATCATGTGAGTGTCCGAGCCACTCATGACCGTGAGCACGGCTAGTATACCAGTTTTACACTCTGCAGAGGTTGCGCATCTTTACCCACAAGTGGTGTTACCCATTTGCCACGGAGTTGATCAGACCCCATACACCTCTACCAAGGAAGCGAGGCAGGGTACCACTACGAGGCCTTTACAAAGTTCCACTAGCTTTAGACTACCCGCTACAGTTTATAGGAAGCTCCAGTGCAGGAATCCCTCGCCTAACCTCCATCGCAGCAAAATCAACCCAAGGACCTCCCTACACTGACCACTCCCCTACTTCCCTTGCCCCTTTCGGGTAAGGTAGCCATCCACTAGCTTTCCTAGTTAATCAGCCAAGGGCGTCCCATTAAACCCTTGTGGTAGCACTGTTTTCCCAGGTGGTTCTCCATGTTCCCATTAACATAATGATCTTATCATGAACAGTAAAGAATAAACAGATAATAAAAAGTGTAATCATGAGTAATAAATATCTCTATACCCAAATCCACATAAAGCAATAACATGTACTACCCAAAAATTTAGTAGTAAAACCAGTGGTAAAACAAGGCATAGAGAAAGTCAAATCTAGGGTATCCTATTGGATCCCAGCAAAATTAACCTATGTAGATCATTATGATTAATAAGAACATGAATGGGTAAAGAAGTGATCAAGGGCACAACTTGCCTTCAACGAGCTCCTGCTCAGCAGTCTCTACCAGCTGAACCTCAGAATCCTCTGTAGCTTGCTCGTCTACTCGCATCAATACAATACATACATAGTATAGCAAAAAATTAACATCACACCAAACATGTAAATAAAATACACAATAATAATCTAGACATTAAAATAAGATCATAGGAACTGGAATCATTAAATTTGGGGTTATAGATTTTAAGTTATGAATTTCCAAAGGTTTTATGTATTTAATACAAGATTAAGTACTAGATAAATGTTAATATGTCTTTCATGCCAAAATAGAGGCACTATTTGATAGAGAATAATATTACAAAAATTTAGGAACTGGAATGGACCAATTTGGACCTAAAATGGATTTTATATGAATTAAATAAGTTCTAGGAATTGTTTTTATATTAAAAATCAATTTCTAATTTTATTTATTTGATTTTCTTGAGCTCTGGACTGGGCCTCAATAATTAAAAAGCATAAGGGGCTCTGCGCAAAATATTACAGGACTCTGAGCACAGTCTGGGTGGACGACGGGTTGAAATTGATATAGTGCAGGGGTTCTTTTGTAAGACGCACAAGCCGAAGGGGTATCGGTTCTCGTGGACCGTTCGATCACAAACTAATGGCACAGATTAGATCAGAGTTTTTTTTTATGAATTGACTTATCGCCCGCAATCGTCAGATCGCAATCCGACGCTCCCGGAAGCGGCCACGCCTACAATAGATCGGAAACGCACATCCACGGATCTACGGTTTAGGTCCGATCCTCCAGCGTCTAATCGTGGCCGTCCGAATCTACATCGGCGACCAGCCTCAGCGCAACTACCCCTCGCCAAACGACGACGGCGCAAGCTACCCGAGCACGGTGGCACCCACACCGGAGTGCACCGAAATCTCATCCCCGTCTCTCCAAAGTTCAATTAACACCCCTCTACATGATGACAAGTGAAAGGCGAAGCAAGGGGAGGGAGTAGTACCGGCAGGCACGGCGTGAAGCTCCCTGGCCACGGCAGACGGTGTTCCACGGCGGGGAAGGAATCTCCGGTGAGAAATTGTCATCAATGCGCCAGCGAATCCGACCCAGAGATTGGTCCAACGCCCGCAGTGGAACCCACTGGTGCACTCGGGACGGATTACCGCGACCGAGAAGCTGACCACGGGTGAATCAATGGCGGTGGTGCGGGTTGACTCCCACGACGAACAGTGGAGACCTAGGGTTTTGGGGAGGCGCGGCGGCTGGTATAGCACGCGGCTCCTGTGGCGGCATGAGTTATATAGTGCCAGGGTAGCGGCCAAATCAGAGGATTCGCCACGCCCACGAACGCGACAAGCCCGGTTTACTATTATGCGCTGCGATCTCTTCGGGGAAGACGACGGCCTATCGAAAGAGCCCCACCTGCCAGCGTGAGAGCGAGGAGGGGGGGGGGGTCGGCGCGTGCAGATTGGTTGGACGACTGACGTGTGGGCCAGCTCGGCAGAGAAACGCGCGTGTGGTTTGGGGGCGCTGTCGTCGCGGACCCACTTGTCAGCGCCGGTTGGCTGTTGGGCTAGTGGGAGAGGAAATGTGGAGGTGGGCCGAATGCCCGCTCCAGGCCTAGTTAGGCATGTTTATTCTTTTCTATTTTATTTTCTCCCTTCTCCACATTTCTTTAGAATTTTGCTTTCCAAGTTAGAGTTTAAATTCCATGTGTCCTTTAATATATTAATATATTGTTAACACCACCTTTATTTTATTATTCATAAATGCACAATCAAGTAAAAACTCAGCATGATGCATGGTTCATTTAGGTGTTATTGGTTATTTAATCCCCTTTTTGAGGGTGTTTATTCACATGTGATAGTAACTAAAGATGGTACACATATATAGATAAAGGAAATATTCTCTTATCATATGATTTACAAATTTGGGTATTACAAATCCTACCCCCTTAAAAAGAATCTCGTCCTCGAGATTTAAGAAGTTCAAGGGAAAAGATGAGGAAAATCTATGTGAAGCTCTTCTTCTCTCTCTCCCAAGTAGCTTCATCTTCTCCATGGTGACTCCATTGCACTTTGCACATCTTTATCACCTTATTTCTTGTAACTCGAGTCGAAGTGTCTAGAATCTTGATAGGGTACTCCGCATAAGTCAGGTCATCTTGAACACTAAGGTCCTCCATTGGTAGCTGCTCCTCAGGTACTGTTGGGGACTTGTTCTCAAATGCTAAGAATTAAGAACAAGGCAACATAGAAAGTGTTAAATGTTAAGCTCCTTTGTCCTTAAAAACATTATATCCCTTTGGATATAATGAATCTTGAACGAAGGTTACAAAGGAAAAGATTTTCATAAGATTAATTAACGGTAAAAAAGAACACGTATGTAAAATACAAATAATGGTTTGGGTATTATCATCAACTTATCTTTATTGCCAAATTCATGAAAACAAATTACAAGTGTACCTTCAGATTGATGAAAAGTAAGGATGCAGACGTAATGTGAAAAAGCGTATGCCCAGTCAGCGTGAACAGTACGGGAGTGCTGTTCATCTATTTATAGGCACGGGACGCAGCCCGTGTAAAATTACATCGATACCCTTTACATTTGGTAATAACTTTATAGCAATCCTTCGAGGTTTAACTTGACTTTTCATCCTTAAGTCGGTTCCTCTTTTCCTTCGTCATGCCGAAGCTTTTCTACACGTAGCTTCATGATCGTCCTGTCTTTCGTCGTGATCGCTTTCCACCCCAGTCAAGCTTCATCTTAACCATGCTCTTGTACACCCGCAACCTGACTCCGAAGATACCTGTTCACATGTTTCACTCGGAAAATATTGTCAAATCATGTTTTGAGGAGCTTCGGAAGCCGAAGGCCCCAACAGTAGCCCCTCGCAATATTAATTTACTGCAATGATAAATTCATATTGCGACATGGACGAAGGCTTTGAGCCGAAGGTCCAAAAAAACACCTTCCTTCTGCTAGAATAGCAGCAGTCATTGACAGACGGGGCCCTCCAGTTTTCGACACGCTGGGTGTATAAATAAGAGCTCACCGCAAGTTTATTTGGCACGCTCTCTTGCCATCCGCTTTTACTCACCCAGAAATTTTTTAGCCTGCACGCAATAGCACTTGCTTGGTTTTAGATTTTTAAGCTTCGGTTTCGAGTGTGTTTTGTCAGCATTTTCGAAGATGTCTGAGGATAAGAAAGCCGTTGGTGGTTCGAAGCTAAGCCTTTCTGAGGAAATGCACCTGGGTTTTCTTGAATCAGTGTCGAAGACTAATATGGAGAAGATTATCAGAGAGATTTTGGAGGGTTTATCTGAAGATACTGGCGACAGTGATAGTTACGATGTGGACAGTGGTGGTGAAGATTCCGAAGATCGACCCTGGCGACCAAGCCATGCAGTTTTTGGTAAGTCGAGCATTAAGGAAAACCATCTTATCAATATGAGAGGGAGATACTTTCGGGACTTGTCTGTTGTGAGGGCTGACGAAGGAGAGAAGACTTGTCCAACTCCCGAGGAAAATGAGGTCGTGATATTCCGAAGCTTCTTGAAAGCTGGGTTACGATTTCCCTTGAGTAGTTTTGTCATGGAAGTATTGAAGACATTCAAAATCTACCTTCACCAACTTATCCCCGAAGCAATCATAAGGATGAACATCTTTGTGTGGGCCGTGAGGAGCCAAGGTTTGGAACCTAACGCAAAAAGCTTCTGTAACATACACGAGCTATTGTATGAGACAAAACCCTGGGGCAAAGAGCAGTACCACAACAACTTTGGCTGCTACAGCTTCGGCGCTCGGTCCGGGTCAAGCTGCCCTATGCCAACTTTTCGAAAGAGGTGGCCCGGCGACTGGATGACAGAATGGTTTTACGTGAAAAATGACTTGAAATCACGTGAAGATATTAAAGGTATCATTATGCGCCCTATCTGGCAACGCTTCGGCCTCCGAAAGTCGAAGGTGGAAATGGATGAAGCAGCCGAAGAATGCCAAAGAGCCTTCGGCGTGGTTTGCTCTTTCATTGGTACAAGGGATTTGGTCCAAGAGCATATTGCCTTCAGAGTCTGGCCACTTGTAGAAAAGTGGGAAATGCCGAAGGAGACCGTCAAGGAACCTGACGAAGGCGGGCTAGTTAGGCTGAAATACACATTCAAATACGGAGATAAGTTTGTTGAACCAGATGATGACTGGTTGAAGAGTATTGAGGCCATAAGTGACGAATTGCTTGGGGTATACTCGAAAGCCGAAGATACTGCACTATCAGCGGCCTTCGGAGGCCGAAAGAAGAAGAGGCTTAACCGTGTATTTGATGCAATTGGGTTTATCTACCCCAACTACCATTACCCGATGCGAGGCCAAAAAAGGAAAAATACTTCTCCTGCAAAGGAAACTGCTTCGGCTGCTCCTAGCGAACCGGCGCTGAAGAGGAAAAAGGTAAAGGTACTCACACACCCTCCACGTTATATTGAGCCGGCCACAGTGCCTGAGTTTATTGGTGAGGCCTCCTCGGCCACTGAAGCCAGAGAACCAACTCCGGTGGCAAAAGTCGAGGAAATAGCCGAAGTACCAGCAACAGAGAAAGCAGAAGAACCTAGGATTGAAAAAGCAAAAACATTAGAAATTTTAAGTCCAACAGCAAAAATCCAGAAGGTGCCAGCAGCGACCCCGAAAAGAAAAAGGATGGTTAATGTGCTGGATGTTTTGGAAACAATTAAATCTTCGAGCATAACTCCAAAGAAAACTGTTGAAGCTTCTGAAGTGTCTACTAAAGCCTTTGTTGCTGAAGGTTTGAAGCAACAATTTGAAACTGAAGCTGGGCCCTCAGAGCCCATCAAGGTAAAACCTTTGAAAGCTGAAGAAAGAAAATTGACAGAGGCAACTTTGGAAACCGAAAAAATAAAAATGACAGAGCCAATTTTGATTGAAGAAATTTACACTGGTGTCCCCGAAGCATCTTCCAAAATACATGATTATATTGTGCGACATGCTTCGGGGAAGAAATTATCTGAAGAAGAGGTTTTTGAAGCTAATCACTATGCCCGAGAACTGAAGTATCCGAAGGGGGCCGTAGTGTTCAATGGAACAGACGAAGATGACTTCCTATACTGTCTCCCAGACAATAAAGAATTGTCCGTCTGCCGAGAGATGTCTAGGAGCATGGGGTTCCCGAAGCTTGAAGCTGGCCTTTGCGCCATGACGAAGGAGGATCTTGCAGATAGCCTTGCATATAATAGTCTGAAGGTATAAAGATTGTAAATTTTGAAATTTATGAATTTTGAATTAGTCTTTTGCTGTTATGTTAATCCATTCATTCTTTTGAATAGGGCTTAATACTCAGCAATGCCTTAAGGGCACAAAAGAATGCTGAAGACGAGAGCTGCACTATTGCTCTTAATAACCTTCAAACAGAGGTTATCAGGCTAAGAAACGAGGCCTTGGAAAAGGACAAAATTCTGCTTACATTGGTGGATAAAATGAAGGAAGACGAAGCTAGCTCTAAAACTCAAGCCGAAGCTCAGAAGCGCGAAATCGAAGATCTTCGGAAACAATTAGCCCGAGCTAAAGAAGAACACATTCTTGAAGAAACAAAACGAGAACTAAGTGATCAATGGGCAAATCATTTGGAAATAAATGTTGAAGAGCTTCGTGCTTCGAAGAAAAGATGATATGATAAATCCATAGAGTGTGTTAAAAAGATAAAATCCAGCTTCGCCAGCATCGGCACATTTTCTAGTGAAGAAAATTTCACAAGAGGGAATCCAGAAGGCCCGATTGAATGGATCAGTCACGAAGCTGAGGCCTTCGAGGAAATCTTGAATAGTCGCGGGGACATTTGTGCTTTTTCGGGCGCCAGAGGAATTGTTACTATTTCGGAGAAGAAAGGGTGCGAGCATGTGAAATCTTTGGCACAGTCTAAAGCTGCTTTATCTTCTGAAGATATCAAAGACCCTTCAGCCGAAGCAAGCCAGGTCGATGGAAAATTTTTCACCGACATTTGGGACAATGGCGGCCGAGAAATGGCTCAAGAAATCATTCAGAGAAGCGAAAAAGACATCCATGACGCTAGGAAGGTAGCGGAGGCTGCTGAAAAAAGGACAGGGCCCGAAGGGCAAATAGGTATTAATTAGTGGTTTTTATTTTGTTGCGATTTTTGATTTTAAACTTTGTTCGCGGTTTTGTAATAGTAATATGGCCGTGTCCTCTCCTCCCTCAGAACCTGCTGAGGCAGCTCCGGGCCCCTCCCCGAAGGGGGACGACGAAATTAGACAAATGGCCGAAGCCATCATGGACAAAGTTGTCAATCAGCTACTAAACGAAGCTGCAGCAGTAGTTCTTAGGGAAGATTAAGTGCTACTGTAAAAATACTTAGAACAAGACATGTGTAAAACTTTGTAACTTTGAATGTAATATATAATCTATTTATGGTTCAATTCTTTACGATGCATGAAATTTTGCATACATACCGTTTTTTGAGCCTTCGGCGAAAAAACACCTTCCCTTCTTTTCATGCTTCGTGAAGAAAATCTTTTATGTATCACAAGAATTTCTATACTTCTCTGATGAAAAATATCCAAACTTCGTGAAAACATTCTTCGAAGCTATAAAAAAAAGTTTTATGTTGCCTCTCTGACGAAGCTATGCTTCTTCCCAACGCTTCAGCACGATTTTCTCTTTTTCCAAAACATTCTTCGAAAATCAATACTGTGTTCCCTTCTTGTTCTACATGTAATATGATGTATGATGCTTATGTTATGCAAAATGATGTGATGATGTTATGCTATGCAAAATGATATTTATGCCGAAGATACACACATCTCTGCAATAAAGCACACAATCTTTTTATCTCAGCGCTGACTTTTCGCTGTAAGCCTCCCTTAGGAGCTTCTTCACCTTTTACTTTCAGCGGAATCAGCGTTTATTTTTCGCTGTAAGCCTCCCTTAGGAGCTTCTTCGCCTTTTACTTTCAGCGGAATCAGCGTTTATTTTTCGCTATAAGCTCTGCATTCCTTTCGGAACGACTTTTGAGCAGAAAACTTACGCTGTGCTCCTTTAGGAACGACTTTTTACTACTTTGAAGAAGTTACAGTGTGCTCCTTAGAACAAGTTTTTGATAATTTGAAGGTTCTCCGTGCCACCATAAATTCTTGTGCTTCAGTAACTCAAGCCTATGGAGAAGATATATTTTCATTATGATAATAAGCTAAACTGTTACAAGAATTTGAAAAAACGATAAAAGACACTTAAACTTCCCACAATTGTTCTTTACTATAAAGAAAGTAAAACTAAATGCGAAAAGCTGCTGTCGAGGTAGGATATTTTGTCAGTAAATATGCTTCGACTCTGGCATAGTGCTGTTGACTGTGCGAGCTTCGGACTCCTCCCTGAGATCCCTCTGGGGGTGAGAATGCTGGCTCCCTTCTGGCTGCGGACCACGTTGTATTGGTGGTGGTGGTGGAAGCTGTTGCCAGGAAGCTTAGGGTTGGCTTGCCGAAGCAACAGAAGCTGTAGGGTGATTGCCTACATATTCTGGAATGTAAGGCGAATGGTACGAAGCAGTATGCATGACCTGGTTCGACTGGTTCTGTTGCGCTGCAGCCTCTGCTAGCTCCTTTTGCTTCTGGATGGTAATATGACACATCCTGGTGGTATGGCCCTTGCCCTCACCACAGAACAGGCAATAGATTTTTCTTGGTTGATCTCCAAATCTTCCCCCGAAGCCCCTGTTGCCTCTGCCCCTTGGCACTGGCGGCCGGAAAGAGCTTTGCTGTTGCCCCGACACTTGCGAGGAGCACTGTGGCCTTTGTTGTTGACTGCCTTTGTCATCACTTTGGGTAGAATTGTGAATTGACCTGACGTGCCTCGGATAAAATCTTCCTCCGAAGCCCCTGGCCATTTCAGAGAACCTGAAAGCTTCCTCCCTTCTTTGGCGAAAATCATTGTCAGCTCGAATATACTCGTCCATCTTCTGGAGCAGCTTCTCCAAAGTTTGAGGAGGCTTCCTGGCAAAGTACTGAGCTGCAGGTCCTGGCCGAAGCCCCTTGATCATGGCCTCAATGACAATTTCATTGGGCACTGTTGGTGCATGTGCCCTCAGACGTAGAAACCTTCGGACATATGCCTGGAGGTATTCTTCGTGATCCTGGGTGCACTGGAATAAAGCTTGAGCAGTGACTGGCTTCATCTGAAACCCTTGGAAGCTGGTTATCAACATATCCTTCAACTTCTGCCATGAGGTGATTGTCCCTGGCCTAAGGGAAGAGTACCAGGTATGTGCAACGCTCCTGACAGCCATAGCTCATCAAGATATAGTTGCCTCATAGCTCATCAAGAATTGTTTCGGGTCTGAATGACCGTCGTACATGGGGAGCTGGGGCGGCTTGTAAGACTGTGGCCAAGGAATAGACTGCAGTTCTGTTGACAAGGGAGAAGCATCATCAAAAGCAAAATTTCCGTGATGGAAATCTTCATACCAGTCGCCCTCGTTGTAGAAGCCCTCTTGATGAAGCTCTCTGCGCGGGGGCCTTTGGTTCTGGTCATCTTGAGCAAGATGTCAAAGCTCTTCAGAGGCTTCGTCTATCTGCCTTTGAAGATCAGCTAGACGAGCTATCTTCTCCTTCTTCCGTTGGACCTGTTGATTGATCATCTCTAAATTTTGGATTTCTTGATCCAAGTCGTCCTCCGGAGGCGTTGGACTGGTGACCTTCCTCTTCTGGCTTCGGGCCTCCCTAAGAGAAACGACATCTTGATTGGGGTCCAACGGCTGCAGAGTGGCAGCCCCTGTTGCTGAAGCTTTTTTAGGCGGCATGACGAAGGTGACGCTTGCCGAAGGTGTTCAAAACTTCAGAAAATGGGTGTGAATTCACTGGAGGTGGGCGCCAATGTTGGGGACTTGTTCTCAAATGCTAAGAATTAAGAACAAGGCAACATAGAAAGTGTTAAATGTTAAGCTCCTTCGTCCTTAAAAACATTATATCCCTTCGGATATAATGAATCTTGAACGAAGGTTACAAAGGAAAAGATTTTCATAAGATTAATTAACGGTAAAAAAGAACACGTATGTAAAATACAAATAATGGTTTGGGTATTATCATCAACTTATCTTTATTGCCAAATTCATGAAAACAAATTACAAGTGTACCTTCGGATTGATGAAAAGTAAGGATGCAGACGTAATGTGAAAAAGCGTATGCCCAGTCAGCGTGAACAGTACGGGAGTGCTGTTCATCTATTTATAGGCACGACACGCACCCCGTGTAAAATTACATTGATACCCTTTACATTTGGTAATAACTTTATAGCAATCCTTTGAGGTTTAACTTGACTTTTCATCCTTAAGTCGGTTCCTCTTTTCCTTCGTCATGCCGAAGCTTTTCTGCACGTAGCTTCGTGATCGTCCTGTCTTTCGTCGTGATCGCTTTCCACCCCAGTCAAGCTTCGTCTTAACCATGCTCTTGTACAACCGCAACCTGACTCCGAAGATACCTGTTCACATGTTTCACTCGGAAAATATTGTCAAATCATGTTTTTGAGGAGCTTCGGAAGCCGAAGGCCCCCAACAGGTACCCTGAGGCACTTCTTTAGTTGTGATACATGGAATACGTCATGTACATCTGACAGATGATTTGGTAGTTCTAGTTGATATGCAACTTCTCCCACTCGCTTTAAGATCAAGAAAGGTCCAATGAAGCGAGGGGACAACTTTCCTTTAACTTTAAATCTCCTCATACCTCGGATTGGTGACACCTTCAGATACACGTGATCACCCTCCTTAAACTCCAGTAGTCTCCTTCTATTATCAGCATAGCTCTTTTGCCTTGATTGTGCAATTCTCAAATTTTCTCTTATCATTCGAACTTGTTCTTCTGCATCTTGTATAAGTTCAGGCCCAAAGAACTGTCTTTCTCCAGTTTGATCCCAATACAGTGGTGTCCTGCACTTTCTGCCATACAGAGCCTCAAACGGTGACATCTTCAAACTGGCCTGGTAGCTATTATTATAAGAGAACTCTGCATATGGTAAGCTCTTATCCCAACTTCCACCATGTTTAAGAGCACAAGCTCTTAGCATATCCTCCAGCACTTGATTAGTCCTCTCTGTCTGCCCATCAGTCTGAGGATGGTAGGCTGAGCTAAAATTCAACTTTGTATCCAAGCTCCCATGCAACTTCTTCCAAAACCGAGTAGTAAACTATGAACCTCGATCCGACACGATCTTCTTAGGCACTCCATGTAAACAAACTATCCGAGTCATATACAATTCTGCTAGCTTGGCTCCCGTGTAATTAGTCCTCATAGGTATGAAATGAGCCATTTTTGTTAATCTATCCACAATTACCCAAATAGAGTCGTATCCTGCTGGAGTGCGGGGTAATCCAACAATAAAATCCATACCAATTTCTTCCCATTTCCACTCGGGTATCTTCAGTGGGTGCAATAGTCCAACTGGTCTTTGATGTTCGGCCTTTACTCTTTGACACACATCACACTTAGCCACGTGGGCAGCAACATCTCTTTTCAATTCATACCACCAATACTTCTGCTTCAAATCCTGATACATCTTAGTGCTACCAGGGTGGATAGAGTAATCAGAATCATGGGCTTCCTTCAATATAGTCTCACGAAGGCTATCAATCTCCGGAACACATATCCAATCTTTGAACCATATAGTACCTTGCTCATCTTCCGTGAATTCTGGAACTCGACCTTCCGTAATCAGATCCTTAATCTCTGGAATTTTAGCATCACCAACCTGACCTTTACGAATCTCTTGCTCCAAGGTAGGTTCCAAATCAATGGTGACTCCTTCAGTGTGTGTAACAATTCCCAGATTGAGTCTCTCAAAATCTTTTGCTAATTCATCGGGTAGCTGGACAACAATAGCGGAGTGAACATGCTCCTTCCGACTCAAGGCATCTGCAACCAAATTTGCCTTGCCTGGGTGATAGTGAATCTCCAAATCATAATCCTTAATAAGCTCCAACCAACGACGTTGTCTAAGGTTGAGATCCTTCTGAGTGAATATGTACTTCAAACTCTTATGATCTGTGTACACTTGACACTTGGTTCCCATAATATAATGTCTCCAAATCTTAAGCGCATGCACAACGGCTGCCAGTTCCAAGTCATGAGTGGGGTAGTTCAATTCATGTTTCCGTAACTGACGAGACGCATAGGCAATCACGTGTCCTTCTTGCATGAGCACACATCCTAATCCTTGGCCACATGCATCACAATAAATGTCAAATCCCTTCTGTAGATCTGGCATAATCAACACTGGTGGAGACATCAATCTCTTCTTTAATTGATCAAAGCTTTCTTGACATTTATCATCCCACTTAAATTCTCTGCCCTTCTCCAGAAGTGAGGTCATAGGCTTGGCAATCTTAGAGAATCCTTCAATAAATCTCCGATAATATCCTGCAAGCCCCAAGAAACTCCGAATCTCAGTGAGGTAGAGTGCACGCTCCATTCCATTATCTCCATCACTTTAGCAGGATGCACTGCTATTCCTCCATTAGAAATGATATGTCCAAGAAATGGCACCTTATCAATCCAGAACAGGCATTTACTGAACTTGGCGTAGAGTTGATTATCTCTTAGCTTCTGTAGCACCAACCTCAGATGTTCTTCATGATCACTTTCACTCCTAGAATAAATAAGAATATCGTCGATGAACACCATGACGAATCTATCCAAATACTCCATAAACACCTTATTCATCAAATTCATAAAATAAGCTGGTGCATTGGTTAATCCAAACGACATAACAGTGAACTCATATAATCCATATCGGGTCGAGAAAGCCGTCTTAGGAATATCCGATGGTCTAATCTTCATCTGATGGTATCCCGATCGGAGATCAATCTTCGAGAATACCCTAGCACCTCTCATCTGATCGAATAAATCCTCAATGCGGGGTAACGGATACTTGTTCTTCACTATAACATCATTAAGAGATCTATAGTCCACACACATCCGTTGCAAACCATCCTTCTTCTGTACAAATAGAACCGGTGCTCCCCAAGGTGAGGAACTCGGACGAATGTATCCTGACTCCTGTAACTCAGTTAATTGCTTCTTAAGTTCCTTTAATTCTTCTACAGACATCCTGTATGGTCGCTTAGATATAGGGGCAGTTCTAGGTAATAGATCGATGACAAACTCAACTTCCCTATCTGGTGGCATTCCTGGTAACTCCTCTGGAAAGACATCTGGAAAATCTCTAACCTCTCGGATGTTGTCACCAACAAACTCCTCAGGTATAAAGTATATAGCCCATTTGGAAGAGGTGGTTACTGCAATTTAAACTTGAAATGTTTCTCCTTTAGGGCTAGTGAGTTCTATAGTACCTCTACCACATGCTATAATGGCCTTTGCCTTCCTTAACCAGGACATACCAAGGATCAGATCTATACTGCTGGCCTCTAATATTATAGTCATAGCTCCAAATTCTCTTCCCATAATAGTTAATGTCAATCTACGTGTCATTTGATTTGCCTCAATAGGTCCTTTAGGTGTGATTACTATCATTGGTTTTCTCATATTTAGCAGTGGTATTTCATTTGTGTTGGCATATCGAGAAGACATGAATGAATGTGTAGCACCAGAATCAAATAATATGGTTGCAGGAATTGCATTAACATAAAACATACCAAGTACGATGTCCGCACCATCAGGAGTAGCATCAACGCTGACTTGATTCACCCTGGCTATAGAATATCCCTTGCCAGGAGTCTGTTGCTTGTTCTTAGCTGGTGTACCAGAATTTCCCATCGGACAAGCATTAGCATAGTGCCCAATCTGACTGCACTTGAAGCATGTAGGGCCGGTCTTCTGTCCTGCAGACCTCGTCGTGGTGCAAGTGGCAGTAGCCTGACGAGTGGGAGGTGTCCGTGGAGACCCCTGTGGAGCGTACTGAACTGGGCGTGGTCCTCCTCCTGGATGAGTAGGTGTACCCTGTGGTGGAACGTAGCGAGGACAAACACTGCTGCTACCCTGTCCTTGTGAGATAGCCTTCCTCTTCAAATCACCCAGTTGAACATGCTTGTGTTCAATAGCAAGAGCCTTATCCAGCAGCCTCTGAAATGATGGAAATGTGTGTGCCACCAGTGCATACTGTAGGGGTCCATTAAGTCCTTCAATAAAATGTTCCTGCTTCCTTTCATCCTCAGCAACTTCATCCGGAGCATATCTGGAGAGCTGAATAAACTTATCTCTGTACTCGCTGACAGACATGTTGCCTTGCTTCAATGATAGAAACTCCTTCTTCTTGATCTTCATCAAACCAGCTGGAATGTGATAGTTTCTGAACTGTGTACTGAACTCTGCCCATGTAATAGTATCAGCAGCATCATGGGCAGCAGTATAAGAATCCCACCAGTCAGCAGCAGGACCAGTCAGACGACCAGAGGCATAAAGAACTTTCTCCCGGTCTGAGCATTGGGCGATATTAAGCATCTTCTCAATTGACTTCAACCAATCATCTACATCAAGTGGATCTGGCGAGCTGGCGAAGGTCGATGGCTTATGACTCATAAACTCCCGGTGCTTATCACGAGGTGGAACTGGTGGTGGTGGTGGAGGCAATGGTACTTGTTGCTGTTGCTGCTGTTGCTGGAATTGCTGCTGCAGCTGCTGTTGCGCCCTTCTCTCCTGGTGTATCTCTTCTCGCTCCTGGCGCAACTCTTGGCGTATCTCTTCTCTTTTCTGACGCATCTCCTGGCGTTCCTGCTGCATCTAGGCACGCATATCAGCCATAGTGTCCGCCATTTGCTGCATCATCCTCATCTGAGCTGCGATCAAAGGGTCAACTCCGCCTGGTGGAGGATTAGGAGGATTCATCTCTGCTGGCTGTGGCTGAGGTTGTCTATATATCCACCGAGTGTGTCGATTAGGAGGCAAATCGATTCCACCACCCCGCCTAGTATTGACCATCTGAGTTAGATACATATGGTAAGAGAATAGTAGACAAGGCAGTAATTATGAATCATGTTACTTTGGGGGATTTATTAGCTAAGCAGTTTAATGTTTTATCTACCATAGCTAATTCATTACCTTATAGTGGTACATACTAAGATGTCCATATATAATATTTCAATCAATCAAAGAAGCAAATCAGACATTTATCATCAGAACAATCAAACAATATTCTTAAATATAGAAAATAGTTTTGGTTTGGTCTTAGGCCTCCTATCTCTTAAAAATGTCATAGGGGTTGGGATTCCAAGGTGTGAAATCCATCTTGTCTCAGAATAGAAAAGATAAGAATGATCAGAGTAGAACAGTAGAAGGTGAGAGGATCAAGATAAGTATAGAAAGAATCAGAGTAAGGTAAGTATAGAATGAATCAGGATAAGATAAGTAGGTAAGGGTTCTGTCCATTTCTATCTAGGTTTCGTCCTACAGTCAACATTTCCTCTGATACCACTTCTGTCACACCCGGGCTTTAAGGAACAAAGCCAGGTGCATCTCATACATGCGCCAAGAAGACAACATATATAATAACAGAGTGTATAGAGATAAATGTCAAGGTATAATCAGAGTATTTATTACATAGCGGAAGTCTTACAAAAATAAAATATGAATATCGCAGGAACTAAAATTTATCCTTGGCGCCAGAAAGCTGACTGGGAAACGCCACCTAGATCAAGTCGAAAGCCTCAGTGTTAGGCGGCTCCTCTTCGACCACCTATTCTTCTCCTGTGGGGGGGGGGGGTGAGACAGCAAGATTGAGCTCACACATGTTCATCACTCAACAAGTTGTGGGGAATAATGTGGCGTGAACTCACCAAAGGTGAGAATTCATGAAGTGTAAGGCTGATCAATGAAATAAAGTCTGAAGCTGAGCATTGCTTTTATAAGTTGGTCAAAATTTTATTAGCAGTTACTAAGTGTAAGTAAATATCGAACCTTAGAAATAATAAGTAAAAGTAATAATAAAATAATCCCAAATGCAATGATATGACAAATTAAGTTTAAGTTCCATAAATTAATCATATGAGTGTCCGAGCCGCTCATGACCGTGAGCACGGCTAGTATACCAGTTTTACACTCTGCAGAGGTTGCGCATCTTTACCCACAAGTGGTGTTACCCATTTGCCACGGAGTTGATCAGACCCCATACACCTCTACCAAGGAAGCGAGGCAAGGTACCACTACGAGGCCTTTACAAAGTTCCACTAGCTTCAGACTACCCGCTATAGTTTATAGGAAGCTCCAGTGCAGGAATCCCTCGCCTGACCACCATCGCAGCAAAATCAACCCAAGGACCTCCCTACACTGACCACTCCCCTACTGCCCTTGCCCCTTTTGGGTAAGGTAGCCATCCACTAGCTTTCCTAGTTAATCAGCCAAGGGCGTCCCGTTAAACCCTTGTGGTAGCACTGTTTTCCTGGGTGGTTCTCCATGTTCCCATTAAAATAATGATCTTATCATGAACAGTAAAGAATAAACAGATAATAAAAAGTGTAATCATGAGTAATAAATATCTCTATACCCAAATGCACATAAAGCAATAACATGCACTACCCAAAAATTTAGTAGTAAAACCAGTGGTAAAACAAGGCATAGAGAAAGTCAAATCTAGGGTATCCTATTGGGTCCTAGCAAAATTAACCTATGCAGATCATTATGATTAATAAGAACATGAATGGGTAAAGAAGTGATCAAGGGCACAACTTGCCTTCAACGAGCTCCTGCTCAGCAGTCTCTACCAGCTGAACCTCAGAATCCTCTGTAGCTTGCTCGTCTACTCGCATCAATACAATACATACATAGTATAGCAAAAATTAACATCACACCAAACATGTAAATAAAATACACAATAATAATCTAGACATTAAAATAAGATCATAGGAACTGGAATCATTAAATTTGGGGTTATAGATTTTAAGTTATGAATTTCCAAAGGTTTTATGTATTTAATTCAAGATTAAGTACTAGATAAATGTTAGTATGTCTTTCATGCCAAAATAGAGGCACTATTTGATAGAGAATAATATTACAAAAATTTAGGAACTGGAATGGACCAATTTGGACCTAAAATGGATTTTATATGAATTAAATAAGTTCTAGGAATTGTTTTTATATTAAAAATCCATTTCTAAATTTATTTATTTGATTTTCTTGAGCTCTGGACTGGGCCTCAATAATTAAAAAGCATAAGGGGCTCTGCGCAAAATATTACAGGATTCTGAGCACAGTCTGGGTGGACTGCGGGTTGAAATTGATATAGTGCAGGGGTTCTTTTGTAAGACGCACAAGCCGAAGGGGTATCGGTCCCCGTGGACCGTTCGATCACAAACTAATGGCACAGATTAGATCCGAGTTTTTTTTATGAATTGACTTATCGCCCCCAATCGTCGGATCGCAATCCGACGCTCCCGGAAGCGGCCACGCCTAGAACAGATCGGAAACGCACATCCACGGATCTACGGTTTAGGTCCGATCCTCCAACGTCTAATCGTGGCCGTCCGAATCTAGATCGGCGACCAGCCTCAGCGCAGCTACCCCTCGCCAAACGACGACGGCGCAAGCTACCCGAGCACGGTGGCGCCCACGCCAGAGTGCACCGAAATCTCATCCCCGTCTCTCCAAAGTTCAATTAACACCCCTCTACATGATTGCAGGTGAAAGGCGAAGCAAGGGGAGGGAGTAGTACAGGCAGCCACGGCGTGAAGCTCCCTGGCCACGGCAGACGGTGTTCCACGGCGGGGAAGGAATCTCCGATGAGAAATTGTTGTCAATGTGCCAGCGAATCCGACCCAGAGATTGGTCCAACGCCCACAGTGGAACCCACTGGTGCACTCGGGACGGATTGCCGCGACCGAGAAGCTGACCACGGGTGAATCAATGGCGGTGGCGCGGGTCGACTCCCACGGCGAACAGAGGAGACCTAGGGTTTTGGGGAGGCGCGACGGCTAGTATAGCATGCGGCTCCCATGGCGGCGTGAGTTATATAGTGCCAGGGTAGCGGCCAAATCGGAGGATTCGCCACGCCCACGAACGCGACAAGCCCGGTTTACTGTTATTCGCCACGATCTCTTCGGGGAAGACGACGACCTGTCGAAAGAGCCCCACCTGCCAGCGTGAGAGCGAGGAGGGGGGTCGGCGCGTGTAGATTGGTTGGACGACTGACGTGTGGGCCAGCTCGGTAGAGAAACGCGCGTGTGTTTGTGGGCGCTGTCGTCGCGGATCCACATGTCAGCGCCGGTTGGCTGTTGGGCTAGTGGGAGAGGAAATGTGGAGGTGGGCCGAATGCCCGCTCCAGGCCCAGTTAGGCATGTTTATTCTTTTTCTATTTTATTTTCTTTTCTCCCTTCTCCACATTTCTTTAGAATTTTGCTTTCCAAGTTAGAGTTTAAATTCCAAGTGTCCTTTAATATATTAATATATTGTTAACACCACCTTTATTTTATTATTCATAAATGCACAATCAAGTAAAAACTCAGCATGATGCATGGTTCATTTAGGTGTTATTGGTTATTTAATCCCCTTTTTGAGGGTGTTTATTCACATGTGATAGTAACTAGAGATGGTACACACATATAGATAAAGGAAATATTCTCTTATCATATGATTTACAAATTTGGGTATTACACTGAAGCCCCTTGATCATGGCCTCAATGGCAATTTCATTGGGCACTATAGGCGCATGTGCTCTTAGACGTAGGAACCTTCGGACATGCGCCTGAAGGTACTCCTCATGGTCTTGCATGCACTAAAATAAAGCCTGAGCAGTGACTGGCTTCGTCTAGAAGCCTTGGAAGCTAGTGATTAGCTTATCCTTGAGTTTCTGCCATGATGTGATTGTCCCTGGCCGGAGAGAAGAGTACCAAGTTTGTGCGACACTTTTGATTGCCATGACGAAGGATTTCGCCATGACCGCAGTATGCCCCCATATGAAGATATGGTTGCCTCATAGCTCATTAAGAACTGCTTCGGGTCTGAATGCCCATCATACATAGGAAGCTAAGGTGGCTTGTATGATGGGGGCCATTGGGGTAGCCTGCAACTCTACTGCCAAAGAAGAAGCATCATCAAAAGCAAAATTGCCATGATGAAAATCATCATACCATTCATCATCGTTGTATGAATTATCTTGACGAAGCTCTTTGTGTTGGGGCTTCGGTCTTGGTCATCCTGGGTGAGATGATGCATTTCCTCAGCGGCCTCGTCAATTTTCCTTTGAAGATCGGCAAGACGAAGCATTTTTCCTTCTTCTTTTGAACCTGCTATGGATAGCTTTGAGGTCCCTGATTTCTTGATCCAACTCCTCCTGAGGTGTTGGGCTGGTAGCCTTCCTCTTTTGGCTCCTTGCTTCGCGTAGCGTTTCCTGATTAACATATAGTGGCTGCAGGGCAGCCCCTGGCCCTGTTGTCCTCTTCGGCGGCATGACGAAGGTCAAAGCTTGCCGAAGGTGGTCGAGTGAGTTCACCGGAGGTGGGTGCCCATGTTGGCCCTTGCTCTGAGATGCTAAACATCAAGAACAAAGCAACACAATTGTTATTGATTAGTGGAATTCGTCCTTCGAAGCATTATCTCCCTTAGGGTATAATGATCTCTAGACGAAGGTTAAGAAGGGCATACCTTTGTTATTTCAATAGGCAAGGATGTAAACAAAGACATGAAATGCAAAGGTAACATGAATAATCATTTCGAATCATTGGACTATTCACATTTTCATTATATAAACATAAACAAACATCAACAATATTTGAATTGCATTTTGTACCTTCGAATTGACAGAAGGTAAAAAGGCAGGGGTGATGCACAAGTGACTACAAGTTAGCATGAACAGTACGGTGTTACTGTTCATCTATTTATAGGCATAGGACACAACCTAGGCAAAATTACATTCATGTCCCTGACATTTACTGTTAGCCAAAGGTAAGCTGTCGAGGACTAAGCAGTCTTTCCCCTTTAGGTCGGTTTCATTCTCCACCACCGTCCTTGTGCTAAGCCGAAGCTTCTCCATCCACAGCTTCGGAGCTGGTTCATCCTTTTTCCAGATCGTGCCTTTCATACCATACACACCTTTATCTTAAAGCTGAAGCTTCCTGTGATAGTATACTATACTGAAAAACATGTTAGTTATGTTTTTAGGACCTTCAGAAGATGAAGGCCCCCAACATGTATTTTGCATAATTTTTGTACTAACAATAAAATAGATAAGAGTCTCTATGTTCTTTTAGATTTGTGACGAGTCCCCAACAAAACAATACTAAAGATAAAAAGGGCCTCGATGGTGATGTAAAAGCCATTCACACCAAGACATTAGAATTAAGGATATCCGTCACTAAGATGAATAATATTGGGGTGAGAAAATCCACGAAGCAGAACTTTTGTTGAGGAGCAACAGAGCAAGGCATAGATGTTCCATCAAGTACGACTAGGTGACCAAATCTAAGGCTTTTGTGATATCAAGTTTAATTAATATTCGAGGGAGCTTTGGTTGATGGAGAAGTTTGGTGGTTTGTTGAAGTAAGAAGTTGTCTTGGATGCATCTTCCTCTGATGAAGGCGCTTAGGTGCTATTACAATGTCTAGCTTCTTTGTGAGATGGTTGGCTAAGATCTTGGCAACAAGCTTCACAAAACTGTGGATCAAGCTAATTAGTCATAAATATTTAACTTGATCATCATCTTCCCTTTTTAGAATGAGAGCGAGGAAGGCTGAATTAAGCACCCAAAGATTACGAACATCATCACACTGGAAAGCCACTAGGGTTGCTAAAACATCTGATTTAATAATAGACCAACAACATTTATAGAAGTGCCTCATGAAGCCATCCAGTCTGGGGATTTGTATGAGGACATGTCCTTTATATCATTTCGTTGACTATCTCTTTGGTGAAGAAATCCTCTAACTCAGCAAAATCATGTGATCCAACACCAATTTGCTCAAGGTCAATGGAGAGGTCACATTGTAGTACTAAGCAAATTGCGATAAAAAAACAAAAGTTGCTTGCTCCTTGTTTTCCTGCCATGTAAGTATATTACCATCTATAACTAGTTTAGAGGCAAAATTCTTCACCTTCCCATGTGAGATGTGTTAGCTTCCTCATCTTTAAGCTAGTCTATTCTCGATCTCCTTGCATTGGTGCGGGTCAGCAAGGCCAGCACAAGACTATGCTTCTTCAACAAGCATTTGAGGTTCGATGCATCATGAGACAAGGGGCAAAATCATGCGTAATTTCAAGTTGATGAACAATCTTCTTGGCTAGGAGAGGTTGAACTTGATGTGTCCAACTCGCTTTAGACTCCCAACTTTACAGCTTTTGGGTGCACCCTCAATCTAACTGAAAGGGTTTTAATCGTGTAGGTTGTTGCTTGGACAAAGCTCCAAGCAACACCAACCATGTACATAAAAACCATCAATGGACGGTGAGAACGCTTTAAACTGAAACCTTCTATTCCTACCCAAAAGTCATTTTGAAGGATTGAATCAAGCAGTTAGAGGGAGTGTGAATAGGTGCCAATAAAAATCGATCCAAATAGACTCCAATTCAGCTGAAATTTTGCACACGCCTTTAAAAGGGAGTTTCTAAATAGAATTTGAGTTCAAAAGGATTTAAACTTCAAAGTCAGATCAGAAAACTCGAACTTGACTTAGGATTTAGTTAGAGTCTTGTCAAAAGAGCAAATCTATTAGAATACTTGTCCATGAGTTGGATTAGCTTATACTGGAGGTTGTAATGAATCCATGATAGTTGCTAAACCAAAGATTAACTTCAAAACACTTTCCAAACTTATGAAGGTAAGAATAAACTCGAAAGTCAAACTAGAGGGGTTGAGAGAAGAAGCAACTCAAAAGCAAATAACATCATATTTAACACGAAATAAAGAGCAAAAAGGGCAAAGTGGGGTTACAGCCACACTTTCACAATATTTTATAAACATAGATGATAAGGTTCAAAGCATCTAAGGATCTCCTAGCTAAAATGAGAAATAAGAAGATTACAAGCCAAGTGATGAAATTAAAATGCTAAAAGAGGTAGTTGAATGGTTTAGCCTACCCATCCTATTTATAGAGAGTTATTCCTCTTTTCTAAACAACTCCTAGATACATAGTCTTTCCACTCAGCTAGGGAAGAAATAGACCAACTATTGGAGTTTTGATCTAACAGCCACACAGTCTTCACAAAGTTGCTTCGCCTTAATGCACCCTCAGTGATGACACCACGTGTTGCCTTCAATTTCCTTCAGAACCATGCCACCGAGTTTTGATGCCCAAACCAGGTGAAACCTGCTGGTGGGTGCCTAGGAATGAGGTACCCAATGTAAGCCACAATCTCATCTAGGCCAACCAAGTCCCATCGAGCAACTCTCCGAGGTAGACTTGCCGACCAAGTCCGGCCGAGCAACAGTGCGAGGCAGACAGACTGACCAAGTCCCATCGAGCAACTCTATGAGGCATAGAGGACGACCAACGACTACTAAGCAACTCAGCGAGGTGAAGAAGCATAGGCCCATAATGGAAGTTAGTATACATGTGGGCCCTGGTGCCATGCCCTCCTGTCACGTGCGCGTAGGAGCACTCCAATACTCGCCTGACATGGAGGCAAGACATGCACTGTTACCCCACGCCAGCCATGGTAAGGCACGTCGCCACCACACACCGTCTTGGATGATGCCACGATGCGCCGAGGGGTGACAGAGAGTCTCTGACAACAGGTTGAGGCATTGCCACGTACGGCCTTTAGTATCCCTTGACTCTGTCCCATGGGTGCCGCCTAAATGCTAGAGTCCCTAGACTGACCCGCATACCAGGTAGATGGAGCGATCCGCCATATTGGGCGTACGACTACTCGCGTACCAGAAGACGATGTCATGAGAACTTCATAAGCAGGACCGCCATAGACAATGGGACGCTCCTTGCTTCAGACAACAAATCCCCTTGTAAGAGCCTCCCCTTGAACTATAAAAGGTGATGACCAAACAACCAAAGAGAGGGGTGCATTCGACCTGAGTTATCCACTTCCTCTCATTCTCACACTTGCACCCATTGTAACATGTTCCTTATAGCAATACTACGATCAGCACTACACTAGACTAGGGTGCAAGCCTGAACCAATATGTACCCCTGTTTTGGTCTCTTGACTCACCACTCTTGACTCACCATTTGGAGTAAGTCCATGCTAGCCTCCCCCACCGAACGCAAATTCTATTATGTCCCCGGTTTTCGAAACCACAATAATTGGCACGACAGGTAGGGGGACTGTTAGCATGCCAAAGCGATGCTTTCACTTTGATGGCTCAGTCATCTACTTTCTTCGATGGCGAGACCTTTGCACCTCGGAGCCGATGAAAGGGAAATAGACTTAACCATTTTCTCTAATTGATTTTGGTGCTTGATGACCATCACAACCTTATGGACTAAATAGCTTGCCTAGTCTTTGATTCACAGGTTCATATTCTTAGTCAGAAATAGCTCAAAACCTACCAATAAAGAGTAAAAGTTGGAATAGAAGAACTTTACCTAGTTTTACACTTTGGATGAGTTGTATACACCCCTAGTGTAACAACCCAAAAGTCTTATTTTGGAATTTAGTAATATTCTCCCAAGTTTTTGAATTAGAGTATCTCTTAATAAGATATTTGTTACTATTGGGGCCTTCCTCTTCTGAAGGTCCTCAAAAACGTGACTAATATGTTTTTAGTGTAACATAAACTGTTACAGGAAGCTTTGGCTTTAAGACGAAGGTATACGTGATATGGAGATACAACCCGAAGGTAGGATGAACGAACGTCGAAGCTGTGGCTGAAGGAGCTTTGGCTTAGTATGATGATGAAGGTGGAAGATGAAACTGACCTAAAAGGGAAAAGACTACTCAGCCCTTGATAGCTCGCCTTATGATTAGCAGTAAATGTCAAGGACATGAATGTAATTTTGTCCGGGCTGCGTCCCGTGGCTATAAATAGATGAACAGTAACATCGTACTGTTCACCCTGAACTGTAATCGCTCTTGCGTCGCCCTCGCATTTTCACCTTCTGGCAAGTCGAAGGTATCAATGTAATATAAATATTGTGAATATCTATCCATGTTTATAAAATGAGAATATAAGTAATTTGTTGATATATCATCATTATTTATGTTCTCTTGTATTTTATTTACCTTCATTTATATTTGTTTACTGAGATGATGAAGCTATGTCCTTCATCACCTTCGTCTGAAGATCATTATACCCAAAAAAGAGATAATGTATCGAAGGACTAAGGTTTTTAATCATTAACAATTGTGTTGCTTTGTTCTTAATGTATAGCATTTGAGAACAAGGACCAACATTGGCACCCACCTCCGGTGAACTCATTCGACCACCTTCGGCAAGCATCGACTTCCACAATGTCGCCGAAGAAGACAACAGTGCCAGGGGCTACCCTGCAGTCACTGGACACTAATCAGGAGACGCTGAGAGAAGCTAGGAGCCAGAAGAGGAAGGCTACTAGCCCAACACCTCAGGAGGAGGAACTAGATCAAGAGATTAGGGATCTGGAGGCTATCCATCAACAAGTGCAAAGGAAGAGGGAAAAGATGCTTTGGCTCGCCGACCTTCAGAAGATCGATGAAGCCGCTGAAGGAATGCACCATCTCACTCAGGATGACCAAGACCGAAGGCCTCAACGCAGGGAGCTTCGCCAAGAAAGTCCACTCAATGATGATGAATGGTACGGTGACTTTCATCAGGGCAATTTTGCTTTTGACGATGCTTCTCCCTTGGCAGCAGAATTGCAGGCTACCCTGTGGCCACCATCATATAAGCCACCTCAGCTCCCTATGTATGATGGGCACTCAGACCCCAAGCAATTCCTGATGAGCTACGAAGCAACCATATCCTCATATGGGGGCAATACTGCAGTCATGGCGAAGTCCTTCGTCATGGCAGTCAAAAGCGTAGCTCAAACTTAGTACTCCTCTCTTCGGCCAGGAACAATTATGTCGTGGCAGAAGCTAAAGGAAATGTTAGTGATCAGCTTTCAGGGATTTCAAACAAAGCCAGTCACTGCCCAATCTTTCTTTCAGTGTACACAGGACCAGGAGGAGTACTTGTAGGCGTATGTCTGAAGGTTCTTAAGGCTGAGGGCTCAAGCACCTACAATGCCTAATGAGATCGTCATTGAGGCCATGATCAATGGACTTCGGCCAGGACCCACGGCGCAATACTTCGCAAGGAAGCCACCACAAACCTTGGAGAAGCTTCTCCAGAAAATGGACGAGTACATCAGAGCCGACAATGACTTTCGGCAAAGAAGGGAAGAAGCCTACAGATACTCTCAAATGGCTAGGGGCTTCGGAGGAAGATTCCACACCAGACATGTCAGATCAATCCATAATGCCAGCTCAAGTGACGACAGGGGAAACCAAACCCAAAGGTAGCAGCACAGCTCCCAATCATCAGGGGCACAACAAAGTTCCTTCAGGCCACCAGCTCCAAGAGGCAGAGGGGGCAGAAACTTCGGAGGAAGATATGAAGATCAGCCTAGAAAACTTTTTTGTTTGTTCTGCGGTGAAGACAAAGGGCATACCACAAGAATGTGATAGGTTACGATCCAAAAGCAGAAAGAGATTGTCAAAGTCGAAGCACGACAGAATCAGCCGAAGCAGGTTCTACATACCGCTTCATGCTACTCTCCGTATGTCCCCGAGTATGTAGGCAATCAACAGCCTACGATCTCTATCGCTTCGGCAAGCCATTCTCAAGCTTCTTGGGCCTAGTTGCCACTGCCACCACCGCTAGCACCTACTCTGGTCCGCAGTCAGCAGCCAGAAGGGCATCACCATGCTCAACAACAACGCGATTTTTGGGAGGAGTCCGAAGCTCGCATAGTCAACAACACTGTGCCCGAGTCGAAGCACATTTACTAAAGGATATCCTAACCTGATGTATTTTCATTTTGTTTGTCATTTTATTTTCTTGCATGAAAAACAATTCACGGAGGTTTAATCTCCAACTTGATGTAATAATGTTGTGGTCACACTATCGAGTGTAGAATGCCACCCCTCAACAACGCTTCCGAAGCTGCGAAGTCATTCCTAAGGGAGCGCAGAGTAAGTTTTGAAGCTACAAAAGTCGTTCCTAATCGAGCGCAGAGTAAGTTCCGAAGCTACAAAAGTCATTCCTAATGGAGCGCAGAGTAAGTTCCGAAGCTCAAAAGTCGTTCCTAAGGAAATGCAGAGCCAATATGCCACCGAAATAAAAGGTGAAGAAGCTCAAAAGTCGTTCCTAAGGGAATGCAGAGCTTAAATACCACCGAAATATAAGGTGAAGAGACTCAAAAGACGTTCCTAAGGGGATGCAGAGTCTGGGTGTGTTTTCGTGTGGATATGTGTCTTCGGCATAAATATCATGCTACATCATATCATCGCATCATTTCGCATAGCATTACATCATACATCATGTCGCATCAGTAGCAAGATTGTGCAGAAAGAAAGTTGCTTCTTTCAAAATATGCGATGAATGAAACAGTGTGCTAGAGCACAAAGTACACCTTCAGCAATTATAATCTTACATGCTAAGAAAATTTTCGTCGACAACAATATTATACAACAGCTGTGCTATAGAAGGGCTCTTTCTTACGAAGCATGAAAAGAAGGAAGGTGTTTTTTCGCCGAAGGCTCAAAAATGGTATTTACGCAAATTTCATGCATCGCAAAGAAATATATTACATTAATATACACATAGATATACAATGTTTAACTCATGTACAAATATTACATTTCCCAAATACTATATTTCTCAAGTACACAAAAATTTAGTCTTCTTTTAAGATCTTCTCGGCAACTTCGTTCAGAAGTTTGTTGACAGCTTCATCAACAGCTTCTTCGGCAATTCTTATTGTTTCTAGTGCCGCTTTCATGACTAGATCGGCTTCGGGGTCATATGGCTCGAGTGGCATTGAAAGTTCAGCTGCAGTAAAGTAGCGAGTTGTTAATTCGAAGCCAGAAAAAATACCGAAGCTAAGATTCAATAAAAATACCTATACGCCTTGCGCGCTCAGCAGCCTCTTCGACTCGCTTGGCTTCTTCTCGGACATCATGGGATTCTTTTTCATTTTTCTTTATAGCTTCGTCGGCTATCTCCCGGCCACCCTTCATCCAAACGTTGGAATAGAATTTCCTGCCCATCATAGTAGCTTCAGCCGAAGGATCCTTCGTGTTGTCTATGGAGAAGACGGTTTCTGTTTGGGTTGCAGCTTTAACATGTTCACAACCAGTTTTCTCTAAAATTGCTGCAACCCCTCTGGCACTGGTGAAGGCGCAAAAACCCCCACGGTCGCTAAGAATTTCTTCAAAAGCTTCAGCTTCTTCGCCGATCCAATTCCCTCGGGATCGCCTCTAATAAATTTTTGCTCCGATGAGTATGCACCCACCTTTGTAAAGCTATCTTTCAATTTTTTAGCACATCCCAAGGATTTCTCATAATATCTCTCCTTCGATTCGTGAAGCTCATCTACATTCTTTTGTAATCTTGAACTAGTCCATTCGCTTATTTCTTGTTTGGCTTTCACCACTTTGAAATCCTCATTCTTTTCGGCAAGCTTTTTCTTTAGGTCTTCAACTTCGGCCTTATGAGCTTCGGACTGTGCAGTAAGTTTGGCTTCGCTGGCCTTTACCCTATCTACCAAGGAAAGCAAAATTTTATCCTTTTCTAGGGCTTCATTCCTCAGTCTAATAACCTCTGTCCGAAGGTTCCCAAGGGCTATTTGGCAGCTTTCGTCTTCAGCATTCTTTTCTGCCCTTAAAGCATTGCTCAAGATTAAGCCCTACAAAAAAAGGGGGACCAGCACAATCATAAAATATGTAAAAAGTAATCTATTTATAAGTCAAAAAATCTTTACCTTAAGACTGTTGCAAGCGAGGCTGTCTGCAAGGTCATCCTTCGACATTGCAGAGAGGCCAACCTCGAGCTTCGGAAACCCTACGTTCCTTGCCATCTCTCGGCTTACAGATATTTCCTTGTTGTCCTGAAGGCAGTACAGAAAGTCATCCTCATCAGTGCCATTATACACCAAGGATCCTTTTGGGTACTTTAATTCCCTGGCATAGTGCTTAGCTTCAGCAATCTGCTCTTTCGATAACTGTTTACCTGAAGCGTGTCATATAATAAAGTCTGGCTCCTCAGTAAACACTTCGGGAGTAGGAGATTTAACCTTTGTGGACGTGCCTTCTTTTTCCAAGATCAGAGTGGCATCCAAAGGTCCTTGTTTAGTATCCTGTTCAATAGTTTCAACAGGCCCTGTTTTGATGGGCACTGGGGGCCCAGCTTCGACTTCAACATGAGTTCTAGCAGCTTCGGCGGCCTCCTTTGCAGAGGAGTTGGTGCCCTTGTCGACTCCAAGACAGCGTCCAACATGCTAGCCATCCTCCTCCTCTTGAGAGTTATTGCAGGAACTTTGGATACCTTCGGCAACTCCGGCTCTAGTGGCGGGCTCAAGATTTTTGGTAGCCCTACCGACTCCTCCAGTTCTGGTTCTTCGACCGTTTTCTCCTTGGCTTCAGTAGGGCGCTTCGGCGCTTCGGCTGGCTTAGCTTTCTCCTCTCCCATTGCTTTCGGCACTTCAGCCGATTCTCCCTTGGTACCGGCAGGAGCAGGTTATTCTAGCTCAGCGGTGGAAGAGGTCCCTCCGCAAGCTTCGGCACCCTGGCTGTTTCAATGTACCAAGACCAGTGTGTCAAAACCTTGATCTTTTTTTCCCTTCGGTGTAGCAGAGATGGCCAAAGCAGCAGATTTCTTTTCTTTCCCTGCTTTCGTGAGGGATAGCAAAAGTCTGGGTATACGAAGCCAATTACATCAAAAACTCTGTTCAATCTTCTCTTGCCTCGTCCTCCGAAGGCTAATGTCATGGAATCATCTTCGGCCCTTGTGTAGGCCACAAGCAACTCGTCATTAGTTACCTCAACACAATTCAGCCAGTCATCATTCGGCCCATGCTTGGTTATAACTTCATCGAGCGCATCAACTTTATTTTCAATATGCTCGAAGGCTTTAGGGATATCTTCAGCCAAAGGGGCAATTTCTTTAGAGCTAGCCCCGACCGAGTTGAAAATTTCTTTTAATCGATGCACGCAGTGGGTGGCGAAATCTGAGCACTTATTCCGAAGGTCTTTCAGTGATTCCTGCAGCTTCGTATTCATAGCAGTTTCAGCTTCGGATTTTGCTTGCAGTTCTTTTCTTTCTTGCTCAAAGCGCTCTGATTTTTCCTTTAAAGTTGCTTGAGCATTGGAAAGTTCTTTGCTTAATTTAGTATTCTCAGCTTGAGCTTCCACGAGAGAACCTTCGGCTACTTGTAGCAGGAAATCTTTCTTCTCTAAAGAAGCTTCCAAATCTTTAATTTTGTTTTCCAAGCCTTCAATTATTATTTCATTCTTCTTATCTTCGAAATCCTGCTGAATTCTTAGCGCCTTACTTAGCAGCATGCTCTACGAAAAACAAGTTAAGGTTAGAACATTGTGATCCATCACAAAGATAACAAGAATCTAGGCAAAGATTTCACCTTGAAATTGGAGTAGAATAGGCTACCGACAATGTGTTGCCGTCGGTAACCACTAATGTCAGATTCCAGCTTCGAGAAACCAACACTCTTAGACAGAGTGCCGATTATTTTTGCACCGGCACGGTCGCGAATACATCCTAAAATTTCTTCGTCAACCCCCCCGAAGAGCATAGATCACGGCTGATAGCCGCAAGATATTCCATATTCTTTTAGCTCCTCCTTGTCTGCCTCGGACAGTTCCTGGCCACTCAGGTGCCGAAGGTCAAAATCTCTCTCTCCCGAAGAAGTATCAACAACTTTTTTCCCTTTATCAGGCACTGCGGCCATGCTTTCTTCCGCAACCATAGTTGTCTCTTCTACAACTATATCTGATATAAGCTTATCAATTCCTAACATTGTGCTCACGAGTTTTGCAGCTTCGGCACTAGCAGAAGTCACCATTTTGGGCGCTGAGGCTGAAGGCGGTGTTTGTTCAATGGCTTGCATCACATTGACTATTTTTCATTTCTTTTGCCCTTCAGCCTTCTCCTTTGCAGCCGAAGGTTGATCTTTCTTCTGTAAAAATTTCGTCAGTTCCGGTCCTAGAGGACTTAGCAGCTTGATGGGCAGAGAATCAGTTATTACCTTTAAAATTTCTACTACTTCGGCAGCAAAGGGTGTTGAAGGAGCTTCGTCTGTCTCACCTACCTTCGGCTTAGCAGAAGAAGTTATGTCGAGTTTTTGTTTTTTAGAAGGTGTCGCCTTCGGCTCAGCAGCTATTTTTGCTTTCTTCAAAAAAAATTCATCTTCTTTTATCAGTCAGGCAGCCTGCCTATTTAGGATGCTGACAACCCGCTTCCTTTTCACCCCTTCGCCCCCTTTGTCAAGCTTTTCATAGTCAGGGTATTCAAAGTTCAAGGCGTCCATTACCCGGTTCAATCTTCGTTTCGGTCGGGTACCGAAGGCTGCAGTCATCAATTGATCTTCTTTCTTCGTATAATTACCAAGTATTTCGTTGCACATGGTCTCAATCATATCTAGCCATTCTTTGCAAGGCTTTTTTAATTGTTTCTCGAACTTAAAGCGATAAGGGAGCTGTACAAGTTCATGCTTCTTTCCCACTTCTTTTCTCTTTGGCATTCCCCAACCACTAGAAGTCGGATATGTTCTGTTTGATACATACTCTTGCACTAGGTCTCTAGTACTGATGTGCTTGGCCACCACTCTAAATTCCACTTCAGCTAGCTGGCAGGGTAACCCCAATTGCATATTGCACAAGGGTTGAGTCATGCCGAAGTTTAGCTCTAACGGACTCATAACCATGCTCATTAGCTTCTCCCTCTTTTTCTCATCCGTTTTCATATAGAACCATTCATTAGTCCATCCAGTCGGCCACTTGGTACGATAGCCAATAACTGGGGCCTTCGTATCCTTTTGATACGCAAAATTGTAGTAGCCAAAGTTCCTATGAAGGCCATCTGCTTCGTCTGGTAGTGAAGTTCATGCACTCGGCAGAAAGCTTCGGCATTCGCATCCATTCCCTAGCTTCGGAGAGCCCATATGTACACACTAAGTCTAACAATGGCATTGGGGGTCAGTTGATGAAGGTATATTTCAAAGTTCTTTAGGACCTCCCCTATCATGTCATTTAGCGGGAACCGAAGCCCTGCTCTGAAGAAACTCTTAAAAACGGTAACTTCGTCATCCCTCGGCTCCGGAATTTATCTCTTCCCCAGCAAATCGAATAAGCTTGCTCTCAGATTCTCCGAAGTAGACCAGTTTTTCCATCATAGTCATGTCACTTTCTGATACAGTAGATTTTTCAAATTCCAGATGACTAGGCTTTGTCGGGTTTAGAATGATGTAGTCCTCCTTGCTCTCGTTGTCACTATCACCCTCAACCGCAGTTTGTCCAGCTTCAACATTGGAGGCACCTTCGTTAGTAACTGTCCCTGGCACAGCTAGACCTAATTGCTTCATCACTTCTGAGATGGGCGCTGTTTCGGCAGCTTTGGCCTCGTCTCCCTCACGAGACACCCTAGCGGTGGATCGAACTCTGGCCATTTGTGTTTATGTTTTTCTAAGATGAAGCTAATCACCAGTGACGAAGCATTTGCTCAAAAGTGCAATACAGAGAGCTTCGGCTATGGTTAAAAAATTTTAACAGCACAACAGTGCAATGGCAATGAATATTGTGGTAACTCCTCACCAACCCGTCTGTTTATATAGTGCTGCAGGGGGAGAAGGCAAACTGCCACACTGCTCGCATTGGCTGAGCGGTGGACCATCCGACGTCCGGAATATTATAATCGTTTCTCAGCAACGAGCTTAGGGAAGGTGTTTTTCGGACCTTCGGCATTCTGAAGCCTTCGTGTTTTTCGTGGATCGAGCTCGTTACGAAAAACGATCTAGCACTGCGAAGGGGCTACTGTTGGGGATCTTCTCCTCCGCTGAAGGTCCTCAAGGCAAAAACACCTTCGACTAGACAGGACAAAGGCAAGCGAGACATGAAGATATAAGTCGAAGATGATGCGGACAAAAGCTGAAGCTATGACTAACAGAGCTTTGGCTTGGTGTAAAGATAAAGGCGAAGGACAATACCGACTTAAAGAGGAAAAGACTATATAGTCCTCAACAGTTCGCATTATGATTATAATTAGTTAACAGGGACAAGGATGTAATTTTGTCCAGGTTGTGTTCCGTGCCTATAAATAGATGAACAGTACCCCCGTACTGTTCACGCAGAACTGTAATCGCTCTTACGTCACTCTCGCATTTTCACCTTCTAGCAAGCCGAAGGTATCAATGTAATATAAATACTGTGAATATTTATCCATGTTTATGAGATGGGAATATAAGCAATTTGTTAATATATCATCATTATTTATGTTCTCTTGTACTTTATGTACCTTCATTTATATTTGTTTACTGAGATGATGAAGGTATGTCCTTCATGACCTTCATCTGAAGATCATTATACCCGAAAGGAGATAATGTGTCGAAGGATGAAGGTTTTTAATCATTAACAATTGTGTTGCTTTGTTCTTAATGTATAGCATTTGAGAACAAGGACCAACATTGGAAATGCGAGGGTGAAGCAAGAGCGATTACAGTTCAGCGTGAATAGTACGGTGTTACTGTTCATCTATTTATAGGCGCTGGATGCAGTCCAGACAAAATTACATCCATGTCCCTGACAAATACTGTTAATCATAAGGTAGGTGTTGGGGGTCTGCTTCGTCGCCGAAGGTCCCATAAGAAGAAACACCTTCGAAAGATTGACACAAAGCCGAAGCTACCAATCAGAAGGCTTTGGAGTACATTTCCAAAGGCACCGACTTAAAGATGAAATGACCAATCGGCCCATGATAATTTGTATTATGATTGTAGACCTTTGTAAATGGCATGAATGTAATTCCCCACAGGCTGCGTCCTGTGCCTATAAATAGATGAATAGTACCCCTATACTGTTCACGCTATCCTATAATTGCTCGCGTGCCACACTTGGATTTTTGCCTTCTATCAAGCCAAAGGTATAAATGTAATTAAATATTATATTTAATATTCAAGCTTACATAATGGAAACATATGAATAACATTATATGTTTATTCATATAACCTTTCATGTTTCATTTGTTTCATCTTTCATTATCTTATAACTGTAATGATGAAAGTACGTCCTTCATGACCTTCGTCCAAAGATCGTTATATCCTAAGGGAAATAATGCTTCGAAGGACGAAGGACTTTAACATTTAATACTTTGTGTTGCCTTGTTCTTGATTCATAGCATTTGAGAACAAGTCTCCAACATTGGTGCCCACCTCCGGTGAACTCACTTCCACTATTGAGCTGATAGCTTCGTCCAACATCCAAGATGAAGCTGCTTCGGCTACGAAGCTGGTGCTCCCAATAACAGGCGGTTCAAGCTCAGAACTAGCCAACAAGAAGCAGAAGAAGGAGGCTCAGAGAAGGGTGCAGCATGTTGGGGGTGCAGGGACCCTTCATCAAGTCAAAATGGTCCCACATCCCAATTACCTTCTCCCAAGAGGACCTTCAGCTCAAGGATTATCCTCATAATGATGCTATGGTCATATCCTGTGTCATCAAAGGATTTCTAGTCCACAATGTTTTGGTTGATACAGGCAGTGCAGCCGACATCATATTTGCTAAGGCCTTCAGACAGATGCAAGAGCCAGAGGACAAGATTCATGATGCTACACACCCTCTTTGTGGCTTCGAAGGAAGGCAGATTGTAGCACTTGGCAAAATCACAATGCCAGTGACCTTCAGATTTGTCCACAACATAAGGACTGAACAGGTTGTGTTTGATATTGTTGACATGGAATACCCCTACAATGCAATCATTGGTCGTGGGACACTCAACGCTTTCGAAGCAATACTTCATCCAGCATATCTATGCATGAAGATACCTTTGGAACAAGGACCCATTGCTGTTCATGGCAGTCAGGAAGCTGCTAGAAAAGCTGAAGGAAACTGGACAGATTCAAAAGCAATCCACAACATAGATGGAAATGAAGCTTGTGAACAGTACAAGTACAGAAGAGAGAAGGTTGCCTCGGCTGATCAGCCGAAGCCTATGCTTCTGTGTGAAGATATAGCAGAGCAGAAGGTATTGCTGGGTTCTCAGTTATCTGAAGAGCAGGAGAAAACCTTGATAAGGTTTTTATTCAATAACAAAGATGTGTTTGCTTGGTCAGCTAATGATCTTTGCGGTGTCAATAGAGATGTCATTGAGCATTCACTCAATGTGGATCCATCTTTCAGGCCAAGAAAACAAAGGCTTTAGAAAATGTCCGATGACAAAGCTGAAGGTGCTCGAAACAAAGTGAAGAGACTTCTAAGTGCTGGTGTTATCAGAGAGGTCAAATACCCAGAGTGGCTAGCTAACACTGTTATGGTGAAGAAGGCAAATGGTAAATGGAGAATGTGTATCGATTTTACAGATCTTAACAAGGCTTGTCCAAAGGATGATTTCCAATTGCCAAGAATAGATTCTCTAGTACATACAGTAGCTTCATCAGAGCTTATGAGTTTACTAGATTGTTACTCAGGATACCACCAAATCTGGATGAAGAAGGAAGATGAGCCGAAGACCAGCTTCATAACCCCCAGTGGTACGTATTATTATCTTTGGATGCCTGAGGGGCTCAAGAATGCTGGAGGAAGCTTCAGCAGAATGACAGCCAAGGTTCTTCATTCTCAGATAGGCAGAAATGTGCTGACATATGTTGATGACATCATAGTCAAAAGCACGAAGCAAGAAAATCATATCACTGATCTGCAAGAAACATTTGCTAATTTCAGGCAAGCTGGCCTGAAATTAAATCCTGAAAAATGTGTCTTTGGAGTAAAGAAGGGTAAGTTCCTTGGATGCCTAGTTTCAACGAAGGGGATCGAAGCCAATCCAAGCAAGATCGAAGCCATACTTCGAATGGAACCGCCAAGTATAAAGAAGGGGGCCCAACAGTTGGCAGGAAGATTGGCTTCATTGAACAGATTTATATCTAGATCAGTAGAAAGAAACTTGCCATTCTTTGAAATACTAAAGTTAGTCGAAGTCTTTCAGTGGGGCCCAGCACAGAAAGCCTCCGAAAAGCTGAAGCAATACCTGATTGATCTAACAACATTAACTCCACCTGCGCCAGGGGCTCCGTAACTATTATATGTGGCAGCTTCGCACTCTGCAGTGAGTGCGGCGCTTGTGCAGGAGAAATTAGAAGGACAAGAAGGACAAATCAAAAAGCAAGCCCCAGTATACTTGGTCTCCGAAGTTTTAAGCTTATCAAAGAAAAATTATATAGAATTGGAGAAGGTGTTGTATGCAGTCTTAATGGCCTCCAGGAAGCTTCGGCACTACTTTCAGGCATTCCATATAATTGTCCCTTCATCTCAGCCTTTGAAAGATATTATGAGGAACAGAGAAGCTACTGGAAGGATTGGAAAGTGGGCTACGGAACTTAACAAATTCAGCATTGAATATGTGCATAGATCCTCGATCCAGTCCCAGGCGTTAGCAGACTTCATCGCTGACTGGACGCCAGGGGCTTAGGAAGAAGAAGCAAATAAAGATGCCGAAGCTTGGACAGTGTTCTGCGACGGTTCCTGGGGAACCTTCGGGGCAGGTGCAGCTGTTGTCTTGGTTGCACCTTCCAAAGTCAGAACATGCTATGCAGTAAAACTTGATTTCAGCTGCACAAATAATATTGCCGAATACGAAGCTTTGCTTTTGGTGCTTCGGAAGTTAAAGGCAATGGGGATAAGAAGGGCGGTCCTTAAAACTGATTTCCAAGTTATTTCTGGTCATGTTGACAAGAGTTGTAGAGCAAGAGACCCGAAGCTTGAGAAATACCTGGATACAGTTCGAAGGCTTGAAGCTTCTTTCGAAGGGTTTTCTGTCAAGAATATTCCACGAGGAGAAAATGAGCACGCTGATCTGCTAGCCAAGTCAGTGGCACAGGGGCTGCCCTTACCTTCAGAAGTATTCTTTGAGACAATAAGAGCACATTCGGTGGAACTTCTTGAAAGAGTAGTGCTCAATATATCTCCTGTTCATAGTGAAGATTGGAGGACTGAGATTATATCTTTTCTCCAAGGCAACTGCCTTTCAGATGACGAAGCTTATAATAAGAGAATGAAGGCAAGAGCACGACCATATGTAATAATAGAGGGGAGTTATACAAACATGGAGTTTGCTCCCCACTGCTGAAGTGTCTATCCAGAGCTGAAGGTATAGAATTGATGAAGGAAATACACGCAGGATTGTGTGGATCTCACATTAGATCTAGACCTTTGCTGGGGAAAGTCTTCAGACAAGAATTTTATTGGCCGAAGGCAGCTTCGGATGCAACGGATCTAGTTCAAAAATGTGAAAATTGCCAAAAATGCGCAAGAGACCAGAAACAACCTTCGTCGTTAACCCAACTGATACAACCAGCCTGACCATTGCAAAGATGGGGCGTGGATTTGTTAGGTCCACTTCCACCAGCACAAGGCAATTTGAAATATGTTGTGGTGGCTGTAGAATATTTTTCCAAGTGGATTGAAGCGAAGCCTTTGGCCACAATAACTTCGGTCACAGTCCAGAAATTCTTTTGGCAAAACATTGTTTGCCGCTTCGGTGTACCAAAGGCTATAACTATGGACAATGGAACACAGTTTGATGCCGAAACCTTCAAGGAATTCTGTGATCAAATTGGCACGAAGATCCATTTTGCGTCAATCAGACATTCAGAATCAAATGGGCTTGTCGAAAGAGAAAATGGTATTATAATGATAGGAATAATGAAGTCAATTTTTAACCAGCCCAGAGGAAAGTGTCCGGAAGAATTGATTAAAGTGGTGTGGAGCCACAACACGACTGTATCAAGATCAATAGGTTTTACGCCATTCAAGCTATTATTTGGTGATGAAGCCATAACCCCAGAAGAAGCTAAAACAGGGTCAATAAGTATAACAGCTTCAACTGAAGACGAAGCTGATTATCATGTAGCAAAAGACACTATAGAAGGGGTCAGAGTTCAGGCTGTGAAAAATATTAATAAATATCAAGCCGAAACAATAAAATGGTGTGACAGAAAAGTCCGGCTGAAAAATATCAAGCCAGGTCATCTGGTGCTTCGGAGAGTGGCTAATCCGGACACAGTAGGCAAACTACAGTTGAAGTGGGAGGGACCTTTTCTGGTCGTATCTTCATCAAGGCCTGGTTCTTACAGACTAAAAGATATGGATGGCAATGATATTCCTAGGTCTTGGAACGCGGATGAGCTTCGACGGTATTATGTATAGATTCATGTAATCTTTTTCTATTTTTCTATGGCACCCTTTTCCTTTCTGAAGGGGGGAAAGGTTTTTAATGGGGCCATAGTTTGTAATCTTTTCCTTTCTTATTCAGCTCCACGAGAGCAAAATCCCCCAAAAATATAAATGTAAAATCTGAGTATGCACCATCGAGTGCAAAGAAAAAGAAAAAACAGGAAGAAGCACGAAAGTCGTCCCTAAGGGGATGCAGAGCATGACAAAGCTACAAAAAGCCGTTCCTAAGGGAACGCAGCGTAAGTTTTCTACTCAAAAGTCGTTCCTTAGGGAATGCAGAGCCAAATACCGCTGAAATATAAGGCGAAGCGTGAAAAGTCAAGACGAATATCGCCGAAATAGAAGGCGAAGAAGTTCAAAAGATGTTCCTTAGGGAATGCAGAACTTACACCGAAAAATAAACGGTGCAGCCGAGAAATAAACGGCAAAGAGATTTTAGTCATTCCTTAGGGAATGAAGGTTGTGGATGAAGCTACGAATGTGTGTGTTTGGACACTCATTTGCATGATACATTACATCATACATTGCATACATAAACATTCATTTAGACATACATAGGATCATCATTATCATCATACCATACAGATACAAACAGTTGCTTCGGCTCTAAGAAAGCAGCTTCGAAAGCAGAATAATGCTTCATTGTGTACGAAAAGAAGGGAAGGTGTTTTTCGCCTTCGGCTCAAAAAGTACAAGTTTCGTTCACATCGAAGCACTTCACACATTGATGGAAAGGTAAAAAATATATTACAAGGTATGGACAAAATGTACAGAGTAGAATCTAATTCTTAAGTTACAATATTCTTTACAAAGGTTAATACAAGAGTTCTTAGAGTTTCTTCCACAGCTAGCTATTCAAGCTTCATCATTATCTATTGAGCTTCGGATCGTCTGCTAAGCTTCGGCTTTCTACTCTTCAGCTTTGTCATCCTGTACATATTAAGGTGTTGTAAGGAAAATTCATGTCTAAAGGAAAAGGTGAGCACAAGGTATGATTTTGTTACCGGCTTCAGATGACTTCGAGCTTCGTCACCAGCTAAGCTCTGTCCACCCTTTGTCCATACTAGCTTTATAAATCTGTTTCCTATGCTTCGGGCAAGACTGGGAATATCAATCAGATCTGCTGGTGATAAGCTAAAGTTGGGTCTATTGACAATCTTTCCATGTGTGCAACCAGATTTCAGGAAGGCAACAGTTGTAACCCGAGAAGCTACCAGGGCACAGAAATCACCGTGTCCAGCTATAATTTCATCAAGAGCATCAATTTCACCCTCGATATGTTCGAAGGCCCCTGGCAGGTCTTTAATCGAAGGACTAAATTTTTCATAGCCGGCTCCAACCGAATTGAAGATCTGCTTCAGCCGTTGCACACATCGGTTACTGAACTCCAGACATTTTTTTTGAAGCTCTGTCAATGATTTTTGCAAATTTGAACTTTTTCGACCTCAGCCTCAAATTTTGCATCAAACTTCTGTTTTTTTGTTCGAAGCTTTCTGACTTCGAGAGAAGCTCCATATTCAGCTTTGCAATTTTAGCTTCAGCTTCTGCCAATAAACCCTCTGCTGTCTGAAGTTCGAAATCCTTCTTTTCAAGAGCAGCTGCTTGATCTTTTATTTTGCTTTCTAAACCCTCAATTATAACTTCATGCTTTTTATCTTCAAGATCTTGTTGCATCCTCAAAGCTTTACCCAATAGCATACTCTGTGCAGGAACAACCTTCGTTAGAAAACACCTTCATTGTTAAAAACAATAAAAAGTTGAAGAAAAGTTTTTTACCTTGAAATTAGAATAGAATAAACTACCAACGATATGCTGTCGTTGGTAGTGGCTAATGTCTGTCTCGAGCTTCGGGAAACCAATACTCTTCGACAGAGTACCGATAACCTTCGCTCCGGTTCGGTCTCGGAGGCAGCCTAAGCTTTCGTCGTCAACGCCGCCAAAGAGTAGCGCCCCTGGTTCATATCCACAGGATATGGCATAGTCTCTCAATTCTTCTTTCTCAGCCTTCGACAATTCTTGTCCAATTAAGTTTTGAAAATTGAAATCTTCTTTTTCCGAAGCATCTTCGGCTATTTCCTTTTCTTTCTTAGATACTGTGGCCACGCCCTCTTCGGCAGCTGTGGCAGCTTCTTCTGCGGCCATGTCAAGAAGTATCTTATCAATATTAGAAAGTGTGCTTTCTAGATTTGCATCTTCGGCCGGTTCAGCTTCGGCAGTTGCAGCTTCAGTAGGTGCAGCTTCGATAGCTGTAGCGCTCTCAACAGCTGGTGCTTTTGAAGCCAAAGCTGGTCGTGGTGTCTCTTCGATAGCTTCTGCCACAGTAATAATTCTTCGTTTTTTCGGCCCAGCTGCCTTCTTCGCTATCGAAGGCTCCTTCTTCTAAAAAAGCTTCGTCAGATGTGGCGACAGTGGACTTAGCTTGATAGGCAAGGATTCAGTCATTACCTTTAGAATTTCTGCCACATTGATAACAGAAGGTGATGCAGGAGTTTCTTCTTCTATATCAGTCGCCTTCTGCTTCGGATCCACAACTTTTCTCTTCTTTGGAGCAACTTTCGTTGGCTCAGGGCTCAATTTCCTCTTCTTCAGGTTTTCTTCATCTTCTTTTACCATTCTAGAGGCATGTCTGCCCACAACACTGACAACTCTTTTTCTTTTCTGCCCTTCGGCGCCCTTGTTCAACCGCTCATAATCAGGATATTCAAAATGTAGAGCATCCATTACCCGATTCAATCTTCGCTTCGGTCGGGAGCCGAAGGCTGCAGTCATCAACTGATCTTATTTTTTTGTATAATTCCCTAAAATCTCGTTACACATAACTTCGATCGTGTCCAGCCATTCTTGGCAGGGTTCCTTGAAGTGTTTTTTGAACTTAAAGTGATAAGGCAGCCGAACGAGTTCACCCTCTTTCTTCTCTTCTTCAAGCTTCGGCATACCCCACTTCCTCAGTGTTGGGAATACTCTGTTGGCTAAGTATTCCTGGACTAGGTCCCTAGTTCCAATATGTTCAGACATGATTCTAAACTCATACATAGCATCTTGGCATGGATCCTGTAACACCCACTTTGTAATTTGCTAGAAATAATACCAATAGAGAAACAATTTCTCTTTATGTGAGTTTGATCTTTATGCATCATCGTATGTGAACACCATGTCCAAAAACAATTAATAAAAAGATATGCTACTGAATTATTGCATCATGCTGAATATTTTATTTGTGTGTGCATTTTTGTGACAATATTATAATAATACAAAAAGAAATATGTTAAATATCCAAATGGGGATTTAAATCCTAAAATATTCCTAGAATTAAGAAAAGAGAGAAGAAAGAGATTATACAAAATAAAGGAAAATAAATATATGAAAGAATACATTTTGTTCCTACTAATATTTTAATTTAGGTATTTAACTCATTTATGAAGCTCACAAACAAGTTTGAATTCAAAATAGATATTTAAAAATGAAATGAAACAGAAAATAAAAAGAAAAAGGTTAAGAACCCCTAATTGGGCCGGTGGCTTGAATTTCGGCCCATTTGGCCAGTTCCTCCGCGCAGCCCTACTAACCAACCGGCGCCGACACAATGGGGCCAGCTGTCAGCCACTCAGGAAAATAGACCGTGCGCGCGCTCGTTCCTCCCCTCGCTGACGGGCGGGGCCCACACGTCAGCCGCTCTTCGCGCGCGCGCTGGATGAACTCGCTGCGTCGTCGGACCCACACGTCAGCTCCCTCAGTCTCCCTGGCGCCGTTTCGCTAGCCGGTGGGACCCATCTGTCATCTCTATCCTCCTCTTTCTTCGCCGTGCCGCTCGGACAAGCTCGCCCCTAGCGCAAATCATGGGAATCCGTTGAGGGGCATCCACAACCGACCTTCCCCTGGCGGCTACATATTGGTAACCCATCGACCCCCTTCATGCTCGCCCCATCCGCCAGACGCCTCGCCCCTTGCAACCCCAAACAGAGTGCCGCCGCAGCCGCAGAACCCGCTGTGGCTGAAGCACGCGACTGCCATCGTCGGGCTGACCTGAGCCATTGAGGGAGCTTCGCCTCGACACCCTGAGGATATCCGTAGTCTTTCCACGCAAGATTTGGGGCCGGGGTGGCGTGAATTGGTCGTCGGAGGAAAAGCTCCGCCGTGCACCTGCACTTCACCGTGGGCAGCTCTTTTGCGTCCACAATTCGTGGTATGTATTCATCGCTTGTGCCCGTTTTCGTCACCGTATTGTGTAGCACTGGTCCAATTAGATGTAGTTGCGTCATCACCGGAGATTCGCTTCACCGGTGTTGGGTTTCCGCCGTAGGACTCGTGTAGCGCGGTGGACCGAACTCTGCGCTCGTCGACGACACAAATTGGTGGGGGAAACAGGTTCATAATGTCACCAATTGGGCGAGGAGCGAATGAATTAGGAAATGGAGGATGGGAGGGCCGGAATCGCGATCTCTGGTGAACTCGCCACCGTACAGTGACCTGCTCCGCCGTGAGTTAGTGACGGGGGAAAGAGATGGGTTCGGCACCGTCGATCTATTCGCGGACGGCTGGATCTGGGCGTCGGACACCGCTTCGGGGGGGATGGGATCCGTGCCGTGGATTGGGATCCAACGGTCACTGGTTAATTCCGACCACATAAAATCCTGGCCGTAGATTAGCGATCCGATGGATCCGGTTGGGTACCGCTTCGGTTGAAGTAACGATCTAATCCGTGCCCTCCGCTGCGGATCCAACAGCCCTGAGTGCACCGTACCCCTTCGGCCGAAGCCTTTTGCATAAGAAACCCTGTAGTTTATAGAAATCAACCCGCCGTCCTACATCACTGTGCGCTGTGTCTTGGGAGTTTCACTCCGTGGCCCCTGCGTTTCCCATTAAATGAGGCCCAGTCCAGAGATCGCTTAAATTGAATAAATGAAATAGAAAATAGATTTTAAATAGGAAAATAATTGCTAGAACTTTATAAATTCATAGAAAATACATACTAACTCCAAATTTATCCATTCCAGTTCCTAAAATTTTGTAATCTTATTCTCTAGCACTTAGTGTCTCTGTTTTATCATGACAACAGTAAGAAATTTAATGCCTCACTTAATCCTATTTCAACCACATAGAACCTTTGAAAATCCATAACTTAAAATCTATAACTCAGAAAATTATGATTCCAGTTCCTAGGTTTTTATTTTAATATGTAGAATATCTCTGTGTATTTTGTTTACATGCTTGGTGTAATGTTAATTTTCCCTGCATATTGTGCTTGTTTGTATTGTGGCGAGTAGAAGAGCCCGTTGCTGAGGATCCTGGTGAGCAGCAGGTTGAAGTAGCTGAGCAGGAGCTCATTGAAGGCAAGTTGTGCCCTTGACCACTTTTTACCCAATAATGTTCTTTGATATCACTTATCCATGCATAGGTTAATTTTGATGGGACCCAATAGGTTACCCTAGATTGTTTATCTCATTACCTTGTTTACCCTGAATCACTTGGGTAGTTTGCTATTGCTTTATATGGTTTTGGGATAATCATTTATTACCTCTATGTTCCAGTTCTGTTGTTATTCTATTTATGTTCATGTCAAGTTCATTAATGTTAATTGGAACATAGAGCTTAACTTGAGAACCACGTGCCACCACAAGGGAGGAATGGGACCCCTTGGCTGACTAATTAGGAAAGCTAGTGGAAGACTACCTTACCCGAAAGGGGCAAGGGCAGTAGGGGAGTGGTCAGTGTAGGGAGGTCCCTGGTTGATTTTGCTGCGATGGCGGTCAGCCAGGAACCCTGCATTGGAACTTCCTATAAACTGTAGCGGGTTTTCGGAAGCTAGTGGAACTTTGTAAAGGCCTCGTAGTGTTGCCCTGCCGCGCTTCCTAGGTAGAGGTGTATGGGACTCGCGACCCCTTGGCAGATGGGTAACATGACTTGTGGGTAAAGGGTACAACCTCTGCAGAGTGTAAAACTGGTATACTAGCCGAGCTCGCGGTCATGAGCAGCTCAGGACTCTCTGATGTTTAAATTATGGAACTTAAATTCAATTTGTCATTCGCATATGCATGGGTTTGTTATTAATTTTGTTCTATTACTTTACTTATGGTTTGGTATTTACTTACACTTAGTAACTGCTAATAAAATTTTGACCAACTACTTAAAAGCAATGCTCAGCTTTAACCCCTATCATTGATTAGCCTTACACATCACATGAACTCACACCTTTGTGAGTTTATGTCCACTGGTTCCCCACAACTTGTTGAGCTATGATCATGTGTGAGCTCACCCTTGCTGTCTCACACCCCCCCCACAGGAGAAGATCAGGTGGTTCAGGAGGAGCCGCCTAACACTGAGGAGTTCGATCTGATCTAGGTGGCGTTTCCCAGTCGACATTGGCGCCGACGATCCTTAGTTCGTTTTATCTTTATTATTTTATTTTGTAATAAGTCTTCCGCTATGTAATAAATACTCTGATGTTAAAGACATTTATCTCTATACACTCTGTTATTATATGTGTTGTCTTCTTGGCGCATGTATGAGATGCACCTGGCTTTGTTCCTTAAAGCCGGGTGTGACAGAAGTGGTATCAGAGGAATGTTGACTGTAGGACGAGACCTAGATAGAAATGGACAAACCCTCTCCTACTTACCTTACTCTGACTCATTCTATACTCATCTCATCTTGATCTTGTCTCACCTTCTACTGTTCTACTCTGATCATTCTCACCTTTTCTACTCTAAGACAAGATGGATTTCACACCTTGGAATCCTATGACTATGATCTTTCTAAGAGATAGGGAACCTAAGACAAAATTAAAACTATTTTCTCTATTAAAAATGTTGTTTGATTGTGCTGATGCTAAATGCCTGATTTGCTTCTTTGATTGATTGAATTATAGATGGACATCTTAGCATGTACCAACATAAGGTGTTGAATTAGCTCTGGTAGGTAAAATATTAATCTGCTTAGCTAATAAAATTCCCCAAAGTAACCTGATTTGTAAATACCTGCCTTGTCTGCTATTCTCTTACCATATGTATCTAACTCAGATGGTCAATACCAGGCGGGGTGGTGGAATTGACTTGCCTCCTAACCAGCACACTCGAAGGATATATAGACAACCTCAGCCACAGCCTGCAGAGATGAATCCTCCTAATCCTCCACCAGGCGGAGTTGACCCACTGGTTGCTGCTCAGATGGCGGTGATGCAGCAAATGGCAGACACTATGGCTGATATGCGTGCTCAGATGCAACAAGAACGCCAGGAGATGCGTCAGGAAAGAGAAGATATACGACAGGAGTTGCGCCAGGAGCGAGATGAGATACGCCAGGAAAGGAGGGCGCAACAACAGCAGCTGCAACAGCAAATGCAACAACAACAGCAACAAGTACCACTGCCTCCACCACCACCACCACCAGTTCCACCTCGTGATAAGCACCGGGAGTTTATGAGTCATAAGCCACCTACATTCGCTAGCTCGCCTGATCCACTGGACGCGGATGATTGGCTGAAGTCCGTTGAGAAGATGTTGAATATTGCACAATGCACTGATCGGGAGAAGGTTTTATATGCTTCTGGACGTTTGACAGGTCCTGCTGCTGACTGGTGGGATTCTTATACTGCTGCCCATGATGCTGCAGATACTATTACTTGGGCGGAGTTTAGTACACAGTTCAGGAACTACCATATTCCCGCTGGTATGATAAAGATCAAGAAGAAGGAATTTCTGTCGCTGAAGCAAGGAAGTATGTCAGTTAGCGAGTACCGCGACAAGTTTATTCAGTTATCCAGATATGCCCCTGAAGAAGTTGCTGAAGACGAGAGGAAGCAAGAGCATTTCATTGAAGGACTTAATGGACCACTGCAGTATGCTCTTGTGGCACACACATTTCCATCATTTCAGAGGCTGCTTGATAAGGCACTGGCTATTGAACACAAGCGTGTTCAGCTGGGAGATTTGAAGAGAAAGGCAATATCTCAAGGACAAGGAAGCAGCAGTGTTCGTCCTCGCTACAGTTCACCACAGGGTACACCGACTCGACCAGGAGGACCACGCCCAGTTCAGCAGTCACCACTGAGGACTCCACCCCCTCGACAGGCTACCCCTACTGGCACCCCGACGAAGTTTTCAGGACAGAGTCCAGGCACTACTTGTTTCAAGTGTGGGAAGGCTGGTCACTATGCAAATGTCTGCCCACAGAGGATTGCTGCTACTCCAGTTCAGAACAGGCAGCAAACTCCAGGATCTGGCAAGGGATATTCTATTGCCAAGGTTAATCAAGTCAGCGTTGATGCTACTCCGGATGGAGGGGACCTCGTAATTGGTATGTTTTATGTTAATGCAATTCCTGCAACCATATTATTTGATTCTGGTGCTACACATTCATTCATGTCTGCTAGATATGCCAACACGAATGAAATACCACTGCTAAATATGAGAAAACCCATGATAGTAATTACACCTAAAGGGCCTATTGAGGCGAATCAAATGACACGTAGATTGACATTAACCATTATGGGTAGAGAATTTGGAGCTACTGCTATAATATTGGAGTCAAGCAGTATAGATTTGATCCTTGGTATGTCATGGCTAAGAAAGGCAAAGGCCGTTATAGCATGTGGTAGAGGTACCGTAGAACTCACTACCACTAAAGGAGAAAGGTTTCAAGTTAATATTGCAGTAACCTCCTCACCCATGCGTGCAATGTTCTTTATACCGGAGGAGTTTGTTGGTGACAATATCCGGGTGGTTAGAGATTTTCCGGATGTCTTTCCAGAGGAGTTACCAGGGATGCCACCTGATAGAGAAGTTGAGTTTGTTATTGACCTCTTACCTGGAACCGCCCCTATTTCTAAACGGCCATATAGGATGTCCGTAGAGGAGTTGAAGGAACTTAAGAAGCAGTTAACTGAGTTACAAGAGGCTGGGTACATTCGTCCGAGTTCCTCACCTTGGGGAGCACCGGTCTTGTTTGTACAGAAGAAGGATGGATCGCAGCGGATGTGTGTGGATTATAGATCTCTTAATGATGTTACGGTAAAGAACAAGTATCCGTTGCCCCGTATTGAAGATTTATTTGATCAAATGAGAGGTGCTAGAGTATTCTCGAAGATTGATCTCCGATCCGGTTACCATCAGATGAGGATTAGACCATCGGATATTCCCAAGACGGCTTTCTCGACTCGATATGGATTATATGAGTTCACTGTGATGTCGTTTGGATTAACCAATGCACCAGCGTATTTTATGAACTTGATGAATAAGGTGTTTATGGAGTATTTGGACAGATTCGTCGTGGTATTCATCGACGATATTCTTATTTATTCCCAGAGTGATAGCGATCATGAGGAACATCTGAGGTTGGTGCTACAGAAGCTACGAGATAATCAACTCTATGCCAAGTTCAGCAAGTGCGAGTTTTGGATTGGCGAGGTGCCATTTCTTGGTCATATTATTTCTAATGGAGGAATAGCAGTGGATCCTGCTAAAGTTAAGGAGATAATGGAGTGGAGAGTACCCACTACAGTTACTGAGATTCAGAGTTTCTTGGGATTAGCAGGCTACTATCGGAGATTTATTGAAGGATTCTCTAAGATTGCCAAGCCTATGACTTCGCTTTTGGAGAAAGGAAAAGAATTTAAGTGGGACGAGAAGTGTCAAGACAGCTTTGATCTATTGAAAAAGAGGCTGATGTCGCCACCAGTATTGGTTATGCCAGACCTGCAGAAAGGATTTGATATCTATTGCGATGCATGTGGCCAAGGCTTAGGATGTGTGCTCATGCAAGAAGGACATGTGATTGCCTATGCTTCTCGTCAGTTACGCAAACATGAATTGAACTACCCCACTCATGACTTGGAATTGGCAGCCGTTGTGCATGCACTTAAGATTTGGAGACATTATATCATGGGGACCAAGTGTCAAGTGTATACGGATCATAAGAGTCTGAAGTATATATTCACTCAGAAGGATCTCAACCTTAGGCAACGCCGTTGGTTGGAGCTTATTAAGGATTATGATTTGGAGATTCACTATCACCCGGGCAAGGCAAATTCGGTTGCAGATGCCTTGAGTCGCAAGGAGCATGTTCATTCAGCTATTGTTGCCCAGCTACCCGATGAGATTGTGGAAGATTTCAGGAGACTTAACCTGGGGATAGTTGCTCATGCTGAAGGAGTTACTATTGATGTGGAACCTACCTTGGAGCAAGAAATCCGCAGAGGTCAACTTGAGGATGCTAAAATAAAAGAGATTAAGGATCTGATCACTGAAGGTCGAGTTCCGGAATTCACGGAAGATGAGCAGGGCACTGTATGGTTCAAGGACAGGATGTGTGTCCCTGATATTAAAAGCCTTCGGGAGACTATTTTAAAGGAGGCCCATGATTCGGATTATTCTATTCATCCTGGTAGTACTAAGATGTACCAGGATTTGAAGCGGAAGTATTGGTGGTATGGATTGAAAAGAGATGTAGCTGCACATGTGGCTATGTGCGACGTATGTCAAAGAGTTAAGGCTGAACACCAGAGGCCAGCTGGACTATTGCATCCACTGAAGATACCTGAGTGGAAGTGGGAAGAGATTGGTATGGATTTTATTACAGGATTGCCTCGCACCCAGAAAGGATATGATGCTATATGGGTGATTGTGGATAGATTGACTAAAGTGGCTCACTTTATTCCTGTCAAGACTACTTATAAAGGTTCTCAGCTAGCAGAGTTATATATGGCTCGGATTGTGTGTTTACATGGAGTACCAAAGAAGATCGTGTCTGATCGAGGTTCACAGTTTACCTCAAGATTTTGGAGAAGCTTTCATGAGAACATGAGCACGAAGTTGAATTTCAGCACGGCTTATCACCCTCAGACTGATGGACAGACTGAAAGGACTAATCAAGTATTGGAAGATATGTTGAGAGCATGTGCCCTTCAGCATGGAGGAAGTTGGGATAAAAGTCTACCTTATGCTGAATTGTCATACAATAATAGTTATCAGGCCAGTCTGAAAATGTCACCTTTTGAAGCTTTATATGGGAGGAAGTGCAGGACTCCTCTATATTGGGATCAGACTGGAGAGAGACAGTTCTTTGGGCCTGAACTGATTCAAGAAGCAGAAGAACAAGTCCGTATAATTCGAGAGAATTTGAGAGTGGCTCAAACCAGGCAAAAGAGTTATGCGGATAATAGAAGGAGGCCACTGGAATTTGAAGAAGGAGATTATGTGTACCTCAAAGTGTCACCACTTCGTGGAATGAGGAGATTTAAAGTCAAGGGCAAATTGTCCCCTCGCTATATTGGACCATTCTTGATCTTTAGAAGAGTTGGAGAGATGGCATACCAGCTTGAGTTACCTGCTAGTCTATCTGATGTGCATAATGTGTTCCACGTGTCTCAACTTAAGAAGTGTCTCCGTGTTCCCGAGGAACAGTTACCAATGGAAGAGCTCAGTGTTCAAGGTGATTTGACTTACACGGAGTACCCGATCAAGATTTTGGATACCTTGACTCGAGTTACAAGAAATAAGGTGATAAAGATGTGTAAGGTGCAATGGAGTCACCACAGAGAAGATGAAGCAACTTGGGAAAGAGAAGAAGAGCTTCGTATAGATTTTCCCCACCTTTTCTTTAGTTCCTCTTAATCTCGAGGACGAGATTATTTTTAAGGGGGGTAGGATTTGTAACACCCACTTTGTAATTTGCTAGAAATAATACCAATAGAGAAACAATTTCTCTTTATGTGAGTTTGATCTTTATGCATCATCGTATGTGAACACCATGTCCAAAAACAATTAATAAAAAGATATGCTACTGAATTATTGCATCATGCTGAATATTTTATTTGTGTGTGCATTTTTGTGACAATATTATAATAATACAAAAAGAAATATGTTAAATATCCAAATGGGGATTTAAATCCTAAAATATTCCTAGAATTAAGAAAAGAGAGAAGAAAGAGATTATACAAAATAAAGGAAAATAAATATATGAAAGAATACATTTTGTTCCTACTAATATTTTAATTTAGGTATTTAACTCATTTATGAAGCTCACAAACAAGTTTGAATTCAAAATAGATATTTAAAAATGAAATGAAACAGAAAATAAAAAGAAAAAGGTTAAGAACCCCTAATTGGGCCGGTGGCTTGAATTTCGGCCCATTTGGCCAGTTCCTCCGCGCAGCCCTACTAACCAACCGGCGCCGACACAATGGGGCCAGCTGTCAGCCACTCAGGAAAATAGACCGTGCGCGCGCTCGTTCCTCCCCTTGCTGACGGGCGGGGCCCGCACGTCAGCCGCTCTTCGCGCGCGCGCTGGATGAACTCGCTGCGTCGTCGGACCCACACGTCAGCTCCCTCAGTCTCCCTGGCGCCGTTTCGCTGGCCGGTGGGACCCATCTGTCATCTCTATCCTCCTCTTTCTTCGCCGTGCCGCTCGGACAAGCTCGCCCCTAGCGCAAATCATGGGAATCCGTTGAGGGGCATCCACAACCGACCTTCCCCTGGCGGCTACATATTGGTAACCCATCGACCCCCTTCATGCTCGCCCCATCCGCCAGACGCCTCGCCCCTTGCAACCCCAAACAGAGTGCCGCCGCAGCCGCAGAACCCGCTGTGGCTGAAGCACGCGACTGCCATCGTCGGGCTGACCTGAGCCATTGAGGGAGCTTCGCCTCGACACCCTGAGGATATCCGTAGTCTTTCCACGCAAGATTTGGGGCCGGGGTGGCGTGAATTGGTCGTCGGAGGAAAAGCTCCGCCGTGCGCCTGCACTTCACCGTGGGCAGCTCTTTTGCGTCCACGATTCGTGGTATGTATTCATCGCCTGTGCCCGTTTTCGTCACCGTATCGTGTAGCACTGGTCCAATTAGATGTAGTTGCGTCATCACCGGAGATTCGCTTCACCGGTGTTGGGTTTCCGCTGTAGGACTCGTGTAGCGCGGTGGACCGAACTCTGCGCTCGTCGACGACACAAATTGGTGGGGGAAACAGGTTCATAATGTCACCAATTGGGCAAGGAGCGAATGAATTAGGAAATGGAGGATGGGAGGGCCGGAATCGCGATCTCTGGTGAACTCGCCGCCGTACGGTGACCTGCTCCGCCGTGAGTTAGTGACGGGGGAAAGAGATGGGTTCGGCACCGTCGATCTATTCACGGACGGCTGGATCTGGGCGTCGGACACCGCTTCGGGGGGGATGGGATCCGTGCCGTGGATTGGGATCCAACGGTCACTGGTTAATTCCGACCACATAAAATCCTGGCCGTAGATTAGCGATCCGATGGATCCGGTTGGGTACCGCTTCGGTTGAAGTAACGATCTAATCCGTGCCCTCCGCTGCGGATCCAACAGCCTTGAGTGCACCGTACCCCTTCGGCCGAAGCCTTTTGCATAAGAAACCCTGTAGTTTATAGAAATCAACCCGCCGTCCTACATCACTGTGCGCTGTGTCTTGGGAGTTTCACTCCGTGGACCCTGCGTTTCCCATTAAATGAGGCCCAGTCCAGAGATCGCTTAAATTGAATAAATGAAATAGAAAATAGATTTTAAATAGGAAAATAATTGCTAGAACTTTATAAATTCATAGAAAATACATACTAACTCCAAATTTATCCATTCCAGTTCCTAAAATTTTGTAATCTTATTCTCTAGCACTTAGTGTCTCTGTTTTATCATGACAACAGTAAGAAATTTAATGCCTCACTTAATCCTATTTCAACCACATAGAACCTTTGAAAATCCATAACTTAAAATCTATAACTCAGAAAATTATGATTCCAGTTCCTAGGTTTTTATTTTAATATGTAGAATATCTCTGTGTATTTTGTTTACATGCTTGGTGTAATGTTAATTTTCCCTGCATATTGTGCTTGTTTGTATTGTGGCGAGTAGAAGAGCCTGTTGCTGAGGATCCTGGTGAGCAGCAGGTTGAAGTAGCTGAGCAGGAGCTCATTGAAGGCAAGTTGTGCCCTTGACCACTTTTTACCCAATAATGTTCTTTGATATCACTTATCCATGCATAGGTTAATTTTGATGGGACCCAATAGGTTACCCTAGATTGTTTATCTCATTACCTTGTTTACCCCTGGATCACTTGGGTAGTTTGCTATTGCTTTATATGGTTTTGGGATAATCATTTATTACCTCTATGTTCCAATTCTGTTGTTATTCTATTTATGTTCATGTCAAGTTCATTAATGTTAATTGGAACATAGAGCTTAACTTGAGAACCACGTGCCACCACAAGGGAGGAATGGGACCCCTTGGCTGACTAATTAGGAAAGCTAGTGGAAGACTACCTTACCCGAAAGGGGCAAGGGCAGTAGGGGAGTGGTCAGTGTAGGGAGGTCCCTGGTTGATTTTGCTGCGATGGCGGTCAGCCAGGAACCCTGCATTGGAACTTCCTATAAACTGTAGCGGGTTTTCGGAAGCTAGTGGAACTTTGTAAAGGCCTCGTAGTGTTGCCCTGCCGCGCTTCCTAGGTAGAGGTGTATGGGACTCGCGACCCCTTGGCAGATGGGTAACATGACTTGTGGGTAAAGGGTACAACCTCTGCAGAGTGTAAAACTGGTATACTAGCCGAGCTCGCGGTCATGAGCAGCTCAGGACTCTCTGATGTTTAAATTATGGAACTTAAATTCAATTTGTCATTCGCATATGCATGGGTTTGTTATTAATTTTGTTCTATTACTTTACTTATGGTTTGGTATTTACTTACACTTAGTAACTGCTAATAAAATTTTGACCAACTACTTAAAAGCAATGCTCAGCTTTAACCCCTATCATTGATTAGCCTTACACATCACATGAACTCACACCTTTGTGAGTTTATGTCCACTGGTTCCCCACAACTTGTTGAGCTATGATCATGTGTGAGCTCACCCTTGCTGTCTCACACCCCCCCCCCCACAGGAGAAGATCAGGTGGTTCAGGAGGAGCCGCCTAACACTGAGGAGTTCGATCTGATCTAGGTGGCGTTTCCCAGTCGACATTGGCGCCGACGATCCTTAGTTCGTTTTATCTTTATTATTTTATTTTGTAATAAGTCTTCCGCTATGTAATAAATACTCTGATGTTAAAGACATTTATCTCTATACACTCTGTTATTATATGTGTTGTCTTCTTGGCGCATGTATGAGATGCACCTGGCTTTGTTCCTTAAAGCTGGGTGTGACAGATCCCCCGGTGTCATGTTGCATTGAGGCCTAGTCAGCCCGAAGATTAGCTTCAACGGGCTCTGAACTAGCTTCTCCTTTTCTTCATCAATTTTAAAATAAAACCATTCAGATTTCCAACCGGTCGGCCATTTAGTATGATAGCTGACCACCGGTGTCTTCATATCCTTCCGATAAGCAAAATTATAGCAGCCGAAGTTATCATGCAATCCGTCTTCTCTAGCCTTCGTATGATAATGAAGTTCATGTACTCGGCAGAATGCATCGCGAGCGGCTCTACCCCTTGACTTCGGAGAGCCCAGATATACACGCTGAGCCTAACAATGGCATTAGGGGTCAGCTGATGAAGGTAAATCCCGAATTTTTCCAAGACTTCTGCAATCATTCCGTGCAGGGGAAATCTCAACCCTGCTTTGAAGAAGCTCTTAAAAACTACAACTTCATCATCTTTTGGTTTCGGGATAGTTTCTTCCCCGCCAAAGCGAACCAACCCCTTCTCGGCTTCTCTGAAGTAGCCTAGCTTCGTCATCATAGTCATATCAGCTTCAAACACAGTTGATTTCCCAAAATCCAGATGGCTGGGCTTCGATGGCATAATGATGTTATAATCAAACTCTCCTTCATTAGCATCACCCTCTTCAATATCTACAGCGGGTGATTCTTCGTCAGCAGCGCTTTCAGTCACAACCAATCCCGACCGCCTCATAACTTCGGAGATCGGAGCAGTTTCAGCAGCTTCGGCTTCCTCTCCGTCGCGAGTAACTCTAGCTGTTGAGCATACCCTGGCCATTTGATGTTGGACTTTTTGCGTTTTGACAAAGTTGAAAATTTTTATCTTTGCCGAAGCTCCCTCTTGTCACGAAGCTAGAGCAAAACGATCCTTCGGTTCAGAATGCAATGAGCAAGCTTCGGCTGTGGTCAAATTTTTTGGCAGCACAACGATGCAATAGCAGTAAATGTTGTGGTAACTTCACACCTACCCGTCTGTTTATATAGTGCTGCAGGTGGGAAGGTGAATCGTCAAGCCGCTTGCACCCGTTGAACAGTCACCCGCATCCGCTGAACGGTGGACCACTCGGTGCCTGGAAGCTGAATTACCAGATAGCTCGTATACACTGAACGGTGGACCACCCGACGCTGGGAGTATTTTAATTGTTTCTTGACAACGAGCTTAGGGAAGGTGTTTTTCGAACCTTTGGCATTCCGAAGCCTGGGAGAGTTTTTCACGGATCGAGCTCATCACAAAAAACGATCTAGTACCGTGAAGGGGCTACTGTTGGGGGTCTACTTCATCGTCGAAGGTCCCATAAGAAGAAACACCTTCGGAAGATTGACACAAAGCCGAAGCTACCAATCAGAAGGCTTCGGAGTACATTTCCAAAGGCACCGACTTAAAGATGAAATGACTAATCGGCCCATGATAATTTGTATTATGATTGTAGACCTTTGTAAAGGGCATGAATGTAATTCCCCACAGGCTGCGTCCTGTGCCTATAAATAGATGAACAGTACCCATATACTGTTCACACTATCCTGTAATTACTTGCGTGCCACACTTGGATTTTTGCCTTCTATCAAGCTGAAGGTATAAATGTAATTAAATATTATATTTAATATTCAAGCTTACATAATGGAAACATATGAATAATATTATATGTTTATTCATATAACTTTTCATGTTTCATATGTTTCATCTTTCATTATCTTATAACCGTAATGATGAAGGTACGTCCTTCATGACCTTCGTCCAAAGATTGTTATATCCTAAGGGAAATAATGCTTCGAAGGACGAAGGACTTTAACATTTAATACTTTGTGTTGCCTTGTTCTTGATTCATAGCATTTCAGAACAAGTCCCCAACAGTAGGCTATCAAGGACTAAGTAGTCTTTTCTCCTTTAAGTCGGTTCCATCTTTCACCTTCATCATTATACTAAACCGAAGCTCTTTCAGCCACAGCTTCGGCGTCCATTCATCCTGCCTTCAGGTCGTATATTCATATCATGCACACCTTCGTCTCAAAGCCAAAACCTCCTGTAATAGTCTATGTTACACTGAAAAACATGTTAGTCACGTTTTTGAGGACCTTCGAAAGAGGAAGGCCCCCAATAGTAGCCCCTCGCAGTATTAATTTTTTCTATATTAACAAATTCAGACTGCGACGTGAACGAAGGCATTTAGTCAAAGGTCCGAAAAAACACCTTCCCTTCACTAGAATAGCGAAAGACACTGACATATAGGGCCCACCAAGTTGTGGTGTGCTGGGCATATAAATAGGGACTCACATTGATAGTGTTTGATGTGCCATTTCAACTGCTTGCGCTATTTTCATCATTCTGAATTTTCTTGCTTTACCAAATTTTGATTAGTTTGTAAGCTTCGGCATTTGCTCAAGCACCGACTAAATGCCTGAAGAGAAGAAGGTTGTTGACCCTGCATTAGCTAGGTTTTATGAGGCTATGGAGAAGACAAACACAAAGAAAATCACCAATGAAATGCTGGCTGGGTTATCTGAAGATTCCGGTGATAGCGAAAGTTTTGTTGGAAAGTGGAAATGAAGATGCCGAAGATCGGCCCTGGCGGCCGAGTCATACCATCTTCGAAAAGTCATCCATCAAGCAAGGTCAGATTGATGCTGTGAAAGGGAGATATTTCCGCGATATTTCTATTGTGAGGGCTGGAGGAGATAGCGCCGCCCCTGCACCTGAAACAAAGTTGTTGTCTACAGGAGCTTCATGAAGGCAGGGCTTCGGTTTCCCTTGAGTAAATTTTTTGTTAAAGTTCTGTAGACTTTTGAGATTTACCTTCATCAGATTACCCTTGAAGCTATCATCGGGATGGGGATTTTTATTTGGGTCGTGAGGAGCCAGGGACTAGAGCCGAGTGCAAAATGCTTTTGCAACATGTATGAGCTGTCTAATGAGACGAAGGCTACTGGCAAGGAGCAATATCTTAACAATTTTGGTTGTTACGGCTTCGTGCCTCGCTCTGATGTGAGCTATCCGGTTCTGACGTTTCGGAAGAGGTGGCCAAGAGCCTGGATGGAAGAATGGTTTTACGTAAAGAACAACTTAATTGAAAGAGAAGATATAAAGGGGATAATCTGACGCCCTATTTGGTCTTGCTTCGGCATCAGAAGGCCAGTCACTGCTCTTGGAAATGAAATTGAAGCATGCCAGAAGGCCTTTAACAGTGTATGACACAAGAGACCTAGTCCAAGACACATTGCTTATAGAGTGTGGCCTCTTGTGAGTGACTGGGAGATGCTGAAGGAGGCTGGTGCCGGGTCTAGTCAAGGTGGCTTGGTTTATCTGAAATACACCTTCAGATACAGAGATCAGTTTGATGAGCCAAACGATGACTGGCTGAACTATATTGAGGAAACTAGCGACGAGTTGCTTGGGGCCTACACAAGGGCCAAAGATGATGCCATGACATTAGCCTTCGGAGGACGAGGCAAGAAAAGATTAAACAAAGTTTTCGATGTAATTAGTTTTGTACACCCAGACTATTGCTATCCCTCGCGAAAGCAGGGAAAGAAAAGAAAAGCTGTTGCTTCGGCCATCTCTGCTACGCCGAAGGGTAAAAAGATCAAGGTTTTGACACACCGGCCTAGGTACATTGAAATGGCCAGGGTGCCAAAGCTTGCTGAGGGGACTTCTTCTGCCGTTGAGCCGGAATACCCTGCTCCTGCCGGTGCCAAGGGAGAATCAGCTGAAGTGCCGAAAGTAATGGGACAGGAGAAAGCTGAGTCGGCCGAAGCTCCAAAGCATCCTGCCGAAGCCAAGGAAAAACGGTTGAAGAGCCAGAGCTAGAGGAGACATCAGGACTGCAAAAAATCCTAAACCAGCCACCAGAGCCGGAGTTGCAGAAGGTGTCCAAAATTCCTGCAATAACTCCCAAAAGGAGGAAAATGGCCAGCATGCGTGCTGGACGCTGTCATGGAGTCGACGAGGGTATCAACTCCTGCCTCTACCGAAGAGAAAAATATAAAGGAGACCACCGAAGCTATTACAACTCGTGTTGAAGCCGAAGTTGAGCCCTCAGTTCCCGCCGAAACAGGGCCTGTTGAAATTGTTGGAAAGGATACTGAACAAGGACCTTCGGATATCGCTCTGATCTTAGAACAAGAAGGCGCACCCAAGAAGGTTAAATCTCCTACTCCCGAAGCATCTACTGAAGAGCTAGACTTTATCATATGACACGCTTTGGGTAAACAGTTGTCGGAAGAGCAGATTGCCGAAGCTAAACACTATGCCAGGGAATTAAAGTACCCAAAAGGATCCTTGGTGTATAATGGCACTGATGAAGATGACTTTCTGTACTGCCTTCCGGACAACAAGGAGATATCTGTTTGCCAAGAGATGGCAAGGAACATAGGGTTTTCGAAGCTCGAGGTTGGTCCCTCTGCAATGTCGAAGGACGACCTTGCAGACAGCCTCGCTTATAACAGTCTGAAGGTAAAGATGATTTGACTTACAAATAGATTATTTTTGTATCTTTTACCATTGTGCTAATCCCCCTCCCCCTTTTTATAGGGCTTAATCTTGAGCAATGCTTTAAGGGCACAAAAGAATGTTGAGGACGAAAGCTGCCAAATAGCCCTTGGGAACCTTCGGTCGAAGGTTATCAGACTGAGGAATGAAGCCGTAGAAAAGGATAAAATTCTGCTTTCCTTAGTAGATAGAGTAAAGGTTAGCGAAGCCAATCTTGCTACACAGTCTGAAGCTCATAAAGCCGAAGTTGAAAACTTAAAGAAAAAGCTTGCCGAAAAGAATGTGGATTTTGAAGTGGCTAAAGCAAAACAAGAAATAAGCGAATGGACTAGCTTAAGATTGCAAAAGAATGTGGATGAGCTTCGGGAATCGAAGGAGAGGTATTACGAGAAATCCTTGGATTGTGCTAAGAAATTGAAAGATAGTTTTGCAAAGGTGGGTGCATACTCATCGGAGCAAAAATTCATTAGAGGTGATCTCGAAGGAATTATTGAATGGATTGGCGAAGAAGCTGAAGCTTTTGAAGAAGTTCTTAGCAATCGTGGGGATTTTTGCGCCTTCGCTGGTGCCCGAGGGGTTGCAGCAATTTTAGAGAAAACTGGTTGTGAACATGTTAAGGCTACAGCTCAAACAGAAACCGTCTTCTCCATAGACAATACGAAGGATCCTTCGGCTGAAGCTACTTTGATGGGCGGGAAATTCTATTCCAACGTTTGGATGAAGGGTAGCCAGGAAATAGCCGTCGAAGCTATAAAGAAAAATGAAAAAGAATCCTATGATGCCCGAGAAGAAGCCAAGCGAGTCGAAGAGGCTGCTGAGCGCACAAGGCGTATAGTTATTTTTACTGAATCTTAGCTTCAGTATATTTTTTCCTGGCTTTGAATTAACAACTTGTTATTTTACTTCAGCTGAACTATCACTGCCACCCGAGCCATATGATCTTGAAGTCGATCCAGCTATAAAAGCAGCATTAGAAACAATAAAGATTGCCGAAGAAGCCGTTGATGAAGCTGTCAACAAACTGTTGAATGAAGCTACCGAAAAGATTCTAAAAGAAGACTGAATTCTTGTACCCTTAAGAAATGTAGTATTTTGGGGAATGTAATATTCGTACATAAGTTAAACATTGTATATCTATGTGTATATTAATGTAATACATTTCTTTGCGATGCATGAAATTTACATTCATGCCATTTTTGAGCATTCGGCAAAAAAACACCTTCCCTTCTTTTCATGCTTCGTAAAGAGAGAGCCCTTCTATGGCACAGCTGTTGTATAATATTGTTGTCAACGAAAATTTTCTTGGCATGTAAAGTTATATTTGCCGATGGTGTACTTTGTGCTCCAGCACACTGTTTCATTCATCGCATATTTTGAAAGAAGTAACTTTCCTTCTGCACAATCTTGCTGCTGATGCGACATGATGTATGATGTAATGCTATGTGAAATGATGCGATGATATGATGCAGCATGATATTTATGTCGAAGACACTACCCACCCGAAAACACACCTAGACTCTGCATCCCCTTAGGAACGTCTTTTGAGTCTCTTCACCTTCTATTTGGGTGGCATTTAAGCTCTGCATCCCCTTAGGAACGACTTTTGAGTTTCTTCACCTTCTATTTCGGTGGTATTTAAGCTCTGCATTCCCTTAGGAACGACCTTTGAGCTTCTTCACATTTTATTTCGGTGGCATATTGGCTCTGCATTCCCTTAGGAACGACTTTTGAGCTTCGGAACTTACTCTTCGCTCCCTTAGGAACGACTTTTGAGCTTCGGAACTTACTCTACGCGCCCTTAGGAATGACTTTGTAGCTTTGGAACTTAGACTACGCTCCCTTAGGAACGACTTTTGAGCTTTGCAACTTACTCTGCGCCCCCTTAGGAACGACTTTGTAGCTTCGGAACTTAGACTGCGCTCCCTTAGGAACAACTTTAACAATCGATAGTGCAACCAAAGTATTATTATTACATGAAATTGGATATTAATTCTTCCTGAATTGTCTTTTGTGCAAGAAAATATAAAGGCAGAAGAATTTAAAATACATCAAAAGAGGATATTCTTTAGTCGCGCCACTGTAGTCTCTTTACTAAATGTGTTTTGATTCCGGCACAGTGCTATTGACTGTGCGAGCTTCGGACTCCTCCTGAAGGTCGCGTTGCTGCTGAGCATGGTGTTGCCCTTCTAGCTGCTGACTGTGACCAAAGACAGGTGCTAGTGGTGGTGGTGGTGGCAACTGGGCCCAGGAAGCTTGAGAATGGCTTGTCGAAGCGATAGAAGCCGTAGGCTGTTGGTTTCCCACATACTCTAGGACATAAGGAGAATAGCACGAAGCAGTGTGGAGGACTTGCTTCGGCTGACTCTATCGCGCTTCAGCTTCAGCAATTTCTTTTTTCTTTTGGATGGTAACATGGCATGTCCTTGTTGTGTGGCCTTTGTCCTCGCCACAAAAAAGACAGTACAGTTTCCTGGGTTGGTTGCCAAACCTTCCTCCACTGAAACTTCTTCCTCCTCTGCCCCTTGGAGCTGGTGGTCTGAAAGAAGTCATGCTTGAGGACTGAGAATTTTGATGACTATGCTGAGCATTGCTGGCCCTTTCATCATTGGCATTGGATTTGTAAATGGACCGGACATGCCTAGGATGAAGCCTCCCTATGAAGCCCCTCGTCATCACGGAGAATCTATAGCCTGTAATGCCCAAAAATTGGTAGAAGAAAATAAAATAAAATAAAATAAATAAACAAATAAGTTTTTAGATTTTGTTTTAGCTTTGGAAATTATTAAGGGCCTTTCTTTTATAATCAATTAAGAATAGTAAAATAAGTCATGTGACCAATAAATAAATAAAATTGAACTTGCATCTCATGCCGGAGTTTTATTTGCTTGAGCATTTCAAATTGTGTGCACGCAAACTTCAAACCAAAATTCAGAATATAAATTTAGGAGATGGAAAAGGAAGAAAATAGAAAAGAGAAGAAAAGGAAAAGAATATACACTATATATATATAATAGGTGTTATCTCATACTAGACTTTTACTGCATATTCTAAAGTGTTTGAAATTCAAACTTGAAGTTGATTTAAAATTGAAATAGGAAAATAAATAAAAAAGAAAAGAAACTCACCCAAACGTCTTGGGCCAAAATTTCCCAGTTGGCCCACTTACCTTCCCCGCGGGCGCAACCACCCCGCATCTCCACTCCCGCCTACAAGCCGATGGCAGGTAGGCCCATGGCCTCGGTTGCACTCTCACCGCGCGCATGGTCACGTGCATAGACTGGGACCGGGGTGTCAGCCTTGTCTTCATCCTCCTAAGCTCTGTGGTCGCGTAGGCTTTGCCTCAGCACCACGCGAATCTGGCCGCGGGCCCGCATTGTCAGCCGTCCCCGCTATCCCCGTTCATCTAGCACTCCTGTCCCTGCGTCTCTACTTGGTGGGACCTCACAGATGGGAGCTTTCCTTCCTCCACTCGATCCAGGTGGCCGCCAGGCCACAAATCGTGTCGCGAACCTCGGGGATCTTGCTTGTCCGCTACAAACGCACCCTCGGTAAGCCGCCAACAACCTCCGCCTCTCACGTTGATTCGGCGTGAGCAGTTCACCAAACCATCGCGGATCTCGCGGCGTGCTTCGACTCAGAATTTGGGCGACATCTGGGTATAAATCCAAAGTTGTTGGGATGCAGATATCCGACCGCCGCCGTGTGGCATGTCCATGGCGTCGTGGGGGGCTTCGCCAGGACGTACGGGTTGCGTGCGCGGACCGTTGAGGTCTGAAATCGACGGGAATCGCCGGAATTCATCGCCGGTTTTGGCTCTTCGCCGCACACCGTGGCTAGTGCGTTACCCGCAAAATCTCTGGTATGTTCTTCCTTCATGAGATTCGACTTCGTTTGCACATCACGTTGCACCAGGGAGCACTGGGGTCGGTGAATCGGGTCCCTGGGCATGCTGCTCGCCGGAGGGCACCACCGTGGCATCACCCTTCGCCGCCGCGCTTGGGTACCAGGGTGAAGACGCGGATGCGCCGTCCGATCAGGATCACGTGGCGGGGATTGGTCATAGAGTATACCTCTTCGGTCATTTCATCCTAACCACTGAATCTTTGGCCAATGGCCAAGATTAGATCACCACGGAATGAGTTGGTACCGTTAGATTTAGATCGTGCGGTCTCAGTGGCGTAACGGTTCATAGGTTGACAGATTTAATCAAGGCCGTCTGTTTTAGATCTTACGTCCTAGAATAGCCAATACCCCTTCGGCCGCCAATTTTCAAAAGAAACCCCTCCTTCCTTTAGAATAGAACCCGCCGCCCAGTGTGGGAGGAAAGCTGAGTCTTGGGAAACATTGTGGATTAGCCCCCGAGCTCTCTGGATATTATGCGCGCAGTCCAAGAAATAGAGAAAATAGGAAAAAGAAATATAGAAATTGATTTTTAATACAAAAATAATTCCAAAAACTTGTTTAATTCATAGAAAATTCATATGAAATCCAAATTAATCCATTCCCATTCCTATAATTTTGCAATATTATTGTTTATCATTTAGTACCACTATTTTGACATGAATGTCACAATAAAAAATTATATTCTATTTAATTTTGTGCAAAACAGTTAAAACCTTCAGAAAATTCATAACTTAAAATCTACAAATCCAAAATTAATGATTCCTGTTCCTATGATCTTATTTTAATATGTAGATTATTAATACGTATTTTATTCTTATGTTTGGTGTGATGATTAAATTTTATCTATACATGTCTGTATTGCTACGTTTAGCGGTGAGGACACGTATCATCTGAAGAGCAAGTTGGTACCGGAATCTCAAGTCCCAGGCAAGTTGTGCCCTTTATCACTTCTTTTACCCAATCATGTTCTAATTAATCATAATGATCTGCATAGGTTAATTTTGATGGGACCCAATAGGTTACCCTAGTCTGACTATCTTTATACCTTGTTCACCACTGAATATTTGGGTAGTACCTGCTATTGCTTTATGTGGATTTGGGTATAGAGATACACATTATTCATGATTATACTTTTGTTATCAGTTGTTATTTACTGTTCATGATAAGATCATTATGTTAATTGGAACATGGAGCAACCACCCGGGAAAACAGTGCTACCACAAGGGTTTAATGAGACGCCCTTGGCTGATTAATTAGGAAAGCTAGTGGAAGACTACCTTACCCAAAAGGGGCAAGGGCAGTAGGGGAGTGGTCAGTGTAGGGAGGTCCTTGTTTGATTTTGCTGCGATGGCGGTCAGGCAAGGGATCCCTGCATTGGAGCTTCCTATAAACTGTAGCGGATTTTCTGAAGCTAGTGGAACTTTGTAAAGGCCTCGTAGTGTTACCCTGCCTCACTTCCTTGGTAGAGGTGTATGGGGCCCGTACAATCCCGTGGCAAATGGGTAACATGACTTGTGGGTAAAGATGCGCAACCTCTGCAGAGTGTAAAATTGGTATACTAGCCGTGCTCACGGTCATGAGCAGCTTGGACCCTCACATGATTAATTTATGGAACTTAAATTCAATTTGTCATATGCATTGCATCGCAAGTGATGTCGTTACTTCTGTTCTACTACTTAATTGGGTTGGTATTTACTTATACTTAGTAATTGCTAATAAAATTTTGACCAACTTTGAAAGCAATGCTCAGCTTCAACCATCTCCGTTGGTAAGCCTTACACTTCACGTGAGCTCCCACCTTTGCTGAGTTCATGCACATTATTCCCCACAACTTGTTGAGCTATGAACGTATGTGAGCTCACTCTTGCTGTCTCACACCCCCCACAGGTCAAGAATAGGTACCCCAGGATGAGGCACATGGAGGATGTTGCGATGTGTACGTGAGAGGTCTAGGCCGTCGTCTCCCAGTCAACTTTGGGTTGCTGGACCGTTGTCTCCTTATATGTAATTATTTATTTATTTTGTATAGAACTCCTATTATGTAGTAAAGATGTGACATTCGATCCTGTGCCATGATTCATCATATGTGTGAGACTTGGTCCCAGCACACCTGGTGATTATGTTCGCGCTTGGGTCTTGGTGCCTCGAAACCCAGTTGTAACAGAAGTGGTATCAGAGGAATGTTGACTGTAGGACGAAACCTAGATAGAACTGGACAACCCTTATTTACTTACCTATGCTACTCTAATTCAATTCTAAACTTATCTTAATCTTTTCTCATCTATTTTCGCTTTACTCTGATTATTCTTACCTCTTCGTTTCTAAAGACAAAAGTGGATTTCACACTTTGAAATTCTGTGCCTAAAGTGACCTTTAGGAATAGGAGACCTACTCTTAAGAAACAAAAATAAAACTATTTTTTATAGATATCTATGAACTTGAATGTTTGTTCTTATGATACCTGCTTGATTTGGTTCTTTGAATGAGTGTGATGGGTTGCGGAGTAATATCCACAATTGCATCTACATACATATAAGCATAAAAATATATTCAGAAAAAAATAGATTATCCCCCATATAAAAAGACAAATAGATCTATCTTATAGACCCATCTTACCTTAAAAAGATTCTACCTTATCCTTATGGATTCATCTTGCCCTAATAAGCATATTTATCCCACACTAGTGTAACAACCATGATCCAATCCAAAATAATCAGATCTTAACTAGTCTAATCTAGTTATATCCAACCTAATCTAGATTCTCTGTAATCTAATATGATCCAATCTAAAGTGAGTTATTAATAGGTTAGTTAAGTTGGTGATATAGGTTAGACAGTGTCTCTACAAACATATCTTAACCTAAATTAATGTCTTATACCAACCCATCCGTAACACAGCAACATAACCTACATCACAGGCTCCCTAGTCCATTTGTTCCAAAAGCAAAGTAAAACTCTGTTCAAACTTACCTACTGTTGGGGGCCTTCGGCTCCCGAAGGTCCTCAAAAACACAGATTGACAATGTTTTCCAAGTGTAAAATGTGAACAGGCACCTTCGGAACAGGCACCTTCGGAGTCAGGTCGCGAATATATAAGGACATGTTTAAGACGAAGCTGGAATGAAAAGCGGTCATGACGAAGGATAAGACGATCATGAAGCCATATGCAGAAAAGCTTCGGCATAACGGCAGAAAAGAGGAACTGACTTAAAGATGAAAAGCCAAATTGGACCTCGAAGAATTACTATAGAGTTATTGATAAATGTAAAGGGCATCAATGTAATTTTACACGGGCTGCGTCCCGTGCCTATAAATAGGTGAACAGTACTCTCGTACTGTTCACGCTGACTGGGCACACGTCTTTTTGCATCACAACTTGTACCTTTGCCTTACATCAGTCTGAAGGTACATTTGTAATTCATTTTCATGAATTTAATAATGGAAATGTATTGATGATAATGCTGGTATTATTATTTTCGCACTTTATATATATGTTTATTCTGTTTACTCATTTACCAACTTAACGAAGGTCTTTTCCTTCGTAACCTTTGTTATATTATGTTTATATCCTTCGTCCGAAGTTCATTAAACCCTCGAGGAGATAATGCTTCAGCGGACGAAGGGTATTTAATACTTAACATCTTCGTGTTGTCTTGTTCTTGATTTATAGCATTTGAGAACAAGTCCCCAACACCTACCTCGTGTATCCCGGCTATCCTAACTATATGTCCTTAATTCGGATGGCAACTCTAAGAAGAAAGGCCAAAGAAGACCAACCACGTCAAAGAAGGATAAGCATCAACTCAAGTCTTCAAAGATCAAGTCGAATCGCCAGCGGAATCAAGATCCACAGTTCTGGATTAAGCCTTTTTTTATTATACTCTTCCTTGCCACAACCTATACTTTCCATAACCGTACCTCATCTGACATAATAGGTGGCTAAACATACAATATCCATATTTTCCAAATCAACTACTAGTTGGTATGTAAAAATTTGAAACAAAACTTTTTGATTTCTAAACCAAATGAGAAACTAAAATTCTAAACAAAACCTATGGTATCCCTTTTCTTACAAATCTCGAGGACGAGATTTCTGTTAAGGGGGTAGGATTTGTAATGCCCAAAAATTGGTAGAGGAAAATAAAATAAATAAATAAATAAATAAGTTTTTAGATTTTGTTTTACCTTTGGAAATTATTAAGGGCCTTTCTTTTATAATCAATTAAGAATAGTAAAATAAGTCATGTGACCAATAAATAAATAAAATTGAACTTGCATCTCATGCCAGAGTTTTATTTGCTTGAGCATTTCAAATTGTGTGTGCGCAAATTTCAAACCAAAATTCAGAATATAAATTTAGGAGATGGAAAAGGAAGAAAATAGAAAAGAGAAGAAAAGGAAAAGAATATACACTATAAATATATAAATATATATAAATAATAGGTGTTATCTCATACTAGACTTTTACTGCATATTCTAAAGTGTTTGAAATTCAAACTTGAAGTTGATTTAAAATTGAAATAGGAAAATAAATCAAAAAGAAAAGAAACTCACCCAAACGTCTTGGGCCAAAATTTCCCAGTCGGCCCACTTACCTTCCCCGCGGGCGCAACCACCCCGCATCTCCACTCCCACCTACAAGCCGATGGCAGGTGGGCCCATGGCCTCAGTTGCGCTCTCACCGCGCGCATGGTCACGTGCATAGACTGGGACCGGGGTGTCAGCCTTGTCTTCGTCCTCCTGAGCTCCGCGGTCGTGTAGGCTTTGCCTCGGCACCACGCGAATCTGGCCGCGCGCCCGCATCGTCATCCGTCCCCGCTATCCCCGTTCATCTAGTGTTCCTGTCCCTGCGTCTTTGCTTGGTGGGACCTCACGGATGGGAGCTTCCCTTCCTCCGCTCGATCCAGATGGCCGCCAGGCCACAAATCATGCCGCGAACCTCGGGGATCTTGCTTGTCCGCTACAAACGCGCCCTCGGTAAGCCGCCCAACAACCTCCGCCGCTCACGTTGATTCGGCGCGAGCAGTTCACCAAACCATCGCGGATCTCGCGGCGTACTCCAACTTGGAATTTGGGCGCCATCTAGGTATAAATCCAAAGCCGCTGGGTTGCAGATATCCGACCGCCGCCGTGTGGCATGCCCATGGCGTCGTGGGGGGCTTCATCGGGACGTACGGGTAGCGTGTGTGGTACCGTTGAGGTCTGAAATCGACGGGAATCACCGGAATTCATCGCCGGTGTTGGCTCTCCGCCGCACACCGTGGCTAGTGCGTTACACGCAAAATCTCTGGTATGTTCTTCCTTCATGAGATTCGACTTCGTTTGCACATCACGTTGCACCAGGGAGCACTGGGGTCGGTGAATCGGGTCCCTGGGCATGCTGCTCACCGGAGGGCGCCACCGTAGCATCACCCTTCGCCGCCGCGCTTGGGTACAGGGTGAAGACGCGGATGCACCGTCCGATCAGGATCACGTGGCGGGGATTGGTCAAAGAGTATACCTCTTCGGTCATTTCATCCTAGCCACTGAATCTTTGGCCAATGGCCAAGATTAGATCACCACGGAATGAGTTGGTACCGCTAGATTTAGATCCTGCGGTCTCATTGGCGTAACGGTTCATAGGGTGATAGATTTAATCAAGGCCGTCCGTTTTAGATCTTACGTCCCAGAATAGCCAATACCCCTTCAGCCGCCAATTTTCAAAAGAAACCCCCCCTTCCTTTAGAATAGAACCCGCCGTCCAGTGTGGGAGGAAACATTGTGGATTAGCCCCCGAGCTCTCTGGATATTATGCGCGCAGTCTAAGAAATAGAGAAAATAGGAAAAAGAAATATAGAAATTGATTTTTAATACAAAAATAATTCCAGAAACTTGTTTAATTCATAGAAAATTCATATGAAATCCAAATTAATCCATTCCAATTCCTATAATTTTGTAATATTATTGTTTATCATTCAGTACCACTGTTTTGACATGAATGTCAGAATAAAATTTATATTCTATATAATCTTGTGCAAAACACTTAAAACCTTCAGAAAATTCATAACTTAAATCTATAAATCCAAAATTAATGATTCCTGTTCCTATGATCTTATTTTAATATGTAGATTATTAATACGTATTTTGTTCTTATGTTTGGTGTGATGATTAAATTTTATCTATACCATGTATGTCTGTATTGCTACGTTTAGCGGTGAGGACACGTATCGTCTGAAGAGCAAGTTGGTACCTGGAATCTCAAGTCCTAGGCAAGTTGTGCCCTTGATCACTTCTTTTACCCAATCATGTTCTAATTAATCATAATGATCTACATAGGTTAATTTTGATGGGACCCAATAGGTTACCCTAGTTTTACTATCTTTATACCTTGTTCACCACTGAATATTTGGGTAGTACCTTCTATTGCTTTATGTGGATTTGGGTATAGAGATACACATTATTCATGATTATACTTTTGTTATCAGTTGTTATTTACTATTCATGATAAGATCATTATGTTAATTGCAACATGGAGCGACCACCCGGGAAAACAGTGCTACCACAAGGGTTTAATGGGACGCCCTTGGCTGATTAATTAGGAAAGCTAGTGGAGGACTACCTTAACCGAAAGGGGCAAGGGCAGTAGGGGAGTGGTCAGTGTAGGGAGGTCCTTGGTTGATTTTGCTGCGATGGCGGTCAGGCAAGGGATCCCAGCATTGGAGCTTCCTATAAACTGTAGCGGGTTTTCTGAATCTAGTGGAACTTTGTAAAGGCCTCGTAGTGTTACCCTGCCTCACTTCCTTGATAGAGGTGTATGGGGCCCGTACAACCCCGTGGCAAATGGGTAACATGACTTGTGGGTAAAGATGCGCAACCTCTGCAGAGTGTAAAACTGGTATACTAGCCGTGCTCACGGTCATGAGCAGCTTGGACCCTCACATGATTAATTTATGGAACTTAAATTTAATTTGTCATATGCATTGCATCGCAGGTGATGTTGTTACTTCTGTTCTACTACTTAATTGGGTTGGTATTTACTTATACTTAGTAATTGCTAATAAAATTTTGACCAACTTTAAAAAGCAATGCTCAGCTTCAACCATCTCCGTTGGTAAGCCTTACACTTCACGTGAGCTCCCACCTTTGGCGAGTTCATGCACATTATTCCCCACAACTTGTTGAGCTATGAACGTATGTGAGCTCACTCTTGCTGTCTCACACCCCCCCACAGGTCAAGAACAGGTACCCCAGGATGAGGCACATGGAGGATGCTGCGATGTGTTCGTGAGAGGTCTAGGCTGTCGTCTCCGAGTCAACTTTGGGTTGCTAGACCGTTGTCTCCTTATATGTAATTAATTATTTATTTTGTATATAACTCCTATTATGTAGTAAAGATGTGACATTCGATCTTGTGCTATGATTCATCATATGTGTGGGACTTGGTCCCAGCACACCTAGTGATTATGTTCGCGCTCGGGTCTTGGTGCCTCAAAACCCGGGTGTGACATAGGCCTCCTCCCTTCTTTGGGGAAAGTCGTTGTCAGCCCGGATGTTCTCATCCATTTTCTGAAGCAGCTTCTCCAAAGTTTGTGGTGGCTTCCTAGCAAAATACTGAGTTGTGGGTCCTAGCCTAAGTCCCTTGATCATGGCCTCAATGACAATCTCATTGGGCACTGTGGGTGCTTGTGCTCTTAGTCGTAGGAACCTTCGAACATACGCCTGAAGGTATTCTTCCTGGTCTTGTGTGCACTGGAACAATGCCTGAGCAGTAACTGGCTTGGTCTGGAAACCTTAGAAGCTAGTGACCAGCATGTCTTTGAGCTTCTGCCATGATGTAATTTTACCTGGTCAAAGAGAGGAGTACCATGTCTGGGCCACACTTCGGACTGCCATGACAAAGAATTTTGCCATGACAGCGGCATTGCCTCCATATGAGGATATTGTTGCCTCATAACTCATTAAGAATTGCTTTGGGTCCGAGTGCCCATCGTGGTGGCTTGTAGGATTGTGGCCATGGAATAGCCTACAGTTCTGCAGCCAAGGGAGAAGCATCATCAAAAGTGATGTTGCCATGATGAAAATCATCGTACCATTCATCGTCATTGTATGAGCTCTTTTGGCGAAGCTCCCTGTGCTGAGGCCTTCGATCCTAGTCATCTTGAGTAAGATGATGCATCTCTTTAGCAGCTTCATCAATCCTCTTCTGCAGGTCAGCTAGACGGGCCATCTTCTCCTTCTTCCTCTGCACCTGCTGATGAATGACTTCCAGGTCCCTGATCTCTTCTCTAGCTCCTCCTCCTGAAGTGTTGGGCTAGTAGCCTTTCTCTTCTGGTTTCTGGCTTCATAGAGAGGGAGCGTCTCCTGGTTCGTGTCTAGTGGCTGCAGTGCAGCCCCTGGCGCTGCTGTTGGGGGCCTTCGTCCTCCGAAGGTCCTCAAAAACATGATTTGACAATATTTTTCCAAGTGAATTATATGAACAGGTATCTTTGGACTCAGATCATGAACATGGAGTACGGTTAGAACGAAGCCCAAGCTGTACGAAGCTGATCACCAAGCTGTACGAGGGATGGTGCACGGCCGAAGCTATGCGCAGAAAGCTTCATCGCGATAGCAGAAAGGGGAACCGACTTAAAGATGAAAAGACTACTTAGGCCTTAATAGATTCCCATAAGCCATTAGCAAATGTAATGGACATGAATGTAATTTTGCATGGGCTACGTCCCACGCCTATAAATAGATGAACAGTACTCCTGTACTGGACACGCTGACTTGGCATTTGCTTTCAGTCATCCTTGTACTTTTGCCTTCCTGCAATCTGAAGGTACACTTGTAATCTAAAGTCATTTCTATTTTTATATGATAACAAAATAGAAATGACATGGTAATAATATTTGAATGTTTATATTACTTTTTATGTTGTATGTAATTTCTTCGTCATGGTTCATTGTGCTTACGAAGATATGTTGTTTGTGACCTTCGTCCGGAACACATTATATCCCGAAGGGAAATAATGTCTAAAAGGACGAAGGGCTTTATCATTTAACATTTTCTGTGTTGCCTTGTTCTTAATTCATAGCATTTGAGAACAAGTCCCCAACATTGGCGCCCACCTCCGGTGAACTCACTTCCACTCTTTGAGTTTTTGAACGCCCTCGCCGATCATCAACCTTCGCTATGGCGCCGAAGAAAGCTTCAGCAGCTGGCACTGCAGCGCTACAACCGCTGGACCACAATCAGGAGACTGTCTCTCTTCGGGAGGCCCGAAGCCAGAAGAGGAAGGCTGTCAGCCCGACGCCTCAAGAGGATGAGCTAGACCAAGAGATCAGAGATATGGAGATGCTTCATCAACAGGTGCAGAGGAAAAAGGAAAAGATGGCCAGGCTAGCTGAACTGCAAAGGCAGATAGACGAAGCTTCTGAAGAAGTTCGCCATCTTACTCATGATGAGCAGAACCGAAGGCCTCAACAAAAAGACCTTCATCAGGAGGGTTTCTTCAACGAAGATGACTGGTATGACAATTTCCATCATGGAAATTTTGTTTTCGATGATGCTTCTCCCTTGTCCGCTGAACTGCAGGCTACACCTTGGCCTCCGTCCTATAAGCCGCCCCAGCTTACCATATTCGATGGCCATTCAGACCCGAAGCAGTTTTTGATGAGCTACGAAGCAACGGTATCTTCGTATGGTGGCAATGCTGTAGTCATGGCAAAGTCTTTTGTTATGGCTGTCAGGAGTGTTGCTCAAACCTGGTATTCCTCTCTTCGGCCAGGAACGATCACTTCATGGCAAAAATTGAAGGACATGTTGTTAACCAGCTTCCAAGGGTTTCAGACGAAGCCGGTCACTGCTCAGGCCCTGTTCCAATGCACTCATGATCATGAAGAATACCTTCAGGCATATGTCAGAAGGTTCTTGCGTTTGAGGGCGCAGGCACCAACGGTGCCCAACGAAATTGTCATTGAGGCCATGATCAAGGGACTTCGGCCTGGACCTTCAGCTCAATACTTTGCTAGGAAGCCTCCTCAAACTTTGGAGAAACTGATCCAGAAGATGGACGAGTATATTCGTGCCGACAACGATTTTCGCCAAAGAAGGGAGGAGGCTTTCAGGTTTTCTGAAATGACCAGGGGCTTCGGAGGAAGATTCTATCCGAGGCATGTCAGGTCCATCCACAACTCTACTCAAAATGATGAAAAGGGGAGTCAGCAGAACAGGCCGCAGTGCTCCTCACAGGCTTCGGGGCAACAGCAAAGTTTCTTCCGGCCGCCAGCTCCAAGAGGCAGAGGCGCCAGGGGCTTCGGCGGAAGATTTGGAGATCAACCAAGAAGAGTATTTTGCTTATTCTGTGGTGAAAACAAGGGCCATACCACCAGGATGTGCCATGTTACCATCCAGAAGCAAAAGGAGATAGCCGAAGCTGCAGCGCAACAAGCTCAGCCGAAGCAGGTCATGCATACTGCTTCGTACCATCCGCCTTACATCCCAGAATACATGGGCAACCACCCTGCAGTTTCTGTTGCTTCGGCGAGTCAACCTCAAGCTTCCTGGCAACGGCCTCCGCCTCCACCACCGTTGCAGCAAGGCCAACAGCCAGAAGGGAGCCAATATGCTCCACATCTTAGGGATCTCAGAGAACAATCCGAAGCTCGCACAATCAATAGCACTGTGCCAGAGTCGAAGCACATCTATTGACAAATATCCTATCAGTTTTCTCCATTCAGTTTTATTTTCTGTGTAATAAAGGACACTTTTTAGTTTTCATGTAAAAGTTTCTTTGCTTGCTCCAAGGAAAATGTATCTTCTCAGGCTTAAGTTGCTGAAGCTTAAAAATTTACGATAACAAGGAGGACCTTCGAATTATCGAAAATCCTTCGAAGCAACAAAAAGTCGTTCTAAGGAACGCAGTGTAAGTTTTTTGCTCCAAAGTCGTTCCTAAGGGAATGCAGAGCATACAGCGAAAAGTCAACGCTGATACCGCCAAAGTAAAGGGCGAAGAAGCTCCAAAGTCGTTCCCAAGGGAATGCAGAGCTTACAGCGAAAAGTCAACGCTGATACCGCCTAAGTAAAAGGCGAAGAAGCTCCAAAGTCGTTCCTAAGGGGATGCAGAGCTTACAGCGAAAAGTCAGTGCTGGAACAAAAATATTTTGTGTTTTACAGGGATATGTGTATGTATCTTCGGAACAAATGTCATCTACATAACATAACATCATCACATCATTTTGCATAGCATAAGCATCATACATCATGTTGCATATGGCAAAAGAAGGGAACACGGTATCAACCTTCGGAAGGATACTTTGAGAAAGTAAAAATTGTGCTAAGTCACAAGGGGACACAATGTTGATCTTCGGAATATAGCTTCGGGGAATATTTTCATGAAGCCTGGATATCCTTCAACAGAGCACTATGAGCATTGTCGTGATACATAAGTTTTTCTATCTTCACGAAGCATGAAAAGAAGGGAAGGTGTTTTTTCGCCGAAGGCTCAAAAACGGTACGTATGTAAAGTTTCATGCATCGTAAAGAATCGGATTATTAAAAGCAAATATATCACAGGTTTACAAAATGTCACACATATTTCATTACAGAAGTCTTTACAAAAGTGCTTAATCTTCTTTCAAAACAGCTTCGGCAGCTTCGTTCAGGAGCCGGTTCACAACTTCATCCATAATAGCTTCAGCCATCTTTTTAATTTCGTCATCTCCTTTCGGGTGAGGGCCCGGAGACGTTTCAGTAGGATCTGAAGGAGGACATGATACAGCCATATTGCTATTACAGATTGCGAACGAAGTTTAAAATCAAAAATTACAACACAATAAAAACCATTAGCTAATACCTATTTGCCCTTCAGGCTCTGAAATTTTGTCAGCGGCCTTGGCTATTTCTCTAGCGTCGTGAATGCCCTTCTCACTTTTCTGAATAATTTCTCGGGCCATTTCTCGGCCACCATTGTCCCAGACGTCGGTGAAAAATTTTCCACCAGCCTGGCTAGCTTCGGCCGAGGGGTCTTTAATATCTTCAGGGGATAAGCTGGCTTCGGATTGTGCAAGAACCTTAACATGATCGCAGCCTTTTGTCTCCAGTATACTAGCCATCCCCCTGGCACCTGAAAAGGCGCAAATGTCTCCACGACTGCTCAGAATTTCTTCGAAGGCTTCAGCTTCGTGCCAGATCCATTCGATCGGTCCTTCAGGGTTACCTCTCACAAACTCTTCTTCACTAGAAAATGCGCCAACACTGGCGAAGCTGGTTTTTATTTTCTTTACGCATTCCATGGATTTTTCGTAGCATCTTTTCTTAGAAGACCGAAGCTCTTCAACGGTTCCTTCCAAATGATCAGCCCATTGGTCGCTACATTCCCGTCTTGTTTCTTCAAGTATGCGTTCTTCTTTCGCCCGGGCCAATTGCTTGCGAAGATCGTCAATCTCCTGCTTTTGAGCTGCAATTTGTGCTTTGGATGTAGCTTCGTTCTCCTTTACTTTGTCCACTAATGTAACTAGAATCTTGTCCTTTTCCAGGGCTTCATTCCTTAGTTTGATAACCTCTATTCGAAGGTTGTTGAAGGCAATTTCATAGCTTTCTTCTTCGGCACTCTTTTGCGCTCTCAGCGCGTTGCTTAAAATTAAACCCTACATGTAAAAAATTAGTATAAGAATAAAGCAATAGATTTCGAATCATAAAGTTTCCAAAATGCGCAATTCTCGCACCTTCAGACTATTATATGCGAGGCTATCCGCAAGATCTTCCTTCGTCATAGCACATAGTCCAGCTTCAAGCTTCGGAAACCCCATACTCCTAGCCATCTCCCGGCAGACAGATAATTCTTTGTTGTCAGGGAGGCAGTATAGGAAGTCATCTTCGTTTGTCCCATTGAACACTAGTGCCCCCTTCGGATATTTTAATTCTCTGGCATAGTGATTGGCTTCATAAATCTCTTCTTCAGATAATTTTTTACCCGAAGCATGTCGCACAATGTAATCACGTGCGGCGGAAGGTGCTTCGGGGGCCGCTGTGTCAATTTCTTCAACCAAAATTGGCTCTGGCATTTTTATTTTTTCTTCGGCTTCCAAAGGTTGTTCCTTGGTGGGCTCTGGAGGTCCAGCTTCAGCTTCAGGTTGTTGCTTCGAAGTTTCAGCAACTGAAGCTTCAGCAGACACTTCAGAAAGTTCAGCAGTCTTCTTTGGAGTTACACTTGAAGACTTAATTGTCTCCAAAACATCTAGCACGTTCACCATTCTTTTCCTTTTTGGGGTCACCGATGGGCCCTTTTGATTTTTTATTGTTTCAATATTTGCTGAAGGACTTAAGATTTCCAATATTTTTTGTCCTTCAATTCTCGGTTTTTCTGCCTTCTCTGCTGAAGGCGCTTCAGTTTTTTCTTCTATCTTCGGCACTGGAGCTGGTTTTGTAGTTTCAGTGGCCAAAGAGACTTCACCAATAAATTCAGGCACTGTGGCCGGCTCAATAAAACGTGCCCGGTGAGTGAGCACCTTCATCTTTTTTCTTTGCGGCGCTGGCTCACTAGAGGCACTTGTGGCAACTTCTGTTGCAGGAGAAGTATTTTTTCTTTTGCGGCCCAGCACCGGATAATGATAGTCAGGGTAGACAAACCCGATTGCATCAAATACCCGGTTGAGCCTCTTCTTCTTTCGGCCTCCGAAGGCTGCCGATAACGCAGTATTCTCGGCCTTCGAATATACTCCAAGCAGTTCGTCACTTAATGTTTCAATGCTTTTTAACCAGTCGTCATCAGGTTCAACAAATTTATCCCCGTATTTGAATGAGTATTTTAGTCTGACTAGTCCACCTTCGTCAGACTCTTTGATGGTCTTCTTCGGCATTTCCCACTTTCCTGCAAGTGGCCACACCCTGAAGGCAATATGCTCTTGGACCAGATCTCTTGTCCCAATAAAAGAGCAGACTACGCCGAAGGCTCTTTGGCATTCTTCGGCCGCTTCATCCATTTCAACCTTCGGCTTTCGGAGTCCGAAGCGTTGCCAGATGGGGCGCATAATGATACTCTTAACATCTTCCTGCGCTGACAAGTCATTCTTTACATAAAACCATTCTGTCATCCAGGTACCGGGCCACCTCCTCCGAAAGGTTGGCACAGGGCGGCTTGACCCGGAGCGGGCACCGAAGCTGTAACAACCAAAGTTGTTGTGATATTGTTCTTTCCCCCAGGGCTTCGTCTCATATACCAACTCATGAATTTTGCAAAAGCTTTTAGCATTTGGTTCTAAACCTTGGCTTCTCACAGCCCAGACAAAGATTCCCATTCTTATGATAGCTTCGGGAGTAATTTGATGAAGGTAGATTTGAAATGTCTTCAGGACTTCGACAACAAAGCTGCTTAGGGGGAACCGAAGCCCGGCCTTAAGAAAGCTTCGGAAGATCACGACCTCATCTCCTTCGGGGGTGGGAGAAGTCTTTTCTCCAGCGTCAGCCCTCACAATAGATATATCTCGAAAATATCTCCCCCTCATATTGTCAATATGACTCTGCTTAATAGTAGTTTTCCCAAAAACCGAGTGACTTGGCCGCCATGGTCGATCTTCAGACTCTCCCCCGCCACTTTCTACATCATAACTGTCGCTGTCACCAGTATCTTCAGATAAACCTTCCAAAATCTCTTTGGTAATCTTTTTTGTATTAGTCTTCGACATTGCCTCAAGAAAGCCCAGGTTCTTCTCTTCAGAAAGACTTAGCTTCATCTCGACAACAGCCTTCTTCTCCTCAGACATCTCTCTGGAGATCCTACTTCTCGCTCCCGAAGCTTAAAACTAGGAAAGAAAACAAATATTTTTGGGCAGAAAGATTTATAAGCCGGAAAGACAGATGGCAAAGGGAGCGTGCCAAATCAAATGTGGCGGGCTCCTATTTATACACTCGATATGACGGAAACTGTGTGGTCCCAGGTGTCAGTGACTTTTGCTATTCTAGCAAAGGGAAGGTGTTTTTTCGGACCTTCGGCTTAAGGCCTTCGTCCATATCGCAATCTGAATTTATCATTTACAAATTAATATTGCGAGGGGCTACTGTTGGGGGCCTTCGTCCTCCGAAGGTCCTCAAAAACATGATTTGACAATATTTTTCCAAGTGAATTATATGAATAGGTATCTTCGGACTCAGATCATGAACATGGAGTACGGTTAGAACGAAGCCCAAGCTGTACGAAGCTGATCACCAAGCTGTACGAGGGATGGTGCACGGCCGAAGCTATGCGCAGAAAGCTTCGTCGCGATAGCAGAAAGGGGAACCGACTTAAAGATGAAAAGACTACTTAGGCCTTAATAGATTCCCATAAGCCATTAGCAAATGTAATGGACATGAATGTAATTTTGCATGGGCTACGTCCCACGCCTATAAATAGATGAACAGTACTCCTGTACTGGACACGCTGACTTGGCATTTGCTTTCCGTCATCCTTGTACTTTTGCCTTCCTGCAATCCAAAGGTACACTTGTAATCTAAAGTCATTTCTATTTTTATATGATAACAAAATAGAAATGACATGGTAATAATATTTGAATGTTTATATTACTTTTTATGTTGTATGTAATTTCTTCGTCATGGTTCATTGTGCTTACGAAGATATGTTGTTTGTGACCTTCGTCCGGAACACATTATATCCCGAAGGGAAATAATGTCTAAAAGGACGAAGGGCTTTATCATTTAACATTTTCTGTGTTGCCTTGTTCTTAATTCATAGCATTTGAGAAGAAGTCCCCAACAGCTGCTGTCTTCTTCGACGGCATAACGAAGGTTGATGCTTTGCCGAAGGTTATGGAAGTGAGTACACCGGAGGTGGGTCGTGGCGGGCTCAAGATTTTTGGCAGCCCTACCGACTCCTCCAGTTCTGGTTCTTCGACCGTTTTCTCCTTGGCTTCAGCAGAGCGCTTTGGCGCTTCGGCCAGCTCGGCTTTCTCCTGTCCCATTGCTTTCAGCACTACAGCCGATTCTCCCTTGGTACTAGTAGGAGCAAGGTATTCCAGCTCAGTGGAGGAAGAGGTCCCCTCGGCAAGCTTCGGCACCCTGGCCGTTTCAATGTACCTAGGCCGGTGTGTCAAAACTTTGATCTTTTTTCCCTTCGGTGTAGCAGAGATGGTCGAAGCAGCAACTTTTCTTTTCTTTCCCTGCTTTCGTGAGGGATAGCAATAGTCTGGGTATACGAAGCCAATTACATCAAAAACTCTGTTCAATCTTCTCTTACCTCGTCCTCCGAAGGCTAATGTCATGGAATCATCTTTGACCCTTTTGTAGGCCCCAAGCAACTCGTCACTAGTTGCCTCAACACAATTCAGCCAGTCATCATTTGGCTCATCAAATTGATCTTTGTACTTAAGGTGCAGATAAACCAAGCCGCCTTGACTGGACCCGGCAGCAGCTTCCTTCGACATCTCCCAGTCACTTACAAGAGGCCATACTCTATAAGAAATATGATCTTGGATTAAGTCTTTTGTGCCAATAAAAGTGCATATAGTGTTAAAAGTCCTCTAGCATGCTTCAATTTCATTTCCAAGAGCAATGGCTGGCCTTCTAATACCAAAGCGAGACCAAATAGGGCGTTGGATGATCCCCTTTATATCTTATCTTTCAATTAAGTTGTTCTTTACATAAAACCATTCTTCCATCCAGACTCCTGGCCAACTCTTCTGAAAGGTCAGAACAGGATAGCTCACATCAGAGCGAGGCATGAAGCCATAACAACCAAAATTATTATGATATTGCTTCTTGCCAGTAGCCTTCGTCTCATAGGACAGCTCATGCATGTTGCAGAAGCATTTTGCACTCGGCTCCAGTCCCTGGCTCCTCACGGCCCAAATAAAAATCCCCATCCTGATAATAGCTTCGGGGGTAATCTGATGAAGATAAATGTCAAAGGTCTTCAGAACTTCAACAAAAAATTTACTCAAGGGAAATCGAAGCCCTGCCTTCATGAAGCTCCTGTAAACAACAACTTTGTCTACTTCGAGAACAGGGGCGGCGCTATCTCCTCCAGCCCTCACAATGGAAATATCGCGAAAATATCTCCCTTTCATAGCATCAATCTGACTTTGCTTGATGGTATGACTCGGCCGCCAGGGCCGATCTTCGGCATCTTCGTTTCCACTTTCCAAATCACAACTTTCGCTATCGCCGAAATCCTCAGATAACCCAGCCAGCATTTCATTGGTTATTTTCTCTGTGTTTGTCTTCTCCATAGCCTCATAAAACCTAGCTAATGCAGAGTCAACAACCTTCTTCTCTTCAGCCATTTAGTCAGCGCTTGTGCAAATGCCGAAGCTCACAAATTAATCAAAATTTGGCAGAGCAAGAAAATTTAGAATGGCAAAAATAGCGCAAGCAGTTAAAATGGTGCATCAAACGCTATCAATGTGAGTCCCTATTTATATGCCCAACACACCATAGCTTGGTGGGCCATATAAGTCAGTGTCTTTCGCTATTCTAGCGAAGGGAAGGTGTCTTTTCGGACCTTCGGATAAGGGCCTTCGTTCACGTCGCAGTCTGAATTTGTTAATATAGAAACAATTTAATACTGCGAGAGCTACTGTTAGCGGCCTTCCTCTTCCGAAGGTCCTCAAAAACATGACTAATATGATTTTTAGTGTAACATAAACTGTTACAGGAAGCTTTGGCTTTAAGACGATGGTATACGTGATATGGAGATACAACCCGAAGGTAGGATGAACGAACGCCGAAGCTGTGGCTGAAGGAGCTTTGGCTTAAGGTGGAAGATGAAACCAACCTAAAAGGGAAAAGACTACTCAACCCTTGATAGCTCGCCTTATGATTAGCAGTAAATGTCAAGGACATAAATGTAATTTTGTCCGGGCTGCGTCCTGTGCCTATAAATAGATGAACACTAACACTGTACTGTTCACGCTGAACTGTAATCGCTCTTGCGTTGCCCTCGCATTTTCACCTTCTGGCAAGTCGAAGGTATCAATGTAATATAAATATTGTGAATATCTATCCATGTTTATAAAATGAGAATATAAGTAATTTGTTGATATATCATCATTATTTATGTCCTCTTGTATTTTATATACCTTCATTTATATTTGTTTACTGAGATGATGAAGGTATGTCCTTCATCACCTTCATCTGAAGATCATTATACCCAAAAAGGAGATAATGTATCGAAGGATGAAGGTTTTTAATCATTAACAATTGTGTTTCTTTGTTCTTAATGTATAGCATTTGAGAACAAGGACCAACAGTTACCTTTGAAGTTACATCTCCTAAAATAAATGGTTCTTCATAAGGATTAAATAAAAGCATTAATATATGGATTTAGTTATTTCTTTGTTGAACTTTATAAGTATATGTACTCTCTAAAGGATTTTATACACTAGAAATTATTTTCTTAAAACACATATCTTTGGGTGAAAGAATTTCATATTTGAAACATTTGCTTATATATATATATATATATATATATATATATATATATATATATATATAGTTTATATATCTAAAGCACTAGGCTTCCAATAACTAGAGGAAGGCCAGACACTAGGCTTGCGGTCCAACCCAACCAGGTCTCGATGTCTATAAAAGGAGTCCCTAACCATTAGGGTTCATTTTTTTGATGCCACCATCCTAACGCATGAGCGATGGCAGCAGTTCCTCGAGGCACGAGCGGCAACGACGGCCTAAAAGGTGCAAGCGCCCAGGAGGAGTGGGCGTCGTCTGTGGCCCAGGGAGGTGCGAGCGAGTCACGTGCGGCCCCTCACTCATCGGCGGCAGTTACTTGAGGCGCGAGCGGCGGTGATGGCCCAAGAGGCACGTGCAGCGGCGATGGTGGCCACAGAGGAGCGAGCGCCAATCGTGGCCCAGGGAGGAGCAAGCGGCGGCTCCCCACGCGCGCACAGTAGTGATGGCCCCCTCCGACGGTTGTGCGAGTCGCGGCCATCTCTAGCAGCGGTGGCCACACGAGGCGTGGTGGCTCCGTTGATCGCGCGAGGCACAGGCAGCGAGGGTTGGCGATCTGTACGACGGTTCGGGCATCCTTCGATGACCAACTCCTCTGATCCGGTGGTCTTGGCGGCGTCCTTCGACAACGACCTCATCCAATCCTTTGTTTATGCATGCGATTGTTGGTTGAGCCTATACTAGGATTGTTTTTCATTAATTATGATGTACGGTGTAGGTATTTATGTAACTTTCTATAACAATTTATGCTTTGCGCGATATCAGCCATTCAATTTTTTTGCGTGTATGCGTGGGTACTGTTGGGGACTTGTTCTCAAATGCTATGAATCAAGAACAAGGCAACACAAAGATGTTAAATATCAAATACCCTTCGTCCGCTGAAGCATTATCTCCTCAAGGGTTTAATGAACTTCGGACGAAGGTCACAAACATAATATTACGAAGGTGACAAAGATGATATAAAACAATGTAAAATGTAGTACATTAAAGATAAATATGTTGGAGATAAATGGCATCATTCACATATTTAATTATCTGAATTCAAAATGTTTGAATACAATGTTTAAGGTACGCTTATACCTTCGCCTTGACAAGTAATAATTCCCGAGTGATGCCCTTGCAATTACAGGAATGCGTGAACAGTAAAGGAATACTGTTCACTATTTATAGGCACAGGACACAGCCTGTGAGGAATTACAATCATGCCCTTCATAAAAGTTTACAACAATGACTCAGACCCCTACAGACTAAAAGGTCATTCTATCTTTAAGTCGGTTCGACCCTTCATCTTCGGATATGTTATAATCCCGAAGCTTCATGAATGATACCTTCGTCGTCACGTACGAGCAGCTTCAGCCACAGCTGTTTCTTTCTGCAGGACCTTCGGCGACGAAGCATGGTCCCAACAGTAGCCCCTTCGCGGTGCTAGATCGTTTTTCGTAACGAGCTTGATCCGTGAAAAAAGTCTCTTAGGCTTCAGGAAGCCGAAGGTCCGAAAAACATCTTCCCTGAGCTCGTTGTCGAGAAACGATACAGTTTTCGAGCGCGTAGCGATTCCACCATGCGGGTTCACTATTCTAGTTTTTGCGGTCCACCGTTCAGTGGGTGCGAGCAACCATTTGCTTGGTGTAAAAATCCTGACGATTCACCTTCTTTCCTGCAACACTATATAAACAGACGGGTAGGTGTGAAGTTACCACGGCATTCATTGCTATTGCACTGTTTTGCTGCCAAAATTTTTAACCATAGCCGAAGCTTGACTTTCGCATTCGAACGAAGCTCTAGTTTAGCGTCTACTTCGTCAGAAGAAGGGCTTTGGGAGAAAGGTTATTAATTTCCGAGCAATTTTCAAGATATTCAAAATCAAATGGCCAGAGTGCGCTCTACTGCTAGGGCTGAGCGCGAAGCAGACGAAGCCGAAGCTGCGGAAACTGTCCCTATTTCGGAAGCAATGAGGCAAAGTGGGTTGGTGACATCGAAGAACACCCCTGCTGCCGAAGCAGAACAAGCAGATATTGAAGAGACTGATTCTGAAGATGATCACAATATCGCAATACCAAGCAAGCCTAGCCACCTGGACTTCGGAAAGTCAACCATTTCCAAGGCTGATTTCCCGAAGATGGTAAAATCAGGCTACTTTAGCGAAGATGAGAAGAAGGTGGTTCGCTTCGGTGGAGAAGAAACTACCCCGAAGCCACAGAAAGATGAAATAGTGATTTTCAAGAGTTTCCTCAAAGCTGGTTTGAGATTTCCTTTGAATAGGATGATTGCCGATGTGCTAAAGAAGTTTGGTATCTATTTTCATCAACTAACTCCTAATGCTATTGTCAGACTTAGTGTTTATATTTGGGCTCTCCGAAGCCAGGGGGTGGAGCCATTTGCCGAAGGTTTTTGCCGGGTACACGAGCTACATTATCAAACTAAGGCCAAAAAAGATGGGTTACATGAAAATTTTGGTTGTTATAATTTTGCCTATCGGAAGACTACAAAATTTCCTGTGATCAGCTACCGAAGCAAGTGGCCGGCAGGCTGGAAATCGAAATGGTTCTACGTCAAAGTTGACGATGACAAGGAGAAGCTAGTACAGAGCCCGCTTGAACTAATCTTCGGAGAGACCAGACCCCACTGCAATATGACACCAGAAGGTCCAACTCAAATCGCGTTGGCTGAATTCAGGACTATTGCTGAGCACATTGGCACTAGAGATCTTGTGCAGGAATTTCTGTCGTTCAAAATATTTCCAACTATGAAGGAATGGGCTATGCCGAAGCTCGAAAAAGAGAAGAAAGAGGGGGAACTTGTCCGCCTGCCCTACCACTACAAGTTCAAGAAATATTTTAAAGAACCCTGCCAAAAATGGCTCGAAACAATCGAAGTAATGAGTACTGAAATTCTTGGGAATTATTCTAAAAAAGAAGATCAATTGATGACAGCAGCCTTCGGCACCCGGCCGAAACGAAGGCTAAACAGAGTGCTTGATGCTATAGGCTTTGAATACCCTGACTACGAGTGGCTAGACAAGGGTGCCGAAGGGCAGAAAAGAAAACGAGTGGCTAGCACTTTGACTAAAGACGACGAAGATCAACCAGAAAAGAAGAAAGAAAAGCTTGAACCGAAAGTAGTTGCTCCAAGAAAGAGAAAAGCTGCATCTCCGAAGCCTGCATCTCCAGAACCAGAGAGATTGGCCCGAGATGAGGAAGTGTCTGTGACACCTTCTGCTGCCGAAGTTGAAGAAATTTTGAAGGTAATGACTGAATCTTTGCCTGCCAAGCTAAGTCCGCTGGCACCGGAACTGACAAAGTTTTTTCAGAAGGACAAAAAAACTTCGGCAGCAGAAAGTCCTGCGAAGCCGAAAAAATGGAGAATCATTCAAGTGACAGATGTGATCCATCAGACGCCGCCACCGGCAACGGTGTCAAAAATTGCCTTTGCCGAGACTGCCGAAGCCGAAGGCGCCGCAGCCGAAGCTACCGGAGTGGAAACCACTGAAGCTGAAACCGGCGAAGCCGAAGCTACCGGGGCCGAAGCCGGGACCACCGAAGAGTCGAACCTAGAAACCACACTTGAGGTTATTGACAATATACTCCTGAAAATGGCTGAAGAAGAAGCTGTTATGGCTGCGGTGAACACGGCAACTGAAAAGGGGAAAGAGCAAATTGATGAAATTTCGGAGGAAGGAGATTTTAACTTTCAAGATTTGCTTGGACAAGAGCTAACAGACGCCGAAAAAGAAGAGTTGAAAAAACATGCCATATCTTGCGGATGTAAATCAGAGGCTATGCTATTTGGTGGGGTCAACGAAGGGAAGCTAAGATGCCTTCGGAACCGTACCGAGGCCACAATTGTTAGAACCCTCTCCAAAAGCGTTGGCTTGCCGAAGATAGAAGCAGACCTCTGCAGGTACCAGCGACATCATGTCGCTGGCAGCCTGCTCTACGCGAATTTTAAGGTAAAAATATTATTATTATTTTATTATTGTTATTTTTTATGTCTTTCTCTGACGAAGGTTGTTTTGGCAGAGTATATTATTAAGTAAAGTGCTGAAAATGCAACAAGATCTTGAAGAGGAGAAGAACAAAGCTATCATCAAAGATTTAGAAGAAAAAGTTGAAAACTACGAAGCTGTTCTGAAGAAGAAGGACTTCGCCATTCAAGATCTTGAAATTATGGCTAAAGAACACGAAGGTGCTTTAGAAAAGAAAGACTTTATTATTCAGTCTATGGAAGGCTCCTTGGCCGAGGTCCAAGCCGAAAATGACAGTTTAAAGAATGAACTACTCAAAAAGTCGAAAAAATATGAGCAAGAAAAAGAGAAGCTTGAAGCAAGTCTCAAGACTGAGGTCGAGAAAAATTCAAATTTGCAAGAATCATTGAAAGATCTCCAAGAGAAATGTCTAAATTTCGGCAGCCGATGCGTGCAGCGGCTGAAGGACGTATTTCACTCTATCGGAGCCAGCTCTGAAAAGTTTTCACCTTCAGCCGAAAACCTGCCCAGCACCTTGGAACATATTGAAGGCGAGGTTGGTGCTCTTGACGAAGTTATTGGGGGGCATGCCGATTTATGCGCCCTGGTAGCTTCTCGAGGCACAACTGCCGCTTTTCTGAAGGCCGGCTGCACTCATGGGAAAATTGTGAATAGACCAAACTTTAGCTTGTCAGCAGCAGACTTGATTGATATCCAGAGCCTAGCCCGAAGCATCGGGAATAGATTTATGACCCAGATTTGGGTAAATGGCGGGCAAAGGATGGCTGGTGACGAAGCTCGAAGTCACCTTAAGCCGGTAAGAAACTTATATTTGTTACTTTTACCTTCTCCTTGAAATTTGCACCTTTCTTATTCTACTCATTAATATGTGTAGGACGACGAAGCTGAAGTATGACGAAGCTGAAGCTTGATAGTTGCTAAAATAGACTTTCCTACAAAAAATTCTGAAGGGATCTTTGTAATATCATTATGGAAAAAACTTATGTAAATTTGTACATACCTTGTAATATATTCTGTCTCCTTTATCCGTGTGCAATCTGCTTTGCTGTGGACGAAACTTCTCTTTTTGAGCCGAAGGCGAAAAACACCTTCCCTTCTTTTCGTACACAATGAAGCATGAAAACTTCCTCTTTCTACGAAGTCTTTCCTCATTGCCGAAGCATCTGACTTTTTTGTGTGGTATGATGATGATTCTATATGTCTAAATGAATGTTTATGAGTGCAAATGACATGATGTAATGTATCGTGCAGATGAATATCGGGACACATATTCAAAAATCATAATCATAGACCTTCATCCCCTTTGGAATGATTCAAATCTTTCTGCCGTTTACTTTTCGGCTTCACCGTTTATTTTTCGGTGTATCAGCGTTGACTTTTCGCTGTAAGCCTCCCTTAGGAGCTTCTTCGCCTTTTACTTTCAGCGGAATCAGCGTTGACTTTTCGCTGTAAGCGTCCCTTAGGAGCTTCTTCGCCTTCTACTTTCGGCGGAATCAGTGTTGACTTTTCGCTATAAGCTCTACATTCCCTTAGGAACGACTTTTGAGCTTCTCCCTGTTTTCTTTTCTTTTTCCTTTGCATTTACATTTACATTTTTGGGGGATATCACTCTTATAGAATTGAAATAGGGAAAATTACATGTTGTGGCCCCATTAAAAACCTTTCTCCCCCTTTGGAAAGGAAAAGGGTGCCATAAAAAAGAATAGAAAAAATTACATCAAGCTAAACATAATATCGCCGAAGCTCATCCGCATTCCACGATCTAGGGATATCGTTGCCGTCCATATCCTTTAATCTGTAGGAACCGGGCCTTGACGAAGATACTACCAAAAAAGGGTTGTCCCACTTCAGCTGTAGTTTGCCTACTGTGTCTGGGTTGGCCACTCTTCGAAGCACCAAATGTCCTGGCTTAATGTTCTTCAACTGAACCTTTCTATCACGCCATTTTATTGTTTTGGCTTGGTATTTATTGATATTTTCTACAGCCTGAAGCCTGATCCCCTCTATAGCATCTTTTTCCACAGAGCAGTCAGCTTCATCTTCGCCTTTTGCCGAAGCTATTGTTCTTATTGATCCTGCTTTGGCTTCTTCCGGGGTTATTGCTTCGTCACCAAACAATAGTTTGAATGGCGTAAAGCCTGTTGATCTTGACGCTATTGTGTTATGGCTCCACACCACTTTGATTAATTCTTCTGGCCACTTTCCCCTGGGCTGATTGAAGATTGACTTCATTATTCCTGTCATTATGATCCCATTAGCTCTTTCGACTAGTCCATTTGATTCTGGATGTCGAACTGACGCAAAATGGATCTTCGTGTCGATTTGGTCACAAAACTCTTTAAAAACTTCGGAGTCAGACTGCGTTCATTGTCCACAGTAATGGCCTTCGGCACTCCGAAGCGACAAACAATGTTTTGCCAGAAAAACTTTTGGACAGTGACCGAAGTTATTGTGGCTAAAGGCTTTGCCTCAATCCATTTAGAAAAATATTCCGCTGCCACTACAACATATCTTAAATTTCCTTGTGCTGGGGGTAGCGGACCTAACAAATCAAGGCCCCACCTTTGCAACGGCCAAGTGGGTTGTATTAACTGAGTTAGAGACGAAGGTTGTTTTTGATCTCTTGCACATTTCTGACAACCTTCACACTTTTGCACTAGTTCTGCTGCATCCGAAGCTGCTTTTGGCCAATAAAATCCTTGACGAAAAACTTTTCCCAACAAAGGCCTAGATCCAATATGAGATCCACACAGGCCTGCATGTATTTCCTTCATCAATTCTATGCCTTCGGCTCTGGATAAACACTTGAGCAACGGGGAACAGACCCCACACTTGTATAATTCCCCTTCTATAATGACATATGGTCGAGCTCTTGCTTCTATCCTCATGTTATAAGCTTCGTCATCTGAAAGAAAATTACCCTGAAGGAAAGAGATGATTTCAGTTCTCCAATCTTCACTATAGACAGGGGATATGTTGAGGACCGCTCTTTCAAGAAGCTTGACCGATGGTGCTTTTATTGTTTCGAAAAATACTTCCGAAGGTAAAGGCAGCCCCTGTGCTGCTGACTTGGCTAATAGATCAGCATATTCATTTTCTCCACGAGGAATGTTTTTAACAGAGAATCCTTCAAAGGAAGCCTCAATCCTTCGGACTGTATCTAAATATTTTTCAAGCTTCGGATCTCTTGCCTTATAGCTCTTGTCAATATGACCAGAAATAACTTGGGAATCAGTTTTAAGAATGGCCCTTCTGATTCCCATTGCCTTTAACTTCCGAAGACCCAAGAGCAGAGCTTCGTACTCAGCAATATTGTTTGTGCAACTGAAATCAAGTCTTGCCGCATAACAAGTTTTAACTTTGGAAGGTGAAACCAACACAGCAGCTGCTCCTGCTCCGAAGGTTCCCCAAGACCCATCGCAAAACACTGTCCATGCTTCGGCATCCTTATTCGTTTCTTCCTCCTGAGCCCCTGGCGTCCAGTCAGCAATGAAGTCTGCCAACGCTTGAGACTGAATCGAAGATCTATGCACATAATCAATACAAAATTCATTGAGCTCTGCAGCCCATTTTCCAATCCTTCCAGTAGCTTCTCGGTTTCTCATAATATCCTTCAACGGTTGTGAAGAAGGAACAATTATATTATAAGCTTGAAAATAATGCCGAAGCTTCCTGGAGGCCATCAAAACAGCATTCAGTACCTTCTCCAATTCTGTATAATTTTTCTTTGATAAACTAAGAACTTCGGATACAAAGTATATTGGGGCCTGCTTTTTGACTTGGCCTTCAAGCTTCTCCTGAACAAGTGCTGCACTTACCACTGAGTGCGAAGCTGCCACATATAATAATAAAGGAGCCCCTGGCGTTGGTGGAGTTAGTGTTGTTAGATCTATTAAATATTGCTTCAGCTCTTCAAAAGCTTTCTGCTGGTCTGGTCCCCATTGAAAAACTTCGGCTGACTTCAGCACTTCGAAAAATGGCAAGTTTCTCTCTGCTGATCTTGATATGAATCTGTTGAGAGATGCCAGTCTTCCCGTCAATCTTTGAGCCCCCTTCTTTGTACTTGGTGGTTCCATTCGAAGGATAGCTTCGATTTTGTTTGGATTAGCCTCAATTCCTTTTGTTGAAACTAGACAACCAAGAAATTTCCCCTTCACTCCGAAGACACATTTTTCTGGATTCAGCTTTAAACCAGCCTGTCTAAAATTAGCGAAGGTCTCCTGCAGATCAGCAATGTGATTATCTTGCTTCGTGCTTTTCACAATAATATCATCAACATAAGTTAGCACATTCCTGCCTATCTGAGAATGGAGAACCTTCGCTGTCATTCTGCTGAAGCTTCCTCCAGCATTTTTAAGCCCTTCAGGCATCCGAAGGTAACAATATGTTCCACTAGGGGTTATGAAGCTGGTCTTCGGCTCATCCTCCTTCTTCATCCAGATTTGATGATAGCCTGAATAACAATCCAACAGACTCATGAGCTCTGATGAAGCTGTTGCATCAACTAAGGAATCTATCCTCGGCAATGGAAACTCATCCTTCGGACAGGCCTTATTGAGATCAGTAAAGTCGATACACATCCTCCATTTACCATTGGCCTTCTTTACCATAACAGTGTTAGCCAGCCATTCTGGGTACTTTACCTCTCTGATAACTCCAGCACTGAGGAGTCTTTTCACTTCATTCTGAGCACCTTCAGCTTTATCATCAGACATCTTCCGAAGCCTCTGCTTCCTGGGTCTGAATGATGGATCAACATTAAGGGAGTGTTCAATAACATCCCTGTTAACTCCGCAAAGATCATTAGCTGACCAAGCAAAGACATCTTTATTGTTGAACAAAAACCTTATCAAGGTTTTCTCCTGTTCTTCGGACAATTGAGATCCCAATAGTACCTTCTGCTCTGCTATATCCTCACATAAGAGCATGGGCTTCGGCTGATCAGCCGAAGCAGCTTTTTCCCTTCTGAACTTGTACTGCTCACAAGCTTCAGCTCCATCTATGTTATGGATTGCTTTTGAATCTGTCCAATTTCCTTCGGCCCTTCTGGCAGCTTCCTGACTTCCATGAATAGCAATAGGCCCTTGGTCCGAAGGTATCTTCATGCAAAGGTAAGCTGGATGAAGAATTGCTTCGAAGGCATTAAGAGTACCACAACCAATGATAGCATTGTAAGGATACTCCATGTCAACAATATCAAACACAATTTGCTCAGTCCTTGTGTTGTTGACAAATCCGAAGGTTACTGGCATGGTAATCTTCCCAAGTGCTACAATTTGCCGCCCTCCGAAGCCACAAAGAGGGTGCATAGCATCATGGATCTTGTCTTCGGGCTCTTGCATTTGTCTAAAAGCCTTAGCAAATATGATATCTGCTGTACTGCCTGTATCAACCAAAACATTATGGACCAGAAATCCTTTGATCACACAAGAGATAACCATAGCATCATTGTGTGGGTAGTCCTTGAGTTGAAGATCTTCTTGAGAGAAGGTAATTGGAATGTGAGACCATCTTGACTTGATGAAGGGTCCTTGCACCCCGACATGTTGTACCCTTCTTTGTGCCTCCTTCTGCTTCTTGTTAGCTGGCTTTGAGCATGAACCGCCTGTTATGGGGAGGACCAGCTTCGGAGCCGAAGCAGCTCCAGCTTGATCGTTGAACGAAGCCATTAGCTCAAAAAAAAGGTGGAAGTGAGTTGACCGGAGGTGGGCGCCAATGTTGGGGACTTGTTCTCAAATGCTATGAATCAAGAACAAGGCAACACAAAGATGTTAAATATCAAATACCCTTCGTCCGCTGAAGCATTATCTCCTCAAGGGTTTAATGAACTTCGGACGAAGGTCACAAACATAATATTACGAAGGTGACAAAGATGATATAAAACAATGTAAAATGTAGTACATTAAAGATAAATATGTTGGAGATAAATGGCATCATTCACATATTTAATTATCTGAATTCAAAATGTTTGAATACAATGTTTAAGGTATGCTTATACCTTCGCCTTGACAAGTAATAATTCCCGAGTGATGCCCTTGCAATTACAGGAATGCGTGAACAGTAAAGGAATATTGTTCACTATTTATAGGCACAGGACACAGCCTGTGAGGAATTACAATCATGCCCTTCATAAAAGTTTACAACAATGACTCAGACCCCTACAGACTAAAAGGTCATTCTATCTTTAAGTCGGTTCGACCCTTCATCTTTGGATATGTTATAATCCCGAAGCTTCATGAATGATACCTTCGTCGTCACGTACGAGCAGCTTTAGCCACAACTGTTTCTTTCTGCAGGACCTTCGGCGACGAAGCATGGTCCCAACAGGTACGAAAATGACATTCAAAATTTGTACGCATGCAATGAAAACTCCCACGACTTGCCATAATTTTTGGATCTGTATAAAAAATGAACCATAAGTATTTGCCTAGTGTTTGCCATAATTTTCAGGTATGCTTAAAAATAGGAACCGCATGAATGTTGGGTCAGTATTTAGAACATGGAGATGCATCCACCAGTGAACCGCATGCCAGATTTTTACGCATATATCATATTGCATAATTAGTATCAGTATATATCATAAACTTGTTCTAATGAAACTAACTGCATGTTTGAGAGATCCTATATTTATGGAGAAAATAAAGCATTGAAATAATATTTTTTGTTTTCATGCATGCCAATCCATTTCATTTCATCGCACATTACTGCCAACCTAAATTTGTGCGCATGTAGCAGGAAACAGATTTTTACGCAGTGTACCAAATTGCACAAATACCTACACCGTGTAGCATAATTACTATCAGTATATATCATAAACTGGTTCTAATGAGCCTAGCTGCATGTCTATTGGAGCGATCCTATATTTATGAAACCATCCATTTTTTGTGAGTATGCAGTGGAAATGAAAATTTTATCCAAAATTTGCGCACATGCAATGGAAACACCCACGATCTGCCATAATTATCGGATCTACCATAAAAATAGGATCTGCACGCATGTGCCTGCGCGTGTGGACGTGGTCCAGTGTCTGGGCAAGGTTTTTATGCTATCCCTATGAACTATTTATGTTATTTGCACAAAAAACAGAACCACAATTTATGGCTTACGTCGCACGCGGGGATTCGGTGTTTAATCGGAGGTTTGACTTACACGCGTGTTGAGGTTTGACCTGGTGCATGGCAGCAGGACGCGCCCGACAGCATGCACCTAGTTGTTGGACGCAGACTAGAGGGTGGCTGGGGCTTCCTGTAACTATTGGAAGCCCTAGACTCTCAATATACCAACCATGATGGCAGCAGCCCACGCGGTGCAGGGAGTCATGGTCCTGCTTCGGTAACGTGTGAGGGCCCATGTACTTTGGTCATAGCGCCCGTCGCTGAAGTGGGCATGTATACATCTTGTCCACGGCTAATGCTGAGGCACATTGTACTCCGGAGGTCGAGACCGGGTTTCCCCGGTGGTCCACACTATGTGTCGTAGTATACGTGGCAGCGCTGGGCTTCGCCTGGTAAGGGGAGTAGCGGTCGGCACCGCTCTTCCTTGTGACGACTCCTTTCCGCCTCCTTGCCTGGCGATCTGCAAAAAAGGCGCCCCTCCACATGGCCTCGTTATGGTGCTCAACATTGTATCTGCGAGTCGTCGGTCCTAACGGTTTCAATCTTCTGGATTTTTTTCTGAACCTCACCGAGCAGGGTCTCAGGACCTGTCCCTTGGTCAGGAAAAGGCCTAAGTGAGAACACCTAGAGGGGGGTGAATAGGTGATCCTGTAAAAACTTAGACTTAAAGCCACAAAAACTTGATTAAGCGTTAGCACAATAAAGCCAAGTGGCTAGAGAGGAGTTCTTGCAAAACACAACAACCACAAGAGGATCAACACAGATAGACACAGTGGTTTATCCCGTGGTTCGGCCAAGTACAAAACTTGCCTACTCCACGTTGTGGCGTCCCAATGGATGAGGGTTGCAATCAACCCCTCTCAAGCGGTCCAAAGACCCACTTGAATACCACGGTGTTTTGTTTTGCTTTGTTTACTTTATCCCGCTCGTGAGGAATCTCCACAACTTGGAGTCTCTCGCCCTTACACTTTGATGTTCACAAAGAAGCACGGAGTAAGGGAGGGATGAGCAACGCACACAAGACACAAAATCAGAGCGACAACACGCACACAAGTCGCAACAAGAGCTCACAACACAACCCGACGAGTTCACAACTCAAATAGAGCTCTAGTTGCTCTCACAAAGAATCAAATGCGCGGAATCGAAGTCTTGGTGCTTAGGAATGCTTAGAGAATGCTTGGTTACTCCTCCATGCGCCTAGGGGTCCCTTTTATAGCCCCAAGGCAGCTAGGAGCCGTTGAGAGCATTCCAAGAAGGCAATTCTTGCCTTCAGTCGCCTGGCGCACCGGACAGTCCGGTGCACCATCGGACACTGTCCGGTGCGGATTTCTTTCCTTATTTGGCGAAGCCGACCATTGCAGATAGAGAGCCGTTGGCGCACCGGACACTGTCCGGTGCACACCGGACAGTCCGGTGCCCCCTTCTAGCCGTTGGCTCGGCCACGTGTCCCGCGCAGATCGCATGGCCGACCGTTGGCCCGGCCGACCGTTGGCTCACCGGACAGTCCGGTGAAACACTGGACAGTCCGGTGAATTATAGCCGTACGTCGTTAATCATCTCCCGAGAGCGACGAGTTCGCCTGTGAATGGCTCACCGGACAGTCTGGTGCACCACCGGACAGTCCGGTGATTTATAGTCGTACACCGCCGTCGAAGTCCCGAGAGCAGCAAGTTTGCCAGAGCCAGCTTGGCGCACCAGACACTGTCCGGTGAACCACCGGCACTGTCCGGTGCACCACCGAACAGTCCGGTGCACCGAGACTGAGCAGACTTTGGCTGAAAGAAGCTATCTCTTTTCCAATTTGATTTCTCCTGTTTCCAGCACTTAGACACAATACATTAGTTCTCAAAACAATGTACTAAGTCTAGAGACATACCTTTAGACTTGATTTGCACTTTGTCCATCAAATAGCATAGATTTACACTTAAGCACTTGTGTTGGCACTCAATCACCAAAATACATAGAAATGGCCCAAGGGCACATTTCCCTTTCAATCTCCCCCTTTTTGGTGATTTATGCCAACACAACAAAAAAGCAACTAAAGAAAGTGCAACACCAATACAAATGAGAACTCAAAATTGTTTTGATTTAAATTTGGCATATTTGGATCACTCTTTGCCACCACTTGGTTTTGTTTTTGCAAATCAACCTCAATTTCCTATCTCTAAGTCAAACACACTTGTAGAGACATAAAGAAAGTTGTTCCAAGAGAAATTGATCAAAGATTTCAAAAACTCCCCCTTTTTCCCATAATCAACCATTCTCCCCACAAGAGGCCAATTTTTGACAAGATAGACAATAAGAGAGTTTTGACAAACCAAAAGCTCTATTCTACTATTTTCAAAATCTCTCAAGTGGTAGCTGATCCATTTGTTGCTTTGGCCTTATTTTCTCCCCCTTTGGCATCAAGCACCAAAACGGGATCAATCTTGGCCCTAGAACCCCATTGCCTCACCAAAATCTTCAAATAAGAATACAAAGGCAATAAGAGTACATGAGATGAACTTGGAATAAGTTACCCTCTCATCGGAGTGCAGTGGAACTCTTTCATGGTCCAAGTCCACCTTTTCCCTTTCAAACCTCCTTTGAGACTAAAACAAGCAAACTCAAGCACACGGTTAGTCTCAAAGGGTCAAGTTGTAGCAAATCTCCCCCTAAATATGTGCATCACTTGCAAAAGGACTTGTGAGGTCCAGGGAGTGTTTGTACAACTTGAGCACCACAAGTAAACAACAAAAATGCATAAGGAACATGATCAAGGCATAAAAACATGTATGCTATAAATCAATCCAAGTTCTGCGAATCTAAGACATTTAGCTCACTACGCAGCCTGCAAAAGGTCTTCTCATCTAGAGGCTTGGTAAAGATATCGGCTAGCTGGTTCTCGGTGCTAACATAAAACACTTCGATATCTCCCTTTTGCTGGTGGTCTCTCAAAAAGTGATGTCGGATGTCAATGTGCTTCGTGCGGCTGTGCTCAACAGGATTTTCCGCTATGCGAATAGCACTCTCATTGTCACATAGGAGTGGGACTTTGCTCAGATTGTAGCCAAAGTCCCGGAGGGTTTGCCTCATCCAAAGTAGTTGCGCGCAACACTGTCCTGCGGCAACATACTCGGCCTCAGCGGTGGATAGGGCAACGGAGGTTTGTTTCTTAGAATTCCATGACACCAGGGACCTTCCTAAGAATTGGCACGTCCCCGATGTACTCTTCCTATCGACCTTACATCCAGCATAGTCGGAATCTGAGTATCCAATCAAATCAAAGGTAGACCCCTTTGGATACCAAATCACGAAGCAAGGCGTAGCGACTAAATATCTAAGGATTCGCTTCACGGCCACAAGGTGACACTCCCTTGGATCAGATTGAAATCTAGCACACATGCACACGCTAAGCATAATATCCGGTCTACTAGCACATAAATAAAGTAAAGACCCTATCATTGACCGGTATGCCTTTTGATCAATGGACTTACCTCCTTTGTTGAGGTTGGTGTGTCCGTCGGTTCCCATCGGAGTCTTTGCGGGCTTGGTGTCCTTCATCCCAAACCGCTTTAGCATGTCTTGCGTGTACTTCGTTTGGGAGATGAAGGTGTCGTCCTTGAGTTGCTTCACTTGGAACCCAAGGAAGTAGTTCAACTCGCCCATCATCGACATCTCGAATTTTTGAGTCATCACCCTGCTAAACTCTTCACAAGACTTTTGATTAGTAGAACCAAATATTATGTCATCGACATAAATTTGGCACACAAAAAGATCACCATCGCAAGTCTTAGTGAAAAGAGTTGGATCGGCTTTCCCAACCTTGAAAGCGTTAGCAATTAAAAAGTCTCTAAGGCATTCATACCATGCTCTTGGGGCTTGCTTAAGTCCATAGAGCACCTTAGAGAGCTTACACACGTGGTCGGGGTACCGTTCATCCTCGAAGCCAGGGGGTTGCTCCACGTACACCTCCTCCTTGATTGGCCCGTTGAGGAAAGCGCTCTTCACATCCATTTGAAACAACCTGAAAGAATGGTGAGCGGCATATGCTAGCAAAATACGAATGGACTCTAGCCTAGCCACAGGAGCAAAAGTCTCCTCAAAGTCCAAACCTGCGACTTGGGCATAACCTTTTGCCACAAGTCGAGCCTTGTTCCTTGTCACCACCTCGTGCTCGTCTTGTTTGTTGCGGAACACCCACTTGGTTCCCACAACATTTTGCTTGGGACGAGGCACCAGTGTCAAAACTTCATTTCTCTTGAAATTATTGAGCTCCTCCTGCATGGCCAACACCCAGTTCGGATCTAGCAAGGCCTCTTCTACCCTGAAAGGCTCAATAGAAGAGACAAAGGATTAATGCTCACAAAAATTAACTAATCTAGAACGAGTAGTTACTCCCTTGCTAATGTCACCCAAAATTTGGTCGACGGGATGATTCCTTTGAATCGTCGCTCGAACTTGGGTTGGAGGTGCCGGTTGTGCTTCTTCCTCCACCACATGATCATCTTGTGCTCCCCCTTGATCACGCGCCTCCTTTTGATGAACCTGTTCATCATCTTGAGTTGGGGGATTCACCATCGTTGAGGAAGAAGGTTGATCTTGCTCCTTTTGTTCCTGTGGCCGCACATCTCCAATCGCCATTGTTGGGGACTTGTTCTCAAATGCTAAGAATTAAGAACAAGGCAACATAAAAAGTGTTAAATGTTAAACTCCTTCGTCCTTAAAAACATTATGTCCCTTCGGATATAATGAATCTTGGACGAAGGTTACAAAAGAAAAGACCTTCGTAAGATTGATAGATGGTAAAAAAGAGCACACATATATAAAACACGAGTAATGATACGAGTATTATCATCAACTTATTTTTATTACCAAATTCATAAAAACAAATTACAAATGTACCTTCAGATTGATGGAAAGTAAAGGTACAGTCGTGATGCGAAAAAGCATATGCCTGGTCAGCGTGAACAGTACGGGAGTACTGTTCATCTATTTATAGACACGGGACGTAGCCCGTGTAAAATTACATTGATGCCCTTTACATTTGACAATAACTTTATACCAATCCTTCGAGGTTTAATTTGACTTTTCATCCTTAAGTCGGTTCCTCTTTTCTGCCGTCATGCCGAAGCTTTTCTGCACGTAGCTTCGTGATCGTCTTATCCTTCGTCGTGATCGCTTTCCACCCCAGTCAAGCTCCGTCTTAACCATGCTCTGGTACACCCGCAACCTGACTCCGAAGATACCTGTTCACATGTTTCACTCGGAAAATATTGTCAAATCATGTTTTTGAGGACCTTCGAAAGCCGAAGGCCCCCAACAGTAGCCCCTCGCAATATTAATTTACTGTAATGATAAATTCATATTGCGACATGGACGAAGGCTTTAAGCCGAAGGTCCGAAAAAACACCTTCCTTTTGCTAGAATAGCAACAGTCATTGACAAACGGGGCCCTCTAGTTTTCGACATACTGGGTGTATAAATAAGAGCTCACCGCAAGTTTATCTGGCACGCTCTTTTGCCATCTGCTTTTACTCACCCAACTTTTCAGCCTGCGCGCAACAGCACTTGCTCGGTTTTAAATTTTTGCTTCGGTTTTGAGTGTGTTTTGTCAGCATTTGCGAAGATGCCTAAAGATAAGAAAGTTATTGGTGCTTCGAAGCTAAGCCTTTCTGAGGAGATGCACTTGGGCTTTCTTGAATCAATGTCAAAGACTAATACGGAGAAGATTACCAAGGAGATTTTGGAGGGTTTATCTGAAGATACTGGCGACAGTGAAAGTTACGATGTGGATAGTGGTGGTGAAGATTCCGAAGATCGACACTGGTGACCAAGCCATGCAGTTTTTGGTAAGTCCAGTATTAAGGAAAATCATCTTGTCAATATGAGAGGGAGATACTTTCGGGACTTGTCTGTTGTGAGGGCTGACGAAGGAGAGAAGACTTGTCCGACTCCCGAAGAAAATGAGGTCGTGATATTCCGAAGCTTCCTAAAAGCTGGATTACGATTTCCCTTGAGCAGTTTTGTCGTGGAAGTACTGAAGACATTCGAAATCTACCTTCACCAACTTATCCCGGAAGCAATCATAAGGATGAACATCTTTGTGTGGGCCGTGAGAAGCCAAGGTTTGGAACCTAACGCAAAAAGCTTCTGTAACATACACGAGCTATTGTATGAGACAAAACCCTGGGGCAAAGAGCAGTATCACAACAACTTTGGCTGCTACAGCTTCGGCGCTTGGTCCGGGTCAAGCTGCCCTGTGCCAACCTTTCGAAAGAGGTGGCCCGGCGACTGGATGACAGAATGGTTTTACGTGAAAAATGACTTGAAATCACGTGAAGATATCAAGGGTATCATTATGCGCCCTATCTGGCAATGCTTCGGCCTCCGAAAGCCGAAGGTGGAAATGGATGAAGCAGCCGAAGAATGCCAGAGAGCCTTCGGCGTGGTTTGCTCTTTTATTGGGACAAGGGATTTGGTCCAAGAGCATATTGCCTTCAGAGTATGGCCACTTGTAGAAAAGTGGGAAATGCCGAAGGAGACCGTCAAGGAACCTGATGAAGGTGGACTAGTTAGGCTAAAATACACATTCAAATACGGAAATAAGTTTGTTGAACCAGATGATGACTGGTTAAAAAGTATTGAGGCCATAAGTGACGAATTGCTTGGGGTATACTCGAAAGCCGAAGATACTGCATTATAAGTGGCCTTCGGAGGCCGAAAGAAGAAGAGACTTAACCGAGTATTCGATGCAATTGGGTTTGTCTACCCCGACTACCATTACCCAGTGCGAGGCCAAAAAAAGGAAAAATACTTCTCCTGCAAAGGAAATTGCTTCAGCTGCTCCTAGCGAGCCAGCGCCGAAGAGGAAAAAGGTAAAGGTGCTCACACACCGGCCACGTTATATTGAACCGGCCACAGTGCCTGAGTTTATTGGTGAGGCCTCTTCGGCCACCGAAGCTAGAGAACCAACTCCAGTGCCAAAAATCGAAGAAATGGCCGAAGTACCAGCAACAGAGAAAACAGAAGAACCGAGGACTGAAGAAGCAAAAACATTAGAAATTTTAAGTCCTTCAACAAAAATCCAAAAGGGTCCAGCAGCGACCCCGAAAAGAAAAAGGATGGTTAACGTGCTGGATGTTTTGGAAACAATTAAATCTTCAAGCATAACTCCGAAGAAAACTGTTGAAGCTTCTGAAGTGTCTACTGAAGCCTTTGTTGTTGAAGCTTTGAAGCAACAATTTGAAACTGAAGCTGGGCCTTCAGAGCCCACCAAGGTAAAACATTTGAAAGCTGAAGAAACAAAATTGGCAGAGGCAACTTTGGAAACCGAAAAAACAAAAATGACAGAGCCGATTTTGATTGAGGAAATTGACACTGCCGCCCCCGAAGCATCTTCCAAAATACGTGATTATATTGTGCGGCATGCTTCGGGAAAGAAATTATCTGAAGAAGAGATTTTTGAAGCTAATCACTATGCCCGAGAACTGAAGTATCCGAAGGGGGCCGTAGTGTTCAATGGGACAGACGAAGATGACTTCCTATACTGTCTCCCAGACAATAAAGAATTATCCGTCTGCCGGGAGATGGCTAGAAGCATGGGGTTCCCGAAGCTTGAAGCTGGCCTTTGCGCCATGACGAAGGACGATCTTGCGGATAGCCTTGCATACAATAGTCTGAAGGTAAAAATTGTAAATTTTGAAGTTTATGAATTTTAAATTAGTCTTTTGTTCTTATGTTAATCCATTCATTCTTTTGAATAGGGCTTAATACTTAGCAATGCCTTAAGGGCACAAAAGAATGCTGAAGATGAGAGCTGCACTATTGCTCTTAACAACCTTCGAACAGAGGTTATCAGGCTAAGAAACGAAGCCTTGGAAAAGGACAAAATTCTACTTACATTGGTGGATAAGATAAAGGAAAACGAAGCTAATTCTAAAACTCAAGCCGAAGCTCAGAAGCGCGAAATCGAAGATCTTCGGAAACAATTAGCCCGAGCTAAAGAAGAACGCATTCTTGAAGAAACAAAACGAGAACTAAGTGATCAATGGGCAAATCATTTGGAAATAAATGTTGAAGAGCTTCGTGCTTCCAAGAAAAGGTGCTATGATAAATCCATAGAGTGTGTTAAGAAGATAAAATCCAGCTTCGCCAGCGTTGGCGCATTCTCTAGTGAAGAAAATTTCACAAGGGGGAATCCAGAAGGCCCGATTGAATGGATCAGTCACGAAGCTGAGGCCTTCGAGGAAATCTTGAATAGTCGCGGGGACATTTGTGCTTTTTCGGGCGCCAGGGGAATTGTTACTATTTTAGAGAAGAAAGGGTGCGAGCATGTGAAATCTTTAGCATAATCTGAAGCTGCTTTATCCTCTGAAGGTATTAAAGACCCTTCAGCCGAAGCAAGCCAGGTCGGTGGAAAATTTTTCACCGACATTTGGGACAATGGCGGCCGAGAAATGGCTCAAGAAATCATTCAAAGAAGCAAAAAAGGCATCCATGATGCTAGGAAGGTAGCAGAGGCTGCTGAGAAAAGCTCAGGGCCTGAAGGGCAAATAGGTATTAACTACTGGTTTTTATTGTGTTGTAATTTTTGATTTCAAACTTTATTCACGGTTTGTAATAGTAATATAGCCGTATCCTCTTGTTGGGGTCATGCTTCGTTGCGCCGAAGGTCTTGCACGAAGAAGCAGCTTCGGCTGAAGTTGTCCCCAGGAGATGGCCGAAGGTTCCTTTTCATGGAGCTTCGGCGTTACAAACCGACATAGAGGTAGAATGACCTTTTTATCCATAGAGGTCTGAGTCAATGTTGTAAACTTCTGTAAGGGGCATAATTGTAATTTGTCACAGGCTGTGACCTGTGTCTATAAATAGATGAACAGTACCCCCGTACTGTTCACGCGGACCTGTCATTTGCCTTCGCATCACACCTGAATTCTTGCCTTCCTCAGGACCGAAGCATTTGAGAACAAGCCCCCAACATTGGCGCCCACCTCCGATGAACTCACTTCCACTTTTCTGAGCTGATGGCTTCGTTCAACAATCAAGCTGGAGTTGCTTCGGCTTCGAAGCTGGTGCTCCCGATAACAGGCGGTTCTTGCTCAGAGCCGGCTAACAAGAAGCAGAAGGAGGAGGCTCAGAGAAGGGTGCAGCATGTTGGAGTGCAGGGACCCTTCATCAAGTCAAGATGGTCCCATATTCCAATTACTTTCTCTCAAGAAGACCTTCAGCTTAAGGATTATCCTCACAATGATGCCATGGTTATCTCTTGCGTGATCAAAGGATTTCTGGTCCACAATGTCCTAGTTGATACAGGCAGTGCAGCTGACATTATATTTGCTAAAGCCTTCAGATAAATGCAAGAGCCTGAAGACAAAATTCATGATGCTACGCACCCTCTTTGTGGCTTCGGAGGGCGGCAGATTGTAGCACTTGGGAAGATTACCATGCCGGTAACCTTCGGATTTGTCAACAACACAAGGACTGAGCAAATTGTGTTTGATATTGTTGACATGGAATATCCTTACAATGCTATCATTGGCCGAGGTACCCTTAATGCCTTCGAAGCAATTCTTCACCCAGCTTATCTCTGCATGAAGATACCTTCGGACCAAGGGCCTATTGCTATTCATGGAAGCCAGGAAGCTGCCAGAAGGGCCGAAGGAAGCTGGACTGACTCCAAGGCAATCCATAACATAGATGGAGCTGAAGCTTGTGAACAGTACAAATTCAGGAGGGAGAAGGCAGCTTCAGCGGATCAGCCGAAGCCCATGTTATTGTGTGAAGACATAGTAGAGCAGAAGGTGTTGTTGGGCTCGCAACTATCTGAAGACCAGGAGAAAACCTTGATAAGGTTTTTATTCAACAACAAAGATGTTTTTGCATGGTCAGCTAATGATCTCTGTGGAGTAAATCGGGATGTTATTGAACATTCGCTCAATGTCGACCCATCCTTCAGATCCCGAAAGCAGAGGCTTCGGAAAATGTCTGATGACAAGGCCGAAGGAGCTCGCAATGAAGTAAAAAGACTCCTCAGTGCAGGAGTTATCAGAGAAGTGAAGTATCCAGAGTGGCTGGCTAACACTGTTATGGTGAAGAAGGCCAATGGCAAGTGGAGAATGTGTATCGATTTCACAGATCTTAACAAGGCTTGTCCGAAGGACGAATTCCCGCTGCCAAGGATAGACTCTTTAGTCGATGCAGCAGCTTCTTCAGAGCTCATGAGTCTTCTAGACTGCTACTCAGGCTATCATCAAATTTGGATGAAGAAGGAAGATGAGCCGAAAACTAGCTTCATAACCCCAAGTGGCACATATTGCTATCTTCGGATGCCTGAGGGGCTCAAGAATGCTGGAGGGAGTTTCAGCAGAATGACTGCGAAGGTTCTCCAGTCTCAGATAGGCAGAAATGTGTTGACCTATGTTGATGACATTATTGTAAAAAGCACGAAGCAGGAAAATCATATTGCTGATCTGCAGGAGACCTTCGCCAGCTTCAGACAAGCTGGTCTGAAGCTGAATCCAGAAAAATGTGTCTTCGGGGTGAAGAAGGGTAAATTTCTTGGATGCTTGGTTTCAACAAAGGGAATCGAAGCTAATCCAAATAAAATCGAAGCTATACTTCGAATGGAGCCACCAACCACAAGAAAGGGGGCCCAAAGATTGACAGGAAGGCTGGCATCTCTCAACAGATTTATATCCAGATCAGCAGAAAGAAACTTACCATTCTTCGAGGTGCTGAAGTCAGCTGAAGTCTTTCAATGGGGCCCAAGTCAACAAAAAGCCTTCGAAGAGCTGAAGCAATACTTAATAGATCTAACAACATTAACTCCACCAACGCCAGGGGCTCCTCTGTTATTATATGTGGCAGCTTCGCACTCAGCAGTAAGTGCGGCACTTGTCCAGGAGAAGTTTGATGGACAAGTCAAGAAGCAGGTCCCAGTATATTTTGTATCTGAGGTCCTTAGTGTCTCAAAGAAAAATTATACAGAGCTGGAGAAGGTATTGTATGCCGTTTTAATGGCATCCAGGAAGCTTCGGCATTATTTTCAGGCGTACAACATTATTGTTCCTTCTTCGCAGCCGTTGAAGGATATCATGAGAAATAGAGAAGCTACTGGACGGATTGGAAAATGGGCTGCGGAGCTCAATGAATTTTACATTGATTATGTGCATAGATCCTCAATCCAGTCTCAAGCATTGGCAGATTTCATTGCCGACTGGACGCCAGGGGCTCAGGATGAAGAAGCAAATAAAGATGCCGAAGTATGGACAGTGTTTTGTGATGGCTCTTGGGGAACCTTCGGAGCAGGTGCAGCTGCTGTGTTGATCTCACCATCCAAGGTTAAAACTTGCTATGCAGCAAGACTTGACTTCAGCTGCACAAATAATATTACTGAGTACGAAGCCCTGCTCCTGGGTCTTCGGAAATTAAAGGCAATGGGAATCAGAAGGGCGATTCTTAAGACTGATTCCCAAGTTGTTTCGGGTCATATTGACAAAAGTTGCAAGGCTAAAGATCCGAAGCTTGAAAAATACCTAGACACGGTCCGAAGGATCGAGGCCTCCTTCGAAGGATTTTCTGTCAAGAATATCCCTCGGGGACAAAATGAGCATGCTGATTTACTAGCCAAGTCTGCAGCACAGGGGCTGCCGTTACCTTCGGATGTCTTCTTCGAAACAATAAAGGCACCTTCAGTGGAGCTACTTGAAAGAGCAGTCCTCAGCATTTCTCCTGCTTACAGCGAAGATTGGAGAACTGAAATAATCTCTTACCTTCAGGGTAACTTCCTATCAGATGACGAAGCTTATAATAAAAGGATAGAGGCAAGAGCTCGTCCGTATGTCATCATAGAAGGGGAGTTATACAAGCATGGAGTTTGTGCCCCGCTGCTCAAGTGCTTGTCTAGAACCGAAGGTATAGAGCTAATGAAAGAAATACATGCAGGCCTGTGTGGATCCCACATCGGATCTAGGCCGTTACTTGGAAAAGTTTTCCGCCAAGGGTTTTATTGGCCGAAGGCAGCTTCGGATGCAGCGGAGTTAGTTCAAAAGTGCGAAGGTTGTCAAAAATGTGCAAGAGATCAAAAGCAACCTTCGTCTTTGACACAGCTGATACAACCCATCTGGCCATTGCAAAGGTGGGGCCTTGACTTGTTGGGTCCATTACCACCGGCCCAAGGGAATCTAAAATATGTTATAGTAGTTGTGGAGTATTTTTCCAAGTGGATTGAGGCGAAGCCATTAGCCACAATAACTTCGGCCACTGTCCAAAAGTTTTTCTGGCAGAATATTGTCTGTCGCTTTGGGGTACCGAAGGCCATCACTGTAGATAACGGAACGCAGTTCGACTCCGAAGCTTTCAGAAATTTCTGTGATCAAATTGGAACGAAGATCCATTTTGCATCGGTCAGGCATCCGGAGTCGAATGGGCTTGTTGAAAGGGCCAACGGCATCATAATGACAGGGATAATGAAGTTAATCTTCAATCAACCAAGGGGAAAGTGGCCAGATCAGTTGACCAAAGTGGTGTGGAGCCACAATACAACAACATCAAGGTCTACAGGCTTTACCCCATTCAAATTATTATTCGGTGACGAAGCAATAACTCCGGAAGAAGCTAAAGCTGGGTCAATAAGGGTAGTAGCTTCGGCAGAATCAAGTCCTGAAGATGATTGTCTTGTGGAAAAAGATGCTTTAGAAGGAATCAGACTTCAAGCCGTGGAAAACATCAATAAATACCAGGCTGAAACAGTTAAATGGCGAGATAGAAAGGTCCGGCTAAAAAATATTGAGCCGGGACACTTGGTGCTTCGGAGAGTGGCCAACCCAGATACAGTCGGCAAGTTACAATTGAAATGGGAAGGGCCTTTCTTAGTAGCATCTTCGTCAAGGCCTGGTTCCTACAGATTGAAGGACATGGATGGCAACGAAATTCCAAGGTCTTGGAATGCGGACGAGCTTCGGCAATTTTATGTATAACTTGATGTAACTTTATTGTTTTTTCTTTTCTTTTTCATGGCACCCTTTTCCTTTCTAAAGGGGGAGAAAGGTTTTTAATGGGGCCATCATCTGTAATTTCCTTTTTAGTTTTATAAGAGTAAAATCCCCCAAAGAATGTAAATGTAAAAGCTGAGAACGCACCATCGAGTGCCGAAACTGAAAAAAAAAGAAGAAGCTCCAAAGACGTCCCTAAGGGGATGCAGAGCTCTGATTCCGCCGAAAGTAAAAGGCGAAGAAGCTCCAAAGACGTCCCTAAGGGGATGCAGAGCTTACAGCGAAAAGTCAACGCTGATACTGCCTAAGTAAAAGGCGAAGAAGCTCCAAAGACGTTCCTAAGGGAATGCAGAGCTAATACCGTCTAAGTAAAAGACGAAGATGCTCCAAAGTCGTTCCTAAGGGAATGCAGAGCTGATGTGTGGTTGTCTCTAAGGAAATAATGGCTGAGTGTGGCTTCGGACATATGCTTTGGACATTCATTCGCACATTACATTACATCATAACATTTGCATTCATAAGCATTCATTCATAGCATTTGTGTTCCTAAGTGGTTGCTTCGGTAAAAAGAAGAAGTGGTTTCTTATGCTTTGTTGTGTACAAAAAAGAAAAGCTTCGGCAAAACGAAGTGGTCTTTTATGCTTCGTTGCTCGGCAAAAAGAAGAATTGGTCTCTTATGCTTCGTTGTGTACGAAAAGAAGGGAAGGTGTTTTTTCGCTTTCGGCTCAAAATACTGATTTCGTCCACATCAAAGCGCCTCAGTAGAAGGGTAAGAACATATTACAAGGTATGTACAAAGTTCCTTAAGAACAGTTTAATTGTATTTACAAAAGTTGTTACAAAAGTATCCTGAGTTTTTTCCTATAGTATACTTCTACTGATCTTCATTAAGCTTCAGCTTCGGCGACAGCTTCGGCGACATATCTTAAGCATCACCTTCAGCTTCGTCATCCTACATAAATCAAGGTATCGTGAGTAAAAATCAAGTGCATAGGAGAAGGTAAGTACGAAGTATCATTTCTTACTGGTTCAAGATGGCTTCGAGCTTCGTCTCCAGCCTTCTCCCGCCCGCCTTTTGTCCATATCATTTTTATAAATCTATTTGAGATGCTTCGGGCGAGGTCAGGTATATCGTCCAGGATTGATGGAGACAGGGTGAAATTGGGCCTGTTGACGATTTTTCCATGCTCGCAGCCGGCCTTCAGGAACGCTGCAGCGGTACCCCGAGAAGCTACCCAGGCACAGAAGTCACCGTGCCCGGCTATAACTTCGTCAAGTTCTTCGACTTCAGCTTCAATATGATCGAAGGCTTGTGGTAAATTTTCCGCTGAAGGGTTAAACTTCCCGCTGCTGGCTCCAACAGAGTAAAATATCTTCTTTAATCGTTCAATACAATTATTGCTAAATTTCAAGCATTTGTCTTGAAGGCTTGTTAATGATTTCTTCAAGTCTGAGTTGGCCTCGACTTCGGCTTCAAGTTTCGAATTAAGCTCTAGCTTCTCCTGTTCAAATTGTTTTGATTGACTGATAAGCTTCGAACTCAACTCTGATACTTTAGCTTCAGTCTCTGCCAGCAAGCCTTCGGTCGATTGGAGCTCGAAGTCTTTCTTTTCAATGATAGCTGATTGTTCTTTTATCTTGCTCTCTAAGTTTTCAATTACAGCTTCATGTTTTTTGTCCTCCAAATCTTGCTGCATCTTCAGAGCTTTGCTCAGTAGCATGCTCTGCACAAAAACAACTCACGTTAGTAACATTTTCATTATTAACAGCAGTAAAAACCAAAGAAAAGGTTGTTTACCTTGAAATTGGAATAAAATAAGCTGCCGAAGATATGTTGTCGTCGGTAGCGGCTGATATCTGTCTCTAGCTTCGGAAAACCGATACTTTTTGATAAAGTACCGATGACCTTAGCTCCAGTTTGGTCTCGAATGCAGCCCAATTTTTCGTCATCAATGCCTCCAAATAGAAGAGCTCCGGATTTGTAGCCGCAAGATTTGGCATAGTCCTTAAGTTCTTCCATTTCGGCCTTCGACAGTTTTTGCCCAATTAAATTTTGAAATGTGTAGGCTTCGTCGTCCGAAGTGTCTTCGGCTATTTCTTTCCCCTTCCCAGGCACTGTGGCCATGGTTTTTTCAACAGTAGTGGCAGCTTCTTCTGCAGCCATGTCTTCCAAAATTTTGTCGATGTCCTCAATAGTAGTTTCTAAGTTCACATCTTCGGCTGTAGCGGCTTCGGTAGCCGCGACCTCCGAAGGTGCGACTTCGACGTTTGTTGTGTCTTCAGCAGCTGCCGTTTTCTGAATTGACGCTCTCGGTGGCGTCTTATCGATAACTTCGGTCACTGCAATAATTCTTTGCCGCTTTGGCTTGGTTATCTTCGTTTGTTCCGGCTCTTCCACCTTTCGAAAAAGCTTCGTCAGTTGAGGCCCTAGTGGACTTAGCTTCGTGGGCACGGGTTCAGTCATTACCTTTAAAATTTCCTCCACGTCGCTGGTAGAAGGTGGTGTGGGGGTCCCCTCTTCTTCAGATAATTTTCGCTTCGGAGTTGATATTTTTCTTTTCTTGGGAATTTTCTTCTCTTTTGCTGGTCTTTCTTCATCCTTGTTCAGAGTTTCGACCACTCTTTTTCTTTTTTGGCCCTCAGCACCCTTGCTCAACTGCTCATAGTTAGGGTACTCGAAGCCCAGGGCATCAAGCACTCGGTTCAGCCTTCGCTTCGGACGGGTGCCGAAGGCTGCTGTCATTAGTTGATCTTCTTTTTTGGAATAATTCCCCAGAATTTCATTACACATCACCTCGACTGTGTCCAGCCACTCTTGGCAGGGCTTCTTAAAGTATTGCTTGAATTTGAAGTGATATGGAAGCCGGACAAGTTCCCCCTCCTTCTTCTCCCCCTTCAACTTTGGCATTTCCCATTCTTTCAGAGTAGGGAAGACTCTGAATGCCAAGAATTCTTGAACCAGATCCCTGGTACTGATATGTTCTGCAATAATTACGAATTCATCCATTGCTTGTTGTGTTTGACCCTCTGGTGTCATGTTGCAGCGGGGTCGGGTTTCTCCGAAGATCAGCTCGAGTGGACTTTGCACAAGCTTCTCTTTGTCGTCTTCAACCTTGACATAAAACCATTCTGATTTCCAACCTGCTGGCCATTTGCTTCGGTAGCTGATCACAGGAAACTTTGCGGTTTTCCGGTAGGCAAAATTGTAGCAACCGAAGTTTTCATGTAGCCCATCTTTTCTGGCCTTTGTTTGATAATGTAACTCATGAACTCGGCAGAAACTGTCGGCAAATGGCTCCACTGCTTGGCTTCGGAGGGCCCAAATATAAACGCTAAGCCTAATGATAGCGTTAGGAGTTAACTGGTGAAGGTAGATACCAAACCTCTTCAGTATCTCCGCAATAATCTCGTGAAGAGGGAATCTCAGCCCAGCCTTTAAAAAGCTCTTGAAGATGACAATCTCGTCCTTCTCTGGCTTCGGGGTGGTTTCTTCTCCTCCGAAGCGAAGTAGCTTCTTCTGATTTTCATTGAAATAACCTGCTTTCACCATCTTCGAAAGATCAGCCTTTGAAACAGTTGATTTCCCAAAATCCAGGTGACTGGGCTTGCTGGGCATGGCAATACGGTAGTCATCTTCGGGATCAGTCCCTTCAATGTTTTCTTCTTCTCCTTCGGCAGTTGTCGGGTTTGCTTCAGCAGCGGGCATTTCTTCCGCAATCACCAGTCCGGAACGCTGCATCGCTTCGGAAATGGGCACAGTATTCGAACCTTCGGCTTCGTCTCCCTCACGTCCAACTTTGGCAGTAGATCGCACTCTCGCCATTTGATTCTGAGTTTGGGGAAGTTAGATACTTTTTTCTTTTCTCCCGAAGCCCTTCTTTCTGACGAAGCAGACGTCGAGATGGACCTTCGTTCGATTCTGAGAGTCAAGCTTCGGCTATGGTTAAAAATTTTGGCAGCAAAACAGTGCAAATAGCAATGAATGCTGTGGTAACTTCACACCTACCCGTCTGTTTATATAGTGCTGCAGGTAAGAAGGCGAAGCGGCAGGATTTTTACACCAGGCGGGCAGTCACTTGTACTCGCTGTGCAGTGGACCGCAAAAGATCAAACAGTAACTCTGCAAGGTGGGTCTGGCACGCGCTCGGAAGCCGGATCGTTTCTCAGCAACGAGCTCAGGGAAGGTGTTTTTTGGACCTTCGGCTTCCCGAAGCTGAAGAGGCTTTTTTCACGGGTCAAGCTCGTTACGAAAAACGATCTACCACCGCGAAAGGGGCTACTGTTGGGGTCATGCTTCGTTGCGCCGAAGGTCTTGCACGAAGAAGCAGCTTCGGCTGAAGTTGTCCCCAGGAGATGGCCGAAGGTTCCTTTTCATGGAGCTTCGGCGTTACAAACCGACATAGAGGTAGAATGACCTTTTTATCCATAGAGGTCTGAGTCAATGTTGTAAACTTCTGTAAGGGGCATAATTGTAATTTGTCACAGGCTGTGACCTGTGTCTATAAATAGATGAACAGTACCCCCGTACTGTTCACGCGGACCTGTCATTTGCCTTCGCATCACACCTGAATTCTTGCCTTCCTCAGGACCGAAGCATTTGAGAACAAGCCCCCAACACCTCTCCTCCCTCAGAACCTTCTGAGGCGTCTCCGGGCCCCCACCCAAAGGGAGACGATGAAATTAGAAAAATGGCCGAAGCCATCATGGACAAAGTTGTCGATCAGCTACTGAATGAAGCTGCAGAAGTAGTTCTTAGGGAAGATTAAATACTATTGTCAAAATATTTGGAATATGACATGTGTTAAACTTTGTAACTTTGAATGTAATATATAATCTTTTTATGGTTCAATTCTTTACGATGCATGAAATTTTGCATACATACCGTTTTTTGAGCCTTCGGCGAAAAAAAACACCTTCCCTTCTTTTCATGCTTCGTGAAGAAAATCTTTTATGTATCACAAGAATTTCCATACTTCTCTGATGAAGAATATCCAAGCTTCATGAAAACATTCTTCGAAGCTATAAAAAAGTTTTATGTTGTCTCTCTAATGAAGCTACACTTCTTCTCAATTTATCTTGTGCCTTAGCAGGATTTTCTCTTTTTCAAAACATTCTTCGAAGATCAATATTGTGTCCCCTTCTTGTTCTACATGCGATATGATGTATGATGCTTATGTTATGCAAAATGATGTGATGATGTTATGCTATGCAAAATGATATTTATGCCGAAGATACACACATCCCTGCAATAGAGCACAGAATCTTTTTATCTCAGCGCTGACTTTTCGCTGTAAGCCTCCCTTAGGAGCTTCTTCGCCTTTTACTTTCAGTGGAATCAGCGTTTGTTTTTCGCTGTAAGCCTCCCTTAGGAGCTTCTTCGCCTTTTACTTTCAGCGGAATCAGCGTTTGTTTTTCGCTGTAAGCTCTGCATTCCCTTCGGAACGACTTTTGAGCAGAAAACTTACACTGCGCTCCCTTAGGAACGACTTTTTACTACTTCGAAGAAGTTACAGTGCGTTCCTTAGAACAAGTTTTTGATAATTCGAAGGTTCTCCGTGCCACCAAAAATTCTTGTGCTTCGGCAACTCAAGCCTATGGAGAAGATATATTTTCATTATGATAATAAGCTAAACTGTTACAAGAATTTGAAAAAACGATAAAAGACACTTAAACTTCCCATAATTGTTCTTTAGTACAAAGAAAGTAAAACTGAATGCGAAAATGCAAAAAGCTGCTATCGAGGTAGGATATTTTGTCAGTAAATGTGCTTCGACTCTGGCACAGTGCTATTGACTGTGCGAGCTTCGGACTCCTCTCTGAAGTCCCTCTGGGGGTGAGAGTGTTGGCTCCCTTCTGGCTGCGGAGCTCGTTGTATTGGTGGTGGCGGTGGGAGTTGTTGCCAGGAAGCTTGGGGTTGGCTTGCCGAAGCAACAGAGGCTGCAGGGTGATTGCCTACATATTCTGGAATGTAAGGCGAATAGTACGAAGCAGTATGCATAACCTGCTTCGGCTGGCTCTGTTGCGCTGCAGCTTCTGCTAGCTCCTTTTGCTTTTGGATGGTAACATGGCACATCCTGGTGGTATGGCCCTTGCCTTCACCACAAAATAGGCAGTAAATTTTTCTTAGTTGATCTCCAAATCTTCCCCCGAAGCCCCTGGCGCCTCTGCCCCTTGGCGCTGGCGGCCAGAAAGAGCTTTGTTGTTGCCCCGAAGCTTGCGAGGAGCACTGTGGCCTTTGCTGTTGACTCCCTTTGTCATCATTTTGAGTAGAATTGTGAATTGACCTGACGTGCCTCGGATAAAATCTTCCTCCGAAGCCCCTGGTCATTTCAGAGAACCTGAAAGCTTCCTCCCTTCTTTGGCGAAAATCATTGTCGGCTCGAATATACTCGTCCATCTTCTGGAGCAGCTTCTCCAAAGTTTGAGGAGGCTTCCTGGCAAAGTACTGAGCTGAAGGTCCTGGTCGAAGCCCCTTGATCATGGCCTCAATGACATTTTCATTGGGCACTGTTGGTGCCTGTGCCCTCAGACGTAGGAACCTTCGGACATATGCCTGAAGGTATTCTTCGTGATCCTGGGTGCACTGGAATAAAGCTTGAGCAGTGACTGGCTTCGTCTAAAACCCTTGGAAGCTGGTTATCAATATATCCTTTAGCTTTTGCCATGAGGTGATTGTCCCTGGCCTAAGAGAGGAGTACCAGGTTTGTGCCACACTCCTGACAGCCATGACGAAAGACTTTGCCATGACCGCTGTGTTGCCACCATACGAAGATATGGTTGCCTCATAGCTCATCAGGAATTGTTTCATATCTGAATGACCGTCGTACATGGGGAGCTGGGGTGGCTTGTAAGATTGTGGCCAAGGAGTAGCCTGCAGTTCTGTTGACAGGGGAGAAGTATCATCAAAAGCAAAATTTCCGTGATGGAAATCTTCATACCAGTCCCCCTCGTTGTAGAAGCCCTCTTGATGAAGCTCTCTCCGCGGGGGCCTTTGGTTCTGGTCATCTTGAGCAAGATGTCGAAGCTCTTCAAAGGCTTCGTCTATCTGCCTTTGAAGATCAGCTAGGCGAGCCATCTTCTCCTTCTTTCGTTGGACCTGTTGATTGATCATCTCCAAATTTTGGATTTCTTGATCCAAGTCGTCCTCCGGAGGCGTTGGACTGGTGACCTTCCTCTTCTGGCTCCGGGCCTCCCTAAGAGAAACGACATCTTGATTGGGGTCCAGCGACTGCAGAGTGGCAGCCCCTGTCGCTGAAGCTTTTTTAGGCGGCATGACGAAGGTGACGCTTGCCGAAGGTGTTCAAAACTCAAAAAATGGACGTGAGTTCACCGGAGGTGGGCGCCAATGTTGGGGACTTGTTCTCAAATGCTAAGAATTAAGAACAAGGCAACATAAAAAGTGTTAAATGTTAAACTCCTTCGTCCTTAAAAACATTATGTCCCTTCGGATATAATGAATCTTGGACGAAGGTTACAAAAGAAAAGACCTTCGTAAGATTGATAGATGGTAAAAAAGAGCACACATATATAAAACACGAGTAACGATACGAGTATTATCATCAACTAATTTTTATTACCAAATTCATAAAAACAAATTACAAATGTACCTTCAGATTGATGGAAAGTAAAGGTACAGTCGTGATGCGAAAAAGCGTATGCCAGGTCAGCGTGAACAGTACGGGAGTACTGTTCATCTATTTATAGACACGGGACGCAGCCCGTGTAAAATTACATTGATGCCCTTTACATTTGACAATAACTTTATAGCAATCCTTCGAGGTTTAATTTGACTTTTCATCCTTAAGTCGGTTCCTCTTTTCTGCCGTCATGCCGAAGCTTTTCTGCACGTAGCTTCATGATCGTCTTATCCTTCGTCGTGATCGCTTTCCACCCAGTCAAGCTTCTTCTTAACCATGCTCTGGTACACCCACAACCTGACTCCAAAGATACCTGTTCACATGTTTCACTCAGAAAATATTGTCAAATCATGTTTTTGAGGACCTTCGGAAGCCGAAGGCCCCTAATAGCCATGGTGCGTATCGTGGCCGTTGGAACGTCTTCTTCATCTACATCATCAAGATCAACAACTTGCTCTCTTGAAGAGCCATTAGTCTCATCAAATACAATGTCGCTAGAGACTTCAACTAAACCCGATGATTTGTTGAAGACTCTATACGCCTTTGTATTTGAGTCATAACCTAACAAAAACCCTTCTACAGCTTTGAGAGCAAACTTAGAATTTCTACCTTTCTTCACTAGAATATAGCATTTGCTCCCAAATACACGAAAGTAAGACACATTGGGTTTGTTACCGGTTAGAAGCTCATACGAAGTCTTCTTGAGGAGGCGGTGAAGGTAGACCCGGTTGATGGCGTGGCAAGCCGTGTTCACAGCTTCCGACCAAAAGCGCTCGGGGGTCTTGAACTCACCAAGCATCATCCTTGCCATATCGATGAGTGTCCTGTTCTTCCTCTCTACCACACCATTTTGTTGTGGTGTGTAGGGAGCAGAGAACTCGTGCTTGATCCCTTCCTCCTCAAGGTACTCCTCCACTTGAAGGTTCTTCAATTCGGACCCATTGTCGCCCCTTATCTTCTTCATCTTGAGCTCAAACTCATTTTGAGCTCTCCTTAGGAAGCGCTTGAGGGTCCCTTGGGTTTCAGATTTATCCTGCAAAAAGAATACCCAAGTGAAGCGGGAAAAATCATCAACTATAACAAGACCATACTTACTTCCTCCTATGCTTAGATAGGCGACGGGTCCGAAGAGGTCCATATGAAGCATCTCCAAAGGTCTTGATGTGGTCATCACATTTTTGGGATGATGAGAGCTTCCCACCTGTTTACCTGCTTGACAAGCTGCACAAGGTCTATCTTTTTCGAAATGCACATTAGTTAGACCTATCACGTGTTCTCCCTTTAGAAGCTTGTGAAGGTTCTTCATCCCCACATGTGCTAAGCGGCGATGCCACAGCCAGCCATGCAAGTCTTAGCAATTAAGCATGCATCTAGACCGGCCTCCTCTTTTGCCAAATCAACTAAATAAAGTTTGTCGTCTAGTACACCCTTAAAAGCTAGTGAACCATCTAACCTTCTAAAGACAGACACGTCTACATTTGTGAATAAACAATTATATCCCATATTGCATAATTGACTAACGGATAACAAATTATATCCAAGTGACTCAACTAAAAACACATTAGAAATAGAGTGCTCGGATGAAATAGCAATCTTCCCTAACCCTTTCACCTTGCCTTGGTTCCCATCACCGAATATGATTGAATCTTGGGAATCCTTGTTCTTGACGTAGGAGGTGAACATCTTCTTCTCCCCCGTCATGTGGTTTGTCCATCTGCTGTCGATAATCCAGCTTGAACCCCCGGATGCATAAACCTGCAAGGCAAATTTAGGCTTGGGTTTTAGGTACCCAACTCTTGTTGGGTCCTACAAGGTTAGTCACAATGGTCTTAGGGACCCAAATGCAAGTTTTGTCTCCCTTGCATCTTGCCCCTAATTTCCTAGCAATTACCTTCTTATCCTTTCTACAAATAGCAAAGGAAGCATTGCAAGTATGAAAAATTGTAGAAGGTTCATTAATTACTTTCCTAGGAACATGAACAATATTCTTTCTAGGCACATGATGAATATTTTTCCTAGGCAAATCTCTATCATGCACAACATGGGAACTAGAAGCAGTCATAGCATATGAATCATAAGCACAGGTCCTATGCGCATTTCTAGAAGATTTTCTATCACCATAAATGAAAGCATGGTTCTTTTGAACACTACTAGCCATAGGGGCCTTCCCTTTCTCCTTGGTGGAGATGGAAGCCTTATGGCTTGTTAAGTTCTTGACTTCCCTCTTGAAGCCAAGACCATCCTTAATTGAGGGGTGTCTACCAATCGTGTAGGCATCCCGTGCAAATTTTATTTTATCAGTTTCACTCTTACTAGTCTTAAGTTGGGCATTAAGACTAGCCAATTCATCATTCAATTTAGAAATTGAAACTAGGTGATCACTACAAGCATCAACATCAAAATCTTTACACCTATTACAAATTGTAACATGTTCTACACAAGATGTTGATTTATTTGCTATTTCTAACTTAGCATTCAAATCATCATTTATGCTCTTTAAGCTAGAAATAGAGTCATGGCATGTAGACAATTCACTAGAAAGCATTTCATTCCTTTTAATTTCTAAAGCAAGGGATTTTTGTGCCTGTACAAACTTATCATGTTCTTCATACAAAAGATCCTCTTGCTTTTCTAATAACCTATTCTTATCATTCAAGGCATCAATTAATTCATTAATTTTATCAACCTTGGTTCTATCTAGGCCCTTGAATAAACATGAATAATCTATTTCATCATCATCACTAGACTCATCCTCACTTGAAGAAGCATAAGTAGTATTCCGAGTACATACCTTCTTCTCCTTCGCCATGAGGCATGTGTGACGCTCGTTGGGGAAGAGGGCTGATTTGTTCAAGGCGGTGGTGGCGAGTCCTTCGTTGTCGGAGTCGGACGACGAACAATCCGAGTCCCACTCCTTGCCAAAGTGTGCCTCGCCCTTAGCCTTCTTGTAAGCTTTCTTCTTTTCCCTCTTGTTCCCTTGTTCCTGGTCACTATCATTATCGGGACAGTTAGCGATAAAATGACCAACCTTACCACATTTGAAGCATGAGCGCTTCCCCTTCGTCTTGTTCTTGTTAGGCTGCCCCTTGTGTCCCTTTAGCGCCGTCTTGAAGCGCTTGATGATGAGGGCCATCTCTTCATCATTTAGTCCTGTCGCCTCAACTTGCGCCACTTTGCTAGGTAGCGTCTTCTTGCTACTCGTTTCCTTGAGAGCAACGGGTTGAGGCTCATGGATTGGACCATTCAACGCGTCGTCCACGTATCTCGCCTCCTTGATCATCATTCTCCCGCTTACAAACTTCCCAAGTACTTCTTCGGGTGACATCTTGGTGTACCTAGGATTTTCACGAATATTGTTCACAAGATGTGGATCAAGGACAGTAAAAGACCTTAGCATTAGGCGAACGACGTCGTGGTCTGTCCATCGCGTGCTTCCGTAGCTCCTTATTTTGTTGATGAGGATCTTGAGCTGGTTGTATGTTTGGGTTGGCTTCTCTCCCCTTATCATAGCAAATCTCCCAAGCTCGCCCTCCACCAACTCCATCTTGGTGAGCATGGTGACGTCGTTCCCCTCATGTGAGATCCTGAGGGTGTCCCAGATCTGCTTGGCATTGTCCAAGCCGCTCACCTTATTGTATTCTTCCCTGCACAAAGATGCTAAAAGGACAGTAGTAGCTTGTGCATTTTTATGGATTTGTTCATTTATAAACATGGGACTATCCGAGCTATCAAATTTCATTCCACTTTCTACAATCTCCCATATGCTTGGATGGAGAGAGAACAAGTGACTACGCATTTTGTGACTCCAAAATCCGTAGTCCTCCCCATCAAAGTGTGGAGGTTTGCCAAGAGGAATGGAAAGCAAATGTGTATTTGAACTATGCGGAATACGGGAATAATCGAAAGAGAAGTTTGAATTAACCGTTTTCCTTTTCTCGTAGTCGTTGTCGTCGTCCTTTTGGGAAGAGGAAGATTCATCGTTGTTGTCGTAGTAGACGATCTCCTTGATGTGCCTTGTCTTCTTCTTCTTCCCATCTTTTCATTTGTGGCCCGAGCCCGAGTCGGTAGGCTTGTCATCCTTCGGCTCGTTGACGAAGGGCTTCTTCTCCTTATCATTGATCACAATCCCCTTGCCCCTAGGATCCATCTCTTCGGGCGGTTAGTCCCTTTCTTGAAGAGAACGGCTCCGATACCAATTGAGAACACCTAGAGGGGGGGTGAATAGGTGATCCTGTAAAAACTTAGACTTAAAGCCACAAAAACTTGATTAAGCGTTAGCACAATAAAGCCAAGTGGCTAGAGAGGAGTTCTTGCAAAACACAACAACCACAAGAGGATCAACACAGATAGACACATTGGTTTATCCCGTGGTTCGGCCAAGTACAAAACTTGCCTACTCCACGTTGTGGCGTCCCAACGGACGAGGGTTGCAATCAACCCCTCTCAAGCGGTCCAAAGACCCACTTGAATACCACGGTGTTTTGCTTTGTTTACTTTATCCCGCTCGCGAGGAATCTCCACAACTTGGAGTCTCTCGCCCTTACACTTCGATGTTCACAAAGAAGCACGGAGTAAGGGAGGGATGAGCAACGCACACAAGACACAAAATCAGAGCGACAACACGCACACAAGTCGCAACAAGAGCTCACAACACAACCCGACGAGTTCACAACTCAAATAGAGCTCTAGTTGCTCTCACAAAGAATCAAATGCGCGGAATCGAAGTCTTGGTGCTTAGGAATGCTTAGAGAATGCTTGGTGTACTCCAACATGCGTCTAGGGGTCCCTTTTATAGCCCCAAGGCAGCTAGGAGCCGTTGAGAGCATTCCAGGAAGGCAATTCTTGCCTTCAGTCGCCTGGCGCACCGGACAGTCCGGTGCACCACCGGACACTATCCAGTGCGGATTTCTTTCCTTATTTGGCGAAGCCGACCGTTGCAGATTGAGAGCCGTTGGCGCACCGGACAGTCCGGTGCCCCCTTCTAGCCGTTGGCTCGGCCACGTGTCCCGCGCAGATCGCGCGGCCGACTGTTGGCCCGGCCGACCGTTGGCTCACCGGACAGTCCGGTGCACCACTGGACAGTCCGGTGAATTATAGTCGTACGCCGTTAATCATCTCCCGAGAGCGACGAGTTCACCTGTGAATGGCTCACCGGACAGTCTGGTGCACCACCGGACAGTCCGGTGATTTATAGCCGTACACCGCCGTCGAAGTCCTGAGAGCAGCAAGTTCGCTAGAGCCAGCCTGGCGCACCGGACACTATCCGGTGAACTACCGGCACTGTCCGGTGCACCACCGGACAGTCCGGTGCACCCAGACTGAGCAGACTTCGGCTGAAAGAAGCTATCTCTTTTCCAATTTGATTTCTCCTGTTTCCAGCACTTAGACACAATACATTAGTTCACAAAACAATGTACTAAGTCTAGAAACATAGCTTTAGACTTGATTTGCACTTTGTCCATCAAATAGCATAGATTTACACTTAAGCACTTGTGTTGGCACTCAATCACCAAAATACTTAGAAATGGCCCAAGGGCACATTTCCCTTTCACTAAGCCTTTAGAGGCCAACTCTATGTTTGTAATACTCCAAAAAATTGTATACAAGGAATATATAGTGATTTCCTTATTTTATGTGCCATATTTGCATCATAAAAAGAGCTCACATATAATTGAGAGTGATTAATTAAAACAATGATACTAGGATAAAAAGAAAATGCATCATGTGGGAGTTTATATGTTTGTGCATTAAATAAAAATAATAAGGATAATCACAATAAGATAATAAATACTAGAAGTGGAATGAAACCCTAAAAGGGAAATTAGGGTTTGGAAATAGGAAAAAAGAGAGAAGAGAAAGAAAGATAGAAAGGTTATGAAAGTATAAATAATATATATATATATTTATATCTCTAAAATTAGTATTTTATATTCCACGATATTATATAAAAATAAACTTGGCATAAGTTTGGACTCAAAAATTCGAATTCAAATTGGATTTGAAAATAGAAAGAAAAAGAAATAGAAAAGAAAAGAATAAAACCAAAACTACTCTAACTGGGCTCACAGCGCGCATTCGGCCCACTTCTGTTTTCACCCGCGCGGCCCAACTGTGAACTCCCTGCGCACGCTGTCTCCGACACCCGGGCCCCTCCCGTCAGAGTCTCGCGCGCGCTTGGCACCGGTGGACATTTTGCTGACAGCACGGCCCCACTCGTTCGCGACTTAATCCCGCGCGAGCCACTTCCCTGCGGGCCCGTTGGTCAGCCCTGTTCCTCACGCCGCACCACGGACTGCCTCGCCCGATGACGCGTGGGACCCACGTGTCATCAACTACCTCCGCCGGAATCGGATCTCTGCCGCTTCTTCCGCCGACCGAGCCTCTCGCCAACGGACCAAGCTCGATGGGGCGATAAAAGCTCGATCGCGGGTACCTCGGACCATCTCCACGACCTTCTCATCCTCTCTGCTTTTCCCCGCGGGAGAATCCAAGCTGCGCAGCGCTCGGTAGAAGTATCCACGCGCGACCGACGGAGGAATCGCACCTGCACTGCCGATTGGCCTCGGCGTGTGGCTTCTGGGTGTTCGGTTGGTCATCGCGGACGTGCGGGTGGTCATCGGGAGAATAGTGGGGCACCACAACTCTGGCAATTGCTCGTCGGAGCTCCTTCAACAACACCCGACCGCCAAATTCTGTGGCCGGAGCTCTTTGTGCCGCGACCCCCAGTAAGAATCCCTCTTCTAGGTTCGCTTCTCACTCGGAACCGCGTAGATGCTCTCAGATTGTGCGATCGGGGTGTGGGCGTGCGGATTGGTCACCCCTCCAGCGAGGGCGCGCCGCGGGCAGGGCGCCGCCGCCGCGTGTGGGCGCGATTTGGAAACGAAGGGCTGTGGACCGTTGATCCCCCAGAGAACGGCTCAGATTAGAAGATCGCGTACCGTTTCGTCATAACCGATGTGCGCCGTCGATCTGTGGATGACCGGCTTAGATTTGATTTAGGGTATTTAGATTGGGAGCGTTGGATCCAGATCGGACGGTGCCTAGCGCATACCGGTTCGGACCGGGGTCGATCTAATCCACATCGTTGGTGTGCGATCCTGCGGCCCAAAGTTACCGTACCCTTTCGCGATGCCACTCTTACATAAGAGCCCATGTCCTTTTTGTGAATGAACCCGCCGTCCACTTAGCTAGGTTCTGAGTCTTAGGAATTCTTCTGAAATAACCCCTGCGCTTTCTGGATTTCGAGGCCCACTCCAGAGAACCTATAAAATAGGTAAATAAATACAGAAGTTGATTTTTAATATAAAAAGAATTCCTAAAACTTGTTTATTGCATAGAAAATTCATTTTAGCTCCAAATTGAACCATTTCAATTTCTAAAATTTTGTAATAATATTCTCTATCGTTTAGTGTCTCTGTTTTGACATGAAAGCAGTAAGAAGATTAATTTATCATTTAATCCTATTTCAAGCACATTAAACATTAGGAAATTCATAACTTGAACTCTATAACTCCAAATTTAGTGATTCCAGTTCCTATGATCTCATTTTAATGTGTAGATTTTTACTGTGTATTTTATTTACATGTTTGGTGCAATGTTAATTTTTGCTATACTATGTATGTATTGTGTTGATGCGAGTAGACGAGCAAGCCACTGTGGATTCTGAGGTTCAACAAGTAGAAGTAGCTGAGCAGGAGCTCATTGAAGGCAAGTTGTGCCCTTGATCACTTACTTTTTCCCAGCCATGTTCTTATTAATTTTAATGATCTGCATAGGTTAATTTTGATGGGATCCTTTAGGTTACCCCAGTTTTGGTTATCTTTATACCTTGTTCACCCCTGAAATATTTTTGGGTAGTACCTGCTATTGCTTTATGTGGATTGGGTATGGAGATACAATATTCATGATTATTCTTTTATTATCTTGTTATTATCACTGTTCATGTTAAGATCATTAAATTAATGGGAACATAGAGCGACCACCCAGGAAAACAGTGCTACCACAAGGGTTTAATGGGACACCCTTGGCTGATTAACTAGGAAAGCTAGTGGAGGTCTTCCTTACCCGAAAGGGGCAAGGCCAGTAGGGGAGTGGTCAGTGTAGGGAGGTCCTTGGGTTGATTTTGCTGCGATGGCGGTCAGGCGAGGGATTCCTGCACTGGAGCTTCCTATAAACTGTAGCGGGATTTCTGAAGCTAGTGGAACTTTGTAAAGGCCTCGTAGTGTTACCCTACCTCTCCTCCTCGGTAGAGGTGTATGGGATTGGCCGTCTCTTGGCAGATGGGTAACATGACTTGTGGGTAAAGATGCGCAACCTCTGCAGAGTGTAAAACTAGTATACTACCCGTGCTCACTAGGGATGAAAACGGTCGAAAACGGTATTTATTCGGTAATCAGTTTTTTCTTTGATTGCGAATAAATAGGATATAGAATATACAATACAAATTTGTATTCTTGTTTTTAACATCTAGCTTGTTAAGATTCATAAAAGGTAAACCTCATTTTCATCCTACATTTTCTCAAATAATAGATATAAACTTCGGTATGGATTCGGAAACAAATTCGGTAATTTTTTCAACTTTTTGTGTTGTAGGGAGCAAATAATATATAAAACAACTTATATAATATTTTATTCATATTTGTACTAATATGCTTGATAACATAAGAAAAGATCAACATCAAATTTTATACATATCTATTTTAAAATATTAAATTTGTTCTAACAGTTCGGATTACCACTTTCATCCCTAGTGCTCACGATCATGAGCGGCTCGGACCCTCACATGATTAATTATGGAACTTAAATTCAATTTGACATTTGCATTGCATTTGGGATTATTTTACTATTACTTTTCTTTATTATTATTAAGGTTTGGTATTTACTTACACTTAGTAATTGCTAATAAAATTTTGACCAACTTATAAAAGCAATGCTCAGCTTCAGCCTTTATTTCATTGATCAGCTTTACACTTCATGAACTCCCACCTTTGGTGAGTTTATGCCACATTATTCCCCACGACTTGTTGAGCTATGAACGTATGTGAGCTCACTCTTGCTGTCTCACACCCCCCACAGGAGAAGAACAGGTGGTCGAAGAGGAGCCGCCTAACACTGAGGAATTCGACTTGATCTAGGTGGCGTTTCTCAGTTGACATTGGCGCTGACGATCCTTAGTTCGTTTTATGGTTATTCTTTTATTTTTGTAATAAGACTTCCGCTATGTAATAAATACTCTGATGTTTTGTGACATTTATCTCTATACACTCTGTTATTATATATGTTATCTCCTTTGGCGCATGTATGAGATGCACCCGGCTTTGTCCTTTAAAACCGGGTGTTACAGAAGTGGTATCAGAGGAAATGTTGACTGTAGGATGAAACCTAGATAGTATGGACAAACCCTTACCTACTTATCTCATTCTGATTCATTCTACACTCACCTTACTCTGATTCTTTCTATACTTATCTTGATCCTGTCAAACCTTCTACTGTTCTACTCTGATCATTCTTACCTTTTCCACTCTGAGACAAGATGGATTTCACACCTTGGAATCCCTACCCCTATGACATTTTTAAGAGATAGGAGACCTAAGACAAAAAAATAAAATTATTTTCTCTATTAAAAATGTTGGTTGATTGTTCTGATGATCAATGCCTGATTTGCTTCTTTTATTGATTGAAATAGTATAGACGGGCATCTTAGCATGTACCACTATAAAGTAATGAACTAGCTATGGTAGATAAAACGTTAAAACTGCTTAGCTAATAAATCCCCCAAAGTAACATGATTCGTAATTACTGCCTTGTCTACTGCTCTCTCTTACCATATGTATCTAACTCAGATGGTCAATACCAGGAGGGGTGGTGGAATTGATTTCCCTCCTAACCGACACACTCGAAGGATATATAGACAACCTCAGCCACAGCCAGCAGGGATGAACCCTCCTAATCCTCCCCCAAGCGGAGTTGATCCACTGATTGCAGCTCAGATGGCGGTGATGCAGCAAATGTTGGACACTATGGCTGATATGCGTGCCCAGATGCAGCAAGAACGCCAGGAGATGCGTCAGGAAAGAGAAGATATACGCCAGGAGTTGCGCCAGGAGAGAGAGGAGATACGCCAGGAGAGAAGGGCGCAACAACAGCAGCTGCAACAACAACTTCAACAACAGCAGCAACAGCAACAAGTGCCATTGCCTCCATCACCACCACCAGTTCCACCTCGTGATAAGCACCGGGAGTTTATGAGTCATAAGCCACCGACCTTCGCCAGTTCGCCAGATCCCCTTGATGCAGATGATTGGTTGAAGTCAATTGAGAAAATGCTCAACATTGCACAATGCTCAGACCGAGAGAAAGTTCTTTATGCCTCGGGTCGTCTGACAGGTCCTGCTGCTGACTGGTGGGATTCTTATACTGCTGCCCATGATGCTGATGATACTATTACTTGGGCAGAGTTCAGTACACAATTCAGGAACTACCATATTCCAGCTGGTATGATAAAGATCAAGAAGAAAGAGTTTCTGTCATTGAAGCAAGGCAACATGTCGGTCAGTGAGTATAGAGACAAATTTATTCAGCTGTCGAGATATGCTCCGGAGGAAGTTGCTGAGGATGAGAGGAAGCAGGAGCACTTTATTGAAGGACTTAATGGACCCTTGCAGTATGCACTGGTTGCCCACACCTTTCCATCATTTCAGAGGCTACTGGATAAGGCTCTTGCTATTGAACACAAGCGTGTTCAACTGGGTGATTTGAAGAGGAAGGCTATCTCGCAGGGATAGGGTAGCAGCAGTGTTCGTCCCCGCTATGTTTCGCCACAGGGTACACCGACTCGACCAAGAGGACCACGCCCAGTTCAGTATGCTCCACTGGGGTCTCCACGTACACCCCCTACTCGTTAGGCTACTCCCACTGGCACCCCGACGAGGCCTACAGGACAGAAGACCGGCCCTACATGCTTCAAGTGCAGTCAGATTGGGCACTATGCTAATGCTTGTCCGATGGGAAATTCTGGTACACCAGCTAAGAACAAGCAACAGACTCCTGGAAAGGGATATTCTATAGCCAGGGTGAATCAAGTCAGTATTGATGATACTCCTGATGGTGCTGACATCGTACTCGGTATGTTTTACATTAATGCAATTCCTGCAACAATACTCTTTGATTCTGGTGCTACACATTCATTCATGTCTGCTCGATATGCCAACACTAATGAGATACCCCTGCTAAATATGAGAAAACCAATGATAGTAATCACACCTAAAGGGCCTATTGAGGCAAATCAAATGACACGTAGATTGACATTATCAATTATGGGAAGAGAATTTGGAGCTACTGCTATAATATTAGGGGCCAGCAGTATAGATCTGATTCTTGGTATGTCATGGTTAAGGAGGGCAAAGGCCATTATAGCATGTGGTAGAGGTACTATAGAGCTCACTAGTCCTAAAGGAGAAACATTTCAAGTGAATGCAGTAACCACCTCATCCAAGCGTGCAATGTTCTTTATACCTGAGGAGTTTGTTGGTGACAACATCCAGGTGGTTAGAGATTTTCCAGATGTCTTTCCAGAGGAGTTACCAGGGATGCCACCAGATAGGGAAGTTGAGTTTGTGATTGATCTTTTACCTGGAACTACCCCTATTTCTAAGCGACCATACAGGATGGCTGTAGAAGAACTGAAGGAGCTTAAGAAGTAGTTAACTGAGTTACAGGAGGCGGGGTATATTCGTCCGAGTTCCTCACCTTGGGGAGCACCGGTGTTATTTGTACAGAAGAAGGATGGATCGCAATGGATGTGTGTGGACTATAGATCACTTAATGATGTCATGGTGAAGAACAAGTATCCATTACCCCGTATTGAGGATTTGTTTGATCAGATGAGAGGAGCCAGGGTATTCTCGAAGATTGATCTCCGATTGGGATACCATCAGATGAAGATTATACCCTCGGATATTCCTAAGACGGCTTTCTCAACCCGATATGGATTATATGAGTTTACCGTTATGTCATTTGGATTAACCAATGCACCGGCTTATTTCATGAATTTGATGAATAAGGTGTTTATGGAGTATTTGGACAGATTTGTCTTGGTGTTCATCGACGATATTCTTATCTATTCTAAGAATGAAAGTGATCATGAACAACATCTAAGGTTGGTGCTACAGAAGTTGCGAGATAATCAACTCTATGCTAAGTTCCGCAAGTGCGAGTTTTGGATTGACAAGGTGCCATTCCTTGGTCATATTATTTCTAATGGAGGAATAGCAGTGGATCCTGCTAAGGTGAAGGAGATAATGGAGTGGAGAGTGCCCACTACAGTTACTGAGATTCGGAGTTTCTTGGGGCTTGCAGGATATTATCGGAGATTTATTGCAGGGTTCTCTAAGATTGCCAAGCCTATGACCTCGCTTTTGGAGAAAGGAAGAGAATTCAAGTGGGATGAGAAATGCCAAGAGAGCTTTGATCAATTGAAGGAGAGATTGTTGTCACCGCCAGTATTGATTATGCCAGATCTGCCGAAGGGATTTGACATTTATTGTGATGCATGTGGCCAAGGATTGGGATGTGTGCTCATGCAAGAAGGACATGTGATTGCCTATGCATCTCGTCAGTTGCGGAAGCATGAACTGAACTACCCCACTCATGACTTGGAGCTAGCTGCCGTTGTGCATGCACTGAAGATTTGGAGACACTACATTATGGGAACTAAGTGCCAAGTATACACGGATCATAAGAGTTTGAAGTACATATTCACTCAAAAGGATCTCAACCTTAGGCAACGCCATTGGTTGGAGCTTATTAAGGATTATGACTTGGAGATTCATTACCACCCAGGCAAGGCAAATTTGGTTGCAGATGCCTTGAGTCGGAAGGAGCATGTTCACTCCGCTTTCGTTGTCCAGCTACCTAATGAATTAGCAAAAGATTTTGAGAGGCTCAACCTAGGAATTGTTACACATACGGAAGGAGTCACCATTGAATTGGAACCTACCTTGTAACAAGAAATTCGTAAAGGTCAGATTGGTGATGCTAAGATTCAGGAGATCAAGGATCTGATAACAGAGGGTAGAGGCCCGGAGTTCACAGAGGATGAGCAAGGCACCATATGGTTCAAGAATCGGATCTGTGTTCCCGATATTGATAGTCTTCGGGAAACCATATTGAAGGAGGCACATGACTCAGTTTATTCTATCCACCCTGGGAGTACTAAGATGTATCAGGATTTGAAGCAAAAATATTGGTGGTATGGATTGAAGAGAGATGTGGCTGCACATGTGGCTATGTGCGATGTATGCCAAAGAGTTAAGGCTGAACACCAGAGGCCAGCCGGACTATTGCGTCCACTAAAGATACCTGAGTGGAAATGGGAAGAGATTGGCATGGACTTCATTGTTGGATTACCCCGCACGTCTGCTGGATATGATTCTATATGGGTGATTGTGGACAGGCTAACTAAAGTAGCCCACTTTATTCCAGTGAAGACCACATATTCAGGAGCTAAGTTGGCAGAGTTGTACATGGCACGGATTGTCTGCCTGCATGGTGTGCCAAAGAAAATCGTGTCTGATCGAGGATCACAGTTTACCTCTCGGTATTGGAAGAAGTTACACGAGTCCTTGGATACAAGATTGAATTTTAGTTCGGCTTACCATCCCCAGACTGATGGGCAGACTGAGAGGACTAACCAAGTGCTGGAAGATATGTTAAGAGCTTGTGCCCTTAAGCATGGTGGTAGTTGGGATAAGAGTTTGCCTTATGCGGAGTTCTCTTATAATAATAGCTATCAGGCCAGTTTGAAGATGTCACCGTTTGAGGCTTTGTATGGCAGAAAGTGCAGGACTCCACTGTATTGGGATCAAACTGGTGAAAGGCAGTTGTTTGGGCCTGAGATTATACAAGAAGTAGAAGAACAAGTCCAGCAAATAAGGGAGAATTTGAGAACTGCGCAGTCAAGACAGAAAAGCTATGCTGATACCCGGAGAAGATTGCTTGAGTTTAAGGAGGGAGATTATGTCTATTTGAAGGTGTCACCACTCCGGGGTATGAGAAGATTCAAAGTCAAAGGAAAGTTGTCCCCTCGCTTTATTGGACCCTTCTTAATCTTAAAGCGAGTGGGAGAGGTTGCATATCAATTGGAGTTACCAGATCATCTTGCGGATGTTCATGATGTATTTCATGTATCTCAGCTAAAGAAATGTCTCAGGGTACCTGAGGAGCAACTACCAATGGAAGACCTTAATGTTCAAGATGATCTAACTTATGCTGAGTACCCCATCAAGATTCTGGATACACTGACTCGGGTCACGAGGAATAAGGTTATAAAGATGTGCAAAGTGCAATGGAGCCACCATGGGGAAGATGAAGCAACTTGGGAAAGAGAAGATGAGCTTCGCATAGATTTTCCTCACCTTTTCCCTAGATCTTCTTAAATCTCGAGGACGAGATTATTTTTAAGGGGGATAGGATTTTTAATACTCCAAAAAATTGTATACAAGGAATATATAGTGATTTCCTTATTTTATGTGCCATATTTGCATCATAAAAAGAGATCACATATAATTGAGAGTGATTAATTAAAACAATGATACTAGGATAAAAAGAAAATGCATCATGTGGGAGTTTATATGTTTGTGCATTAAATAAAAATAATAAGGATAATCACAATAAGATAATAAATACTAGAAGTGGAATGAAACCCTAAAAGGGAAATTAGGGTTTGGAAATAGGAAAAAAAGAGAGAAGAGAAAGAAAGATAGAAAGGTTATGAAAGTATAAATAATATATATATTTATATCTCTAAAATTGGTATTTTATATTCCACGATATTATATAAAAATAAACTTGGCATAAGTTTGGACTCAAACATTCGAATTCAAATTGGATATGAAAATAGAAAGAAAAAGAAATAGAAAAGAAAAGAATAAAACCAAAACTACTCTAACTGGGCTCACAGCGCGCATTCGGCCCACTTCTGTTTTCACCCGCGTGGCCCAACTGTGAATTCCCTGCGCACGCTGTCTCCAACACCCGGGCCCCTCCCGTCAGAGTCTCGCGCGCGCTTGGCACCGGTGGACATTTCGCCGACAGCACGGCCCCACATGTTCGCGACTTAATCCCGCGCGAGCCACTTCCCTGCGGGCCCGTTGGTCAGCCCTCTTCCTCACGCCGCACCGCGGACTGCCTCGCCCGATGACGTGCGGGACCCACGTGTCATCAACTACCTCCGCCGGAATCGGATCTCTGCCGCTTCTTCCACCGACCGAGCCTCTCGCCAACGGACCAAGCTCGATGGGGCGATAAAAGCTCGACCGCGGGTACCTCGGATCATCTCCACGACCTTCTCATCCTCTCTGCTTTTCCCCGCGGGAGAATCCAAGCTGCGCAGCGCTCGGTAGAAGTATCCACGCTCGACCGACGGAGGAATCGCACCTGCACTGCCGATTGGCCTCGGTGTGTGGCTTCTGGGTGTTCGGTTGGTCAACGTGGACGTGCAGGTGGCCATCGGGAGAATAGTGGGGCACCACAACTCCAGCAATTGCTCGTCGGAGCTCCTTCAACAACACCCGACCACCAAGTTCCGTGGCCGGAGCTCTTTGTGCCGCGACCCCCGGTAAGAATCCCTCTTCTAGGTTCGCTTTTCACTCGGCAACGCGTAGATGCTCTCAGATTGTGCGATCGGGGTGTGGGCGTGCGGATTGGTCACCCCTCCGGCGAGGGCGCGCCGCGGGCAGGGCGCTGCCGCCGCGTGTGGGCGCGATTTGGAAACGAAGGGCTGTGGACCGTTGATCCTCCAGAGAACGGCTCAGATTAGAAGATCGCGTACCGTTTCGTCATAACTGATGTGCGCCGTCGATCTGTGGATGACCGGCTTAGATTTGATTTAGGGTATTTAGATTGGGAGCGTTGGATCCAGATCGGACGGTGCCTAGCGCATACCGGATCGGACCGGGGTCGATCTAATCCACACCGTTGGTGTGCGATCTTGCGGCCCAAATTTCACCGTACCCTTTCGCGATGCCACACTTACATAAGAGCCCCTGTCCTTTTTGTGAATGAACCCGCCGTCCACTTAGCTAGGTTCTGAGTCTTAGGAATTCTTCTGAAATAACCCCTGCGCTTTCTGGATTTCGAGGCCCAGTCCAGAGAACCTATAAAATAGGTAAATAAATACAGAAATTGATTTTTAATATAAAAAGAATTTCTAAAACTTGTTTATTGCATAGAAAATTCATTTTAGCTCCAAATTGAACCATTCCAATTTCTAAAATTTTGTAATAATATTCTCTATCATTTAGTGTCTCTGTTTTGACATGAAAGCAGTAAGAAGATTAATTTATCATTTAATCCTATTTCAAGCACATTAAACATTAGGAAATTCATAACTTGAACTCTATAACTCCAAATTTAGTGATTCCAGTTCCTATGATCTCATTTTAATGTGTAGATTTTTACTGTGTATTTTATTTACATGTTTGGTGCAATATTAATTTTTGCTATACTATGTATGTATTGTGTTGATGCGAGTAGACGAGCAAGCCACTGTGGATTCTGAGGTTCAACAAGTAGAAGTAGCTGAGCAGGAGCTCATCGAAGGCAAGTTGTGCCCTTGATCACTTGCTTTTTCCCAGCCATGTTCTTATTAATTTTAATGATCTGCATAGGTTAATTTTGATGGGATCCTTTAGGTTACCCCAGTTTTGGTTATCTTTATACCTTGTTCACCCCTGAAATATTTTTGGGTAGTACATGCTATTGCTTTATGTGGATTGGGTATGGAGATACAATATTCATGATTATTCTTTTATTATCTTGTTATTATTACTGTTCATGTTAAGATCATTAAATTAATGGGAACATAGAGCGACCACCCGGGAAAACAGTGCTACCACAAGGGTTTAATGGGACACCCTTGGCTGATTAACTAGGAAAGCTAGTGGAGGTCTTCCTTACCCGAAAGGGGCAAGGGCAGTAGGGGAGTGGTCAGTGTAGGGAGGTCCTTGGGTTGATTTTGCTGCGATGGCGGTCAGGCGAGGGATTCCTGCACTGGAGCTTCCTATAAACTGTAGCGGGATTTCTGAAGCTAGTGGAACTTTGTAAAGGCCTCGTAGTGTTACCCTGCCTCGCCTCCTCGGTAGAGGTGTATGGGATTGGCCGTCTCTTGGCAGATGGGTAACATGACTTGTGGGTAAAGATGCGCAACCTCTGCAGAGTGTAAAACTAGTATACTACCCATGCTCACGATCATGAGCGGCTCGGACCCTCACATGATTAATTATGGAACTTAAATTCAATTTGACATTTGCATTGCATTTGGGATTATTTTACTATTACTTTTCTTTATTATTATTAAGGTTTGGTATTTACTTACACTTAGTAATTGCTAATAAAATTTTGACCAACTTATAAAAGCAATGCTCAGCTTCAGCCTTTATTTCATTGATCAGCTTTACACTTCATGAACTCCCACCTTTGGTGAGTTCATGCCACATTATTCCCCACGACTTGTTGAGCTATGAACGTATGTGAGCTCACTCTTGCTGTCTCACACCCCCCCCACAGGAGAAGAACAGGTGGTCGAAGAGGAGCCGCCTAACACTGAGGAATTCGACTTGATCTAGGTGGCGTTTCTCAGTTGACATTGGCGCCGACGATCCTTAGTTCGTTTTATGGTTATTCTTTTATTTTGTAATAAGACTTCCGCTATGTAATAAATACTCTGATGTTTTGTGACATTTATCTCTATACACTCTGTTATTATATATGTTGTCTCCTTTGGCGCATGTATGAGATGCACCCGGTTTTGTCCTTTAAAACCGGGTGTTACAAGGTTCTAGAATAGTCATCCTAGTATGATGGAGTGTGCGAGCTTTAGGTGCTGGACCAAGCTAAGTGGTTACTCGGCTCCGGACCACCACTGAGAATGTGTTCCTCTCCCTCAGACCTAGCCCTTCGCGACCTGGGCCTTACCGGTTATAAGGGACGATCCAAAAACCGGGTGACGAAGTGGAAACATAATCCAGGTTTCATAAACGTATTTAGAAATTGGATCCTACTCGAGTGCGGCTATAGTTAATCCATTGATCCTTTAATAATAGTGCTTATTGTAGTCGATCCTAGTTTGGAGCATCTCTAGAGTTTGGATGAGGTCCAGACCTCTGAGTATTCATTCTGAGGTACTCGGTCAGCTATTCTAGGGTGGTGGAGTGTGTTGGCTTAGGGTGCTAGACCAAGCTAAGCAGCTACATGTCTCAGGACCATCCCTGAGAATGTGGCCCTTTTCTTGGACTAAACATTCAGTTGATCTGATCCTCATTCACTGTCAAATGATGTTTCAACCCAGATGCAATAATAGGCACTATTATTCAGTTTTTCTAAGTACAACAGAAGTTTGCATCCCCAAAAGGGGTACAAAGAATCAAATTTATGTAAGCCGAAAAAGAAATCGATGGATGAGAACTAACTCTTCCTTTGCAATGGGGTACATGTTTCAACCAAGACCGTGTTCATAAGGGCGGCTCTGACCAAGCTGGCCTTGTATGGCGCCAGAAAGCAGGTTTATGGGGATCGACCTTATCAGACTGGGACTTGGACAAATGTAACCCCGTTGTTTGGGAAGAGTTAGTTCTCATGCTACCTTCCGAATGTAAGGTTCGAGACCGGCCTAAATCTTCTGAGCTCCACCACGCATCTGACTTTGAGGGGTAAGCAGTGCTTGGTTGAGGCTATTGGTTGCTATGCTGAATGCCATGGAGCTTGTGGCTGACGTGTCGGGTCTAGGGAACACTGGCTTGCGTGGAGAGCTTCCATGGGCCCTCCTCGCCGTGGCTGGCCACCTCATGCATTATGAGGCTACCGAAGGCGTAACCCACTAATGGCTTGCTTGCTGGTCTCCACCAGCATGCCGAGGGATTTGGGACTCAACCCCGTCAAGTGTATGCGACGATGGAGACTGAGCATGATGTGTGTTTGTGCGGCAAAAGGCCGTGGCCACCGCACGTGCCGGGGGACCAGGATATAGGTCAGCGCCCCGTTCCTGGCCCATGGGGCCTCACCAATGGATTCCAAGGAGGTCATGTTGATGGATGTGTAGCCTCATTATGACTTCCCAAAACCCATTGGTGGGTAGAAGAAGTGACTCCTCACGAGCGGGGAAGGTGACTCCACCTGTTATGGAGCATAGCAGCCGATAGCCGATGGTGGCCTTGCTCATGCTTGGATGTCGGATGGCAATGACCACCTCGAATACCATCGTGTTCTGCTAGGGGTCACCACCTGCGACCCCGGGCATGGCGAAGCCTAGGGAGAGCCTATGGTGGTGACCTCAAGCAAAGTGCTTAAGGCTCCCGGCGCCATCTTCTTGATGGCGTCGGCGAGACTGTTGCGATGCCGCTTGAGGTCAACGACGAGCATCTTGAGATGTTGTTTTTCTGTCTTTCGCCATACGTTGACGAATCTTCCTCAGTCGAGTTCATCGGCGAACAAATGGAATGCCATTGGTAAGGGGCATGGCTGAGCGTCTCGCTCCCTACCTAACGCGCCAACTGTTGTGGTCTCCAGAACCGGGGGACAATAAGATTTGTGTTCGGCAGGGGTGTTAGCGTAGACTCACTCTGAATGGTGAACTACAGGGGGCTTGAGGGTGGATCTGAGGCAAGTTGGTTATACTGGTTCAGGCTGGAGCCCTACTCTAGTGCAGTGCTGACAGTAGTATTGCTTAGAGCGTGTTATAGTTGGGTGCTTGTGTGAAGCTGGGAGGATATGGGATGATGTTTGGATGGGGGTTGTCTTGCCCTTTTATAGCCTAAGGGTAGATGTTACAATACGAACTAATATTCTATTAGGTTGAGTTCGGCCTCCTGCTTCTAGGTCTTGTAGCCACTATGGTCGTCTGTTGTGTCGTGCTTCTAGGCCTCGTAGCCCCTATGGAGTCGTATGCTGAGGTGTGCGTTGTCGTACCTCTGGTATGGCGTCGTGTCTCGTCCGCCTTCCGATGGGTTCCTGTGGCTACTCTGATTTAGACGTGGCGGTGTTTAGTGGGTTCTATTGAATCAGCTCATGGCATGGCTTAGGTATGTCTTCAGTACAACTTCGTCTTCCGTCATCCCCTTACCGTCACCTTTCATCATGCATAGGCATATGCCTAGTATAGTGTATTGCCCTGTCCCCCCCCCCCCCCCCGACTTATGGGTTACTGTAGAGACCCTGATGCTGAGGTCTCTATGGTCGGGGTCATCCGATCCCACTGGTCAGCAGGGATACGTACCCGATGTCGTGCTTGACAGAGACCCCTCGGTACTGCTTCCACATTCTGGGCATGGCTCAGTGATGTCTCATCATGCCGACGTGGTCTGATAATACATAGGTCGGATCTTCCTAAGAGTCAGTTGTTGTCTTGCTGGGTTGCCCGGCAGGCCAGGTGCTCGGCAGCCTCGCCTCGCCGGGTTGCTCGACGGGCAGGTTGCTCGGCAACCTCGCCTCGCTGGGTTGCTTGACGAGCAGGTTGGTCAGTAGTCCCACCACGTTGGGTTGCTCAGTGGGCAGGTTGCTTGGTAGCCCCGCCTCGCTGGGTTGCTCTGTGGATATTTGTTCGGTGGGCAGGTCGGTCGGCTTGGCGGGCCATCCCCGGGTGGCCTTTTGGACCTTCCCGCCGAGCTGCCTGGTAGGTGGGCTGCCCAGTTCGTGGGCGGTTTTTGGGAGGCTTTCGCGCCTTCTTTGGTACCCTGTTCCTAGGTACCCAACACTCTTCATCTTACCCTATATAACCCACCAGTCTCAACTTTGCAAAACTCACCCAACCAAATCACCCCCACAACCAAAACCTCCTCTAAATTCACCAAACGAATTGCACCCACACTTAACACATCCTCAAAACCAACGGTTTAGATTATTGTATAACCATCCTCACTCTTACTCACTCAAATCCAATGACCAATGTTATTCAGTGCATCATCCATCCATCATTCCTCACACACATAGTAACCCTCCTCCTACCTCCCCGCCCCCCCTCCCCATCACACAAGCCGCCGCCGGCAGCCTCTTCCCCTCTCCTCCTCAAGACCGTAGCGTTAACGCATGTATTAGACTAGTGCGTTAACAAATACCAACAACCCAAACTTTCATTGAAAAGAAGAGCACGAACTCCCATTGTTGCATCAGATAGACCGATGTGAGATTATTGGACATTCATCATAGATAAATGAAACCTAGCAAGATTACCATCATTCATGGTGATCCATGTGATTTAAATGATTATAGGTGACCACATAATGTGGAAATGTGGCAACCCACATCTACATACGGGCTGATCAAATGAAGATTTTGTATATCTTCAAAAGAAAAAATGCTTTCATAGCATACGTCCAATATTTCTGAGACCATAATGATTAAAGATATCACTAGGAGAGTAGCATTTGCTCACATATGAGTTTGCATAGAAATGCAGCAGCCCACTCCTCCTTTAAGTGACCGGCAATTATGTCGAGATATCACAAATTAAGTGTTCTAATAAAACCAACAATGTTTTCGTCCACTGATGCTGCTAACTGCATGCGAAGGCAATAAGCTTCATTTTATTTTCAGACTTGTGTCTCCGAGCTTTGGTAGTGCCAGTAGTGTGTTCAACCTAGTGAAGCTGTCCAAGGACCTTTCATCTCCACTGATATTTGATTCACTCCCATCATCTACATCTTCAGGTGGTACACTAGTATGGAGCCTGGGCTTCCTTGGCTGAGCTTGTGATCCAGTTCCCTTGCTAGCAACAGATGACGACACTGACAAGCCAGCAGCCTTGTCCTCTACGTCGAGAAAAAGACATATCGTTGCACAGTCATCAGTTTTGGAAGTTGGGTATTTAAACCTCCATGCCTGATTTGCTAGATCAACGATAGAACGAGCTGCAGACGAACGCTCAGAGCATGAAGCAACTACGTCCATGACTTCCTGATTGGTCAAGACATCCCACACCTACAGGCATGCATATTGAAATCAGTAGGTTAGTGAATCTATATATTGGAAGAGGCACATATATTAACATCAAAAAAAATTCCATTATTAATTATTACCCCATCTGTAGCAAGGATAATGAATTCATCCTTCTTACTGATTTGTCTATAGGTGACTTCAGGCACACAGATTAACCCAAAATCCTTGAGACAGAAATCGCCAAAAGCTCGTGCCATTGCTAGACCGGGGGAGTTACAATTTGGAAGCCACAGGCGAGATACGTCTGGTTCATCCTGATGAGCAAAAACCCTTCCGTTACATCGCCTGATTCTCCTTGCCTCTCCTATAAATAATATATTTGTATTATTACGAGTTTACACCATTATGATAGCGCCAAATAGTGGACTCGGAATGGAATTAGCATTTAACACTGTTGAATGATACTCCCTCAATTCCAAAATATAATTCATTTTAAGACTAAACATACATTCATTAATTAACCGATGAATGTGGTTTGTATGCATATCTATATTTACTATCATTCATTCGAAAAAAGAGATTTGGAAAGAACTAGTGAGTATAAGTCAATACAGGTCGCCCGTGCAACCTAAGAGGCTAGCTTTTTGGGGGAGTGTTGGCCCAAAAGACCTAAAGCCCGCTGCTATACGTGCGGGCGCGTGTGTCGTGGCCCGACAGCCTGGGTGGGCGCGCCGTGTGTGCGGGCGGCCCCGACGGACACGCCGTGTGTCGGCGGTCCGGTTCCAACAATTGGTATCAGAGCCAGTTTGGCCCAGTGCATTCTCAAGACAAATCTCGGCTCACAATGTGTGAGGGTGAGATTGTTGGGAATAGTCCCACATTGTCTAGTGAGAGTGAGAAAGCAAGGTTTATATAGTTGAGGGTGCAACCTCCTAATAGACTAGCTTTTTGGGGTGAGTGTTGGCCCAAGAGACCTAAAGCCCACTGCTATACGTGTGGGCGCGTGTGTCGTGGCCCGACAACCTGGGTGGGCGCGCCGTGTGTGCGGGTGGCCCCGACGGACACGCCGTGTGTCAGCGGTCCGGTTCCAACAAAATGTACATAAACAAAATGTATACTCTCTTAGTTCTGAATTAAGTCATTCTAATTTATCTGAGAGTCAAACTATCTCAAATGTAACCAAATTTATATAATAAAATAATATATTTATGATACCAAATATATATTGTTAGATACTTTGTTCATTATATCTTTATAATACATCTATTTGATATCGTAAATCTTTTTAATTCTTATAATTATTTTAATAAAACTTAAGATGGTTTGGCTCTCAACAAATTTTAGAATAATTTATAATTGAAAAAAATATACTATATAAGACCTATTGAAACGTGTAGTAAAATATAAAATTTACTTTTCTGATAATATTATTGTTCTTAATAACTATCGAGAGTACTAGAACATATTTGAAGGGAGACATTGTCAGCAACCTTAACGATTCCGAGTCTACAACGGATTCCTCTTTGGGTTCACCCAACTCCCGAGTCCTCTCGCCCGCACAACTACCCCAGAGGAACTACAGTCCCATCGCGCGGCACACAGGTCAAGCTTGGATGCAACTCCAATTGTTCTTCAAACAAAAGCTTCCTAAAGTCATATTTAACAAGTTGCTAAATAGTTATTGGAAGTAAAAAAATTCCTAACACAAGTTTAGCAAGTTGCAAAATTGTGCTATTGAGAGTAAAACATACCTTGGCCTTCAATAGTTCCTAATATTTAGGAAGTAGTTTAGTTTTCAAACTAGTTTCGGCAGGTCTGTTCCGGTCGGATCTGGCAAACGACGGGGTTGAGAGCAGAGAACGTCGAGAGGGGAGGAGAAGCCTGGTCGGCGTAACCTGTCGAGGATTGGTGGTCCGGCTGCCCAACCAATGGGACAGCGCTAGTCCGACGATAGAGCAGAAGCTTGTGTCACACTTATCGGAGTTGGCTGCCTCGCTAGGTGAGAAAGGGAAAAAGAGCGCATCTAGCCTACCAACCTTGTCGCAAGCGAAAGAAGAAAAATGAGCACTCGTGTGTGAAGAAATTGACACTAACTGTGTTTGGAGAGTGCCTTTGAGTTGCCAAACTTGGAGAGTAAGTGGGTTGGATAGCAAGTAACTAAATTTAGCAAGTCTATTTATAGAACTATTGGAGAAGAATTTTCTGTTCACTTCTAAAATTTAAGATTTACGGGGTTGTTTAGAGAACTATTAAAGTTGTGCTAATAAGAGAGTAAGCGGGGAGAGAAACTATAAACAAAATTGTATCTGAACAACCTATCCTCTGAACCTTTCTCCCATATTCTTCTTATTCCCCACCTCTCTTTCCCATCGCAATTGGTATCAGATACTCGTAGATTCTGGCTTCCAATTCTTGCCACATCTACTTTACACTATTGGATTGATCTCCACTAAGATGATGCAATGGTCATCTTGGGCCTTTGATCCGCAACCTGACCAGGGGCGCCCAACCCTACATGGTTGGTGGGTCCTTGTCACACTGCACTATAAATAAAGAGGTGGAGGTTGGTGGCTCAAAGCACATCATTCTCCTTAGCCGCATTCCCCACTGACAAAATCCTAAACCACCAATATACGAGGGTGTGCAGCCAATGATAGGAAGCCATCGTAGGTCTTCACTGTCACCGAGGTGATTACTCCCGTTTTAGCTACATTTATCTAATCAGAGAAAGAACAAAAACATTGGATAAATTTAAGACATCTAAGGTTGAAGATGAAAATCAGCATAGAATTTAAAGATTAAGGTAGTTTGATCCGACTGATGGGGAGTACTATGGTCGGCATACTCCATATGGCCAAATTCCTAGACCTTTTGCGAGGTTCTTACAGGAAAATGATATAGTGGCCCAGTACTCAACACCAGGTCAACCTTAGCGGAATGGAGTGGATGAAAGGTGTAATCGTACCTTGATGGATATGGTGCACAGTATGAAAAGTTACTCTACCTTGCCACTGAATCTATGGATGGAGGCATTAAAACGACCATTCATATCCTCAATAGAGTACCAAGTCGGTGCCCAAAACACTATATGAGTTCTAGACATGGAGTGGACATGAAGAGTGCCCTCAGAAAACCACTTACATGTGTGGAAGAGTACTACTGAGGCTAAAGTGTTTAACCCAAACATTGGCAAACTAGTAAAATCACCTGGTAAACGAGCCACGATGCGTTCATAGAGGATGAAATGATGAGGGGTAGCATGGTAACTCAAGAAATTGATCTTGAGGAGAAGCAGGTATATGTGCCCACTGATGATTCAAGAACCAATTTTTGAACTACATGCTCTTGTTGCCCGAATAGTGCAAGACATTGTAGTGACAACATCTATTGTCAGTTCTCTCGTGGCGATAATGAATGAACATGATGAGCTTGTACTTCTAGATCCTATAGAAAATGACGCCACAAATGAAGGGGAGCAACAATAGCCTTAAATATTAGATGTACCAAATGTAGAGGCCCCAAGAAGGTCTCAAGTGTTAAAAGATCAACTATTTCTGATGATTATGAGGTGTATAACACTGAAAAACTTCAAATGGAGGGTGATCCCACCTCATTTGAAGAAGCCATGAGAAGCGAACACTCCTTAAAGTGGCTTAATGTCATGGTCCATGAAATGGATTAATGAATGCCAACAAAGTTTGGGATTTAGAAACAATTCCTAAAGGAGCCAAAACAGTAGGCTGTAAATAGATTTATAGAAGAAAAGTCGACTCCTAAGGAAATATTGAAAGATATAAAGTGTGACTTGTGGGAAAAGATTTTATGTAAAGAGAAGGGATTGATTACAATGAGACATTTTCTGCAGTCCCATGTAAGGATTCCTTCAAAATAATGATGACATTAATGGCATACTACAATTTAGAGTTACATTAAATGGATGTAAAGACGACGTTCCTCAATGGGGATTTCGAGGAAAATGTTTTCATGGCACAACCAAAAGTTTTTATCGTGGAAGGAAAAGAAAGCATGGGATATCGCCTAAAGAAATCGATTTATGGTTTAAAGCAAGCTTCAAGAAAGTGGTATTTGTAGTTTGATAGAACAATAATAAATTTTTGGTATAAGGAAATTGTGTATATGCAAACTTGAAGTATGGAAACTACATCTTCCAGAGTGTGTGGATGATATCTTACTTGCTAGTAGTGATGTCGGACTACTACTAGAGACAAATAAGTTTTTGTCCTTAAAACTTGACATGAAAGATCTTAGTGAAGTGTCTTTTGTTTTGGGCGTAGAAATTCACCGAGATAGACTAAAAGGGGTATTGGGACTATCACAAAAGTTGTACATAGAAAAAGGTTTTAAAGAAACTCAATATGCAAAAATGTAGTGCATCACCTACACCGATACTCAAGGGTGACAAATATGGGGATTTTCAATGCCCTAGGAACTAGTATGAGCTCGATCAAATGAAAGTGGTTCCATATGCTTCTCTTGTCGGAAGCCTACAAAATGCTCACATGTGTACGCGTCTTGACTTAGCTTTTGTTACCAGATTGCTTGGCAGATTTCAAAGTAATCTAGGGATTGAACAATAGAAATTGGTAAAGAAAGCCCCATGATATTTACAAAGCACAAAAAGGCCTCATGATGAAGTATAGAAGAACGAATTCAATCCAAATAGTGGGATACTTTGATTTTGATTATGCAGGAGATGATAGAAAGTCTGTGTTAGGATATTTATTCACTTTAGTGGGAGGAGCTATTTCATGAAAAAGCTCAAGACAAATTGTCACTACATCATACACAATGTATGCTGAGTTTGTAGCGTGTTATGAGGCCTTAGGGCCAGATGAACTATATAAAGAAGTTCATACCAGGTTTAAAGGTGGTCGACATCATACATAAACCACTAAAGTTATACAACGATAATAATCCATTTGTACAATATGCTCACAACAATAGATCAAGTGGTGTTGCCAAACACATTAACATAAAAGTACTATGTTGTGAAATATAAAGTCTAGGATCAAACTAAGTCTTGAGCACATAAGAACTAAAAAAGATGCTCGTGAATCCTCTTACAAAAAGCATACCATGCAACATGTTCAGAGAACATGTTGCCAGCATGGGATTAAGGGAAAACCAATGATTTCTAGACTATAAAAGGGCCCAAAGTTAAAGTAACTGTTTTACACCAGAGATGTGTATTATAGCTGTTGTTGGAGGAAAACATCTGCCGAAGGTCCTCAAACTAAGTGATACTAACTATCCTACCATCTATTTCACGAATAACTAACATGTGTTTGCCTAAAGTTATCAACACAGGTGAAAAGAGAATGAAAGAAAGCTTTAGTTCGAGCGTTGAGCCGAAGCATATTGTCGAGACCAAAGCAGATAACTTGGAAACAAAGGAAGCCAACATGTCTGTTGCTGCTTCGGAAGGAATGACGATGATGTCCCTAGCATTTTTGTAGTGATGTGTATAGGATTTGAGGTACCGAGCTGTCCCTATAAATAGGTGAACAATGATGATGCACGAACATGATTTCACATCGCACCGTCTCGCTCCGCCTCCAAAGCAGATTTTACCTTTTCCTATAGGTTGCTTTCTGTACCTACGAAGGAATAATTGTATTTATTTGTAATAAGGAGATAATGTGAAGAGTAAAACTACGAAGATTTCTTTTGTGTACTCTTATGTTCTTAATTCCATTAAGATTTTAATCTTAAGAACCTTCTCCTCATCAGTTTATCTCCAAAGCTAAAGATAAACTAAAGTGGAGAAGATCCCTTGTTCTTAATTGTGTTTCCTCATTTTGATGCCCCATAGGAATCGAAATGAGTGACCAACAACTGTCAAATCCATCGATGATTGATCATAACGATGAAGCATGCTTTATACACTTTATCTATGATAGAATAATTAAAAGAAAAATGTTAAAGTTAACGTTTAAAGTAAAAGATGAGGTCAAGGGGGAGAATATTGGACTGATCTCCACCAAGATGGCCCAACAACCATCTTGGGCCTTTGATCCATGCCCTGATCGAGGACACCCAACCCTACATGGTTGCTAGCCCTCGTCACATTGGCCTATAAATAAAGATGTGGAGATCGACGGCTCAAAGCACGCCGTTCGCCTAAGCCCTACCGCCTGTTTTCACCGTCACCAATGTCACTTTCCTGACTGTCGCCGCCCTAGCACAGATCTTCACCGACGAACATGATGGCGACCAGATCAAATCTAGCGCCTTCACCACGCCCACAATACCCAACGAAAGTATAACCTGTTTTATGGGTTGAGATCTAGTGGTTATGGCACACGAATTACGTACATGAACAAAGATCACTCATGCACCCCAATGATATAACACACGTGTCTCCAAAGCTACCCACACGCGCTATGGATTTGATTCTCTGCCTCGTCCTCGATGAGTTTGGTCATCATTCCGATGGACACAACGCCAATTGGGAGCTTTAGTTCTTTGAGTTGTAGGTTGCCTGTGTCTGCTACGTGCCTAGGCCCCTATGAAGCGTCATGCCGACAAGGCGCATTCTGAACCAAGGATGACAATGGGCGTGGATGGCGCGGGTGGAGCAAACATTCACCCATGTTGACACCCGGCACATGAAATCACACACGCACCTGTAATGCTTAATGAGTGAATTTTTACACCCACAACCGTACTCGCTGGGCACCCACTGGGTGTTGGGCACCCGTTGGGTGACCGATAATTAGAAATATTTAAATAAAAGCAATATAGATAGTAAGAAAAACATATATGATAATTTTGAAAGCACACATAGATAATTATTTAGAAGCACACATTACATATTGCAATATCGATTGACATTTTAAAAAGTGAAGATGAGTAGATGACCAAGGGTTTTATTGAGCTAGACCAAAATCATGTGTGAACAAGAATTTAAAACTAGTATTCTGGGGCCCATTGGGCATCCATGGGTGAAAAGTCATACCCACACACTACCCATCATTTTACAGGTTAGATTGGGTCGGGTATAAATGAAAGGGAAATGTGCCATTGATCCATTTCTAGTTGTTTTGGTGATTAAATGATCAAATCTAAACCCACACACTTCCTTTATGTGAGCATGAGCACAGGTGTATAGAAAGCAAATTGAGAAAATCAAGTCCAAAAGAGCACAAACATGGACCCAAAATATGCAACTTTGTGGAAAATGGTATAAGTGTGAGGTTTTGAAAGGGAAATGTGCCCTTGGGCCATTTCTAGTATAGTTTTGGTGATTAAGTGCCCAACACATATTGAGTGAGTAATCTTGTACCAAATGATTGATGAAGTGCAAATCAACAAGAAGGTATGATTCTAGACTTAGTACATTGGTTTTTGTGTACTAATTTATTTGTCTAAGTGCTAGAATCAGAGAAAAGAGAAAAAGGAAAAGTCTTAGCTAGAGCAGCCAAGACTCAGCGTAGTCTGGCACATCGGACTGTCCGGTGGTGCACCGGACAGTGTCCGGTGAGCCAGGCCAGCCTCCGATGAACAGGCCACTCTCGGGAACTGACGGCAGTGTATGGCTATAATTCACCGGACTGTCCGGTGGTGCACCAGACTGTCCGGTGAGCCGTCTGTGGCGAAGTCGTCGCTCTCGGGAATCGTTCAACAGCGTACGGCTAAAATTCACCGGACAATCCGGTGAGGCACCGGACTGTCCGGTGAGCCAACGGTCGACTGCGCCAACGGTCGGCCGCGCAATCCGCGCGTGATGCGTGGCCGCGCCAACGATCGGCAGGGGGCACCGGATTGTCCGGTGTGCACCGGACAGTGTCCGGTGCGCCAACGGCTCCATTTCTGCAACGGTCGACTGTGCTATTTTTGGAAGGAGATCTGCACCGGACCATGAACAGTGCCTATCCGGTGGTGCACCGGACTGTCCGGTGCGCCACCCGACAGAAGGCAAGAATTGTCTTCCCAGATTGCTTCCAACGGCTCCTAGTTGCCTTGGTGCTATAAAAGGGTCCCCTAAGTGCATGGAGGAGTCACCCAAGCATTCTTTGATCATCTCTAAGCACCAAGACTTCATTCTCGCGCATTCGATTCTTTGTGATAAGTGACTTGAACTCTAGTTGAGTAGAGAACTCCCCGCATTGTGTTGTGAGCTCAAGTTGTGGCTTGTGTGCGTATTTGTGCTCGTGCTTTGAGTCTTGTGTGTGTTGCTCTTCCCTCCCTTACTTCCGTGCTTCTTTGTGATCATCATTTGTAAGGGCGAGAGGCTCCAAAGTGTGGAGATTCCTCGCAAACGGGAGATAGTAAAAGAAAGCAAAACACCGTGGTATTCAAGTTGATCATTGGATCACTTGAAAGGGGTTGAGTGCAACCCTCGTCCATTGGGACGCCACAACGTGGAGTAGGCAAGTGTTACTTGGCTGAACCACGGGATAAATCATCGTGTCTCTTGTGCCTGTTTTCATCGTGACTATTGTGTTTCAAGAGCTCGGTCCTTAGCCACTTGTTTCTATTGAGCTAACACTTAACCAAGTTTTTGTGGCTATAAGTGTTTGATTTTTACAGGATCACCTATTCACCCCCCCCCCCTCTAGGTGCTCTAAGGTTTGCAGTTTTAAATATGTTGCATAGGTCATTTACAATGTTTCTAGTACTTGTGTTTGGGCTCTAACACTTATTTTACAGAAAGCAGTTTTTGGCCTTGAGTGTGGGCATATTGCAAGTCTTTTTGAAAAGAGGTGAAAAAGGTATGGTTCTCTCACTTAGTCAATTGTTTTAGTTGCTAACTATGTTTGTCTAAGTGTTAGGGATCATCTCAAAGAAAGTCAAAAAGAAGTAAAGGAGTTTGACTCAAAGGAGTCAAACTTGGGCCAATCTAGGCTGCACCGGAGTGTCCGGTGCCTGACCTGGTCAACTGGCCGCCCTCGGGTTTTCGCCGGGCTCACTGCTAAAAATCACCGGTGCCATGCGGCCAACGGCTCTTTGTCGGTGCCAACAATTGGCAACACAACGTTTGTCGGCCACGTCAGCACGACAACAATCAGGAGGGGTCACCGGACAATCTGGTGCCCACCCAAAAAGGAAGGCGTCCAATCACATGATTACGTGACCGTTGCAGCCGAGGCTATCTAGTGTGCACAGACAGTCCCGTTGTAACACCCTGAATTTGAGGGTATAAAATTTCTTTTCTAACATCCACCAAATTCAGGTGTTACCCTCTCTTTTCATTGCTTTTCTTTTCTTTTTCCTAAATAGTGAAGAGTTATTTTGTTTTATATATATTTAAGCCTAGTAAAATAAAACCCTAAAAAGGGGGTCCTTGATGGTTGCATAGCATGTCGAGACATGTTTTCCTTTGTGATGGTGCATTTATTCAAACTTAGGAAGTATGTTTGAATTTGAATTCAAAACTAAAACATGTTTTCAAAAAGAACAAAAGGAAGAAAAATAAATAAATAAAAGGAAATCTGGGCACCCTCTTCCCTAGCCCAGCACGCTGGCGCGGCCCACAAATCCTCCCCCTCCCTGCGGCCTGCCCGGCCCAACCCCTCCTCGGCGGCCAAGGCGCACCCCCCTCCCCCCTCAGCCTACCCCCGTGCCCCACAGCGCAACGCGCCCGCGCGTCCTCCTTTCCGCGCGTGCCAGCCCAGCAGCCGAGGCCCAGCGCCCGCTCGCGGCCCAGGCAGCAGCCAGCCGTGCGTAGCCGACCAGCAGCCTTTCCCACTCCCCTGGCGCGGCCCACTAGCTCGGCCCAACCGAGCGCTGCAGCCCCACGGCGTGTGCTCGGGCGCTCCTGGGCGCCGCCGGAGCCCCTGTTCATCTTCCCCTGCCATCTCTCTCCCCCAACTTCTCTCCCTACTTCCCCACGATGCGCAACACCATTTTTCCTCTCCCTGATGCTAGCAGCTGCCGTCCTGACCACCAGGAAACCGCCCAAAACACACCACGTCCATGGATCCTCTCCCCACCCCCACGTCTCCCTCTCCTCGCTGCTACAAGCAGGCCGACGAGCATGGCCCTGTGGCCGACGCCAGACGCCATGTTGGGGCCGTCCTCGCCATGTGCTCACCTCCCAAACACCACAGCCCCACCCGGAGTCGCGCAGCCCTGCCTTCCTGTGCCCTCTCGTGCGCGTCGGCGTGACTTGCTGCATGCGGCTGGTGCGGTTGATCTAGCCATGGCGCGCTGGCCAAGCGATGCCCCAGCGAGGCTCACCCATGACATAGCAGCGACCTCGCCGTCGCTCGTGTTGTATGTCGTGCGTGCAGCACGTCGTCGACTCGCCTCGCCATCCGCCGTCGTCGCAATGTGAGAATCCCGCGTCTACCCCTGCGCTAATTAATTTCCTATTGGTTGTCAGTCATTAAATTGAATACTCAATCAGATCAATTTACGATTTTAATTATGCGATTGTAAATATGTGGTAATGTGATTTTAACAAATTGGATGTTATATTTAATATCTATTTACTGTTTGGTATAAAAACAACAATTAGTTAATGATTCTCGCGTGTTCGCGTGCTGCTTCACGCGTCACACGTCGTTCACGTATGTCGCGCGTTGTCCGCGCGCTACTCGCCTGTACTGTTCGCGTACGCTGTCACCGCCCATTTCGCGTGTGTCACGCGTCTTGCCGCGCGTCGTTCGCGCGTATCTCGCGTGTCGATCACGCGGGTCATGCGACGTCTACGCGTGATAATAAATTGTTTTCGCTTGTAAAGATTCATGTTAACGATGTTAATGCATCATGTCATATAGTTTAGATAATTAACTTAAGGTTCGCTCGAATAATATTTATTAGATTAATATTCTAACTAGATTAAATGTGTAGTGTTCCACTTGAGGCTTTTATAATAAATATTAACATGGTAAATATTAACTTAACATGATTAATGCGACCTCAAAGGTTTGGTGAATTAATATTTGTTCAGTATAAACGCGATGATTATTAGTGATTCTCTCGTGCTGTTCTGCACGTGGTGTCGTGCTGATTTGTGCGTCGTTCGCGCTCGTCGCGCGTGCTGTTTTGTGTGTCGTCAGCGTGCTATGTCGCGCGTGCCCGCGCGTCGTTTGCACGCTGTCGTGCTGTTTCACGCGTCATAAATTCATCTCGCTTTAATTAAATTACTGGTTTAACTGATAGTTGTTAGTGTAACAGGTTAAACGAAACTAAATGGTAGATATTATTTATATTTGATAATGTCGAATTAAATGTTATAGTTAATATCTGTTTAACGTAAACGCGACAACTTCTCGACCGTAGCTTCGACTGTCGCGTTTCTTTTTCCTCGCGTGACCGTAGTAACGCGTTCCTTTTTGTATTGCATGTTTTATTACGTTTTACCTTGTATGGTGTAATGTTCTTATGTGTATATATATGTTTGTTTGTTTGTTCCTGTTTGTATTCGCTACGCGTTGCGAATAGATTGCGATCTGTTTCCGAGCTTCGAGGAATCGACGATCAAGCTTCGGCGACCAAATGATCCAGTTCTTCGAGTTCTACGAGATCGAAGACCCTGAACATCTGTTTGGTGAAGGCAAGTGTCCTCTGACCTATTATTTCCCATTTAATTTATAATTCATCAACCCGCATACCATGATCAACTTAAGGATTGACTAGAATTCTGTTTCCTGTCCTTGTTTATCCTTTGGGAATTGGTTACTATGATTAGTATTATGCTACTGCTTTACTTTAATCAATGAACATGATGTGAACACTTATGATACGATGTTGTCATTATGATTATGATGTTGGACTGGTGATACTTTAGGGGACTCGAGCTGTTTCTCGAGTGCCTCTCCGTAAGGACTGGTTCGTTGGATGACCGCCCGGAAAAACAGTGCAACCAAGAGGGTGGAATGGGATGCCCTTAGCTGAATAATTAGAGGAACTGGGGTGTAGTTCGCTTCGCCGCCGTGCCATTAATGGGGCTCGGTGTATGCGGCTCGCTCTACCAAGGTTGGTTCCCCCCTTGGGGAGGAGTGCGGTGCATTTAGGAAACCTAACGGGCGGCTACAGCCTCAGGGAATCTTTGTAAAGGCTTCCTAGTGAATCCCTAGCCATTCACCTTGGGAGTGAATAAGGGTCTTGCAAGCCCGGGCTAGAGAGGGAATCACGACTTGTGGGTAAAGTGCGCAACCTCTGCAGAGTGTTATGAAAATTGATATATCAGTCGTGCTCGCGGTTATGAGCGGCCAAGGGAGCTCCATTGATTAGAGATACTTTGATCAGAGATGGTTGGTTTACAGGTGGTGATGAGGATGATGGTTTTTTATTATGATTATGGTAATGATAAGTGGTATTCTTTCCGTTTGGAAAGGGTTCTTTTGGGTTAACAACTTGGGTTAATATTAAACCTGGCTCTCTACTAGTAATAATTACCTGATCAACTAAAAGCAACTGCTTGACCTTAACCCCACATAAAGCTAGTCCACTACAGCCAAACGGGACATTTGCTGAGTACGTTGATGTGTACTCACCCTTGCTTCCACAAAACACCAGGTTGCCTTTGATGCAATCTATGCTCAGGTAAAGAAAGAGAAGAAGGCGTCGAGGTGGATCTCCAGGAGTTCCAAGACGTCGATGAGTTCGAGGATTAGGATAGCGACCTCCCCCAGCCAGCTATCCTATGGTGGGTTGTTTACGTTGGCTACATTTCGATTTTGTGTACTTTGATTTATATTATGTAAATGGCTCTAGTCTATAATATTATTACTTACCCTTTATTGCAATTCGAAGCATTATGCTATGATGAGTCATTTATGTAATCGTTGTGTACGTGAATTACTGATCCTAGCACGTACATGGTTCGCATTTGGTTTACCTTCAAAACTGGGTGTGACATAAGTGGTATCCAAGTCGTGCTGACTGTAGGACCGCTGACCTAGAGAAGCATTGGCCGTTTTAAGGACTTCTTGACTGTTACTTTACCTCATCCTTGATTTTGCTTCAAAATTTTAGTCATCTCGACTATTTCTATGTTGTGCTCCTATATGCCCCCTTGTTAAAAAGTATTTTATTCTAGCATGGTCTATACTTCTCTCAGTCTATTAGAACTTATCTCACTGTTGTGCTTGCGACATCTTTGTAGATGCCCCCTGACCATAGCCTTTAGTCTTTTGGGACTCTTTCCTCGTCCATTATTAAATTGCTACCATTTGACCTCTATTCCATTTTGTTATTGACATGCTTGTATCCTTACATTTTTAATACCCTTATCCCTTGATCTAAAGTACTTACCCTTGTACCTCTGTTGTCTATTTAAACAGTTCAGTTTATGTGTCCATGACCTTCTTGTCTTCTGAGATCCGTTCTTATTTTGTTGTTAAGTCGCTATCTTTCGGCAAATTTCTATGCCCTTGGTCTTAGTATGCTCGTATCCTTGGAATCTTGCATACTCTTATATTATGATGTATGCTTATTTTCATACCCCAATGACTGTTCAAGACATTTCAGTTAATATGTCCTTGACCACCCCTGTTTCTTAACGGTCCATGAGTGATCATTTTATGTTGCCCATCATTGGTGATCTCGTTGTTCCTTTATAACTTCTCTCGATAATGAATTCTTACTTCAACCATTCTATTGCACCCTCACCTATCTTACCCTTGATTGTTTTCTCCACTTCGCCACTACGCGAGTCTTGCCTTAACTCTAACATTTGTCATGACTTTTGTTATTATCACCTTCACCTTAGACACCTCTATATCTTACTTGAGGTTTATCTTATACCGACATTTAAAATCTTCTCCTTTTCCATCTCAATCTGAGCATTGTACTTTACCTATTTTTCCCTTGGTCGTATCCTCTTCCTTGTCGCTTGTGAGTCTTCAACTCCATCCTTTGTTGTGCCTCTGTTTAGCGTTGCCTTGACCTTTCCCATCTCTCGACCATACCTTAGTGATGACATTATTTCTATTATCTAAAATCTCCCATCTCCTATCCCAAATTGAGAGCGGTGTTTTACTTACCTCACCCTTGGCTATATCCTCTTCTTTACCACGTGTAAGCTTGAACGTAACTCCATTCTTTGTTGTACTCATACCACTGGTTCTCCCATGCCTTCATCTTTTCTCTCATACCCTTGTTGGTTATCGCCTTTGACCCTTGTGACATTGATGTCTTCTACCTAAATGCTCACCTTGAACTTATTCTTTAAAGGCATCCCCTTTCTTTCCACCCAGTTTGAGAATTACGAGTTACCTACCTCTCCCTTGATTTCTTTTCACTTCTTGTCGCCTTACGAGTTTTGTGTTAATTCCATCTCTTGATGTGTTTCTATTTGCTATCACCTTCACCTTGTCGTCCATCGATCTTGCCTTGATACTCATCTTTATTCCTACTCTTTAAAAATCCCCTCTCTTTCACCTCAATTTGAGAGTGGCAATTTACCTATCTGGCCCTTGGATGCACCCTCTCCTTTTCCATTTGCAGGTCCCGTCTTAACTCCATCCTTTATGGTACTTATGTTCTTGGTTCTTATGCCCATTTACCTCCTCTCCTACACCCTTGTCCGGTATCACCTTTAACCCTTGTAATATTCATACCCTTACCTTCATGCTTACTTTGAACCTCCCCTTTAAAGCCTTCTCTTTTCCATCCTTGTTCGAGGATAATGTCTCACCTATTTCACATTGACTGCTCCCCCTTCTTTGACGCCTTGCAAGTTTTGTCTAAAATACATCATTTGTTGTGTGTTTGTCCGTTATCACCTTAACCCTTGTCATCTCTCGATCTTTACCTTGATGCTTATCTTGCACCTGCATTTTAAAGCCTCCTCTCCCATTTCATTTCAAGAGTGTTGTCTTACCCCTCCTCGCTCTTGTCCGTTCCCTATTCCTCTGTCGCGTTGCAAGTCTTGTCTTAACTCGATCTTTTGGTGTGCGCTTTTGCCTGTTACCTCCTATACCTTTGTGATCACTAGATCTTTCCATAATGCTTATCTTATGCCTACCTTTTGAATTATCATATTTCCCATCTCGATTTGAGAATGGTGTTTACCTACCCTACCCTTGGTTGCATTATCTCCCTTGTAGATTACAGTCCTTGCTTTAATTCCACCCCTTATTTTGCTCGTGCCCCTATCCTGCACATCTTGTTCTTCTCCTCCTCCTTCAACAACCTTAGAGAGTAGATATCCCCTTTTCAAGGAAAACCACCATTTAATTAAAAGGAACGTATAGCAACGAGATGTTTGTTGTTGTATGCTTGTGCTGTTTGTCTTTGTGTGATGACTGATTTGCTTCTTTTTTATGAGTGTTGATGTGTTGTTGCCCTTGGTCCGCAATGACATCAGTTTACTAGCTGAGTGCCATATAGTTAGGTAGTTGGGTTCTCTCCCCTTCCCTCCTTAATCCATCCATGCTTACCTTTTCTATCTATACCCTTTCCTCTTGCACCTGTCCGGTTGGCAACCTCCAGCTCCTCCAAATCAATCAAGATCAGAGTCGACAACATCTTCAGCAGGTGTGTATCAATGCTCCTATTAAGGGGGTTAGCTGCTAACCCCAATGAAGACAATGTGATCAACATCAACCAACAAGATTGAAGTGGCGCAGCGAAAGCATGTGTGGGTCCTAACCCATAGGTCCAAGAGATCCTCAAGAATTGCATCAATCAGTCTCAAGCATCTGAAGGTCAAAGAAGCCAGTCCCCAAGTTAAGCTTACAGAGTCAAAGTCAGCTCAAGAAAGCCGTGAACAACCTATGAACCAATCTCATTTTCTTGCTAGCCTCTTCTTGAATCTCGAGGGCGAGATTCTATTAAGGGGGTCAGATTTGTAACACCGTGAATTTGAGGGTATAAAATTTCTTTTCTAACATCCACCAAATTCAGGTGTTACCCTCTCTTTTCCTTGCTTTTCTTTTCTTTTTCCTAAATAGTGAAGAGTTATTTTGTTTTATATATGTTTAAGCCTAGTAAAATAAAACCCTAAAAAGGGGGTCCTTGATTGTTGCATAGCATGTCGAGGCATGTTTTTCCTTTGTGATGGTGCATTTATTCAAACTTAGGAAGTATGTTTGAATTTGAATTCAAAACTAAAACATGTTTTCAAAAAGAACAAAAGGAAGAAAAATAAATAAATAAAAGGAAACCTGGGCACCCTCTTCCCCAGCCTAGCGCGCTGGCGCGACCCACAAATCCTCCCCTCCCTGCGGCCTGCCCGGCCCAACCCCTCCTCGGCGGCCCAGGCGCACCCCCCCTCCCCCCTCGGCCTGCCCCTGCGCCCCACAGCATAGCGCGCCCACGCGTCCTCCTTTCCGCGCGTGCCAGCCCAGCAGCCGAGGCCTAGCGCGCCCCCGCGGCCCAGCAGCGCGCACGCTCCCCAGCCCCGCTCGCAGCCCAGGCAGCAGCCAGCCACGCGATGTTATATTTAATATCTATTTAGTGTTTGGTATAAAAACAACAATTAGTTAATGATTCTTGCGTGTTCGCGTGCTGCTTCACGCGTCACGCGTCGTTCACGTATGTCGCGCGTTGTTCGTGCGCTACTCGCCTGTACTGTTCGCGTACGCTGTCACTGCCCATTTCGCGTGTGTCACGCGTCTTGCCACGCGTCGTTCGCGCGTATCTCGCGTGTCGATCACGCGTGTCGCATGACGTCTATGCGTGATAATAAATTGTTTTCTCTTGTAAAGATTTATGTTAACGATGTTAATGCATCATGTTATATAGTTTTGATAATTAACTTAAGGTTCGCTCGAATAATATTTATTAGATTAATATTCTAACTAGATTAAATTGTAGTGTTCCACTTGAGGCTTTTATAATAAATATTAACATGGTAAATATTAACTTAACATGATTAATGCCACCTCAAAGGTTTGGTGAATTAATATTTGTTCAGTATAAACGCGATGATTATTAGTGATTCTTGCGTGCTGTTCCGCACGTGGTGTCGTGTTGATTCGTGCGTCGTTCGCGCTCGTCGCGCGTGTTGTTTCGTGTGTCGTCAGCGTGCTATGTCGCACGTGTCCGCGCGTTGTTTGCACGCTGTCGTGTTGTTTCACGCGTCATAAATTTATCTCGCTTTAATTAAATACTGGTTTAACTGATAGTTGTTAGTGTAACAGGTTAAACAAAACTAAATGGTAGATATTATTTATATTTGATAATGTCGAATTAAATAGTATAGTTAATATTTGTTTAACATAAACGCGACAACTTCTCGACCGTAGCTTCGACTGTCGCGTTTCTTTTTCCTCGTGTGACCGTAGTAACGCGTTCCTTTTTGTATTGCATGTTTTATTACATTTTATCTTGTATGGTGTAATGTTCTTATGCGTATATATATGTTTGTTTGTTTGTTCCTATTTGTATTCGCTACGCGTTGCGAATAGATTGCGATCTGTTTCCGAGCTTCAAGGAATCGACGATCAAGCTTCGGCGACCAAATGATCCAGTTCTTCGAGTTCTACGAGATCGAAGACCCTGATCATTTGTTTAGTGAAGGCAAGTGTCACCTGACCTATTATGTCCCATTTAATTTATAATTCATCAACCCGCGTACCATGATCAACTTAAGGATTGACTAGAATTCTGTTTTCCTGTCCTTGTTTATCCTTTGGGAATTGGTTACTATGATTAGTATTATGCTACTGCTTTACTTTAATCAATGAACATGATGTGAACACTTATGATACGTTGTTGTCATTATGATTATGATGTTGGACTTGTGATACTTTAGGGGACTCGAGCTGTTTCTCGAGTGACTCTCCGTAAGGACTGGTTCATTGGATGACCGCCCGGGAAAACAGTGCAACCATGAGGGTGGAATGGGACGCCCTTAGCTGAATAATTAGAGGAACTGGGGTGTAGTTCGCTTCGCCTTGGGAGTGAATAAGGGTCTTGCAAGCCCGGGCTAGAGAGGGAATCACGACTTGTGGGTAAAGTGCGCAACCTCTGCAGAGTGTTATGAAAACTGATATATCAGCCGTGCTCGCGGTTATGAGCGACCAAGGGTGCTCCATTGATTAGAGATACTTTGATCAGAGATGGTTGGTTTACAGGTGGTGATGAGGATGATGGTTTTTTATTATGATTATGGTAATGGTAAGTGGTATTATTTCCGTTTGGAAAGGGTACTTTTGGGTTAATAACTTGGGTTAATATTCAACCTGGCTCTCTACTAGTAATAATTACCTGATCAACTAAAAGCAACTGCTTGACCTTAACCCCACATAAAGCTAGTCCACTACAGCCAAACGGGACATTTGCTGAGTACGTTGATGTGTACTCACCCTTGCTTTCACAAAACACCAGGTTGCCTTTGATGCAATCTATGCTCAGGTAAAGAAAGAGAAGAAGGCGTCGAGGTGGATCTCCAGGAGTTCCAGGACGTCGATGAGTTCAAGGATTAGGCTAGAGACCTCCCCCAGTCAGCTGCCCGTGGTGGGTTGTTTACGTTGGCTATGTTTCGATTCTGTGTACTTTGATTTATATTATGTAAATGGCTCTAGTCTGTAATCTTATTACTTACTCTTTATTGCAATTCGAAGCATTGTGCTATGATGAGTCATTTATGTAATCGCTGTGTACGTGAATTACTAATCCTGGCACATACATGGTTCACATTCGGTTTACCTTCAAAACCGGGTGTGACACCCGTGCACCCACGGAAAGAAGACAATCTTCAATTTCCAAACAAAGGAGCAATAGCCCTTGGCCCCTTGGGGATATAAAAGAGGCTCATAGGCGCCTCTACAAGAACACCAAGCATTATAAGAGCACACTACATCTCCGAGACTTCGCGACCACACATGCCAACTGTTTGAGAGAGATTTGAGTGCGTTTTTGAGTTGTCACTCTGTCGTTTTGTTCTTGCGCTCTCTTCTTTGTTTTTGTGCGTGTTGTTGTTGTGTTGTTCTCTTGTGTGCGCGTTCTTACTCCATCCCTTACTCTGGTTTTGATTGTGATCATTTGTGTAAGGCGTGAGAGACTCCAACTTGTGGAGATTCCTCGCAAATGGGATCAAGATATAAGGAAGGCATACATCGCACTCAAGTTTGATTTTTGGATCACTTGAGAAGGGTTGAGTGCAACCCTTGACCAAAGGAGGTCACCACAACGTGGAGTAGGCATTAGCCAAACCACGGGAAAAATCGATGTGTCTCTTGTCCACTTTACTTTATTGTGATTCTTGTCTTTCTTAGTGCTCATATTCACTTGTGATATTGATCGTAGTTTAATACTCATATTAAGAGAGCAATCAAGTGAAGGGTTCTCTTGTATCTTCTCTTCTCATCCGAACTTGGTTTTAATTCGCTCTAACTCATCTATGAGACCAAGTTGGTGTTGTGCCGCCCCCCTAGGTGCTCTCAATAGACTCATGAGTGAAATTTGATACTTAGACCTACCACTAATGGGTGTGAACCTCGTGGGCACCCGTGCCCGTGAGCACAACTACCATCTTATTCTAAACCGTCGTTCGCCGTTGGTGACCGAGTGTTTGTGGAACTCCAACCTATTGTTTAGTTCTCACTTGCACGTCATTGTAATTATAAGCTATCCTTTATGTTCTTTGGTCCTTTCAGGGCTCATTTGGTTTGGAGGGGATTGGAGGAGTTTAAATCTCTTTCTAGTCAAAATTAATAAATAGAAAAGGATTTAATCTCCTTCAATCTTCTCTAATCCTTGTGCTATCGAACAAGACCTCAAGGTTGATGTGAAAATTGGCTCCGCCACATCCAAGCTGAAACTTCGACCATCGGCAACCATTCACCATGTCTTCCATGTATTGCAAGTTGTCTCCATGTACTCATGTATCTTCGGCGCCTCTTTATGAACAACAATGTTTCCGTGTTATGGTATGAGTTGTCCAACGCCATTGATCTCCGGGTGACTACTCCATTGAACAAGGCCTGATTCAGTGGTCTCACTCTCCACTGGCACTCGCGACTTGGGAGCCCATGTACGAGCGTCGACTTCGGAACATCCTGCCATTCCAGAACCGGGGGATACCGGCAACCTGAACAATGTTGATTCTGCAGCGGGTTCCTCGTCGGGCTCGTCCAAGACCTAGGAGCAACCGCAGGCCTAACGCCTACACAACCCTAGTTTGGGTTGGTTCTGAGATCTGGACTAAAGCAGTTAATAGATTTCTAAAAATCTATAGATTTTTTATTTTAATTCAGAATCTTCTTTCATTCTAATTTTTTTAATCAAACATTAAGTATCCAATATATGTCTCCTTTCCCCCTATTGTTATCCTGTCCTAACAACGCTAGCTACCGAGCATTCCAGTCAAGCTTCAAACGACTGGAACTGAAAAAGAAACAGAACACACATATTTAAATTTTTGGAAGTGAGAGAGAGAGAGAGAGAGTTACTTGGATGATCGGGTTTCAAATCAACTGTCAACTGATGAGCTACCAAACGGCCGTTTTGATCTCTGGTTCCTAATACAGCCCTAGAGTCACCTAAATTCGCAACAATAAGATCCTGGCCCTGATAATACGAAGGCAAAGCTTTAAAAATTATAGACATTAAATTAAGTTCACAAGTAATAGTAGAAAATAGGCAACCAAGTTATTACCTGCTTGATTAAAGTAACTGCTGTACTTCCGCTGCAAATGCTATCGATATTCCGGTTCAATTTAAGTTCTTTGTCTGTTACCCTAAAAGCCTTCCGGAATGAATCTTTCATTGACAAAAAGGATTCCTGACGTTCTCCTTTTTCTACAGACACTGGAGACTTATCTTCTTCATCAGCGTACGGAGATAAAGTTTCTTCTAGAATTGAGCCATCTGAATTGCAAATGGGGCTCTCCCCAAAGTCATCATATATCAGATCACGCAGCTTCGAAGGGAGAGTATCTCTAACTTTCCTTGCTACAATATGGCCATGCGGACCGTGGCCATCAAAAACTCCACAAAAAATCGTGTCTGACCTTCCATTAAAATTCTGAACACAATGCAAGTTATGGTCATATATAAATAGAATACAAATATACAAGATAGAAAAGAGAAAAATGTACTTATTAGTTTAAAGACGCATTGTCAAAGAAAGACGGAGTCTATCTTAACGGGACATTTGGATCCCTTCATTTTAGAGGAATTGGAATTCACTCAACCCACAAACTTAATTTAAGAACGTGGGTACCCACGTTTTTAACTAAACCCCTGAACTTAACTCATTTAAGAACGCCGGTACCCACGTTCTTAGTTTTACCCACGAACATTTATCAGTTTCTAGTTTCTTGTAGTGCAATAAAGTAACTTATTTAGTTTGGAATTTGATATTTCATCACTTTCCAAAGTTCATATATAAGCCTATCTCAAATTTATGGGGTGGAGGATGTGAAATGATTTTATACATTAGTAGAATTTGTTTCTATTTTGTAACTTACATGACACTTTTCATCTCACTCCTCTAGTAAAAATGTAGCATATCAATATCTCCGACATCTTGCTAATAATAGTATACAAATATATTTTGCATAAGACCGAATTAGCTTAATTGATATATGCCTAAATTACTATTATTAGAATGTAATTCAATTCCAATGATCCAAACGGGGCGTAATGGAAAATTTTCAATCCCTATTTTTATTAGATTTCAAGCTTATATGTGATCCTTTTATCACTTCTCCCTCCGTTTTTATTTACATATCATGTTAGGTTTATCTCAGTCAAATGTTTATATTATTAGATATTAATTTAAATATATACATATATATAGGTTTGTAATATAAGATTTACGTCTTAAAAGTGACTTAATTTAAATATATACATATATATATATGTTTATAATATAAGATTTAGGTTTTAAGAGTGACTATAAAAAGTATTTTCAATATATAAAATCCATAAGGTTAAGTATTTTTCAAAATGAAGGTCAAAGATAGTAATGTTTTACTTAGAACAAACCTAATGTGGTAGAAAAAGAAGAATGGAGTATTACACGAAGTAGTTTTTAGAGGTGCACTTGTTTTAGACGCAGTTTTAATTTCAGCTGCTCATATAAATGGATATAGAGACAAACCCTCCACGGAAAGTGATTCCAAGGGTTGGTTTACCGAGCACCCCTAGAAAAACAAGCATTTAAAATTACCTTAGGTACGGTAATATGGACCACCTTAGAAATAGGTACAGCATGGAATTTATAATTTTTATATATAAAAAAGGATGAAGACAAACTTTATCTTGAAATTGTGCAAGGTGACAACTATTTTTTAGATGGTCTAGAGACCCATTTATATGTTTCAAGTATGCAAAACTTTAAATGTTATTTTTTAAAAAAAATAGTCAAACAACTATGGATGGACAAATACTCTGTAACTATGTTGTAGTATTCGACAAGATCTAGAATTCTACACATATTTTTTATTTAAGATACCTATGAAGATTAATATATTCTTACACTACTAAAGATAGGACGAGTCTTGCTAAATTTGACCGAATTTTTAGAAAAATGCATCAACATCTACATCATTAAATATGTTTTATTAATTTTCTTATGAAATACGTTTTGACACAACATTTATGTGAGCATGTCGAAATGAAAGTGAAAATAAGCCAAATTTGTAATGAAAGGGAACATAATCTAGTGCTAATGAATTATAATGAAAGTAAGCATTGATGCTTTTGTATCTAGAATTAATCCATTCAATGTCTCTTTCTTGACTACCATTATGTTATGTTTATTCGACACACTGCTCATATTGTGTTACAATTTACACCACCTAGAAATATGGGGGAAAATCCCATTCACCTGAATCGATGTGATAAACTATTAGTGTGAATCTACTGACAATTGTGGGTGTTATTTGAAGCATAAATTGGCTTAAAAGAATGAACTTTCTTTTGGGATTTCTAAACAAAAACCATTTTACATGTCTTACTCTCGCACTAGACACACTTGCATCAAACTGATTATTCAATGTACCTATTAATGCATGATTCCCTCGAATGCAGTAGCTATGCGGACTTTTGTATCCCATGAATGGTCTTTATTGTTTAGGATTGGTCAATAATTTGAGACATGTTTTTATTGTGTTTAGCATGTGGTTCTACTTGTTGTCTTTTGGGATACAACGTTGTAATGATTCTAAAATCTAGACTAATGTCCCCTATATAGAATTGTTGAACCTAGAACATACATCCATTATGTTTTTATATGAAATTTCAGAAACGGGGCAGATCTACTATTCATCGTAGCTAGAAGATAATTGACTAAGTTTATAAGGTTAAATAGGTTCAAAGACCTTAGAAACAAAAAGATCACTGAAGAAAACCATCAAAAAGCCTCCAAACAACATCTTGATTGACCAACCGGAAGCAACCAACACAAACATGACAAGAACATACAACCAATGGAACCAACCATCCGTCATCATCTCTCATCTACTTGATCCACGTCTTCGGGCATCAGCTACCTACGCACAGGTAGCCCTAGCGCACATAACAATGAAGGCAGAGTTTCCCCAGATTTCAAGGGAAATTTGGCAATGCTTCCAAGAAGAGAGTGGTGCCTAAAGGGTCGCCATTGTTGGATCTAACCTATGCTTGCCAAGGTTTTTAGCCAATGCAGATAGGCAAATGGCAGGAACAAACAAACCCACAAAACTCGTCAAACTTGCATCACCACCACACACTACCAAAGGATAACGCGCTGCACGGTGGAATTTTTGTGCACGACACCAAAACCTTGCTGCTAGACCCAATTGCTCATTGTGATGGCTTGAGGGAGAAAGGGCCCCTCTGCCACTCTCTCCGCAGTTTTCCCATGTCATGTTCTGCTATTTAAATCTCAACAGTTTAATTGTCAAAAATTAGGCATAATGTACTTGATCTGGTCAGAGGAAGTTTGTTTTGGACATCACAGAATCTATAAAATACAACTTTGACAACTAAGGGCATGTTTGAGAGGGCTTCCAAACTGGCTCCGGTTCCTGTAGGAGCCCTTCCAAATGGTCTAAAAATAGCTCTCAACAAATAGCACTGAGGAGCTAGAGTCGTTTTCATAGAGAGAAGCCAGAGCAACAAAAACTAGCTCCTAGCGGCTCCTCCCCCACTCTCCATATTGCCCTTCTCTTGTGTCAAGAGGAGCTGTTTTGCCAAATGATTTTGTTAAAAAACATTAGCTCCTATAGATAAGCTGCTCTTGAAGAGAAGCTAGAGCCGGAGCATTTTTAAAAGAGCCAGAGCCATGCCAAACATGCTCTAATTTATATATACCATATTTGTAGATCAGCAAAGAAACATAGTTGTTTTGACTTCAAATGTTTATATACAACTCACTGCAGTCAACAATGAATCAGTATTTAAATATTTTTATTGCATACATCTCCCAAAGCACAATCTTCGTTTACTACATTAATAATAAGCAGTGATACTATTTTCAGGTGGTCAAATCACAAGATATTTTATTATAAATCAATATATTGTTTGTAATATCCAAACCTCTAATTTTAATTGAAACTGTATGGAGATCAAAGATGGAGCCAGGAGAAATTTTAGGAGAGCCTAAACTAAATCACAACAATATAGAAGCCCCTTTTACATTATATTGTGTACATTTTAAATTTTAGTGGAGACTTCAGTGGGACTCCATGGTCTCAGGAATGGGAGGGGGCTCGAGCCCTGCCCGCCCTACTGCTGCCTCCATCCCTGATGGAGATGTTGCTTGCTCCATCACTAAACCATCCTTTGAATTGTCCTTTTTATAATTTTGATTGGTGCATTATATTGTATTTTTAGAAAATAAGAAAAATGAAAGAAAGATTCCATGAGAACACAATGAGAAATCCAAAATTAACTATTTGATCTATGGATGTGCAAGGAGGAAGAAAAACACATCAAAAGGTGATGGTTGAGGGAGGCCAAAAGAAGGGAGGGTGGTAGCATGCTGAATGGACAAGAACAGGCTAGGGGTGCATCCAAGGGTAGAGGAGAACAAGAGGCTATGCACAGTTTTAGGAATAATGAAGATCGGTGGCCAATACTCTACGTCATTGATTGTTTCCACCAAGATACATCACGTACAAAAACTGAATTGTTTCAATATATAATGTCACCTTAGATATTAAAAGGGTGGATAGCTCAGCAAAATTTGATTCTTAGTCTTTCTTTTCTAGTTCAATATGCCTTATTATATGCATGTATTTCTTCTTGATTCTTACAGATAGACGATCTGAATGATAATAAACATTAGAAATTTAAAAAGAAGAAAGTGTAAAAGAGGTGAACCCTTTAGTAATGTAAAGAAATATAATCAAGGTCGATGGGAACATACCTCCCAAACAACCATGGCATCCTGGTTGGTACCCTTCTTCCCCTGTCGCGTGAACATGCAAGCCAAATTACCCACTCCATTTCCTATTATCCTACCCTCCACCTTTTCCTTCCTCTCTTTTACATCTCTCCCTTTGTGCGCACCTCCCGCAGCCATGGTAGGCCGCTGCTCTACAGTCAGGCATGATCCCATCGATAGTGCATGCACAATATCATGCAGGCAGTCAAGACAGCCACTGCATCCACCACCCGATGGCGCTGCCATCATCACCCCTACCGTCGTGCTGTTGTATGTCGTCGTCGCCGCCGTCGTGCTGCCTTGGTTAAAATCAACTTGAACCTTTCCTCTCCACACCAATTGCTACCCAGTATCCCCTCCCTTTTGTGATCGCATAATTCATACGACAATATGGAGGAGAAACAAGCGTATAGACGATAGAAGACATCATATTTGGGAGCAATGGTGGTCAGAGAAAAGGGAAAATTGTAGGACGTGGACTAGACAAGAATAGGGTAGGGGTAGTGCATACGACGGGGAAAACGGGATAGAAAATAGTATGAGGGGCATGGTGGAACAAGTGGTTGTGCGTGGTTTGGGTGACAAATGCTTTACTTATGCTTGTCTTTCATCATTGCGTTGATTAAGGGGGTGTTTGGTTCCCACCTCCTAAACTTTAGTGACAAATATTTAGTCACTTTTAGTCCCTAAATTACCAAACGGTATGACTAAATGAGACCTCCCAAATATAAATTCTAGTGACTAAAGTTTAGTCCCTAAAGTTTAGGTGGGTGACTAAAGGAACCAAACACCCCCTAAGTTTGAAGTTGACCATTTCATCAACAAAATAGTGTGATATATGTTCATATGTCTTTAATATATTGTTGAGCCCTTGTGCATCATTTTGTGATATATTTGGTATGGCTCCCTTAGATACACACACTGTTAGTTTTGATGGTGATTGTAGCCGATAGGAACAAGTTGTGCGAGTGGACAGGAGGGAAAGCAAATTGATCTTATGCCCCGATGGTGATTCCAGCCGATAGGGGCAAACAACATAAATGACTAGACCAATAACTCCATTGTAATTTGTGCTACAATCAAAACAAAAGTAGATCCAATCTACTATGTCTATTGCATACATGCAAACCATCGAGATAAAAAAATTGTGCATGACCTGGCTCCAATACCGCTATTGAAAAATGTGTATGCTATGCACTAGCTTATCTATTGTATTCAACCAGGATAGCATGCAAGTAGAGAATCATGGATTGTTACCACAAGACACATAGTTGAAGAAGAACGCTGGAAGTAGTCGAACATCCTCGTGTTCACTCTCCCTCCTCAAATTTGTTGTCGATTAGTGTCATAACAACAATAAGGTCTCCATGATATCCACACTTGCGAGGATGAAATGTCGTGACAACATTGTGCTAGCACCATACGTAGCAAGAGAAATGGCAGTGGCGTCTTGAGTGCGTGTAACCCTAGGGAGAAAGGCGATGACAACTAAGATAATCTCTCAAACATGCCAACTCCTTTGTATATGTAGATATTTGCTAATGGACTTCTAACCTAAAGGTCCATTAGTGTTCACATGGATCGTGATTGTCTCTTACGCATATATTGAACAAGAAAAGACATTAGCATGAGCGTCAGAGTTGAGGATCAGTGATGACTTTAACGGTGATGTCAACATAGAGTGTGTCATGTTGATAACATGCTATAAAACATGTAACCAATGCTTAGTATCTTTCACACTCCGTCTCTTATGATTAACATAGTAGTTGAAAATAGAGCACTTAAACACATGAGGTAGAAAAAATATTTTTTATTTCTCTGAATATTGGTAATTACAACACAAAGCTCTCACATATATATAGTCCAACCGAAACATAAAAATTTGATAAGAACCCAAATAACAATTTATTAATATTAAAATTCATCATTTTCATTTTCTTTTAGGATAGAATATGTATATTTTACAACAATCATGATCTACCAATATGTAATGGTCACCTTGCCTCAAAGAAAATCCAACAAATTACATGTGGCTCTAACTTTAATCTTATAATTTTATTATTTAATTGCTAAATAAAAAATAGACAAATATCATTAATAATCCAACAAAAGTTGCCTTGTTGGAAAGGGTTATGAGAAGTGTTATTCTTTATACCTAAGGCATTAACCAGATTATGAATGACAGTGTGTTGTCTTAGAGAGTTGTCTGTTATGGGCTTATGGCCTCCTAATCTATTTCTATTTTATTCCCACCTCAAGTTATGAAGAGTATGATGTAATAGTGGTATCTTGTTACTAGACATGTTAAGATGATATATGATGCAATATTTTGTCTGTACTCAAAATATATTTTCATGCTCTTTTCTTGCTAAAATATTATGTAACTTTATTAACAACTCACGAGCACAAATCACAAATCATTCATGATATAGTTCATTCTTCTTAACAAGACATGTTTGAGGAAAAATGAAGCTAAATAAAAGCAGGGCAGGTGCTAGCAGTAGACTATACCGATAGTTACGCTTTGGTTGGGGTATCATTCATCATGGTTCCACTATGGATAGGTTGGACTGACCGGTGGATGGTTGTACCGAACGTCCTAACTAGTTAGTACTAACCTAAATCGGTTGGTAATATCCGACTTTAGTGATGTGGTGTGTTCTGATTGGTCAACAGTTGTGCTACATTAGGTAGTTGCTTTTTAACAATCTAAAGTCCGAAAAATTTGAAAAAAAAATAACAAAACCCCGAAAATCCTTCAAGTGACATCCAAGCTTTCACAACTCTCATTCATTGCCAAAGCAAGTCTTCACTTCAAGCCACACTCAAAAGCCTAAAAATCCTTCAAGTGCCATAATTGTGATTTCTAATCTTTAGTGATTAGCGCCTTAGAGAGATACTAGAGAGAGTGTGACATTGTGTTTTCTTGTTGCTTGGTTTCCTTGATCGTGCTTTATTCCTCTGCTTCTAAATTCTCATTGACTTGTAAAGCTAGCAAGAGACACCTAAGTGTGTGGTGATCCTTGCGGGTCTGAGTGAGCCTCGAGATTAAGAAGAAGCACTCATCTGGGTCTAAGTGACTATTTGAGAGAGGGAAAGGGTTGAAAAATACCCGGCCTACGTGGCCTCCTCAACGGGGACTAGGTTCTTTGAAGTCGAACCTCAGGAAACAAATCGCTCGTGTCTTTGTGTTAATCTTTCATTACGATTTGATTCTTTCTCTCTCCTCTCTCTAAGTTCTCTTGCTTGAAATCATTTTTTGTTAGCTCCCAAAGTTATCTGCATTGCTTGAGCAGCTTGTGGCAAAAATAACTATCTTCCGCACTCTGATTTCATTATTACTCATTCTAACGCTAATTTCGGGTGAAGTTTGTATTCAAAGTTTATAATACTTAGGTTTCGCCTATTCACCCCCTCTAGGCGACTTTCAATTGGTATCAAATCCCAGCACTTCATTAGATTCTAACAACTTGAAGTAATGTCAGGTGAACACGCCAAGAACGAGAAGACACCCACCAGGGAAAGTCCGAAGGCAAGACATCGTCAAGGATGATCAAGATATCTGGTGATAACCACAAAGAGCGGGAAGAAGAGTTCACTGGCTCCACCAAGTCGAACAAGAAAAAGGATGGCAAGAAGAAAAAGAAGATGAAGGTGATCATCATCTATGAAACCGACTCTTCAGCTTCGGCTTCAACATCCGACGCCGAGTTAACATCCTCCAAGCGCCAAGAGCGCCAGAAGTATAATGAAATTCCTCTTTGCTATCCTTGCATTCCTAAATGTACTGCATTACTTTCAGTTCCATTAGGCAAACCACCTTATTTTGATGGTGAAGACTATTCTATATGAATTGATAAAATGAAACATCGCCTAACCTCACTCCACGAGAGCATATGAGATATTGTTGATTGTGGAGCACAGGTATCACAGGAAGGCGACAAGGTCTACAACTTTAACGAAGCCGCCCAAATTAGGCACTTCAACTCCTAAGCCACCACTATACTCCTCGCTTCCTTGAATAGGGAGGAGTATAACAAGGTGCAAGGATTGAAGAGTGCCAAATAAATTTAGGACGTCTTCATGACGGCACACGAAGGTGACAAGGTTACCAAGATCACCAAGCAAGAGATGATCAAGAGAGAACTCGGTAGGTTCATCCTCAACAAAGGAGAGGAGCCACAAGCCATGTACAACCGACTCAAGATGATGGTGAACCAAGTTAGCAACCTCAGGAGCACCAAGTGGAATGACCATGAAATGGTCAAACTCATTCTAAGGTCACTTGTCTTTTGTAGCCCTACTCAAGTACAATTAATTTGTGAGAATCCTAGGTACGAATAAATGTTTCCCAAGGAGTGATTAGAATGTTTGTGAGCTTTGAACTTATGGTCAAAGACTCCAAACACATTGTGAACTTGGAGTAAGGAGCCACCTCTACACCCGAGCCACAACCCATTGTATTCATGGCAACAGAAGAAAAGGAGGAAACTACACCAAGAAAAAGGTTCCCAATAGATGCCTCCAAGCTCGACAATGAAGAAATGGCTCTAATCATCAAGAGTTTCGCCAAATCCTCAAGCAAAGGAAAGGGAAGGACTACAAACCCCATTCCAAGAGGGTTTGCTACCGTTGTGGTAAGTCCGATCACTATATTGCAAAATTTCGATATGCTAGTGACAATAACAGGGACGACAACAAGAAGGGGAAGAAGAAGATGGATACGAAGAAGTACTACCATAAGAAGAAAGGCGGCGAGACGCACCTTGGAAAGGAGTGGGACTCTGATGAGAGCTCCACCGACTCTTCCTCAGACGAGGATGCCGCCAACATCTCCATCAACAAAGGTCTCCTTTTTCCCAACGTCGGCCACAAGTGTCTCATGGCCAAGGAAGGCAAGAAGAAGAAGAAGGTATACACTAAAAACACCCCAAATATACTACTTCCAATGATGAGGGTAGCTCTAGTGAAAAAGATGATGATTTGTTGTAGTACCCCGACAATTCAAATCTAGAAAATTTCTTGAACTTTTCCTAAATGCAAAATGAATTTTAATATTTTGTTTCAAAAATGTTTGTTTGCGAGTTGATCTCAACAAAGAAAATATAGTGGTCTATTTTTTCTACAAAATTCTTCTCAAAATATCCTACAAATATTTCTCCAGAAATACTGTCTAAATATTCCACCGATAATTCTCCAAATATTTTTATCCTAAGAAATACCCTCAGAGTCACTTTTAAAATGCTTAAAATATTTTCTTAATAATTTTTCATATGATCATACATATATGTAACATCATGTTCACTCCCGGACCAGCAGTACTTACTCCTAGCAGCCCTCTGGGACCATAGACCATCCCCACAGACCAACACGAGTCTTTTGTGCAAACTTTATCCTTACTCATGCACACCCGGAAAGACTTCCCAGTCGGTCACCTATCCTAAGATTTCTATAAGACAAGCACGCTTAACCTAGAGGTTTTTTCGAGGTAGGCCAAAAAGAAGATACACCTTATTGATATGAGTACTCTATTAATTCTATTAAGCCTTGGGCTAAAATATCACCATCCACTGGGGCTAGGATATCACAATCCACCCCCTTAGAAGATCGATGTCCTCATCGATCAACCCGAAGCTAGGAACCTCCCCTCTTGGCCACGTCTATGTGTCTAGTGTCGTCATATGCCATGCCATGTGACCACTTTGGGCCCACATGCGCTATGCGCCATATACTCGAACCCCTAGCCCACACACGCCCGTGAAACCGTGAGGGTCGATTTAGATACCATTTGTAACACCTTGTTCACTCCCAGACCAGCGGTACTTACTCCTGGCAGCCCTCTAAGTTCATAGACCATCCCCACAGACCAACACGTGTCTTTTGTGCGTACTTTGTCCTCACTCGTGTGCACCCGAAAAGACTTCCTGGTCGGTCACCCATCTCAAAATTTCTATAGGACAAGCACGCTTAACCTTGAGGTTCTTTCGAGGTAGGCTTCCAAAAAAGAAGATGACCTTATTGATATGAGTACTCTATTAATTCTATCAAGCCTTGGGCTAGGATATCACAATACACTGGGGCTAGGATATCACAGTTGTTGGTCACTTGTTCTCAAATGCTATGAGTTAAGAATAAGGCAACACAAGTGTTAATGGTTAAAGACCTTCATCCTTCGAAGCATTACCTCCCTCTAGATATAATGATCTTCGGATGAAGGTCATGAAGGACATGCCTTCATCATTTCAATATGTAAGACTATATAACAGGGACATATGAAATATAGAAAAATCATGAATAATTATATCAAGTCATCAAATTATTCATATTATCATTATATAATCATGAACAAACATCAATTATATCAAATTACATTCATACCTTCGGCTTAACAGAAGGTAAAAGTCCGAGAGTGACGTGCGAGCGATTACAAGTCACCATGAACAGTACGATGTTACTATTCATCTATTTATAGGCACTGGACGCAGCCTGGGTAAATTTACATTTATGTCCCTGACATTTACTATTAGCCAAAAGGTAATCTATCGAGGACTGAGCAGTCTTTTCCTTTTAAGTCGGTTTCGTCCTTCATCATCATCCTTGTGCTGAGCTGAAGCTTCTCCAGCCACAGCTTCGGAGTTGGTCTATCCTTCTTCCCGATCACGCTTTTTCATACCTTGCACGCATTCGTCTCAAACCTGAAGCTTCCTGTGAGTATACTATTCTGGAGAACATGTTAGTCGTGTTTTTGAGGACCTTCGAAAGATGAAGGCCCCCAACAGTAGCCCCTCATAGTATTAATTTGTTGTTTAACAAATTTAGACTGCAACATGAACGAAGGCCTTTAGCCGAAGGTCCGAAAAAACACCTTCCCTTCGCTAGAATAGTGAAAGTTAATGACAAATGGGGCCCGCCAAGTTGCAATGCACTAGGCATATAAATAGAAATCCACAACGACAGCATCTGTTGCGCCATTTCAATTGCTTGTGCTATTTTCTCAAATTTTAATTTTCTTGCTGTCAACTCTCGCTTGATTTTGCAAGCTTCGTGATATACATAAGTGCTTGTTGAATGTCTAAAGAGAAGATGTCTGAGGAGAAGAAGGTTGCGGACCCTGCTCTTGCTGGGTTTTACGAAGCTATGGAAAAAACAAACACAGAGAAGATTACAAATGAAATAATGGCTGATTTGTCTGAAGATTCTAACGATAGTGATGACTATGATGTGGAAAGTGAAGACGAAGATGCGGAAAATCGGCCCTAGCGACCAAGTCATCCATCTTCAGAAAATCATCCATTAAGCAGAGTCAAATTGATGCTATGAAAGTGAAATATTTCCGAGATATTTCAATTGTGAGAGCTGGAGGAGATAGTGCTGCACCTGCTCCCGAAGAGAATGAGGTGGTTGTCTACAAGAGTTTTATGAAGGCTAGGCTTCAGTTCCCATTGAGCAAATTTGTGGTTGAGGTGCTAAAAACCTTCGAGATTTTCCTACATCAAATTACTCCCGAAACCATTATTAGGATGGGGGTTTTTATTTTGGCCGTGAGAAGCCAAGGGATGGAGCCAAGCGTAAAATGCTTCTGCAATATGCATGAGCTACTGCTCGAGATGAAGGCTACTGGCAAGGAGCAATATCACAACAATTTTGGTTGTTATGGCTTCGTGCCCCGTGCCGATGTAAGTTATTCGGTCCCAACATTCCGATAAAGGTGGCCCGGAACCTAGATGGAAGAATGGTTCTATGTTGAGAATAATTTAACTGAGAGGGAAGATATAAGAGGAATTATTCAACGTCCCATCTGGTCTCGCTTCGGCATCAGGAGGCCAGCCACCGCTCTAGGTAATGATATAGAGGGATGCCAGAGAAGCTTCAACACTATCTACACTTTTATGGGCACCAGAGACCTGGTTCAAGAACACATCGCCTACAGAGTATGGCCGCTCATGAATGAGCGGGAGATGCCGAAGGAAGCTACTGTCGGGTCTAGCCAGGGTTGCCTGGTCTATCTAAAGTATAACTTCAGATATAGAGGCGAGTTTGATGAGCCAAATGATGAATGGTTGAGCAGTATTGAGGCAACTAGCGATGCATTGCTTGGGGCTTACACTAGAGCCGAAGATGATGCTTTGACCTCAGCCTTCGGCGGTCGAGGCAAGAAAAGATTAAACAGAGTTTTCAACATGATTGGTTTCATATACCATGATTATTGCTATCCCTCATGAAAGCATGGAAAGAAGAGGAAAACCGTCGCTTTGGCCATCTCTGTTGTGCCGAAGGGCAAAAAGATCAAGGTCTTGACGCACCAGCCGAGATACATTGAGACGACCACATTGCCGAAGCTGGGTGAAGGGACATCTTCCATTGCCGAAGTAGAACAACCTGCTCCTGCCATTCCTAGGGAAGACCTGTCTGAATTACCAAAGGTTCCTGCAACCGGGTCAGTCGAAACACTGAAACATGGTGCCGAGGCCAAAGAAGAGGCGGTTAAAGAGCCAAAGCTAGGGGAAAAAGTAGAGCTGCCAAAAATCTTGAGCCCACCAGTGGAGTTAGGATTGTTGAAGATAACAAGAGCTCCTGCACTAACTCCCAAGAGGAGGAGAATGGCTAGCGTGCTAGACGCTGTCATGGAGACAATAAGGGCATTAACTCCTGCCCCTGCAAAGAAAATTGCCGAAGCTGCTATAAGTCACGCTGAAATCGAAGTTGGGCCCTTAGTACCTGCTGAGATGGATCCTGCCGCAACTGAGGATAGGGCTGAGCAAGAATCTCCAGATGTTGGCATGGCTATGGAGAACGATGTGGCCGAAAAAGCTAAATCTCCTGCTCCCGAAGCACCGTCTGAAGATCTTGACTTTATTATTCGACATGCTTCGGGAAAAAGACTATCTGAAGAAGAAATTGTAGAAGCCAAACACTATGCCCGGGAACTGAAATACCTGAAGGGGGCCTTAGTGTTCAACGGCACTGATGAAGATGATTTCCTATACTGTCTCCCGGACAATAAATAAATATCCGTCTGCCGGGAGATGGCCAAAAATATGGGGTTTCCAAAGCTTGAAGCTGGCCTCTCCACCATGTCAAAAGATGACCTTGCAGATAGCCTTGCATACAACAGTCTAAAGGTATGAAAGTGATGAACTTAAAAATAGATTGTCTTGTTTTGTATACTTGTGCTAATTCTATCTTCCTGTAGGGCTCAATTCTTAGCAACACTTTAAGGGCACAAAAGAATGGTGAAGATGAAAGCTGCGTGATAGCCCTCGGCAACCTTCGGTCAGAAGTTATCAAGCTGAGGAATGAAGTCGTGGAAAAGATAAAATCCTGCTTTCATTGGTGGATAAAGTGAAAAAAGACAAAGCAAAATTTAACACTCAATCCGAAGCTTATAAAGCCGAAATTGAAGACCTTCGGAAGAAACTTGCCAAAGCTAATGAAAATTTTGCACTCGCAAAAGCTAGTCAAGAAATAAGTGAATGGTCGAACACTAGGCTGGAGAAAAATGTTGAGGAGCTTCGCGAATCCAAGGAAAGGTGCTTCGAGAAATCCTTGGATTGCGTGAAAAAATTGAAAACCAGCTTTACCAAGGTGGGTGCATATTCTTCCGAAGAGAATTTCATTCGAGGCGATCCCGAGGGTGTTATTGATTGGATAAGTGGAGAAGTTGAAGCTTTTGAAGAGATCCTCAGTGATCGCGAGGATATTTGTGCTTTTGACGGCGCTCGAGGGATTGCTGCAATTCTGGAGAAGGCTGGTTGTGATCATGTTAAGGCTGCAACCCAGACTGAAGCCGCCTTTTCCACAGACGACACGAGAGACCCCCCAGCCGAAGCTACTCTGGTGGGCGAAAAATTTTATTCCGATGTCTAGGTGAACGGTGGCTGAGAATTGGCCAACGTAATCATAAAGAAGAATGAAAAAGAAACACACGATGCCCGAGAAGAAGCTAGGCGAGCCGAAGAGGCTGCTGAGCGCGCAAGGCGTATAGGTATTATTCTTGAATTTTAGTTTCAGTGTTTATTTTATGGCTTCGGTCTAACAGTTTGCCTATTACAGCTGAACTCTCACCGCTACCCGAGCCGTATGACCCTCAGGCTGATCCCATTATGAAAGAAGCATTGGATGTAATGAGTGTTGCTAACTCCATCATCGACGAAGTTGTCGACAGGCTACTAAATGAAGCTGCCGAGGAGATCCTTAAGGAAGATTAGGCTTTTATTGTAATAATACTATGTAACATTTGGTGTATGAAACAATTAATCAGACATGTAAATTGTTGTAATATATTTCTTTGTGATGCATGAAATTTACGCACATACCGTTTTTGAGCCTTCGGCGAAAAAGCACCTTCCCTTCTTTTCATGCTTCGTAAAGAAAGAAGCCCCTTCTATGGCAAATCTGTTGTGATGAAATTGTGTTTTCCGAAGGTTTTCTTCGTGCCTCAGCATATTTTCATTCAACAAAGTATTGCCGAAGATCTGCTTCGTATCCAATCTTTTTGTCGTTGATGCGATATGATGTATGATGTAATGTTATGCAAATTGATGCGATGATATGATGCAATATGATGGTGATGCCGAACACACACACACACACGCCCACAATGGAACACACAAGACTCTACATCCCCTTAGGGACGTCTTTGGAGTCTTTAAGCTCTGCATCCCCTTAGGAACAACTTTGGAGCTTCTTCACCTTATATTTCGGTGGTATTTAAGCTTTGCATCCTCTTAGGAACGACTTTGGAGCTTCTTCACCTTCTATTTCGGTGGTATTTAAGCTCTGCATCCCCTTAGGAACGACTTTGGAGCTTCTTCACCTTCTATTTTGGTGGTATTTTAGCTCTACATCCCCTTAGGAACGACTTTTGAGCTTCGGAACTTACTCTGCGCTCCCTTAGGAACGACTTTTGTAGCTTTGAAACTTACTCTGTGCTCCCTTAGGAACGACTTTGGTAGCTTCGAAACTTACTACGCTCTCTTAGGAACGACTTTTTGAAGCTTCGGAAGTCTGTTAGGAAGAAGCATTTTACTTAATTGTAACACCCCAGGTGTTACCCAAGGCCCTGGCTCAATGCATGCACCTATAGCCTATTAGCACATGTGTGTAGATGGGAAGAAGAGTCACCAAAACTTTAGAGACCATGGCTTAACTAAGTAATGATCATGGTCGGAGGGATACCCTAGCTTTTCATGTACCTTCACCTATGAAAAATGTTCTAAAACCCTAGTTCCCTCTCTTGAGCCATTAAACCCACAAGCATTGGATTAGTGAGAAGGGGAAGAAATTGATCATTTCATGACTTAAACCATTTACCAAAGTTGAAGTACATCAACATATCTACAAAATTTAGTAAGGGAGATATTACAAAAAGGTCCCATAAAAACCTATATCAAGCCTCCAAGTGGAGAGCACCCTAGAGCAATCCATTTTTCTCTAAGTCAAAAATCAGCCCTAATCTAAAGATCATAAGTGTTCACTTATTTGCTGGCGCCAAAACCATATGGTCCAAATAATAAAAAGTAGACAAACTACCCAAGGCACACCCTTGAAAAGTTTGAAACCAAACCAAGATTGTTTGACATGGTTTGGCATCTGTTTTATCGCGAGATGAACAGTGCAGACAGACAAGACTTGGCGCCACCATATCTTCCAAGCCAGACCCGATCTCCCCTTGGAACTCACATGAACTAGATAGCTCTAGGTGCAGGGAAGAAATCTTACACAAGTCATATGGCAAGATTCACATGTTTGGGTGCTCAGCAGGCGCAAGAACTCGGGCAGATTAACAGGGCCACGTGTTCGACGCGCCCTAGCAACGCCAGAGCACGCTCCGGCGCTCGGCCCCGCGTGTGCCGCGCCACGCCGCGTCAACCCCGCGGCTATAAAGCCAACCCCGGCCTCGACCGTACACCCCCGCGCGCTCCCAACCCTGCCTGAGCACAAGTTCACCGGCATTTGCCCTGCGCATGGCGTGCCAGCGGCCGCCATGGCCCCGGCCACTCCAGCCCTCCTCCACCCCATCTGACCCCTTGGCTAGCTTCCTCGGAGCTCAGTGAAGCTCCCTGAGCCCGTAGACCGAACACCACCTCACCGGAGACGCCGGTTTGACGTCGCCAGACTTCAACCGGTCGCCGTCGCACGTAGACCAAGCTACACGATAAGCCAATCGTCGATTCCTTGCGCCTACAACATCCTTGACCTCCAGTGAAGCTCTTCGCGCTATTTAATTGAGCTCTACCGTCGTGAGCAGGCCGGAGCACGCGCCGCCGACAAGCCCGACCGCCTGCGCACACGGCCAGCCCAATTCTAGCCATCACCGTCGGCGATCTGCCCCTCGACGTGACCATCAGGACCTCCCGGACCTCACCCAGCGCTCCATCGGACCTCTCCCGCCGCTGGTAAGCCACGCCACCCTTTTTCCTCTCTGCGGCTACTGTTCTGGCAAGGAGGGAGCTCGGGTTAAGAAAGGGAAAATCCGGGGGTATTTGCGATGTTAGTGACTCAGTGAAATAGTTCTGCAGGGGCACGATTTAAACAGTTTAGTTAAAGAAAACCCCAGGGGCCCCGGTGCAAAGCTGTTTTTCTTAAACCTTTAAGATTTATTCTTTTTAAATAAGTTGAGAACTTGAAAAAGTCATAACTTGAGTTTTATCCAACCAAATTTGATCAAACAAATTTTGCTAGGTCCCAAATATTATGAACTATTCAGCAAAAATAATAAACACCCTAGTTCCTATAATACTTTTTAGAGTTTTGAATTAAATAAGCATACTGCCCAAAAACTAAATAAACAGAGGGAAAATGAAATACTTTAGGACTAAGGCTGAGAAAAATTGGAGATGACCTTAGCTAGTAACTACACTGTCTAAAAATGTAAAACTCCCCAGTATACTAGGTGAAGGAGGGATTAATCATTAAAACTTGGATTGGCCCAAACCTTAAGAAAATGAAAAAGGGAATTTAAAATGAGAACCAGAGGGCAACCACATTTTTCCTAGCTTGCTTAGGTAATATAGTTCATAAGAAAATTATGTTGAACCCTCTGTTAGTGCAAAAGAAATGCACCACATTTTATTTTATAAAAATAGTAAGAACTTAGAAAAATCCTAGAAAAATAACCCTAAGGAGAAACCACCCCAATCCTCGGGATAACTACTATTATGCTAGTATGAATCTAGGAAAAACACAAGTTTTGTTATTTGATATTTTCAAATGACAAGTTAGTTATAAGTGCCTTTTTGACATTAAAATTTTAAAAAATCATAACTAAATAACTATTAAGTCACTTTCTGTGGTTTTTGGCACAGAGACCTGTATACCCATAGATGTTGGCAAAAATAATCTTTAGTGTAGAACCACCACCTAAATCAGAGTTGTAGTGTAAAGTGACCATTCACCCTCACTTTTGTTATTTTTTCCTACATTTTATCCTAATTATTTTTAACCTCAAAATTTTAGATTTGACTACAGAGACCAATGTTTACCCACTGTAATTTTTGCAACATTTTTGGAAAATTCTAAATCACTATGGTTGTTCAAGCATAAATAGACAATAAAAAGGGAATTATGGAAGAAATTAATATTACAACTAGATCTCCCTAAGTTTCCAATACAACATGAAGGAAAGAATTAAATTCTTAATTTCACTCAAGGCCCTACAATAGGTTAGTGTAAAACACTAAGAGCACCGTTCGATAAAGAAACCCTAGTTTACCCACTGTTTTAATATTGTTTCACCATACATAGTATTTACTAAATTGACATATCATTAATATACATGTATCTTATTCATTACATTCGATAGATTGTAATCTCGCTGACGGAGAGTACATCCTCATTCCGGAGCAAGGAGTTGCTCAGGAGGTAGTCCAGGAGCCAGCACCAGAGCCTGCCACAGAGGATCTGCCTGCCCCAGCTGTTGAAGGCAAGCCCCAGTTTTATACATAACCGTTATATATGCTATTTTACTGCACTTAATGTTTGTAGGCTTGTACTGTGCACTTAAATGTAGGAGTTGTTTGAAAACCCTAGTTGCCTGAACTCAGGATTCCTTTTGAGATGGATACTAGTATGCTAGGTCGAGTAGCTGCTTTACTAATTAGGGATCTCGGTAGAAGTCGAGTGATTTTCTAGCACTCGCGCGAGGTCGAGAATTGGTTGTATCCATTTTTACATCGCAATGATGATGGTCTATGGACAACGATCCATGGGAATGCGTTATCTACGAGACAGAAATTGGAATAAGGATTAAGGTGTGGTACCGTGTGTCAAGCGTTTGAACGTACTAAGCACATGCCGAAAAATATGGTAAATAGGTAAGCCTAGTACCTGAGTGAACCTGCCCGCGGATTGATCTCCTCACGCGACCTGAGACGTGGTCTCCCATTCCGGTTATGGTGGGTACAAGTGCGGTCACTGCACGACGACAGTCGGGGTCAGTGAGGCATTGTACGCTAAGGCGGTGGGCCTCTTTCTATTGCCAGGGAATCGATGGGGACGGTTGATGTGTGTGGGGACAGAGTGTCTTGCCACGTCGTGTGTTTAGGTTTACCTTGCAAGGTTAAAAACTTGATTCGAATCGTCTGCTTCTCGTAGCTAATGAGACTGCTTGATCCATGCTGCTATATTGAGTAATAAGTGGAAATGAGGTGACTGGCAAAAGATATTGATTGATAAAATGTTCGATACCATGTATGAATAGCTAGGTACTCATCTAGTTTAAAAAGGATCATACTAAAACTTAAAAAGCTAAAACTTGATTTTAGACTCAGCTAATGCTTTTGGCAAAACAAACCCCTCAGCCAAACAGCTGCATGTCTAGAGGTAGAGGAGTAGACTCCTCACACCGGGTAAGTCTAGCTGAGTATTAGTATATTCAGCCTTGCTTGTGGCATAATTTTTACAGGTTCCCTGGAGGATATGGTTACTAGAGTGACTTGGCCATCCATCCTGCCACCAGGCTGGACAATCGAGTGGGACCCTACCTCAGCAGGAGAGGATCATGAGGAGTGATGGGCCAGGCTTCCCCATCCTCCCTTTTATTTACCGATAGTTAATTTCCGCTACATCGAGAACAATGGTCATTACTTTTGCAAAACTCCGATGGTGATGTAATAACCTTAAGTACCTCTTCAACTTATGGTTTATGCTTTATTGTATTTGCTCTTTGCCTCACCTTCGAGTGAGTATGTGGTACTTGATCCTGTTAGTGGCCTTGTTGGACTCGATCCAAGGGACTAACGTTTTATTCCTATTTAAGTGTGGTTTTGCCTTCAAGGCAGGACTTGGGCACTTAAGTTGGAATAATTCGGGCAGTTTCGCCACAGCTGGTATCGGAGCTTGTACCACCTCAGAGGAATCAATAAATCATAATTACCGACCTTTTCAAAAGTAAAACTTTCTTAGAAACCAAGTTGGATAGATGTCAGGACGATAAGGATAGACCTAGGACGTGAAGCCTTAGGATATTAGATGGGTAGCTAGGTGACTATTTAAATATGTCGTACAGGCTACTACAATATAGATAGGGGAATTCTGTACCCCTATACTTGATGTGAGGATGATTAGGACGAGCATACATGCATCCTTTTTCTTGTTTTGTCATCTTAGTAAAATGTCATTATCAACAGTAAGATACATAAATAAAGAAACATCCATAACAAGATTTAAAATCTATAACAAAGATTTCCACTTAACCCTGGAAAAGCCAAGTCCGCGGAAATTTCCTAGTCTTTTGCACTAGCTCCTTTTATTTTTGGGATTCTTTTTCCTTTTGCTTACACTTTCCCTTGCACAGATGACTTCCCACGTACCCATGGATGGAGGAAACACACATTCCCACACAGACGGTCTTGCACGAGAGGGCTTTCCCCGCATTTTGTGGGAGGTACTGCAGGGAGCAGGCTACACTACACCTCCCCAGTACGCGGTGCAGCTGTTCGAGGAGCACCGAGTGCCTCGCTGTAGGGTGAGGATGACCTTGGAGCCTCATCCCCTGCAGCCAGGCTAGCGTTCCTTGGACTCAGAGTCCTTCGGTTTTAGGGCCAGACACTATAGAGTCCACAACTCTGCATGTGCTTACAACCTTCTATTGATTTCACCCCTTGGAGTTGTCGATCCACCCCATTGGCTTGTTCCCCGCTGAAAAGGAGGACGACCCGATGTGGAAGGATCGGGTTGAGCATGCCAAGACCGTGTGGGCTCTCTACCCTGGGCATACCGCTCACCTGACGGTTCGATGCATGAGTGCCCTGTATCGTCTGTAGGCCTGCGAGGTGAGGCGATGTCCCAGCTTATGGGCCTAGTGGAGTCTACCAAGATCACCCTGGATAACCGGGAGGACCTTGTTGTCGACTTGTCCACTGAGCTGGTGGAGAAGGATCTCCAGGTGGAGCAAATGGCCAACCACATACAAGAGCTTGAGGATCAGGTGGAAGCCAGGGAGAATACCATTGAAGTTCTGGAAGATCAACTCTAGACCACCCAGCAATAGCTTGAGGAAGCCAACCAACATTTGGATCTACACCATCAAGAGATTGAGGACATGGAAGCAGAAGGGGCCGATGAGAATGTAGATATCGAGGGAGGCGAGGAGCCGGAGCCTGCATCTAGCTTAGACACCGCTGGCTCAGGAAGACTACCTTCCCTCGAGTCTAGTGTTGTCTCGTTTGCTCATTAGATTCCAGGGTTAGGGTAGAAGTGTGCAGCAGTAGGACTCCTCGAAACTAGTTTAGCTTTTGCACCTTGGAGGTACTAGGCTAGAGAGTTGAGTATTTTGGGCACTACTGTAACCGTTGGAAACTCTTTTGGCAAGATGAATGATGGATGGTTTTTACTTTAAGTTTATGAATGAAATTATATCCTGTTGGTGCCAGTTGTGAAAGGCGAGGCAATTTTGGATCCTTGCAAACCTCGCTGATTAAGTTCTGTTATCATGTGCAATCGCAGATTTCAAATATGATAATAAGAACCTCCTAAATTTCAGATGGTAGGAAGAGCGCGTCGTGGACAGAACGATTCCCCCACCTCCGCCGTAGCCTCCTACCATGAAGGAGCTGATGGCTTAGCAAAATGAGATTCTGCGGCAGCTCACTCAGCGTCAGCCACCGCCTCAGCACTATGGGGGTGGTGATCACCACCAGCGTGCCCGGCAGCGGCCACCTACTAGGAGTTTCTCAGCACTCAACCGCCATTGTTCACCAGGGCGGAAGATCCACTCGATGCTGATGTTTGCCTCAGGGTGGTGGAATCAAAGTTCCCACTGCTTAATGGAGATTGTTTAGATGCAGCCAAAGTTCGTTTCGCCACCCAGCAGCTTCGTGGGACCGCTAGGACATGGTGGCACCATTTCCTCGCCATGCAGCCGGCTGACCACGTGGTTGAGTGGGGAGAGTTCAAAGCAGCATTCCGGGTGCATCACATACCAGCAGGCATCATGGACCGCAAGCTCAATGAGTTTCTGGCGCTCACTCAGGGGGGTCGTACCGTGCTGCAGTACGCCCAAGCTTTCAATGACCTATGTCAGTACGCAGGCTACCATGCTGACACTGATGAGAAGAAGAGAGACAGATTCAGGAGGGCCTCAACACTAAGCTCTATGACCGTCTCAACACCATCAGGGCCCACAGCTACAATGAGTTGGTCAACATGGCCATCTCTCAGGAGGATTGCATCACAGCCTGCCAGGCAGAGAAGAAGAGAAAGACCCCTTTGGCAGGACCATCAGCACAGCCTCAACGCTTCAGGATTGTGTCCGACATTCAGAGCAGAGGACCACAGCAGCAGCAGGGGCGATGGGTGATTCGACCACAACAGCAGCAGCAGCAGCTGCAGGCACCCAACTGCTCCCAACTTCTAGCTCAGAGGAACAACAACCAGCCACAGCATCAGTACTGTCAGGGCAATGATAATAGGTGTTTCACTTGCGGCAGCACCGGACACTATGCCAAGAATTGTCCTAGGAACCAGCAGAGGCAGGGGAAGAATGCAAATTAGAACCAAGGCAAGAGGCAGAGGATGCAAGTCAGGCAGGGCAGGCTGAACTTCACCACTTTGGCTGACATTCCGGAGGGACCACCTGTCATGACTGGTATCTTTTCTGTTTTAAATTTTCCTGCAGTTATTCTTTTCGAATCTGGTGCATCACACAGCTTCATCAGCACAAAATTTAGTGTCAAGTGTTAGCTACCTTTTCACCACACGAAGGGGGCCATTATGATTGCAACACCAGGAGGTAGAGTTGCCACCTATCAACTCAACGTCAAGTACCAATAAAATTTGGTAGTATCACAATCGGAACCACCCTCCTTATCATGGGATTAGAGAGTGTGGACATCATCTTGGGAACGGACTGGTTATCATGGCATCATGTTTTGATTGATGTCGCAGCAAGAGCCATTGAATTACACTCACCAATTTGCGAAGAAATCACCTTGTACCTACCGGACCAAGGCTATACCTGCTCTTGTGCCTTCACCAAGGTAAAATCACCTGTGGAGAGGATTCCAGTGGTCTGTGAGTACCCTGATGTTTTCCCAGACGAGCAGCCAGGGATGCCACCCGATAGGGACATAGAGTTTGCCATAGAGCTGCAACCCGGGACTGCACCTATATCCAAGAGGCCCTATAGGATGCCTCCAGCAGAGTTGGCAGAACTAAAGAAGCAGTTACAAGTGTTGTTGGACAAGGGGTTCATTCGCCCAAGTACTTCACCATGGGGATGTCCAGCCTTGTTCGTAAAGAAGAAGGATGAGAGTCTGAGACTGTGTGTTGTTTACCGCCCTCTCAATGCGGTGACTATTAAAAACAAGTATCCTTTGCCCCGCATTGATGTCTTGTTTGATCAATTGGTCGGAGCCAAGGTGTTTTCCAAAATAGACCTTCGCTCTGGATATCACCTGATCAAGATCAGGGCCAGTGATATTCCGATGACGGCTTTCTCCACCAGATATGGACTTTATGAGTATTTGGTGATGTCATTCGGGCTGACAAATGCCCCAGCATATTTCATGTATTTGATGAATTCAGTGTTTATGCCAGAATTGGACGAATTTGGGGTGGTCTTCATTGATGATATCCTGGTATATTCAAAAAGTAAAGACGAGCATACAAAGCATTTGCACACAGTACTTCAGTGGCTACGCGATCATCGCTTGTATGCCAAACTCTCTAAATGTGATTTTTGGCTGAGGGAGATCAAGTTCTTAGGTCACACCATCTCTTAGGATGGAATAGCAGTTGACCCTAAGAAAGTACAAGAAGTGATGGATTGGAAGCCTCCTACCACCGCCCGACAGATTCGGAGTTTCCTGGGTTTGGAGGATACTATCGGTGATTCATTCCGGATTTCTCTAGGATTGCTAAACCAATGTCTGAGTTATTGAAAAAAGGAGTGAAGTTTGATTGGAGTCAGAAATGTGAAGATGCCTTTCACACCTTGAGGCAGCATCTGACGACAGCACTCGTGTTAGCACAACCTGCCAACACCAAATCGTTTGATGTATATTGTGATGCTTCGGGCACTGGACTAGGTTGTGTTTTGATGCAAGACAACCGAGTTATTTCCTACGCATCCAGAGCACTCAGGCCTCATGAGCAGAATTATCCCACACATGATCTGGAGTTAGCAGCGGTAGTTCATGCCCTAAAAATATGGAGACATTACCTAATGGGAGCTCAATGTAATATTTTTACTGACCACAAGAGTCTCAAGTATATTTTCACTCAGGTTGATCTTAATATGAGGCAGAGGAGATGGCTAGAATTGATCAAGGATTATGATCTAGAAGTACATTACCATCCCGGCAAGGCAAATGTTGTGGCAGATGCCTTGAGTCAAAAAGCCCAGTGCAACTGTATAACCATGGACTCTAAGATCGCCGCCTTATGTGACGAGTTGCGCAAGCTAAACATGGAAGTGGTTTCCCCAGGTACCTTGGATTATATCTCAGTTGAGCCAACTTTACAAGAGTAGATAATCTTGGCACAGATTGGTGACAAGGGTGTTCAAGTCATTAAGGAAATGCTCAATCAAAAAATGGATAAGTATAAATGCTTTCGTCAGTACAGCAAGGGTGTTCTATGGTTTGAAAACCGACTGGTTGTTCCCAAGAATCCAGAACTCAGGAAGAAAATCTTTGATGAAGCTCATCTTTCCAAGTTTTCCATGCACCCCGGGAGTAACAAGATGTACCATGATCTCAGATCCTTATATTGGTGGACCAGGATGAAGAGAGAAATTGCTAAGTATGTATCTGAGTGCGACACTTGCCAAAGGATCAAAGCAAGCCATTTGAAGGTAGCAGGTACCTTGCAGCCACTCCCTATACCATCTTGGAAATGGGAGGACCTCAGCATGGACTTCATTGTGGGATAGCCCAACACCTCCCGACACCACGATTCTATATGGGTCATTGTGGATAGGCTAACCAAGGCAGCTCATTTCTTGCCAGTGCATACCACCCACATGGCAGAAAAATATGCAGAAATCTATATTGACCAAATTGTGCGTTTGCATGGGATACCAAGGACTATCGTGTCAGATAGGGGGGCACCTTTCGTCGCACGTTTCTGGGAACAACTGCAGAAGTCACTTGGAACCAATGTGATAAGAAGCTCAGCATACCATCCTCAAACGGATGGTCAGACAGAAAGGGTAAATCAGATTCTCAAGGACATGTTGTGAGCGTGTGTGTTACACTATGGCAAAAATTGGGATAAGTGTCTTTCTCTGGCAGAATTCTCTTACAATAACAGTTACCAATCCAGCCTGAAGATGGCACCTTTCGAGACCTTGTATGGGAGAAGGTGTAGAACACCGCTAAATTTGTCACAAGCTGGAGAAAGGGAAATATTTGGACCTGACCTAGTAATTGAAGCCGAGGATAACGTCAGAGTCATTAAGAGGAACTTGGAAGCTGCTCAGGCCAGGCAGAAGAGCTATCATGATAAAAGAAGGAAGCCTCTACAATTCGAAGTGGGGGATCATGTGTACCTCAAAGTGTCACCCACCAAAGGTGTTCAGAGATTTGGGATCAAGGGCAAATTAGCTCCTCGCTATATTGGGCCCTATGAAATCAAAGAGACTTGTGGACCTATAGCATACTAGTTGAAGTTGCCACCACACATGTCTACAATCCATGATGTGTTCCATGTGTCTCAGCTAAAGAAGTGTGTCTGCTTACCAACGGAAGTGCTGTCCGAACCTAAATTAGAGATAGAACCAGACTTGTCATATCAAGAGCACCCCGTCAAGGTATTGGACCAAAAGGAAAGATCAACTCGAGCAAAGGCAATCAAAATGTATAAGATCCAGTGGAGCAACCAATCAAAAGAAGAGGCTACTTGGGAAACTGAAAGTGCATTCATCCCTTTTGTGAGTTTTGGTGATTTGGATGACAACACATTTAAAGGACTAACAAGTTTGCTAAGTGTTGAACAGGAAATTTAGTATGATGAACATACTTGAATAGTGTATAATGACAGTGAACAAAGGTTCAACACAAGGTTAAATAACCAGTGAGACAATGCAAATGGATATAATATGATCTCTATATTGGTTTGAATATATAGACAAGACCTGAGAAATCACTATGCATAAATATGGTCATAATAGAGGTTGAAGGGATTAAGAGGATTGGTCAAGCCAAAGTGAATAAGATATGAGGAACCGTGAATTGGCTTGACCATATTACTATTAGTCCATATATGAATATATGAGAATCAAACTAGAGCTTGATCAATCTTAGCAGTTATATCTAGATGACATTCAAGCAAGGTTCACTATATTGAAGAAATGATTCTCTCAATGGATGCTCAATAGGATGTGACTCAAGAATGGCTTGATAGGGTGAAGATAGCAAGGAAAGGGCTTCGAGGAACTAAGGGAAGGTGAAGGCCAAGCGACGGCTTGTAGACCGAGGTACCATGGCTAAGGTGAAGAAGAGAGTACTTGCACTAAGTCGATGAACTAATCAGTTATGAAGAGTTACAACATGTTGATGCATCAGTAAGGTGACTTGAAGCCATGATTTGAACTCATATATGGTGAAATGGCACAAGTCACAGGCTCGATTTGTGTTTGCTTCAAAAGGTGAGACAAAGATGTTTGTGATCCTTATGAAGCAACACCATAGAGAAATCACACTTGACACACCAATGACTCAAGGAGTTTACTTAATTATATTTTATCTAACTTGAGTATAGGAATCGTCGTACTATCAAGGGGGATCCATAAAGAAGGTTGGTGTTGGTACTAAAGCTCAAAATCCTTGATCTAAAACTTCCATTTTACCCTTGTTTCACTTCAGTTTTCTCAAAATCTGTGCAACAGTTTCAAAAATCGGTTCAACCAGAATTAAAAACGGTTCAACCGGTTTCTGCACTGTTGCCCTCTGTCACTGCCAGTCAGTCCTGTCAGAAAAAGTCGTGTGCAGATTTTTGGAAAAACGGTTCAACCAAATTTTGGTCCGGCTCAACCGGATTTGCAGCCGGTCCAGTCTCTGGCTGAGTCCACTAGTGAACTGAAAACCCCCTAGTGGAATCCAATTCAACCAGTTTTAGAACCGGTTCAACTGGTTTTAGAACTGGTTCAACCGTTTTTCAATCAGATTTCCCCAACGGCCACCAGCTTTTGGGGGCACCTTTATATACACCTCCCACACTCTTCCCCATAGTAGAGCACGCACAAAACTCCATTTCTAACCTGAGAAACACCTCCCACTCTCTCTCACACACCTCTTGCCTCTCCCATTTCAAATCTTTGGAGAGAAATCTTTGAGTGAGATTCAAGAGCTATGATTTTGGTGCTTCATCTCTAAATCCTTCTTGCTCTTCTTGATTCGAGCTTTGGTATTACATCGAGTTCTTTGTGGATTCATTACTCTTGGAGCTTCTAGCTCCTAGACGACTAGGTGTCTCTTGTGAGTCTCCAAATCTTGTGGAAGACCACAAGAAAGTTTGTATTACCCACTCATTTGAGCAAAGATTATTGTGTGGGCTTGACCTTTGTGGTCGGCAAAGGGAGGATTAGGGTTGAAAGAGACCCGGCTCTTTGTGGGCGCCTTAACGAGGAAGTAGGGCACCTTGGTGGTGTGACCGAACCTCGGATAAATCTTGTGTCTCTTGTGTTCTTGCTCATTGTGTTTGTTTGTGTTCTTCGTTCTCTCACCATTGCGTGGAAGATTTGTTTATATCTTTTTGGTGTGTGGATTTTGAGAAGTGCCCTTCTCAGATCTACTACCTTGAACCCTGTGGATCATTTAGAACATCTCATTTCCAAAGTTAACTGGGTGGATTTCGAGATCAATTCAGTTTTATATCTCATTCTTTAGTTGAGCTCGTGCAAACCGGTTGAACCAGTTTTGACACCGGTTTTACCCAGTTCGTTTCTAGCTTTGTTGAAAAAGTTTTAACTTACCTATTCACCCCCTCTAGGCAACTTTCAATTGGTATCGGAGCCTAATCCTCGTTCTAACGCTTAACCGTGTGAGGAAAAGATCATGTCGGGGGGGACTAAGAAACGAAAGTGCTTCTAAGCTTGAAAAAGTTGAGATTGTCTCGACTTCATCTTTTTGTGCAGATGTTGATCCTAGGGCAATAGATCTTGCCATGAGAATCGCCGAAAGGATGTTCCTCAAAATGAAGGAAGATGAGGCGAAGAACAAAATTAAAGAAGAAAATGATCGATGGAGACCAAACGACGAATCCACCTCTTCATAAGGTTCGTCTTTCAAATCCACTTCTCATATGTGCTTTATTGCTAATGGGAGTGACAATGAAAGCGAAAGTGAGGATGAGGAGGAGCAAGAAAGTGATAGTGAAGATGAGGATGATCTTCAACAATTCTTCGCTCAGCTAAGCAAGAAACATCGGATGAGCTTGCTCAAACTCATGAAAAGAGCAGAAGAACAAAAAGAAATGCTTCATAAGCAAGAAGACTTCCTCATCAGAAAAATCGAAGACTTAGAGAAGTTGACCAAAGAGCATGAGAAGCTAAAGTGCTCTCATGATGATTTGGTCCAAAGGTATGAAGACATTTCAATTGAGCAAATTAAAGTTGTTAATCATTCATCATATATTGCTCAATTAGAAAATAAAAATGCTATGTTCAAGAACACGATAGAAAGGCTAAATATTGAAAATCTAGCTTTGCAAGAAAAACATGATATGCTTGTGTGCTCTCATAATAAATTTATGGATTCACATATCATTTTAGAAATGGCTCATGAGGTTGTGTTAACTAATTTGAAATCATACCAACCTCACTTATGCACATGTACTCAAACAGAAACTATATTATCATGTGCTAACAAATGTTGCTCTCAAGAATGCCAATCTTCCATTGAGCTAAAACTTTCAGGAACAAGTAATGTTTCCTATGCAAAAGAAAACAATGAGCTCAAGGAAGAAAATGAGAGGCTAAAAAGGAGCTTGATTCAATTGAAGGGAAAGTGTCATGCTCAACCTTCTCAAGATAACCGTGATAGTATGGTGAAAAAGCTTGAGAAGGGGACAATAGTAGCATGCACAAAACCCCTTCAAAAGAATATCAAGCTTTCCAAGAAGGACATGAGCAAAAATCAAGAGAAGAAAGCCAAAGCTCATGACAAGTGCCTCAACCATGCCTCCACATGCTCCACACAAGGTAACAAACAAGTCACTCTTCCAAATAAGAGAAGATGCGCTAGAAAGTGTTATCAATGTCATGTGAAGGGACATGAGATTAAGTCATGTCCCTACATAAAGGATAGTGGCTTAACTTTAGAAAGAAAGAGGCCCACTAACCATGTAGCAAACAAGAAGCAAGGCAAGAAGGAGTCTTGCAAAATTAAAAATCAGATTTGCTACACTTGCCGAAGAATGGGACACCTATGCAAGGATTGTCCCATGAGTGAGTATCCTAAGCCTACCATGTCAATTCATTCATATTCACTTAGGAGACCCAAAAATGACACTTGTGCTAGAAAGGTAAGTAGTTCACCTAAAACTAGCACAAAGGCCATTTGGGTGCCTAAATATTTATTAGCTAACCTTGGTGGACCCATCCAAAAATGGGTACCAAAATGTACTTAATAAGTTTTGCAGGTACCCAAAGATGATATGAAGCTTTGGGGTGCTTAAGCGGTTTAACTCAATTCTTATCTCAAGCTATCAATCTTACATTGTCTATCCTTTAAGATTGACCCAAAGATGAATTGAGTTGTTATATCACTAACTTCATATTCATCTCTAGCAAGAACTTGTGTTGTAGGGAATAAGGATTAACCTTTGTGGGAATCAAGCAAAAGGCCTACAACCAAGTGATATCCAAAGGATGGTAACAATTAATTCTTAAGTGCACATTGCTTTTAATTGGTATATTCCTTTGTGTCTTTTGTAGCCACATAGGAAAAATGAAGCACTTGAGAATGAACTTAAAAGATTTTACCTTGCTTTGGAAAGGATCTAATTATATGGTAGATTGCAAGTTCATATTTTTATATTGTGACAATCTACATGCTTTAAATTGATTGTATGTATCTTGTGGCATATTTCAAGTTAATCATCATATTATTGCCATGACCTAGACATAAAGAGTATTATCCCATGTTCTTAAATGAATAGAGTGCTAAGTAAGAAATTCAAATTCTTAAAGCACTTACCAAAAGGGAATTCTCTATATGACTAGAGTTGTGAGACTAATGTTTCTATCCAAGTGTTAATGTAGTCTCACAACATGAGAATGTGTTTCCCAAATGGAGTGTGCCATTCAACATTCAAAGAAGATCGAACCAATACTATGTGAAGTATTCATTCTTATTTAAATTGGTTTTGAGTCTTCTACATTAATCACTCACCATATTATGAATTAAACTTGCCATGTAAACTTAATTAAATAATCATGCTACTTTCATCTTTTTTACAATTGATGTTATACATGATGCTTGTAAGGGTAATTTAGTTCTGTTGGGGCCGTGCTTCGGTGCGCCGAAGGTCTTACACGAAGAAGCAGCTTCGGCTGAAGTCGTCTCCAAGAGATGGCCGAAGGTTCCTTTTCATGGAGCTTCGGCGTTACAAACCGACATAGAGATAGAATGACCTTTTTATCCATAGAGGTCTGAGTCAATGTTGTAAACTTTTGTAAGGGGCATAATTGTAATTTGTCACAGGCTGCGACCTGTGCCTATAAATAGATGAACAGTACCTCTGTACTGTTCACGCGAACCTGTCATTTGCCTTTGCATCACACTTGTACTCTCACCTTCCTCGGGACCGAAGGTACTTTTGTAATTTGAAATCATTTATATTCGTTCATGTTAGTAAAAATCGAAATGATTCTATGTTAACATTTAAATGTTTATTTTATACTTCATGATTTATATGAATACTTCGTCCCTTGTTATTATGTCTACGAAGGTACGTCCTTCGTAACCTTCGTCCGAAGTTCCTCATATCCCGAAAGGATATAGTGTAATGGAGGACGAAGGGCTTTAATATTTAACATTTTCTGTGTTGCCTTGTTCTTAACTCTTAGCATTTGAGAACAAGCCCCCAACATTGGCGCCCACCTCCGGTGAACTCACTTCCACTTTTCTGAGCTGATGGCTTCGTTCAACAATCAAGCTGGAGCTGCTTCGGCTTCGAAGCTGGTACTCCCGATAACAGGCGGTTCTTGCTCAGAGCCGGCTAACAAGAAGCAGAAGAAGGAGGCTCAGAGAAGGGTGCAGCATGTTGGAGTGCAGGGACCCTTCATCAAGTCAAAATGGTCTCATATTCCAATTACCTTCTCTCAGGAAGACCTTCAGCTTAAGGATTATCCCCACAATGATGCCATGGTTATCTCTTGCGTGATCAAAGGATTTTTGGTCCACAATGTCCTAGTTGATACAGGCAGTGCAGCTGACATTATATTTGCTAAAGCCTTCAGACAAATGCAAGAGCCCGAAGATAAGATTCATGATGCTACGCACCCTCTTTGTGGCTTCGGAGGGCGGCAGATTGTAGCACTTGGGAAGATTACCATGCCGGTAACCTTCGGATTTGTTAACAACACAAGGACTGAGCAAATTGTGTTTGATATTGTTGACATGGAGTATCCTTACAATGCTATCATCGGCCGTGGTACTCTTAATGCCTTCGAAGCAATCCTTCACCCAGCTTATCTCTGCATGAAGATACCTTCGGACCAAGGGCCTATTGCTATTCATGGAAGCCAGGAAGCTGCTAGAAGGGCCGAAGGAAGCTGGACTGACTCCAAGGCAATCCATAACATAGATGGAGCTGAAGCTTGTGAACAGTACAAATTCAGGAGGGAGAAGGCAGCTTCAGCAGATCAGCCGAAGCCCGTGTTATTGTGTGAAGACATAGCAGAGCAGAAGGTGCTATTGGGCTCGCAATTATCTGAAGACCAGGAGAAAACCTTGATAAGGTTTTTATTCAACAACAAAGATGTTTTTGCATGGTCAGCCAATGATCTCTGTGGAGTGAATCGGGATGTTATTGAACATTCGCTCAATGTTGACCCATCCTTCAGACCCCGAAAGCAGAGGCTTCGGAAAATGTCTGATGACAAGGCCGAAGGGGCTCGCAATGAAGTAAAAAGACTTCTTAGTGCAGGAGTTATCAGAGAAGTGAAGTATCCAGAGTGGCTAGCTAACACTGTTATGGTGAAGAAGGCCAATGGCAAATGGAGAATGTGTATTGATTTCACAGATCTCAACAAGGCTTGTCCGAAGGATGAATTCCCGTTGCCAAGGATAGACTCTTTAGTCGATGCAGCAGCTTCTTCAGAGCTCATGAGTCTCCTAGACTGCTACTCAGGCTATCATCAAATTTGGATGAAGAAGGAAGATGAGCCAAAAACTAGCTTCATAACCCCAAGTGGTACATATTGCTATCTTCGGATGCCTGAGGGGCTCAAAAATGCCGGAGGAAGTTTCAGCCGAATGACAGCGAAGGTTCTCCAATCTCAGATAGGCAGAAATGTGTTGACTTATGTCGATGACATTATTGTAAAAAGCACGAAGCAGGAAAATCATATTGCTGATCTGCAGGAGACCTTCTCCAGCTTCAGACAAGCCGGTCTGAAGCTGAATCCAGAAAAATGTGTCTTCGGAGTGAAGAAGGGTAAATTTCTTGGATGCTTGGTTTCAACAAAGGGAATCGAAGCTAATCCAAATAAAATCGAAGCTATACTTCGAATGGAGCCACCAACCACAAGAAAGGGGGCCCAAAGATTGACAGGAAGGCTGGCATCTCTCAACAGATTTATATCCAGATCAGCAGAAAGAAACTTACCATTCTTCGAGGTGCTGAAGTCAGCTGAAGTCTTTCAATGGGGCCCAAGTCAACAAAAAGCCTTCGAAGAGCTGAAGCAATACTTAATAGATCTAACAACATTAACTCCACCAACGCCAGGGGCTCCCCTGTTGTTATATGTGGCGGCTTCGCACTCAGCAGTAAGTGCAGCACTTGTCCAGGAGAAGTTTGATGGACAGGTCAAGAAGCAGGTCCCAGTATATTTTGTATCTGAGGTCCTCAGTGCCTCAAAGAAAAATTATACAGAGCTGGAGAAGGTGTTGTATGCCGTTTTAATGGCATCCAGGAAGCTTCGGCATTATTTTCAGGCATACAATATTATTGTTCCTTCTTCGCAGCCGTTGAAGGATATCATGAGAAATAGAGAAGCTACTGGCCGGATTGGAAAATGGGCTGCGGAGCTCAATGAATTTTACATTGATTATGTGCATAGATCCTCAATCCAGTCTCAAGCATTGGCAGATTTCATTGCCGACTGGACGCCAGGGGCTCAGGACGAAGAAGCAAATAAAGATGCCGAAGTATGGATAGTGTTTTGTGATGGCTCTTGGGGAACCTTCGGAGCAGGTGCAGCTGCTGTGTTGGTCTCACCGTCCAAGGTTAAAACTTGCTATGCAGCAAGACTTGACTTCAGCTGCACAAATAATATAACTGAGTACGAAGCCCTGCTCCTGGGTCTTCGGAAACTAAAGGCAATGGGAATCAGAAGGGCGATTCTTAAAACTGATTCCCAGGTTGTTTCGGGTCATATTGACAAAAGTTGCAAGGCTAAAGACCCGAAGCTTGAAAAATACCTAGACACGGTCCGAAGGATCGAAGCTTCCTTCGAAGGATTTTCTGTTAAGAATATCTCTCGAGGACAAAATGAGCATGCTGATTTGTTAGCCAAGTCTGCAGCACAGGGGCTGCCGCTACCTTCGGATGTGTTCTTCGAAACAATAAAGGCACCTTCAGTGGAGCTACTTGAAAGAGCAGTCCTTAACATTTCTCCTGTTTACAGTGAGGATTGGAGAACTGAAATAATCTCTTACCTTCAGGGTAACTTCCTATCAGATGACGAAGCTTATAATAAAAGGATAGAGGCGAGAGCTCGTCCGTATGTCATGATAGAAGGGGAGTTATACAAGCATGGAGTTTGTGCCCCGCTGCTCAAGTGCTTGTCTAGACCCGAAGGTATAGAGTTAATGAAAGAAATACATGCAGGCCTGTGCGGATCCCACATCGGATCCAGGCCATTACTTGGAAAAGTGTTCCGCCAAGGATTTTATTGGCCGAAGGCAGCTTCGGATGCAGCGGAGTTAGTTCAAAAGTGCGAAGGTTGTCAAAAATGTGCAAGAGATCAAAAGCAACCTTCGTCATTGACACAGCTGATACAACCCATCTGGCCATTGCAAAGGTGGGGCCTTGACTTGTTGGGTCCATTACCACCGGCCCAAGGGAATCTAAAATATGTTATAGTAGCTGTGGAGTATTTTTCCAAGTGGATTGAGGCAAAGCCATTAGCCACAATAACTTCGGCCACTGTCCAAAAGTTTTTCTGGCAGAACATTGTCTGTCGCTTCGGAGTACCGAAGGCCATCACTGTAGATAATGGAACGCAGTTCGACTCCGAAGCTTTCAGAAATTTCTGTGATCAAATTGGAACGAAGATCCATTTTGCATCAGTCAGGCATCCGGAGTCGAATGGGCTTGTTGAAAGGGCCAATGGCATCATAATGACAGGAATAATGAAGTTAATCTTCAATCAACCCAGGGGAAAGTGGCCAGATCAGTTAACCAAAGTGGTGTGGAGCCACAATACAACAACATCAAGGTCTACAGGCTTTACCCCATTCAAGTTGTTATTTGGTGACGAAGCAATAACCCCGGAAGAAGCTAAAGCTGGATCAATAAGAGTGGTAGCTTCGGCGGAATCAGGTCCCGAAGATGCTTGTCTTGTGGAAAAAGATGCCTTAGAAGGGATCAGGCTCCAAGCCGTGGAGAATATCAATAAATACCAGGCTGAAACAGTCAAATGGCGAGATAGAAAGGTCCGGCTAAAGAATATTGAGCCGGGACACTTGGTGCTTCGGAGAGTGGCTAACCCAGATACAGTGGGCAAGTTACAATTGAAATGGGAAGGGCCTTTCTTAGTAGCATCTTCGTCAAGGCCTGGTTCGTACAGACTGAAGGACATGGATGGCAATGAAATTCCAAGATCTTGGAATGCGGATGAGCTTCGGCGATTTTATGTATAACTCGATGTAATTTTTTATGTTTTTTCTTTTCTTTTTCATGGCACCCTTTTCCTTTCTAAAGGGGGAGAAAGGTTTTTAATGGGGCCATCATATGTAATTTTCCTTTTTAGTTTTATAAGAGCAAAATCCCCCAAAGAATGTAAATGTAAAAGCTGAGAACGCACCATCGAGTGCCGAAACTGAAAAAAAAAGAGAGAAGAAGCTCCAAAGACGTCCCTAAGGGGATGCAGAGCTTACAGCGAAAAGTCAACGCTGATACCGCCTAAGTAAAAGGCGAAGAAGCTCCAAAGACGTCCCTAAGGGGATGCAGAGCTTACAGCGAAAAGTCAACGCTGATACCGCCTAAGTAAAAGGCGAAGAAGCTCCAAAGTCGTTCCTAAGGGAATGCAGAGCTTATACTGCCTAAGTAAAAGGCGAAGAAGCTCCAAAGTCGTTCCTAAGGGAATGCAGAGCTGATGTGTGGTTGTTCCTAAGGAAATAATGGATGAGTGTGGCTTCGGACATACGCTTCGGACATTCATTCGCACATTACATTACATCATGGCATTTGCATACATAAGCATTCATTCAAAGCATTTATGTACCAAAGTGGTTGCTTCGGCAAAAAAGAGAATTGGCTTTTTATGAATCGTTGTGTAAAAGAAAAGCTTCGGCAGAAGGGAGAATTGGCTTTTTATGAGTCGTTGTGTAAAAGAAAAGCTTCGGCAGAAGGGAGAAGTGGTATTCTATGCTTCGTTGTGTACGAAAAGAAGGGAAGGTGTTTTTTCGCTTTCGGCTCAAAATACTGATTTCGTTCACATCAAAGCACCCTAGTAGAAGGGTAAGAATATACTACAAGGTATGTACAAAGTTCCTTGAGAACAGTTCAATTGTATTTACAAAACTTGTTACAAAAGTATCCTGAGTTTTTTTTCCTATAGTACATTTCTACTGATCTTCATTAAGCTTCAGCTTCGGCGACAGCTTCGGCGATATAACTTAAGCATCATCTTCACCTTCATCATCCTACATAAATCAAGGAATCGTGAGTAAAAATCAAGTGCAAAGGAAAAGGTAAGTACGAAGTATCATTTCTTACTGGTTCAAGATGACTTCGAGCTTCGTCTCCAGCCTTCTCCCGCCCGCCTTTTGTCCATATCATTTTTATAAATCTATTTGAGATGCTTCGGGCGAGGTCAGGTATATCATCCAGGATTGATGGAGATAGGGTAAAGTTGGGCCTGTTGACAATTTTTCCATGCTCGCAGCCGGCCTTCAGGAATGCAGCAGCGGTACCCCGAGAAGCTACCCAGGCACAGAAGTCGCCGTGCCCGGCTATAACTTCGTCAAGTTCTTCGATTTCAGCTTCAATATGATCGAAGGCCTGTGGTAAATTTTCCGCTGAAGGGTTAAATTTCCCGCTGCTGGCTCCAACAGAGTAAAATATCTTTTTTAATCGTCCAATACAATTATTGCCAAATTTCAAGCATTTGTCTTGAAGTCTTGTTAACGATTTCTTCAACTCTGAGCTGGTCTGGACTTCGGCTTCAAGCTTCGAATTAAGCTCTAGCTTCTCCTGATCGAATTGTTTTGATTGACTGATAAGCTTCGAATTCAACTCTGATACTTTAGCCTCAGTCTCAGCCAGCAAGCCTTCGGTCGATTGGAGCTCGAAGTCTTTCTTTTCAATGATGGCAGATTGTTCTTTTATCTTGCTTTCTAAGTTTTCAATTATAGCTTCATGTTTTTTGTCCTCCAAATCTTGCTGCATCTTCAGAGCTTTGCTCAGTAGCATGCTCTGCACAGAAACAACTTACGTTGGTAACATTTTCATTATTAACAGCAATAAAAACCAGAGAAAAGGTTGTTTACCTTGAAGTTGGAGTAAAATAAGCTGCCGACGATATGTTGTCGTCGGTAACGGCTGATGTCTGTCTCTAGCTTCGGAAAACCGGTACTCTTTGATAGAGTACCGATTACCTTAGCTCCAGTTTGGTCTCGAATGCAGCCCAATTTTTCGTCATCAATGCCTCCAAATAGAAGGGCTCCTGACTTGTAGCCGCAAGATTTGGCATAGTCCTTGAGCTCTTCTATTTCGTCCTTCGTCAGTTTTTGCCCAACTAAATTCTGGAAAGAGTAGGCTTCGTCGTCCGAAGTGTCTTCGGCTATTTCTTTTCCTTTCTCAGGCACTGTGGCCATGGTTTTTTCAGTAGTAGCACCAGCTTCTTCTGCAGCCATGTCTTCCAAAATCTTGTTAATGTCCTCAATGGTAGTTTCTAAGTTTGCATCTTCGGCTGTAGCGGCTTCGGCAGCCGCGATCTCTGAAGGTGCGACTTCGACGTTTGTGGTGCCTTCGACAGCTGGTGTTTTCTGAATTGACGCCCTAGGCGGCGTCTTGTCGATAACTTCAGTTACCGCAATAATTCTTTGCCGCTTGGGTTTGCTTATCTTCGTTTGATCCGGCTCGTCCACCTTTTGAAAAAGCTTCGTCAGTTGGAGCCCTAATGGACTTAGCTTCGTGGGCATGGGTTCAGTCATTACCTTTAAAATTTCCTCCACGTCGCTGGTAGAAGGTGGTGTGGGGGTCCCCTCTTCTTCGGATATTTTTCGCTTCGGAGTTGATATTTTTCTTTTCTTGGGAATTTTCTTCTCTGTTGCTGGTCGTTCTTCATCCTTGGTCAGAGTTTCGGCCACTCTTTTTCTTTTGTGGCCCTCGGCACCCTTGTTCAACTGCTCATAGTCTGGGTACTCGAAGCCCAGGGCATCAAGCACTCAGTTCAGCCTTCGCTTCGGTCGGGCGCCGAAGGCCGCTGTCATTAGTTGATCCTCTTTTTTGGAGTAATTCCCCAGGATTTCATTACACATCACCTCAACTGTGTCTAACCACTCTTTGCAGGGTTTTTTAAAGTACTTTTTAAACTTGAAGTGATAAGGAAGCCGGACAAGCTCCCCCTTCTTCTTCTCTCCCTCCAGCTTCGGCATTTCCCACTCTTTTAGAGTAGGGAAAACTCTGAATGCCAAGAATTCCTGAACTAGATCCCTGGTGCCAATATGTTCTGAAATAATTTCAAATTCACCCAGAGCAGCCCAGGTGGGACCTTCTAGCCTGCCGATGTGGCATCGTGGCCTTGTCTCTCCAAAGATTAAATCCAGAGGGCTTTGTACCAATTTTTCTTTGTCTTCGTCAACTTTTACATAAAACCACTCAGATTTCCAGCCTGCTGGCCATTTGCTTCGGTAGCTGATGACAGGACACTTTGTTGTCTTCCGGTAGGCAAAATTATAGCAACCGAAATTATCATGTAGCCCATCTTTTCTGGCTTTTGTTTGGTAATGTAATTCGTGAACTCGGCAGAAGCTGTCGGCAAACGGTTCCACAGCTTGGCTTCGGAGGGCCCAGATATAAACATTGAGCCTAACGATGGTGTTAGGAGTCAATTGATGAAAGTAGATACCAAACCTCTTCAGTATCTCCGCAATAATCTTGTGAAGAGGGAATCTCAGCCCAGCCTTTAAAAAACTCTTGAAGATGACAATCTCGTCCTTCTCTGGCTTCGGGGTGGTTTCTTCCCCCCGAAGCGAAGCAGCTTCTTCTGATCTTCATTAAAAAAACCTGCTTTCACCATCTTCGAAAGGTCAGCCTTTGAAACAGTTGATTTCCCAAAATCCAGGTGACTGGGCTTGCTGGGCATGGCAATGCGGTAGTCATCTTCGGGATCAGTCCCGTCAATGTTTTCTTCTTCTCCTTCGGCAGTTGTCGGGTTTGCTTCAGCAGCAGGCATTTCTTCTGCAGTCACTAGACCGGAACGCCGCATCGCTTCGGAGATGGGCACAGTGTTCGAACCTTCGGCTTCGTCTCCCTCACGTACAACTTTGGCAGTAGATCGCACTCTCACCATTTGATTCTGAGTTTGGGGAAGTCAGATACTTTTTTCTTTTTTCTTTTCTCCGAAGCTCTTCTTTTTGACGAAGCAGACGTCGAGATGGACCTTCGTTCGTTTCTGAGAATCAAGCTTCGGCTGTAGTTAAAAATTTTGGCAGCAAAACAGTGCAAATAGCAATGAATGTTGTGGTAACTTCACACCTACCCGTCTGTTTATATAGTGCTGCAGGTAAGAAGGCGAAGCGGCAGGATTTTTTACACACCTAGCGGGCAGTCACTCATACTCGCTGTGCAGTGGACCGCAAGGATCAAACAGTAACTCTGCAAGGTGGGTCTGGCACGCGCTCGGAAGCCGGATCGTTTCCCTGCAACGAGCTCAGGGAAGGTGTTTTTTGGACCTTCGGCTTCCCGAAGCTGAAGAGGCTTTTTTCACGGGTCAAGCTCGTTACGAAAAACGATCTAGCACCGCGAAAGGGGCTACTGTTGGGGCCGTGCTTCGGTGCGCCGAAGGTCTTACACGAAGAAGCAGCTTCGGCTGAAGTCGTCTCCAAGAGATGGCCGAAGGTTCCTTTTCATGGAGCTTCGGTGTTACAAACCGACATAGAGATAGAATGACCTTTTTATCCATAGAGGTCTGAGTCAATGTTGTAAACTTTTGTAAGGGGCATAATTGTAATTTGTCACAGGCTGCGACCTGTGCCTATAAATAGATGAACAGTACCTCTGTACTGTTCACGCGAACCTGTCATTTGCCTTTGCATCACACTTGTACTCTCACCTTCCTCGGGACCGAAGGTACTTTTGTAATTTGAAATCATTTATATTCGTTCATGTTAGTAAAAATCGAAATGATTCTATGTTAACATTTAAATGTTTATTTTATACTTCATGATTTATATGAATACTTCGTCCCTTGTTATTATGTCTACGAAGGTACGTCCTTCGTAACCTTCGTCCGAAGTTCCTCATATCCCGAAAGGATATAGTGTAATGGAGGACGAAGGGCTTTAATATTTAACATTTTCTGTGTTGCCTTGTTCTTAACTCTTAGCATTTGAGAACAAGCCCCCAACAAGTTCATATCATGATGTTTCCTTGTTTTAGTAACCTTCTTGTCATTCATATACTAGAGGTTGCTAAATAGGAAACTATTGCTTATGTTACTAATACAATCTCTTTTAAGATATTTCATGGAAATTCATAAGTAGAGATTGTGCTCTTTCAATTGGTAAAATCACAAGCTTTAAAGGTTAATCTTCACCTAAAAGAAAGATTAGGAATGCTCAAGGCAAAGGTATGGAACAAATTGCTTCAATTGGTAGTTGATCAATAGTAGTTCCTTCCAAGTGGCATTCTTTCAATTGGTAATAATATATTCTATGGAAAGGAATGTCAATATGAAGGTTAAATTCCTTTTGGCTTAAATTTGTAAATTAGTGCATATTGTGAATTCACTGCTCCATGTGCATTAACTTAAAAGGAATTAAATTTATGCCTTTACGCCTCATAAATGATGATTTGTTTGCCATTCATATATAGATATCATCATTCATTAAATACTTCCTTGTACTACTAATACCTCTTTTCAAAGTGTTTTATCGACTAGTTTTAAAAGGAAAAGAGATAACAAAAAAGGAAGTCTCCACAAATGATGAAAAGAAGAATACTAAGGTGACACCACCACATATAGTAAGATCTGTCAAACTGGTATAACAAATGGTACATTCTATATGGTGGTAAGTATTCTTAGGCATAAGTTAATTCATTGCAAATTTGTCATGCCTTGACCATGATATGTAATATACTCCTCATGAGACTCTTAACTGAATTGAAAGTGCATGTGGCAAGTCATTCAAATACTTGATGCACATATCTAGTGGGAGAACATTATATATCTTGTGTCATAGAGAATAAGTTTCACTTGAGTAAGCTATACTAAGACAATCCAAAATGATAAATTTGTATCTCATTCATATGGATTGTAATCTTTGTTTTCTAAATAACTACTCTTGATGCAGTTTAAAATTCCCTTATCGTTAATTCTAAAAGTGCATAAGAATCCTTTTTGTTGATATTCATCACATACATATGCACTAACATGGATATGATTTTTAAACTTTAAAAGGTCCAATTAATGATACATACTATCTAAATTTTGGAAACCTACGAATTGATATCTTAGGAATCTACTTCAATCGGTATCCATATGCTTCACACTAAGATTGGATCACTAAGTTGTAAATTCCATGTATAATTTGTCTTTATGATATGAATGCTTGTGCGACTAACCTTGATAAGCTAGGTGCACCCAAGGTCAAGCTAGGTCATCATCAAGAAGGCAACACAATGATGTATCAAGAAAAGGAGAAAAGGCTCCTATTCTTAACTCTAACTCTTATCTATGAGTTTACATATTAACTTAGAACCATAGTAAGATGGTTGTCAAGTATATGTGGATGCCTACACAAAGAGAAAGGCCACAATAAGGAATGTGTGGGTACCCAAGGCTCTTACTACTAATCTCAAAGGACTTAATTCAAATTGGGTACCAAAATACGAAGCTTAAACTTGTTTTGCAGGATCACTCCTTAAATGAATCAAGTTGGGTGCTTTATAATGGATGTATAAATCATATTTGGAGATAGTAGCTGTGACACCCCCAGTGTCACCTAGGGTTTCTCTCAAAGTGCTAACCCCTGAACCATCATCTTATGTGAACCAAATTTAAGTATGAACATCAAATTGACTTAAGAATAAAGGATCCACCAAGCCTATACTTAAAAGTATCATGTTCAAAACAAATGGGTTTTTCAAAAGGCAAAATGTGCAACCCCAACAAAAACCCTAATTGAGCCCTCTGAGCAAAATCCAAGAGAATGGGGAAAAGGGTATGAAAAATTTAGAATCATGGCTTGGGCCAATTATAAACATTGAAGTATATTTAATAAGCAACAATAAAGATTGAAGAAGCTTGGCCAAAATAATTCAAATAAAACCCCAAGCAAGCTTCTCATGTGGGGACTCAATAGGAAATTCTGAATTTCAGAATTCTGAATTTCAGACCTTGAGCCAAAGATCAAGCGTGTTCACCTTGATCCCTAACTCAAATCCTAATGACCCCATTAACAAAAACGTGCCTAACTAACCCCTCTGTCGCCTGCCAGAAGATGGCATTGGGACGCGTGCCTCGGACACGTCAAACCAGAGATCTTCTCCCTATGTGCGGCAGTGAGACAAACCAGATTTCTTCCCTCTCTATCTCCTAATCCAGTCAACCAAACCTGCTAGCCTCCACACATAAACGACAAAGGGACCTGAGAGGAAGAGATCTCTCAACGGGATTATGGCCAAAATCTCAAAGATTTGGAGCCAATCCGTGATTGAACTCGACCTCTCTCTGCGCTGCCTCGTGCTCGACGCTGTGCCAGGCGCCAGAGCGTGCACTGGCATTCTCCGTGCACGCCCCGAGTGCTTGTCAGAGCCCCGCCCTCGGTCGTGCTCGTCGGCGCCTATAAAGCCTCCCCGGGCGTGCCTCACTCCTCCCCGCGCTCACCATCACCGGCCAGCCACCCCTCCTTAGCTCCGGCGAGCTCTTTTCCGCCCGCCATTGCCGCCAGAGCTTCGGCCACCGTGGCCAGCCCACTCCAGTCGCCCCCAAGTCACGCCAGTGCTTCGGTTAGTTCCGCCATAGGCCCGTGAAGCTCTCCAAGCCCTCGGACCCGGCAGAACTTCACCGGAAGCCCGAGATCACCCTCGCCGGACTTCGGTCGCCACCTGCACGTGTGGACCGAGCTCTCCGGTGAGCCATTCTTCAATTCCTCGCGCGCACACCTTCATTGATCCCTGGTGAAGCTTTTTGACCCGTTTGATTGGTCAATTTTGCCCTGGATAGGCCGGACTCCTCGCCGCCGACGAGTTCCCCCGCCTGCGCACGCGGACCGACCAACTCCGACCACCCCCGACGGCGACCTGCACATCGTTGTGATCCCCGAGACCTCCCCTACGTCCTCGACCACCTCACCGGAGCAATCTCGCCGCCGGTAAGCCCCTCTGCCCTTTCTTCTGCCGCGGGCACTGTTTAAGTTAGGAGAAGGACCTCGGGTTAGGATTAGAAGAACCCGGGGGGTTTTCTGCAATGTCAGTGTCTCATGTGAATAGTAGCCCAGGGACTGATTCGTGAGGAAAAACTTAAAACACCCGCCAGGGACCCCGTTGCAAAGTAGTTTTCCATTTAATCAATTCTGTTTAACCTTTTTAATAAACAGAGAACTTAGAAAATCCATAACTTGATGAATTCTTAAGCAAAAGTTGTCAAACTAATTTTGCTAGACCCTGAATAATATGAGCTATCATCTAAAAATAATGAACCTTATGCTTTCTGTTCTAATTTTTAGAGTTTAAAATTAAAAACAGAAACTGACCAAACCTTGTTTAATTAAGGGAAATTAGTTTTGCTTCTGTGTTGAACCTAAGAAAATTTGTAGATGTTCAACCCTCATTTAAGCACTGTTTAAAAATAGTAAGAACCCCAGTATTAAAGAATATAGTGTAAATATTCATTAAAAACCATTTCTGTCCAAAACTTAGGAAAATCAGAAAGGCATTAGAAATTAATGAACAGTGAGTGAAATTATTTTTCCTAGTTTACTTAAGTAACAGAGAACCTAGGAAAAATAAAGAGACCTTTAGTCCAGATCAGTTTTAAAATAAAATGTTTTATTTAGCATTATTCCAGCTGGAAATCAATTATTAGAATTACAAAACCAGACCCAAAATTGATAATAAAAATCCAGTGGACTTATAACCACCAGAACCCCACTGCAAAAATAATGAACACCCTAGCCCATCATTTTAAGTAGGGTAAATAAGTGTAATATGATAATGAGTCATTTTCTAAATAAATCATGAATAACCCATAATAATGCAACAATGGGCAAATAAAATTTTGCTAGGCCAATAATGAGATAGGCCACCAGAGAAAAATGCAAACCCATTAAAAAGATGCAAAATAATACCTATTGCTAATATTTTATAAGAAAGGCCATTTAGTCCAATTAATGCATACCACCCCTTCCCTTAAGCAAAAAGATGCCAAACTTCAGAATGATTGCTCTTGCACAAAATAGAAGCTAAGAAAAATCAGAAATCTGTTGTTTGATATTTTTCAAATATAGTGGTAGTAGAAAGCACCTCTTTGGCTAGAAACTTGAGAAAACCCTAATAAAATAACTAATAGGTATTAATGGCTAAAATTTTGTGCCAAGTCATGTTATAGCATCTAAATGCCAGCAAAAATAAGTCTTAGAGAATTACCTACTATTAATTGATAGTTGTAGTTCAAATCACCCCTTCTACCCTAAAATTTGGTATTTTTGTCCAGAGAAAACTATTCACTTTTGAACCCCAAATTTTGAGATAGACAATTTTACACCAGTAACAAGCCACTGTAATTTTTACAGAATTTTTGGAAATTTACTAAGATAACTTGTAGTTCAAACCCACTCCAAAAACTTCAAGAGAATAAAGAAAAAGAAGGGGGAAATAAATCTCACTCCAATAAGTCCAACTTGAATTCTTGTCAAACTCACTAAGGCTTTAAAAAAATTCAGTGGAACCCCAAAGAAAATAAACCTACCACTTACTTAGCTAAGTTTGACCCAATTTACCAAGTATACCACCCAAAGGTCTCACATAAGTAAGGTTTAACTCTATCTAACTTAAGTAGACCATACACCGTCAAAAGTTGTAATTTCTAAAGCACATATCATATCATGCATATATCTTACGCATTGCATTCATTAGATTGTAATCTTGCCGACGGAGAGTACGTGCTCATTCCCGAGCAAGGATCTGTCCAAGAGGAGGACCAGGAGCAGGCTTTCGAGGCTGCTATCGAGGATCTCCCTACAGCCCCAGCTATTGAGGGCAAGCCCCGGTTTATATGCATAACCGTATTATTATATGCTACTTTACTACACTTAATGCTTGTAGGATTGTAATGTGCACTTAAGTGTAGGAGTTGCTTGAAACCTCTAGTTGCATGAACTTAGGATTCCTTTTTGAGATGAATACTAGTATGCTAGGTCGAGTAGCTGCTTGCTAATCAGGATCTCGGTAGAAGTCGAGTGATTTTTCTAGCACTCGCGCGAGGTCAGGAATTGATTGTATTCATCTTGATAACGGGATCTATGTTAGTCTATGGACTTTGATCCAGGGAGGATGCCTTGACCATGAGACGGGAAAAAGAATTAAGGATTAATGTGTGGATACCTGAGTCAAGCGTTTGAACGTACTAAGCACATGCTGGGAAAATGGTAACCGGTAAACCTAGTACCTGAGTGAAGCTGGGCGCGGACTTTATCCCTCATGCGACCTGAGACTGGGTCTCCCATGCTAGCTATGGTGGGTACAAGTGCGGTCACTGCACGGCGGCAGCCGGGGTCAGTGGAGCATTGTATGCCAAGGCGGTGAGGCCTGGACGCAAACGGGGAATCAATGGGGACGGTTGTCATGTGTGGGGTCGGAGTACCCTGACATGCCGTGTGTTTAGGTTTACCTTGCAAGGATAAAACTCGATTCGAATCGTCTGCTTCTCGCAGCTAATGAGACTGCTTGACCCCTTGTACTGCATCGAGTAAGAAGTGAAATGAGGTTACATGAGATAACTTGTTGATTGAACTAAATGCTTGTCACCATGAATGCTTAGAAGGAGCAAATCTAGCTAAGTTAATGATGATAGAAATTGAAAAGCTAAAAATTGATTTTAGAAACAGCTAGTGCTTTTGGCAAACCAAACCCCCTCAGCCAAACAGCTGCATAGTCTAGAGGTAGAGGAGTAGACTCCTCACACCGGGTAAGTCTAGCTGAGTATTAGTATACTCAGCCTTGCTTGTGGCATAAATTTTTTTGCAGGTACCATTCAGGAAATGGTTGATGGTGTGACTTGGCCTACCACCCTGCCACCGGGTTGGACGGTCGAGTGGGATGCTGCTCCGGCAGGAGAGGAGCACGAGGAGTAGTGGGCTAGGCCTTACCCATTTCCTCGATACCGACGACATCGATTATCCGCTGCATTTTATTTCGTGAACTCTTATTTGCTACTCAAAAACTCCGATCTATGTAATAATTCAGCACTTAATTTGAGGTTTCCTATTTTATTGTATTTCTTCTGTGACTCACCTTCGAGTGAGATTGTGGAATTTGATCCTGGTTAAGTGACTCTATCAGACTAGATCTGAGGGACTGACGGGTTATTCCGATTTAAGTGTGTTACGGCCCCTGAGGCGTGACTTAGGCACTTAAGCTGGAATAATTCGGGTGGTTCCGCCACAGTAGCAAGGGTGGTAACAATTGAATCTCAAGTGCATATTATTTTCAATTCTTACCTCCTTTATGACTTGTGTAGCCACTAAGGAAGAGGGAGCACTTGAGGGTATACATCAATTGTTGATTATGAAGTAAAAGTACAATTGGAAGAAAAATGAATCTTATCATATGGTCAACAATCCAAAATTATGTGACGTATTCTCTATCTAGTTAATTTGGATTTGATTCTTCTATATTAGACACTCACCATAATATGGATTAAGTTAGCCCTTTAAACTTCATTGAAAAACCATGCATATTATCCATGTCATTCAAAATATATTGTGCATGAGGGCTCAAGGGAAATTTAGTCCATATTATGAGGTTTCTCTATTTTAGCAACTCGTTTGCATTTCACATATAAAGGGTTGCTAAATAAGAAACTAGTGCTTGTGCTACTAATGCCATCTCTTGTGTTGAGTTTATTAATAGAAAATCTATGTTAAGAGATGGCGCTTGTTTTAAATTGGATAAATCACAAGCTTAAAGGATATTATTCAACTAAAGTAAGATGAAGTTGATAAGAGGCCAAGGTATGAAAACTTCCTCTCCTTCAGTTGTTTTTAGTATTCTATCCTTAGTGGGATGTACCATAGTATAGGTTAAATTCATTGCATTATAAAATGTTCAATAGTACATATAACTTTGACATCAACTATATGTGTGCACTAATTTAAAGGAATTTAGTCTATCCTTTTGGGTTTCAAGAATGATGATTCATTTTCCATCCACATATAAGGATCATCATTTGTGAAACCCTCCCTTGTGTTTTTAATGCTCTCTTTTCTAAGTGTTTCAACAAGGTCCTTCCAAGTGCTTTCAAGATGGATTCAAAATCTACAAATATAAGAGTTTTGGTTCTTTCAATCATTGAGTTTCATTTGGTCTCATATCAAGTACGATTGAATCAAGCAAAGATGAATGAAGTTCAAGATCACTTGATTGGATGATATCACAAAAATAAAAGAGATCACAGTGAATCAAGAAGGGAGTTGAACTATCCTGCAAACCAAATAATGAAGTAGTGACATAATCATATAATATCCTTCATTATGAGGTTTAAGGTTCATATTAGCATGCTTTACCCTTCAGGATTTCAATTGATATACTTTCAGTTCTTAAACTTTCAATTGATTTAATTTTCATCATCTATGTAAAGCATATTATGTTAAACCAAGATATAGTGCAAACATCTCCTTTAACCTCGTATTGTTAATGTGCATAAGTGAACATTGTGTACTCTTGCATGCACAAAATGAGAGAGAGTTTAGCCTATATCTTGTGAGACTAATGATTTCTTTCAAGTTCATGTTGTGTAGTCTCACACCTTGGAGAACATCAAATGAGGATGAATGGTTCCATAGAAATGAAAATGAGTTTCTCTTGAACCTATCAAGAAAATGAGTTTCTCTTGATCGTTTGAAGAGGATAAGTTTCTCTTTGAAATGTCAAGCCTATCAAAAGCTAAGATGGAAATTCATGATTATAATGGAGAACATGTGGCATAAAACAAAGGTGTGTCATTCCATGAACTATTGTATAACATTTGTGTATCTAGGCTCTTACATGCTAGTGTGTGCATGTATATGCAATGTCTTAAGTCACACCATAAGGTTGTACTTGTGGTGACAATTAAAGAATCTCTAGATATGTGATTAATACCTCTTGTGGTGATGTCATAAATTAGTATTAAGTCATCTTAGTGAGGTATGACTCAAACATGCTAACTTCTCAAGAATCTTGGTTTAAAATATTGCATATCATGTCTATTAGTATACCTTTTGATTATGAGTAATTCCTTCAATTGGTACAATTTCACATTTTCATACTTTATTTGCACCAAGGTTCAAATTGTATAACTTAATCCCCTGGCCTCACAAGTCCAAGTGCATAAGCTAAACAAGTATTCATCACTTGTATGCACACATTTAGGGGGAGAATGGTCTATAATTTGAATCTTTGAGACTAACTTCATTTTCAAGTCTATTATGTGTGTAGTCTCAAATTAGAAAGGAATCTTCAAGCAAAGACAATCGCTTCCACTGCAAATTTTGATGGGTATCAAAGATTCTTTGCTCCAATAAATGTATCTTCTATACATTTCACAAGAGAATGAATTTCTCTTGTATATGCTACTCCAATGTCATCTAAAATTGGTAAATATGTATCACATATTTTTGGATTACAAATATCTGAAGTAGCATAGCTTATAAATTCTCCTGTCTAGAAATTAATTGATTAAATAGCGCACATGTTTCTTATGTTGCATGATTATGTTCAATTGATACTCATTTTATGCCAATGGTACTTTAAATTACAAATAAGTACTCTCAACTGGTATCAATTGAATTCATATATATGTGTGCAATAAATCTTGAGGAGAACTTAGTGTAATATGCAATTAATGATCTGTTTATCTATCAAATTGTTTCAATTGGTGTTTTTCAATTGGTACTTTTATTACATGATCACTAGTTGTATAATCCATACTTGTGCAATTTTCATGTTGCCTCTTGTTATGATAAGAAAATGCTAGGTGACATCTAGACTCCAGGTATCAAGATTCACCATCGATTTAGTATGACGATCTTCAATTGATATCTTGGACCTATGTCACAATTATGCCAACAAGAGCTTGCAAATGAATTCTAAATCCAACACAAGTCTGGAAACCCCTTGAAAAGGTAAAACGCAAAGGTACTTCACTTCATGACACTTATCCATTACCTTTGTGCCATCTAAGGACCCTCTTCATGATAGTGTGTTCACATCTTGCTTAATCATAATTTCTACCCTTTATATTCTTTGTATCCTTTTTGGAGATTTATAACAAAGGGGGAGAAATTTTGCATTAAAGCTTACCTTTAGTCTTATGTAACTAAGTGTTAGAAGACTTTAAAAAGGGGAGAAATAATTAAGAAAAAGGGAAGTCATAAGAAAAACATAAGATGTAGAAAATTGATGAGTGCATACTATGTCATGAGCATCATGTTTATTTTAAGACACACCGCACCCCATGAATAGTATGATATAAGTTGTCCATACTTTGACCCAAATATGTGCTTTTGGCATTTGAGTACAAAATTGGTATTTTCTGAAATGCACATATTTAGGGGGAGGAAACTATACCATAGGATTCAAAATCTTATTTATCAAATTTGATGTAAGCTTTAAATGTGTTGTCATCAATCACCAAAAAGGGGGAGATTGAAAGTGCATTCATCCCTTTTGTGAGTTTTGGTGATTTGGATGACAACACATTTAAAGGACTAACAAGTTTGCTAAGTGTTGAACAGGAAATTCAGTATGATGAACATACTTGAATCGTGTATAATGACAGTGAACAAAGGTTAAACACAAGGTTAAATAACCAGTGAAACAATGCAAATGGATATATTATGATCTCTATATTGGTTTGAATATATGGACAAGACCTGAGAAATCACTATGCATAAATATGATCATAATAGAGGTTGAAGTGATTAAGAGGATTGGTCAAGCCAAAGTGAATAAGATATGAGGAACCATGAATTGGCTTGACCATATTACTATTAGTCCATATATGAATATATGAGAATCAAACTAGAGCTTGATCGATCTTAGTAGTTATATCTAGATGACATTCAAGCAAGGTTCACAATATTGAAGAAATGATTCTCTCAATGGATGCTCAATAGGATGTGACTCAAGAATGGCTTGATAGGGTGAAGATAGCAAGGAAAGGGCTTCGAGGAACTAAACGAAGGTGAAGGCCAAGCGACGACTTGTAGACCGAGGTACCATGGCTAAGGTGAAGAAGAGAGTACTTGCACTAAGTCGATGAACTAATCAGCTATGAAGAGTTACAACATGTTGATGCATAAGTAAGGTGACTTGAAGCCATGATTTGAACTCATATATGGTGAAATGGCACAAGTCATAGGCTCAATTTGTGTTTGCTTCAAAAGGTGAGACAAAGATGTTTGTGATCCTTATGAAGCAACACCATGGAGAAATCACACTTGAGACACCAATGACTCAAGGAGTTTACTTAATTATATTTTATCTAACTTGAGTATAGGAATCGTCATACTATCAAGGGGGATCCATAAAGAAGGTTGGTGTTGGTACTAAAGCTCAAAATCTTTGATCTAAAACTTCCATTTTACCCTTGTTTCACTTTAGTTTTCTCAAAATCTATGCAACAATTTCAAAAATCGGTTCAACCGGAATTAAAACCGGTTCAACCAGTTTCTGCACTGTTCCCCTCTGTCACTGCCAGTCTGCCAGTCAGTCCTATCAAAAAACGTCGTGTGCAGATTTTTGGAAAAATGGTTCAACCGAATTTTGGCCCGACTCAACCGGATTTGCAGCCGGTCCAGTCTCCGGCTGAGTCTGCCAGTGAACCAAAAACCCCCTGGTAGAATCCGGTTCAACCGGTTTTAGAACCGGTTCAACCGTTTTTCAGTCAGATTTCCCCAACGGCCACCAGCTTTTGGGGGCACCTTTATATACACCTCCCACACTCTTCCCCATAGTAGAGCACGCACAAAACTCCATTTCTAACCTGAGAAACAACTCCAACTCTCTCTCACACACCTCTTGCCTCTCCCATTTCAAATCTTTGGAGAGAAATCTTTGAGTGAGATTGAAGAGCTGCGATTTTGGTGCTTCATCTCTAAATCCTTCTTGCTCTTCTTGATTTGAGCTTTGGTATTACATCGAGTTCTTTGTGGATTCATTACTCTTGGAGCTTCTAGCTCCTAGACGACTAGGTGTCTCTTGTGAGTCTCCAAATCTTGTGGAAGACCACAAGAAAGTTTGTATTACCCGCTCGTTTGAGCAAAGATTATTGTGTGGGCTTGACCTTTGTGGTCGGCAAAGGGAGGATTGGGGTTGAAAGAGACCCGGCTCTTTGTGGGCGCCTCAACGAGAAAGTAGGGCACCTTGGTGGTGTGACCGAACCTCGGGATAAATCTTGTGTCTCGTGTGTTCTTGCTCATTGTGTTTGTTTGTGTTCTTCGTTCTCTCACCATTGCGTGGAAGATTTGTTTATATCTTTTTGGTGTGTGGATTTTGAGAAGTGCCCTTCTCAGATCTACTACCTTGAACCCTGTGGATCATTTAGAACATCTCATTTCCAAATTTAACTGGGTGGATTTCGAGATCAATTCAGTTTTATATCTCATTCTTTAGTTGAGCTCGTGCAAACCGGTTGAACCGGTTTTACCCAGTTCGTTTCTAGCTTTGTTGAAAAAGTTTTAACTTACCTATTCACCCCCCTCTAGGCAACTTTTAGAAACTGAGGATTTTCTGCGCTCTCACTACGATTTTCTGCCCAAAGGAATCGGTACGTAACCCCAAAAATCCAAACACCCTCACCTGCCCTTTGAATCTAAGTATAAGGTAAATATAGTTAATAAGAATTGAGTAAGTTGTAAAACTAAATCTAGAAGGACTTCCTTCTGAAGTTGCAAAGAGGATGACATTCGAAGAGCAGTCTACTAGAGAACCTTGACAAAAGAAACCACACCGTGCGAGCACGCACCTTCTTAAGCACCCCTCTAAAGGTTCCCTACCCTATCTCGGGACAAGATTCTTTTAAGGGGGGAGGGCTGTAACACCCCAGGTGTTACCTAAGGCCCTGGCTCAATGCATGCACCTATAGCCTATTAGCACATGTGTGTAGATGGGAAGAAGAGTCACCAAAACTTTAGAGACCATGGCTTACCTAAGTAATGATCATGATGGGAGGGATACCCTAGCTTTTCATGTACCTTCACCTATGAAAAAGGTTCTTGTTGGGGACTTGTTCTCAAATGCTTCGGATTAAGAACAAGGCAACATAAAAAGTGTTAAATGTTAAGGCCCTTCGTCCTCCCAAACATTATTCTCCTTCGGTCCTGAGAGAAGGTAAAAGTACAAGCGTGACGCAAATGCCAATGCCCGGTCAGCGTGAACAGTACGGGAGTACTGTTCATCTATTTATAGACGTGGGACGCAGCCCACGTAAAATTACATCCATGTCCACTACATTTGTTAGTGACTTATGGAAATCTGTCGAGGCCCACGTAGTCTTTTCATCTTCAAGTCGGTTCCCTTTTCTGCTATCGTGACGAAGCTTCCCCGCACACAGCTTCGGCTGCGCTCGTACTTTGTCTGGTTCAGGCTTCGTCCTGGCCGTGCTTCGTATTCATAATTCTGAATCCGAGAATACCTGTTCACATAATCCACTTGGAAAACATTGTCAAATCATGTTTTTGAGGACCTTCGGAGGACGAAGGCCCCCAACAGTAGCCCCTCGCAATATTAATTTGTTAATAATAAATTCAGATTGCGATATGGACGAAGGCCTTGAGCCGAAGGTCCGAAAAAACACCTTCCCTTTGCTAGAATAGCAACCTTCACTGACAAGCGGGACCTTTCAATTTTCAACGCCCTGGGCGTATAAATAAGATCGCACCGCAAACTCATTTGGTACGCGCACTTGCCATCTGCTTCGGCCCACTAAAAATTTTTAGCTCTTGTGCATTAAGATTGGTGACCTTTTTGAGTTTGAAGCTTCGGCCTCGAAAACAGCTTTTTAGGTTTTTTAGCATTTCCGAAGATGTCAGAAGGCAAGAAGATCCCTGCGGATACGAAGCTGAGCCTCGAGGAAGAGAAGAATCTGGGGTTCCTGATTGCAATGGCGGAGACCAATACAGAGAAAATTACCAAGGAGATTCTCGAAGGTTTGTCCGAAGATACTGGTGACAGCGACAGCTATGATGTAGAAAGTGGCGGGGAGGAGGCCGAAGATCGTCCATGGCGGCCAAGTCACACGGTTTTCGGGAAAACTACTATTAAGCAGAGCCATATTGATAATATGAGGGGGCGATATTTTCGAGATGTGTCTATTGTGAGGGCTGATGCTGGAGAAAAGACTTCTCCCACCCCCGAAGAAGATGAAGTTGTGATTTTCCGAAGCTTTCTCAAGGCTGGGCTTCGATTCCCCCTGAGCAACTTTGTTGTCGGGGTACTGAAAACATTTCAAGTCTACCTTCATCAACTTACTCCCGAAGCTATCATAAGAATGGGGATATTTGTCTGGGCTGTGAGGAGCCAAGGTTTGGATCCAAACGCTAAAAGCTTCTGCAACATTCATGAGTTATTATACGAAACAAAGCCCTGGGGAAAAGAACAATACCACAACAATTTTGGGTGTTATAGCTTCGGTGCCCGCTCCGGGTCAAGCTGCCCTGTGCCGACCTTTCGGAAAAGGTGGCCCGGAGCCTGGATGTCAGAGTGGTTCTATGTAAAGAATGACTTATCAGTACAAGAAGATGTCAAAAGTATCATTATGCACCCCATCTGGCAACGCTTCGGACTTCGAAGGCCGAAGGTTGAAATGGACGAAGCAGCCGAGGAATGCCAAAGAGCTTTCGGCATAGTCTGCTCTTTCATTGGGACAAGGGACTTGGTCCAAGAGCACATAGCCTTCAGGGTATGGCCACTTGCAGAAAAATGGGAAATGCCGAAGGATACTATCAAAGAGTCCGACGAAGGCGGACTGGTCAGACTGAAGTACACATTCAAATATGCAGATAAATTTATTGAACCTGATGACGACTGGTTGAAAAGCATTGAAACATTAAGTGACGAACTGCTTGGGGCATACTCGAAGGCTGAGAACACTGCGTTATCAGCAGCCTTCGGAGGCCGAAAAAAGAAGAGACTCAACCGGGTGTTTGATGCAGTTGGGTTCTTCTACCCTGATTATCGTTATCCCATTCGAGGGCAAAAAAGGAAAATCACAACCTCTGAAAAAGAAGAAGCCGCAACTGCTCCTAGCGAGCCAGAACCGAAAGGAAAAAGGTTAAAGGTCCTTACACACTGGCCACGCCATATTGAACCAGCTTCGGTGCCTGAGTTTACCGGAGAAACATCTTCGGCCGCCGAAGCTGAACAGCCAACCTTGCTGCCAGAAATTGCAGTGATGGCCGAAGCGCCATCCACAGTAAAAATGGAAGAAGTGAAAAAACCGACTAAGGAAAAAGCATCAGAAGTTTTGAGTCCTGCAGCAAATGCCGAAACAGCAAAAAACCAAAAGGGTCCAATGGTGACCCCAAAAAGGAAAAGAATGGTAAATGTACTAGATGTCTTGGAGACAATTAAGTCTTCAAGCACAACTCCAAAAAAGAGTGTTGAAATTGCTGAAGCAACTTCTGAAGCTCCAACACAACAGGTTGAAGCTGAAGCTGGGCCTTCAGAGCCCTTCAAGGAGCAAACTTTGGAAGCCGAAGCGATAAAAATACCAGAACCAATTTTAGTTGAAGAAACTGACACTGCCATCCCCGAAGCGCCTGCCAGCATGTGTGATTACATCATACGACATGCTTCGGGGAAAAAACTATCTGAAGAAGAAACTCATGAGGCTAACCATTATGCGAAGGAGCTAAAATATCCGAAGGGGGCAGTAATATTCAATGGGACAAATGAAGATGATTTCTTATACTGCCTGCCTGACAACAAAGAGCTATCTGTCTGCCGAGAGATGGCCAGGAGTATTGGTTTCCCGAAGCTTGAATCTGGATTAAGCGCCATGACGAAAGAAGATCTCGCAGACAGTCTTGCGTACAACAGCCTGAAGGTATGGGAATTAAATGCTTGAAAAACCCCCTTATTATTTTTTACGCAACTCATTCCTTTTATTCTTATATGGATTCTTTTTTCGTATAGGGCCTGATCCTAAGCAACGCACTAAGAGCCCAAAAGAGCGCCGAAGATGAAAGCTATGAAATTGCGTTTAACAATTTACGTTCCGAAGTCATAAAGCTGAGGAACGAAGCTCTAGAAAAAGACAAAATTCTGGTTACTCTAGTAGACAAGATAAAAAAGGACGAAGCTGCTGCAAAGATTCAGGCCGAAGCTCAGAAACACGAGATCAAAGATCTTCAGAAACAATTAGCCCGGGCGAAAGAAGAACGTGTTCTTGAGGAAACAAAACGAGAACTTAGTGATCATATGGTGGATAAGTTGGAGTTAAGGGTTAAGGAGCTTCGTGCCTTTCAAAGAAAATGCTATGTTAAATCTGTAGAATGCGTGAATAAAATTAAAAGCAGCTTCGCCAGCGTGGGCGCCTTTTCCAGCGAAGAGAATTTCTCTCGAGGTAATCCCGAAGGTCCACTGGAATGGATAAGTCACGAAGCAGAGGCCTTCGAAGAGATCCTGAGCAGTCGTGGCGACATCTGCGCTTTTTCGGGCGCCAGAGGAATTGCTTCTGTCTTAGAGAAGAAAGGTTGCGGGCATGTAAAATTTTTAGCTCAGTCCGAAGCTGCCTTATCTTCCGAAGACATCAAGGACCCCTCGGCCGAAGCAAGCGTTGTTGGTGGCAAATTTTTTACTGATATCTGGAACGACGGTGGCCGAGGAATGGCGCAAGAAATCATCCAAAGGAGCGAAAAAGGCATCCATGATGCTAGGAAAGTGGCAGAAGCTGCCGAAAGAAGTACAGAGCCCGAAAGGCAATTAGGTATTAATTAGCCGTTCTTATTGTGTTGTAATTTTTATTTCAAATTTTGCTCACGATTTGTAATAGTAATGAAGAAATGTTCTCTCCCCTCAGATGCTGTTGGATCGACTGCCGACCCCCACACAGAAGGGGATGATGCAATTAAACAAATGGCCGAAGCTATCATGGACAAAGTTGTTGATCAACTTTTAAATGAAGCCGCCGAAGCAGTATTAAGAGAAGACTAGATGCTATTTAGAAAAACAGTTAAAGTGTGACCTATGTAACATTTTGTACATTTGAATGTAATATACAAGTTTCTTTCCATTATTCAATTCTTTACGATGCATGAAACTTTAAATACATACCATTTTTGAGCCTTCGGCGAAAAAACACCTTCCCTTCTTTTCATGCTTCGTGAAGAAGACATTCTTCGTTAAAATTATTCTGATGAATCACATCCATGCTTCGTGAAATCATTATCCGAAGCTGTATTCCGAAGCTATACAATTTCGATGTCACTTTCTCAAAGCATCCTTCCAAAGGTTGAGAGTGTCACCTTCTTTTGCCAAATGCAATATGATGTATGATGCTTATGCTATGCAAAATGATGTGATGATGTTATGCTATGCATGTGACATTTGTTCCGAAGATACACATAAAATATATTCGTAAGCTCTGCATTCCCTTAGGAACGTCTTTGGAGCTTCTTCGTCTTTTACTTAGACGATCTCAGCGTTGACTTTTCGCTGTAAGCCTCCCTTAGGAGCTTCTTCGCCCTTTACTTAGGCGGTATCAGCGTTGACTTTTCGCTGTAAGCCTCCCTTAGGAGCTTCTTCGCCTTTTACTTAGGCGGTATCAGCGTTGACTTTTCGCTGTAGGCTCTGCATTCCTTTAGGAACGACTTCTGAGCAGAAAACTTACACTGCGCTCCCTTTGGAACGACTTTTTGTGACTTCACAAACTTACTCTGCGTTCCTTAGAACGACTTTCTGTTACTCCGAAGGATTTTTAATTCGAAGGTCCTCCTTGGTAACGGAAAAAATTTTAAGCTTCAGCAACTTAAGCTTGTGGAGCAAATAGATCTTCCTCGTGGAAAACAACAAAATTATTACATGAAAACTATCAATGTTTTTTGCTTCACAGAAAATAAAACTGAATAGGAAAGACTGCTATCAAAGGTAGGATATGTGTCAATAAATGTGCTTCGACTCTGGCACAGTGCTGTTGACTGTGCGAGCTTCGGACTGCTCTCTGAAGTCCCTCTGATGTGGAGCGCATTGACTCCCTTCTGGCTGTTGACCTTGCTGCAATGGAGGTGGGGGCGGAAGCTGTTGCCAGGAAGCTTGAGGTTGACTTGCCGAAGCTACAGAAGCTGCAGGGTGGTTGTCTATGTATTGTGGGATATAAGGCGGATGATACGAAGCAGTATGCATGACCTGCTTCGGCTGAGCTTGTTGAGATGCAGCTTCGGCAATTTCCTTTTGCTTCTGGATTGTAATATGGCACGACCTAGTGGTATGGCCCTTGCCTTCTCCACAGAACAAGCAAAACAGTCTCCTTGGCTGATCTCCGAATCTTCCGCCGAAGCCCCTGGCGCCTCTGCCTCTTGGAGCTGGTGGCCGGAAGGAAGTTTGTTGTTGCCCCGAAGCCTGTGAGGAGCACTGCGGTCTGTTCTGCTGACTCCCCTTATCATCATTCTGAGTGTTGTGGATGGACCGGACATGCCTCGGGTAGTATCTCCCTCCGAAGCCCCTGGTCATTTCAGAAAATCTGAAGGCCTCCTCCCTTCTTTGGCGAAAGTCATTGTCAGCCCGAATGTACTCATCCATCTTTTGGAGCAGTTTCTCCAAGGTCTGAGGAGGCTTCCGAGCAAAGTATTGAGCTGCAGGTCCAGGACGAAGCCCCTTAATCATGGCTTCGATAACAATTTCATTGGGCACCGTTGGTGCCTGCGCCCTCAATCGTAAGAACCTTCGGACATACGCCTGAAGGTATTCTTCGTGATCCTGAACACACTGGAACAAGGCTTGAGCTGTGACCGGCTTTGTCTGAAATCCTTGAAAGCTGGTCAGTAACATGTCCTTCAGCTTCTGCCATGAAGTGATTGTTCCTGGCCGAAGGGAGGAATACCAGGTCTGAGCAACATTCCTGACGGCCATAACGAAAGACTTCGCCATGACTGCAGCATTGCCCCCGTACGAAGACACTGTTGCTTCGTAGCTCATCAAGAATTGCTTCGGGTCGGAGTGGCCGTCAAACATGGGAAGCTGAGGTGGCTTATAGGATGGAGGCCAAGGTGTAGCCTGCAGCTCAGCGGACAGAGGAGAAGCATCATCAAAAACAAAATTTCCCTGATGGAAATTGTCATACCAGTCATCTTCGTTGACGAAGCCCTCCTGATGAAGGTCTTTCTGATGAGGCCTTCTGTTCTGCTCATCGTGAGTAAGATGGCGAACTTCCTCAGAGGCTTCGTCTATTTGCCTCTGCAACTCAGCTAGGCGGGCCATCTTCTCCTTCTTCCTCTGCACTTGTTGATGTAGCATCTCCATATCCCTGATTTCTTGGTCTAGCTCTTCTTCCTCGAGCGTCGGGCTGACGGCCTTTCTCTTCTGGCTTCGGGCCTCTCGAAGAGAGACGGTCTCCTGGTTGTGGTCCAGCGGTTGCAGTGCTGAAGCCCCAATCGCTGAAGCTTTCTTCGGCGCCATAGCGAAGGTCTATAGCTTCCGAAGGTGTTCAAAAAAGCTCGAAGTGGAAGTGAGTTCACCGGAGGTGGGCGCCAATGTTGGGGACTTGTTCTCAAATGCTTCGGATTAAGAACAAGGCAACATAAAAAGTGTTAAATGTTAAGGCCCTTCGTCCTCCCAAACATTATTCTCCTTCGGTCCTGAGAGAAGGTAAAAGTACAAGCGTGACGCAAATGCCAATGCCCGGTCAGCGTGAACAGTACGGGAGTACTGTTCATCTATTTATAGACGTGGGACGCAGCCCACGTAAAATTACATCCATGTCCACTACATTTGTTAGTGACTTATGGAAATCTGTCGAGGCCCACGTAGTCTTTTCATCTTCAAGTCGGTTCCCTTTTCTGCTATCGTGACGAAGCTTCCCCGCACACAGCTTCGGCTGCGCTCGTACTTCGTCTGGTTCAGGCTTCGTCCTGGCCGTGCTTCGTATTCATAATTCTGAATCCGAGAATACCTGTTCACATAATCCACTTGGAAAACATTGTCAAATCATGTTTTTGAGGACCTTCGGAGGACGAAGGCCCCCAACAGTTCTAAAACCCTAGTTCCCCCTCTTGAGCCATTAAACCCACAAGCATTTGATTAGTGAGAATGGGAAGCAAATGATCATTTCATGACATAAACCATTTACCAAAGTTGAAGTACATCAACATATCTACAAAATTTAGTAAGGGAGATATTACAAAAAGGTCCCATAAACACCCTAAATCAAGCCTCCAAGTGGAGAGCACCCTAGAGCAATCCATTTTTCTCTAAGTCAAAAATCAGCCCTAATCTAAAGATCAGAAGTGTTCACTTATTTCCTGGCGCCAAAACCACATGGTCCAAATAACAAAAAGTAGCAAAACTACCCAAGGCACACCCCTGAAACATTTGAAACTAAACTAGGATTGTTTGGCACGGTTTGGCATCTGTTTTGTCGCGAGATGAACAGTGCAGACAGACAAGACTTGGCGCCACCATATCTTCCAAGCCAGACCCGATCTCCCCTTGGAACTCACATGAACTAGATAGCTCTAGGTGCAGGGAAGAAATCTTACACAAGTCATATGGCAAGATTCGCACGTTTGGGTGCTCAGCAGGCGCAAGAACTCGGGCAAATTAACACGGCCACGTGTTCGACGCGCCTTGGCAACGCTAGAGCACGCCCCGGCGCTCAGCCCCGCGCGCGCCGCGCCGCGTCAACCCCGCGCCCACACCCGTGCCCGCGGCTGTAAAGCCAACCCTGGCCTCGACCGTACACCCCCGCGCGCTCCCAACCCTGTCCGAGCACAAGTTCATCGGCGTTTGCCCTGCACACGACGTGCCAGCGGCCGCCCGAGCCCCGGCCACCGTAGACCGGCCACTCTAGCCCTCCTCCACCCCATCTGACCCCTTGGCTATCTTCCCTGGAGCTCAGTGAAGCTCCCCGAGCCCGCAGTCCGAACACGACCTCACCGGAGACGCCGGATTGACGTCGTCGGACTTCAACTGGCCACCATCGCACGTAGATCGAGCTACACGGTAAGCCACTCGTCGATTCCTTGCGCCTACAGCATCCTTGACCTCTAATGAAGCTCACCATGCTATTTAATTGAGCTCTATCGCCGTGAGCAGGCCGGAGCACGTGCTGCCGACAAGCCCGACCGCCTGCACATGTGGCCAGCCCTATTCTGGCCATCACCACCGGCGATCCACCCCTCGACGTGACCGTTAGGACCTCCCGTACCTCACCCAGCCCTCCACCGGACCTCTCCCGCCGCCGGTAAGCCGCGCCACCCTTTTTCCTCTCTATGGCTACTGTTACGGCGAGGAGGGAGCTCGGATTAAGAAAGGGAAAAGCCAGGGGGTATTTGCGATGTTAGTGACTCAGTGAAACAGTTCCGCAGGGGCACGGTTTAAACGGTTTAGTTAAAGAAAATCCCAGGGACCTCGGTGCAAAGTTGTTTTTCTTAAACCTTTAAGATTTATTTTTTTAAATAAGTAGAGAACTTGAAAAATTCATAACTTGAGTTTTGTCCAACCAAATTTGGTCAACAAATTTTGCTAGGTCCCAAATATTATGAACTATCGAGCAAAAATAATGAACACCCTGGTTCCTACAATACTTTTTAGAGTTTTGAATTAAATAAGCATACTGCCCAAAAACTAAATAAACAGAGGAAAAATGAAATACTTTAGGACTAAGGCTGAGAAAAATTGGAGATGACCTTAGCTAGTAACTACACTGTCTAAAAATGTTAAACTCCCCAGTATACGAGGTTAAGGAGGGATTAACCATTAAAACTTGGATTGGCCCAAACCTTAAGAAAATGAAAAAGGGAATTTAAAATGAGAACCTGAGGGCAACCACATTTTTCCTAGCTTACTTAGGTAATATATTTCATAATAAAATTATGTTGAACCCTCTATTAGTGCAAAAGAAATGCACCATATTTTATTTTATAAAAACAGTAAGAACTTAGAAAAATCCTAGAAAAATAACCCTAAGGAGAAACCACCCCAATCCTCGGAATAACTACTATTATGCTAGTATGAATCTAGGAAAAACACAAGTTCTGTTGTTTGATATTTTCAAATGACAAGTTAGTTATAAGTGCCTTTTTAACATTAAACTTTAAAAAAATCACAACTAAATAACCATTAAGTCACTTTCTGTGATTTTTGGCATAGAGACCTGTCATTACCCATAGATGTTGGCAAAAATAATTTTTTGTGTAGAACCACCACCTAAATCAGAGTTGTAGTGTAAAGTGACCATTCACCCTCACTTTTGTTATTTTTGCCTAGATTTTATCCTAATTATTTTTAACCTCAAAATTTTAGATTTGACTACAGAGACCAATGTTTACCCACTGTAATTTTTGCAACATTTTTGGAAAATTCTAAATCACTATGGTAGTTCAAGCTCACTTTAAAAACATAAATAGACAATAAAAAAGGAATTATGGAAGGAATTAATATTACAACTAGATCTCCCTAAGTTTCCGATACAACATGAAGGAAATAATTAAATTCTTAATTTCACTCAAGGCCCAACAATAGGTTAGTATAAATCACTAAGAGCACCATCCGATAAAGAAACCCTAGTTTACCCACTGTTTTAATATTGTTTCACCATACATAGTATTTACTAAATTGACATATCACTAATATACATGTATCTTATTCATTGCATTCGATAGATTGTAATCTCGCTGACGGAGAGTACGTCCTCATTCCGGAGCAAGGAGTTGCTCAGGAGATAGTCCAGGAGCCAGCACCAGAGCCTGTCACTGAGGATCTGCCTGCCCCAACTGTTGAAGGCAAGCCTCGGTTTTATGCATAACCGTTATATATGCTATTTTACTGCACTTAATGTTTGTAGGCTTGTACTGTGCACTTAAGTGTAGGAGTTGTTTGAAAACCCTAGTTGCATGAACTCAGGATTCCTTTTGAGATGGATACTAATATGCTAGGTCGAGTAGCTGCTTTACTAATTAGGGACCTCGGTAGAAGTCGAGTGATTTTTCTAGCACTCGCGCGAGATCGGGAATTGGTTCTATCCATTTTTACATCGGAATGATGATGGTATGTGGACAACAATCCATGGGGATGCGTTGTCTACGAGACGGAAATTGGAATAAGGATTAAGGTGTGGTACCGTGTGTCAAGCGTTTGAACGTACTAAGCACATGCCGAGAAATATGGTAAATCGGTAAGCCTAGTACCTGAGTGAACCTGCACGTGGATTGATCTCCTCACTCGACCTGAGACGTGGTCTCCCATTCCGGTTATGGTAGGTACAAGTGCGGTCACTGCACGACGGCAGTCGGGGTCAATGAGGCATTGTACGCCAAGGCGGTGGGCCTCTTTCTGTTGCCAGGGAATCGATGGGGACGGTTGATGTGTGTGGGGACGGAGTGCCTCGCCACGTCGTGTGTTTAGGTTTACCTTGCAAGGTTAAAAACTCGATTCGAATCGTCTGCTTCTCGCAGCTAATGAGACTGCTTGATCCATGCTGCTACATTGAGTAATTAGTGGAAATGAGGTGACTGGCAAAAAATATTGATTGATAAAATGTTCGATACCATGTAGGAATAGCTAGGTACTCATCTAGTTTAAAAAGGATCATACTAAAACTTGAAAAGCTAAAACTTGATTTTAGACTCAGCTAGTGCTTTTGGCAAACCAAACCCCTCAGCCAAACAGCTGCATGTCTAGAGGTAGAGGAGTAGACTCCTCACACCGGGTAAGTCTAGCTGAGTATTAGTATACTCAGCCTTGCTTGTGGTATAATTTTTACAGGTTCTCTAGAGGATATGGTTGCTGGAGTGACTTGGCTGTCCATCCTGCCACCAGGCTGGACCATCGAGTGGGACCCTACCCCAGCAGGAGAGGAGCATGAGGAGTGTTGGGCCAGGCTTCCCCATCCTCCCTTTTATTTACTGATAGTTAATTTCCGCTGCATCGAGAACAATGGTCATTACTTTTGCAAAACTTCGATAGTGATGTAATAACCTTAAGTACCTCTTCAACTTATGGTTTATGCTTTATTGTATTTGCTCTGTGCCTCACCTTCGAGTGAGTATGTGGTACTTGATTCTGTTAGTGGCCTTGTCGGACTCGATCTGAGGGACTGACGTTTTATTCCTATTTAAGTGTGGTTTTGCCTTCAAGGCGGGACTCGGGCACTTAAGTTGGAATAATTCGGGCGGTTCCGCCACATTAATGATACGGGCACAGTTATTACATGAGACCAAAATTAAGTCCTTCATGACTTGTTTTTCACACAAGAAAAATAAGATGACAGAAAAGAAAAAGATACATCAGGGGTAGGATATTCTTTTTGTAGATATGCTTGGATTCCGGCACAGTGTTGTTGACTGTACGAGCTTCGGACTCCTCCCTAAAATCACGCTGCTGCTGTGCGTGTTGATGCCCTTTTGGCTGCTGGCTTCGGGTCTGAGTAGGTGGTAATGGTGGTGGTAATGGGAGCTGGGCCTAGGAAGCTTGAGAGTGACTTGCCGAAGCGACAAAAGTCGCAGGTTGTTGATTACCTACGTATTCTAGTACATAGGGAGAGTAGCATGAAGCGGTATATAGGACCTGCTTCGGCTGATTCTACCGCGCCTCTGCTTCGGCAATCTCCTTTTGCTTCTGAATTGTGACTTGGCATGTTCTTGTGGTGTGGCCCTTGTCTTCACCACAGAATAAGCAATATAGCCTTCTAGGCTGATCCCCGTATCTTCCTCCGAAGCCCCTGCCGCCTCTGCCCCTTGGGACTGGTGGCCTGAAAGAGTTTTGTTGTTGCCCTGAAGATTGGGAGCTGTGTTGTGGCCTTTGAGGCTGGCTTCCTCTGTCATCACTTAGGTTTGAATTATGGATCGATCTGACGTGCCTGGGGTGGATTCTTCCTCCAAAGGCCCTGGTCAACTCAGAAAACCTGTATGCTTCTTCCCTTCTCTGGCAGAAATCATTATCAGCCCGAATGTATTCATCCATCTTCTGAAGAAGCTTCTCCAGGGTTTGTGGGGGTTTTCTGGCAAAATACTGAGCAGTAGGTCCTGGCCAAAGCCCTTTGATCATGGCCTCAATGACGATTTCATTGGGCACTGTAGGCGCTTGTGCTCTCAGACGCAGGAACCTTCAGACATACGCCTGAAGGTACTCCTCGTGGTCTTGCGTGCACTGGAACAAAGCCTGAGCAGTGACTAGCTTCGTCTGAAATCCATGGAAGCTGGTGATTAGCATATCCTTAAGCTTCTGTCATGATGTGATTGTCCCTGGCCGGAGAGAAGAGTACCAAGTTTGTGCGACACTTTTGACTGCCATGACGAAGGATTTCGCCATGACTGTAGTGTTGCCCCCATATGAAGATATGGTTGCCTCATAGCTCATTAGGAACTGCTTCGGGTCTGAGTGCCCATCATACATAGGAAGCTGGGGTGGCTTGTATGACGGGGGTCATGGAGTAGCCTGCAATTCTGCTGCTAGAGGAGAAGCATCATCAAAAGCAAAATTGCCATGATGGAAATCATCATACCATTCATCATCGTTGTACGAATTGTCTTGACGAAGCTCTCTGTGTTGAGGCCTTCGGTCTTGGTCATCTTGGGTGAGATGACGCATTTCTTTGACGGCATCATCAATCTTCCTCTGAAGATCGGCGAGACAAAGCATCTTTTTTTTCTTCTTCTAGACCTGTTGATGAATGGCTTCGAGGTCCCTAATTTCTTGGTCCAACTCCTCCTCCTGAGGTGTTGGACTGGTAGCCTTCCTTTTTTGGCTCCTAGCTTCGCGTAATGTTTCTTGATTGACGTCCAGTGGCCGTAGTGCTTCCCCTGACCCTGATGACTTCTTCGGCGGCATGACAACGGTCACAGCTTGCCGAAGGTGGTCAAATGAGTTCACCAGAGGTGGGCGCCAATGTTGGTCACTTGTTCTCAAATGCTATGAGTTAAGAACAAGGCAACACAAGTGTTAATGGTTAAAGACCTTCATCCTTCGAAGCATTATCTCCCTCAGGATATAATGATCTTCGGATGAAGGTCATGAAGGACATGCCTTCATCATTTCAATATGTAAGAATATATAACAGGGACATATGAAATATAGAAAAATCATGAATAATTATATCAAGTTATCAATTACATTTGTACCTTCGACTTGACAGAAGGTAAAAGTCCGAGAGTGACGTGCGAGTGATTACAAGTCAGCGTGAACAGTACGGTGTTACTGTTCATCTATTTATAGGCACAAGACGCAGCCTATGTAAATTTACATTTATGTCCCTGACATTTACTATTAGCCAAAAGGTAATATGTCGAGGATTGAGCAGTCTTTTCCTTTTAAGTCGGTTTCGTCCTTCATCATCATCCTTGTGTTGAGCCAAAGCTTCTCGAGCCACAGCTTCGGAGTTGGTATATCCTTCTTCCTGATCACGCTTTTTCATACCTTGCACACCTTCGTCTCAAACCTGAAGCTTCCTGTGAGTATACTATTCTGGAGAACATGTTAGTCGTGTTTTTGAGGACCTTCGGAAGATGAAGGCCCCCAACAACAGTATACATATGCCTCTGGTGTCATTTAATGAGCTCTACAAGCAAATTTCACTTATCCATGTCTAATATGATAGAGGACGAGGCCCAATCTTCCGGGAGGTACGATAACTTGATTGGGTGGAGATCTCGACGTTGATGATCCAAGGCTCTGAGCGAATGGATCCTCGCAATCACTATACCACTGCTCCTTTGGTTATCACCCGTGACACATGAGTGACCTCGCCACGAAGGCTTATCCCTGCAAACGCAGTCAAGAACACAAGCAAGAATAGGTAGAATGCAACCAAAACTGTGTTGATTATCACTTGGGGTCTCACAAACCGATGAACGACGAACTGTTCGATGACAGATATGGTCTAAGCAAAACCCAAACCCTAATGTGGTGGTAGCTGCTTTTAACATAGAGGTTAGGGGATTGCACAACCCCTAGAGGTACCCTTAATGGGCTCCAACACGATACACGGCCCAACAGCCCAACAGACGGTGTCGCAGCACCAAAATAGAATCTAAGCGCTGACTTATTTCGATGATTCTCGTTGACTCCGGATGAATTTTAAAGTGGAACCACATGAGTTGGTTAGATAACCTTCTTATATTTCCAACCATATCAATTTTGTTGTAATCATATTCCAGATGCGTCCCAAGCATCCATTTTAGTGCAGACTGGTCCTGTAACCAGAGATAGAATCACAGCCGTGTCGGACTTGATCTCCTTCCTATTATGGACGCCCTTGATGTTTCTCCTCGGCACCTTGGCCTTTCCCAAGTCCTTCATGGTCCTCTCCAAAGTTTCTAATCATAAAAACATCCATGGCACCAAGCGTAAGCTCAAAAACACAATTGACTAGGTTAGAACGAACCTGGTGATTCAACTTTCGTGCACGTGCTCGTGTTGTCAGTCCATCCATTGTTTATATGGGAGTGATGTCTTTATCATCATCCCCCACTTGAATTGGAGTCATCCTCGACTCAGGCAGTGGCCAAGGGGGATGGCCGAGCAAACCTAGGACGTAGAAAGCCTTTAGGCCCAAAAACAGACGTCGCTGATTTCTAACAGATTCTGGATGCCATTTTGTTACGACGATTCTGATTAGCTTTGAGAGTATTTTGACATGGGGTCAATTGAGTTGGAAAGATTATATCCTTAGCTTTCCAACAATGTCTAGAATGTCTAAAATGGGGTCCATATGTGGCCTAAGCATCATATTTGTGAGGACCAATCCTGCAGTCCAAACTAGATTCGCGAATAAACTGGACTTCAACTCCCCTTGAGTTTGAAACTCTATCATTGATTGGGCCTTTACCATATAGGTGACGCTCAATTAATCATCATTCTCCCCTTCTTGGTTTTGAGTCGTCCTCGACTCAAAGTTATTGGTGCCTACATAAGGTGGTGTTATAGATTTTGACATCGAACAACCTTGCTCCCCTTCTTGAATTTGATCATGTTATTGAAAAACATACAAAGAATGACAAGTAGAAGTGGACATGATATGATTAGATTTAATATGGCTCACTAATTGATCATATTGTTTCATAACAAAAGGAGATTTCATATTTGAACAAATATATACTTGATGTACCATATATTCTCCTTTCCAATTATATTTTCCAATAACATGATATGTATGTTTAGATAACCATGGCAAATCAGCACAAAAAGAAAGTTTCTCCTCTAAATTATTTAAATTACATAGAACATCAAATTCAATATAACCTAAAGTATTTAAAGAAGATAACAATTTCAGCTCATCATGCACACTAGTTATAGGATTGAAAGTTCTAATTTCAACACAATTAACATGATTGGAAGAAACAATATCAAGTTTGTGCTCAAGTTGTGGCATATAAGTAATAGAAGAATCATCACACAACTCTTTTTTATCACAAGAATTACTAGTACAATCATCATGTAATAAAGGTAACTCAAGTTTACTTGAAGGCATGACATCATTGGAAGAAACAAATCGTTCTCTCATAAGAATTTTCATATTAGCCCAAGTTTGTGGTTTATCATATGCAGTTAAGAACTCCCACCAAGATAAAGCAGAATGGGTCAAAACACTAGTTACCTTTTATCTTTTTCCGTTCACACATAAAATATTTTGCAAAAAGACAATATATCTTAGTTTCCGACTCAATATATTTTTCAGCATCTATACCATCATAGGATGGAAAAGCATGAATAGAATCACTCGCGGAAGAAGTTTTAGGCTATGGAAGACGAGTCTCCATCGTGTCCATCTGTTCAACAAGTCCTAAAACTCTATTCAACCTTTCAGTGTTCATGTTGAGTGCATCACACATAGCGCTCATCATGTCACGAAGCTCCAGATGAAATGTTCCTGTGATTGTTAGTACAAAATAGAAACAAAGCAACAAGCAAAAGGTGTGAATCCTACAACTACTCTCAAGGATGGTGGTGGACACAAGTTATGAAGCATCTTACCTCGCTCTTACAAGATTCTTACCAGCACTGCAGGTGGCAAAGGGTGGCCGGTGTGACAGCCCAAAGAGCGTGGGTGTGATTACAAAGGAGTACCTATTCTGCTCAAGAGAAAGGTGGAGCTTTGGGAAGGCTCACTAATATATATTTGTGGCACACAAGTCAGTAACAAATAGTAATGTTGAATAAGTGTCCAAACTACTCGTCCTAGCTGCTGGCCTAGAGAATATACTATAATAGTTGGAGGAAGAGACAAAGGAGATAACAAGGATCTAGGTACAGCAAGAAAATAAGATCGAAACAAGATGACTCATAGAGGTGCACATATCAATGGTGTTCTTGCATATGCGTACACTTTTTCTCTTTTTTATGATTTTTTTCTTTGGTTTGTGCAGATCTTTTGGTGCACTTGCCTTTTATATTCTCTTTTTTTCACAAAAGTGCCACAAAAACAAGATACAACTCAAGAGTATCAAAAAAATTCTTGTCTGTCTATTATAGATTTTCTGCTCTAACTTCCACAGACTGTTTGACAAATATAGCGACACGAAAGTTGTAGATCTATTTGTTCTCCTTCTTTTTGATATATCGACCACCTGTTTTGGATAACGGAAGTGGAGATAATGACCCTGAAAATAGACTGGTCCAAAATTTCAGGATCCCAAACAGATTTAATTCCAATACAAATAACTCCTTGATAATGATGTTTTCTGGAAAAACTCGTAAATACAATAGTTGTAGATAATTTTCTAAGATTTCTAGAAAGTACAAGAACAATAAATTCTGAGTTCGTATGCGAGATTTATGCCAAACATACCGAACTGGACAGAAACTAATCTAATAAGGACGTGATGATGAGATAAAATAAGATCGGTTTTGTACATGGGATCTATTTTGTAGATCGATTTTGTAGGATGGAAGCGGATGAAAAGGATCAAACTAAACCAATACAAATCTAAACCAGCAACATGACCTTGACCTAGGACACAAACTCAATACAGCGGAATCTGAAACCAAATTATGCAAAGGCTAAGGTGAAGGTTTTAGGTCAACAGAGTTTGTAGGTCAACACTGATATTTTTTGTTTTTTATAGTTTATGGGACGAACAAAACAAATCGAAAGGTAGGATTGTACCTCACGGGCAACCTGAATCTTGATACCACTCGATAGAATGGCGAGGCCCGATCTTACGTGAGGTACGATAACATGATTGGGTGGAGATCTCGATGTTGATGATCCAAGTCTTCGAACAAACGGATCCACGCAATCACTACACCACTTCTCCTTTGGTTATCACCCATGACACACGAGTGACCTTGCCATGAAGGCTTATCTATGCAAGCGCAATCAAGAAGACAAGCAAGAACAGGTAGAACACAACCAAAATTGTGTTAATTACTAGTTGCGGTCTCACAAACCGATGAACGGTGAACTGTTCGATGACAGATATGATCTAAGCAAAACCCAAACCCTAATGTGGCAGCAGCTGCTGTTAAAATAGAGGTTAGGGGCGTGCACAACCCCTGGAGGTACCTCTAATGGGCTCCAACATGATACACGACCCAACGGCCCAACAGATGGTGTCGCAGCACCAAAACAGAATCTGAGCGCTGAATTGTTTCGAGGATTACAGTTGACTCCGGATGAATTTTAAGGTGGGACCAGTTGGGTTGGTTTGATAATCTTATTATTTTTGCAACCATATCAAGTTTGTCCAATCGAAGGCTGGATGCGTCCTAGGTGTCCATTTTAGTGTAGACTGGTCCTGGAACTCGAGATGGAATCACAGCCGAATCGGACTTGATCTCCTTCCTATTGTGGACGCCCTTGCTGCTCATACTCGACACCTTGGCCTTTCCCAAGTCCTTGATGGTCCTCTCCAAAGTTCCTAATCATCAAAACATCCATGGCACCAAGCGTAAGCTCAAAAACAGAATTGAGTAGGTTAGAATGAACCTGGTGATTCAACTTTCATGTGCGTGCTTGTGTTGTCGGTCTATGCATTTTTTGATGGGAGTCATGTCCTCATCATAATACATACTTATCTCGCACTAACCCTCGACTCCTCCCACTAATCCTCGCCTCCTCCCCCTAGTCCCGCACCTTGCCTGTAAATAGAGGGGCAAGGGGCTCCCTCATACTCAAGCCATTTTATGGCAACTCACTCCCACTCACTTCCACTCACACTCCCACACAAGCACAAGGATCGTTCGGTCATTCATTCGATCGTTCATCCAACTATCCATAGTTTGTTCGTTCGTTCGATCGTTCATCCAGTTGTTCATGGTTCATATGTTTGTTTGTTCTTATTACATAGTCATCAAAGCGTTCTTGTTGTCTCGTGCAGGCTAGTTATGTGGGTATACGCTAGACGGTGAAGCCAGAAGCTAGTACCGCGAGCTCTCACCCTTTCACCGATAAAAGCAATGGCAAGCTACTGTTTCCCTTTGATGCATAAATTACCCATATTTCAAACACATCTCTCAGCCTGCTATTTTATATGCATTATATTGTTTTGCTGCTAAGAGACATGATAATATGGCGACCTAGCCTTAGGGCTTTGCCGCAATCCATCTTTATACTCCTTGCTTTTTATTACAAAATAATTTGAGAAAAGGTGTGAGCTTTTCAAAAGAAACTTGTTTTCAAGAAAAAGGGTGAACAGTTAGCACTGCCACCACCATGAGCGGGATGATCAGGACTCCTTAGTTTGGAGGGCCTTAAGAAGTTGCCTCAGTTGGGGTAGGTGTGAGCATGAAGGATTGTCCTGTCTCGCATAAGGACCAGTTTGTCATTACTCCTTACATGTACTCTTATCAAGTACAACAACTCAAGACTGTATGGGTAGTCGCTTGATCCAAACTTGCATGATCTGCACCCCAGGGTTATCGGTAACTGGGGAGCACCGAAAGGTCAAGGAGGGGGAATGTTTCCGTCTTGGTTTGGGTGAGGAATTAGCTTGTTTCTTTTGGTATAATAGTTAGGGTAAAGTCATGCAAGGAAGGAGAGAGTTTTGGTATCGGGTCTCATGGCAGTGAGATCGCAAAGCCAAACTAGTGGGTAAAATGTACTCCTCTACGCAGAGTCAAAAATCTATTTAAATAGTCCATGTCCACGGATATGGATGAGTTATGGCATGGATTTGATAATTAGTGTTTTGTTTTCCAAAATGTTTTGCAAATGGTTTTAAAAGGTCTAGCGGTTGAGGTATGAGCTATGGTGGACAGGAAGTCCAGTAGCTGTTTTTGAAAATAAAAACCGGTGGGAAACTATCGAGATTCCTAGATGGTTTAGTCCCGGGGATTTGGTTCTGCAATGAAAAACTTCATGCTCCTTTGGGAGAGGATGCACTTTGAATCAAAAATGGTATTTTCTGAAAAATACCCTGAGCTCAACATACTCCATGCATTATATGTAATTTCCCCATTCCGTGGGTGAAGGTGGGCTACTGGGTACGTAAGTACTCACTCTTGCTTATTTGTTGTTTTTCAGAGAAGTAGATTGTAACAGTCGGGTTTTAAGAGACAAAGTCGGGTGCATCTCATACATGCGCTAAAGAAGACAACATATATAATGACAGAGTGTATAGAGATAAATGTCACAATATAATCAGAGTACTTATTACATAGCGGAAGTCTTACAAAATAAAAGATGAATGTAGCAGGAACTAAAATCTATCTTTGGCGTCAGAAAGCTGACTGGGAGACGCCACCTAGATCAAGTCAAAAGCCACAGAAATAGGCAGCTCCTCTTCGACTACCTGTTCTTCTCCTGTGGGGGTGAGACAGCAAGAGTGAGCTCACACATGTTCATCGCACAACAAGTTGTGGGGAATAATGTGCTTGAACTCACCAAAGGTGGAAGTTCATGAAGTCTAAGGCTGATCAATGAAATAAAGGCTGAAGCTGAGCATTGCTTTTATAAGTTGGTCAAAATTTTATTAGCAGTTACTAAGTGTAAGTAAATACCAAACCATAGTAATAATAAGTAAAAGTAATAATAAAATAATCCCAGATGCAATGAAATGACAAATTGAGTTTAAGTTCCATAAATTAATCATGTGAGTGTTCTAGCCGCTCATGACCGTGAGCACGACTAGTATACCAGTTTTACACTCTGCAGAGGTTGCACATCTTTACCCACAAGTCGTGTTACCCATTTGCCATGGAGTTGATCAGAACCCATACACCTCTACCAAGGAAGCGAGGCAGGGTACCACTATGAGGCCTTTACAAAGTTCCACTAGCTTCAGAAAACCTGCTACAGTTTATAGGAAGCTCCAGTGCAGGAATCCCTCGCCTGACCGCCATCGCAGCAAAATCAACCCAAGGACCTCCCTACACTGACCACTCCCCTACTGCCCTTGCCCCTTTCGGGTAAGGTAGTCATCCACTAGCTTTCCTAGTTAATCAGACAAGGGCGTCCCATTAAACCCTTGTGGTAGCACTATTTTCCCGGGTGGTTCTCCATGTTCCCATTAACATAATGATCTTATCATGAACAGTAAATAATGAATAGATAATAAAAAAGTGTAATAATGAGTAATGAATATCTTTATAGCCAAAACCACATAAAGCAATAGCATGTACTACCCAAACATTTAGTGGTAAAACCAAGGGTGAAACAAGGTATAAAGATAGCCAAATCTAGGGTAACCTATTGGGTCCCATCAAAATTAACTTATGCAGATCATTATGATTAATAAGAACATGACTGGGTAAAAGAAGTGATCAAGGGCACAACTTGCCTTATACTTGTGATAGCATGTTGTCCAAATGCTGACCCAAAAGTTGGGCTTCTGATTTCTCGTCACCTCGCCTCTACTCGTAGCTGTTGGGGACTTGCTCTCAAATGCTATAAATTGACAACAAGGCAACACCAAAACAAGTTATTTGTTAATGCCCTTCGTCCTTCGAAGCATTATTTCCCCAAGGATATAATGACCTTCGGACGAAGGTCATGAAGGACATACCTTCATCATCTCAACATACATATATGTATAAATATTAGCAACGAATGGAGTATGTAAAGCATAATAAACAATGTAAACAATAACATTATCATATGTATTTCTCAGTATATAATTGTAAGTTAATATAGGGACAATATTGAATAATATTTGGTACCTTCGGCTTGACAGAAAACAAAGGTACGAGCGTGACGCAAAAGCAAATGCCAAATCAGCGTGAACAGTACGGGAGTACTGTTCATCTATTTATAGGCACGGGACGCAGCCCATGTGAAATTACATCCATGCGCTTTACATTTGCTAATGACTCTAAGGTAATTCATCGAGGTCTAAATAGCCTTTTCCCCTTTAAGTCGGTTCCCTTTCCTGCTGTCATGTCAAAGCTCCCTTGCGCGTAGCTTCGGCCCTGCATCAACCTTCGTATTATTCGTGCTTCTCACACTGTGGTTCTGATCCAAGTCCAAAGGTACCTGTTCATGTATTACACTCCAGAAACATTGTTAAATCATGTTTTTGAGGACCTTCGGAAGACGAAGGCCCCCAATAGTAGCCCCTTGCAATATTAATTTGTTAGAATAACGAATTCAGATTGCGATATGGACGAAGGCCCTAAGCCAAAGGTCCGAAAAAACACCTTCCCTTTGCTAGAATAGCAACAGTCAATGACAAATGGGACCCTCCAACTTGAAGCGCGTCGATCGTATAAATAAGAACTCACCCTGAGCACATTTGGTACGCTACTTGCCGCTTGTTTTGTTTACTCAGTTTTTAGCTCTTGCTTGCCACCCGCCTGCTTAGTTTCTCAGACTCCCTAAGCTTCGATTTTAAGGATGCATTTTCGTCATACCTGAAGAAAAGATGTCTCAAGACAAAAAAAGTTGTTGCTGAGACGAAGCTGAGTGAAGAGGAGAAGCTCCTTGAGGAGAAGACTGCTGGATTTATTGAGTCAATTGCAAAAACAAATATAGAGAAGATAACTAAAGAGATACTAGAAGGCTTGTCTGAAGACACTAATGATAGCGACATCTATGATATGGAAAGTGGAGGCGAAGACTCTGAAGATCGGCCCTGGCGACCAAGTCATGCAGTCTTCGGGAAAACAACTATCAAACAGAGTCATCTTGATAATATGAGAGGAAGGTATTTTCGAGATATGTCTATTGTAAGGGCTGACGCAAACAGAGCCGTTCCTGCTCCCGAAGAAAACGAAGTTGTAATCTACCGAAGCTTCTTCAAAGCTAGACTTCGGTTCCCGTTGAGCAGATTTGTGGTTGAAGTTTTGAAGACGTACCATATTTTCCTTCACCAGATCACTCCCGAAGCAATTATCAGATTGGGAATCTTTGTATGGGCTGTGAGAAGTCAAGGTCTAGAGCCAAGTGCAAGATGCTTTTGTAGCATGCACGAACTTTCGTACGAGACGAAGCCCTAGGGTAAAGAACAATATCATAACAATTTTGGGTGCTATAGCTTCGTTGCTCGCTCTGGCTCAAGCTACTCAGTGCCAACGTTTTGGAAGAGATGGCCCGAGGCCTGGATGGAAGAGTGGTTTTACGTGAAAAATGATTTGAAGGTGAGAGAAGACATTAAAGAAATCATCATGTGACCCATTTGGTCCCGCTTCGGTCTCCGAAAGCCAAAGGTAGAAATTGATGAGGCAGCCGAAGCATGCCGAAGGGCCTTCAGCACAGTTTGCTCTTTTATTGGGACAAGAGACTTAGTTCAAGAACATATAGCCTACAAGATATGGCCACTGATAGACAGCTGGGAAATGCCAAAAGAAGCCATCACTAACCCTAGCGAAGGTGGTTTGGTTCGATTGAAATACACCTTCAGGTTTGAAGACCAGTTTGTTGAACCAGATGACGACTGGCTGAAGTGTGTTGAAAATACTAGCGATGAGCTACTTGGAGCATATTCCAAGTCCGAAGATAATGCACTATCTGCGGCCTTTGGGAGCCTAAAAAAGAAAAGATCAAATAGAGTTTTTGATGCTATTGGATATGTGTACCCTGACTATCGCTACCCGCCACGGGGTCAAAAAAGAAAGGGTGCGACTTCTGGAAAGGTTGCTGCTTCGGGTGCTCCAAGCGAGCTTGCGCCGAAGAGAAAAAAGTTGAAGGTCCTTACCCACCGACCGTGCTACATCGAACCGGCCATAGTGCCTGAGTTTGGCGGGGAAACTTCTGCAGTTGCTGAAGAAAAAGAACCTACTCCTCCCACGCAGATCAAAGAGTCGGCTGCAATGCCAAAGGCGCCTTCGTCTAAGCTTATTGAAACAAGGGTTAACGAAGATAAGGCTAAAAAATCAAAAACTGAAGAAGCAACAAAGATGCCCGAGATTCTAAGTCCTTCAGCAGAAGCAACAGTGCTGAAGGCAGAAAAAAGTTCTGCGATAACCCCTAGAAGGAAAAGGATGGTAAATGTATTAGACATTTTGGAAACAACGGACTCTAAACGCCCTTCTTTCATAAAGAAGGTTGCCGAAAGTGCCGAGGCGCAGGCTGAAGCTGATACTAGGCAGATGAAAGGTAAAACTGCAACAATTGAGGCTGGAACCGAGGCCGAACCCACAGTGTCAGTTAAGACGAAGCTTGCCACAGCAGAGCAAGGGGCCTAAGAAGTACCTCCAAATACTGATATGGCTTTTGAGAGAAATATGGCCAAAGAAGCTGAATCCCTTGCTCCCGAAGCACCTTCCGAATATCCTGATTATATCATTCGACATGCTTCAGGAAAAAGATTATTTGAGGAAGAAATTTTTGAAGCTAAACACTATGCCCGAGAACTGAAGTACTCGAAAGGGGCCCTAGTGTTTAATGGTACGGATGAAGATGACTTCTTGTATTGCCTCCCAGACAACAAAGAATTATCCGTCTGCTGGGAGATGGCCAGAAGTATTGGTTTTCCGAAGCTCGAAGTTGGCCTCTGTGCCATGACGAAGGACGATCTTGCGGATGGCCTTGCATACAATAGTCTAAAGGTACAAAAATTGTGAATTTTGAAGTTTATGAATTTTGAATTAGTCTTTTGTTCTTATGTTAATCCATTCATTCTTTTGTATAGGGCTTAATACTTAGCAACGCCTTAAGAGCACAAAAGAATGTTGAAGATGAGTCTCAACAACCTTCGAACAGAGGTTATCAAGCTGAGAAACGAAGCTTTGGAAAAAGACAAAATTCTACTTACATTGGTGGACAAAGTAAAGGGGGATGAAGCTAACTTCAAGGCTCAATCTGAAATTCAAAGGAATGAGATTGAAAACTTTCAGAAACAACTGGCTGAAGCCAAATTAAAATGCGCTGTTGCCGAAGCTGAACGACATGCCAGTGATTACTGGAAAAATTATTGTGAAAAAATAGTTGCAGAACTTCGCTTATCAAAAGAAAGATGTTTTGAAAAATCTGTAGAATGCGTAAAAAGTTAAAGACTAGCTTCGCCAACGTGAGCGCGTACTCAAGCGAAGAGAACTTCATAAGGGGCGATCCTGAGGGCGTAATCGAGTGGATCAGCAGTGAGGCCGAAGCCTTCGAAGAGATTTTGAGTGATCGTGGGGACGTATATGCCTTCTCTGGTGCGAGAGGAGTTGCAGCTATTTTGGAGAAGGCAGGGTGCGAACATGTTAAAACTATGGCCCAAGCCGAAGCTGCCTTCTCTATCAACGATACGAAGGACCCCTCGGCCGAAGCAAGCTCAATAGGCAGAAAATTTTTCACTGATATCTGGGAAAATGGCGACCGAGGGATGGCCCATGAAATAATGAAAAAGAGCGAAAAAGATATTCATGAGACTCGAGAAGCAGCGAAAACAACTGAAAAAGCTGCGGAACTTGAAAGACGGATAGGTATTACTTAATGTCTTTTAACTTTATTGTTGTTTATTTTTGTGATTTCGAACTAATTCGTGTCTTCTACCGCAGCTGAACTATCTCCTCCCCCAGAGCCATTCGACCCACTGGCTGACCGAGAGACAAGGAAAACAATAGAAATTATTAATATGGTCGAAGCTATTGTAGACGAAGTTGTTACCAAATTGCTGACCGAAGCTGCAGATAAAGTTTTGAAGGAAGAAGAATAGCTATTGTAAAAACATTTCTAGAATATTATTGTAACATTTGCTGAACTGTGCTTGTAATATTTGGTGCTTGAATGTAATATATGAATTATTTGTAATTCAGTTCTTTGCGATGCATGAAACTTTATGTACATACCATTTTTGAGCCTTCGGCGAAAAAACACCTTCCCTTCTTTTCATGCTTCGTAAAGAAGAGCCTTTATGCTTCATAAAAATCATCTGTACTTTGTAAAACATCAGTGCTTCGTAAAGAAAAGCTTTTTCCGCATCAGAACTGATGAAGCTGTGATTTCCAGCTTACTTTGTGCCTTGACCTCTTTTCATTTTTTGTAAAGCATTGCCCGAAGATCGGCCTTGTTTTCAATTGATATCATTGTTGTGATATGATGTATGATGTGATGCTATGCGATATGATGCAATGAATAATGCTAATGTATCGTGCAAATGAATGCCCAAACACACACATCCGAAGCTTCGTCCACAACCTTCATTCCCTAAGGAATGACTGAAATCTCTTTGTCGTTTACTTTTCGGCTGCACCGTTTATTTTTCGGTGTAAGTTCTGCATTCCCTAAGGAACGTCTTTTGAACTTATTCGCCTTCTATTTCGGCGGTATTCACGTTGACTTTTCGCGCTTTGCTTTATATTTTGGTGGTATTTGGCTCTGCATTCTCTAAGGAACGACTTTTGAGCAGAAAACTTACGTTGCGCTCCCTTAGGAACGGCTTTTCGAAGCATCGGCAAACTTACGTTGTGTTCTTTAAGAACGACTTTTTGTAGCTTCGGTAAAACTTTTACTGTGATTTTTAGCACTGCATTCCCGAAGGAATACCTCTTTGTAGCTTCGGTGAAACTTTTACTACGATTTTTAGCACTGCATTCCCTAAGGAATACCTCTTTGTAGCTTCGGCATTCTCGTGAGTCTGTGACGAAGGTATATTTCATTTTGACATAAACGAAGTTAGTACAGAGAATTAAAAAATAGCAAGAAAACTAGGTTTACATTGATTGTTCCTTATTAAAAAGAAAACGACAGTGAATGTAAAACTGTGCCAAAGGTAGGATATCTCTCAATATATGTGTTTTGACTCTGGCACAGTGCTGTTAACTGTGCGAGCTTCGGACCCCTCCCTAAAATCTCGCTGCTGATAGGTCTGTTGGCTCCCTTCTAGCTGCTGACCTCGTGAGTAGACAGGCTGTAGTGGCGGCGGAGGTGGAAGCTGTGGCCAAGAAACTTGCGGCTGACTAGCCGAAGCAACAGAAGCTGCGGGATGATTACCTACATATTCTGGTATGTAGGGTGAATGACACGAAGCAGTGTGCAGGACCTGCTTCGGCTGATTTTTCAGGGCTTCAGCTTCTGCAATTTCTTTTTGCTTTTGGATGGTGATTTGACACGTTCTTGTATTGTGGCCCTTGTCCTCACCACAAAATAGACAGTAGATCTTCTTGGGCTGGTCCCCATATCTTCCTCCGAAGCCCCTGGCACATCTGCCTCTTGGAGCTAGCGGCCGAAAAGAGCTTTGTTGCTGTCCCGAAGCTTGCGAAGAATACTGCGGTCTCTACTGTTGACTTCCTCTGTCATCACTCTAGATGGAGTTGTGAATGGACCTGACATGCTGAAAGCTCTCTTGTGGGTTTTGGTGTTTGGATGACAACCCAATTAAAGGACTAACAAGTGTGTTAAGTGTTGAACAGGTGCTGAACGCAAAGCTAACAGGGTTCAACACAAGTAAACAGGTGTGATGGTCCAAAGACGGAATTATCTATAGATAATGGACATCATAGGAAAGGTGGACAATGCTTAAGTGAGACTTGATGTGCATAACTTGGAGACAACTGATCAAACCAAGGATGGAAGCAAGAAGAGCTTCGAGGTACCGAGTGCACGGGAGAAAGTCAAGGAGACCAGGAACCCAAAGCCAGGGGTGAAGAAGGAGACTTGCGGAATCAGGGTTGATCGAGTTAAGAAGAGTTATGGTGCATCAAGGAACACTACATAAGGATATGACTTACAACCAATAAGGTAACATCTACAGTTATGTGGTGTAAGTCATAAGGCTCAAGACCAAGCTCAAAAGGGAACAAGGTCACTGGAAGGAGAACAAATGTCAAAATCAGAACCGGAAGCAGCCCAAAAGAGCTAAGTGCACCTTGACCTTTAGTTTGGGTTGTTCCTATGTTTGGATATGTTCTATGTGACCTTTGCAGGATGTTGGAGCTCAGAAATGACAATCTAGATCAAGTCAAGCTGACTTGATGATTTATGAGTCCAACATCAATCTCAGTCATGCCAAATGCTAAAGAAGTGAAAATCAAAGAGAAGGTATGTTTCTAGACTTAGTACATTGGTTTTTGTGTGATTTATGAGTACACATGTTCATCGCTCAACAAGTTGTGGGGAATAATGTGCTTGAACTCACCAAAGGTGGAAGTTCATGAAGTGTAAGGCTGATCAATGAAATAAAGGCTGAAGCTGAGCATTGCTTTTATAAGTTGGTCAAAATTTTATTAGCAGTTACTAAGTGTAAGTAAATACCAAACCATAGTAATAATAAGTAAAAGTAATAATAAAATAATCCCAGATGCAATGAAATGACAAATTGACTTTAAGTTCCACAAATTAATCATGTGAGTGTCCGAGACGCTCATGACTGTGAGCACGGCTAGTATACCAGTTTTACACTCTGCAGAGGTTGCGCATCTTTACCCACAAGTCGTGTTACCCATTTGCCATGGAGTTGATCAGACCCCATACACCTCTACCAAGGAAGCGAGGCAGGGTACCACTATGAGGCCTTTACAAAGTTCCACTAGCTTCAGAAAACCCGCTACAGTTTATAGGAAGCTCCAGTGCAGGAATCCCTCGCCTGACCGCCATCGCAGCAAAATCAACCCATGGACCTCCCTACACTGACCACTCCCCTACTGCCCTTGCCCCTTTCGGGTAAGGTAGTCATCCACTAGCTTTCCTAGTTAATCAGCCAAGGGTGTCCCATTAAACCCTTGTGGTAGCACTGTTTTCCCGGGTGGTTCTCCATGTTCCCATTAACATAATGATCTTATCATGAACAGTAAATAATGAACAGATAATAAAAAGTGTAATAATGAGTAATGAATATCTCTATAGCCAAAACCACATAAAGCAATAGCATGTACTACCCAAAAATTTAGTGGTAAAACCAGTGGTGAAACAAGGTATAAAGATAGCCAAATCTAGGGTAACCTATTGGGTCCCATCAAAGTTAACATATGCAGATCATTATGATTAATAAGAACATGACTAGGTAAAAGAAGTGATTAAGGGCACAACTTGCCTTATACTTGTGATAGCATGTTGTCCAAATGCTGACCCAAAAGTTGGGTTCTGATTTCTCGTCACCTCGCCTCTACTCGTAGCAATACATACAATCAAGCAAATAATGGATGTGGTAATATTACACCAAAGCATATGAACAAACAGCATAAGAATATCCTATGTGTCGCTACGAGATCGTAGGTTCGAGAACCATTAAAATTAGAGCTAAAACGAAGAATTTATGGATAAAACGATATTTTAGGCGCAATAAATTTAATAGATGAGATCTAACAGATATTGTATTTAAACTAATCAGAAATTAAATTAAAATATTTGAGTTGGTATTAACCACTTTAACATTTATTTATAAAATACGTAGGTTAGAATTATGAATTAGATTAACTACATTGCCTAGCTAATTAACATTAATTAAACAAACATTTAATTAGATAATTAAAAACATGTGGCATGATTAAAATAATGTTATTACTATGTACACAAAATTAGTATAAACATAACACAATTTGAATGAAATAAATTAGACATATAATGCAAAATATATCACATAATTATTAAACTACGTATGTGGCGTGTTTGATTGGTTGCGGACTGGATATATGGATGGTCGGTCATACACATTGCAGCCGTAGAGGATCAAGAGCTTGGATCAAATGTGTCTTATCTATTTCTTCCATCATGGGCACTAAGCCACTAATGCACAAAACAACCATGGGAGGGAGGCATCGTAGGGAGCCTGATTGATCTAGGAAAGCACGGTCGGGCCTCTACAGGTGCAGGGGCTGGGAACGACACGCTAACAGGGGCATGCGCCGAGGCCACCCCCCATCGAGGTCCATCGTCTGCGCAGAGTATACCAGTTTCTCTGGTGCTCTACCCAAAACTTCGTGCTGCATGAAGCGGGTAGCATGGCGAAACTAGAGGGAGTGCTTACTGATGTCTAGAGACGACATGGATTGCTGGCGACGTTGGATAGCGGCTTGGCGGTGGCGATTTAGCTCCGATGAGCAATTCCATCATCTCTGATCCCCCATTGTTTGATTGTGCTGCAGAACTCCTCCATGTACAAACACGAACACAACAGCCTGCACTTGGTGATCCCATTGACATCGTTGGTGCGAGATGATTATGACAGACCTCTCCTTATCTCACTGCTCTCTTGGTGGTGCCCACGGCAGTACTGCCATCTCGGCTTTGGTGCTTGGTTCAGCGTTGATGTCCAGGGGTGGAGAGGCAGGGGGTCACGGCTCAGCCTTATAGGCTAGCACAGAGCCCACACGGGGGATGACGGCTGGCATGGACAGTTGCAACGGCTCGGTGGATACTACGGCTGAAGTTTGTTATGGGAGAAAAGATAGGGTCAGCGTCAGCTAAGAGAAGAAGACGCATAGCTAACAGGCTACAGGTGGAGCCTACCTGTTGGTACCGGTCTACCTTTGGGCTGGCGTGGGCGCAATTGGGCCGGCAGGGTGAGAAATCTTGGCCCAAGCATCGTTTCCTCCCATTCTTTTGTCCTTTTCTTTATTCAAATTTAATTCAAATTCATATTTGGTTTTAGATTTCAAACTTAATATTGAATGCACAACCAAAATCTCCAGAATGAATGCAAAATATAATTTGATTACTTGATTTATTTATTATCCAATTTAAGCAAAGGCTTTTAAATATGCAACACAAAAATAGAAAATAGGTATTTTAATAAAAATAATTCCTACTATAATATTCTTTAGAGAGTACTTACAAATATACATTTCAATGAAGGATTGATTAAATCAAATAGGGATACTTTTATTGAATTTTTTATCAGAAACCATTTTTTTTAAGAGATGCAACTTCAAACGTAAGAAAATTCTTATTGAAGGGTATTTAAATTCAAAATCCTTGGAGATATTTACTAGTTAACCAAAATAGGATTTTGAGGGGTTACATAGATCGCTGATCGGGCAAGAGTTACATCTATTTCCCAACCATGCTTGTGGTTGTTGGACCACTGATTTGTTTCACTATGTATATTGGGCTACTTCAGTCCCACTCTGATGATATGTCCTAAGTTGTGGACCAACTCTTAAAGTTTATTGTCATCTGTATAGGTTTGTCTCGTTTAAGCAGATCTAAAACCATCAGATGTATAAATGTGTGTACTAACCTCATGATACTAGTATTTCAATCACATTTGAGTCCCAAAGGATGGGGGCGCTTCAGGTGGTATCAGAACTATAGGTTGGCTGCAGGACGTATCCCTTAGGCTTGGAAAAAAGTTTTTGAGTCAAAACTATTTTTTTAGAAAATTCTTGCTCTCATCCACTACAGGAAAAAACGTCAGCCAGGAACCAACGTTCAAAAATGTTTTCCCTCATTTCCTTCTCCTAGAAGTTAGATGGAAGTTTGCTACCAAACCAGCTATTGCCATAATGAAAATGGTTTTCCCAAGTTGTTGAGAGCATGCACTGAACGCCTTGAAATGTGGAGCCAGCCAGAGTACGACGATCGAGTGTTCATCGAGCATGGCAAAAATAAGTGTGTTGTGATTGTATACATTGGATTTAGTCCACACCATGTGGAATGGAGTGTCACCGCTACAGGGCACAGATTCAGAGACACCTACCAATTCATCGCTTGCAAGGCATTTAGGACCCTGTGTCAAATCTATGAAGAGGAAGTGGTCAATACTCCACTCAGATTCTTTCTGCCCTTTCAGAGAGACCGTCCTGTTTGGATGGCCAAGTTGCGTTCCTTCAAAGGGTAGCAGCAACTAGAGGATGACCCTACAGTCGTGTACCTCACCATATACCTGCTTACCCTAGATGCATAGTATGATCTCTTGGCTTGACACCACCGTCAAATGATTGCCCGAGTAGAAGATGTAGAAAGGCGCAATCGACAACTCCATGTGGATCTCACCACAACACAAGCCCATGTAGTTGCCTTAGAAAGTCGTGAGGTCATTGCTATTGAAGCCCTAAAGAAACCAAAGGACGTGCATGTCTAGAAGTTGATTGAGGCCTACATGGTCACCCACAACCAACGTAGATCCCTACGGATCCAAGAGCCCACTTCATCCAACCCAATTCAACCCATGAGAGCTGAAGAGCCCTAGATTCTAAAAGGCCTCTCGGTCTCTATAAAAGGAAAGAGGAAGGCTTACCAACCCTCAGATTGGGCAGTGAAGTTTTTCTTTACTTTGGCCTCTACATGCATTGGGCAGTCAAGTTTTTCTTTACTTTGGTCGGAGCCTTGGATGCATGAGATGTAACTGTGTAGCCGCGTGTTTTTAAAAACTCTAAGTGTGTGGCCTCCCTAGGGCATTTTGAAATGAGCTATGCTCGATGTTTGCTCCCTTTCGTGTGCATATGTGATGCTTTAACGTTAGTGCTCGTAAATCGTGTTCAGCGTGGTTCTCAATCAGTTTTATCCTAAATGGAATTAAATAGACATCTAAAAGGTTTAAATGGTAAACCATGGACAACTGTATAGTTTAGGCCCTGGGCGGTCCTCTAAACAAGTCAACGGTCTAAACGGTCAACATGCCGTGTAAATGGGTTGTTTGACCTAAACGGAACAGTCAAGACGTGGCTCTAAGTGACATTTAGCCCATTTTAGGGCCCATTTACATTGCCTGTTTGGCTTAGCATTTGAAGCGACGACCAAATTTGTCCGACTCTTCATTTAGTCATCGGCACACCTTGATCCCCATCTTTTCCTTTGCTATCCTCCTCCTCATCTGCGCTTGTCTAAGGCAGCAGGCTCCTCTGCTCCCCTTTCCTCTACGCCAAGCTCGTATCCTCTACCTTTTCTCCCCTCTCCTCTGTGCCAAGCTCCTCCGTGCCCCTCTCATCGGTCATCGCCAAGCACACGGGCCTTAACTAGTGCTCTCCCAAGTGCGCCATAGCCAACCGTAGAACCACGGTCCTCTGAAGCTCCTCCAAAGGTAATTTTCCACGTGCCTCCTCTCATGTCACCTACACTAGGTACGTCTTAGAAATCAATTTGTTAGTTTCTTAATTCCCTAATGCCATGTTAATGTATTATTGAGTTCGTATGTCGTCTCCTGCCTCCAAACTATCCTCTAAAGCAGTGAGCAAGCCAATACTCAGAACTCAGATTTTACATACTAACATTTTGATGTGGCTACGTCCTCTTGTTGTTGCCTATTGGTAGGTGTGCTTGTCTGCTAGTGCTGGGTGATGTTCTTGGTCAGCAACAAGTATGTTGTCTAGCTGCCATCTCAAACAGAAATTTTGTCGTTGTTACCTTGATTCATGGTTCCAAACAGAGACTTTATATCATGAGAAGAAAAATGACATAACATTATATCGAACCAAACGAGAATAACATTCATTCATTCCTTGCATCGTTCGTAAATTTTTTTCTGGGTTACAACATTTTAGGGGATCCACCCTAAAGCCTAGTTCAAAAGTTGGTACCAAAAACTAAGCTTACGTGGTTTTCCCGTCCTCCTCTCCCTCGCTGCCTGCCTCATTAGCTTCCATGTCTTAGTGGTGCATTTCCAGGTGAGCGTTGGCCTCCGCAAGCTCTTCATGCACATCGTGGAGCTAGATTTCTAGGATATCGATGGTGTTATCCCGGATCTCCACCTGCTACTCCAGAGTCAGGATGTGTTGGTTCATCTGTTCCACTTGTAGATCTTTCTCCACCAATTCCAAAGACAAGTCGACTACGAAGTCATCTCGATTGTCGAGGGTGATCTTTGTAGCCTGAGCGAGCCTAATGAGGTGTGTCATGGCGTCGCTTTGCAAGGCCTGCAGGCGGTACAGTGCGCACATGCACTAGACGGTGATCCTCCCAACCTGGTCGGGATGCATGGCCCACACATCCTTTACGTGACTCACTCTGTTGCACCACATTGGGTCATCCCTCTTCTCGGCGAGGAAGAGTCCAAGTGGGTGCATCATCATCTCTAGGGGATGATATCCGCAGAAGGTCGTCAAGGCCTTTAGTGCTGCGGCCTCAGTGGTGTTGTTCGCCCTGAACCCGGCAGTCTCGGAATCAAGGGAACGCCACCTAGGCTGCAGAGGGTGAGACTCCAGGGTCAGCCAAACCCTGCAACATGGCACCCGATGCTCCTCGTATAGCTGCACCGTGTATAGAGGGTGTGTGGGGTATCCAGCGGAGCAGAGCACCTCCCATAAGATAGAGGGAAAGTCCTCGTGGGAAAGGTAGTCAAAGCTGAAGCGGGTGTCTCCTCCATTGGTGGGGGTGGGTGAAGACATATGTGGAAGAGGGTTAAGTGTAAGTGTTAAGGTAGCGGTAAGGAGATAAGTGTGCTTAAGTTTTAAAGGAGGTGGATCAATTTAGATTTATCTATTCCAACTCATTTTCTTGCTACCCATTTTTAACTAATGTTGCTAGGGGTCATGATTCAATGCATTTTCTTTAACTTTTAATTATTCATGTTTTATAATGCATGCATGCTTGAATGAACGTCCTCTCATCGATCAGAGGGGTGCTCCTAGGGAATCCCTACTATCCTAGTGCCGGCCTTTCTGGCCTACTTATATAGCCACCTATATACCCCATTATTCTTAAGGCCTTTCGTCCTAGGTCTAGCGTTCTAGTCCTGACGATCCAACACTGGTTTCTAAGCAAATTTTATTTTGGAAAAGTTGGCATTCATGACTTATTGATTCCTCTATAATGGTAATCGCTCTGATACCAGCTGTGGTAGAACCACCCGAATTATTCCAACTTAAGTGCCCAAGTCGCACCTTTAAAGGCAGCAACACACTTAAACCGGAATAAATCGTTTAGTTCTTCGGATCTCGTCCGATAGAGCCACTTACCAAGGATCGAGTACCATTAGCTCACACGATGGTGAGGCTCGGAGAGAATACAATAAACATGAAACCAAAATTTAAAGTACTAGAGTTATTACATGAATCGGAGTTTGATAAAAGATAACAAGTTCTCGATAATGCAGCGGATAATCGATAACGACGATACTGAGGAATAGGGCAAGGCCTAGCCCACTACTCCTCCTGGTCCTCTCCTATCGAGGCAGCATCCCATTTGACCATCCAACCCGGTGGTAGGGTGGAAGGCCAAGTCACACCATCAACCATATCCTGTAGCGTACCTGTAAAAATATGCCACAAGCAAGGCTGAGTATACTAATACTCAGCTAGACATACCTGGTGTGAGGAGTCTACTCCTCTACCTCTAGACCATGAAGTTGTTTGGCTGAGGGGTTTGGTTTGCCAAAAGCACTAGCTGAGTCTAAAAATAGTTTTAGCTTTTCTAGTTTTAGCATGATAGATTAAGCTAGGTTTGCTCCTCTCTAATCATACATGGTAACAATCATTTAGTGCAATCAACATATTATCTCAAAAAACATCATTTCACTTTTTACTCAATGCAGTACAAGGGGTCAAGCAGTCTCATTAGCTACGAGAAGCAGACGATTTGAATCGAGTTTTAACCTTGCAAGGTAAACCTAAACACACGACATGTAGGGCACTCCCTCCCCACACACATCAACCGTCCCCATCGATTCCCCGCGCTCGGCCAGGGCTCACCGCCTTGGCATGCAATGCCCCACTGACCCCGACTGCCGCCGTGCAGTTGCTGCACTTGCACCCACCATAGCTAGCATGGGAGACCCCGTCTCAGGACAAGTGAGGGATAAAGTCTGCGCCTGGCTTCACTCAGGTACTAGGCTTACCAATTACCATATTTCCCGACATGTGTTTAGTACTTTCAAATGCTTGACTCAGGTATCCGCACATCAATCCTTAATTCCATTCCTGTCTCATAGATAAGGTATCCACCCTGGATCCATGTCCATAGACCATCAAAGATCACGTTATCAAGAGGAATACAATCAATTCCTGACCTTGCGTGAGTGCTAGAAAGATCACTCGACTTCTACCGAGATCCCTAATTAGCAAAGCAGCTACTCAACCTAGCATACTAGTATCCATCTCAAAAAGGAATCATGAGTTCATGCAACTAGGGTTTCAAGCAACTCCTACGCTTAAGTGCACATTACAAACCTACAAACATTAAGTATAGTAAAATAGCATATATAAACAGTTATGCATAAAACCGGGGATTGCCTTCAAAAGCTAGGGCTGCAGGGAGGTCCTCAGTGGCAGGCTCTAGAGCTAGCTCCTGAACTTCCTCTTGGGCAACTCCTTGCTCGGGGATGAGCACGTACTCTCCGTCAGCGAGGTTGCAATCTAATGAATGCAAATGTATGAGTATGAATGCAACATAAATATCCAGTTGTACATGTCTAAAGTGCATACTAGGTTTCAAGGATTTCTTTCCCTTTTTAACTTTTAAGGTCTTTTATAGGGTAGGTTGAACTATGCCTCTGTTTTAGAAATTTCCAAAGATCCTATAAAAAATACAGTGGCTTCCCACTGGCTCACATAAATTTATCTCAAAAATTGAGGCCTAAACTGGGAGTGGTTTTCTCTGTACAAACGTATTAAAATCTAGGGCACATGGGTACTTTGAACTACAACTGTTGAGTAGAAATGGCTTCTGCCCTAATACTTATTTTTGTTGGTGTTTGTGGGTGATTACATGCTTCTATGCCAAATTTTAGCCAAAGATACCTAATGGTTAATTAATGGTGATTTTCTAAAGTTTGGGGGCCTAGTGGGTGCTTTCTACTACCACTCAACTTAAAAAATGCCAAACAACAGATTTCCAATTTTTCTAGTTTCTTCTTTACGTAAGAGAAATCATTCCTAAAGTTGGTTATTTTTACTTATAGGGGAAGGGTTGTATGATTTCTTAGAATATATGATCTTTTTCATGGGGCAGGGGGTGGGGTGTATTGGACTGTATTTTCACCTTAGTTTTATATTTTCCCTTATAGTACACATCATAAGTACTTAGGGAAAAATAGGGTTGCACACTGTTTCTCACTTTTAGTCTTTCTTTTGTTTTTTTGAAGTATTGGCAAAATCCTAGTTTTATTTGTTTAACCCACTTACTCTGATATTCTGGGGTGGTTACTATTTTTATAGTGGTACAAAAGTAGTCAAGGGTCCACTGAATTTTTCTTATAACTATTGCATATGTCCTATTATTTTTAATCATTATCTTACTTAAATACTCAATACCTAAATAAAATCATAAATTCTAGAACAGTACTAGACTAGGGTTCCATATATATTTTCCCATGAACTTTATCACTTAATCATGCTAGGAAAATAATATTGCTCTCTGGTTTCCATTTTTAGTGTCCTTTTCTATTTTTCCAAGGTTTGGGCAGAAATAGGTTTTAGTGAACAAACCTTGCTTAACCTTGTGTAATAGGGTAATTAGTATTTTTTGATGGTGTAACTACATGCTAAGCAGTTTCACAAATTTTCTCAGTTCCAGTGTCACAAATTTTCTCAGTTCCAGTGTAACTGTTCTTCTATTTTTCCCTCTATTTTCTTGTTTTAGGCAGTTTTTAACATTAAATCAAAAGTCCTTAATCAGATACATAAACTACCAGGTTTTATATTTTTAACAGGTAGGGCACTTCATTTGGGGTGGAGCAAAATTGGTTTCACAATTTTTGGGCTAGTATTACTCAAGTTACCAATTTTTGAAGTTCTCTGCTAAATAAAAGGAAAGTTAAAACGAAAAAGAAAAGAAAAGAAAACTTGCGCTGGGGTCCTTGGGCTTTTCTACTGTTCATATTAAATCTAGGTCCCTAGAGCACTATTCCTTCGCGTCATTGACATTGTGGAAAACCCCCTAGATTCTTCCTAATCTTAACCTGCGCTCCACCCTCATCGGAACAAGACATCGCGAACTTTGGTGAGCGATTATGCCTTACAGGCGGCGGTAGCGAGTCGGGGAAGGGGTCGGGAGTCTTGTGGGGTCCGACGAACTTGGTGACGGTGGCGATCGGTCGGAGGAGGCCGGTGGCGACCGGTCCTCGCGTACAGGCGGGCAGGGAAGGTCCGGCGACGGTGATCTTCGCCTCTGGTGGGGGTATGCTTCCAAGGAGAAGCCTAGGAGCTTCACCAGGCTTTGGTGGAGTCGTTCGCGTGCTTTGATTTGGCAATGGCGGCTCGGGTTAGCCAGTCCACGTTCACCGACAGGCGTGCCCGAGTGGCGGACGGGAGCAGACCTCACCGGCGCAATAGAGCTCAATTAAACTGGTCAGCGAGCTATGGGAAGGTGTTGGGGAGCCGCTGGCGAGGTTAGCTAGGCGTGGGCGTGACTACGATGAGCTGGCCGCGGTAGCCCGTCTTCGGAGGAGGAGGAGGGTCGCGGGGAGGTTGCCGGAGCTGTAGGCTGGCTCAGGAAAGCTAGGCGTGGTGCGGAGGGGGTGACAGGAAGGGTGGCCGTGCATGAGGGCAGGCTTTATAGCCACTTGCGGGCACGACATGGGCATGGGCGCGGGGGTGGGTTGACCGCGCTGCAGTGGCCAGTCCGCGCTCGGCCGGTCAGGCAAGGCATCGAGCATGTGGCAGCATTTGGTCTGGTCATTTTCAAGCATCAATTGGCCCGCGATCTTCTCGTATCTGTCCAATATTCCTTGTCTGTTACCCTTTGTATCTCATGTAGTGCTCGAGTGGATTTGATCTCGGGTTGGCGAGTTATGAGGAGGTGAAGTTGGGTGTGTCCCCCAGCTGGAACCTGAGACCAAAGACAAGTCAAATCGTGTCAAACGATTTTGGTTTGATTTTAAACTTCACTAGAGTGTGCCTAGGATATTTTGGCGCCATTTTGTTATTTGGACCATGTGGTTTTGAGTTTTGGAACAAGGTGACTGCGGTTGATCTTTATGAGAGGGTTGGATTTCAGAATTCTGAAATCCTGATTTTTATTTGAAGTCCCCACTTGAGTGGCTTGTTTGAGGATTTTGCAAAACTCTTTTGGGTAAACTTTTCTTACTATATTTTGTAGCTTATTTAGTGTATTACAACTTTTATAATTGGCCCAAGTCATGGCAATGTGATTTTCTTGGTCTTTTACTGAGTTTCTTTTCAGTGCTCCATTACTCTAAAGAAAAGGTTGTTAGGGTTTTGGCATTTCCTATCTTCCTTAAGCTTAATATGGTCAGGGTATGATTCTTAAGGTGAAAAAGACTTGATTAAGTTTTAGCTCCTCAAGTTTGGTGCCTTTTGCTCCAACTAAAATACATGTAATAATGGGTCACCATGTAGGTACTGAGGGCAACCCTGAGTAACACCTCGGGTGTTACATGTATGTCATAAAATAAATATATGAATGAATAAATAACATATATTGTCTATATAAATTCTTATTCTCATGAATGGTGAAGGTGTGTCCTTCATGACCTTCGTCCGAAGATCATTATATTCGAAAGGAGATAATGCTTCGAAGGACGAAGGTCCTTTGTGACGGAACCTCCCAAGTCATTAGGTCCACCTACAGTTGTCCTTGTCCAACAGACATCAGACAACCCTGCAGATGCCCCTGAATCACTTGACAAGTTCGGTATCTGCTTTTCTTACCTTTCCCAAGAGTGTTTCACCCGTCACGCAGACATTACAGATCATCGGAGATACGGAAATGCGGAAGCGATTACAAAAGTTTACATTTATTCAAAAGTAGGACAAAGTAATATATTACAGACCAGTAGTATAGCATATGAGTGCATATTATTATTACAATACCAAGGGAGGCAAAAACTCCTCCCGATAAGTTCTTACACAAAAGTTTTTACGGAGAACCCGGTCCTCCCGTAGCTTTACTCTTGTTTTTCTTTGTTGGACACCACCTTGGTACAAAAGCAACAAAAATTTGCTGCTTCCTCACCTAAAATCAATAGGGAATAAAACCCTGAGTATGGAATTACTTAGCAAGTCTTACCCGACTAAAGAAAAGACTCTCAAGGGTATGCTGGTTATAAGGGAGTCAAGGTAAGGTTTCTCAATAATCAAAGACTCTGATTGCAGAAATGCTTACTAAAGTGGATCCTTAAAAGTCCAAATTTTACTTGTCAGGTTAGGTAAGATTACCTGTCTCTAGAGTTCTTTCTACCCTAGTTCAATCACTTGACCTGTATTAGCCAATTTCTTAACAATCCTTTATCTTTACTAGAGTTCTACGTATAGGTCAGTGACCAAGTCTTCATAACCGCGAAGGTACGGCGATCCGAATCGATTATACTCAGCTGAGGATCTCCGATCACACGACATATGTAGCACTTAACCCTTGCATATGTCAACCCGCCACCGGGGTTCTTAAGACCAGATCAGGTTCACGCCAACCGAGAGCACAGATACACCACCGTCCAGCCTCTTGCCACGGAGGGTACACGCTACTCTCGCCACCGCTCCACGCCCATTCCGTGTTATCTTATTCTGGCCTTAGTCTGCCCGAGGCAAAGCTTACCCATGACGAGGCATGTGACCAGTTAAAGGGTCCTCGGTCATCAAGCCTACATCGACACGGTCCTTAATCGACTCAGACGGAGACAATACACCGAGACTCTCTTCTCGTGCAAGTCACCCGCCCGGTCTCAGCTTAATCATTTCAACCCAAAGTTTGGTACCTGGCAGAGGTACATCTTTTCTGATGTTGAACCCATCATGGCCATGATGGATCCACCATTAAGTTTTGTTTTCAAAACATCCCACCCACTTTTGCCATATCACCTTTGGTAAAAACAAAACATTTGTTTTTCTAAAGCAAGGCTAAGCATCAAAATCTTTTGTAAAACAGGTGATCAAGGAAGGTAATCAAACTCAAGGAAGGTAATGTAGGAATTGTTTTATCAGTCAACTCCTATCACCTAATGCAATAAGCAAGTGATAAAGATCTTCAAATCACAAGGAAGGTGGCAAATGCACCGGGGCTTGCCTTCGTTTATAGGTGAGTCAGGCATGGATCCGCAGATGTCAAAGTAGAAACAATTCCCTGCCTGAGGTTCCGAAGGTGGTGGTGTCTTCTCTTCGGTTACTTCGACTTCTTCGTTTTCTAAACATAACCACATATATGTATATAAGAATGAATGCCATGTAATGCTCATGCGAGTGCAAAGATAATAAGAGTTTATTATCTAAAGTCTTGAATACAATTTTCCTTCACGGTTCTCTGGGAAACTAGGGATTCCGGAGTCAACAGTGAAGTTCAAAGAGCAGGGGTGGGGGTTTTGGGTTCTAATTCTCAAACAAGGTCCAAATCAAACCAAATTCTACCCAAGGCTTCTAAATAATGTGTAAAGTTCATATAAAAAGTTTGGGTATTTTTGGAATTATTAACTATTTTCTAAAAATCCAGAATCAATATTTGAAGCTATTTTAAATACTCCAAAATTCCCTATTTGATCTAAAAATCATGGAACTATTTTTATTAAATACTATGGAAAATAAGACATCTAAGAAAATTGGTTTGACATTTTTAGGATTTTTATACAATTTTCTATGATTGTTTTAACTCTGGTAGAAAAAGAAAAAGAAAAGACAGTGAATAGTACTGGCCTAATCCAAAACAGGCTGCCCAACAACGGGTGGAATCGCGCCCGCGCCCACGCGCGATAGTGACTTTGCGAAAAAGCCCTCGGCTTAACGGCTAACCCGAAATGGGTTCATTTACTATTGTACAGAGTCGCTGACGGTTTGCAGAAAAGACCTCCACGTTCTATTCCTTCACCCGCTAAGTCCTCGACGATGTTGAGCGTGGTCGAGCTCCGGCGAGCGCGTAGACCGGCCGAAGGAGGCCAAGACCGATGCTCCCGAGCAGCGGACATAGGATTGAACTATTCCCAATCACTTCCCCTAACTTAATTTCAGGAATGGTGATCCAATTCGCTCTGGCCGTGGTGACCGAGGGTGTTGCGGACAGATGAATGTGTTCCCGGTGATTGGTGGCAATTTAGTTCAATCAAATGGGTCGACGAGCATCACGAGCACCTAAGGTCACTCAAACACAAGAGCAGCAGGGATGAACTAACCTGTATCGCGCTGGCCACGGCGAGGTGCTCTTCGCGGTGTCTGAGAACAGATTTGGGGGAAACTTAAAATTGGCGCTCATGGTTGCAAGATTGGGGGCGATACTAGATGGTGGGGCATGTGATGATGTTGCAGAGCTGACCGCGGGCTCAATTTATACTAAGCGGAAGCGGTGGCCGGGAATTGGGACGATGACGCGCGGCGGTCGGAGGGGCAAGGAGTTACTGGCGTGCGTAAACTCGTGTCTACCGTCGTGGCGACCTCACCGGCGATGATTAGATGGCTATAGCGAGTCACGGCGACGCAACAGAAGTGCTCAATTGCGTGGCGCAAGACCGGAAAGCGGCTGACGCCGGTGAGCTTATCAGCTCAAGCCGCAAAGCACGGGGGGTACGGCGGTGAGTCACCGGATTCATCCTCAGGCGAAGAGCTATTAGCTAGCAAGCTTATCCGGTCACCGGTGGCGTAAATCTCAACGGCGGCGGCGTGAATCGCGGTGGAGATCGATTGGCGGCGGTGAGACTGTCGCTGAGAGCACCTAGAGGGGGGGTGAATAGGTGATCCTGTAAAAACTTCAAACTTAAGCCACAAAAACTTGTTAAGTGTTAGCACGATTATTGCCAAGTGGCTAAGGTGAAGTCTCAACAAAACACAGTACCACAAGAAAATCAAGCACAGGGGTGACACAGTGGTTTTATCCCGTGGTTCGGCCAAGACCAACGCTTGCCTACTCCACGTTGTGGCGTCCCAACGGACGAGGGTTGCAATCAACCCCTCTCAAGCGGTCCAAAGACCCACTTGAATACCACGGTGTTTTGTTGTTCCTTTCACTATCCCGTTTGCAAGGAATCTCCACAAATTGGAGTCTCTTGCCCTTACAAGTATATGATCACAAAGAAAGCACAGAGTAAGGGAGGGAAGCAACACACACAAATCCACAGCAAAAGCGCATACACACGGCCAAGAATCGAGCTCACAAGACTATCTCAGAGTTCTCACTTAGAACAGAGCTCGAATCACTTAGAAACACAAACGAATACGCAGAGACTTAGTGTGGATGATCAAGAATGCTCAAAGGTTGCTTGTGTCTCTCCTCCATGCGCCTAGGGGCTCCTTTTATAGCCCCAAGGCAGCTAGGAGCCGTTGAGAGCAAATCCGGAAGGCCATCCTTGCCTTCTGTCGTCGGGGGCACCGGACAGTCCGGGGCACACCGGACATGTCCGGTGCCCGATTTCTTTCCTTATCTGGCGCTTCCGACCGTTGCAAACCGTCGGAGATCTGGCGCACCGGACATGTCCGGTGCACACCGGACAGTCCGGTGCCGTCTTCCGACCGTTGGCTCCGCCACGTGTCCCGCGCAGATTGCGCGGCCGACCGTTGACCCGGCCGACCGTTGGCTCACCGGACAGTCCGGTGCACACCGGACAGTCCGGTGAATTTTAGCCGTACGCCATCGGCCAATTTCCCGAGAGCGGCCAGTTCGGGCCGAGCCAGCCTGGCGCACCGGACACTGTCCGGTGCACACCGGACAGTCCGGTGCTCCAGACCGAGCTGAGTCTTGGCTGCACACAGCCAAGTCATTTCCTCCTCTTCTCTCTTCTTCTTATTTCTGTTTCTAACACTTAGACAAATATATTAGTATACAGAAACAATGTACTAAGGCTTAGAAACATACCTTTATCTCATGATTTGCACCTTGTTCATCCATGTACATAAATTCACAATTAAGCACATGTGTTGGCACTCAATCACCAAAATACTTAGAAATGGCCCAAGGACACATTTCCCTTTCAATCTCCCCCTTTTTGGTGATTTATGCCAACACTACATAAAGCAACTAGAACAAGTGCAAACTCACTTCAAATAAAACTTAAATTTATTTTGAATCAATTTTGGCATATATGGATCATCCTTTGCCACCACTTGGTTTGTTTTTGCAAATCAACCTCAAATCTCTATCTCTAAGTTAAACACACATGTTGAAGCATAAAGAGAGTCATTCCAAAAGAGATTGATCAAAGATTTCAAAAACTCCCCCTTTTTCCCATAATCAATACTTCTCCCCACAAGAAGCCAACTTTTGACAAGAGAGACAACATAAGAATTTTGACAAACCAAAAACTCTATTCTACTATTTTCAAAATCTCTCAAGTGGTAGCTGATCCATTTATTGCTTTGGCCTTTATTTTCTCCCCCTTTGGCATCAAACACCAAAACGGGATCAATTTTGGCCCTTTGACCCCATTGCCTCACCAAAATCTTTAATTAAGAACAAATGGCAATAAGAGTTCATGAGATGAACTTGGAATAAGTTACCCCTCATCGGAGTGCAGTGGAAGTCTTTCATGGTCCAAGTCCACCTTTTCCCTTTCAATTCTCCTTTGTGACTAAAGCAAGCAAACTCAAACATATGGTTAGTCTCAAAGGGTCAAGTTGTAACACATCTCCCCCTAAACATGTGCATCACATTGCAACGGACTTGTGAGGTCCAGGGAGTGTTTGTACAACTTGAGCACCATAATAAGCAACAAAATGCAGAAAGAACATGATCAAGGGCATAAGCACATGTATGCTACAATTCAATCCAAGTTCCGCGAATCTAAGACATTTAGCTCACTACGCAGCCTGCAAAAAGTCTTCTCATCTAAAGGCTTGGTAAAGATATCGGCTAGCTGGTTCTCGGTGCTAACATAAAACACTTCGATATCTCCCTTTTGCTGGTGGTCTCTCAAAAAGTGATGCCGGATGTCAATGTGCTTTGTGCGGCTGTGCTCAACAGGATTTTCCGCTATTCGGATAGCACTCTCATTATCACATAGGAGTGGGACTTTGCTCAGATTGTAGCCAAAGTCCCTGAGGGTTTGCCTCATCCAAAGTAGTTGCGCGCAACACTGACCTGCGGCAACGTACTCGGCCTCAGCGGTGGATAGGGCAACGGAGGTTTGTTTCTTAGAGTTCCACGACACCAGGGACCTTCCTAAGAATTGGCACGTCCCTGATGTGCTCTTCCTATCGACCTTACATCCAGCATAGTCGGAATCTGAGTACCCAATCAAGTCAAAGTTAGACCCCTTTGGATACCAGATCCCGAAGCAAGGCGTAGCGACTAAATATCTAAGAATTCGCTTCACCGCCACCAAGTGACACTCCTTAGGATCGGATTGAAATCTAGCACACATGCATACGCTAAGCATAATATCCGGTCTACTAGCACATAAATAAAGTAAAGACCCTATCATTGACCGGTATGCTTTTTGATCAACGGACTTACCTCCTTTGTTGAGGTCGGTGTGTCCGTCGGTTCCCATCGGAGTCTTTGCGGGCTTGGCGTCCTTCATCCCAAACCGCTTTAGCAAATCTTGCGTGTACTTCGTTTGGGAGATGAAGGTGCCGTCCTTGAGTTGCTTCACTTGGAACCCAAGGAAGTAGTTCAACTCGCCCATCATCGACATCTCGAATTTCTGCGTCATCACCCTGCTAAACTCTTCACAAGACTTTTGATTAGTAGAACCAAATATTATGTCATCGACATAAATTTGGCATACAAACAAATCACCATCACAAGTCTTAGTGAAAAGAGTTGGATCGGCTTTCCCAACCTTGAAAGCATTAGCAATTAAGAAATCTCTAAGGCATTCATACCATGCTCTTGGGGCTTGCTTAAGTCCATAGAGCGCCTTAGAGAGCTTACATACGTGGTCGGGGTACCGCTCATCCTCGAAGCCAGGGGGTTGCTCCACGTACACCTCCTCCTTTATTGGCCCGTTGAGGAAAGCGCTCTTCACATCCATTTGGTACAACCTGAAAGAATGGTGAGCGGCATATGCTAGCAAGATACGAATGGACTCTAGCCTAGCCACAGGAGCAAAAGTCTCCTCAAAGTCCAAACCTGCGACTTGGGCATAACCTTTTGCCACAAGTCGAGCCTTGTTCCTTGTCACCACTCCGTGCTCGTCTTGTTTGTTGCGGAACACCCACTTGGTTCCCACAACATTTTGCTTGGGACGAGGCACCAGCGTCCAAACTTCATTGCGCTTGAAGTTATTGAGTTCCTCCTGCATGGCCAACACCCAATCCGGATCTAGCAAGGCCTCCTCTACCCTGAAAGGCTCAATAGAGGAGACAAAAGAGTAATGCTCACAAAAATTAACTAATCGAGATCGAGTAGTTACTCCCTTGCTAATGTCACCCAAAATTTGGTCGACAGGATGATCCCTTTGAATCATTGCTCGAACTTGGGTTGGAGGTGCCGGTTGCGCTTCTTCCTCCATCACATGATCATTTTGTGCTCCCCCTTGATCACACGCCTCATTTTGATGAGCCTGTTCATCGTCTTGAGTTGGGGGATGCACCGTCGTTGAGGAAGAAGGTTGATCTCGTTCATCTTGTTCCTGTGGCCGAACGTCTCCAATCGCCATGGTTCGTATAGCGGCCGTTGGAACATCTTCTTCATCTACATCATCACAATCAACAACTTGCTCTCTTGGAGAGCCATTAGTCTCATCAAATACAACGTCGCTAGAGACTTCAACCAAACCTGACGATTTGTTGAAGACTCTATACGCCTTTGTATTTGAATCATAACCTAATAAAAACCCTTCTACAGCTTTGGGAGCAAACTTAGAATTTCTACCCTTCTTCACTAGAATGTAGCACTTGCTCCCAAATACACGAAAGTACGATACATTGGGTTTGTTACCGGTTAGTAGCTCATACGAAGTCTTCTTGAGGAGTCGATGAAGATAGACCCTGTTGATGGCGTGGCAAGCCGTGTTCACGGCTTCCGACCAAAAGCACTCGGGGGTCTTGAACTCTCCAAGCATCGTCCTCGCCATATCGATTAGCGTCCTGTTCTTCCTCTCTACCACACCATTTTGCTGTGGTGTGTAGGGAGCGGAGAACTCGTGCTTGATCCCTTCCTCCTCAAGAAACTCCTCCACTTGAAGATTCTTGAACTCGGACCCGTTGTCGCTCCTTATCTTCTTCACCTTGAGCTCAAACTCATTTTGAGCCCTTCTGAGGAAGCGCTTGAGGGTCCCTTGGGTTTCAGACTTATCCTGCAAAAAGAACACCCAAGTGAAGCGGGAAAAGTCATCAACAATAACTAAACCATACTTACTTCCTCCTATGCTTAGATAGGCGACGGGTCCGAAGAGGTCCATATGCAGCAGCTCCAGAGGTCTTAACGTGGTCATCACATTCTTGCTGTGATGTGCTCCTCCAACTTGTTTACCTGCCTGACAAGCTGCACAAGGTCTATCTTTTTCGAAATAAACATTGGTTAGACCTATCACGTGTTCTCCCTTTAGAAGCTTGTGGAGGTTCTTCATCCCCACATGTGCTAAGCGGCGATGCCACAGCCAGCCCATGCAAGTCTTAGCCATTAAGCATGCATCTAGACCGGCCTCTTCTTTTGCAAAATCAACTAAGTAAAGCTTGCCGTCTAGTACACCCTTAAAAGCTAGTGAACCATCACATCTTCTAAAGACAGACACATCTACATTAGTAAAAAGGCAATTATAACCCATGTTGCATAGTTGGCTAACAGATAGCAAATTGTAACCAAGAGACTCAACTAAAAACACATTTGAAATTGAGTGCTCATTAGAAATTGCAATTTTACCTAACCCTTTTACCTTGCCTTGATTCCCATCACCGAATATAATTGAATCTTGGGAATACTTATTTTTGACGTAGGAGGTGAACATCTTCTTCTCCCCCGTCATATGGTTTGTGCATCCGCTGTCGATAATCCAGCTTGAACCCCCGGATGCATAAACCTGCAAGGCAAATTTAGGCTTGGGTCTTAGGTACCCAACTCATGTTGGGTCCTGCAAGGTTAGCACAAATGTCCTTAGGGACCCAGATGCAAGTTTTATCTCCCTTGCATCTTGCCCCTAACTTCCTAGCAATTACCTTCTTACCCTTTCTACAAATAGCAAAGGAAGTGTTTAAAGCACAATAAATTAAAGAAGGTTCATTCACTACTTTCCTAGGAGCATGAATAACATTCTTTCTAGGCACATGAGCAATATTTCTCCTAGACATATGTACAACATTTCTTCTACACATATCCCTATCATGCTTATAAGAAGAACTAGAAGCAAACATGGCATGAGAATCATAAACATGTGAATCAAAATCATTATAAGCATTTCTAGCATTTCTCCTATCATAATACATAAAAGCATGGTTCTTTTTAGCATTAATAGCCATAGGGGCCTTCCCTTTCTCCTTGACGAAGATGGGAGCCTTATGGCTTGTTAAGTTCTTGGCCTCTCTCTTGAAGCCAAGACCATCCTTAATTGAGGGGTGTCTACCAACCGTGTAGGCATCCCTTGCAAATTTTATTTTATCAACTTCATTCTTGCTAGTCTTAAGTTGGGCATTAAGACTAGCCAATTCCTCATTTAATTTGGAAATTAAAACTAGGTGTTCACTACAGGCATCAATATCGAAATCCTTACATCTAGTACAAATCTTAACATGTTCTACACACGAATTAGATTTATTTGCTACTTCTAATTTAGCATTTAAATCATTGTTAACACCTTGTAAAGTAGAAATGGTTTCATGACAAGCAGATAGTTCACTAGAAAGCATTTCATTTCTTTTAATTTCTAAAGCATATGATTTTTGTGCCTCTACAAATTTATCATGTTCATCATACAATAAATCCTCCTGCTTTTCTAAAAGCCTATCCTTTTCATTCAATGCATCAATCAATTCATTGATTTTATCTATCTTAGATCTATCTAAGCCCTTGAACAAGCATGAATAATCTATGTCATCATCATCACTAGACTCACTATCACTAGAAGAAGCATAAGTGGAGTCTTGAGTACTCACCTTCTTTTCCCTTGCCATAAGGCAAGTGAGACGCTCGTTGGGGAAGAGAGCCGATTTGTTGAAGGCAGTGGCGGCGAGTCCTTCGTTGTCGGAGTCGGAGGAGGAGCAATCCGAGTCCCACTCCTTTCCTAGATGCGCCTCGCCCTTTGCCTTCTTGTATTGCTTCTTCTTCTCTCTTTTGTTCCCCTTTTCCTGGTCACTTTCATTATCGGGACAGTTAGCGATAAAATGACCAAGCTTACCGCATTTGAAGCATGAGCGCTTCCCCTTGGTCTTGGTCTTGCTTGGCTGCCCCTTGCGACCATTTAGCGCCGTCTTGAATCGCTTGATGATGAGTGCCATCTCTTCATCATTGAGTCCGGCCGCCTCAATCTGTGCCACCTTGCTGGGTAGCGCCTCCTTGCTTCGTGTTGCCTTGAGAGCAAGGGGTTGCGGCTCGTTGATCGGACCGTTCAACGCTTCGTCGACGTATCTTGCCTCCTTGATCATCATCCGCCCGCTTACGAATTTTCCAAGCACTTCCTCGGGCGTCATCATCGTGTACCTGGGATTCTCACGAATATTGTTCACGAGATGAGGATCAAGTACGGTAAAGGACCTGAGCATTAGGCGGACGACGTCGTGGTCCGTCCATCGCGTGCTCCCGTAGCTTCTTATCTTGTTGATAAGGGTCTTGAGCCGGTTGTACGTTTGCGTTGGCTCCTCGCCCCTTATCATCGCGAACCGTCCAAGCTCTCCCTCCACCAACTCCATCTTGGTGAGCAAGGTGACGTCGTTCCCCTCATGAGAAATCTTGAGGGTGTCCCAGATTTGCTTGGCGTTGTCCAAGCCGCTCACTTTATGGTATTCATCCCTGCACAAGGAAGCTAGAAGAACAGTAGTAGCTTGTGCATTCTTATGAATTTGTTCATTAATGAACATGGGACTATCCGAACTATCAAAGTGCATCCCACTCTCTACAATCTCCCATATACTAGGATGGAGAGAGAATAGGTGACTACGCATTTTGTGGCTCCAAAATCCGTAGTCCTCTCCATCAAAGTGTGGGGGCTTGCCGAGTGGAATGGAGAGCAAATGTGAATGTGAACTTTGCGGAATACGAGAGTAATCAAAAGAAAAGTTCGAATTAACCGGTTTTCTCCTCTCGTAGTCGTTGTGGTCCTCGTCCTTTTGGGAAGAAGTAGACTCGTCGCTGTCGTAGTAGACGATCTCCTTGATGCGCCTTGTCTTCTTCTTCTTCCCTTCCTTCCGTCTTTGGCCCGAGCCGGAGTCGGTAGGCTTATCGTCCTTTGGCTCGTTGACGAAGGATTCCTTCTCTTTGTCGTTGATCACTATACCCTTCCCCTTAGGATCCATCTCTTCGGGCGGTTAGTCCCTTTGTGAAGAGAACGGCTCCGATACCAATTGAGAGCACCTAGAGGGGGGGTGAATAGGTGATCCTGTAAAAACTTCAAACTTAAGCCACAAAAACTTGTTAAGTGTTAGCACGATTATTGCCAAGTGGCTAAGGTGAAGTCTCAACAAAACACAGTACCACAAGAAAATCAAGCACAGGGGTGACACAGTGGTTTTATCCCGTGGTTCGGCCAAGACCAACGCTTGCCTACTCCACGTTGTGGCGTCCCAACGGACGAGGGTTGCAATCAACCCCTCTCAAGCGGTCCAAAGACCCACTTGAATACCACGGTGTTTTGTTGTTCCTTTCACTATCCCGTTTGCAAGGAATCTCCACAAATTGGAGTCTCTTGCCCTTACAAGTATATGATCACAAAGAAAGCACAGAGTAAGGGAGGGAAGCAACACACACAAATCCACAGCAAAAGCGCATACACACGGCCAAGAATCGAGCTCACAAGACTATCTCAGAGTTCTCACTTAGAACAGAGCTCGAATCACTTAGAAACACAAACGAATGCGCAGAGACTTAGTGTGGATGATCAAGAATGCTCAAAGGTTGCTTGTGTCTCTCCTCCATGCGCCTAGGGGCTCCTTTTATAGCCCCAAGGCAGCTAGGAGCCGTTGAGAGCAAATCCGGAAGGCCATCCTTGCCTTCTGTCGTCGGGGGCACCGGACAGTCCGGTGCACACCGGACATGTCCGGTGCCCGATTTCTTTCCTTATCTGGCGCTTCCGACCGTTGCAAACCGTCGGAGATCTGGCGCACCGGACATGTCCGGTGCACACCGGACAGTCCGGTGCCGTCTTCCGACCGTTGGCTCCGCCACGTGTCCCGCGCAGATTGCGCGGCCGACCATTGACCCGGCCGACCGTTGGCTCACCGGACAGTCCGGTGCACACCGGACAGTCCGGTGAATTTTAGCCGTACGCCATCGGCCAATTTCCCGAGAGCGGCCAGTTTGGGCCGAGCCAGCCTGGCGCACCGGACACTGTCCGGTGCACACCGGACAGTCCGGTGCTCCAGACCGAGCTGAGTCTTGGCTGCACACAGCCAAGTCATTTCCTCCTCTTCTCTCTTCTTCTTATTTCTGTTTCTAACACTTAGACAAATATATTAGTATACAGAAACAATGTACTAAGGCTTAGAAACATACCTTTATCTCATGATTTGCACCTTGTTCATCCATGTACATAAATTCACAATTAAGCACATGTGTTGGCACTCAATCACCAAAATACTTAGAAATGGCCCAAGGACACATTTCCCTTTCAGTCGCGCTGTCGTTCTGATCCATTTGGGACACTGTACCATGGCGATCTCCATTCAGTTGGCCTGACAGCCAACCTTTGAACTTGATTTTCTCTCAAATCTCTATGGCAACTCATACCGAGTTCTGCAGCAAAGTTGTTCCTCTATACTAGCTCTACAACTTTGTTATAGCAACCCTAGGTAGATTCTCATTGGATCATAGTCGAAATGACTCTCAAACTTGGATCTAGGTCACTGTCAATCTGAAGTTCAGACTGTATTAGCCTGACAGTCCAACTTTGGGCTTAATTATCTCTAATTTCTTCTCAACAACTATGCTTACACCCTTAAGCAAAGTTGTTCTCCTTTGATAGGTCTATAATTTTGATGTGGTGACCTAGGGCAAAAACCCTATAATTTGAAAGTTATAAAGCTCCAATGTTGAGCTTATAACACTGATTTTCAGACTTAGTTAATATAGAGTTCACTTGGTACATTTTGCAAATAAACCCAAAACTCAGGGTTTCACTTGCAAATCCCTATATTTGTGAACCCTATGACTTGATATGCTTTAACATAGTAGTTTTCACACTTTAGTCCAAATGTGCACTGTTTTTGCATATAGGCCCCTAGGGTTTGGATATAGGGTTTTCCAGGGTTCTAATGAGGGTTTTTGGTATCTCAGGGGTACGAATGTAATGTAGACCCATCTTTGGTAACATTTTATGATTGTTTTACTTAAACCTTAGGGTTTTCTCAATTTGGGTCATGTTTTACCCTCCTGGTCCCTATTTAGGGTTAAGTTCCCTATTCCAGGGTTCTATTTGCAAAACACCAAAACAATACAACTTGCTTGAAATTTTTTTTGTTTTACCTAGTGAATGCACTCTAGGTGTATCAAACATATGAAATGCTCATGCTAATGATGTTATGCTCAAATTTTAGTAACAGTAACACCAGGGGTGTTACATCCTTAATCTTTAACGATTGTGTTACCTTGTTCTTGATTCACAGCATTTGAGAACAAGTGAACAACATTGGCGTCCACCGTGGGGCTCGAACCCACGACCATAAGGTTAAGAGCCTTGTGCTCTACTGACTCACTTCCATGACCACGATAATGGCTTCGCAAGGTGATCAAGTTGTGTCACCTTTGGCTATGAAGCTGGTGCTCCCAATCACAGGCAGTTCAAGTTCTGAACCAGCCAGTAAGAAGAAGAAGAAGGAAGCACACATAAGGGTACAACATGTCGGAGTGCAAGGACCCTTCATCTAGTCCAAATGGTCTCATGTACCAATCACATTTTCTCAAGAAGACCTTCAGCTCAAGGATTACCCTCACAATGACGCCATGGTCATATCATGTGTTATCAAAGGGTTCCTGGTTCACAATGTCCTCGTAGACATGGGTAGTGTAGCAGACATTATTTTCGCAAAAGTCTTCATACAAATGCAAGAGCAGGATGACAAAATACTTGATGCAACGCACCCCCTGTGTGGCTTCGGAGGAAGGCAGATAGTGGCACTTGGGAAAATAACAATGTCAATCACCTTCGGTTATGTTCACAACACCAGAACAGAGCAAGTCGTATTTGACATTGTAATAATTGGATGAGGGACATTGAATGTCATCGAAGTAATACTCCATCCAGCATATCTGTGTATGAACATACCATCTGACCAAGGTCCTATTGTTGTGCATGGAAGCCAAGAGGCTACTAGAAGGGCTGAAGGTAATTGTACAGATTCAAGGGCCATTCACAACATAGATGAAGTTGAAGCTCACCAGCAGCATAAGTATATAAGAGATAAAGTTGCTTCAGTAGATCAACCAAAGTCTATGCTTCTATGTGAAGACATAGCTGAGTAGAAGGTGTTGTTTGGGTCCCAACATTTGATAAACAAGAAAAAGCTCTGTTAAAATTCTTGTTCAATAACAAGGATGGTTTTGCTTGGTCAGCCAATGATCTTTGTGGTGTCAACAGAGATGTTATCGAACACTCTCTCAATGTAGACCCAACTGTTAGACCGAGGAAGCAGAAGCTTCGAAAGATGTCAGATGATAAAGCCGAAGGGGCAAGAAATGAAGTTAAAAGGCTTCTCAATGCCGGAGTGATCAGAGAAGAAACATACCCAGAATGGCTAGCCAACACTGTTATGGTAAAGAAGGCCAATGGAAAGTGGAGAATGTGCATTGATTTCACAGATCTCAACAAGGCATGCCTGAAGGATGAATTCCCTTTGCCAAGAATAGAATTCCTCGTAGATGCGGCAACAACTTCGAAGCTCATGAGTCTGCTAGACTGCTACTCAGGCTATCATCAAATCTGGATGAAAAAGAAGGATGAGCCCAAAACAAGCTTCATAACTCCTAGTGGAACTTACTGCTACCATTGGATGTCCGAGAGGCTCAAGAATGCTTGAGGAAGCTTCAGCAGGATGACTTCCAAAGTTCTCAGCACTCAGATTGGCAAGAATGTTTTGACATATGTTGATGATATTATAGTCAAGAGCACGAAATAAGAAAACCACATTGCTGATTTGCAAGAAACATTTGCCAACTTCAGGAAGGCTGGCCTCAAGCTAAATCCAGAAAAATGTGTCTTCGGGGTGAAGAAGGGAAAATTTCTTGGGTGCCTAGTTGTCACACCCAGATTTTAGGGGTCCAAAACCGGGGCGCGAGATAATCATCAAGTGCGCTAGGACCAAGTCTTACACATATGATGACTCATGGTACAGAAACGAATGTCACAACATTGATATATAATAGGAGTTCTGTACAAAATAGTTAAATAATTACATCATACGAAGACAACGATCCAGCAACCCAAAGTTGACTGGGATACGATGGCCTAGACCACTCACGAACTCATCATAGCATTCTTCATGAGCCTCATCCTGCGATACCTAGGGGGATGTGAGTACAACAAGGGTTAGCTCACATACGTTCATCGCTCAACAAGTTGTGGGGAATAATGCGCATGAACTCACCAAAGGTGGGAGCCCATGTGATGTGTAAGGCTTACCAAAGAGGATGGTTAAAGCTGAGCATTTCTTTTAAAGTTGGTCAAAATTTTATTAGCAGTTACTAGGTATAAGTAGATACCAACCCAATTAAATAAGAGACCAAGATTAATAACATCACCCACAATGCAATGCAAATGACAAATTGAGTTTAATTCCATAAGTTAATCATGTGAGGGTCCGAGCCTCTCATGACCGTGAGCACGGCTGATATAGCAGTTTTACACTTTGTAGAGGTTGTGCATCTTTACCCACAAGTCGTGTTACCCATTTGTCTTGGGGTTGATCAGACCCCATACACCTCTACCAAGGAAGCGAGGCAGGGTACCACTACGAGGCCTTTACAAAGTTCCACTAGCTTCAGAAAACCGGCTACAGTTTTAGGGAGCGCAGCATAGGAATCCCCCATCTGAAAAGCCATCGCAGCAAAATCAGCTCGAGAACCTCCCTATACCGACCACTCCCCTACTGCCATTGCCCCTTTCGGGTAAGGTAGTCCTCCACTAGCTTTCCTAATTAGTCAGCCAAGGGCGTCCCATGCCACCCTTGTGGTAGCACTATTTTCCTGGGTGGTTCTCCATGTTCCAATTAACAATATGATCTTATCATGAACAATAATTAAACAACATAATTGGAACATGATCATAATAAACATTAGTTTCTGTTGGGACCATGCTTCGTCGCCGAAGGTCCTGCAGGAAGAAACAGCTTCGGCTAAAGCTGCTTATACATGATGACCGAAGCTACCACTCATGAAGCTTCGGTGTTATAGCATGCCCGAAGACGAAGGATCGAACCGACTTAAAGATAGAATGACCTTTTAGCCCATAAGGGTCTGAGTCATTGTTGTAAACTTTTATAAGGGGCATAATTGTAATTCCTTATAGGCTGCGTCCTGTGTCTATAAATAGTGAACAGTATTCCTTTACTGTTCACGGATTCCTGTAATAGCAAACGCATTGCCCGGGAATTATTATCTGTCAAGGAGAAGGTATAAATGTACTTAAATTCTATGTTCTGATATTTTTATGTTCATATAATTAAATATGTGAATGATGTTACTTATTTCTGATACATCTGTCTTTAATGTTTCATGTTTTATATATTATTTCATATTATTTTATAAATTTAATCACGAAGGTATGACCTTCGTGATACTTCACTCATGGTCTTCTTCCGAAGTTCATTAAATCCTTGGGGAAATAATGCTTCAGCGGACGAAGGGCATTAATATTTAACATTTTATGTTGCCTTGTTCTTAATTCATAGCATTTGAGAATAAGTCCCCAACATTGGCGCCCACCTCCGGTCAACTCACTTCCACTTTTTTGAGCTGATGGCTTCGGTCAAGAATCAAGCTGGAACTGCTGCGGCCCCGAAGCTGGTTCTCCCGATAACAGGCGGTTCATGCTCAGAGCCAGCCAACAAGAAACAGAAGAAGGAGGCACAGAGAAGAGTACAGCATGTAGGGGTACAAGGACCCTTCATCAAATCAAGATGGTCTCACATCCCAATTACCTTTTCTCAAGAGGATCTTCAGCTCAAGGATTACCCACGCAATGATGCTATGGTTATCTCTTGTGTGATCAAAGGATTTCTGGTCCATAATGTTTTGGTTGATACAGGCAGTGCAGCAGATATCATATTTGCTAAGGCCTTCAGACAAATGCAAGAGCCCGAAGACAAGATTCATGATGCTACGCACCCTCTTTGTGGCTTCGGAGGGCGGCAGATTGTAGCACTTGGTAAGATCACCATGCCAGTAACCTTCGGATTCGTCAACAACACAAGGACTGAGCAAATTGTGTTTGACATTGTTGACATGGAGTATCCTTACAATGCTATCATTGGTCGCGGAACACTCAATGCTTTCGAAGCAATTCTTCATCCAGCATATCTTTGCATGAAGATACCTTCGAATCAGGGACCTATTGCTATTCATGGGAGTCAGAAAGCCGCCAGAAAGGCCGAAGGGAATTGGACTGATTCAAAGGCAATCCACAACATAGATGAAGCCGAAGCTTGTGAGCAGTACAAGCATAGAAGGGAGAAGGCTGCTTCGGCCGATCAGCCGAAACCCATGCTTTTATGCGAAGATATCGCAGAGCAGAAGGTGCTGCTGGGATCTCAATTGTCTGAGGAACAAGAGAAAACCTTGATAAGATTCTTGTTCAACAACAAAGATGTCTTTGCATGGTCGGCTAATGATCTTTGCGGAGTTAACAGGGATGTTATTGAACATTCGCTTAATGTTGATCCATCCTTCAGACCCAGAAAGCAGAGGCTTCGGAAGATGTCTGATGACAAGGCCGAAGGTGCTCGGAATGAAGTGAAAAGACTTCTCAGTGCCGGAGTTATCAGAGAGGTAAAATACCTAGAATGGCTGGCTAACACTGTTATGGTAAAAAAGGCCAATGGTAAATGGAGGATGTGTATCGATTTTACTGATCTCAACAAGGCCTGTCCGAAGGACGAGTTTCCATTGCCAAGGATAGATTCCTTAGTTGATGCAGCAGCTTCATCAGAGCTTATGAGTCTGCTGGACTGTTATTCAGGCTATCATCAAATTTGGATGAAGAAAGAGGATGAGCCGAAGACCAGCTTCATAACCCCCAGTGGAACATATTGTTACCTTCGAATGCCTAAGGGGCTCAAGAATGCTGGAGGAAGCTTCAGCAGAATGACAGCGAAGGTTCTTCAATCTCAGATAGGCAGAAATGTGTTAACTTATGTTGATGATATCATTGTAAAAAGCACGAAGCAAGAGAATCACATTACTAACCTGCAGGAAACCTTCGCTAATTTCAGACAGGCCGGTTTAAAGTTGAATCCAGAAAAATGTGTCTTCGGGGTGAAGAAAGGGAAATTTCTTGGCTGCCTAGTTTCAACAAAAGGGATTGAGGCTAATCCAAATAAAATCAAAGCTATCCTTCGAATGGAACCACCCAGTACAAAGAAGGGGGCTCAAAGATTGATAGGAAGACTGGCATCTCTCAACAGATTCATATCTAGATCAGCAGAGAGAAATTTACCATTTTTCGAAGTGCTGAAGTCAGCCGAAGTTTTTCAATGGGGACCGGTCCAGCAGAGAGCCTTCGAGGAGCTGAAGCAGTATTTGATAAACCTAACAACGCTAACTCCACCAACGCCAGGGGCTCCTCTGTTGTTATATGTGGCAGCCTCGCACTCAGCGGTAAGTGCAGCACTTGTCCAAGAGAAGCTTGAAGGGCAAGTCAAGAAGCAAGCTCCAATATACTTTGTATCTAAAGTTCTTAGTTTATCAAAGAAAAATTATACAGAATTGGAGAAGGTGCTATATGCTGTTTTGATGGCTTCTAGAAAGCTTCGGCATTATTTCCAAGCATACAATATAATTGTCCCTTCTTCACAACCATTGAAGGAAATTATGAGAAATAGAGAAGCTACTGGAAGGATTGAAAAGTGGGCTGCAGAACTTAATGAATTTTGCATTGATTATGTACACATATCTTCGATTCAGTCCCAGGCGTTAGCTGACTTCATTGCTGACTGGACGCCAGGGGCTCAGGTAGAAGAGGCAAATAAAGATGTCGAAGCATGGACAGTATTCTGCGATGGTTCTTGGGGAACCTTCGGAGCAGGAGCAGCCGCTGTGTTGGTTGCACCCTCCAAAGTTAAAACTTGCTACGCAGCAAGACTTGATTTTAGCTGCACAAATAACATTGCTGAGTACGAAGCTTTACTTTTGGGTCTTCGGAAGTTAAAGGCAATGGGAATCAGAAGGGCGGTTCTTAAAACTGATTCCCAGGTTATCTCTGGTCATATTGACAAGAGTTGTAAGGCAAGAGACCCGAAGCTTGAGAAGTATCTAGATACGGTCCGAAGCATTGAAGCTTCCTTTGAAGGGTTTTCTGTAAAAAATATTCCTCAAGGAGAAAATGAGCATGCTGATTTGCTAGCCAAGTCAGCAGCACAGGGGCTGCCCTTACCTTCGGAAGTATTTCTTGAAACAATAAAAGCACCTTCGGTTGAACTTCTTGAAAGAGCGGTCCTCAACATATCTCCTGTTTATAGTGAAGACTGGAGAACTGAGATCATCTCTTACCTTAAGGGTACTTTCCTTTCAGATGACGAAGCTTATAACAAGAGAATAGAGGCAAGAGCTCGTCCATATGTAATAATAGAAGGGGGCTATACAAGCATGGTGTCTGCTCTCCGTTACTCAAATGTTTATCCAGAGCCGAAGGTATAGAATTGATGAAGGAAATACATGCAGGCTTGTGTGGATCTCACATTGGATCTAGGCCTTTGCTGGGAAAAGTTTTTCGGCAAGGATTTTATTGGCCAAAAGCAGCTTTGGATGCAGCGGAACTAGTCCAAAAGTGTGAAGGTTGTTAGAAATGTGCAAGAGACCAAAAACAACCTTCGTCTCTAACTCAGTTAATACAACCCACTTGGCCGTTGCAAAGGTGGGGCCTTGATTTGTTAGGTCCGCTACCACCAGCACAAGGAAATTTAAGATATGTTGTAGTGGCAGTGGAATATTTTTCTAAATGGATTGAGGCAAAGCCTTTAGCCACAATAACTTCGGTTACTGTTCAAAAGTTTTTCTGGCAAAACATTGTTTGTCGCTTCGGAGTGCCGAAGGCTACCACTGTGGACAATGGAACACAGTTTGACTCTGAAGCTTTTAAAGAATTTTGTGACCAAATTGGCACAAAGATCCATTTTGCGTCAGTTCGACATCCGGAATCAAATGGACTAGTTGAAAGGGCTAATGGCATCATAATGACAGGAATAATGAAGTTAATATTCAATCAGCCAAGGGGAAAGTGGCTAGAAGAATTAATTAAAGTGGTGTGGAGCCACAACACAACAGTATCAAGGTCAACAGGTTTTACACCATTCAAATTGTTGTTTGGTGATGAAGCAATAACCCCAGAAGAGGCTAAGGCAGGATCAATAAGAACAGTGGCTTTGGCGATAGACGAAGCTGATTGTTCTGTGGACAAAGATGCTATAGAAGGGATCAGGCTTCAGGCTGTGGAAAACATCAATAAATACCAAGCCGAAACAATAAAATGGCGTGATAGAAAGGTTCGGTTGAAGAACATTAAGCCAGGACATTTGGTGCTTCGAAGAGTGGCCAACCCAGACACAATGGGCAAACTACAACTAAAATGGGAAGGCCCCTTTCTGGTAGTATCTTCGTCAAGACCCGGTTCCTACAGATTAAAGGATATGGACGGCAACGACATTCCTAGATCGTGGAATGCGGATGAGCTTCGGTGGTATTATGTATAACTTGATGTAATCTTTTCTATTTTTTATTGTTGTTTTAGTTTTTCCTTATGGCACCCTTTTCCTTTCCAAAGGGGGAGAAAGGTTTTTAATGGGGCCACAACATGTAATTTTTCTTTTCCTTATTTCAATTCTATAAGAGTGATATCCCCCAAAAATGTAAATGTAAAAGCTGACAACGCACCATCGAGTGCAATGGAAAAAAGAAAAGAAGGAGAAGCTCAAAAGTCGTTCCCAAGGGAATGCAGAGCTTACAGCGAAAAATAAACGCTGATTCCGCCGAAAGTAAAAGGCGAAGAAGCTCCTAAGGGAGGCTTACAGCGAAAAATAAACGTTGATTCCGCCGAAAGTAAAAGGCGAAGAAGCTCCTAAGGGAGGCTTACAGCGAAAAGTCAGCACTGATACACCGAAAACTAAACGGTGAAGCCGAAAAATAAACAGCAAAAAGATTTGAGTCATTCCCAAGGGAATGAGGGCTATGATTATGGTTTTTTGGATGTACATTCAAATAATCATTTGCACAATGCATTACATCATGACATTTGCATTCATAAACATTCATTTAGACATATATAGGATCATCATCATCGTATCATACAGAAAAGGCAAATGCTTCGGCTATGAGGAAAAACTTCGGAGAAAGAGGAAATTTTCATGCTTCGTTGTGTACGAAAAGAAGGGAAGGTGTTTTTCGCCTTCGGCTCAAAAGTAAAGTTTCGTTCGCAACAAAGTAGATTGTACACGGATAAAGGAGAAATGATATATTACAAGGTATGCACAAATTTACATTAGTTTTTTCCACAATTATATTACAAAGATCTCTTCAGAATTTTTTGCAGGAAAGTCTTTTACAGTAACTGTTAAGCTTCAGCCCGTCATTCTTCAGCTTCATCATCCTGCATATATTAAAGTAGAATAAGAAAGGTGCAAATTTCAAGGAGAAGATGAAAGTAACAAGTATAAGTTTCCCACCGGCTTAAGGTGGCTCCGAGCTCTGTCACCAGCCATTTTTCGCCCGCCATTTACCCAAATCTGAGTCATAAATCTGTTTCCAATGCTTCGGGCTAGGCTTGGAATGTCAACCAAATCTGCTGGTGACAAGCTGAAGTTTGGCCTATTTACAATTTTTCCGTGCGTACAGCCAACCTTCAGGAAAGCGGTGGCTGTGCCTCGAGAAGCTAGCAGGGCGCAGAAGTCAGCATGCCCAGCAATAACTTCGTCAAGTGCATCAACCTCGCCTTCAATGTATTCTAGGGTGCTGGGCAGGTTTTCAGCTGAAGGTGTAAATGCATCAGAGCTGGCTCCAATTGAGTGAAACACATCCTTCAGCCGCTGCACGCATCGGCTGCCGAAATTTAAGCATTTCTCCTGAAGCTCCTTCAATGATTTTTGCAAATTTGAATTCTTCTCGATTTCGGTCTTGAGACTTGTTTCGAGGTTCTTCTTTTCCTGCTCAGATTTTTCTGACTTTTTGAGTAATTCATTGTTTAACCTGTTATTTTCGGCTTGGGCTTCAGCCAATGAACCTTCCATAGAATGAATGACGAAGTCCTTCTTTTCCAAGGCAGCTTCGTGATCTTTAACTTTGATTTTAAGATCTTGAACAACGGAGTCTTTTTCCTTCAGAGCAGCTTCGTAATTTTTGACTTTGCTTTCTAGATCTTTGATAGTAGCTTCGTTCTTTTCATCCTCAAGATCTTATTGCATTCTCAGCACTTTACTTAGAAGTATACTCTGCCAAAACAACTTTAGTCAGAAAACAACTTAATTCAAAATAAAAATATATAATAATAAAAAATCGAGACTTTTTTACCTTGAAATTAGCATAGAGCAAACTACCGGCGATATGCTGTCGCTGGTATCTACAGAGGTCTGCTTCAATCTTCGGCAGGCCAACGCTTTTGGAGAAGGTCCTAACAAACTTGGCCTCGGTTCGGTTCCGAAGGCATCTCAGCTTCCCTTCATTGACTCCACCAAATAGCAAAGACCCTGGTTTGTACCCACAGGATATAGCATATTTCTTCAGCTCTTCTTTTTCAGCGTCTGACAACTCTTGTCCAAGTATATCTTGAAAATTAAAATCTTCTTTTTCCAAAATGTCTTCAATCTGCTCTTTTCCTTTTTCTGTTGTCGTGTTCACTGTAACCACAGCAGTTTCTTCTTCAGCCATTCTCAGAAGCATATTGTCAATATCTTCAAGTGTAGTTTCCAGGTTAGGATCTTCGTTGGTCCCGGTTTCGGCTCCGGTGGCTTCGGGTCCGGTGGTTTCGGCTCCGGTGGCTTCGGCTCCTCCGGTTTCTGCTCCGGCGGTTTCAGCTTCGATGGCTGTGGGATCGGCAGTGACAATTTTTGACGCTGAGGTCGGTGGCGGTGTCTGATGAATGACATCAGCCACTTGGATAATTCTTCGTTTTTTCGGCTTTGCGGGACTTTCTGCTGCCGAAGCTTCTTTGCCCTTCTGAAAAAACTTCGTCAGTTCTGGCGCCAGCGGGCTTAGCTTGACAGGCAAAGGTTCAGTCATTACCTTCAGAATCTCTTCCACTTCGGCACCAGAAGGTGTCGCAGGAGTTTCCTCCTCCTGGGTCGATGTCTTTGGTTTTGGAGATGCAGGTTTTGGAGATGTATCTTTTCTTTTCCTTGAAACAGCTACTCTCGGTCCAGGGCTCAGTTTTTTAGAAATTTCTTTTTCCTTTTTGGCCAATTTGGTGCTTTCTTTGCCCAGGGCGCTGGCAATCCTTTTTCTCTTTGGGCCTTCGGCATCTCCGCCCAGTTGCTCGTAATCAGGGTAATCAAAATTTAAAGCATCTAGCACACGATTCAATCTTCGCTTCGGACGAGTGTCGAAGGCTGTAGTCATCAATTGATCTTCTTTCTTAGAGTAATTTCCGAGGATATCGTTGCACATAATCTCGATTGTGTCCAGCCACTCTTGGCAGGGCTTTTTAAAGTGTTTTTTTAAACTTGTAATAATATGGCAATCGAACAAATTCTCCCTTTTTCTTTTCTCCCTCCAGCTTCGGCATCTCCCAATCCCTCATTGTTGGAAACACTTTAAAAGCCAGAAATTCCTGCACCAAGTCTCTAGTGCCAATATGATCTGAAATCACGCGAAATTCAGCCAAAGCAATTTGGCTCGGGCTTCCACTTATCATGTTGCATCGGGGCCTCGTTTCTCTGAAGGTTAGCTCTAGTGGACTCTGGACCAATTTATCTTCATCTTTATCAACTTTAACATAAAACCACTCAGATTTCCATCCGGCTGGCCATTTGCTTCGGTAGCTTATCACTAGAAACTTTGAAGTTTTGCGATAAGCAAAGTTGTAACATCCAAAATTCTCATGAAGACCATCTCCTCTGGCTTTAGTCTGATAATGTAGTTCATGGACTCGACAGAAACCTTCACCGAACGGTTCCACACCCTGGCTACGAAGGGCCCAAATATAAACACTTAATCTAACAATAGCGTTAGGGGTCAGCTGATGAAGGTAAACCCAAACTTCTTCAACACATCAGCAATCATCCCATTCAAAGGAAATCTTAATCCTGCTTTAAAAAAGCTTTTGAACACAGCCACTTCATTCTTTTCCGGCTTCGGGGTAATATCCTCCCCGCCAAAACAAACCAGCTCCTTTTTTGTTTCACTAAAGTAGCCCAGCTTCACCATTTTTGGAAGATCAGCTTCAGAGATGGTGGACTTTCTAAAGTCCAAATGACTAGGTTTGCTTGGCATCCCGCAGTTGTACTCATCTTCGGAACCAACTTCTTCAACATCAGCTTGCGTTGCTTCGGCAGCAGGTGTGTCTTCTGATGGAACCAGCCCGGAACGCCTCATCGCTTCAGAAATCGGAACAGTTTCAACGGCTTCGGTCTCGTCTCCATCACGCTCAACCCTAGCAGTGGAGCGTATTCTGGCCATTTGATTTTAAATTTTCTTGAAAAATTCTTTGGAAGTCAATAACCTTTTTTCCGAAGCTATCCTCGTGACGAAGCACAAACCAAACTGGAGCTTCGTTTTGAATGCAAAAATCAAGCTTCGGCTATGGTTAAATTTTTGGCAGCAAAACAGTGCAATAGCAATGAATGCCGTGGTAACTTCACACCTACCTGTCTGTTTATATAGTGCTGCATGTAAGAAGGTGAATCGTCAGGATTTTTTCACCGAGCAAACACTCACTCGCACCCACTGCACGGTGGGCCGCAACAACCAAGAAGGTGAACCTGCATGGTAGAACCGCTCCGCGCTCGAAAACTGTATCGTTTCTCGGCAACGAGCTCAGGGAAGGTGTTTTTCGGACCTTCGGCTTCCCGAAGCCTAAGAGACTTTTTTTCACGGATCAAGCTCGTTACGAAAAAACGATCTAGCACCAGGGGCTACTGTTGGGACCATGCTTCGTCGCCGAAGGTCCTGCAGGAAGAAACAGCTTCGGCTAAAGCTACTTATACATGATGACCGAAGCTACCACTCATGAAGCTTCGGTGTTATAGCATGCCCGAAGACGAAGGATCGAACCGACTTAAAGATAGAATGACCTTTTAGCCCATAAGGGTCTGAGTCATTGTTGTAAACTTTTATAAGGGGCATAATTGTAATTCCTTACAGGTTGTGTCCTGTGTCTATAAATAGTGAACAGTATTCCTTTACTGTTCACGGATTCCTGTAATAGCAAACGCATTGCCCGGGAATTATTATCTGTCAAGGAGAAGGTATAAATGTACTTAAATTCTATGTTCTGATATTTTTATGTTCATATAATTAAATATGTGAATGATGTTACTTATTTCTGATACATCTGTCTTTAATGTTTCATGTTTTATATATTATTTCATATTATTTTATAAATTTAATCACGAAGGTATGACCTTCGTGATACTTCACTCATGGTCTTCGTCCGAAGTTCATTAAATCCTTAGGGAAATAATGCTTCAGCGGACGAAGGGCATTAATATTTAACATTTTATGTTACCTTGTTCTTAATTCATAGCATTTGAGAACAAGTCTCCAACAGTTTCCCAAAACCAGGTAGAGCAATATCAAATCTACCCAATAATTCATCTGTTTGCAAGGTGGGGGATAAACAATGCTAGGAAAACCTATTAGGCCCCATCAAATTAACCTGAGCTGTCACAGTGATTAATAATGAACATTATTAGGTAAAAAAGGAGTGATCAAGGGCACAACTTGCCTTAGACTCGAGATCTCAGGTACCAATTTGCTCTTCAAGTGACTCGTAACCTCGCTGCTAGTCGTAGCCATACAAACAAACGTGGTATAGGCAAAATTAACATTACACCAAGCATAAGAGCAAACTGCATAATGATGATCTACGCATCTTAAAGAGATTGTAGGTTCGAGAACCGCTAAATTTGAAGCTACAGTTATAAAGATAAGATTTTCTAAAGATTTAGTATTGGGTACAAAAGAGATTAAGTACACAATTTTTATTTAGGTTTCATAACAAAATAAAGCTACCAGGGGATAAACAATAATATTAGGGATCTAATGCAACTGGAATGGACCAAAATGGAGCTAAGATGAATTAAATATGAATTAAACAAGTTTTTGGCATTTTTTATACTAGAAATCCTTTTTCTAAATTAATTTACTCCCTTTATTCGTTGCATGGACAGGAGACATTATTTTTACTAAGTTCAGGGTTTAAAACATAAAGTCCAGGACCTATTGGCAAGGGTTCTTCTATTACGGTGGATCGCGGGTTTGTTTTCCAGAAACCTAGGGTCTCTTATGCAAACTTCTAGGCCGAAGGGGTATCTTGAAGTCTCGGTCGCATGATCTGATCTGAGCGGTCCAGATTAGATCGAGTTTTAAGTGAACCGGTACATAACCATGATCCTTAGATCAGAATCCAATGGTGCAGATTTTAAATCCCAAAGATTCGATCTTGGTCGTTCGCCCATGATCCAACGACCCACGATCACAATAGCTAAATCGTTGTTGCACATCTAATCGCGACCGTCGCTGATTGATCCAATGGTCCGCGGCAACCCACCCTAACCCGAGGATTCAGGTGGTGGTGGCGCCCACCCCAGCAACGGATACTTCACCGGTGAGTGGCGATATGGTGCCCCGACGCGTAATACTCGAAGAGGATAGGTGCTATGCGATCCTATAAACCTGGTGATGTTGTCTGAGGACTCACCAGAGGTAGGGATGACGAATGGAGGGTGGTCCATGGAGAAGGCGGCTCTGCGGTGCTTCCTGATGTTCGGCAAGCAATTCGGTGGGCGAGATACGCCGACACCACCCGAAAGTGTTGCGGACGACTTCACTCTGGTTCTATGCAAGCTTCTGGCTCAAACACAAGCACCGAGTGCTGACAGAGATGAGGATCCACGGTGGCGCATATCCCCAACTTCAGCGCACCGACGCAGACGCACACCCTCCCCGCGGCTTTGACGTTGACCTTTGATGTGTGAAGGACAAGGGAAGGCATGGCCTCTGTGCCACGTTTTATAGCTGCCAGAGGATCAACATGGGTGGGCCAGCATGAACTCCGCACGGCGGCTAACTTCACGGGAGCGGTCGTTGAGGGAAGAAGATGCCCGGCTGACCAGCCTCGCCCACAGCCTAGTGCCTCACACGATGCCCACGCGCACATCGGAGGCCTGATAGGCGGGCCCCACAACGTCAGTGAACGATCGTGCCAAGGGAATGAGCCAAATAGCGTAGGTGTGCTGGGCCGCACGACAAGGGGTTTTGTGGGCCACGGTGGAGATTGGGCCCAACCTGAGGTTTGTTTTCTTTTTTCTCCTTTTCTGATTTGTATTTTCTTTTCTATTTTTCAAATTCGAATTTGATTCAAGCTTTAAACTTCAAATTTCAAAAATACTTCAGACCAGGGTTTCAATATGTTTTTGCATAAATATTTCATTTATTTCTACTGCATTTGTTTAAATATTTTAAACTACATAGTTAATGAAAGAAATATCCCACTTGTTTTATCACACATGAGAAATCTTCTTGTGATTATATATCTAAATCACATGTTTTAAAGACACAATTACATAATTTTTATACTAAAGGTTAGTCTTATCTTACCCTATCTAAAGAATACTTCTAATTATTTAATCCAAAAGAAGAGTGTAACACAAAAACCAAGTATAATTTAATTTCTATGTATCTTTTATTTTAATCTTTTATTTAGGAAATATATTCACTTTGAAACATTTTTTATTTTTGATGTTATAAATTCCAAGGTAGAATTTTGGGTGTTACACTGATCAACAAAAGGGATTGAAGCGAACCCAAGCAAAATAGAAGTTATACTTCGGATGGAGCCGCCAAAGACAAGAAAAGGTGCTCAGAGACTAACAGGAAGGCTAGCATCTTTGAATAGATTCATCTCAAGATCAGCAGAAATGAATTTACCATTCTTTGAAGTGCTAAAGTCAGTCGAAGTCTTCCAATGAGGACCAGTTCAACAAAAGGCCTTCGAAGATCTAAAACAATATCTTATACAGCTAACAACCTTGATTCCACCTTCATCAGAAGCTCCGTTGCTACTGTATGTGGCTTCTTCCCACGCTGCAATCAATACAACGCTGGTGCAAGAGAAACAAGACGAACAAGCAAATAAGCAAGTCCCAATATACTTCGTCTCCGAAGTACTAAGTCCATCAAAAATAAATTACAAAGAGCTGGAGAAGGTACTATATGATGTGTTGATGGTCTCCAGAAAGCTTCGACATTATTTTCAGTCATACCACATCATAGTACCTTCGTCCCAACCTCTCAAGGACATCATAAGAAACAGAGAAGCTATAGGAAGAGTTAGAAAATGGGCTGCAGAGCTGAATGAATTCACCATTGATTTTGTTCATAGATTCTCGATCCAATCCCAAACATTAGCAGACTTCATTACTGATTGGACGCCAAGGGCTCATGAAGAAGAAAACCTAACAGATATCGAAGCTTGGACAGTGCGTTGTGATGGATCATGGGGAACCTTCAGCGTAGGTGCAACTACTATTCTAATCTGACCATCCAAAATCAAAACCTGATATGCAGCCACATTGGAGTTCAACTGCACAAACAACATTGCAGAATACGAAGCCCTTCTTTTAGGGCTTTGAAAGCTTAGGGCAATGGGAATAAGAAGGGAAGTCCTTAAATCTGATTCACAAGTCATCACAGGGCAGGTTGATAAAAGCAGCAAAGCAAGAGACCCGAAGCTCGAAAAGTATCTTGACACAGTCCGAAGGATGGAAGCCTCCTTCGATGGCTTTTCAGTGAAAACATCCTAAGAGGAGAAAACGAGCAGGCAGATTTACGAGCTAAATCGGCGGCACATAGGCTCCCACTCCCCTCAGAAGTGTTCTTTGAAACTCTCAAAGCACCTTCGGTCGAGCTCATGGAGAGAGCGGCGCTTACAATTTCACTTGTGCACAGCGAGGATTGGAGAACTAAAATTGTATCTTTCCTCCAAGGCAATTATCCTTCCAATGACGAAGTTTACATAAAAAGTATGCAAGCCAGGACAAGACCATATGTGATCATAGAAGGAGAATTGTTTAAACAAGGAGTTTGTTCTCCATTATTGAAATGCATGTCTAGAGTTGAAGGTCAAGAGCTAATGAAAGAAATACATTCAACAATATGCAGAGCCCACATCGGATCTAGACCACTCCTTGGAAAAGTTTTTAGACAAGGATTCTATTGACTGAAGGTAGCTTCGGACGTAGCGGATCTGGTTCAAAAATGTGAAAACTATCAGAAGTGTGCCAGAGATCAGAAGCAACCTTCAACCCTAACACGCTAATTCAGAGCACTTGGCCATTACAAAGGTGGGGCTTAGACTTACTAGGCCCACTCCCACCAGCACAAGGGAACCTAAAATATGTTGTGGTAGAAGTGGAGTACTTTTAAAAGTGGATCGAAGCTAAACCCCTAGCTACGATCACTTCGGCCACAGTTCAAAAGTTCTTCTGGCAGAACATCATTTGTCATTTCGATGTGCCGAAGGCTATCATGGTTGATAATGGAACACAATTTGATGTTGAAACATTTAAAACTTTTTGTGATCAAATTGGCACAAAGATACACTTTGCATCTGTGAGACATCTAGAATCCAATGGTTTGGTAGAGCGAGCCAACAGAATCATTATCACAGGAATAATGAAATCAATCTTTAATCTACCAAAAGGAAAGTGGCTAGACAAATTGGTAAAAGTGGTGTGGATTCATAACACTATTGTCTCAAGGTCAACAGGGTTCACCCTGTTTAAGCTTTTGTTCGAGGATGAAGCAATAACACCTGAAGAAGCAAGGACAGGATCTATAAGGACTCTAGCTTCGACAGAGGACGAAGACATTTGTAAAATAACAAAAGACATTATAGAAGGGGTTAGCCTTTAGGTAATAGATCACATCAATAAATATCAAGCTAAAACAATCAAGTTGCGGGACAGAAAATAAGACTAAAGAATATTAAGCCAGGACATTTGGTGCTTCGAAGAATAGCCAACCTAGACACAGTGGGGAAGCTACAACTCAAGTGGGAAGGTCCCTTCCTGGTAGTGTCTTCGTCAAGACCCGGATCATACAGGTTGAAAGACATGGACGAGAATGACATTCCAAGATCTTGGAATGCAGATGAGCTTTGGAGATATTATGTGTAAACCATGTAATTTTCTTTCTTTTCCCTATGACACCCTTTTCCTTTCAAGAGGGGAGAAAGGTTTTTAATGGGGCCATAGGTTGTAATTTTCATTTTTTCTTACGTAGCCCTATGCAATACAAGGGCCAACTTCCCCCACATGTAAAATGTAAAGATCTGAGATTACACCATCAAGTGTACAAAAGTACGAAAAAGCTTCAAAGTCGTCCCTAAGGGGATGCAGAGCTAAAATACCACCTAAGTAAAAGGTGAAGAAACTCCAAAGTCATTTCTAAGGGGATGCAGAGCTAAAATGCCACCTAAGTCAAAGGTGAAGAAGCTCCAAAGTCGTTCCTAAGGGGATGCAGAGCTTAGCTCCAAAGTCATTCCTAAGGGAACGCAGAGCTGAAATACCACCTAAGTAAGAGGTGAAGAGACTCAAAAGTCGTTCCTAAGGGGATATAGAGTCTGGGTGTGAATTTGTGTGGGTTTTTATCTTCGGCATACACTTGCATATTTCATCACATCATCTTCTGCATTCATATGAACATACATTAGACATCTGTAGCTTCATCGCATAAGGCACTAATGAAAAAGAAGGGAATGTTTCTACCTTCAGCGAAAAAATGCTTCGTTATGAACGAAGGTGCTTCGTTATGAACAAAGATGCTTCGATGTGAACGAAAAGAAGGGAAGGTGTTTTTCGCCTTTGGCTCAAAATAAACAAGATGGTTTCGTCCAAAACAAAGCAAGTGGCAGCAGACAAAGGTAAGATTACAAAGGTAATAGAATTTTACAAGTCAAACTCTTCAATGTTTCTATTTCGATTCATCCACCTAAATACAATTTCTAACACTACACCAAAATTTCTTAGCTTCAAAATTTCTCACTTTGGATCTTCGTTTTTTGTTGACATCAGCCTACAAATTTAACATGAAAAGTGTTTTAGTGATTCAAAATAGAGAAAAATAGAAGTCAAAAGTTAAGGACATTATTACATACTTCATCAAGAAGAGCTCGGGCTTCGTTACCCGCCAGTTCTCGGCCACCCTTCACCCAGATTTGGGTAATGAATCTATTCCTCATGCTTTGAGCTTCGCTTGGTATATTCTTAATGTTGGCTGGAGAGATAGCGAAGGTGGGCTTGTTAACATCTCTTAAGTGCTTATACCCGGCTTTTGCGAATATGTTAGCCGTCCCACGGGAGGCCACTAGGGCACAAAAATCCCCATGCCCCTTCATCACTTCGTCAAATTCATTAATTTCTTTTTCCACAAACTCGAGCGCCTTTAGGATATCATCGACAGAATAAATCTCTTCCCCTGATTTTGCCCCGACTAAACTAAAAAAACTCATGCATGCGAAGGGAGCATCGAGCTGCGAAGCTTGAGCATGTTTCCCGAAGCAGTTTTAGGGCTTCAGATAATTTAGAGCTTTTTCCTGCTTTGGCTTTGACTTTATCTTTCAAACCTTTTTGACCTCATGCTCATAACGAGTTTCAGCTTTCTTTAGATTTGAATGAGCTTCTTCAAGATGTTTATCTTGATCTTTAATCCGAAGACGGGCTTCGGCCAGGTCTGCTTCGGCAGTCTTGATCTTTGAATCTTTTTCTATCAGAGAACTTTCAAGTTCTTTCACTCTCTTTTTCCAAGTTATTGACAACAAGCTCATTTTTCCTATCTTCGTCTTATTATTGAAGCTCAAAGCCTTACTCAGCAGGAGGCTCTGTCAAAAAGTTGAAGTTAGCCCTAAAATCTAGAAATTTAAAATTAATAAGTCGAAGAGGCAGATATCAAAGTTTATACCTTGAAATTCGAATAGAATAAGCTCCCAGTGATATGTTGCCTTCTATAGTTGCTAAGACCCCGTTTGAGCTTCGGAAATCCGATACTCTTTGATAAAGTATTGACAATTTTTGCTTCGGCACGGTTAGGGATGCAACCTAGAATCTCTTCGTCGATGCTGCCAAAGAGCACGGATCTAGACGTGTAACCACCAACAATGGTGAATTCTTTTAACTCAGAAATATCTTCTTCGGAGAGTTCTTGGCCGCCCAAGTGCTGTAGGTCCAACTTTATGTCCTCCGAAGAAGTCCTTTCCATTTCTTTCATTTTTAAGGGTGAGGCCCTACCAGAGGTCACTTCAGCTATGTCCTTCTGGAGAGCCACATCAGCTATAATTCTGTCAATCTCTGACATTGTGGTCCCAAGGTTTTTAGCTTTAGGCGTAGCATCATCAGCTTCGGCATCGGTATTAGCTTCAGCATTAGCAGGCACAATGATTTTTTCCGCCGAGGCTAGGGGCGGGGTCTTATTGTCACACCCATTTTGGAAGGCAACCCGAATGCGAACTATGTACATGCCAGGATCAGAAACTCACTTACACAGTGATTACATAATTGGACATCATCATACATTGCTCAAAGTAAATAGTGAAAAGGTACTTTAGTACATCAAGATGTCCAAGACATCCATAGAGTCATTACTTAACATAGTATTTGACATTATCAAAGTGCGGAAATACGAAACGTAGTGGATAAGGCCTTCACAGGCAGCTGACTAGGGGTTTGCAAATAACATAACTAGAACTTGTCGTAGTCCTAGAACTCTTCAAAGTCCTCCATGTTGCCTGCATCTCCTCCTAAGCATTGAATACAGTGGGGACAACCTGGGGTGGGTGGTTTTTAAAGCAAGGGTGAGTACACATCAACGTACTCAGCAAATGTCCCGTTTAGCTAAAGTGGACTACCTATATGTGGAGTTAAGGTTAAAAAGTTGCTTTTAGTTAGTCAAGTATTTATTACTAACAATATAGCCAAGTTTTAGTAATAAACCCAATTATTACCCAAAAGTACTCCCTCCAAGAGGAACTACCAGAGACCAGAATTATAACCATCAACATTGATCATCATCATAAAAGTATCTAAAGTTCTTCTAATCAAAGAGGATCCCAAGGCCGCTCTTAACCATGAGCACGACTGATATACCAGTTTCTAACACTCTGCAGAGGTTGCACACTTTACCCATTAGTCGTGATTCCCGTTCTACCCGGAGATCATGACTCCCCATTGATCACTACTAAGGTGACCTGGCAGGGTCTCACTACGTAGCCTTTACAAAGACTCCCCTGGTGCATAGCTGCTTGTTAGGTTTCGCCAGTCGTACAAACACAGTACCCCTCCCTAAGGTGGGTGACTAACAAAACCAAATCGAATGAACCTCGGCACCCACCCTTAACAGAGCGAGCACTATGCCCTGGCCCCCATTAATGGCCCTCCGGTAAAGCCAACTAAACCCCCAGGTTCATCTAATTATTCAGCTAAGGGCTTCTCATTCCACCCTCATGGTTGCACTGTTATCCCGGGTGGTCACTCAACGAACAGGTCCTTATGGAGAGGTGCTCAAGAAACAGCCTGAGTCCCCTAAAGTATCACAATATCATCATCGGGATAACATCATCGTATCATAAATATTCACATCATGTTCGTTGATTAAGGTAAAGCAATGGCATAAAGCTAACCATAGTAACCCAAAAGGTAAGCAAGCACAAGATAAATACAGACTAGTCAATCCTTAGGTTTCAATAATGTAATGCAGGACGATGAATTATAAAGTAAGTATGACATAATAGGTCAGAGGACACTTGCCTTCACCAGGTTGCTGCTAAGGAAGATCTTCGGTAACACGCTCATGGGGTTTTCTTTTTATTTTCTTAAATAAACTATTACATAAACTAATCTATAGTCTAGGCATCAAATTAGAATGTTCATACAGTGGATGATCATAATTTTAACAGATAGAGAATAATCCCATGAACATTTTGCAATTTGAATCACTCAATTTGGAGTTCATATGCAAAAGATAATGTTGGGGACTTGTTCTCAAGTGCTATGAGTTAAGAACAAGGCAACACAAAAATATTAAATATTAATGCCCTTCGTCCTTCGAAACATTATTTCCCTTAGGATATAATGATCTTCAGACGAAGGTCATGAAGGACATACCTTCATCATTAAGGTGAATGTTAATAAAAGGGGATGCATATAAGATGTAAGGGATAGCATAAACAATCATGTGGCGTTATCAATTCATTTCCATTTTATTATCATGGAAAAATAAGAATAATATTGGATTACACATGTACCTTCGGCTTGACAGAAGGTAAAAGTACAGGCGTGACGCACGAGCAAGTACAAGTCAGCGTGAACAGTACGGGAGTACTGTTCATCTATTTATAGGCATAGGACACAGCCTGTGAGAAATTACAGTCATGCCCTTTACATTTACTATTGGCCTATAGAAAAATGTATGAGGACTAGATAGCCTTTTCCCCTTTAAGTCGGTTCCTTTTCCCACGATTGAGCCGAAGCTCCCTTGCGCATGGCTTCGAAGCAACGGCAACCTTCATCACGATCATGCCTTTCTCATCATATATGCTTTTAATCCTGAATCCGAAGATACCTGTCTTTAAATCATGCTTGGAAGACATTGTTAAATTACGTTTTTGAGGACCTTCGGAGGACGAAGGCCCCCAACAGTAGCCCCTCGCAGTATTAATTTGTTTAAGATAACGAATTCAAACTACGACATGGACGAAGGCCTTAAGCCGAAGGTCCGAAAAAATACCTTCCCTTTGCTAGAATAGCAACAGTCAATGACAGACAGGACCCTCCAATCTGGGGCATGTCGAGCGTATAAATAAGAACTTGCACCAACCACATTTGGTACGCTGCTTGTGACATTTGCTTTGTTTTCTCAATTTTATAGCTCTTGCTCACCAACGTTTGCTAGTTTCTCAAGCTTTCTAAGCTTAGGTTTGAAGGACACATTTTCGTCATTTCCAAAGGAAAAATGTCTCAAGACAAGAAGGTTGTTGTTGAGACGAAGCTGTCTGAAGAGGAGAAGCTCTTTGAAGAGAAGAAGGCTGCCAATCCTTACATAGCTGGGTTTATCGAGTCAATGGCGAAGTCAAATACAGAGAAGATTACTAAGGAAATCCTGGAAGGCTTGTCTGAAGACACCGATGATAGTGATGATTATGATGTTGAAAGCGGGGGAGAAGATTCTGAGGATCGGCCGTGGAGGCCAAGTCATACAATTTTTGGGAAATCGACAATTAAACAGAGTCACCTTGACAATATGAGAGGAAGGTACTTTCGAGATATGTCTATTATGAGAATTGGTGGAGACAACAATGTCCCTGCCCCTAAGGAAGACAAAGTTGTGATTTATCGAAGCTTCTTCAAAGCTGGGCTTCGGTTTCCATTGAGCAGGTTTGTGGTCGAAGTGCTAAAAATTTATCAGATTTACCTTCATCAGATAACCCCCGAAGCTATTATTAGAATGGAGATCTTTGTTTGGGCTGTGAGGAGCCAGGGACTGGAGCCAAGCGCGAAATGCTTCTGCAGCATGCATGAACTTGTATATGAGACGAAGGCCATGGGCAAGGAATAATATCATAATAACTTTGGCTGCTATGGATTTATCGCCCGCCCCAACACAAGCTACCCGGTGCCAACATTCCGGAAAAGGTGGCCCGAAGCCTAGATGGAAGAATGGTTTTACGTGAAGAATGACTTGAAGGCAGAGAAGATATTAAGGAAGTTATTATGCGCCCCATTTGGTCCCGCTTCGGCCTCCGAAGGCCGAAGGTTGAAATTGACGAGACCGCCGAAGCATGCCAGAAGGCATTTGGTACTGTCTATTTTTTCATTGGTATAAGAGACCTAATCCAAGAGCATATAGCCTTCAGAGTATGGCTGCTTGTAGAGAACTGGGAAATGCTGAAGGAAACTGTCGCCGAATCTAGCGAAGGTGAGTTGGTTCGGCTGAAGTATACTTTCAGATATGGGGATAAATTTGATGAGCCAAACGATGACTGGTTAAAATGCATCAAAGTGACAAGTGATGAACTGCTTGGATCATATTCCAAGGTAGAAGATAATGCATTGTCCACAGCCTTCGGAAGTCGAGGCAAGAAGAGATTGAACAGAGTTTTTGACGCTATTGGCTTCGTCTATCCGGACTACCGCTATCCGCTACGGGGGCAAGGGAAGAAGAGGAAAGCTACTGCTGTGGTCGCCTCGGCCGAACCTATGCCGAAAGCTACAAACAAAAAAAATGAAGGTACTTACCCACCGACCATGTTATATTGAACCAGCCGTGGTGCCTGAATTTGGCGGGGAGACTTCTTCGGCTGCTGAACCAAGAGAACCCATTCCTCCTACGCAGAAGACTGAAGAGCCGGCTATAATATCAAAGGAAACTTCAGTTGATCTAGCTAAGTCGAAGACTGAGAAAGATAAAGTTGCAAAGCCAAATATTGAAGAAACAAAAGCGCTAGAAATTTTAAACCCTTCATCAGAAGTAACAGTGTCGAAGGCACAAAAAGGTTCTGCCGCAACTCCCAAGAGGAGAAGGATGGCAAATGTACTAGATGTGCTAAAAACAGTAAAGACTTTGAGCTCTACTCCAAAGAAAATTGTCGAGGCTTCAAAAGCGCAAACTGAAGTTGAAACAAAGCCGGCCGAAATTGAAGCTGCAAAAACCCAAGCTGGTACCGAAGTTGGGCCTTCAAAGCTTGTTGAGAGAAAACCTTCGAAAATTGAAGAAAGGGCAATAGAAGAAAAGGCCAAAGAACGGATTTCGCCTAAAAAGGTTGCCACTTCTGTTCCCGAAGCTTTAAAAGAGAGCATTGATTACATCATCTGCCATGCTTTGGGAAAAGGACTCTCTAAAGAAGAAGAACGAGAAGCTCAACACTATGCCCAAAAACTGGAATACCTGAAGGGGGCATTAGTGTTCAATGGCAGCAGGGAGGAAGATTTTTTTACTGTCTCCCGGATAGTAAAGAGATATCCGTCTGCCGGGAGATGGGTAGAAGCTTTGGATTTCTGAAGTTAGAAGATGGGCTCTCAGTATTATCAAAGGATGAACTGGCTGACAGTTTAGCATATAATAGCATAAAGGTATAAAGGTTAATTTTGTATTTTGAAAACGAATTTATTTATTTACTTGTGTTTAATCTCGTCCTCCTTTTGCAGGGCTTAATCCTTAGCAATGCCCTTAGAGCATAGAAAAACATTGAAGATGAAGGGTATACAATGGCTCTAAATAACCTTCGTTCGGAGGTGATTGAACTAAGGAACGAAGGTCTTGAGAAGGATAAGATACTAATTTCATTGGTAAACAAAATAAAAGAGGACGAAGCTAGTTCCAAAGCTCAAGCTGAGGCCCAAAAGAATGAAATCGAAGACCTTCGGAGACAATTAGCTGAGGCCAAAGAAAAATGCGCTGTCGCTGAAGCTAATCGAGATACAATGAATACTAGAAAAATTATTTAGAAAAGACAGTTGCAGAGCTTTGCGCATCCAAGGAAAGATGTTTTGAAAAATCTCTGGGGTGCATGAAGAAAATAAAGACTAGCTTCGCCAATGTGGGCGCCTACTCAAACGAAGACAGCTTTATACGAGGCGACCCTGAGGGTGTTATTGAGTGGATCAGCGGAGAAGCCAAAGCTTTTAAGGAAATTGTAAGTGATCGTGGGGATGTCTGTGCGTTCTCTGGTGCGAGAGGAGTTTCAGCTATCCTGGAGAAGGCGGGTTGCAATCATGTTAAAACCCTAGCTCAAGTCGAAGCTGCCTTCTCCATGGATGACACAAAGGATCCGTCGGCCGAAGCAAGTTTAATGGGCGGAAAATTTATCACTGACATTTGGGAAAATGGCGGCCGAGAAATGGCTCATGAAATAATGAAGAAGAGCGAAAAAGATATTCATGACGCTCGAGAAGCAGCGAAGAAAGCTGAGAAAGCTGCAGAACTTGAGAGACAGATAGGTATTGTTTAATGGCTTGTAGCTTCGTCGTTTGTTTTCGTGGCTTCGAACTAATTGATTTTTTCTATCGCAGCTGAGTTACCTCCTCCACCGGAGCCGTTCGACCCCCTGGCCGATCCGGAGACAAAGAAAGCAATAGAAATTATCAACATAGCCGAATCTATTGTTGACGAAGTCGTCAACAAACTGCTTAATGAAGCTGCGGAGAAAGTTCTGAAGGAAGAACAGTAGTTACTGTAAAATGTTCTTAGGTGATTAATGTAACATTTGACGAACTAAGTCTGTAATATTTGATTTGTATAATTTTGGATGTAATATATAAACTATTTTGCAATTCACTTATTTGCGATGCATGAAACTTTTATATACATACCGTTTTTGAGCCTTCGACGAAAAAACATCTTCCCTTCTTTTCATGCTTCCTAAAGAAGAATATTTATGCTTCGTGAGAATATCCATACTTTGTAAAGAACATCCAAGCTTCATAAAAATATTAATGCTTCGTGAATAGTAGATCTCTTCTTCCCCATCAGAGCTGATGAAGCTGTGATTTTCGGCTTACTCTGTGCCTTAGCACCTTTTCATTTTTGTGAAGTATTCTCCGAAAATTGACTTTGTTTCTAGTTCGTGTCATTGGTGTGATATAATGTATGATGTGATGCTATGCGATATGATGCGATGATATGATGCAAAGGATGATGCTAATGCCGAAGACACACACCCTCGCTGAAACACAATCTCTGTGTCCCCTTAGGAACGATCAAAATCTCTTTGTCGTTTATTTTTCGGCTTCACCGCTTATTTTTCGGTGTAAGTTCTGCATCCCCTTAGGAACGTCTTTTGAACTTCTTTGCCTTCTATTTCGGCAGTTTTTTTGCGTTGACTTTTCGCGCTTCGCCGTATATTTCGGCGGTATTTGGCTCTGCATTCCCTTTGGAACGACTTTTGAGCAGAAAACTTACACTGTGCCCCCTTAGGAACGACTTTATATAGCTTCGACAAACTTACGCTGTGCTCCTTAGGAATGAATTTTTGTAGCTTCGGTGAAACTTGCACTATGGTTTTTAGCTCTGCATTCCCTTAGGAACGTCTTTTGAGCTTCAACAGTTTTGGAGCTTCGTAAATCTGGGAAGAAGATATATTTCATTCTGACGGGAACGAAGCTATTACAAGAAATCAAAAGTAGGTTTACATTGATTGTTCCTTATTGAAAACAAAATGACAATGAATATAAATATGTTTCAGAGGTAGGATATCTCTCAATAGATGTGTTTTGATTCTGGCACAGTACTGTTGACTGTGCGAGCTTCGGATTCCTCCCTGAATTCCCGTTGCCGTTGAGAGTGTTGGCACCCTTCTGGCTGCTAGCTTCGGGAATAGGTTAGTTGTAGTGGTGGCGGAGGTGGGAGTTGTGGCCAGGAAGCCTGTGAATGGCTGGCCGAAGCGACAGAAGCTACAGGATGATTGTTCACGTACTCTGCTACGTAAGAAGAGTGACACGAAGCAGTGTGTAAGACCTGCTTCGGCTGGTTCTGCCGGGCTTTGGCTTCTGCTATTTCCTTTTGTTTCTGAATGGTGACATGGCACATTCTTGTAGTATGGCCCTTGTCCTCACAACAGAATAAGCAGTAGATCTTTCTAGACTGATCCCCAAACCTTCCTCCGAAGCCCCTGGCGCCTCTGCCCCTTAGAGCTGGTGGCCTAAAGGAGCTTTGCTGTTGCCCCGACGATTATGAGGTATATTGTGACCTCTGAGACTGACTTCCTTTGTCATCGCTTTGAGTGGAGTTATGGATTGACCTAAAGTGCCTCGGATGGATTCTTCCTCCGAAGCCCCTGGTCATTTCGGAGAATCTGTAAGCTTCCTCCCTTCTTTGGCGGAAGTCGTTGTCAGCTCGGATGTACTCATCCATCTTCTGAAGTAGCTTCTCCAGAGTTTGCGGGGGCTTCCTTGCGAAGTACTGAGCCATAGTGTAACACCCGGTTTTAAGGAACAAAGCCGGGTGCATCTCATACATGCGCCAAGAAGACAACATATATAATAACAGAGTGTATAGAGATAAATGTCATAAAACATCAGAGTATTTATTACATAGCGGAAGACTTACAAAAATAATAAAAGATAAATATAACACGAACTAAGGATCGTCGGCGCCAATGTCAACTGAGAAACGCCACCTAGATCAAGTCGGATGCCTCGGTGTTAGGCAGCTCCTCTTCGACCACCTGTTCTTCTCCTGTGGGGGGGGGTGTGAGACAGCAAGAGTGAGCTCACATACGTTCATAGCTCAACAAGTCGTGGGGAATAATGTGGCATGAACTCACCTAAGGTGGGAGTTCATGTAGTGTAAGGCTGATCAATGAAATAGAGGCTGAAGCTGAGCATTGCTTTTATAAGTTGGTCAAAATTTTATTAGCAATTACTAGGTGTAAGTAAATACCAAACCTTAATAATAATAAAGAAAAGTAATAGTAAAATAATCCCAAATGCGATGCAAATGTCAAATTAAATTTAAGTTCCATAATTAATCATGTGAGGGTCCGAGCCGCTCTTGACCGTGAGCACGGCTAGTATACTAGTTTTACACTCTGCAGAGGTTGCGCATCTTTACCCACAAGTCATGTTACCCATCTGCCAAGAGACGGCCAATCCCATACACCTCTACCGAGGAGGCGAGGCAGGGTAACACTACGAGGCCTTTACAAAGTTCCACTAGCTTCAGACTACCCGCTACAGTTTATAGGAAGTTCCAGTGCAGGGTTCCTGGCTGACCGCCATCGCAGCAAAATCAACCAGGGACCTCCCTACACTGACCACTCCCCTACTGCCCTTGCCCCTTTCGGGTAAGGTAGCCCTCCCCTAGCTTTCCTAGTTAATCAGCCAAGGGCGTCCCATTAAACCCTTGTGGTAGCACTGTTTTCCCGGATGGTCGCTCCATGTTCCCATTAACATAATGATCTTAACATGAACAAGGAATAATAAAACAGATAACAATAAATAGTATAACAATGAGTGATGAATATCTCTATACCCAAATCCACATAAAGCAATAGCATGTACTACCCAAAACTTTAGTAGTAAAACCAGTGGTGAAGCAAGGTATAAAGATAGTCAAATCTAGGGTATCCTATTGGGTCCCAGCAAAATTATCCTATGCAGACCATTATGAATAATAAGAACATGAATGGGTAAAAGAAGTGATCAAGGGCACAACTTGCCTGGCACTTGAGATTCCAGGTACCAATTTGCTCAGATGACACGTGTCCTCGCGCTAGTCGTAGCAATACAAACAAACATGGTATAGATAAAATTAACATCACACCAAACATAAGAATATACTGCATAATAATGATCTACGCGATGTTACGAGATCGTAGAAACAAGAACCACTAAATTCGGAGTTGCGGTTACCAAGTTATGAATTTCGGAAATTATTTAGTGCTTAGAATAGATTAATCCAAATGAATAATTTTAATTCAAGTTTCATGGCTAAACAGTGTTACTAGTTGGTAGATATTAATACAAAATTATTGCAACTGGAATAACTCAATTTGGAGCTAAAATGAATTTTATATGAATTTCTCAAGTTTTTAGAATTGTTTTTGTACTAAAAACTAATTTCTATAATTATTTCTCTATTTTTAATCCCTTCTGGACTGGGCCTCGAATTCCAGAAAAATCAGGGGCCCCGGGGTAAGAATCTCAAGACACAGTGCACAACTATAAAGGACGGCGGGTTGTTTATTAACATCGTCAGGGGCTCTTTTGCAAAGCTGTCGGTCGAAGGGGTATCTAGGATTTTCGGCCGCTGGATCAAAAACCGACCGCCAGGATTAGATCCCAGTCTTAATCATACCGGTACACAGTGCGGACCGTCAGATTCTAGATCAACGCGCACGATTTAAAACGTGGACCTGACGTCGTGGCGCGGACGATCACCATCCGACGGTCCACGCTCATCTGGCTGATCCGACCGACCATCGCAAAATACACGGCCCACGAGTTGTCTTCCACCTCGCGACACGCGGGTGACCGAGCCCGCCAGCCGAAGGCGAACTCGCCGCCGTGATCGCGAACAACCAAAGCAGCACCCAGCTCTCGCCTAACCAAAACCTCTCACGCCACCCGCCACGCTACCGAGAAGGAACCGGATCATACCGCATATCGAGACGAAGGAGAGGTCGACGCAGATCCCTTGCCCGCACCGCGATGGATACACCGGGGATTCCAGACGCCGAGTCGCCAAGCCGCCTTCGTCGCCGCCCTAGGAAGTCACGCCGCGCCCGGACTCACAGTGGTCTCACGAACCGAAGGCGAGCAGACAACAACGGTCGGCGATGTGCACTCACGCTCTCTCTCCTCCGCACTCCCCGGCGACGAATGACGGTCACGGCAGCGGCGCTATGGTTCACGTCTGTGGTCGTGGAAGCACAAAAGCGCGCACCATTGGCTTGTATAGCCCGAGGACTCGGACCCCAGGCGAGGTGGACTTTGTGCAACCGGAAACTTCGGGTGGAGGCCAGTGCGCCGCCGTCGCATACGGGGAGCGCGGTTGTAACAACCCCGCAGAGAGAAGACCCGGTCCGTGGGCCCCAAATGTAAGCGACACGCAAGATGGTCCTATGACGAGACGGGCCCACCAGCAAGGACGTGGTGTCCCGGTGTGCGGATGACGCTGCTCAGTGGTCCCACAAGCCAGGTGTATGCTGCCCGCTGTGTGAGAAACGCCTGACGAGCGGGTGAGTGACTGCGGAGGCTGGCCCACGAGTCGGCGCGCGGCGGCGAGCGTGCAGGAGGGAAAGTGGCCGCGCGGAATAAATGGGCCAGAAGCAGGGTTCACGGCCCAGTTGCATAGTTTCTTTTTCTTTTTTTTTATTTTCTTTTCCTGATTTGTTTTTTTCCCTTTTCATTTGAATTCAAGTTTCAAATTCAACCTTGGTAATTCTTCCTCAGATTAAGAGTATAATTTGGACATACTAATATTACCTTTATTTAGAATATTTATTTTGTATATATTTTCCTTTCTTTCTCCAATTCTAAAATTTAAATTTAAATTCTAAAATTTTATTTTGGACATCAATGTCATTCTAAGAAAAAAAAATCTTATTACCAACAAATGCACACACACACATAAAATCCAGCATGATGCATGTATTATTTTTGGTGGTCCTTAGTTAGTTAATGACTTTTAGAGTGTTTGTTCACATGTGTTATAAAAAAATGTATGTAATCCCACTATGTTTCCATTTCACATTTTTGGGTATTACAAATCCTACCCCCCTTAAAAATAATCTCGTCCCCGAGATTTAAGAAGGTCTAGGGAGAAGGTGGGGATATTCTATACGAAGTTCTTCTTCTCTTTCCCAAGTTGCTTCGTCTTCACCGTGGTGACTCCATTGCACTTTGCACATCTTTATAACCTTATTCCTCGTAACTCGAGTCAAAGTATCCAAAATCTTGATGGGGTATTCAGCATAAGTCAAATCCTCTTGAACACTAAGGTCCTCCATTGGTAACTGTTCCTCTGGTACCCTGAGGCATTTCTTCAGCTGAGATACATGAAAGACATCATGAACATCCGCAAGATGATCCGGTAACTCCAATTGGTATGCAACTTCTCCCACTCGCTTTAAGATTAAGAAGGGTCCAATAAGGCGAGGGGACAACTTTCCTTTGACTTTGAATCTTCTCATACCCCGGAGTGATGACACCTTGAGGTACACATGATTTCTTTCCTCAAATTCCAGTGGTCTTCTTCTATTATTAGCGTGGCTCTTTTGTCTGAATTGAGCTACCCACAAGTTCTCCCTGATTATACAGACTTGTTCTTCTGCCTCTTGAATAAGTTCAGGTCCAAAGAATTGTTTTCCTCTAGTCTGGTCCAAAATAGAGGAGTCCTGCATTTCCTGCCATATAGAGCCTCGAATAGTGACATCTTCAGACTGGCCTAGTAACTATTATTATATGAGAACTCAGCATAAGGTAGACTCTTGTCCCAACTACTACCATGTTGAAGGGCACAAGCTCTCAACATGTCCTCCAATACTTGATTAGTCCTTTTAGTCTGTCCATCAGTCTGAGGTAGGCCGAACTATGATTTAACTTCGTATCCATATTCTCATGAAAACTTTTCCAAAATCTGGAGGTAAACTGTATCCTCTATCCAAAATGATCTTCTTCGGTACACCATGTAAAGACTCAATCCGAGACATGTATAACTTAGCCAATGGTGATCCCTTATAAGTAGTCTTGACCGGAATGAAATAAGCCACTTTGGATTAGTCTATCCACAACAACACTTACAGAATCACATCCTCTTGAGGTGCGAGGCAATCCAGTAAAGAAGTCCATACCAATCTCTTCCCACTTCCACTTGGGTATCTTTGGTGGGTGTAATAGCCCAGCTGGTCTCTCGTGTTTAGCCTTAACTCTTTGACACACATCACACATAGCCACATGTGCAGCCACAACTCTCTTCAATCCATACCACCAATACTTCCGCTTCAAATCCTGATACATCTTGGCACTACCAGGATGAATAGAATAATCCAAGTCATGGGCTTCATTTAAAATAGTCTCACGAAGGCTCTCAATCTCGGGGACACATATCTTGTCCTTGAACCATATGGCACCTTGCTCATCTTCCGTAAATTCCGGAACTCGATCTTCAGTAATCAGATCCTTAATCTCTTGTATCTTAGCATCACCAATTTGTCCTTTGCGGATCTCTTGCTCCAAAGTAGTTTCCACATCAATAATAACTCCTTTAGTGTGAGTAACTATCCCCAGGTTAAGTCTCCTGAAATTCTCAACAATCTCATCGAGTAGCTGGGCAACAACAGCTAAATGAACATGCTCCTTTCGACTCAAGGCATCTGTAACCAAATTTGCCTTGCCCGGGTGATAGTGAATTTCCAAATCATAATCCTTAATAAGCTCCAACCAACGGCGTTGCCTAAGGTTGAGATCCTTTTGAGTGAATATATACTTCAAACTCTTATGATCCGTGTATACTTGGCACTTAGTTCCCATAATGTAGTGTCTCCAAATCTTAAGTGCATGCACAACGGCAGCCAATTCCAAGTCATGAGTGGGGTAGTTCAACTCATGTTTCCGCAACTGACGAGATGCATAGGCGATCACATGTCCTTCTTGCATGAGCACACATCCAAGTCCTTGGCCACATGCATCACAATAAATATCAAATCCTTTCTGCAAGTCTGGCATAACCAATACTGGAGGTGACATCAATCTTTTCTTCAATTGATCAAAACTGTCTTGGCACTTCTCGTCCCATTTAAATTCTCTTCCTTTCTCCAAAAGCGAAGTCATAGGTTTAGCAATCTTAGAAAATCCTTCGATAATATCCAGCAAGTCCCAAGAAATTCCGAATCTCAGTAACTGTAGTGGGTATGCTCCACACCACTATCTCCTTGACTTTAGCATGATCCACTGAAATCCCTCTATTAGAAATGACATGTCCAAGAAATGGCACCTCGTCAATCCAAAACTCGCATTTGCTATACTTGGTGTAGAGTTGATTATCTCGTAGCTTCTGTAGCACCAGTCTCAGATGTTCCTCATGATCATTACCACTCTTAGAATAAATAAGAATATCGTCGATGAGTACCATGACGAATCTATCCAAATACTCCATAAACACCTTATTCATCAAATTCATAAAATAAGCTAGTGCATTAGTTAGTCCAAATGTCATAACGGTGAACTCATATAATCCATATCGAGTCGAGAAAGCCGTCTTAGGAATATCTGATGGTCCAATCTTCATCTGATGGTACCCCGATCGGAGGTCAATCTTCGAGAATACCCTGGCTCCTCTCATCCGATTAAATAAATCCTTAATGCGGGGTAATGGATACTTGTTCTTCACCATAACATCATTAAGAGATCTATAATCCACACACATCCTTTGTGATCCATCCTTCTTCTGTACAAATAGTACCGGTGCTCCCCACGGTGAGGAACTCGGACGAATGTACCCAGCCTCTTGTAACTCAGTTAACTGCTTCTTAAGTCCTTTTAACTCTTCTACAGACATCCTGTATGACCGTTTGGGAGTAGTCCTAGGTAAGAGATCAATAGCGAACTCAACTTCTCTATATGGTGGCATCCCTGGTAACTCTTCTGGGAAGACATCCGAAAAATCTCTAACCACACGGATGTTGACACCAACAACTTCCCATCTACTAAGAATGCTGCTAGTCTGGTGGCGGTAGTTACTGCAATTCCAACTTCAAATCTTTCTTCTTAGGAACTGGTGAGTTCTACGGTTCCCTTAGCACAGCGTATATACTGCCTTTGTCTTTCTTAACCACGACATACCAAGGATCACATCTATAGTGCTTGACTCTAATATTATAGCAGTAGCTCCAAATTCTCTACCCATAATGTTTAATGTCAATCTACGGGTCATTTGATTCACCTCAACAGGTCCTTTAGGTGTAATTACTCTCATGGGTTTTCTCATATTGTCCAACACATTTGCACAAACCAAAATCTCAGCATGACGCATAATTTTATTAGCAACACATGGGGACAGATAGACCTTTTTATTCCTTCTAAAATAGTATCATACCGAATACTAACTAAAGGAACATGTAGATCCTACAAATAATGTAGATCCTACAAATAGTAGTAATTTATATATATGTTTATGTAGCTTGGTGGAGCTGGTGGTGGTGAAGATGGTGGCTGTTGTCGTTGTCTCTCCAACCGTGATTGCCTTATTTCTTGATGTATCTCCAGACGGGCCTGACGTATTTCCTCGCGTTCTTGTCTTATCTGGTTTTGCATTTCGGTCATCATGTCTGTCAATTGCTGTATTACCAGCCTTTGGGTTGCGATCACTTGCTCGGTTTCAACAGGTGGGGGATTTGGAGGATTCATTTCTGTTTGCTGTTGCGTGATAATCTTTCCTTTCCTGGTATTGACCATCTGAGTTAGATACATATGGTAAGAGAGAGCAGTAGACAAGGCAGTAATTACAACTCATGTTACTTTGGGGGACTTATTAGCTAAGTAGATTAGTGTGTCACCTACTAAAGCTAATACAATACATTATAGTGGTACGTGCTAAAATGCCCATCTATACTATTTCAATCAATCAAAGAAGCAAATCAGACATTGATCATCAGAACAATCAACCAATATATTTTTAATAGAGAAAATAGTTTTAAATTTTGTCTTAGGTTCCCTATCTCTTAGAAATGTCATAAGGGTAGGAATTCCAAGGTATGAAATCCATCTTGTCTTAGAGTAGAAAAGGTAAGAATGATCAGAGTAGAACAGTAGAAGGTGAGACAAGATCAAGATAAGGGTAGAAAGAATCAGAATAAGATAAGTAGGTAAGGGTTTTGTCCATTTCTATCTAGGTTTCGTCCTACAGTCGACATTTCCTCTGATACCACTTCTGTAACACCCGGTTTTAAAGGACAAAGTCGGGTGCATCTCATACATGCGCCAAGAAGACAACATATATAATAACAGAGTGTATAGAGATAAATGTCATAAAACATCAGAGTATTTATTACATAGCGGAAGACTTACAAAAATAATAAAAGATAAATATAACACGAACTAAGGATCGTCGGCGCCAATGTCAACTGAGAAACGCCACCTAGATCAAGTCGGATGCCTCGGTGTTAGGCAGCTCCTCTTCGACCACCTGTTCTTCTCCTGTGGGGGGGGGGGTGTGAGACAGCAAGAGTGAGCTCACATACGTTCATAGCTCAACAAGTCGTGGGGAATAATGTGGCATGAACTCACCTAAGGTGGGAGTTCATGTAGTGTAAGGCTGATCAATGAAATAGAGGCTGAAGCTGAGCATTGCTTTTATAAGTTGGTCAAAATTTTATTAGCAATTACTAGGTGTAAGTAAATACCAAACCTTAATAATAATAAAGAAAAGTAATAGTAAAATAATCCCAAATGCGATGCAAATGTCAAATTAAATTTAAGTTCCATAATTAATCATGTGAGGGTCCGAGCCGCTCTTGACCGTGAGCACGGCTAGTATACTAGTTTTACACTCTGCAGAGGTTGCGCATCTTTACCCACAAGTCATGTTACCCATCTGCCAAGAGACGGCCAATCCCATACACCTCTACCGAGGAGGCGAGGCAGGGTAACACTACGAGGCCTTTACAAAGTTCCACTAGCTTCAGACTACCCGCTACAGTTTATAGGAAGTTCCAGTGCAGGGTTCCTGGCTGACCGCCATCGCAGCAAAATCAACCAGGGACCTCCCTACACTGACCACTCCCCTACTGCCCTTGCCCCTTTCGGGTAAGGTAGCCCTCCCCTAGCTTTCCTAGTTAATCAGCCAAGGGCGTCCCATTAAACCCTTGTGGTAGCACTGTTTTCCCGGGTGGTCGCTCCATGTTCCCATTAACATAATGATCTTAACATGAACAAGGAATAATAAAACAGATAACAATAAATAGTATAACAATGAGTGATGAATATCTCTATACCCAAATCCACATAAAGCAATAGCATGTACTACCCAAAACTTTAGTAGTAAAACCAGTGGTGAAGCAAGGTATAAAGATAGTCAAATCTAGGGTATCCTATTGGGTCCCAGCAAAATTATCCTATGCAGACCATTATGAATAATAAGAACATGAATGGGTAAAAGAAGTGATCAAGGGCACAACTTGCCTGGCACTTGAGATTCCAGGTACCAATTTGCTCAGATGACACGTGTCCTCGCGCTAGTCGTAGCAATACAAACAAACATGGTATAGATAAAATTAACATCACACCAAACATAAGAATATACTGCATAATAATGATCTACGCGACGTTACGAGATCGTAGAAACAAGAACCACTAAATTCGGAGTTGCGGTTACCAAGTTATGAATTTCGGAAATTATTTAGTGCTTAGAATAGATTAATCCAAATGAATAATTTTAATTCAAGTTTCATGGCTAAACAGTGTTACTAGTTGGTAGACAATATTAATACAAAATTATTGCAACTGGAATGACTCAATTTGGAGCTAAAATGAATTTTATATGAATTTCTCAAGTTTCTAGAATTGTTTTTGTACTAAAAACTAATTTCTATAATTATTTCTCTATTTTTAATCCCTTCTGGACTGGGCCTCGAATTCCAGAAAAATCAGGGGCCCCGGGGTAAGAATCTCAAGACACAGTGCACAGCTATAAAGGACGGCGGGTTGTTTATTAACATCGTCAGGGGCTCTTTTGCAAAGCTGTCGGTCGAAGGGGTATCTAGGATTTTCGGTCGCTGGATCAAAAACCGGCCGCCAGGATTAGATCCCAGTCTTAATCATACCGGTACACAGTGCGGACCGTCAGATTCTAGATCAACGCGCACGATTTAAAACGTGGACCTGACGTCGTGGCGCGGACGATCACCATCCGACGGTCCACGCTCATCTGGCTGATCCGACCGACCATCGCAAAATACACGGCCCACGAGTTGTCTTCCACCTCGCGACACGCGGGTGACCGAGCCCGCCAGCCGAAGGCGAACTCGCCGTCGTGATCGCGAACAACCAAAGCAGCACCCAGCTCTCGCCTAACCAAAACCTCTCACGCCACCCGCCACGCTACCGAGAAGGAACCGGATCATACCGCATATCGAGACGAAGGAGAGGTCGACGCAGATCCCTTGCCCGCACCGCGATGGATACACCGGGGATTCCAGACGCCGAGTCGCCAAGCCGCCTTCGCCGCCGCCCTAGGAAGTCACGCCGCGCCCGGACTCACAGTGGTCTCACGAACCGAAGGCGAGCAGACAACAACGGTCGGCGATGTGCACTCACGCTCTCTCTCCTCCGCACTCCCCGGCGACGAATGACGGTCACGGCAGCGGCGCTATGGTTCACGTCTGTGGTCGTGGAAGCACAAAAGCGCGCACCATTGGCTTGTATAGCCCGAGGACTCGGACCCCAGGCGAGGTGGACTTTGTGCAACCGGAAACTTCGGGTGGAGGCCAGTGCGCCGCCGTCGCATACGGGGAGCGCGGTTGTAACAACCCCGCAGAGAGAAGACCCAGTCCGTGGGCCCCAAATGTAAGCGACACGCAAGATGGTCCTATGACGAGACGGGCCCACCAGCAAGGACGTGGTGTCCCGGTGTGCGGATGACGCTGCTCAGTGGTCCCACAAGCCAGGTGTATGCTGCCCGCTGTGTGAGAAACGCCTGACGAGCGGGTGAGTGACTGCGGAGGCTGGCCCACGAGTCGGCGCGCGGCGGCGAGCGTGCAGGAGGGAAAGTGGCCGCGCGGAATAAATGGGCCAGAAGCAAGGTTCACGGCCCAGTTGCATAGTTTCTTTTTCTTTTTTTTATTTTCTTTTCCTGATTTGTTTTTTCCCTTTTCATTTGAATTCAAGTTTCAAATTCAACCTTGGTAATTCTTCCTCAGATTAAGAGTATAATTTGGACATACTAATATTACCTTTATTTAGAATATTTATTTTGTATATATTTTCCTTTCTTTCTCCAATTCTAAAATTTAAATTTAAAGTCTAAAATTTTATTTTGGACATCAATGTCATTCTAAGAAAAAAAATCTTATTACCAACAAATGCACACACACACATAAAATCCAGCATGATGCATGTATTATTTTTGGTGGTCCTTAGTTAGTTAATGACTTTTAGAGTGTTTGTTCACATGTGTTATAAAAAAAATGTATGTAATCCCACTATGTTTCCATTTCACATTTTTGGGTATTACACATAGGTCCTGGCCGAAGGCCCTTAATCATGGCCTCAATGACAATCTCATTGGCCACTGTAGGCGCTTGTGCCCTTAGTCGCAAGAACCTTCGTACATATGCCTGAAGGTATTCTTTGTGGTCTTGCGTACATTGGAACAGAGCCTGAGCTGTGACCAGCTTCGTTTGAAAGCCTTGGAAGCTGGTAACTAACATGCCCTTAAGCTTCTGCCACGACGTGATGGTCCCTGGCCGAAGAGAAGAATACCATGTTTGGGCTACATTTCAGACGGCCATACCGAAGGACTTCGCCATGACTGCAGTGTTGCCTCCATACGAAGATATAGTTGCTTCGTAGCTCATCAGAAACTGCTTTGGATCTGAGTGCCCATCATACATGGGGAGCTGAGGTGGCTTGTATGATGGGGGCCATGGGGTAGCCTACAGTTCTGCTGCCAAGGGAGAAGCATCATCAAAAGTAAAGGCATCATGATTAAAATCATCGTACCATGCATCCTCATTGAATAGGCCTTCTTGACGAAGCTCCCTGTGTTGTGGCCTTCGATCTTGTTCATCTTGAACAAGATGACGCACTTCTTCAGTAGCTTCGTCGATCTTTCTTTGAAGATCAGCCAATCGCGCCATCTTCTCCTTCTTCATTTGTACTTGTTGATGAATGATCTCCATATCCCTGATCTCTTGGTCCAACTCCTCCTCCTGGAGTGTTGGACTGGTGGCTTTCCTCTTCTGGCTTCGAGCCTCTCGAAGAGAAAGAGTTTCTTGGTTTGGGTCCAGCGGCTGCAGTGCAGTGGTCCCTGGTGCTGAAGCTTTCTTCGGCGGCATAACGAAGGTCAGTGCTTGCCGAAGGTGGTCGAAAAAGGGTTCACCGGAGGTGGGCGCCAATGTTGGGGACTTGTTCTCAAGTGCTATGAGTTAAGAACAAGGCAACACAAAAATATTAAATGTTAATGTCCTTCGTCCTTCGAAACATTATTTCCCTTAGGATATAATGATCTTCAGACGAAGGTCATGAAGGACATACCTTCATCATCAAGGTGAATGTTAATAAAAGGGGATGCATATAAGATGTAAGGGATAGCATAAACAATCATGTGACGTTATCAATTCATGTCCATTTTATTATCATGGAAAAATAAGAATAATATTGGATTACACATGTACCTTCGGCTTGACAGAAGGTAAAAGTACAGGCGTGACGCATGAGCAAGTACAAGTCAGCGTGAACAGTACGGGGTACTGTTCATCTATTTACAGGCACAGGACACAGCCTGTGAGAAATTACAGTCATGCCCTTTACATTTACTATTGGCCTATAGAAAAATCTATGAGGACTGGATAGCCTTTTCCCCTTTAAGTCGGTTCCTTTTCCCGCGATTGAGCCGAAGCTCCCTTGCGCATGGCTTCGAAGCAACGGCAACCTTCGTCACGATCATGCCTTTTTCATCATATATGCTTTTAATCCTGAATCCGAAGATACCTGTCTTTAAACCATGCTTGGAAGACATTGTTAAATTACGTTTTTGAGGACTTTCGGAGGACGAAGGCCCCCAACAGATATGAAATAAACAAGTTTTGGAATTTGAAATACTAAATTAGGTCTAATTTTGTGATTATATAAAAGCATAGGGTTCTATCTGCAAGATTACAGGGGCCTGCGTGCAAAAACCAGGGACGACAGGTTGATTCTTACAAAGCTGAGGGTCTCTTAACCAATTTACTGCGCGAAGGGGTATTAGGCTCTCTCAGTCGCACGATCGCGAACGAACGGTAGCGATCAGATCTCGCGGGTGAGTGCATGGGCGCGGGCGTGGACGTGCAACTAACTAGTGGGCCATGGCGGTCAGCGACCAGGGACGAGAGGTGGGCTGACCTGTCGGGCCCAGTGCCAAGGGCACGAGCGACAAATAGATGGGGCCTAGGGGCAGGGCATGCTTGCGCGAAGCGGTACCCAGTGATCCAGACCGCATGATTGAGATCGGACTGCGTGATCAAGCACCGGGGAGGTTAACGGCTGTGGCGGTGCCGCTCTTGCTCACGGCGGTGAGATCGCTGGAGCTGGGGCGGGTGTAGGCTAGAGGGGCTCTAAGGTCACCGGAGTTGGCTAGGACTGGCGAGAAGGACCCAGCAAACTCGCTGGTGGGGTTCTGGACATGAGACCGAGACCAGGGGCGTGAGAACGACGGAGGGAAAGCTCCGGGCGAATTTGGGGAACTCCAGTGACGAATCCTGGTCGCGGGAGGGGGAATCCGGTGCGCTAAGGCTCGGATTAGCTCCAGCAAGGGCAGGGGAATACTATGGACCAACGCAGGGACACAATGCGAGGCTGAACTGGCCAGTCACCGCGTGGGGTGCGGCGAACCAGCGCGGATGAACTCCAGCGAGGCCAAATTGGCTAAGATCAAGCGCAAATAAGGAAGACCAAGCACGAGAACGGGTTCCTCACCTTGGGACGAAGCTTGGGGTGGCTTGGCGTAGCTTCTGGTGGGTTGGACGGCCGGCACGACGAGCGTGGGTCTCCGGCGAGCGCGAGCGGCGAGGATAGAGTGCGCGAGAGAGTGAGCTTGCGTGAAATGAGGCAGGGGAGAGAGAGCAGGTGCGGGCGGTGCTCAAAAGGGAGTTAGGGTGTGGGTAGGCGACGTGCCTAGGGTTCTCGGCGTGCGTGCGCGCTGGTCCACGGCGGTTCGCGGGGAAGGCAGAACTGATAGGGAGGCCCCACAGCGTAGCGAGGGAAAACGAGCGTGTGGAGGGAACAGCTCGGTGTGCTGACGGGTTGGGCCCACGAGGCAGAGAGAGAACGAGGGCACGCGGACGAGGACAACTGGCGCTGATAGGCCGGGCCACTGGACAGAGGGAGGGGGAAGAGAGAGCGCGGGCGAGGAAACCACCGCTGACAGGTGGAGCCCACCTGTCAGGCGGCGCGAGCGCGCGCGCGTGGCCTCGCTAGGCTGGATTGGGCCGGTTGGGCTGAAATGCAATTTTCCTTTTTCTCCGAATTTCCAATTGCTTTTCTTTTTATTTTCTATAGTGAACTCAATTCAAATTTAAACACCAATTCAAATTCAAATAATTCAAACATGTGAACAAATCAAAGAATAATTTAGGCTCAGCATGATGCAACAATTCATGACTCACTTAGTTTTGGCAAAATAAATAATTAATCCCTAACCTAATTAACCTAACTCTAAACAAAAGGGGAAGAGAGAGGAAGTCTAGAGAGAGAGAGAGAGTTATAAGGGTAACACTTGAATTTGGTAGGCACTTAGAGAAGAAATTTTATACCCCCAAATTCAGGGTGTTACACTTATGGATAACCTTCATTACGGCCATCATTCGCCGTTTCTTCTGACCCCTAGCATTTCCCCCAGTTGCCGAAGCAGCCTTCTTCCCTTCCGAGCTTTGTTCAATCCCCTTCTCCTTTGTCTGGAATAGGCTAGTTAGATCTGTCCCTAGGGGACTTAGCATAGCAAATGGGAAGGGTTCAGTCATTTCCTACAATATTTCTGTAACATCGACAAAGGGAGATGAACAATTACCGGCAATCCTTTCCGGTACATCTTATACCTTTGTCTCGGCAGGAGCCAACATGGTAGACTTTCGTTTCTTGGGAGCCGAATCCTTCAGCTCCGCTAAAATTTTCTGTTTTTACCAGCTCTCTGATCTTTTTCAATGGGCCACATGGCTTGCCTTTTCAAAATACTTTCAACCCTCTTTTTCTTTGCTCCTCCAGCTCCTTCATCAAGCCTTTCGTAATCTGGATATTCAAAGTTAAGAGAATCCATCACTCGATTCAGTCTTCGTTTTCCCCGGGTGCCGAAGGCAGCTGTTATCAATTGATCTTCCTTCTTCGTGTAATTCCCAAGAGTCTCATTGCACAATGTTTCTATTAATTCCAACCATTTGGTACAGGGCTTGCCGAAGCTTTTCTGAAATTTAAACCGGTAGGGAAGTCGTACAAGTTCATATTTATTCCCTTCTTCCTTTTTCTTCGGCACCTCCCATCCACCAGATGTTGGAAATGTTTTGTTGGCCAGGTATTCTTGCACCAAATCCCGAGTACTAATATGCTCCGCCACGACTCTAAATTCCACTTCGGCTAACTGGCAGGGGGACCCGAGTTGCATATTGCACAGTGGCCATGTCATGCCGAAGCTCATTCTCAGGGGACTTATTACCATAGTCATAAGCTTCTCTCTCTTCTTCTCGTCAGTCTTTACGTAAAACCATTATGTCCAGCCAGTCAGCCATTTGGTGCGATAGCCAATCACAGGTGCCTTAGTATCCTTTGGGTATGCAAAGTTGTAACATCCGAAGTTCTTATGCAGCCCGTCAGCTGTAGCCTTAGTTTGGTAGTGGAGTTCATGCACCCAGCAAAAACCTTCAGCGTTGGCACTCTTTCCTTGGCTTCGGAGAGCCCATATGTATACGTTGAGTCTAGCTATAGCGTTTGGGGTAAGTTGATGAAGATAGATCTCGAACTTCTTTAAAACCTCACCAATCATCTCGTATATAGGGAACCGAAGACCTGCTCTGAAGAAGCTTTTGAAAACTACGACTTCGACATCTCTCGGATCTAGAATCACTTTTCTTCCCTCAGCAAACCGAACTAGTTTGTCATCATTCTCTCCAAAATATCCTAATTTCTTCATTAAAACCAGATCTTCTACTTTAACCGTGGATTTTCCAAACTCAATATGGCTGGGCTTGCTCGGACTTAAAATGCCATCATCATCTTTGTTATCACTGTCAGCTTCAGCAGTAGTTGGTTCAGCTTCGGCAACAACAACATCTTCTGTTGGAACTGACTCTTTTTCTTCTTGTACAACTAACCTAGAATGTTTCATCATTTCTGAGATAGGGCCCATCTCAGAAGCTCCAGCCTCTTCTCCTTCGCTGCTACTCTGGCAGTAGACCTCACTCTAGTCATTTCAGTTTTTATGAGACGAAGCTACACTCAAATGATTAGACGTTTGTCCGAAGCTTATACAACAAGTTCACAGAAAGCATGAAGCTTCGGCTTCAGTAAAATTTTTCAGCAGCACAACGACGCATTAGCAATGAATGATGTGGCAACTTCTCACCAGGTCGTCTATTTATATAGCCCCGCAGGTGAATAAGGCAAACCGCCGAGACGCGTGTACTAGCCTATCGATGGATCGGTAAGCGCCGTAAATTTTATATTCGTTTTTTAATAACAAACCTAGGGAAGATGTTTTTCGGACCTTCGGCATCCAGAAGCCTTTGTATTTTTCGTGGATCGAGCTTGTTATGAAAAAGCGACCTAGCACCACGGAGGAGCTACTGTTGGGGGTCTTCTTCTCCGCCGAAGGTTCTTAAGACGAGATATCGTTTGTAAGCGATGTTGAGGGTCTTCTTCTCCGCCGAAGATCCTCGAGACGAAGACATTGTCTGAAAGCAACAACGACAAATGCCAAAGTTACAGCTGAAGAACGATAGCTTCGGCTTAAGGTGACAACAAAGGTCAACCATGACGCCGAGTCGAAGAGGAAAAGACTAGTTAATCCCTGATGATTTATGTTACGATTACGTGCACATGTTAAGGTCATAAATGTATTTTTACTCGGGTTGCGTCTCGTGCATATAAATAGGTGAACAGTACCCTCGTACTGTTCACGCTGGATTGTAATCGCTCTCGCGTCAACACCTTCAAACAAGCCGAAGGTATCAATATAATATAAATTATGTTAATATTCATATGCATATCATAAAATAAATATATGAAAGAATAAATAACATATATTGTCTCTATAAATTCTTATTCTCATGAATGGTGAAGGTACGTCCTTCATGACCTTCGTCCGAAGATCGTTATATCCGAAATGAGATAATGCCTCGAAGGACGAAGGTTCTTAATCTTTAACGCTTGTGTTGCCTTGTTCTTGATTTACAACATTTGAGAACAAGTGAACAACACCAATAAATACAACGCCATACAAAGGGTAATAGAGATATTTTGCTACAAAATTTAATTTTCTTAAGTTAGAGTTAGGCTATGAGCTAACAGCTAAGCATATCAAAATATTATAAAACTCTATGGTATTGTAGTGGAGCTATTCTATATGGAGTTGTGTAGCTACAGTTGGTGGAGAAGAACAATTATGTTATTTCTAGCAATGTTGGTCACTTGTTCTCGAATGTTGTGAATCAAGGACAAGGCAACACATTAGTTAATTATTAGGGACCTTCGTCTTTCGAAGCTTTATCTTCACATGAGGATAATGCTCATTAGACGAAGGTCAGGAAAGACATACCTTCATCATTTAATGTATGAATAAAAACGCGAGAGAATGAAGACAGTGTCTGCATCTTATTAATTCATTCATGTTTGCGTTTTATGCAATATATATGAATACTAACAAGATTAGTATTACATTGGTACCTTCGACTTGCTCGAAGGCGAGGACGCGAGAGATCAATTACAATTCAGCGTGAACAGTATGGTGCTACTGTCATCTATTTATAAGCACGAGATGCAGCCCACATAAAATTACATTCATGTCCCTGACGTTTATCTATTATCATAACACAAAACATTATGGACTGAGTAGTTTTTGTCCCTTTTCAGTCATCATCATACTCGGTCTTCGTCATCACATCAAAACCGAAGCTCTTCGGCTACAGCTTCGTCGTCCATTCTTATCATCTTCGGGCTACATCTTCATCTTATTACAAGAGAAAACCTCCATCCCGAAGCCGAAGCCCCCTGTAATAATCTGTCATACTAAAAACATATGATCAGTCACGTTTTATGAACCCATCTCATCTCTCATCTTATTTTTAATTTCAAACTACACTTTATAAATAATATAAAAATATAAAACATCATTCTGCATGACCATATGTACGATCTACTCGATAACCTTAAGTGTAAGGGTGGTAATGGACTTAAAATTTTACTGTATAAAATTTAAGCGAATTAGAATCGAGCTTTATTTTTATTTATTTTAAATTAAAATTATTTAAAGGCTAAAACGAAGAACGAAGAAATATTTGGATTGTGATACATTACCACCCCTATTTAGGCTGTCTACGGCAGATTGTGTAAAATATAGGATTTGCACTATTTATAAAGTGACGTTTAAAATAGAGAACGAGAGTTTGTTCGCTTTTAATCTATACCAATTTATATTGTTCTTAAAATGTTTTGTTTAGGCTGCCCGCACTGGGCACTCTATCACCCACGCTATATACCGATAGCGTAACTCGATGACAGAAACGAGCTGCAGCGGAATACTCAATCGCATGCGCTATCATGCAGTAGGGACCTGGAAACGCTATATACAGCGCTGTACGGCGTCAACTCTATCCATCTTCGCGTGCTCGGCCAGACGGAGAGAGCCAGAACGAGAGGCGCCACGGAGGCAGATGCATGCAGGTGGGGATAAAAAAGTGTGGGGAAAAATGATAGAATATGAGGTGATTGGTATAGAGTAGATATTTAGGGTGAATATAAACGCGGAGTATTATAGGATAGAGTAGAGAATCTCGCTGACCAGGATGAAATATTCCTTTTAGAGTAGAAATTTAGGGTTCCACGAGTGCGGATAGCCTTATATGATCTACAGCATAAGATGTCATACGACTGTAGCTGAGACGACAATTTGAAAGTTTTCGGAGGCAATCCGGCGGCGCCATCATTTCATTTCCCGCTCGCTCTACCAAATTTTGCGCATTGAACATCTTCTTTTAACTGGAGCAGCAGAGAACTGAAAAGTCCCCGCGTCTCCCTCGCATCAGGAAATCAACGACTGAGTCTCCACGACTGTCGGTCACTTCGGATGGCGGCACCACCGGAGGGGAATGTCCGCTTAGGCGAGGGGTGGGACGAGGACGACGTGCTGGAGCCGCAGCCGCTGGAGGTCATAGCGCCGGATGTCAAGTCCAAGAAGCGCAATCCGGCGCCCGGAGTTCGGGTTGTTGGTCGCCGGATCTACGATCCAGAGAATGGCAAGACCTGCCACCAAGTGAGTTAATCTGCCTGTCCTTCCTGTTCCCCTGCTTCTGACTTCTCTGAGATACGCAGATTTGACTCGTTTTGCTTCTCTGTTCTCTGCAGTGCCGCCAGAAGACAACAGACTTCGCAGCGGCGTGCAAGCAAGTCAAGAAGAAGGGTCCGTGCCCAGTCAAGTATTGCCTCAAGTGCCTCCTTAACAGGTAAATAGCCATCCTCCATTTCTTCCCAGCAGGTCCAATTTCTTTATCAGCTTCAGGCTGGTCTGGTTTCCTTAGGTATGGCGAGAGTGCCGAGGAGGCGGCCGGCAAGGAGGACTGGATCTGTCCTAAGTGCAGGGGCATCTGCAACTGCAGCTTCTGTAGGTGAGCGTGCATATATGATTTGGGGGTGCTGGTGCTTCAGTTGTCATGGTGATGGTGGGTGGGGAATCTAGATCTTATTTGTCTTGTTGGCGTTTGACCAGAAAGAAGAAAGGCGAGATGCCAACTGGGATAATGGCCCACATCGCCAAGGCTTCCGGGTGCACCTCTGTCCATGATCTCCTTAAAAAGGGGTCAGATGTGGTTTCTGCTGCACAGGCGATTCTCAAGGTGAATGGTAGTGACAAGGTATTGCTCTTTTACTCTCTAACTCTATGTTGTGCCTTGCAATAATGCATTCTCGTTGATATGTTTTGGTGTCACACTGCTACAAACATTCAGCAGGGCACAAAGAGATCCCGAGGGACAGATGCTGCTGCTGAGGTGGCGACTGAAAAGGATGTAAATATAGGCATTGATATCAATACAGTTATAGCAGATGAAGGGGATGAAAATATAGGTGTTGATCTCAATTCACTTCCTTCTGTTGATACCAAGAAAAGGCAGAAGCGGCAGAAGCTCAAGCACAGGACAAAGAAGGATCCTGCTGATGCAACGTCACATGGAGTCAATACTGAACCATTGCAGATGGATGGGAACCTTGATTTTTTCAATAGTAAAACTGTGCGACCCAGGGGTGCCCCAGTCACTAAAATTGCAGGCGCAGAGCTTGATGACGAGGATACTGGGGCTGCAATTCAGTTTATAGAATTCTGCCGTGCATTTACAGAGGTAGTCAAAGGCAAGAAATAATGACCTTACTTTTATAAATATAATGGTGCATGCCTGGTTTTGTTAACACCTTGATATAACTTGTTCATCCAGATGAAAGAATCTGAGCTAAAAGAATGCTAGAATTTGTCATACGAGGCTTAATATAAGCCTTGCACTGATGAGTTGCTACACATCACTCTGGATTTAGCTGCCTACTGTACCTCTCCAATCGTATCCAAACACTATAACAACCATTTTATGGCGAGCTAGTGACTATGAACCCTTGTCTATTGTAGCAGTAGTATACTGCAATTTCTAGAACAAGAATAGCAGTGAAAGTATTTTGGTAGCTATGGCCTGTTACAACATGTAAAGTTGTTCACTAACAATTAGAAGAACAGTGTCTTCTTTCTTTCTTTGAAAGCTGATGTTATGAAAGTGCTCATTATCGCAGAAGTAATGCAAAGCATAATACATCAGTCGCCCAGTTGCTATATCAAGGCATTTTCATGAAAGTGTTATTTTTTTTTTGCATATGGGCAATGCATAGTAATCAAACATTTATTATCATGGTGTAATGGAATCATGGCTAAATGAACAGATACATCATACTAAAAGTGTTATAAGGTTCAAATGAGCGAACTGGTGCCTAGCTCAATTGGTTAGCTGGCTCACGTTTCAAGTTCTAGGTTCGACATCCTGTTGGAACGAATTTTAGACCGAAGTTAAAAAAAATCCCCTCGCCATGTCTCCATCTGTCCCTCTGTGGGTGCAGAGAGAGGCACCCTGGCCTCTAATAATGGTGCGGCCCAACCTGGGGTTGTGGCAATGGTCATCAACCTAGTTTTATGGTCTGCTCCATGGGTGAGTCAGGGGTTTACACTGCGTGCCTCCCTCTGTGGGAGCACCTTGGCCTTTGATAATGGTGTGGCCCAACCTAGGGGTTGTGGCAATGGTTGTTGGCCTAGTTTGCGGTCTGCTCGAGGCAGCGGGGTTTTCTCAGTTGTTGTACTGAGATCTTAGTGCAATACCATGGAGCGGTCTTACCCTAACCGACCGAGTTCTTTATAAAGTTCAAATGAATTAGATTCTTTAACGCAGTCTTCATAAATTGTTTATTCTTTCTACCAAAACATTTCAATTTCCTTAGCATAAACAGTTGAACACTTACTTTCACGACAAATTAAATTATGTAATAACATCGAACATGTTCTTTCACACAGATTTTTCAAATAAAGAAAGGGCAACCAGAAAAAATTCTTCAAGATTTAGTTGGAGGCCGTGAACTTCGGTTTGTATCCTCAGTTGTTGCTGGGTTTCATATAAATTTGTTATCTGTCATTCAAGAAGGAAAGGGGAAGAAGTAAGTACAATCCAAGTTGATAGCTCCTTAACATTTTTTAATGTAGTTATTAAGATTAATAGTGTTGTTTTGTCTCTAGGCCTCTGGCTTACACAAGAGACGGAGATGCATGGGTAATTGATATTGGCAAATATATAAGTGAATCAGCTTCTATATCAAAAGGGTTTCCTCTCAACCATATCAATCAGGGGATATCAGGATATAAAAACTTGAGCCCTTCTTGTAAGCTGCGTGTTCTGAATTTTCTTTGTGATGAGACCCTCTCTACTGAGTGAGTAGTGTCTATTACATTTAGCAAAAAATAATATACTTCTGCCACTCTTTTTGTTCGTATTTTTATGTTTTAACCCTCTATTGATTAAGTAGTACTTACTCCATTTACTAAAATTAAATTACTTCACTGCCACTTTCTTTGTTTTATTTATATTTTAGAAGGGAAATATGTTTTTATTATTCTTTTTTAGAACACAAAAAATATGACTGTCTATTATATGTTCACAGGAAATAAATTAAATTAATTTGGTAGCACAAGTCTACAGCATCACGTATACAATAATATGGAAGTATATTGTTATTCTATATTAATGATTTATTAACTTTGTTTAGCAAGCTGAGGAACTGGATTGACATGCAAAATGACATAGCTGCTGAACCAGTGAATGCTGCTAGAGAAAAAGCGCGTGCTGCAAAAGAAATGGTATTCAGCTTAGCGAGCCTTCTCTTTCTAGGATCACGACTATAAATCATTCTACAATACCTTTGTTTTGTTTATTAGGTAAAGGAGCTAAAGGAAAGGCTAAAGGACAACATGAACAAAATAATTGTTTCACCAAATGAAGCAGCAGCCTCTAACAGTGAAGCAAATAAGTATATTATTTCCCAAATAAAGGAGGCACAGGAAGTCAAGCGTGCAGCCATAAATGGTTTGAACAATATGATTCGATATATCTAGAACTTCTCACTTTAAATTTGTTTTAGCTTTATGCATTTTTTCAGTTCTCTATTTGTTTGATCACATGCATCTTTTATTTTAGGTGTTTTAATGCCACATTTCCTTTTTCTTTCCCTAACACGATGGAGAGCTGTGTATCATTGATTTAAAACAAGAGAGTTAAAACACAAACAAACACCCCTAAAAAGATATTACATTTGTGCTTGATAAAGATTAGAAGGTAAAAAACAACCTGACCTAGAGAGTCTAGCTATCTGAGCTAAGGGCTGTGATAAAGCACAGCCCCTTGGCTCCTGCCACATTGCATGTCTGTCACTCCTCACTAGCAAGAGTGAGGGACGTGAAGATCCTTGGGGCAACGCTCCTAAAACACACTCATTTACGTGTTTCCAAAATACTGCACGTGTCTAGGATAATAAGAGAGTTTAAACCTTTTTTAATAGTACCAATCACAACTGAACTACCCCTGCACCACCAATCGTCAAAAAACATGACCATGGTCTGAGGTGAAAAGTTAGTGAGGCCCACCCTTTGAAGTAATAGAAACCAAATTTGTCAGGTGAAAACACAAGTAACCAAGAGATGCTGGATGGTCTCTTGTTGGTCACAAACCGATCTGCTGTTCAGAAGGCCCCTCCACACTAACCGATCTGCTGTTCAGAAGCAATTATGAGCCGCAAACGAAAGGAACAAATGACATTTTGTGGGAGCCAATTCACTTATAAGTCTTCAACACAACTGTTGGGTGCTGCAGATGTGATTATTCACAATGTGATAGTGCCATTGAGTTCCCACAAAATGTCACTTCATATTTTACTTCTTTCCTTGGCTTGTGGCTCATAATCACAAATGTTTTATGGCTTGCGGCTCAATCACAATTATGAACCACAAATGCTTCTTGCCATACACCAAGAATTTAGTGATACTGCCATGTGATTATTTATGTTAATCTTAAGATGTGATTTTTGAGTAGTTTCATCTGCCTAGTATCCATTGTTTCATAAATTGTTGTAAAGCTAGTTGCATTTGTTAGTCTTTTGGCCTTGCTAGTTGGCATAAGAATGCAGCTTAACTAGGAATTTCTGTTTACTCAACCTCTATTTACAAATGGTGTATTTGGTTTGTGGAGTCACCCAATGCTTCATGAGGTGATGCATCATAAGTTCATTCCATCAATTTTGGTGGAATCAACCCACTCCTCATGTATATACTAATTATTAGCTTATGAGGAATGAGGTGGTGATGGATCAACTCATTCTATTCAACAAACCAAATAAAAATGTGAGGAGTGAGAAGATGGATCACTTCATTCCTCAAACCAAACACACCGTAAGTAGACTTATGCAATACATTGACTTGTGACATTCCAAGCAAAATGTTTTTGAGCAGGATATCATCATTTTCTGCAGTATTTGCTTGTCTTATGGTGTTATATGTAAACAAATTCAGCTAGCTGTTTTGTATTCATGTTCATCTTTTGCTTCCCAGACATGGCAACTATGGAGAAGCAAGGAGGTTTTTGGACCAAGCCTCTGATGGTAGAGAAAGGGGCAGCATATTGGAAGTTAGATGGTTACTGTGATAACTCAGCAATATTGCTTCAAGGTTTTGTTTGAAGTTCTTGTGCAATATGGTTTATTTTTACACTTGTAGCCTCTGTAATGCTACATTACTGATTTGTAATATCATGTTTATCTCAGAGTATGGTGGCGATGAATTAATGGCAAATAAAGACAAGTGGTTTATGTTTACTGAAGACGAGGAGAAAGTAATTGAAAAACATTTAGCCACTAGGTAATGAGTTTGTCTTGCCACGTTTGGATGTGTTTCTACCTTTCCAATGATGGTGAACTTCTCTTTTGTTGCTTGTATATCATGGAATTTATCTGTTGGAAACCCTATCTGTATTTTCTTCTGTTGTTGATCCTCCAACTATTGCTATCAAAAACCATTTTATGTAGTAGCATCCTAACAAATGTGGCATACAATTCATTCCAGTATACCTGAACTATTGTGATCAGTGAACTCCAACATGTAACGAATGATTAGAGTTGAGAATCATTCCTTCTACGAATACCTTGCTTCCAGAGAAAGAACAACTTCTTGGAGCTTTGTTGATTTTTTTATTTTTTTGGACTTTAGGTTGACATAATAATCATTTCTTTTGCAATACATTGAACTCGTCTTGACCTGTGCCGTACTCTTGGTGTAGCGTCTCGCTCGCTCGTTGTATGGGTTCCTGTAGCGAGTCCTCTGCTGACATTTCGTAGTAGTACGTGGAGGGTCTCGTGGGTTAAGCCCCATGGTGCGACCGTGTGTAGCGCGACCTCGCTCGTATGGGGTATTCGTTGCGTCCTTTCTGGTATACGTAGGGGTGGATAACGAGCCGGCTCGGCTTGTCCGAGTTCGAGCTGGCTCGTTAAGGTAACGAGCCACAGAATCGGCTCGGCTCGTTTAGCTCGCGAGCCAGAGCAGAAAAAATACATAATAATTATTTTTAGTTAATTTTAAACTAATTTAACAATAGAAAATAGTAATTATACTCATAGTTTCACAAACCACGTCAATATAACATCAAATTAGCACAATTCATCACCCATTAATTCACAATTCATATATATGTTCATCAGTTTAACCCATAATTATATTTGCAAACCAAATTAACACATAGACATAGTTCATTAATCATTAGTTTAATTCATAGGCCATAGACACCTCACATATATATAACATGTTCATCAATTATTCTGTAAATGATATGCATATAGTTTCGTTTTGCTAGAATATGGTAGCTCGTTTAGCTCGCGAGCTGGCTCGTTAACGAACCGAGCTAGGATGTCAGCTCAACTCGTGAAAAAATTCAAACGAGCCGATCCGAGCCGAGCTGACCATAAACCGAGCGAGCCAGCGAGCCACGAGCATTTTGTCCAGCCCTAGGTATGCGGGTCACTGTAGAGACTTCGATGCTGAGGTCCCTACGATCGGGGTTGACCCCATACGTCAGTGGGGGTTTGCCTGGGACTGTACGTGATGATGTATCGTTTGACGTCCGTCGGGGACCTTTTGACCATGTACTTGAGGTCCAGACGTGGTTTGGTGATGACTCGTCTTGTTTCGCTGACGTGGGCCCATATCATTGGGTTGACCCTTCTCTTACACCGGTTGGGTTGAACCAGTTGGGTTGGAAAGCTTATCTCCTTATCTTTCTATCCATATAAAGCCCAACCTAATCGGAGTTTAGATGCCTCCTGGGCGTCTGTTTTAGTGCAGACTGGTCCTGAACTTCAAGGCGGAGATGAAGTTGGGTCGGACTTGACTTTCTCTTGTTGTGAACGTTATATCTTCTCCTTGAAATTTTAGCCTTTCTCAAGTCCTTGTTGGTCCTCTCCAAGGTTCCTAATCATTAAAACATCGATGACATCAAGCATAAGCTCTAAAACATAATTGACTAGGTTAGAACGAACCTCTTAGTTGCCGTGCATGTGCTCGTGTTGTTGATCCATGCATTGTTTGTATGGGAGTGATGTCCTCATCAATCCTGTGGGTCAGCCCCATGGTGTTGTCGTGCGTAGCGCGATTTCGCCTGTCATCATGGACCTGCGTCACTTATTGGCGTGCATAGGCATAAACCGACATGGGGCATTCGTTGCTTCAATTCCAGTATTCAATCACTCTAGAGACTCAAATGATGAGGTCCCTACGATCGGGGTTGACTGGCCCCATACGTCAGTGGGAGTTTGCCTGGGACTATACGTGACGACATACCGTTTGATGTCCGTCGGGACCTTTCGACGCCATACCTGATGCTCGGACGTGGTTTGGTGATGACCCGTCTTGTTTTGCTGACGTGGGCCCGTATCATTAGGTCGACCCTTCCCTTATGCTGGTCAGATTGGCATGAGACCTGGTTGCTTGCCCCTCGCGCGGTTTGTTCATTATGAAGTTGGTCGTTCGTTCTGTCTCACGTGGTTGCTTGATAGGGACTTGGTCGTTCGCTCTGCCTCGCGTGGTTGCTCGACAGGGACTTGGTCGTCTGCTCTGCTTTGCAAGGTTGCTCGGTAGGGATTTGGTCGCTCGCTACGCCTTGCGGGGTTGCTCGACATGAACTTGGTCGCTCGTTCTGTTGCGGGGTTGCTTGACAGGGACTTGGTCGTTCGCTCTGCTTCGTGAGGTTGCTCGACAGAGACTTTGGCTGGTGGGTCGTTCTTTGAGGGGTTTCTTGGGCTTTCTTTGGGCACCTCATTCCTGGGTGCCCGTCAATACCTTAAAAGGAGTCTTGCAACCTAAGTTCCAATCCAATCAATTCTAAACTAGGAATAGAGACATTGAAACCTAAGTACTTGAATGTAAATGCGGAAGTTAAAGAGTAAGGGTGGAGATGCAAACTTCTGTGGACGACACCGGTATTTTTACCAAGATATTTGGAACCACGCAAGGTCTTGACTAATCCTCGTTGGTGCCTCAATGCAAAGGGTAGCCCACGCGAGGGCCAAGCACCACGGACGAGTAACTTCGTAGAGAGTTGCTTGCCTTCTCCACACGCAAGTGGTGCTCCACTTCTGGCTCCTCTTGGACGCTCCCCGTTGTCTTCACTATCGAGCTTCCAGTCAAAACGTCGTGGGTCTCGTTCCCTCTGGTACACGGTGGCAGCAATATCACAAACGTGGTTGATACGGTCTCACAAGACTCTCGCCCCACTCGATACAATTACAACAGCTCACACAAGAGCCGAGGGGTTTTGTCGGTTTTTCTAAACTCACTCAACTAAGATTCACCTAGAGCAAGTGTAATAGCGGTCTAACTAACCTAAGCACTTTGCAAAGCACCTACGCTAATCACCGAGTGATTTTATTAAGCACTTGGGTGTTTGAGCACTTGAAGATGTGTTTAAACTTTCTTGGTATGTTGCTTGGGCTCTCACACCTTCAAATGGCTGGCTAGAGGGGTTTATATAGAGATGCCCTGTCAATTCTAGCCATTGGAAAAGCTGGAGACTTTTCTGTGTGTGTGCATCGGACAGTCTGGTCCGACCTCCACGTTAGCTAGATGTTGCACCCTGCTGGTACCATAGACGGTCTGATGTCGATGTGCCACCCTTGCGGTTCGGTGTCCGCCATGTCATGTGACCATTGGCAACTAGCCATTGGACCATAATCTAGTGCACCACCAGACCGGTTTGGTGTGCCAGCAGCCCGAGAGCCATTTGTAGAGCTCTCTACGTAACTAGTTCGGTGAGCCACCGGTGCGCCAACTGACAGCCCCTTCTTGGAAGTAGTTTTAGGCATGAAAGATAAGCTAGATATCAAAAGAAGTTAGATGCACATATCTAAAACAAGGAATTGTAATAAATTTTAGTTACCTTAGTCATGGGTGGGGACTTTGGGTTCAAAATGTTTACTAACCCACTTTGCAATAGACTTAATCCCATATGATGCATCCCATGATATAGTCTCCAAAATCCTCGACGTCCTTTGGACTTCTTACTTCTCTCTCGGAACCCAAACGTTCTTGGTGCTTTTAATGGTTGAGATAACCTCCTTAGGCACCTAGATGCATTTGGCCCCCTTTCCCTTGTTGGCCTTGATGACTAACAACTTTTCATTCTTCTTCTTGATTAGGTATGGTGTAGCTGCCTTTTTATCCACCTTGTTAATATAAGTATTGGAGATCTTACTTGTTGCCTTTTTCTTTTGCTTCTCCCCGGTCTTCACATTGCATTGGTAAGACTTGTGGGCTTCCTTAGGACATAGCTAGCAAACTACAGTTTTACCCTCATCAAGCTTGTTCACTCCCGTAGTGGTGTTATCCTGACAAGGTTGAGTTTGTTTGGCTTTGCCTTTCTTATCATACAAGGCCTTACCAAGGCGAGCCACTTCTTGATTCAATAATTCATTTTCTAATACAATCTCATTTGAACATGTTTCTATAACAATATTTTCAACAAAAACTTGGTTGCAAGAGTTAGAATCATCAGTTAAGTCTAAGAAAGAAGTAGAATCATCATTTTTAATAATTTTAGGAATTTCTACTAAGGATACTCTTGGGGTACTACTGATGTTCTCTAGCTTGGTAGTTAGCTCACTGTCATGTATGCTAAGAATTTTCATTTTCTCTACCAAGTTTTCAATAGCATCTTGAGAGCTAGCTAGCTTAGCCTTAAGTTTTTTATTCTTTTTAATCAAACTATCATCGATAGTTAAGGATGGAGCTTTAGATTCTAATTGCTCAATTTTAGTTGTTAGCTCACAATTCAAATTTGCAAAAGTTTCAAATTTGTCTAGCAAATATTTATAATCATTGAGAGCTAAGCAACTTAGGTTTTAGCACCTTTAGTTGAGCCTTTTGTTTAGTGCAAACATCCTCAAAAAAATTAACAACATACACAAGTTCATCTACGAAGGGTTTATCCTCATCACTACTATCACTATCATCACTAGCGGATGGGATAATCGAGTTACCTCTTGCCATAAGACATTTGTGTGATGAAGAGCATGAAGAACGTGATGAAAAGCGATGGTCATGTCTCCTTGGAGGTTCATCTTCGCTTGAAGAATCATCCCAAGTCTTGACGCTTAAGAGCGCCTTGCCTTTGGTCCTCTTTTTGGGTTAGGCCGTATTTGGGCAATTATCTCGAAAGTGGCCCTTCTCCCCACATGTGAAGCATCCTCTCTTTCTTTGCTTTTTCCTGTCAATGTTAAAGAGAAGATCCTCGACCTACAGGGGCACACCCATTAGATTAATCTTGTGAATCATCCTCATTACCCTTTGGATGCGTCGAGCCATTTCTTCATCCTCGGAGGATGATGTGGAGGCTTGACATCTTTTCATCATCACCATTAGGGCTGGACGAAATGCTCGTGACTCGTTAGCTCGCTCGATTCGTGGTCAGCTCGGCTCAGCTCGGATCGACTTGTTTGAATTTTTCACGAGCTGAGTTGGCCTTCTAGCTCAGTTCGTTAACGAGCTAGCTCGGTTCGTTAATGAGCCAACTCGCGAGCTAAACGAGCTATCACATTTTAGCAAAACAAAACTATATGCATATCATTTACGTAACAATTGATGACCATGTTATATGTATATGTGGTGTCTATGGCCTATGAGTTAAACTAATGATTAATGAACTGTGTCTATTTGTTAAATTGGTCTATGCGAATATAAGTGTGGGTTAAACTGATGAACATGTATGTGAATAGTGAATTGATAAGTGAAGTGTTGTGTTAATTTGATGTTACATTGATGTGGTCTGCAAAACTATGAGTATAATTACTATTTTATATTGTTAAATTAGTTTGAAATTAACTAGATATTGATTATTATATACATAATATTTTTTCTGCTCTGGCTCACGAGCTAAACGAGTCAGTTCGAGCTTGTAAACGAGCCGAGCCAAGCTGACTCTGTGGCTCGTTAGCTTAACGAGACGAGCCAAGCCCGAACGAGCCGAGCCAAGCTGGCTCGATATCCAGCCCTAATCATCATCATCATCATCATATTCATATTCCTCTTCTTCTTCAATTGAGGAACTTGAGCTAGGAGCCTTCTTCTTGCCTTTCTTATTTTCATCACATGCAAAAGCATATGGCGTTGATGAAGTGGCCTTCTCTTGACCCATCTTTCATGACATCTCAAATACCATAATTTTGCCAATTACAATTGTCGGGGTCATTCGGCTCAAGTCCTTGAAGTTGTGAAGGATGGTGATGATGCTCCCATATTTCCATTGTGGTAGAAGGGAGATGATCTTCCTAACAACGTCTGCAACATCTAGCTTATTAATGGCAATATAATTGAACTCATTAATAACAAGATTTAAATGTGAATACATGTCTCTAACAAGCTTGTTTTCTTTCATAGCAAAAGAATTGTATTCATTTAAAACTTGACAATGTTTTTGCTCACAGACTTTGAAGTGTCGTCATAGAGCTCATGCAATTTTAGCTAAATATCACTAGCAGTTTTTAAAGTGAATTAAAAATTTCTATGGTAAGATATTCATACAAGATTTTTTTTGGCTCTAGCACTAAAATGCATTTCTTTTTCGTCACTCGTGGTGAGCTTCTCCGGATTCTTAGGTGGTTTCATCCCGTCGCGAGCAACTCTCCAAACACCTATATCAATTGCTTCTACGTAACAAGCCATTCTAGTACTATAATAAGGGAAGTTAGTGCTGTCGAAATTTGGTGGCTTATGGGTATCCATCCCCTTTCCCTAAAAAAGTGTCGGCTCTATTAGCGATGAAACTAAAATGTTCCAAAGAGCCTAACCTAGCTTCGATACCAATTGAAAGGAACATGGACGCCTAGGGGGGGGGGTGAATTAGGACTTCTAAAAAACTTGCTAATCTAGGCCACAAATAAAACCCTAGAGCAAAACCTATTCAAATAAGCAAACTAAAATGTGCAAACTTGGTTTTATCTAAGTGTTGCTATCTCTACCGCATAAGGAGTTTTGCAACGTAAGTTCCAATCATATCAATTCTAAACTAGAAATATAGAGAGTGAAACTTAAGTACTTGAAAGTAAATGCGGAAGCTAAAGAGCAAGGGTAGAGATGTAAACTCCCGTTGATGATGTTAGTATTTTTACCGAGGTATCTAGAACCACGTAAGGTCCTGAGTAATCATTGTTGGTGCCCCTACACAATGTGTAGCTCACACGAGGACCAAGCACCACGTACGAGTAACTCTATAGAGTATTGTGGGTCTTCTCCACGTGCAAGTGGTGCTCCGCTTCCTGCTCCTCTCGGATGCTCCCCGTCGTCTGCACTATCGATCTTCCAGTCAAAACGCTGTGGGTCTCGTTCTCTCCGATACACGGTGGAGGCCTATCACAAACGCGGTTGATGCGGTCTCCCAAGACTCTCGCCCCACTAGGTACAATTACAACAGCTCTCGCAAGAGCCAAGGGGTTTTGTGGGTTTCTCTAAACTCACTCAACTAAATAGGATTCACCTACAACAAGCACAATAGCTGCCTAACTAACCTAAGCACTTCGCAAAGCACCTACACAAAGCACCGAGTGATTCTATTAAACACTTAGTTGTTTGAGCATTTGGAGGTGTGTATAAACTTCCTTGGTATGTTCCTTGGGCTCCCACACCTTCAAATGGCTGACTAGGGGAGGTTATATAGAGACTCCCCTCAATTCTAGTCGTTGGAAAAGCTACAAACTTTTTTGTCTGTATGTGCACTAGACTAGTCCAGCCTCCATGTTAGCTAGTCATTGCACCTTGCTGGTACTGTAGACGGTGTGGTGTGCCACCTGTATGGTCCGGTGCCTGCCACGTCATGTGACTGTTGGCAACTAGTCGTTGGACCATGGTCCGGTGCACCACCGGATTGGTCCAGTACGCCAGCAGCCCGAGAGCCATTTACTGAGCAATTTGCTTAACTGGTCTGGTGCACACCAGACCGGTCTGGTGAGCCATCGGTGTGCTAGCTGACAACCCTTCCTTGGATTTCTTCAGTTTGTTCACTTGGGCTCTTTTGGTCTTGTGTTTTGGATTTATGCTAAATATTTGTTGGTCTTCTAAGTGTCTTATAGGTCTTCTTTTGAGGTGTTGCATCCTCAGGGTCTAAGTCCAATCCACTTCGCAATCTGTGAACTATAAAACTCAAACACCTAGGAGATATTAGTTCACTAGTTATGTTGTTCATCAAACACCAAAATCCCTTATGCTTCGTTTGGATGTCGATATTGGAGAGGATGGAATTGAAATTAGTTGAATTATATAATTCTATGAGGACTAGATAGCCTTTTTCCCTTTAAGTCGGTTCCTTTTCCCGCCATTTAGCCGAAGCTCCCCTGCGCGTAGCTTCGGAGCAATTCCAACCTTCGTCACGATCATGCTTTTTACATCGTACATGCTTTTAGCCCGAGTGCGAAGGTACCTGTTCATATGTCACACTTGGAAGATATTGTTAAATCACGTTTTTGAGGACATTCGGAGGACGAAGGCCCCCAACAACCATGATTATGTTATTAAAAAGTCTAATTAGTGATTTATATTGATTCTTAGAATATTAATGTTAGAAGAATCATAAATAAACCATTTTTGGCTATACACATAAGTTCTGTTTAGAAATAAAAGGAATAAAATCTATTAGTCTATTGTTAGTAATAAAGAAAATAATTAGCATTTATTTTCAAAAAGAATGTTAATACATATTATACTAGGTAAAACTAGTATTATAGCCACCTACTCATAATGAATTAATAAGTATTTACGCTTTAAGACGTATTTATGAGTGTGATAAGTGTGATGTATGAATGTGAATGTAATGGTGAATGATTACCCCTATACTGGTGTATGTTTATTTATTCGGGCGTACGTATTCTTTTGTATGCACGCTACACAAATTGATGCTAGAAGTGGACTGTGAGGTAGACGAGCCAAACGCGTTTGAGGACGACCTACAGGAAACTTTCGAGCAAGGCAAGTGGATTCTCCCTCTGCATATTCTATTTGTACCCAATTAATGCATTTAATAATGTTTACTTTTTGGATATATTGCATAATCTGATGCGATTAGCCTAATTAAGGATTTTCTAGATTTACCAACTGTATTCCTTGATTACCCTAGGAAAATACTATGTTTTGCAAATTTGGCTATGGCTCTACTTGATAATTTTGATGTCACTCATTATTTGATATTAATGTTTCAGAAATGAAATTGGCATTATGGTGTTAACCCGATGGTTAAACAAGATTATATCATATTAATTGGAACATGAAGTGACCACCCAGGATAACAGTGCAACCACGAGTGCTATCATGGCTCTGGCTTTGGTAATTAGCTTTATATGCTTAGTACCTAGCAACCTTACCTGAAATATGGGCAAGAGGGGGAGCGACAGTGGTGGCAGCTCACGTTAACATGGGGACATATTCTTAGCTAAGGTACTTCGCCCAGAGGGCCTCTACACCGACTTGAAAACCTTAGCAGGTTGCTTTGTATTAAGTGTATTTTGTGAAAGCCTCATAATGGATCCCTAGCCATTCACCTCGGCAGTGTTTACGGGCCCGATCAACCCAGGCTAGATGGGATACATGGCTTGTGGGTAAAGTTGTACCACCTCTGCAGAGTGTAAAACTGATATGTCAACCATGCTCACGGTTAAGAGCAACCTGGACCCTCACATGATAATTTAACTTAAAGATGGACAACAAATCGAGATCTGATGATCTGCCAATGGTTTGCTTAAGTGATTTCACTTAAATGTTTTTGATATACTCTTATACCTTTGTTTAAATGGGATACTTGGGATACACACTTATTAGTAAGACATGTGTTGTTAATAAAATATTGACCAACTAAAATGCTTACTGCTCAACCTTAGCCTCACCTTGTTAAACCTACATTAATTTTTCCCCCACTTGCTGAGCCCCGACCATAAGTGAGCTCACCATTGCTAATATTTTGATCAGAGGGTGATGAAGAAGACCTTGATGGAGATTTTGATGAATACTGAGTCTAACGATGCGCCGGTCATCTTCCTGTGGGAGATTACCCATGTTATTTCCGCTTTACTTTGATGATACATTTTAAGATACTATTATCTGGATGTTGTAATAAAGACTATTCTACTCTCTTTACGCCTTTATTGCATTGTCTTTTGATATACTACACTTGTGACGTCAACATATGTGTGGAAAATGGATCTTACCACATATATGCTATGCATTCGGTTTTGCCCCCAGAACCGGGTGTGACAGAAGTGGTATCAAAGCCGACCCTCGCGGTTTCACGGGTGTGTGTGGGTTATGGGGTTCGGGTATATGGCGCATGGCGCATGTGGGCCCAGAGTGGTCACATGGCATGGTATATGACGATACTAGACACACAGACGTGGCTAAGAGGGGACGTTCCTAGATTGGGGTTGACTGACGAGGACGTCGGTCTTCTAAGGGGGGTGGATTGTGATATCCTGCCCCCTGGGATGGTGATATCCTGGCCCAAGGTTTAATAGGATTAATAGAGTATCCATACCAACAAAGTGCATCTTTTTTCCGGAAGCCTATCTCGAAAGAACCTCCAAGTTAAGCGTGCTTGGCATGGAGCAATTTGGGATGGGTGACCGATCGGGAAGTTTTCTCAGGTGCGCATGAGTGAGGACAAAGTGCGCACAAAAGACTCGTGTTGGTCTGTGGGGACGATATATGATCCTAGAGAGCTACCAGGAGTAAGTACCGCCGGTCCAGAGATTGTGGACGGGGTGTTACAAGTGGTCCTCGGGAATTATGAAACTAAAGAAGGAGTTTCTTTCCCTCACTCAAGGGAATATGACCGTTAGTGAGTACCGTGATCGCTTCTCCCAGCTTTCACGCTACGCATCAGAAGAAGTAGATACTGATGAGAAGCGTCGACAACGTTTCTTGGAAGGATTGATTGGACCACTGAACTATCAACTGCAGAGTCATACTTTCCCTAACTTCCAGACTCTGCTGAACAAGGCATTCGGCCTTGAAAGCAAAATAATGGAACTGTCTGACCACAAAAGGAAGTTCCAAGGTCAGTCTAGACCACCCTGGCCGAAATGCCCCGTGACAACAACTCCTTAGCCACTAACTAGGACTCGGCACCATTGAATCTTGCGTCGAGGGAGAGTGCCGCTCCACCATCCTCGTCCTGGGCAGTGACTTGGCGCTGGTGTTGGGTGTTGGAGCTTCGCCGCGGGGTGCGCTCGCAGCAGTGTCAACCGGGGAGGTCGGGGGTCATCGGAACAGCGACAATTCCTCGCCATTGCTCGTTCGTGGCCGCAAATCCACGTAGTACGTGACCAACCTCAATCGACGCCTAATCTCCGATGAGTTTGCCTCCAATCGTTTCGCTTTCGCCTTGCGATCTTGTAGGACCTTTTAATTGGAAGTTTAGTGCAGACTGGTTCGATTGTCGTCGTCGGCGGCGAGTTCGTCGGGGGTGTGGGCGCCGTTGGTGGGGGAAGTGAGCTGTTGGGAGAAGACGTGTTCTGTGCCGTCTGATCTTGATTGAACGGCGTAGATTAGATCAGTGGATAACTTTTCGTCTAATTAAATCGTGCCCGTGGATCTGGGATTCGATGTCTGTCGGTGAATCTGATTAATTTAAATCCGAGACGTGGGTTGTAGATCGGAGGGTCAGGAGCGCTTACCATTTCAGCCGAGGGTAGGTCTAATCCTAGCGGTCAAATGATGATCGGACGGTCGGGAGCTTGTGATACCCCTTCGGCCTAGAGTTTTTACATAAGAAACCCTCTGTTCTTGCGGAATCAACTCGCAGTACTGCACTAGAGTAATCTGAGTCTTGGAAAAAAATATGAATTAGCCCCTGAGTTTTCTGTTATTAGGATGTGGAGTCCAGAGGTTAGAGAAAATGAATAAATGATTATAGAAATTGATTTTTAGTATATAAATAATTCCAGAAACTCATTTAATTCATAGAAAATTCATTTTAATTCCTTTTCACTCCATTCCAGTTGCAATAATTTGATATTAATATTGTTCATCACTTAATAACTCTATTTGAACATGAAACATAGACTAAAATTGTTTACTTAATTTATTCCGTACCAAGCACATAAATACTTCAGAAAATCATAACTTAAAATCCGTAACTCTGAATTTAGTGATTCTTTTTCCTACGATCTCGTTTTAATACGTAGATTATTAATATGTATTTTGTATTCATGTTTGGTGTGATGTTAATTTATCCTTTGTACCATGTTTGTTTGTGTTGTGGCGAGTAGAAGAGCTAGTGGTCGAGGATCTGGGTGTTCAGTAGGTAGAAGTTGCTGAGCAGGAGCTCATTGAAGGCAAGTTGTGCCCTTGACCACTTTTATTTACTCAATAATGTTTTTATAATAATTTTATCATGCATAGGCTTAATTTTGATGGGACCCAATAGGTCACCCTAGTCTGGTTATCTTTTCAGCTTGTTTACCCCTGAATTTTTGGGTAGTCTTTGCTATTGCTATATTGGTTTTGGGTGTTGAGATAACTACTATACTTGATCATTATTTATTACTATTCTATTTTTGTTCATGATAAGACAACTATGTTAATTGGAACATCGAGCTTAACTTGAGAAACACGTGCCACCACAAGTGTGGAATGGGACGCCTTTGGCTGACTATCTAGGAAAGCTAGTGGAAGACTACCTTACCCGAAAGGGGTAAGGGCAGTAGGAGAGTAGACGTGTATGGAGGTTCTTAGGTTGATTTTGCTGCGATGGCGGTCAGACGGGGGATTCCTACATTGCTCTTCCTAGAAACTGTAGCGGGTTTTCTAAAGCTAGTGGAACTTTGTAAAGGCCTCGTAGTGGATCCCTGGCCATTCACCTCGGTAGTGTCTAAGTGTCTAGCTAACCCTGGCCAGACGGGATACACGACTTGTGGGTACAGGGTACAACCTCTGCAGAGTGTAAAACTGGTATACTAGTCGTGCTCGCGGTCATGAGCAACTCAAGACTCTTGCATGATTAATTTATGGAACTAAATTCAATTTGTCATTTGCATGGCATTGAGATTTATTATTAATTTTGATGTATTATTACTCTAGTTTGGTATTTACCTACATTTAGTAACTGCTAATAAAATTTGACCAACTTATTAAAAGTAATGCTTAGCTTCAACCATTATTTTTGTTGATCAGCCTTACACTTCACATGAACTCCCACCTTTGTTAGTTCATGCACATTATTCCCCACAACTTGTTGAGCTATGATATTTTGTGAGCTCACTCTTGCGATATAAAAACCCCCAACAAGTGAAGAGCAGGTGGTACAAGAGCAACCACCCTATAATGAAGAATACGAGTTGATCTAGGTGACGTCTCCCAGTCAGTTTTGTGGCGCCAGGGAATAATATTTAGTTTGCTTTATTATTATCATTTATTTTTGTAAGACTTTAGCTGTGTACTTTTTTGCTTTGTGTATAAATAAAAAAGAGTTTTTTAACCCGCTTGTTTTATTCTAACAAATTCTATATGGAACTGCCCGATGAAGAGAAAAAAGATTTGATTGTCTTGCAGCCTATATCAAATTTTGGAAAGAAAAAACCAGAATTTTCTTATTTTTTTATTAACATTAAAAAAGAATATAATTAAAATGGAATTGGCAATATAATTTTTATGCACTTTTGAAATGAAAGAAAAAGGAAGGATTTTTGAAAATCGTTATTTCTTGCCTCTGCCATATCATGAAAACCTTTCGATTTGGAACGGGGAGTTTACTAACATTTATGTTATATATGACATTTATCTCTATACACTTTGTCATTATATGTGATGTTCTTTCTTAGCGCACATATGAGACGCACCCGGCTTTATCCTTTAAATCCGGGTGTGACAAGGGACTCCATTTTTCCTTCAATGAGACTACTACACATAATAGACTTGAGAAACAAGTATTAGTTTCAAGGACTTAGATTATAGAGTAACCTCCCCTTGGAAGTGTGCATACAAGTTTTGGATACTTGTAGTAGATATGCACTTGATTTTGAGATCAAGAGGGGCCAATTATCTATAATCCAAGCTTTAGCACATATAAGTTAAATGATACCAATTTAAACATTGAAGGATATGAAAATACTAATTGAAGTATCATTTGCTTAGGAATGTTGAATAAGCTATGTGTCGTGCTTGACTTAATTATTTTAAATCATGTAGGTTTGCTGAAGAATATGAATTGAAAACAAGCATTCCTACCATATGATTAACCTAGTATGCATGCACCTCTAGTAAAAAAATAAATATTACATGTAAAACTAGGCATTTAAGGTAAAAACTAGATATATGAAAATAGATATGCATATCTAAAAACAAGAAATACAATAAATCTAGTTACCTTAGTCATGAGTGGGGAATTAAGGTCCAAAGTATTTACTATCCCACTTGTCAATAGATTTGATCCAATATGATGCATTCCATGATATATATCCTAATTTTGCCAAGTCTCCAAATTCCCCGACGTCCTTCGGACTTCTTACTTCCCTCTTGGGATCCAAACCTTCTTGGTGCTTTTTATGGTTGAAATAATTTCCTTTGGCACCCAGATGCATTTGGCCCCTTTTCCTTTGTTGGCTTGCTTGTTGGCCTTGATTCCTATAACCTTTCTATTATTTTTCTTCTTAATCAAATATGGTGTAGCAGCCTTTTTATCCATCTTGTTGATGTAGGTGTTGGAGATTTTGCTTGTTGGCTTTTGTTTAAGCTTTTGCTTATTGTGGCAGAACCGCCTGAATTATTCTAGCTTAAGTGCCCCCGTCACGCCTTAGAGGCAGCAACACACTTAAATCGGAATAACTGGTCAGTCCCTTAGATCTAGTCTGATGAAGCTACTTACCAAGGATCGAATACCACTAGCTCACGTGAAGGTGAGGCATAGAGAGAATACAATAAACATGATACCACGAATTAAGGTACTTGAGTTATTACATAAATCGGAGTTTTAAATAAAGGGAACAAGTTCATAATTAAAATGCAGCGGGTAATCGATAACGACGATGAGGAGGACTAGGGCAAAGCCTAGCCCACTACTCCTCCTGGTCCTCTCCTGTCGAGGCAGCATCCCACTCAACCGTCCAACCCGGTGGCTAGGTGGAAGGCCAAGTCACACCGTCAATCATATCCTATAGCGTACCTGAAAAAATATGCCACAAGCAAGGCTGAGTATACTAATACTCAGTTAGACTTACCCGGTGTGAGGAGTCTACTCCTCTACCTCTAGACCATGTGGCTGTTTGGCTGAGGTGTTTGGTTTGCCAAAAGCACTAGCTGAGTCTAAAATCAATTTTAGCTTTTCCAGTTCTAGCATAATTAACTTAGCTAGGTTCGCTCCTTTCTAAACATACATGGTAACAATCATTTAGACCAATCAACATGTTATCTCAAGTAAAACCTCATTTCACTTTTTACTCAATGCAGTACAAGAGGTCAAGCAGTCTCATTATCTGCGAGAAGCAGACGATTCGAATCGAGTTTTAACCTTGCAAGGTAAACCTAAACACACGACATGTAGGGGCACTTCGTCCCCACACACGTCAACCGTCCCCATCGATTTCCCGTTCGCGGCCAGGACTCATCGCCTTGGCATGCAATGCCCCATTGACCAACGTGTAGTGGCTGCACTTGCACCCACCATAGCTAGCATGGGAGACCCTGTCTCAGGACAAGTGAGGGGGAAAGTCTGCGCCCGGCTTCACTTAGGTACTAGGTTTACCGGTTACCATATTTCCCGACATGTGTTTAGTACTTTCAAACGCTTAACTCAGGTATCCACACATTAATCCTTAATTCTATTTCCGTCTCATAGACAAGGCATCCACCCTGGATCCAAGTCCATAGACCATCATAGATCCCGTTATCAAGATGAATACAATCAATGCCTGACCTCACGCGAGTGCTAGAAAAACCACTCGACTTCTACCGAGATCCTGATTAGCAAAGCAGCTACTCGACCTAGCATACTAGTATCCATCTCAAAAAGGAATCCTGAGTTCATGCAACTAAGGGTTTCAAGCAACTCCTACACTTAAGTGCACATTACAAGACTACAAACATTAAGTGTAGTAAAGTAGCATATATAAGCGGTTATGCATAAAACCGGGGCTTGCCTTCAAAAGCTGAGGCTGCGGGAGGATCCTCGGGGGCAGGCTCTAGAGCTGGCTCCTGGACTTCCTCTTGGACAACTCCTTGCTCGAGGATGAGCACGTACTCTCCGTCAGTGAGGTGCAATCTAAATGAATGCAATGAATAATAGATATGTATGCCATGGTATGTAAATTAATAATTGAAATGCGAGGTGAAGTACTCAAGTTAGCAGGACAGGTCTTAGTTCCATGATTTTAGATTTTGGGGGATTCTTGGTAATTAGGAGTAGGTGTGGTCAATCTCGGAAGTTGGATTAAGGTTGTACTCAACAATTCTTCAAGGTTTTAGTGATGATTAAATAAGGTTCTTGGCTGAAGTATTTATGACTTAACTTAGTACTTCATTTATTCCTTCTTCCTTTTTCCATTTATGCTTCTTAGGGTAGGTTTGAACTACAACATAGCTCCAAAAATTACCAAACATTCTGTGAAAATGACAGTGGCTTTTCACTGGTTTGCATAACTCATCCTAAAAAATTGAGGCTTAAAATGATAATGGTTTTCTCTGTACAAAAATATTAAAATTTAGGACAGAGGGGGTACTTTGAACTACAACTCTGTTCTAACAGTGGATTTTTCCTTAAGTTTTATTTTTGCTGGCATCTAGGGGTAATAATATGACTTTGTATAAAATTTTAGCCAATGATACCTACTGGTCATTTTATGGTGATTTTCTAAAGTTTTAGGGCTTAGTGGTGCTTTCTATTACTACTATATTTGAAAAATGTCAAAGAACATATTTTCTAATTTTTCTAACTCCTTCTTTGCGCAAGAGCAATCATTCTAGAAGTTGGTTAATTTTGCTCAAAGGGAAGGGGTGGTAGAATTTCTTGGATTATATGGCCTTTTCATGGGGTAGGGAGTGAGATGTATTTTATCACATCTTTACCTTAGTCTTATATTTTTCTCTGGTAGTATACATCATAAGTACTTAGATAAAAATTTGGTTGCTCCCTGTTTCACATTAGTAATCTTTCTTTTGATGTATTTGAAGTATTGGCTAAATCCAAGTGCTATTTGTTTAACTCACTTACTGTGATGGTTTGGGGTGTTTATCATTTTTGTAGTGGTATACTAGTAGTTAGAGGTCTACTGAATTTTTCTTGCCATTAATGTATTTGCTCTTATATTTTTAATCATGGCTTTCCTTGATTTTTTAATGCCAAATAAAACTATAACCTTAGATTAGCACTAGACTATGGTTCCATATATTTTTCCTAGGTTCTATATGATTTAGGCATACTAGGAAAAATATGGTTATTCTTTGGTTTTTATTTTCCATCACCTTTTTCATTTTTCTAAAGTTTGGGCAGAAACAATCTTTAATAAACATTTTTGGTTTATTTTTGTATACTGAGGTGTTCATTATTTTAAACAATGCATATGCTAGGTAAGCATCTCAACAAATTTTCTCCAGTCCAGTATAGAAGTATTTCTATTTTTCATTATATTAATAAGGTTTGGGTAATTTCCTAATTTAAATTCCAACTCTAAAAATTAGTACAAAAGACATGAGGTTTACTATTTTTGTTTGATAGTGCATAAATCACATAGCCTAACAAAATTTGTTTGACTAATTTCGGATGAATATTCTTTAAGTTATTCATTTAACTAGTTTGCTGCAGATTTAAATAATTGAATTTCAAAATGGAAAAGGAAAAAACTACTTTGCGCTAGGGTCCCTGGTATACTTTTCATGCGTTCCTTACAAATGGGTCCTCGGGTTACTATTCCACCGAGTCTCTGACAATGCAGAAAACCCCCTAGAGTAACCCTAAATCTAACTCGCGGTCCTTCCCCTATTGGAACAGTACCCGCGGCGGAGAAAAGGGCGGCGAGGCTTACCAGCGGCGATATAGCTCCGGAGAAGTGGTCGATGACGTAGGGGAGGTTGCGGCGGTCATGTTGATGTGCGGGTCGTTGTCGAGGATGGCCGGAGTTGGTCGGACCTCATGCGTAGGCGGGGAAGCTCGTCGGCGGCGAGGATCCCAGCCTAACCACGGCGGAATATCTCAATCCAGTGAGTTGGGGAGCTTCACGGGAGGTCAGGAAGTCGTAGGCGCGAGCAATTGGACAATGGTGTACCTGGTAGCCCGGTCTACGCGCGGTGGCGGGCGTCCGAAGTCCGGCAAGGGTGATCCGCTGCTCCGGTGAGGCAGGGTCTCGGTTCTTGCTTGGAAAAGCTTCACGGCTCCACGGGGAAGCTATCCAGGGGCTCGGGTGAGGCTAGGTGTCTACGGGAATGGCTGGCCACGGTGGCCGGTGCTCGGGTGGCTCGGGCGGGCGGCGTAGTGCTCGCCGGAGCTAAGAGCTGGGTCTAGGAAGTCAGACGAGGTGCGGAGTGGAGTGTTGCGCGTTCAGGGTGGCTTTATAGGCGCGGGCACGCACGGCTCGACGCGGGTGCGCGGGCTGGCGTGCACCGGCGCGTCAACCGCGGTCGAGCACGTGGCACAATGCTTCTACTCCTGTTCTAACGCCAATAGGCTTCATATCTTCGCAAATTTGGGGCAAGATCGCCGTGTAAGATTTGTTCCCTGATGTAAGCTTTGTCGTTTATGTGTGGCAGCCGAGGGGTTTCCGGTCGTGTACAGTGAGTTGTTGTGTCCTCAAGTTGCCAGTGTCTCACTGCTGCGTCCCGAGGCAAAACCATGTCAAAACATGTCAAATGGCTGAGATTTGCCTCCAAACTTTTCCAGGACGTGCCTAAGGTAATTTGGCGCCAATTTGGTATTTGGACTTTGTGGATTTGAGTTTTGGAAAACAGAGAACACGACTGAACTTTATGAAGAGGTCAAAATTCAGATTCTGAATTTTTTGAATTTCCCATTGAGTTATCACTTGAGGGGCTATTTTGGGAATTTTACAAAACCCCTTTGATAAATCTTCCTTACTACATTTTGTAGCTTATTTAGTGTACTATAACTTTGTTATTTGGTCCTCATCATGACTTTATGTTTTCATAACCTTTTTACAAATTTTCCCCTTTGCACTTAAATGGCTTACTTAGGGTTATTTTAGGTTTTGTGCATTTTTCTCACTTTGTGGTGCATGATATGGTTAGTGTATGCTCCTTAAGATGAAAAGACTTACTCAAATTTTTGCTTCTCAAGTTTTGGGGTCTTTTGCTCAATTATGTTTACATGTGATAATGGTCACCAGTTGGGTACTGAGGGAACAACCCTGAGTAACAATGGGGTGTTACACTTATCCCCGGTCTTCTCCTTGAATTGGTAAGACTTATGGCCTTCCTTGTGGTATAGCCTACAAATTACAGTTTCTATCTCCATAGGCTTGTTCACTCTCACAGTGGTGTTATTCTGAGGAGGTTGGATTTGTTTGGCTTTGCCTTTCTTGTCATACAAAGCCTTGCCAAGGCGAGCCACCTCTTGTTTTAATTGCTCATTCTCCATTGTAATCTCATCCGAACATGTTTCTATAACAACATTCTTAACAAGAACTTGATTGCATGGGTTAGAATCATTAATTAAATCAAAGCAAGAAATAGAAGCATCTTTCTTAATATTTCAGACATTTCAACCAAAGATACTCTTCGGGTGCTACCAATGTTTTCTAGCTTAGTAGTCAGGTGATTGTTATGTATGCTAATAATTTCTATTTTTTCTAGCAAGTTTTCAATGGCTTATAGAGAGCTAGCTAACTTAGTGTTAAGTTTTTCATTCTTTTTAATAAGGCCATCATTGGTAGCTGAGGATGGAGCATTAGATTCTAATTGCTAAATTTTAGTTGATAGCTCACAATTTAAATTTGCAAATGTTTCAAATTTTTCTAGCAAACATTTATAATCATCTTGATAGCTAATCAACTTATTTTTCAATGTTTAAGTTGAGCCTTTGTTTAGTGCATACATCCTCAAAAAATTTAACGGCTTCCGCAAGCTCATCTAAGGAGAGCTTTCCCTCACCTTCATCATCACTACTGCTATTATCACTAGAGGATGGAATACTCATTTTATCTCTTGCCATAAGGCACTTGTGTGATGACCATGATGAGGATCGGTGGTTGCGCGTCCTTGGAGGTTCATCTTCGATTGAAGAGTCATCCCAAGTTTTGACACTTGTAAGCGCCTTGTCTTTGTTCCTCCCATTTGTGGGTTCAACCATATTTGGACAACTGTCCCTGAAGTGGCCCTTCTCACCGCATGCGAAGCATCCTCTCTTTCTATACTTTTCTTGTCAATGTTAAAGAGAAGATCCTCAACCTACAGAGGCACACCCATTAGATTAATCTTGCATATCATCCCCATTACCTTTCTGACGCGTCAGATTGTTTCTTCGTCTTCGGAGGATGATGTTGATGGTTGATTATCTTCATCATCATCACTTTCTTCTTCTTCCTTTTCTTCACTTGATGAACTTGGAGTGGGAGACTTCTTCTTTCCTTTGCTCTTTTCATCACATGCAAAAGCATATGGCCTTGAAAAAGTTGGCTTCTCTTGTCGACCCATTTTTCGTGACATCTCAAATGTCGCAATTTTTTCAATCACAATGGTTGGGGTCATTTGACTCAGGTCCTCCATGTTGTGAAGAATAGTGATGTGCTCCTATATTTTTGTTGAGGTAGTAGGGAGATAATCTTCCTCACAATGTCCACATCACCTAGCTTATTAATGCCAATTGAATTGAGCTCATTGATGGTTAGATTTAAACGAGAGTACATGTCTCTAACAAGCTCATTTTTCTTTCATGCCAAAAGAATTATAATCATTAAAGCTAGACAATGTTTTTGCACACGGACATTGGATGTGCCGTCATGAAGCTCATGCAATTTTAGCCAAATTTCATTAGCATTTTTAATGCAAAAACTTGATTGAAAATTTCCATGCTAAGAGATTCATACAAGCAATTTTAGCTATAGCATTCAAATGAATTTCTTTCTCCTCACTCGTGGTGGGTTTCTCGGGATTTTGGGTGGTTTCATCACGTCACGAGTGACTCTCCAAACACCTAGATCAACGGCCTCTAGGTAACAAGCCATTCTAGCACTATAATATGTGAAGTTAGTGACGTCGAAGTGTGGTGGCCTATGGGTATTCATCCTCTTTTCTCTAAAAAGCGTCGGCTCGATTAGCGGTGAAGCTGAAATATTTCAAATGAGCCAAACCGGCCTCTGGTACCATTGAAGGAAACGGTGACACTTAAGAGGGGGGGGGGTTAATTAAGACTTCTAAAACTTTCTCTAAACTAGGTCACAATTAAATCCCTAGAGCAAAACCTATGCAAATAAACAAACTAGAATGTGCAAACTAGATTTTCTCTAAACATCGGCTCGATTAGAATGAATGCCTAAGTTTCATTCCTAAATAGTCTAACTGGAAAGACAAAATTAAAACTTAAATACTTAATATAAATACAGAAGATAAAGAGCAAGTAGAGATGCAAACTCTCGTGGATGACGCCGGTATTTTTATCGAGGTATCCAGAACCATGCAAGGTTCCGACTAATCCTCGTTGGTGCCCCTACGCAAAGGGAAGCCCACGCTAGGGCTGCCATGGCACCGATGTGGCAATTAATCGACTGTTCTGCTAGCCGAGAGCTGCACCCACCTCTTTTCTCAACTTTCTTTGCATTCCAATCTTCTTCAAAAATGACTAGATTCGAGTTGGAAAACTTTGTATACCAAGGAAAAAAATCGTTACCTTGTGCGGATGACGTTGGCGGAGAGGGCGCGGTTGGGCGGCCCTCGACACGGTGGAGATGGCGGGCAGGCACGACAGATAGGGCCGGCGGGCGCGGCGGAGAGGGCGAGCGCAACAGGTGAACGACTGGAGGAAGAGACAAGGAAAGAAGAAAGAAGATGGGCACCCGTCCATAAATCCTTGCTCGGTGCCAAGATCTATGGCGCCGAGCTAGGATGACACGTAGGTTATCGCGTCAGCCAGCTCGGCGCCATAGGTCTTGGCGCCGAGGCGTGTTGGCTTGGCACCATGAGCTGTGGCACCGAGCTAAGGGTCCAAAACAACAATTAAGTTATCCAGGGGTCTAAGTGTAATTTTTTTTGGAAAAGGCCTAAAAAACCAAAAAATTGCCCCCATCATCTCCACTATCGAGCTTCCGGCCGAAACGTTGCGGATCTCGTTCCCTTCGATACACGGTGGTGGCCGTGACACAAACGCGGTTGTCACGGTGTCGCAAGACTCTCGCCCCACTCGGTACAATTTCTACGGCTCGCACAAGAGCTAAGGGGTTGTGTGTTTTTTCTAAACTTACTCAACTAACTAGGATTCACCTAGAGCAAGCATTAATGTGGTCTAACTAACCTAAGCACTTCGTAAAGCACCTACGCTAATCACCGAGTGATTCTATTAAACACTTGGGTGTTCGAGCACTTGGAAATGTCTATAATATGTCTTGGTATGTTTCTTGGACTCATACATTGAAATGGCCGGTTGAGGGTATTTATAGCCTCCCCCCACAATTATAGCCATTGTACAGAAGCAGCATCTTTCTATCGACGGACGCATCGGACAGTCCGGTGCACACCAGACATGCATTGTTCACTATCTGGTGTCCTGCCACGTCAGTCGACCATTGGGGTCTGTAGCAGTCGACTATTGGATCTGACTGTTACCTAGACTGTCCGGTGCTACAGCCTGAGAGCGTCTATTGTGGGCCTCTCTGCGCAGACTGTCCGGTGTCCCATCGGACAGTCCGGTGCACACCGGACAGGTTACTGTTCACTGTCCGGTACGCCACCAGTGCGCTAGCTGACTGCCCACTTCATGGATTTCTTTGTTGTTTCCTTTGGCTTCTTTTGTTCTTGAGTCTTGGACTTCTATGGTCCTTTTGTGTCTTCTTTTGAGGTGTTGCATCCTCATTGCCTTAGTCTAATCCTCTTTGCATCCTATGAACTATAAAACACAAACATTAGCAAACATATTAGTCCACAGGTTATGTTAATCATCAAACACCAAAATCCCTTTAGCCAAATGGCCCGGGGTCCATTTTCCTTACAGGCATATATAGCTCTAAGGGGGCTAAAAGGGAAATGGGCATGCTAGCCATTTCTACCTGTTTTGGTGATTGAATACCCAACACAACACCTTGGACTAACTTATTTGCTAAGTGTATGAGTGTAGGTTCACTAGAATGCAATTTGAAGAATTTAAGTCCATATGTGTAAAATGGTAAAACTATGAAGTTTGAACCCTTAGATATGTTCCATAGGTCCATTACAAAGTTTCTAGCACTTGTGTTTGCGCTCTAACTCCTTGTGTAGCAAAAAGTAGGATTTCAAAAGCCATTTGGAGGAAGGTGCAACAACTATGGGCTCTATTGGGGCTATAAATAGGCATCCATTTTGATCTCCAAAGACAACCAAAGAGCCTAGACTTCACTCCTAAGCATTTGTGTGACACCCAAAGCAATCTGGCGCCATTTCTGCAAGAGTGTGATGTTTCTTTGCTGTTCGTTCGTGTTGTGTCTTTGGGTGGTTTTCTTTTTGCTCTTGTGTGTGATCTATCTCTGTGACAGAACCTCCAAGTTATTAGGCCCACCTACAGTTGTCTTTGTCCAACGGACCTTGGACAACCCTGTAGATACACATAATCACTTGACAAGTTCGGTATCTGTATCCTTGTTCCTCGCCCAAGAGCGGTTCACCCGTCACGTAGATATTACAACACAACGGAGGAACGAATAAGCGGAAGCGAATTACAATAACTTAATTTACATTCCTCAAAATATAGAAAGAGTGTTATAGTTATTACAAAAACCAGGGGGTATGGGTGCATAAGTATGATTATTACAGATTTGGGAGGCAAAAACCCCTCCTGCATAAAAGTATATTGTTTTTCAAGTGGGAGGCCAACATCCTCCCGCGGCTTCACTGCTGAGGTTCTTCTTTGGGCACCACCTTAGTGCAAAAACAGCAAAAGTCTGTTGTTTCCTCACCTACAACAACATGGGTTTGAAAACCCTGAGTACGGAGTGTACTTTCGCAAGTCTTACCCATCAAAATAAAAGACTCTCAAGGATATGCTAGTTAAGGGAATCAAGGTGAGGCTGATCAAGTAGCAAAGACTCTGTTTGCAAAAATGCTTACTAAAAGTGGATCCTTAAAAATCCAGTTTTTATTAGTAAGTTAAGTAATTACCTGTCACTAGAGTTCTTTCCACCCTAGTTCAAGCACTTGACCTGCACTAGTCGTCTTTTATCAACCCCTTTTGTTCACTGGAATGCTACGTGTAAGTTAGTGACCAAGTCTTCATTCCGAGAAGTAACGGCGATCCGAATCGATTAATACCCAGCTGGGGATCTCTAATCACATGTCATATGTAGCACTTAACCCTTGCATATGTCAACTCGCCACCGGGTTTCTTAAGACCAGACCGGGTTCACGCCAACCGAGAGCACAGATACACCACCGTCTAGCCTCTTGCCACGGAGGGTACACGCTACTCTCACCATCTCTCCACTCCCATTGCGTGTTGGCCTTTCTGGTATTAGTCTGCCCGAGGCAAGCTTACCCATGATGAGGCATGTGACCAGTTAAAAGGTCCTCGATCATCAGGCCTACATCGAGACGGTCCTTAATTGACTCAGATGGAGGCAATTACACCGAGACTCTCTTCTCGTGCAAGTCACTCGTCCGGTCTTAGCTTTATCATTTAAAACCCAAAGTTTGGTACCTGGCAGAGGTACATCTTTTCGGATGTTGAACCCATCATGGCCATGATGGATCCACCATCAAATTTATTTTTAGAAACATCCCTTCCACTGTGAAGCATCACCTTTTGTTTCAAAACAAAACATTTGTTTTTCTATAGCAGGACTAAGCATGTGAAAACTTTTTAATAAAACAGGTAATCAAGAAATGGTAAACAATTCCAAGGAAGGAAATGCAGCAATTGGTTTAGCACACAATTACTATCACCTAATGCATCATATAAGGTGATAAAGATTTTAAAACAACAAGGTGGTGGCAAATGCACCGGGGCTTGCCTTGTGTTGTAGGAGAGTCGGGCTCTGTTCCACAGATGTCAAAATAAAAACAGTTCCCGGCAGGTGGATTTTCTGTTGATGGAGCAGTCTCCTCTTCTTCAACAGTTATTTCTTTCTCGTTCTCTATACATAACCATATAACCATGAATGCTCTAATGCTTATGAAAATGTAATAATATAAAATATACATCAAGTTGTATCTTGAATACAACTTTCCTTCACGGTGTATGAGGGAAACTATGGTCTTCTAGGTCAATACCCTAGTAGGGTTAGACAGTTTTACCCTAAGGAGCTAGGGTTTTTGGTTTAGGCATCAAACAATGTCTAAAGCAAGTCAAAGTTCAGTCATGGGATCTAAATATCATGTTAGGCTTATCTAAAAAGTTTAGTGATTTTTGGAGTTATTAAATAATTTCTAAAATTCCAGGAGACTAGGTTTTGACCTTCTTAAATACTACATAATTCCTAGTTTGGACTAAAAATTTTGGAACTATTTTTTTATTAAA